>CAMZMU010000091.1:31711731-34111731 GCA_947311845.1 Poa pratensis | reverse complement strand
TCGAGCTCGGCGTCAGTGAGCCTCGCGGCGAAGCCGCTGAACACCTCGATGTAGGAGTGGAGGAGACGCGGCTCTCCGGAGTCCCCGATGCTTGTGCTCGGTAAGAAAGACTCGTGCCATTGACGGTGTGCGTCTTCGTCGGAATTCAAGGGAGGTGGATCGACTAGCACAATGTAGGTGCGGTAAGCAGAGGTTTTGGTAGAATTCCGTTGTGCCATTGCAGCTGCTCGATTGACATAACACAGTGAAGGACTAAGGGAGTGGGTGGCGAGCAAGAGAAGTGGTAGTAATAAGAGATTGGTTAAGGACGCCATTGCTGGCTCGGTGACTCCACACACACCTACAGACCAAGGAAGACGATGGCGATGCAGTGCCTGGCCATCACACCAGGTGTCGTTCATTTATAGAGCACGCTAGATCAATGTATTGGAACTTTAATGTGGCAGGGGTTAATCACTTCGAAATCTAGTACATGCAGAAGCATACATAACTTTAAATTGTGCCAGATCTGGATGACACTCAATGATCTTGCCTGGAGCGACGACGAAAAATTAATGCAATGTGATCTTTTTCTATCTCATTCATGAATCAAATATCGCAACAAGAGTGAAAATGCTAGGAAATTAATGACACAAATTGAACACCATAGATAGTAGTAATTGATATCATGTTATAAATGTCAAATAATATAGTAAATGCTAGAAATGAAATCGGGTGAGGTTGAAAAACTGAATCTGGTATTCACTTGCACCCTGATGAGCTCGCGCTCCTGCTGCTAAAGATTCAATCTGTTCAACACAAATATTTATGCATAAGCTGGCACCGACAAGTGCAACCAAACAGCTTCAGCTACCTCAGGCAAGCCTGCAAAAAATCTGAACTTCTCAGCTTTAGGCCAGGCACCACTTTTCTTCAGCCATGAAAGATCAGGAGTCAGGGCACTACCCAAACTTGGTCAGTGAGCTCGCTAAGCCCATGGTCTAATTGAATGAGTGCGTTCCTCTCAGAAGAAAAAGAAGTACAGCAGAGGGGTGTGACTACTTAGCAGATCACATGTGCATTTGTATATGTATTTCTCCCTATATATAAGTTAAACTCGTGTGCTCAAGTGGTACTCTACTAATATGTGTCTTAGAGAGATACGTGGCAGCATGCATCAAGCATTCAAGCGGCAGAAACTCAGAATGCGAAATCTTTCAGCAAAACATATCATCGGCTATGTTCTGGTCCCAATTTCTTTAACGCAAAAGTTTGCACCAATAAGTACTGAGATACAAAATCATGTCCCATCAGCACAGTTTATGTGTCGCAAGTTCAATTGTATGTGAATAAACAGGAACAAATGAGAACATTCTCAATGTTCCTGTCCAAAAAAAAAAAAAAAATCTCATTGATCAAACAGCACATCCATGACGACAGACGGGGGAGAAGGACCCCTAACTCCTAGGAGGCTACGACTGCAACGATTGGGCTCCGCAGGACGTGTTCTTCGGACACCCAGCTCAAGCTTCCCTCCAGGAGCTTGTGCTTGGCCTTGTCGTGGCAGCTCACCGACACGCTGAAAGTCTTCTTCTCTCCGGCCTTGGTGAACACCAGCGTGTCAGGGGAAACGCGCACCTTCAGCGACGTGGGTGTGTCCACTCTCACCTTGTAAGTCGATGGCGATGGCCAGACGTTCGTCACAGTCCGTTTCACGGTGAATGGCGACTTTGTCAGCGGCACGGTTATCGTCGGGTAGTTGAGATGCACATCCTTAACCTTGGGTATCTTCGCACAGCTCAAACTCGAGTTACGCGTGATGGTCACCAGGCCGTCTTCACCGAGGAGCCAGCAGATGAAGCTGGCATACTCAGTGATGCCAATGTCGTACAGTAAGCCAGGATCTGCGGCTCTCGCGGCGAATAATCATCCCTCCATGCGCTATGGCGCGCGTGAGCTATCTGACTCGTTCAATCCAGCAAAGGGATCAACGCCGTGGCCCACCTCGTCCCAGCTTTTGACCCCTACTTATCTGACAGAAGCTATGCCTAGCGAAACGAATATAACTAGCCTCGTATGATTCTCCGTAGCGCGTGGTTGCGCCTGCGCCTGCTCACGCGGTGGAGTGGAGAAAAACATACACTGCTCTCACGTCTTGTGTTGATTGCATGCAGGACCCCACTTGTGCTACTACTCCGTAGTTGCTTTGCTAGCTTCACATCTGAGTTTAACTTGCTAGCTAGCTCATTTGCATGTTTCAAATCTTTGGAGAACATATCTCATGAACCGTTTTTCGAAATTGTAATTTATTTGCACCACTGTGAGGTAGATGGTGAACTCTATAAAATGAGCCCAATATCATATATACATATATTCTTACTAAATATTGTATATCTCATTGGACCCACATGTCACATAAAATAACTTTGCTAATTAATTGTAAATTTGCGGTAAAGAATACATCAAGCAACTAGCTAAATATTGTGTGGATCCACATCAGTTATCGGGAAAATGTCCTCAATCGCACGTAGATTTTTTATCACCGGTTAGCTTGATCCCAATTCTGGATATCTTCAAAAAAAATTGGTTTATCATGTGAAAACAATGTAAGGACCCTCATGCCACTACATGTGGATATCTTTGATTTTGATTTTAGATATCTTCAAGAATTTAAGGTAGCCACCACCAATTATCTATGTTTTAACTTGTCGATGCCTTTGTACAAATCATGGAACCTCTCGAAATACTATACGGATCCACATACCCCCCACATGCGGATATCTTCATTGCGTATCACCGGTTAGCCTTGATCCTGGGTTTAGATATCTTCAAGAATTTAGGGCCATCGCCATTTATCCATGTGCTAATTTTTTATTTATTTTTGTGGATATCCTCATTGCTCATCACAGATTAGCTTTGATATTGATTTTAGATATCTTCAAAATTTAGGGTTAGCCATTACCGGTTATCTATGTTCTAACTTGTCGCTGCCTTTGTACAAACCATGGAACATCGATACCTTCAAGTGGTATCCATGGTCCCACTTGTGGATACCTTCATTACGTTTGAAGAACCTTCGTTTGCTAGGAAATTACACGTGTGGATACCTTCACCCGTCATTGGTAACGTCGTCTGACATTAGGGATCCCCATGTTCCCACTTTGGGATATCTTCGGTGGATTTAAAGAAACTACGGTAGTGGATTTCTTCGGTGGTTATCCATGGTCCGCTTGTGGATATCTTCATTAGTTTTGAAGAACCTTTGTTTTCTAGGATACCGACACTCGTTATTTTGATAGCGTTGCATGACATTATACTGGGATCCCCATGTTCCCAATGGGGATATCTTCATTCCTTGTTGAAGAACATCTTGCCATAAGAGTTTATCCATGGGGGATATCTTCACCCCTCTTATTTGATAACGTCGTGTGACACTAAAGGGATCCCCATGTTCCCACTTTGGGATATCTTCGGTGGATTTAAAGAAACTACGGTAGTGGATTTCTTCGGTGGTTATCCATGGTCCCGCTTGTCGATATCTTCATTAGTTTTGAAGAACCTTTGTTTTCTAGGATACCGACACTCGTTATTTTGATAGCGTTGCATGACATTATACTGGGATCCCCATGTTCCCAATGGGGATATCTTCATTCCTTATTGAAGAACATCTTGCTATAAGAGTTTATCCATGGGGGATATCTTCACCCCTCTTATTTGATAACGTCCTGTGACACTAAAGGGATCCCCATGTTCCCACTTTGGGATATCTTCGGTGGATTTAAAGAAACTACGGTAGTGGATTTCTTCGGTGGTTATCCATGGTCCCGCTTGTCGATATCATCATTAGTTTTGAAGAACCTTTGTTTTCTAGGATACCGACACTCGTTATTTTGATAGCGTTGCATGACATTATACTGGGATCCCCATGTTCCCAATGGGGATATCTTCATTCCTTATTGAAGAACATCTTGCCATAAGAGTTTATCCATGGGGGATATCTTCACCCCTCTTATTTGATAACGTCGTGTGACACTAAAGGGATCCCCATGTTCCCACTTTGGGATATCTTCGGTGGATTTAAAGAAACTATGGTAGTGGATTTCTTCGGTGGTTATCCATGGTCCCGCTTGTCGATATCTTCATTAGTTTTGAAGAACCTTTGTTTTCTAGGATACCGACACTCGTTATTTTGATAGCGTTGCATGACATTATACTGGGATCCCCATGTTCCCAATGGGGATATCTTCATTCCTTATTGAAGAACATCTTGCCATAAGAGTTTATCCATGGGGGATATCTTCACCCCTCTTATTTGATAACGTCGTGTGACACTAAAGGGATCCCCATGTTCCCACTTGGGGATACCGGCATCCCGCAACAACACCCGGATCTCTAAAAAGAAAAACCATGGTTTTTCAAAGCCCTAGTTACCAAACGAAGTTGATGTTGTAGATTAATGATATGAGCTACCTAAAATGTACATAATATAATTCTTATATTTTTTAGATGGAATGAAAAATGTATACGAATGGCCTTGTTCTTCGATCAATAGGTGGACCATCTAATCATCACTATCCATGTCCTATACAAATAAATCACTAAATGAATGACACATTTCTAAAAATGAAGCTATCAATCGATGACTTACATAGCTCAGTACAAACTCTACTCGTATATGACTTTCGAAACTGAAAAGCTACAACGTGAAAGTTATGCTAAATGTTGAGATGAACCTACTCGTCAAATCATATTTCCAACGGTCAACTGAGTGTGACGAATTTGACAAAATTCGTTTAAGAAAGTTTTTGAATATCGGTTCAAAATTGAGAATTTACACTCGATGAAACTCGAAATCAAATACGGGAATGGAAGCTACTTGTGGACGCCTATGTTTTTCATGTACATTTTATCTTAAATCTAAGTATGAATTGTAGATTAGAGTGAAGTAGTTTAAAGAAGGTGAGTTTGAAGAAACGGCCAGACATTGGAGTTGGACACACGATGCAAAGAATGGATGATGAGCTGCCTATTTAAAAGTACATCAGATTCTTCTCCAAAGTTTAAAGCACGTCTGGTCCCTTGCGATTTCACGTGAGGAGAGGAGCACAAGGCGCACAGGCTAGTCTGATCACTCGCCGTACGGAAGCATCTCTCGCGGAATACTGATGGAAAATAATTGAGATACCTGACATGCCAACAGACACCGCAGGTGTGGGGTTCGTGGTCAACATGCAGGCTCCAATCCACAAGGAAAAGGGATGGCGTAGATAGAGCACGGGCGCCATAGCGTCTGGGCGAAATCTGCATTCTCGTTCAAGATCCAGCCTCCAGTGCGGTCGACGGCATCCGACGTTGTCAGGATGGCCGACTTGATGGCAGCCGGTGACCAGTCAGGATGCACGCTCTTGATGAGTGCCGCGACTCCGCTGACATGCGGTGTCACCATGGATGTGCCAGACATGATGTTGAAAGGTCCCGATGCATAGTCCGTGCTTGGCGGCCACGCCGCGAGAATGTTAAGCCTGGCGCTAAAATGTCCGGCTTGAGCAGTGATATGGCTTGGACCCCGGGAAGAGAACGACGCCACGACCGGCGCCGGACGGACATCAAGCAATGTGCCGTTGTACGTGAGAGTGGCTACGGCGTTGCTCGCCGACGACATTACATAATCCACGAGGATGACGCCATCGGCCGCGTTCACCTGCACCACGCTAGAGTTGTAATCCATAAGAGAAATGGGGTACCCTTCGACTTCTTCCCTATTGAATAAAACCATGCCGGCCGCACCAGAGGCCATTATTCTACGGATGTCAGAATCCTGATACGCTGATGACGTGGACTGGCAAACCACGATCTTCCCGACTGTGGAGCTAGCATCCAAATGATCGCAAGAACGACTTACAAAACCAGGGGAGTAGAGAAGAGGGTATGGCTTTGAGTTTGGCTTTTCCACCTGGGTAAGTGCTTCTCCATTGATATGCTTGCCATTGCCGAGAAGCACCCCAGCATAGAAGCTCCGGTCCACTGAGCCGGCAGCGACCGTGAGCAACCACGGCGCGTCATTTTTGATCGACCCTGGAGTGGGGCCTCTGTTGCCAGCGGAGCAGACGACAATGATGCCCTTGGATACCGCGCTGAACGCACCGATGGCGACGGGGTCCTGATCAAAGCTGACACTGTATATTTCTCCGAGAGAGAGCGAGAGGCCGAGAGCACGTCCACCCCATCCTTGATGGCCGCGTCTATGCCTGCCACTATGTCAGAATTTTCGCAGCCACTAGGGCTGCACACCTTGTACATGGCAATGTGCGCACCAGGAGCAATTCCGGCCGCGGTTCCTGTGCCCAAGCCATGGTACGACGCACCGGTGACAAAGTTCCCGGCGGCCGTGGATGAGGTGTGAGTTCCATGAACGTCGGTATCGCCAGAGTCACCTCCAATACATGTCTTGGCACCGATGAGCTTGTTGTTGCAGCGGGCCGCGTTGCACGAGCCCTTCCACTTTGCCGGAGGTGGTGAGACGCCATGATCGTCAAACGACGGGTGTGCTGAATAGATTCCTGTGTCGAGCAGCCCGATGATCACTCCCTCCCCGTAGCCTGCATTGCTCCAGAACCCGGTGCCTTCCCTTAGCCCGAGGAACTCCGGCGTGCGCGTGGTCATGAGCTCGAGTGTCCGGCTTGGGAACGCGCGCATGAATCCTGGCTTCTTGGTCACCGTGTCTAGCTCGGGCTTAGTGAGCCTCGCCGCAAAGCCGCTGAATACCTCGGTGTAGGAATGGAGGAGACGTGGCTCGCCGGAGTCACTGATAAGCAAGCTCGGTAAAAAAGACTTGTACCACCGACGGTGAGCGTCTTTGTCGGCATTCGAGGGTGATGGCTCGACGAGCACGATAAGCAGAACCTTTTGTGGGATCTCGTTGTAGACTTGCACAGGCTGGACTGGCATAGCACACTGATGGTGTAGGATAGAGGGTGGCGAGTGGTAAGGGATTGGTCAATGACGCCATTGATGAAGCCACAAGAACCTATACGACAGGAGGAAGACAATGGAAATGCAGTGTCTGGTCATCACCGGCGCTCTTCATTTGTACAGCATGGGCGATCAATGTGCTGCAACCTTAATTTGGCAGAAATTAATCACTTGTGTGTCAGTCATGCAAGAAGATTTGACAGCTTTAATTTGTGCCAAATCTTGATGATCTTTTAAGATATACTACGTGTGAGGCCAGATATGTCCATGTGTTTACGCAATGATCTGGGAATGTATCACCACGATCTTTTATATCTCCTGCATCAATCATTTTATCAAAAAAATCTCCTGCATCAATCATAGATCGCACTATTTTCAGATGAAATGGAAGGTAACTAATGACTCAAATTTCACATCATATAAGATATTGATGTCATGTCATAAATGTCAATATCAAAGTGAATACATGAAATCAAGTGAGGTCAAACTGGTCACCAGCAAGCTCCTCACTGCTCTGCGTCCTAGCCTTCTTCGAGGCAGCCCTCCGTCTCAACCGCCTCCTCCCTCAGCATCCTTAGAACTCCCATGCCTTCCCTATGTCAAAGAGGCATGTACTTGTTAACATGACACATACAGGACTCCTGAGATACAAGTTACTACATCGTTGAACGAGTGTGATCAAGTGAAATTCTGCTCTCAGTTTTAATGAGCTTATGAGCGATTAGTTGTAAAATGGTCTGGATCTTCTGTTTCTCCTACTTGCTATATCAAGTTATCAACAGAAACCTGTGCAGGTTCAACAATTTAGAATAGTAAGTACTCAATAAGAATTAGAAGTTTAAGATCCTTCAGTCAATATCATAATAGAGGTATTGTGAAACACAATTTGTTTTTTGGGGGAGATTCAAACCGGGTTACCGCCGAACTGCCTCGTTACTGTTAACTTGCTAAGATTCTATCTGCTTCTTTTTTTTATGCGTGATATATGATTACTATGCAGAACCAGAGCTGCGCCTGAACTCTTTATGTTTGTCCAAAATACAAGAACCGAAACTTGTCCAGGCCACTGGACTTACGCGTGGAGTCAGGAAGAGATAAACTTACCACAAGTAGTTCCTGACAAGCCAAGGACAATCAACTGAACAGGTTACCAAACATTCACCATCTCCATCTGATCAAAGTAGCACCCGGTTGGCCCGTCCTCTGAGAGCAGGGCCAGCAATACCGGGCCCCTTGCCCCTTGTTCAGGCGTCAGGATGCCCAGGTTCCAGTTGATGTCGGTCTTCACGAAACCGGGGCGCACGCAGTTGATGCGCATCTCCGGGTGCCGCCTCGCCAGGATCCTCGTGTAGAGGTTGATCACCATCTTCGACACGCTGTACGCGGGCAGCATCGTCGGCCACCCTGCATCCTCGAGTCGCCCCTCTTTCACGTCTTCCACGTAGGTGTTGAGCAGTGCCTCGATCCGCGCCTCGTTCCAGATCTCGATGTTGCTGAGGTCGTTCCGTAGCTTCTCATTCGGCATTCTCTGGCACAAGAAATTGTACATGTGCGGTAACATTAATAAGATGGGGTAGTATGCATGTCATTCTGGTTCTTGAGGGATTTGAGGTTTCCGGACAATGCATACCTTCAACTCCGAGGCAAGCGAGGAGGCATTGACGATCCTTGCTCCCGACGTGGAAAGTTTCAGTAGAGGAAGGAGAGCTTCTGTTACCCGTTTGCATCCATAGTAATTGGTGTTGAGACAATTCACCGTCACATCATAGGTGTTCTGGAAGACATCTTTGAGCAGATTGGCTGCTCTGCCAGATATCTGAATCATAAAGAGGTTGGAATAGAAGATTGATGTACTAATTAGTGGCCATCCATAGAAATATATCCGCAACCAAATTGTAGTTCTACGGACGGCATAAACATCATAAATAGCTTGAGCTGCAAAACGTTAAGAATTTTTTTAAAAATTTAGTACCCATGTCTCTGCATCAATGTTCAGAGCTTTCAGGCCTTCCTCATCTGCTGCAACTCCTACAACTGCTGCATTGTTGACCTGTATTGACCACTCCATATTCATTTACATTACATGTTTGTTCCTAGAAAAGATAACAAATCAAATAATTTCAATTAAATAACAAAAAAACATCACTTTACCAGAATGTCAAGCTTCCCATAACTGCTTTCGATGTATCGTGCTAAGGAGGCCACGCTGCTGTCATCCCGGACATCGAGCTGGTGGAAGTCTATGTTGGAGAGGTTAGACTCACTGCGAATGGACTGGACGGCGTCTTTCCCTCTCTTCTCGTCTCTCGCGGTGAGAATGACCGTTACACCTTGGACGGCAAGCTGTCGGCACACCTCCAAGCCGACTCCCTTGTTCCCGCCAGTGACCACTGCAAGCCTGATGCCAAGCACAAGCAAAAGTTCAGTCCAGACACTAGTAGAGAAACTAACAAGGGGGGTGGATCACACATAATGAACAAAAATTTAATTAGGCCTGCCTAAATTTGTTTCAGAATACAATAACCATAGATGGTTTTGTCAAGTTTTTTTTATCAAAAGGGCTGCCCTTAACTTCATTAACGAAGCATATTCAGGCTACAGAGTTATTACAGATCATAGTAACAGAGCACATTTTTACAACATCAGGTGGCCCGCCTTAAACAGGGAATGGTTTTGCCAAGTAAAGCATTGAAAGAAGATGCTAGAACAACCAACCAAGAGTACAGCAGACTAACTGATATGATTTGCTTCAAGTCACAAGAACTCGCAGTCAGAGATAACCGTAAGTCCATAAGGGAGCGGGCTGCTACCTGTGCGGCGCCTGCTTCGCGCCGGCGGAAGCGGCGGTTCCGTGCACCGGATTTTCCATGCGAGAGGCCGAGACGGGCGCCGGGAGAGACGACGAGGGGGATCGAGATAAGGCTGCGTGGGTGGGAGGGGGGTAGGTGGGTGATTCTTCTCCAGCTTAACCCTAAGCCGTAGTGGTTAGTACTAGTACTACGAATGTTGCCTTCACGCCTGGATGCTGGGTTCGTCTCGCCGGCGCCAGGTGCCCGCCGGCGGTGTGCCATAGCGTGAAAAGCCCCACGGCGCGGGACAGGGGAGGGGACTGCCACTGTGCCAGGTCCCTTGTTCTGTGTAGGTATTATCAGCCCGGCTGAATCAATCTGTCCCGAACTGGAAATCTTAATACAGAACAATCAGATCGCCTTCTCTCAAATATCAGTGATAAAATGGTTTAACCTCAGCAAATCCACAATTGACTTAGCATTAGAAAATCGGAAAATCCTCATCAACCGTAAACATCTCAACTGAGACCTCTTATTATTGCAACTGCGTTTGTGATCGCAGTACGTGGTAATACTCCCCTTTGCTCAAGCTGTGCGCACTAGAGTTACAGACGGACGTGTACAAACTGCAAAGCGTGGAGTGCAAACTTAAACTTAATGCCGGCACCATCATGCCGATCCCGAATCACCAAGCGTCCCCCATCTTCGTCTGATCAAAGTAGCGGCCGGTGGGCCCGTCCTCGGGCACCAGAGCCAGCATGACGGCGCCCCTCGCGCCTTCCTCCGGCGGGATGACCCCCGTGTTCCAGTTGATCTCCGTCTTGACGAACCCGGGGTGCACACAGTTGACGCGCATCTCCGGGTGCCGCCTCGCCAGGATCCGGGTGTACAGGTTCACCACCATCTTGGACATGCTGTAGGCCGGCAGCATCGTCGGCCACCCGGCCTCCTCCAGACGCTCGTTCTTCAGGTCCTCCAGGAACTCACTCAGCGTGGCTTCGATCCTTGCCTCGTCCCAGCTGTCAGCGTCGCGCAGCGACTCCCGCAGCTTCTCGTTTGGCATTCTCTGGTGGACGACAAAACACAGGTGCAGTTAGGCCAGGTGTTCAACAATTTCCATTTCATTTTCAGCTACTACTGTTGTTGCGGTGATGAACCTGCAGCTCTGAGCGAAGGGAGGAGGTGTTGATGATCCTCGCTCCTGATGTGGATCGCTTCAGTAGAGGAAGGAGTGCTTCTGTTGCCCATTTCAGTCCATAGTAGTTGGTGTTGAGACATTTTACTGCCTCGTCATATGTTTGTATAATCACCGATTGGATCAGATGGCCTGCTTTACCTGACAGCTGAACCAAAAAGGCATATTAGAAATGAAATTGTAATTGACAGATAACTCAAAATCTCCAATAAGCACATTGTACTGAAATCATGATGACTATAGTTACAGTAGGCATATAGGTGCATATGCATACTATTGTGCAAATTTTGCAAACAAATCTACAAGTACCAGATAGGGAAGGGAACTATTTTATATCAATGCATAATTCACTTCAAATTTAATGTGCTTTTTGAGATAACGAAAGAAAAACCAGTTACGTAATAGTGTCAATGCTTAGTAGTACTACTCAATACACTTGTATTGTATGTCACTTAACATTTGTGGAACCCTCACTGAATCACCAAGGAGGTGGGTCCAGAGGCGCCATATGTCGTGAGAAAATGAGTGACATATGAGGGAAAAATGAGGCCATTCTAGCTGCTCAAACATTCGAGTTCAAGCAGTTCGAATAGTGGTTTTGCTGATGTGGATCCAATTCAGCATGTTATTTCCATGTCAAAAGCTCACTCAAGTTCCGATAATCAGTTGAAAGTTGATTTTCATCAAAGCTCAAAGTCAGGAAGGTGCCAAATCAAGATTTTTTATTTCAATCTGAAAATCGAAGAGCCTACAGGGTGATGGTCATCTCTGAGTCCCCGTTCTCATGGACGATCATATGATAGCCATTCCCAAGTCTACATACCCACATCTCAGGATCAATGTTGAGAGCTCTTAGGCCTTCCTGGTCCACCGCCACCCCTCCAACACCAGCATTGTTCACCTGCATTGTCCATTCTATCATCACTATATGGTCTCATACCAGTAGAAATGGTAAGACAGATACTACAGAAGAAACAGATAATTTTACCAAAATGTCAAGCTTCCCGTATCTGCTTTCAATATACCGCGCTAAGGAGGCACGGCTACTACTGTCTAGTATATCGAGCTGATGGAAGATTATGTTGGAGAGGTTAGATTCACGGCAAAGGGACTCTACTGCACCTTTGCCTCGTTCCTCGTCCCTTGCAGTGAGAATGACTGTCACACCTTGGAGAGCAAGCTGGCGGCACACCTCTAGACCAATCCCTCTATTTCCACCAGTGACCACAGCAAGCCTGAA
This sequence comes from Poa pratensis, assembly GCA_947311845.1. NCBI lineage: Eukaryota > Viridiplantae > Streptophyta > Magnoliopsida > Poales > Poaceae > Poa > Poa pratensis. The sequence continues at coordinate 34,099,556 of CAMZMU010000091.1, read as the reverse complement.
TTACACAGGCAAAACCTTAGCATCATTGCTCGCCGTCAAAGAGTAAACCGACATGAATATCGGCACAAGCCACAAAATCACCTTTCAGGGATTGCTTCATGGTCATTGCTCATTTTCTCAAGCCTGTGGAAGGAGCAAAGCGAGTTCCGTTTCGTCAGTTAGCTCAAATAGTAAGAACACCTACGAATTAATTTTTTTGCTGACGAAGTGGTGCGGGTGTTGGTGGGTCTTTCTACGAAGAATGCAAACTATCTGTGTGCATTTTGACCAATGAGGAAATTAGTTGGAATGACCGGATCATCTGAATTCTAATCTAACAAAATGGATTCAGTTAAATTCAATATAACTTCCGGCGCCTGATCCTCTGTTAAGCGAGTACCTTCCTGACAAACATGTACGCACTGTCGGGTATAAGTGACTTTGAGGCTAGATGCATTAGTCGATGCAGAGGCCGACAAGTTTCCCATTTCGAAAAAAAGGCAGAAGTGACTTGGCTACTGAAGCAAACGCTACGCAAGAGTGTTGCTGGTGCATGCCCCCGCTCTGTTCATAGCATCAACAGAAGCACCATTGTCTAGCGCAGCACACCCATCAAAATGAAAAGAACGCGCTCACCAGCAGAGGAAGAGAGGGGGGCGACCTGTGCACAGGTGATGCCGGCGTCGCCGCTGCGGCTGCCACTGAAGTTGCGGGCCTCTTCTCTGTGCGAGCGGCAGGGGAGGTGGTCCGCTGGGAATACGCGCGTGGTTGGTGCTGCAGCGAAGGGCGTGGGGTTAAGCTGGGTCGGACGCTCGTAGATGAGCTAGCGGCTGCGGCGGCGGCGGCGGCGGCAAGGTGATGGCTCATCTGGATGGGTCAACCAGCTCGGCTAGTGGGGAAAGTGAGTTTTTTTTGCCGTTCTGGCCGTTTTCACGGACTTACACCGTATCTGGCCGCTCCACGAAACTAATTGCAAATCTGGCCCCTAGGGTCGGCGCCAACGCAAACGGCGCCGATGTCGTGCAGGTCGGCGCCAGAGCCAGGACTCGCCGACGTTCGCCGCTGGGCCCGGCTAAAATCCGACGTGGCAGGGTCGGCGCCAATTGCAATGGCGCCGAACATGTGAGGGCTAACTGAACCCTCCAGGTGTTCGGCGCCAAGCTCGATGGCGCCGACCCCCCTGGTTTTTTAACCGAGTTGACTTAACCTCACCCGCACTCACCCGCACTACCCATCCCCATCCCCACACGCCCGTCCCCAACCCACCCGTCCCCGCCGCCGCCGGTGCCCTACCACGCCGTCGCCGCCGCCCCGGCTCAACCTCCCCGCCGCTCAACCTCCCCGCCGGTCGCCGCCGCCGCCACGCACCTCACCTCCCCGCCGTCTCCTTCCCCGGCTCGCCTCCCACAGTCTCCTTCCCCGCCGTCGCCCCCCACCGTGGCCCCGCCTCCGTCGCCGTCGCCGGCCACCGTGGCCCCGCCTCCCACCGTGTCCCCGCATCCCACCGTGGCCCCGCCTCCCACCGTGGCCCCGCCTCCGTCGCCGTAGCCGGCCACCGTGGCCCCGCCTCCGTCGCCGTAGCCGTCGGCGGCCTCTTCTCTGCCGTGAAGGTATAATGCGCGCTGACCCATCCCCGTCTCTCTTCTTCTTCTCCGATTTTTGAACCGTGTGCATGCAGTGATGGATTTGTAGTAGTGGTATTGTGGTGACATCAATTTGTCCTAGCCATCTGTTAATCTGTTCATTTGGAACCGCACGTTGACGACCGTGCATATGTTGATTTAGTTGTGCTAGCCATCTGTTAATCTGTTCATTTTTGAACCGTGTACCTACCTACTGGATTCAGTTGTGCGATGTTGATTTAGTCAAGTGCATATGAATGTTGAGTATATCTGGACACTGGAGTAAGTTTGAGTCCACGTCTATGCATTTGATCACAGTGTTATTCTATGCAATATATGTTGATTTGTTCCTTTTCTGTTGCCGTGAACACCCAATAGTCTAGTGTTGATATGTTCGGTAAGATTAACAGAGCTTCTCTATTCCCTTGCAAGAAACGCTGCTCCATATTTGAACCAAGGTAAAAATGCATGATTATATACCTCCCAGGCCAAATTTGTAGTAGTAAAGTAAGTTGTTCGGAATGTGCGGGGTAATTCTTTTTTCGAAAATGGTAATGTATTAATTTTTGAAATGAAGATGTATTGCAATTTTGAGCATCTAATGGTCATCGATCTAGTAGGTAGTAGTTAGTAGTTAAATTTGTCATCGATCGAAAGATTGTTTATCGATCTAGTAGGTAGGTAGTCATCGAAGATCTAGTAGGTAGCCTTGCTTTAACTACTGGTAAAAGCCGGAACTTTATCTAATGGTCATCGATCTAGTTATTAGTTATATTTGTTGGTATCGAATTAATTTGTTATTGAGAGCTTCCGATTTAGATAAATCATTATCTAATGGTAGAGGTATATTTTGTTTCCGATTATAGATGGCCTACACAAAGATTGTTCATGTTCATCACGGAGGCCGTGTTGTGTCCTCTAGCTGCGGTGTTGAGTTTGTGGAGATGACGAGTAAAGTATTGTTCTTCCCGCATAGTCCAACTTTGCGTGAGCTTGTTGTGAAGATCGAAACGGCGTTGGGTTGGTTAGGCACTGCTGTTGGTTTGGAAGGAAGATACGATGCCGGTGGCTGTAGGTCTTATACTCAGATGATACCCATCCGAGACAACGAAGGGTGGGAGTTGTACAAAGAGCTTGTTGAGAACTCTCAAATCAAGTCAATTGTTGTCGTTGCCGTGAAGGTTGACATCAACAGTCGTACCGTAGTTCTCCCTGATTTGAACAAGCATCCAACGGTTGTTAAAGAAAACAATGATGACCGTAGTGAGCATGATTCGGGTCCAAGCCAGCCTCCCTTGAGGGAGAAGGAGAGTGTTGACCATCGAGTTAAAGTGGAGTTGCTTAGGGAGCAGAAACTAAAGGGTGCAGCACCACCTGCAACTCGTGTTGTGTCCTCTAGTATGCCTAGTAGAGAAGAGATCATTGAGGAGAAACCCAATGTTGCACACTTGGAGGCGGTGAATGACGAGTTTGTTGGTGTCTCTCCAATCGACATTCCAGCACCACCGTTTGTACCTCAGGTGGCATCCTCTGAACTTGATGGAGACCCGTATACTTTCGAAGATCACAATCCCGAAGACGAGGGTTATGATCAGGCTTATGCGGCTGACTCTGATGAGGATCGTGAGGAGCCCCAGTGGTCCGTGGACGAGACAGATGCGTTCGTCAAGGTATGGGGCAGACATCCTAGTATTCATGAGTTCAAGGATGTTAGGGAGGCTCACCTAGCCGTTTCCGACTCGAACCTGCGGGAATATGGCCCAGAGCCTCCTAAACCCATCATCCAGGATGGGGATGGAGAAATCCAACGGCCTAGGGCAAGGCCTTTGATATATGCGGGTCTAAAATTCAAGGGTCTATTGGAGATGCAGATCTGGCTGCAGGAGTACGCCGTTAGGCATCATCGGCAGTACATTGTGTTCAAGTCTAACCAGAAAGAGCGATATGTTGTGATGTGCGATGACAAAAAGTGTGGGTGGAAGGTGAGAGCAAGGAAGACTCCTCAAGGTTGGTGGAAGATAAGTAGCTACGATGGCCCACACACATGCGGCGACAAGGTCCTTGCCAACAAGGCCCCTGGCGAGAAGGTTGTCCGGCGCACACACCGGCAACTGACATCTACTTTTATTGCTCACCGGTGCGCCGAAGCCATCAAAGCTACGCCTACCCTCTCAGCGGCCTCTTTGATGAAGTTTATACATCTCATCTTTGATTATCGTGTCACGTATGGGAAGGCGTGGAGAGCTAAGCAGATGGCTATGAAATGGCCTACGGGGATTGGGAGGAAGCCTATGGAAGGCTACCAAAGATGTTGGCGGCTATGGCCCATCGCAACCCTGGAATGACAATTTGTGTGCAACCGCATCCAACTTATACTCGCACGGTTGAAGACGTCAAATACCCAGTGTTTGGACGAGCGTTTTGGTGCTTCCGCCCTTGTGTCGAAGCATTCAAGCATTGTCGTCCATTTCTTTCCGTGGACGGCACCTTTTTGACAGGGAAGTTTAAGGGCTCCCTTCTTGTTGCTATCTCTTGCGACGCGGACAACCGTTTGGTCCCCCTTGCCTTTGCTCTGGTCACGGGGGAGGACACGAACAACTGGAGTTGGTTCATGCACTTGTTGAGGACTAAGGTAGTTGGCAGGGATAGGGTTGTTTGTTTGATATCTGATCGCCATCAGGGCATACTGAATGCCGTGAAGGATGAAATACCTGGGCATCCCCTTGTGAAGCACCGGTGGTGCATGAGGCATTTCGCGGCTAATTTCTACCGTGCTTGCCGTAACCGGGAAATGGCTGAGTATCTTCGTAGGCTTTCCATGGTGTTTGAGGAGGATGTGTTTGACCGGATGTACGCAGAGTTGTATGGCTTGACGAATGCGAAGGGTAAGGCTTTCCTTACGGAGCATTTGCCACAAAAAATGTTGTGGTCCCAAGCATTCGATGAGGATGGGGTTCGGCACGGTCACATGACAAGTAACATGGCCGAGGTATTCAATAAAGTTTTAAAGGGTATCCGTGCGTTACCGGTTAGCGCCATAGCAGCGTTTACCTTTGACAAGTGCAACGAGTACTGGGTTACGAGGAGGGACGAGATAGAAGTCCTTGTGAATGACGGTAAGAAGTGGCCAAAGACCGTGGAAGAAGAACTTGATTATCAGGAAAAGAAGTCAGAGACCCAAACGTGGATATGTTTCGACAAGGAGGTGTGGAAGTACGAGGTTTGTGAACAAGGAGGTACCAACGTTGGCGGTGAGCAATTCGGTGGCCGCAAATATGTTGTTGTCCTAGCCTCTGCGTCTTGCACTTGCCAGATGCCGTTACAGATCCATCTACTGTGCTCACATATAATAACAGCGTCACGTGCTAGGGCAGTAGACCCAACTAGCTTGTCGTGTTTGTCCCGGTTCTACAAACTGGAGGCGGTTCGAGGCACATGGGCTGGTAGATTCGAGCCTTATCTAGACATGGCACAATGGCCTGAATACACCGGCCCGGTGTATTTACCGGATTTAAAACTCATGGTCAAGACGAAAGGGCGACGGCAGACCAAGAGGTTCAAGATGGACATGGACCGCGCACAGGGGAGCACACACTCCAAGAGACCGCGTGCAAATGATTATTTCGTGGAGGACACCGTCAAGAACCGTTGCTCCGTATGCGGCGAGGAAGGTCACAAGAACACGAAAAGGTTGAGCTGCGAGGACCGAAAAAAGAAAATAGCTGCCGAGGAAGCAGCGGCTGAAGCTGCAGCCGCGGCAGCCGCTAGTAACCCTTCGTCAAGTGTACGTGGAATAAGCGTCCACGAGGAACTAGACATTACAGAGGTGCTAGACGCCATCCCGATGCAATTGGGAAGTTAGCTGAAGCAATAAAACGTAGTAGCAAGGTTATATTTTCTTTATATATGTTTACACATATAATTTATGTTAGCATATTTTTTGCATTTATTGTGTTGATACTTTTCATTGCAATATTACTCACTTTGGCTTGTCTTTACATTGCAGAATGGAGGGTCGGCACCATCTTCTTGATGTTGGGTACGATAAGGATCACCGAGGTTGGAAGATTTCCATAGGCGTGGAGGTATGTACATAATGATGAAGTCAATTTGTTTTGTTGCCAAATGATTACTAACTTGTGTGCTATATAAAATGTTTTGCAGGAAATGAAGCATCTTCGCATACGTGGCCATAAGTTGCAGCATGATGCAATGAAGTATTCAGATAGGTACACAGAGTACATTGAGAGGGCAAAGTTGCTTCCCTTTGTGACCATGGCGAGGCGTGGGCTTCCAATCTACAATAGCTGCGCCCTCACGGCACTAGTTGACAGGTGGCACGTGGAGACTCACACTTTCCACCTTCCGTGTGGAGAGATGACTGTCACTCTAGAGGACTGGGCCATGATCACCGGTTTGCCTCTCGATGGGAACCCCGTCACTGGAAAGATAGAGGCACATAAATTCAGGGACATGGTTGAGCAGCTTCTTGGAGTAAGACCACCTGACAAAGTTGAAGGGCAAAAGGGTAGCAAGACTGGAGGGTTGAAGACCACTTGGTTGCAAACCCATTTCCGTGAGCTTCCGGAGGGTGCTGACGACGTCACCGTACAAAGGTTGTATCTCTATACTAATTTTCCGTTGCCCACCTTTTTGTTATGTGCTTTTATTTCCATTTCGCCGTCTGATTCGAGTCTTGTTTTTTATAGGTATGCTCGGGCATACATCATGTGGATCTTTGGGAAAGTGCTATTTCCAGACTCTGGGGGCAGCGACGTGTCTTGGATGTATTTGCCTCTACTCCGTGAGTGGGACGAGGCTGGGAGGTACAGCTGGGGCTCGGCCTCACTGGCTTACTTGTACCGGCAGCTGGATGAGGCATGCAGAAGGAGCAAGAACATCAAACATGGGTGGTTGCGTGCTTGGGTTACAGGTATGGATGTGGGAGAGGCTTCCTGTAGGGCGCCCCCCTAGGGCACTTCGTGCTTGGCCACATGCTCATCCCGGCATGGCTCCCACCGTCGCGCACAAGTATGAGGATTCTGCGACCAATTGGGGCCCCTCCGAGAATCTGTATATGCAATACACCGATGAGATTGACTCTTTGCTTCCTAGCCACGTGAGTGCTGCACAATACATTCGTACATTAATCATTTCATTTTGCTTCACTCATGTTCTCACTTGCATCACAGGTTACGTGGAGGCCCTACGCCGAGGTCGTTGATGATCCCTCGTTCAACTTAAACGAGATGTGCACTCGTGACAAGGAGATGTGGACTTTGAGGTGCCCACTGATTTGTTTCTATGCCGTTGAGTACCATCTTCCACACAGAGTAGCCAAGCAGTTTGGGAAGCTTCAGCACTGCCCCCCAGAGTCCTTCTCCACGTCCTGAGCTTCACGAGTAAGATCTCGAAGCACCATATTGTTGTCTATGTCTTTTCATACATGATTGCTGACCCTTTTCTCTACGTTCTTTGTTAGGCCTTGACAGGAGCAAAACAAGAAGATTACTGACTGGGAACATCAGCATCGAGAGTACATTTCTGAATGGCATCAACGCAAGGGTCCTCACATCGATCCCACGCCGCACAATGCACTCGCGTTTGACAGGTATCTTGCTTGGCTGAATGGTGCAACCCGGCTTCATCTGGAAGGCTTGGACCGAGCGAGATATATTGGACTCAACATCAGACTCGGCCGATGATACCGTCCAGTATGATTATACCCAGCGGAAAGGAAAGCGCGTGGACCTGGGCCCTGTGCGAGACCGTGTGGTAAGAATCTAGTTCCACACGTTTCCAACATGAACTACTTGCTCTCTCCTACACTGATTTTTGGTTGTGTTCTGCAGGCCAATGAGCTTAAAAGAGGTATTACCGATGCTGAAATAGCTCTCACCGTTACACCGGGCAGCGCCAATGAAGTGTCCACACTGCGTGCTTGTCTACAGGTCAACTTCTTGCTTAACTTCTTGCTTGTGTAAGTTCTGATCTGGTTGTGGTGGCTGCTGTGCTCAAAGTTTACTCTATGTTCTTGCAGAAACTGGTGAAGCGTTCCCGTAAGTTGGTCGGTAGGCTCGCATGCCGGGATCCTACCGAAGACTTGGATGAGGTGCAACCAAGTAGCCGTGAAAATTCTGCATCATCTGAATGGGACCTAGATGTGGAGGACATATATGATGACCAGACGGTGTTGTCGCAGGTAATATTCTTGCTCTCATGTTCAGGTTTTAGTTCACAGCACCTAGTCACTTGGATCAACATTTGTATGCACTTGGACATATATGATCATCTAGCTTATTCATTTCCTATTATCACTACCCATCATTGCACCAACATTTAGCAATTCTTTCGTCTCTTGCACTCTGCTCTCAGCCACCTCATGCATTCCATGCATTCTGCTTCGCCCTGTCGACAGTTGATCCTCGACAAAAATAAAGCTTCTGCTGTATCTTAGATGCATGTCATTGTTAGGGAGAAGAAATGGGAAAGACATAAGAAAAGGCCATCCAGCTTCTTCATTACTTCTACATACACCATATAGCAAAAAAGAATGGAAAACCTATTGGAGGATTGATTGTTCTACTGTTGTGCCAACTTTGGTAGTTTCCATTTTAGAGGATGATGAAGAGTTCAGATAAGATGATGTAATTTGGTAGGGATATGTCATTTTCATGTTCTGCTGCGGGTCCTGTGGCGCTGATGTGATACATATACATGCTGACATTTCTTTCTTTCTATGAATAAAAATAGTCCGACATTCTTTCCCATTTGTACATCATGCTGCAACCGAGTTTCTTTCTGTTCTTGCAAATGTAGATATAAATCACTACATGTTATTGTCGCAGGTGAGGGGTGCACCAGCACCTAGTCAGATGAGTCCGGGTCCCAGCCAGCAAGGCAGGCGCAAGCAGAAGCAGAAGCGCCAGCAGCCTCTTCAGATCAGTCAAGAAAACCTCCGTAGGGGATCTCGTAACCGCAAGCCAGTCGTTACGCACACCCCTGGTACCGAAGCGCTAGGAAAAAGAAAGGCACGCAAGTAATGTCGCCATCTGTGCTTGTTTGAGAACTATGGTTTGTAATAAAAACATGTATGAATTGTGTGATGCTTTTGTGAACCAATTTCGTATTGATTGTGAGATCTAAGTGTCCATTTTGTTGTCAATTTGATGCTTGGAAGTTATTTGGTCTGTTGTGTATTCTGTTGTTGTCAATTCTGTCAAAATTTTGCTATTACAGGTTTTGGTTAAAAAAGAGGGGAGGCTCTGTCCAATTTTTCGGTTAAATGCACAGGTCGGCGCCATCTGGGATGGAGCCGAGTTCCTTCAGTTCGGCGCCAACCTCAATGGCGCCGTACCTGTCGGCGCCAATCTGCTCCCGTTGGAAAGATCGCCGAACTTCATAATGTCGGCGCCAAGGAAAATGGCGCCGACCTCTCGAACTCGAATTCTTCAACAACACCAGAGAGTCCAGTACCGAAATTCACTGTGCCCTTAGGTCGGCGCCATCTGCATTGGCGCCGAAGTTCTACAGGTCGGCGCCAACTTCGATGGAGCCGACCTCTGGAGAGAGACGTGCCCATTTTCCTCGGCAAAACACATTTTCGCCGAACTTCATAATGTCGGCGCCAAGGAAAATGGCGCCGACCTCTCGAACTCGAATTCTTCAACAACACCAGAGAGTCCAGTACCGAAATTCACTGTGCCCTTAGGTCGGCGCCATCTGCATCGGCGCCGTAGTTCTACAGGTCGGCGCCAACTTCGATGGAGCCGACCTCTGGAGAGAGACGTGCCCAGTTTTCCTCGGCAAAACACATTTTCGCCGAACTTCATAATGTCGGCGCCAAGGAAAATGGCGCCGACCTCTCGAACTCGAATTCTTCAACAACACCAGAGAGTCCAGTACCGAAATGCACTGTGCCCTTAGGTCGGCGCCATCTGCATCGGCGCCGTAGTTCTACAGGTCGGCGCCAACTTCGATGGAGCCGACCTCTGGAGAGAGACGTGCCCAGTTTTCCTCGGCAAAACACATTTTCGCCGAACTTCATAATGTCGGCGCCAAGGAAAATGGCGCCGACCTCTCGAACTCGAATTCTTCAACAACACCAGAGAGTCCAGTACCGAAATGCACTGTGCCCTTCATAACTTGGCGCCGAAGTTCTACAGATCGGCAAAACTAATTTTCGCCGAACTTCATAACTTCGGCGCCAAGGAAAATGGCGCCGACCTCTCTCGAACTCGAATTCTTCACCAAAACCAGAGAGTCCAGTACCGAAATTGTTTGTGCCCTGAGGTCGGCGCCAGTGAAGATGGCGCCGACATAATACATGTCGCCAAATCAGTTATTCGCCGAACTTCATATGCTCGGCTCCAAGGAAAATGGCGCCGACATCTTGAACTCCTCTGGTTGAATGATTGAATTACTGCAAATGCTTCTCACAGTTCCGTCGTAGCAGACAACTACGTCTCGCAAGATGGCCATTAGATTCTTGAACAGAGTACTACCACTCGCAAATAGTACTCCCACTCGCCGTCCTCTGAAACTCAGCCATTCATTGAATTAGTGCTGCAAATAGTGAACTGATTGAATTAGTGCTGGAAATAGTGAACTGCTTGAATTATTGCTGCAAATAGTGAACTGATTGAATTATTTGCTCGTTGCAGTCCGGCTCTGTCAATAAATAGCAATCCATAGGTATGTGTTTTTCATTACAATCGACCACACTCACCCATTCCGGTACACAAAACACAATGGCTGGTGCCGGATCTTCCTCGGGGAAAGGGAAAGGGAAAGAACCGGCACTGGAACTTGTAGGTCCTCGTAGTGGCTCATTTGTGCCACCGGACATGCCGCCAGCAGAAGAGCTACATGGTCATCAGCCATGGATCATCCAGTGCGGTTGTGGTGTCGAGTGCTGCTACACAGCAGATGCCGAGAAGATCGAAAGTGGTGGATACGGTGGAAGCTGGGGATTTGTCTGCGGCCACACGACGGGTCCCGCACCATATTTTGTAAGAGTTCATTCGATTTACATATTTACTAAATAAAAACATGTGGGTACTAAGTTTTGTACTCTCGAACAGGAAGGAGCTCGTTGTAGAAAGAAATACTTTTTCGAATCCGACAGACAGTATGAAGTGTATTGGTATGGAGAAACATATGTAGAGAACCAGGAGGCCAAAAAACTAGAGGAGAAGAGGAAAAAAGAACACAGAGAGTGTTACCAAAAACAATTTGAAGCATGGGCTGCTCAAAAGATGGCTAACCGAAGAAACCGTTAGAACTCTTGTTTCGTATATGCAAAACAATTTTAATTCCTTATAATCTGTATTTCATTCAAAAAGGAGCTCTTGTATCGTATATTTGAAGGGGGTTGATGGTAAACATTACCCGAGCACCATCATTGTAATGTTTGCTTTTGTAACAAATAAGTGTAATTGTCTCCAACAGATTATAATGGATATGTTGTTTTCCTGAACATGCCACCTAGTACCCAGAAGCATTCTCTCCAGGCATTTAAAGTATACATCCACGATGATCATACAAATCAAAATCAATCCCCTTATATGCTCTCCTTTGTCAGCAGATTTTGACGGAGATTGTGTGCATATTTATTACCCTCAGTCACTTGCTGCTTCCTTGGAGCTTTTCAGCGTGGAGAAGCAACTGACAAATTCACACAACGGGAAAGTAAACCTCCAGCTATCTAATGACAGTTTGCTAGCTCTGAAACACATGTCTATAAGAACCATGTTAACCAAAGAAATATCCTATTTATGCAATACCAAACAAATATCCAACATATAGTTCGACATTAAGGTCCACACGAACTACATAAAACATCCAACAGAGTACTCAACATTACAATAATTATAAAATATTCCGACGATTTCTAAAATAAAACATCTTGGTTCAACATAACCACAACATGATTAGAAGACAACCTCGCAGATTCAACCACAAATGCTTATGGATTCCAACTCTTGAAATAGCCCGCGTTGTATTTCTTCAAGAATTCCATACTTTCATTCATCTCATTCCTCCTCTCCTCTTCCCTTTCCCGTGCTTGTTCTTCCTTCCTTCTCTTGGCTTGTACCTCCCTCTCTTTCCGGTCCTTCTCTAATTCCTCCTCCAAGAGTTTTCTCTTCACAACTTCTTCAGCTTGCTTCCTCTTGCGCTCCCTTTTCCAAATCTCTTTTTCTTGCCTTTGTTCTTCATCAAAAACCTTCCATGACTCTTCCAAAGTATCGGGGCCATAAAGGGGACACCACCGTGTCATGTCTTGGCAATGCTCACACCAAACCAGTGGAGGAGCCTTCGGTGTGGTTTCGTCTATTTTCCATAGAGCCGGTGGAGATGGAGGTGGACGCACAAGACGTGTCCAAGTCTCAGCCGGCCATGGGCCCTTATGCATCCACACATATGGTGAAAGAAGGTAGTCATCATACACCTCAGGCCCATCAATCCATTGGAAAAAGTAGCATGTACAATATTGCTGTCAGTTTTGTAAGCAAATAGGACATCAGATACAAATACATGTCAAATTCATAGTTGCTAAATAAAGAAATAAGAATACTCACGCGACGATCGCTGCACATGTAGAACGCACGACCGGCAGTAGCGGTGTGCATAGATTGTGAGATATGACAAGCCTTTCCGCAAGGACAATTCGGAACCGGGTACATTGGTGGCACCGGAGCATCTTTGCATGATACATTGGGATACTTGCCTTTGGTTCTTTCTACTATCTTCATCTTACGTGCAAGCTCTTTGTAAATGTCAGGGGAATCTAGCAAACAAAAATTCTAACATAAGAAACTATATGGGAGAGCCTAAAAGTCCACAAAGTTAGCCACCATGTACATAGATGCAAGAAAAATGAAATATAACAAACTATACAAAGCTCCACATGCATATGTGGTAAAACTATTTATTCTACAACCACTCACATATATTTATAATTAAACTAACCACACCCAAAGTTAGCCACCATGTACAAAGTGCCTCCTACAAAGCTAACCACGATTTACAAAATTAATTTGCATTCTACAAAGTAAAACATTAGTGCATCCTCTAAACTTAGACATAATCTCCCCACAACATGTATATTCGAAATTTAGCAACGAAATATAATGCATCTAATTTCTCATATAAAAATACCCACCTCATAAAATTCTAAAAGAACTTACATATTTCCAACAAAAGAACTACTAACCACAAACCAATACACACATACATTAACTACTTCAACAAAAGATTGCACCAAAATTTTAGGTCCAAGACATTGGAACCAAAATGACATGAAATTTCATAATACAATGGATGGAAGAGGATGGAAAGAAGGAGATTTGAGAGAGAATACCTCCAAGAAGAGTTGCCATGGTCTAATTTGAAGAAATCCACAAGTTTTAAGTGGATTTGAAGTTTGGGGCGGAAGAGAGGAGAGAGAGGGCTTGGGGGCGGCTGTGGGGGAGGAATGGAGTGTGGGGGAGAGGCAAGAAAACGACTAGGGTTATAACCTAAAAGGTCGGCGCCATCGCGGCCGGCGCCGAACCCTTGATCTGGATTCAGTTAGCGAAGGGAGTTCGGCGCCATTTCCCCTGGCGCCGACGTGCCACGTCGGATTTCATCCGGGCCCAGCCGCGAACTTCGGCAAGCCGCTCCTCTGGCGCCGACCTGCACTACGTCGGCGCCATCTACGTTGGCGCCGACCCGAGGGGCCAGATTTGCAATTAGTTTTCAACCGCGGCCAGATCCGTTGTTTGTCCCGGAAAACAGCCAGATTTGGCAAAAAAAACGGAAAGTGAAGGCGCCGAAAGAGAGAGGGGTAAAAAGGCTTTAGGCCCACCTGACGGTGTCAAATGAACTTCGTGCTCTACTTTAGGGGATGCCCTATATATCGCTTGTTGCGAGTCGTAATACGAATCACCCGCAGGAACCCTCCCGACGGAAGCCCATTTAGGAAAGAAAGCCCATTAAGCATTGGCACGGCCGAAAAATAAAGTTTCAATATGGGACTCGAACCCGAACCTAGCAGGTGCGATCTGAACCGCAGGAACCCTCCCGACGGAAGCCCATTTAGGAAAGAAAGCCCATTAAGCATTGGCACGGCCGAAAAATAAAGTTTCAATATGGGACTCGAACCCCGAACCTAGCAGGTGCGATCTGAACCAGTTAACCAATACGACAACACGGACCCCGTGATATAGAAACGCATATACTATAATTGTAGTGTACAGCTCGCATATTTTTTTCTTTTTCGTTTTCCTTTACTTTTTTATTTTGACGATATAAAATGTTTACATTTAACATTATACAGATTTGGATAACGTTCAATTTTAAAATGTTAAGATTTTTGAAAATTAATCATTTTCAAAAGTGAATATTTTTTTAATTTGAAAACATTTTAGAAAATGAGCATTTTTCAAAATCGGAACAATTTTGAAAAAAGAACGATTTTCAAAAACTGGAACTATTTTTTAAAATCAGACCCATTTTTAAAAGGAAACATTTAAAAAAATTGAACAATTTTAGAAAAAGAACCATTTTAAAAAAAAGGAACATATTTAATATCCGGAACAATTTAAAAAAAATCGGAACCAATTTTGAAAATCAAAACCATTTTCGATAAAGAACCATTTTTTGGTTTGGAACCATTTTTTTTGGTTCGCAACCATTTTTAAAAAGGAACCATTTTTTCATTCGGAACCATTTTTTCGGTACGGAACCATTTAAAAAAGGAGCCATTTTCAAAAATCGGAACCATTTTTTCGGTTCAGAACCATCTTTTTTCATTCGGAACCATTTTTTTTGGTTCGGAACCATTTTCTAAAAATCAGAACCATTCTTAAAAATCGGAACCATTTTTTTCATTTGGAACCATTTTCAAAAATTAAAACCATTTTTTGGTTCGGAACCATTTTCGAAAAATTGAAACCATTTTTTCTTTTTGAACCATTTTCAAAAATCGGAACCATTTTCAAAAAGAAACCATTTTTTCGGCTCGGAACCATTATAAAAAGGAACCATTTTTTCATTCGGAACCATTTTCAAAAAGGAACCGTTTTTTTTCATTCGGAACCATTTTTCGGTTCGGAACCATTTTCAAAAAATCAGAACCATTTTTTAAAATCGGAACCATTTTTTCATTTGGAACCATTTTCAAAAATCAGAACCTTTTTTCGGTTCGGAACCATTTTCAAAAATCGGAACCATTTTTTCAGTTCGGAACCATTTTAAAAAAACGAACCATTTTTCGGTTCGAAACCATTTTCAAAAAAGAAGCATTTTCGAAAATCAGAACCATTTTTTAAAAATAATTATTTTCCAAAAAATATGAACCATTTTCAAAATAAGCAAAAATTAAAACATAAAAAGGAAAAGGTGAAAAAAAGGAAAACAAGAAAATAAAACCGAAAAGGAAAAAAGAAAGGAAAATGGTAAGGAAAACATAAAAAGAAAAAGAAAAAGGAAACGAAAAAAGAAAACAAAAAAAGAAAAAGAAAACGGAAAAAGGAAACAGAAAAAGAAAAAGAAAAATAAAAAGAAAACGAAAAAAGAAAAAGGAAAAGAAACAATAGAAGGTATTGTAATGATGTACGATTAGGAACACAGTCATAGCCCAGTGGAAAGTTACGGCTGTCCTCGTACGTTGAGGGTCAGGGTTGGATTCCCACTCTTTGTCAAGTTTTCGTCATTTTTCGTTAAATACAGATGCTAATGGGCCGGCCCATCTAGGAAACCCACGCAGGCGAGCTGGAACTACAGCTCGCTGAAGGCGATATATAGGGTTTGTGGATTTCACCTACAAAGCTATCTAAAGTAGTTAAGTCTCGGTTTCGCCTCGTTTTGAGTTCATACGTACTTAGCGTACGGAAGGAAGGGAGCGCGAGGCGATCTTGGGCGATCGTGGCGGCGGCCTAGGGTTTCAACCCTAGCCGCCACCGCCGGTGATATCTGCAGCTTCATCGTCGCCGCCGGCAAAGATTCGACGGGTCCTCGCCTCCTCTAGGTGCCGTTCTGGCACTAGGAGGGGTGTGGACCACGGACCTGCGCACGGCGCTTTTCGAAGGTCCTTAATGGTAGAGTTTGGTTTTGGTCGTCATCTTCTTCGTTAATGGAGATGGTATCGTCTGCAATAAGTGATCTTCCACGCTTCGTTCGACGGCGAGATATCCTTCCCGACGTCAATGGTGGCTTTGGAAGATTAAGTCTGTCTAGGTATGGTTTTTCAGATCTTGCTTCGCCAGATCAATCTTGGATTGTTTCCCATGGTTGCCGCGAGAGGAGGTTTGTCCTCGAAATATCTATCCCGGCTACTACGTCTTCGGCAATGGTGATTCGTTCTCTCGGCTCCCAACGACGTTGATAAAGTGGTTCGGTTATTTGTCCCTGGAATATCAGTGGTGGTACTCTTGCCGATGTTGCTTGATTAATTTAATGGCTGCGTGTGTGCACAAAGCCTTGGCATTGCGGCTCAAAATTAAAAAGGGAGAACCTTCGGTGGTATTCACAGGTCTGTGGTTTGGTGGTGTTGGCGTTGTTCTACGGCTGCCTTCAGAAAAGTACAAGTGTGTCATGGATGAAGAAAGGGCTTGAAGATCTCATAGATTTGCTAGTCTCTTTTACTTTTATTTTTGTAATCGATGTAATCGTGTACTCTTTGCTGGTTTAATACATGTGGAAAATTCAAAAAAAAAAGTAGTTAAGTCTCAAAAAAAATTTATCTAAAGTAGTCTCAAATCTCTCTAAAAAAAATCTAGTTTCAAAAATGTAATTGGCTCAAAAGAAAAATACATGAAGTTATCAGAAGCCAAATCTTACCGCATGAGAAAGTATTTTCCTTCTGACATTTTCCATCGCTTCCACGGACGGTATAACGCTAGACGAAAGGTACATCAGATCTATGTGTATGTCTATAGTACAGTTTAACTTCCTTGTTAGGTTTATGTGTTGTGGTTGCCAATGTTTCTATTGTGAAGATAGCGTTGTGGTGTGGATAAAAGTTCAATGGCTCATATCGTCGTCCCAGTGTGACCTTCGTGGCCGACGCTGTCAAAACGAGGAGTGTGTGGTGTTCTGGTGCCACGGATCGTTGGCTTCTGACCTAGAGGGTGACAAATTGGGTGTGGTCAGTAGTTTGCATTGTTTCATTCATTCGTTCTCGCAAACTTCATCCGCGAATTACGGCGATGAATTAAGATAAACTAATCACTCTTAAAAGGGGTCTGTTCAATTGGTTTATCGGAACCTTTGGGTTAGTCTAGCTTGGTGATCTTTGGGTCATTGGGATATGTCTTCGGAGACAACACTATTGGTGATCTTTGATTTAACTCTTAGTTTATCAAAGATCTTTGTTGTTTATGTGTGTTTTATTTTCTATGGTCCGATTTACTCTGGTGAGTTTATCAGTAAAGCCATGCCATTTATTCGAAAAACCGATCTGAACTTATTATGTAGTACATAAGAAAAACTGAATGAAATTATCTTCATTTCAGGATAGACAAATGCTATCCATCCCCAGAAGTTCTATGAACATGGACAAATGATTGCGCACAATCCAAGCAACAAATTCAGAGTTGCAATGCCATCCCCGTGCAGCGAACTGATCGAGCACAACTGACGAGGAGCCAATCGATCTATCTAAGATTCGACAAGATCCAAAGAGATCCTGCCTAAGCAGAAGGGAACCGTGGATGCATGCACATTGCACATCCTCTATCACTGGAGACTCCATGGAACTTAGCCGCTGTCTCCTGTCTGGGAGATCACACTAATCTACTACTCCCAGTTCGTTGTTCAGAGAACCTGTACGCTCTAGAGAAGAAGAACAGGAGATGGCACGTGGTTTGCACAATGGCACTTGGTAAACTGAACGTGTTCTCCGAGCATCGAGGCGTGGCCCTTGGAAGTTGGGAGAAGCGCTCATTGTTTAGTGCAAAGATCATCATCTTGGTTTCTGCAAGGCAAAGCGCTTGTGATCGCTTCATTTGACATTGACAGAAATGGAAGCAAATGTATATGTCAACTCAATAATGCATTGACAGTATTAGGGAACTGGAGTGCAGCTATCATATAGCAGATCATGATCAGAGAATACTTTGGCTTAATTAGTCGTTGCTGTTGCTGCCGGAGACATGGTTGACAAGTAATATGATACGCACTCCTGAGCTCCAAGTTGCTGGTGCTAGTTGACTCGCCCTTGTTCTTAATCCAACCGTCAACATCTCGACCATAAAAGATAGCTACTTTAGATCAGACTTTGGAGTTGTATTTTTCCTCTGATCTGAAGTCGATCCTGTGGATCATTTATTCTGCCGTGTTCCAGCTGGATCACTCCAAAGTCTGAGCTAATCGGTGGTTGAGATTGTTTGAAGAGGCAGTGATGATCCATTAGGAAAAGGGAAAGGGGCAGGTCGTTATTAATAATCTGTTGGTTTTGCCAGTGTGTATCTGTCGAACTGAGCTGACCAACCTGCCGACACCTAAAGAAATATCCACATGCTGAGCTCGAAATAGTACATGCCTTTTTTTTAGTAAAGCGAAATGGTACATGCCTACATGGGGCCCGAGATCAGATGGAGTGAGATTTGTACGTTCGTGCAGTCTCGTCTTAGACAGAACTAGCCAGGTAATGGCAGCGAGATCGATCGATCTGGCCGAGTTATTGTGTGGCCTGCCTGGAGACTGCATGGCCTCCCAGTAATTTCTGCAGATCGCTTGGTACCGATACAGATGTGGGTAGGACCTGGCAAAAGGGGAAAGTGTTTTTGTTCATTTAAAATTCGAAAATCATATTTATGAGTTTCAAAAAAACTTTTAAAACAAATGTAGCCAATCACTACGGGAAACGATACGCCGACGGCTTAGCGGGCTGTCGGCGTATCCGTCGCCATCGGCGACGCCGCAGTGGGGCCCACAAAACGGAAGCCGTCCGTCTCCGTCTGCTCCACCCATACGCCGACGGCAAAGCCGTCGGCCTAGAGTGCCACGTGGGGCGATCTGGTGCGTCTGGGAGGAGCCATACGCCGACGGCAATGCCGTCGGCGTATTCTTGACCATTTGGTCCTTTCAGGGTGACATGGCAGCATCCTGTGCGCCTGGGAGGAGCTCTACGGGCGTAGCTTTGACCATATTTCCAGTTTATTGCTGATTCTTGCTGCTGATTTCTAGCACAATTTAAATACAATTAAAATTGCACAAATTATAAAACATGACATAAACATCACATAGATATCTAAAATGACACAAACATGATTCAAATTCACACACGCATTCATACAAACTCAAAATGACAGAAACATAGTTCGAATTCACACACGCTACACCCGAACACATCCTACATCTCGTAAGAGGTCGAGCCACCTATGTCTGACCGCGTGAGAAAAGGCGACCGACCGCGTGTGGGGCCAGTCGAACCACACAAGGAATCCGGCGAGGCACGGGACGGTGTGGTCTCACGCGACGAACCCGGCGAGGCACCACCAGTGCCATGCACCACGAGCGCGCGCGTCGAAGTCGGCGAGGCAGAAGCACGATCAAAGGGTGCATTCGTCGAGCCTCTCGATCCCTACATGTTTGAGTCCAAGTTAGCAACTTGGAAAGCACAGCATGGCGGTAACAACTTGTTTGGCAAATAACTTACCGGAGTCGCTGGCCTGTATGTGCGAGCGACCGACTCCCTCGTTGGGCCGACGGGCATGATCCCTGGCCTAGGTGGACGCGTGGGCAGCTGCGACCGCTCTCCAGTGGCATGAAACTTCTTGTCAGCCTACAAGATAGTTCAGATGTCAGGAGTTGTAGAAAAAGAAGGTTCAAACTAGAGGAAATGAGACTTGTCATATTTTGCAAATATAAAAGTTGAAACTTACAGCATCCCTCAACTCTGCCCACTCCTCATACTCCTGGCTCTTCTGTACCCACAACTGATACTCCCTCTCATAGTCCGCGTAAGCGGCATCGAAGGCCGTCTCGAAATCAGCCTACAGTTTTAAAAGGGAACGCATCTCGTCAACTTAGCCACTTAGCTAGGAACGAATGTCGGAAAGAGAATGAAA
Organism: Poa pratensis; assembly: GCA_947311845.1. Lineage (NCBI taxonomy): Eukaryota > Viridiplantae > Streptophyta > Magnoliopsida > Poales > Poaceae > Poa > Poa pratensis. The sequence continues at coordinate 34,079,899 of CAMZMU010000091.1, read as the reverse complement.
TTGAGAAAAACTTACATCGGGGCGAGCTCGGGAAGGCCGACGAGGCAGGACGGGAGGGTCGTCGGCGGTGAGGGTAGCCTTGACACGCGAGAGGCCCAACTCAGGAGTACGCGTGAGTACCGCACTAAGCATGAGAGGACGGCCATGCTCCCAACCGTTCCCGGCAAGGACCACCGCTCTCTCGTCGGTGTCATGCTGAAGAGGGTTGTCCACCTCCGGATTTATACCCTTGAACGTCTCGACGTATGCCTTTAGCCCCTCCTTGGCAGTGCCGAAGTAATCGGGCTGCGAGGGCTGAGGCTCAGAAAAATTGGGCTTCTTCATCTTCATCCTCTCCCATGTTTGCATGTGCGTAAGAGGCTCCCCGAGATCGGCCTCCTGCAATGCCAAAGAAGTGTCATGCGTATCAAGTAGGAACATGAGGGGAAATAAATGAAGATTGTTTCATGTATATATATACCAGCTTTGCCTTGAAGCGATCATGGTTGCGGGCACCCGCACAATGTGTCCCCCCGCTCCCGCGGTTTAACTTGTTTCGCTCGCTCAAGGCCTTGAACTCGGGGTCCTCCCCAGCCCACCTAGACACCAACGCCCTCCACGCGTCATCCTTGCCATAGGCCCATGAGGGCTTAAACTGAAAAAACAATACTCATGTGAAGAACGGATAATGCAATTGCAACTTAGCAGCAACATGTAATCTCATTAACAATCTACTTACCGCCATGTAGTCATCTACGGTCACCTCAAGTGGGTTCTCCACAATCTCATGCTTCACCGCCTTCTTGCCTAACGTCTCAGTACTGAAATGATTGATCATGGTATGCTTTGCATTGTAGAACTGCTGTCGTGTCAACTTCCTACAAGCCCCCTCCAAAGTCCTGTCCGCATCGCCCCGCTGCTCAGGAAGTACCCTATAGAACTTCTTTAATCATGCACAAAAAACAAATTGTGAGAGCATGGTGGGGACATCAAGTATGAACGAAATTCGAAAAGTTCAACTTACCCAAAACTTGTTGATCACGGCGTCAGAACATTTCCCGCCGCTCGCGTAATTGGCGGCCTGATAGTCTACCCACTGGGTGGCTAGCTTCGTCGCGCCGTTGGGGACGGTACTGTACAAGCTCGGCCAAAACTTCCTAATCAAAGCTCCAATCAGGGTGTTAGGCACACGGGCTCCCGCAGGATGTATCCAGTTGCTGCACAATAATTAAACATTAGTACATGTCAAATTGTCCTGACCACAATGAAGTTACCATGTTCAAAATTAGTATATATAGTCACTTACTCTTTCCCATTAGGCGTAATGAGGATCTTCTCCTCCTCGGTAGCAGGTTCCTTGTCCTCATCAGGGACCTGGGATTCCCCTCGAATCCTTGGCTTCTTCGGCGGCGCGGAGGGCCTCGCCTCCAAGTCCGTGGAGGGGCCCGTCCCCACGTCCGTGGAAGGGCCCGTCTCCTCCGAGTCCGTGGAGGGGCCCGTCCCCACGTCCATGGAGGGGCACGCAGAGGGTATGTCCGAAGACACGTCGCCCCCACCTCGCCCTCGTCCTCCCTCACCTCGCCCTCGTCCTCCACCTCGCCCTCGTCCTCGTCCTGCACCTCGTCCCCTTGGAGGAACTGGAGCATCGACACCTCCCCCTCCTCCAGCATCTCCACCCTCACCTGCATTGAGAAAGGGTGAACAATTAAGCATAAAGACATGAACAAATTAAGAATTGCATCACCTCTACTCTCACCACTGTCAGACAGGTAACGCGGGTTCGGAATAGGTTCTCTTCCACTTTTAGTAACTTTCTTCTGGCGCATCTTCTTCAGCAAGGAGGCCGATGATTCCTTGCCTTGGCTCATCTTGGTCAATCACCTGCATTGAGAAAGGGTAAACTTTTAAGCATAAAAGACATGATCCAATTAAGAAGCATGAAGACGTAATGCAATTAATAAGCATGTTGAAAGACTAAGCATGTTGAAAAGTAAATACTACGCAAAAGAACATAAAAGACCTTCACCCCTAATCATCACTCTCATAGTTAAGTCTTGGGTTCTCGTCATCACTATCAACATCACTATCACGAGTGTTGTATATTGGAACCTCCTCGCACGATGGAGGCTCATCATCGTCATCACTATCACTTTGTAACTTGTTGAGCATATCTATATCCTTTAAATTCACCACTACGTCACCACCTGTTTGTGCATTGTCCTCGCGGTCTTCAAGACCTTGTATGTCAAAGTCCCCAAAGGTTTGTTCCTCTTGATAGAAAATCCCCTCGTATGTTTTAGGGTCAATGTTGGTGTAATCGTCTACGGAGGGCATGGGTAGCTTACCACGTGGCGATACATGGAACACGACTTCCCAAGCAATGAGTCCCTCTTTCTTGCATGGGTAGGGCAAATAATAAACTTGAAAGGCTTGGTGAGCCACAACAAAGACATCGGATCCATGGTAGGTGGTTGAAGGCTTAACTTCAACTAACTAAATGGAAGGGGTACTTTTGGTTCCATGCTCAGGGTCGAACCAGTGGCATTTGAACACAACAAGCTTGAGTTCTATGTTCGTGTTATTAAACGTCAGCTCGTATACGTTCTGTAACCTTCCGTAGTAATCATAATTACCGGCTCCTTTGGTGAAGACCCCGGTATTTATAGTCTTTGCATTAGGCCGACTGTTCTGGTGATGCTCTGTATGGAAGCGGTACCCATTCACATCATACTTCTCATACTTCTCGACTCTACGGTTACAACCTTGGGAGACACATCTCAACTCATCTGACATCACAACGTTGGGATCAGCTCCCTACAAGTACAAATTGTTTTGTGCATTAGTAAGAGGGACAAGACACGGATTGCAAGGTAGAAGGGACAAGTTTGAAATTACCTTTTCCCTGAACCAAACCGTGAATTTTTTTCTTTCCGGCAGTAAGAGGATCATAAACTTAAGGCTATGGATGGGGAAACCTTAATGAATTGTTAGTATATGCGGATGCTTGCTAACATTCCAATCATATAGTATTTGTAATCCCAAGTAGTGGAGTGCATGTATATTTAGCCTCTCCCACATTGAAAACTGCATCGAAGACAATGAACCCGATATCTTCACTCATTAATTTTGGACAAAGCCACCACAATTACCACCACTTTTCCACACTCATGGTACTGTTAGTATATGGTTACTTGGTGTACTTTATTGCTGCAGCACTAACTTTTACTTTCTTGCATTTATTATCTTGCAAAACTATCTCTCATACCCGTATTGTAGTCTAGTATTATTTCCTAGATAAAGTAGACTTTTGGTGCGCGTAGAGTTGTATCAGTGGTTGATAGAACTTGAGAGAATACCTATCCTACCTTTAGCTCCTCGTTGGGTTTGACACTCTTACTTATCGAAAAGGCTACACACGATCCCCTATACTTGTGGGTTATCAAGACCTTTTCTGGCGCCGTTGCCGGGGAGCCATAGCGTAGGTTAATGTTCTTGTGTGCACTTGTTTGCTTTATCTCTAAGTAGTTTTTATTTTCAGTATTAAGTTGTTCTTTATCATACTATAGATAGGGAATGTGAATTACAAAAAAAAATTAGTTGTAGTTGTTATCTAAAAACGTTTTCAAAAAGAAAAGTGATTGGAAAGATGAGTAATGGTTAAATGGTGGTCGACCTTGAACACTTGTGTTCATGCCTATGAAATCAAAACAAATCTTTCCATGGAATCTTTTCATTAAAAACATGTAAATATTGTGTATATACCTCTGTACATACAAATAAAATGCTAATTATAGTCTTTAGTTAATTGAAAGTTGATAGTTTTGCTTTGCTGTCCAGAAACAGATTATTTGTGTTCCACCGTATAAAATGTTTAAAATCCCCAGAATGTGATCTTGATCTGAAATTTTTTGAGTGCAAAGCAAAGCTTATTACATTTCTTTCATTAGTTATAACTTTTCTGATTTGAATTTTGTAAATATATCTAAAAATTCGATCTTCACTGACTGTTTAAGTTTAGACAGATTTCTGTGCTTCTCTGTAAATAAAATCATGATAAATCTCAGAATATTATTTTGACCTGAAATTTTTTGTGCATCAACCTGAGATCATAATCTATCTTTCATTAGTTTTAAGTTTTTTCATTTAAGCTACGTAACTATCTCGTTGAGTGTCATCTTTACAGACTGTTCAGTTTTGGCAGATTTCTCTATTCTGTTTATTTAAATATTATACTTAGGATTCAAAAGTTTCCTTAGTTTTTCGACGGACAACGGAAATAATAAGAAACCTCAGTATTACAGTGGCTAATGTTTAATAAATATTATGAAATTTTACAACACTTGAACATGAGTGGATTTTATTTAATGAGTACTAACCCTACTAATGAGTTTTGTGAAGTTTTATGTGGATGTACCTTATAAGATCTAATTAATATGGTGATATGAGATGAACAAGAAGACGCAATAGCTCAAGCTTGGGATGTATTGTCTTAACTTGTATTATAATTGTTTTTATATGTCTTGATTTTACCTTCTTTAGTTTTATTAGACTTTTTATTTGGTTTTTATTGCTTCTTTTACTTTCACTTATAAATTCAAAACAACAAAAATATTTTCTTTTGTTTTGCTTCTTTGTTTGGTTCTTTATTTTGATCGGATTTGGTTTTTACTTTTGATTTTTATTTAGAGTTTTCCTTGCTATAGCTAGTATGTTTAGGTCTTGCCTAGCCTCTGGTCTCTTAGTTTATAAAAATAAAGTACCAAGTTTTACCCATTTAGCTTAGTTGATACATTTGTAAAAAGTGATTTTCCGTTTTCAGCATCTACTGGTCATTGCGCGATTTTACATATTTTACTGGAAGCTCTAAAAATCACAAAAAAAAATACTGTTGCTGTAGCACATAATCCTCTGCATGTACAAAAATTGGCTAAAATTTCAGGCATGTTTAAGTGCACCTAAAAATTACGTTTTCTAGCTGCTATTTTTCTAGACAGATTCTGACTTTTGTTGCAAGAGTGGCCTCTTTGCGTTTTCATTTGATTCTTAATGGTTCTTACCTTTCATTTAGAAGTTGGCCATTTAAGAAACCTCTCTGTAACTTAGAAACAAAATTTGATTTGGTTTATTAGAAGCACTTTGAAAATATTATGTATCGCAATAAGTGCCTAGCTAAAAGGCGTTAAAGAAAAGCGCTTATGGGAGGCAACCCATTTTATTTTTATGCAATTTTTCTTTATTTGAGTGAAGGAGTTGTTTACTTCTGTAGCAACTCCTTTGTATCTTTATTTTCTCGCATTGTTGTGCCAAGAGTAGCCTCTAGTGTTAAGGTTTTGCTTAATTTTGATTGCTGCGCAGAAACAGATTTTTGCTGTCCACTGTACGAAAATTAGAAAATCAGCAGATCGTTAAAAAAATCTCAAACTTTTCGTGCGTAATCTTTGTGAATGTCTGAATCTTTCATTAGTTCAAAGTTTTTTGATCTGAGCGTCGTAAGTGCCTCGAAAAAATTCGTCTATGCAGACTGTCCTGTTTTAGACAGATTATGTCCTTTATTTTGCATTCTCTCTTTTACTAGTGTTGAGTGGAATTCTTTTTTGGGTGGAAGAGCTTCACATAACATTAGTGGCAGTAGTTAATGTTTAAAGTAACGGTCATATTGCGTCCTTACAGAACATGTGAGTTTTTTATTGTGCACTAACACTCTAATGAGATTTATTTTGAGTTTGGTGTGACGGCAGTTTTCAAGGGTCAAGAGGGAAGAGTGATATAATAGGATGGAGAGTGAAGAGCTTAAGCTTGGGGATGCTCCCATGGATCTCCCCAGCATATTTCAAGAAGACTCAAGCATCTAAGCTTGGGGATGCCCAAGGCATCCCCTTCTTCATCGTCAAAATTATCAGGTCATCTCTAGTGAAACTATATTTTTATTCTTTCACATCATATGTGCTATTCTTGGAGCGTCTGTATCTTATTATTTATTTATCTTAGCATCAAACACCAGTTACATTAATAAGTGGATCCTCACATATTCTATTTATCCTCTGTTTTCATTGTTTACTTGGTTAATTGATTACTTGTTGAAACTTAAAAATGATGTGTGAATAATACTGTTTAGTAGTTTATGTTTTCTTATGGTTAGTCTCAACTAGCTAATAGTGCATATTATGTTATTTTGATATCAACATGCATTGTCCTGTTCATAAGATGGTATGGTATTGTGGTATCCTCCTCTGAATAATTCACTTGATTCGACTTGGCACATGCTCACACATGTTATGACTGAAAAATAAAAGTCAATTAATCCTTGATGATCTATTTTGCCTCAGAGTTTTAGTATCATCTTTATGCCTCCGTTAATTTTATTTTGTCGCAAGCATGATTATGACCGTTATCGCTCTCGTGGTTGTCGCTTCCCAGTCTATTGCTAGCCTTCACTTGTACTGAGCGGGAATGCCGCTCGTGCTTCCAAATCCTTTAAACCAAGTTATCCCAAAGTGTCCACCAAAAATTCCTATTGTGGTATTTCCTTGCCACTCCAAGTAAATTTTTCATGTGCTACCTTTAAATTATTCAAAATGTTATTATTCCCTTTTTGTGTCAATGTTTGCCAGCTCATGAGGAATTAGTGTGGTTATTCTTTATTCTGGTTGTCAAATGGACTTTCACACCTGGACTAGCGGCATATACATCCGCTTATCCTCTAATTTTGCAAAAAGAGCTGGCAACGGGGTGCCCAGTCCCAATTAATTACAACTTTAACCATTAATTCTCTTCACACTTTTGCCCAGATTCATCAGTAAGCAATGACAACACAGTGAAATATCTGCATGTGTGTAAACCAAAGAGAAAAAGGGATGATCTGCCTTGCTGGTAGAAATAACGTCCCTATGGGAGCCGCTCTTGAAAGTCCGTTTGACAGGTAGGATACTGTTATCACCCGCTACCATTCGTTGACAATTAACATACACCTCTCAAAAATAGATACTCCTCCATGGTATGTGATTGATGGAAGGCACCCGAGGATTCGGCTAGCCATGGCTTGTGCAAGTAAGGTTGGGAGGAGTGTCAAATATTTTATTCAATCTCTATATGCTTTCAAAAACCTAAAAGCTCTAGCACATGATTTAATCCCCGCTTCCCTCTGCGAAGGGCCAATCTTTTATTTTATGTTGAGTCACCATCTTTTCTTTGAGCACCTCTTTGAGAGCATAACTGTCATTCTTAGTGTAATGTGCTTGTCCCAGAATACGGTTAATTGAGGCATAACTATGATACTCTTATCTTTGATATCTTTACATCTAGTCTTCACTTGAATTTCAGAGGTGCCTTGGCATTTATGTTTTGCCCTTCAAACAAAGGCAAGCGAGATACCACTTTGTCATATTTTTTTATGAACATTGCAAACTTGTTGATGTTTAGAAATTTCATGTTATGAGTTCTTAGTTCGTTGATACTTTTCATTAGGTAACATGATTGCTAAGTTTTATTCTCCATACATCATGCAATTTTTAAAAACCTGATCATAGCATTTACAATCAAAAATTATTTTGTTTTTATCGTTTACCTACTCGAGGACGAGTAGGAACTAAGCTTGGGGATGTTGATACGTCCAAAACGTATCTATAATTTTTGATTGTTTCATGTCATTTTTATGCTTTTAGCACTTGTTTTCATATTAAGTTTATTATTTATTTGGACTAACCTACTAATAGTTGCAAAAGTGTACAATGTTCTTGTTTTACTCTTTGATGTGTAGAAATTATCAAGAATACAAGAGGAAACATTGTTGGAGTCGGATTTGGACTTTCCTGGAATCTGTCTGAAAACTATTTTCAAAGTTCGACCCGTTTCGGCCAGAAGATGACGTCAAATGTAAAAAGTCTAGTCGTGGAAGTTGCAGAGAATTTTCTCCTAATAATTCTAGAGTTAAAATTCGGCCCAATCGGAGTCCGGACGGCGGAGAAAAGCCCGATTTACGGAAGGTCCAGAGGGGATGGCGAAAATCCGAGAGTCTATATAAAGGGAGGAAAACCTAATTCGTGGAGGACACCTCCACCCACGAATTTGTAGCCACCAAAGACACGTTTTTGCCTCCCCCATGGATCCCATCTCCATGGGGGAGGGCTCCCAAGAAGCCATGAAGGAAGGGGGCTAAGGGGCGGCGCATCCCCTTGATGCCGGCGGCGCGGGAGGAGTTCCCCGCGCCACCGCCGGCGCCGGCGCCGCCCTGCGCTCCTCGCTGCCCCCCTTCACCGTCTTCACCGCCATCTCCATCACCATCTCCTCATTGTATGCAGTGGTTCATCCTCTCATAAACCTCTGTACCGTCCTATGTAAACATGGTGTTTGATGCTATAATATTTATCTTATGATCTACGTCATTGTTCCGTAGTTTATTTGTCCTTAAATTGAACAAATGAAGCCTGCTACCCCCATGGGTAGCTACACATGCATTCGCTGGATTACATCTGTCCGTTTTGGTCAAAGCAGCTAATGCAAATCTAGGATAAACTGCTGCTAATTACCTGACATGCTCACTTTCCCCACACCCACTTTTCTAACAAAGTCCCCACGCCACGCCATCCACTCCTCCCCTCCCATCACTTCTATCCAAATCAGCTCGTGAAGCTCGGGACGGCGAGACCAGTTCCTCGCTGGGGCTGCGGATGACGATCTCCTCGCCGACGCAGGTGGCGGCGGTGTGCCTATGACACTGCCGTGGGCTCCGCTGGGTGCCGCGGCGCCGTCTTCCCGGCCACGACGCCCTGGAAGCTGTGCGCAGGGAGGAGAAGCAGGCGGTGCGGAGGCGGCGACGGCCGACTCCTGGCCATCCGTTCAACGGCGACGCTGACGGCGTGTTGCTGCCGGAGGACGAGATCTCGACGCCGGCCGTGTCGACGAGTTGATGCTGGACGTGGCGCAGGAAGGTGCGCGCGATTCCCTGAGCCGAGCGCACCCGGTCGGGCACCACCGCCGCCGGAGAGCACAACTCCCAATGCTGCTGCTGGAGGACGAGATTCAATCTCGGCCGCGTTACCCTGGCTGCAGGGCGCTGGACTCCGGGGAAGAAATCGGTGGCGACGGCGTGCCCCACGTCCCTGGCTGCAGGATGTTGGACTCCCGGGAAGAAATCGGCACCGAATGCATCCAATCGTGATTTTTGCTGCTCGCTACGCTTGAAGAGCTGCTGGGTGACGCCAACAGTAACCAAGAACATGCTTCTCGTGATTTTTTGCTCTCTTCATTTGTTTTCCTAGCTTTTGCTCCAAAAGCTGAGTCGATGGGAGGAGTGAGTAGACGAGATCTCACGGGAATGATTATTTTCTTACCTTGGTCACGGGAGTTGATGTGAGGAAAGTAGGTGGGTCAGTATATTTCCATTTCTTTAATATCTTGTTCTTTTGCCACAATCGCATATTCGCATCTGCTAGTGTACCAAGCCCACGTGCTAACAGAACAACTCCCGCCAATAATTAGGATAAACGGCCCCACGGTCGTCAGTGCTTAAAAGACACACCACGTGACGCGGTCAACGCACTCGCGAGAGGCTCACCCACGGAGCACACATCTTAAAACAAATCCTACGGCGTTCAGACCGTGCGCAGCTACCACCGTGAGTAGCAAAACGCCTCTCTAAATTGAATGGTTGAATGTATTTGGTTCATTAGATTTGTATGTTGATATGGTGTTGTCCTTTGGTGTCAATTATATTTATGCGCGCATGGATCAACACCTTAGGGTTGGTAGTATTTGTAAACGAAGGGGGAAGTCCTGCTGGAGTGACAAAAACCTAAGGGCGCGAACCGGTTGTTTACACGTATGGCAGTAAGAGGACCATAAACTTAAGGCTATGGATGGGGAAACCTTAATGAATTGTTAGTATATGCGGATGCTTGCTAACGTTCCAATCATATAGTATTTGTAATCCCAAGTAGTGGAGTGCATGTATATTTAGCCTCTCCACATTGAAAACTGTATCGAAGACAATGAACCCGATATCTTCACTCATTAATTTTGGACAAAGCCACCACAATTACCACCACTTTTCCACACTCATGGTACTGTTAGTATATGGTTACTTTGTGTACTTTATTGCTGCAGCACTAACTTTTACTTTCTTGCATTTATTATCTTGCAAAACTATCTCTCATACCCGTATTGTAGTCTAGTATTATTTCCTAGATAAAGTAGACTTTTGGTGCGCGTAGAGTTGTATCAGTGGTTGATAGAACTTGAGAGAATACCTATCCTATCTTTAACTCCTCGTTGGGTTCGACACTCTTACTTATCGAAAAGGCTACACACGATCCCCTATACTTGTGGGTTATCAACTGGGCATGGTCACTTACCAGCTGTACACCATCCGCAGAATAGGGCGTACCCGGGCATATCATGCATGGAATTGTGATACCAAACTTTTATCAAGAAGTTTGTCTTCGATGCACGATCATATGTCAACGTCCCGTGGTGCCAAGAGTGGTTCAGATCATCCACAATTGGCTGCATGTACATACTTAAATTCTTCCCCGGATATTCAGGGCCTGGAATGATCAGCGAGAGGAATATGGTCCTCTTTTGCATTAGGGCTGCAGGAGGGAGATTGAGCGGAATAACAAACACAGGCCAGCAGCTGTACGAGGTAGTCGACAAACCATATGGATTGAATCCATCGGTTGCTATCGCGATTCTCACGTTTCGAGCATCTGCTGCCTCATCGGGGTGGTTCGCGTCAAAGTTCTTCCATGCCGTACCATCAGATGGATGTCCCATCAATTCCCGGTCGTGCTCATATCTCTTCCCCGTTTTGTGCCATTGCATCTGTGTGGCAGACTCTTTGTTCATGTAAAGCCGCTTGATTCTTTGTATGAATGGGAGGTAACGAAGAATCTTAATGGCGACATTTGACTGCGTCTTCGTACCATCGGGTCCTTTTACCTCATGATACCTAGAGGCATTACACAAGATACAGTACTTGTCATTGGCAAACTGTTTCCAAAACAAAAGGCATCCTTTTGGACAACAATCTATCTTCAGATAATCCATGCTGAGATCTCGCAGGATTTTCTTCTTTTCGTACATGCTTTTAGGCAGACAATGCCCTTCAGGCAACAGGTTACCAGTTGTTTGCAGATGCGCTTCAAAGCATGAACGGGTGCTGCCATACTGGAGCTTGTTGGCTAGTGCTTGCGAGATGGCATCGAGCTGAGAAACTTTTGCACCCTCGTACAGAGGCCTCTGAGACGAGGCCATCATATCAAAGAAGGCCTTCACGGTTGGCTCTGGGTCCTCTGGTTCACGCGGTTCCTCCGGTTCTGGAGGTTCCTCCGGTTCCTCCTGTGATGGTGGCGAATCTGACATGTCGCCAGCACGGAGATCATCTAGCCAGTTTCTAATCCCATCATCTTCATTGCCATTGATCCGCTGCCGCATCACCCTGCCATTCTCGCGCTCGTACTCGTCAAAGTTGACTGTCGTCACGAAGTTCGGCATATACCCACGAGAGAAGAGGTGTTTAATCATCTCATCCTTTCCCTGACGTGTACGAAACTTGCAACGAGGGCACGGGCACTTTCCACGAGCGCCTGACTCTAAACCCTTACGCGCTAACTCCTTCACTAACAAATGCGTCTTCCATACCCACTCATATGTTTTGTCAACCAAACTAGTTCGGCCACTGTACATCCACCCATTATCTGCCATCCTCTGCTGCTTTACTGTGAGCCAAATAATAATTACATGAAATTAAATGCATCATTTTTTTCTTGCATGCAATGTCACCATTTTATACGGCCAAATTTTATCTTTTACAACATGCAAGGGTTCACATACACTTCTAATAGGTAGAGGCCTATCCCGTCCGAGTACGTGTAGATCGAGTCGTGTCCCATGTTCTACCCCGACCCGAGACGGAATTTCGGCAGCACCTCCCCGCTGTTTTTCAGAATACACGTCTCGAGCTTGTCAAGCTGAGAGGGTGTGCATCCGAAGAACAACGGGGAGGTGCTGCCGAAATTCCGTCTCAGGAAGGGGTAGAACATGGAACACGACCCGATCTACACGTACTCGGACTGTCCAACAGGACAACCCGGAAGTGTTACGGTTATAAATATGCAAAGATGGACAATCCTGCATATTTATAAATTTGTAACCCTTCCGGATGGGATCTGACTCGGCTTACGCGACTCGACTGACTTGGTTATCTAGACCAAAATAAAAACCTAGGTACATTCAAGAAAGGCGATGAATTTCTTACCCTCGAAGCGTGATCGGTGGCCGGAGAAGGTGGAGGACGCTCCTCAGCTGCAGAAGAAGTCCCGCAATGCGACGCTACACTCGTTGTCCAGCTCGAAGCATAGCCTGCTTCAATTTTAGATGCAGATGTGTTAGCAATTCTATTTGCTGACTCATAATTCAACTACAGATAAACATTGGCAATAAGAATATCAAAATATCTTCCGTCATGCCCGTCACACATGCAATAAGAAAAGTTGAAGTTGATGACTTTCGGGCAAACCACATGAGTTGGTCCTTATTTGCAACATTGTATGTACTGATTTAGTGATGTTTGCTTGACTTGCAATTTTGGTGGCAAGTTAGGTCCTTGAACATAGGGCTGTTGAAATAGCTTGAGCTTGACAAGCTACTCGGCCACAACCCACAAGTCTGAATTCTGAATTCACCAAGAACCTATGGGCCTATGGCCAGCAGCTCTAGCATTAGACATAATGATAGTTACCTCATCCCCCATTCTCCAAGCTCCCATCTGCACTTCCCATCTAACTTGCTATGTAAATTCTTGTAAACATAAAAAATTTAAGTGCATTTTCAAGCTTGAGCCTAACAAAGCAAGAAATCACCTGCAGGGGAGGGGAGAGCGCGACCTCGGGGCGGCGGGAGGTGGCCGGCGTGGGGAGTGCGTCGAGGCGTCCGGGGCGCGACCTCGGGGCGGTGGGAGGTGGCCGGCGTGGGGAGTGCGTCGAGGCGGCCGGGGCGCGACCCCGGGGCGGCGGGAGGTGGCCGGCGTGGGGAGTGCGTCGAGGCGGCCGGGGCGCGACCTCGGGGCGGTGGGAGGTGGCCGGCGTGGGGAGGCTGCGGCGGCGGCGGATCGAGGGCGGGGAGGAGGCGCACGGAATGGGGGAGGAGGCGGCGGCGGATCGAGGTCGGGGAGGAGGAGCACGGGCTGGGGAGGAAGAGCGGTTTTTTTTTGTTTGTCTCAGCTCCGACTAGGTGGCGGCTATTAATTAGGGCAACCTGTACGCCGACGGCAGTCCCGTCGGCGTATCAACGATGCTGGACGGTTCCGTCATGCCGCCCTTTTGTACGCCGATGGGATTTAGAACGCCGACTGCAGCCGTCGGGTACGTAAGTCTACGCCGACGGCGCTTCGTACGCCGACGGCTTGTTGGTCGTCTGCCCTAGCCCGTGATGTACGCCGACGGCCCCGATATTTGGCCGTCGGCGTACAGGACGGCCGTCGGCGTAGTGTGGCTTTCCCGTAGTGAATGGTGTGTCCCACAAACGTGTGAAATACTAATTTCAAATACTTTGTATTATGAAGTACACAAAAATAACAAAATCTGATAAAATTTAGAAATTTGAAAATAGGTATACTTAGATTCACACTTTTGTCATTTTTGTGTAGCTTAAAAAACAAATTATTTCACATTTATATGTTGCACGTTTGTAAGATATACCATCGGCTACATTCGGAAGTTTTTTAGAACTTTTTGCAATTCATAAATATAATTTTCAAAATAAATAAAATGGAGGGAACACTGGAACTCGGGAGCCAAAAATCTCCACTCCCAACTAAAATTCTTTTTCCAACATGTGGCTAACTAAGTGGTTGTTTGGATATTGGAGATTAACTATTAAGCTAACCTGGTTTTGGGTTGATTTATATGATAACTAGTGTTTTTTTTACCAACTTACTTTCCTAGTTTTGTGAAAACCAAATTTACTATTCACATTTTAGTTACTCCAACCAAACAGAATTTTAGTTTGTTACAAGGTTATACTTGTCGACGGATAACTAGTTCCGTTAAAGCTCTGTATCCAAACAAGGGCAGTGATATTAGATGTATTTTCAATAGAAGTCAAAATAAATCACAAGATCTATCCCAGTATAAAATATCTTTCTCATGGAAATGGATAAGTTCTCTCGAAATTCACAAAGTTGTCGACACCTCTTAGTCATCAACGTCACAAATTTCTACGTTGTAGCCCTCTGATAATGAAGGGTGATGGTGATATCCTCTCTTATCTCACAGAATATAGCCGTACACAAAAGATGCAACTTGAACAATACAGTCACCCGATCTTTAGCAGAAGATTAAGAAATCCTAGAAAAAATATCTTTCATGCGCAAACAAACACGATATGTCATAATGCTCCGGAAATTTGCTTCCACTGTTGAAAATCGTGTTTTAGAATGTGAAAAAAAATTAGGATAACATACCAACATTCTATGCTCGCACACAAAATTTCATGAACAAACACATCTTCTTGTGGGCTTTGTCAAAAGGACAAAAAAAAGTCGGGGATAAGTCTTTTTGTTGCAACAAAATTAGTCTTTTTACACAAGCCGCAAATATGGTTTTTTCCGTGATTTTTTTTTTTTTGCGTGAACACAAAATGTCCGGATGTATTTCCGAAATTTTGCCAGAATTGTTTTGACATTTCAAACTGTTTTAAATTTTATTTTTCATAATGAGAGTATCAACTCCTACAAGCCAAAACAACGCCTCCGCAATGCTCCGCGATTTTGGGAAGAAGAATCTTCTCTTTTCCTGCAAAATCTAGCAATCCACAAATAAATTCAAGTTGAAAAAACTAGTAACCCAAACTTTAGCGGAAGAGGAAGAACATTCTGATAAAAGGTTAGGTAACGACTAGGGCTTAGTTGAGTGAGAATGAACTTATTTCTCACTCAATGAGGTTACATGATTTCACTTGCAGCTCATCTGTAACTGTAGAAGGTTTTATTTGCAACTGGAAAAATTCAGCTGCAACTCATTTTCAACCCCATTTATAACCTCAAAAATCTCAATGCAACTCATGTGCAAGCCACATTCAACTGGGAAAAGATCTTAGATGCAACCTTTATGCATCTCATGTGCAACTAGGAAAATCTCAGTTGCAACCCATATACAACTCACATGTGCCACAAATCACGATGCAGATCTGAAAGTTTTAAAGTTGAGTGAGATCTAACTAAATTCTCACTCAAGTGAAATTAGCATAATCGTAAAAAATATCATTTGTGTGTAAATAAACCAGACCTCTCGAGTATTTCAAGTTGGTGCCACACCTCTTTCATGTTAGATTTCGATATGCCCTCGATAAAGATAACAATCTGAAAGGATGAAATGTTCTTTTATCCTATAAAGCGTCTCTTACTATAGTTTACATAAATCATTTTAGGAAATCTCCTTCTTACTAAGTAGTTAACCAAAAATCATATCTACTGTATATAATACTTGGTACATGCATGTAAGATATAAAGGATTGAGACGGTGAATATCTAGATGGCATGGCAACTCTCAGTACGACTAGTAAGAGCATCTCCAACGGTGCCCTCGAGAGCCACCCATCTATCCTCCATTGGGCGTTCGGCAGAAAATCACGCCCCATCGAGGGTCCCCCAACTAAACCGCTAAGGACAAGCTCGTACAAGCCCGCCACTTAATACTCTAATCGGTCGGCCCAGCTTGATAGCCACCCGTTCATTTCTCCTCTCCACCCCTCCCTCTATCAGCCCCACTCTTCTCTCCACACCTATGATCGTCTCCATGGCTCCATTTTTTCCTGCCTCCACAACCTCATGTCCCATGCGACGTCGGCAGACCCGCTGTCGCGCTCGCCGATGTTTTCGAACCATTTTGACTGTGGGAGAGGTCGAACGTGATGGATCCGGCCGGTTCAAACCGCACCACCGTCGGCCATGTTTGAGCTCATTTGTGCTCCTTCTTCTTTCCAAGTGAAAGAACACAGATGTAGCATGGATGGGGTGTGAATAGGCGATTTAAAATAATTATAGTTTAGACTTGAATAAATACGGAATAAAAAAACATTTAATTTATCAAGCACAAACCCTAAAAGAAGCTATGCTCACCAATGGACACCAACAACTTATGCTAAACAAGACAGACAACTATGTGAAAGCAAGATATATGACTTCAGGCATGATGGGTATCACAAAGTAAATGCACAAGTTAAACATCTCGGGTATAGAGATAACTCAGTCACGCCGAGACGACGATGTATTTCCAAAGTTCCTTCCAAGAGAGAAAATACGTCATCGTTGAAGGCATGTGGAGCCACAAGGCACTCCAACGCACAGTTGTGCTCACCCTATTCTCCTTGAGCCCCTTCTGTCGAAGAACTCAATCCACTATTAGTTCGACTTGAAGGCGTTGACCAACCTTTACATATTACAAATTTGTTCCGATGAAATTTGATGGGTTGTTTCGTTGTTTGGTTATCCGTTGTTTCATGTGGAGAATATGAGTAGCAACAATGAGTATTTCAACCATCAGTACATGGATACATCGTCAGATGATGAAGCCTACGATGGGGAAAGCCTGATCATCGCCACGACTCTTCTATGTTTGACTGATGAGTACAATGCATTGACCCTTCATTGAGGTTCAGCATGAGGTAGTGTGCCGATTTATCACCAAATGGTTATGGGTCATGTTTTGTTATAAGAATGACTATATCAAGCTCAACAATCGAACTTACGGTCTGAACAAGTTTATGCGACGCTTCAGGATGTCAAGTGATGTGTTCATGCGTATTTTGGTAGGTGTAAGGGAGTGTGATGATTATTTCAGACTAAACAGATATTGCACCGGTTTGCTTCGGTTATCTTCTATTTAGAAAATACATTGTTGTTTTCATGTGTGTAGCATATGAATTTGCTACATATTTGGTTGGCGGGTACCTTCGCATGGTAGAGAGTCTATGTGCCTTAAAGATACGTATTGGTCTTGTGCAGCGGGTGGTCAATGTGTTTGAGAGAACCAAATATGACAAACACAACTCGGTTGATGAAAATTTAATAAGTTGATTTTCTAATATGCTTGCAAGTATCAACTACATGCATTGGGATTAGAAGAATTTTCCATTTGGTTGGCAATGACGATATAGGTCATGTTGGAACGACCACTCTCATACTTGAAGCTTGGAAATTGTTCTCTATGGATTTTCCACTCTTCTTCGGCATGGCTGGACTTCATATTGACATCAACTCGCTCTCCGTTGTTTGAAAGACTTGGTGAAGGTAACGCTTCGGGGTGTAACTATGAGGTCAATTTCCGTCAATACACTAAGGGGGTACTACCTAGCTAGTTGATGGCTTCTATCCTTGTTGGATCATATTTGTGCATACAATCTACCCTCCAAGATATAAAAAAACTTCTCTTTTTGCAACACAATGAGAGGATTGTAGGAATAATGTGGAGCGGGTATTTGGTGTGCTCCAAACGTATTCGACAATTATTCGCCACCTTGCTAGAACATGGTTGATAGATCAAATTTTGGAGGTCATGAATGTTTGTGTCATCATACACAACATAGTAATGGGAAGTGAGCGTGATAATCATCGAGAGACTTCATTGTAGTGGGTTGCGTGTACAGAAATTTAAAATTTTTGTATTGCTACGCAACACCTCCCAAGATCTACTATGAAGATACATACGAATACGAAGATCCGAAGATCTAGATGGAATACGTTACCAACACCGAAGTCGCGGAAGAAGTGTTGATGACGTTTGTCGATGTAGCTCGTCGTCGTCTCCCTCAACCAAGCCTGGTAGAGAGATTCTGGCGCCTCCTCCTCCTCGCCTTGTCACCTTGATCCAGCAGAGTGAGGGTCAACCGTCGAGTTCGACAGCTCACCCCTCCGAGAGCTTGCACGCGTACGCCGGGAAAGGTTCAGCAGGGCTTCGCCGTCCAAGCTTGAAACACTACTGGTGTACATGAAGGTGGAGATCTCAACACATGAGAAGGAGAGAGAGAGATTATATCTAGTCTAATCGGATAGGTTGCCTCTAATTAGAGGTTCCTCTAATCCAACTAGAAGAGATCTAAACTTGAGAGCTAATTATGTGTCTCTTGTGTGTCCTCCAAATAGGAGGGGGTGTGGTATATATAGATGGACCAAGTGGTGGAGGTGCTTGGACAAGGGGAAAGCTTTCTCCTAGTCCTACTTGGATTGGACAAGGGGAAAACTCCCCTTGCCCAATTCGGCTAGGGAAGGAGGAGTTGGAGTAGGAACTCCCTCCCCCCCACCGCCTCTCCTCCTTGGCCGCAGCCGGGTGGGGCCCACCCAGGCCGAACCGACCTAGGCGGGTGGGGCCCACCCCGGCGCATCGACCTGGTGGGTGGGGCCCACCCCAGTCCACCGCCGCCGCCTCCCCCCGCCGTGGGCCTCAAGGCCCACTAGGGTTCTGCCGGGGGGAGCCTCCCCCCTTCGGCGCCTTGGCCCACCACCACCACATGGTGGTGCGGCTACCTTGGTGGGCCCTAGGGCCCATCTTGGTAGCCCCATGGTGGGCTCCAAGTTTTATAATAATATTTTCCATAATTATTTATTAATTAATTAAATCAATATTTAATTAACACATAATTAAATAATATTTTGTCCAATTAATTCTCATTTGAATTTTTCCTTTTACAGAATATTTCACCGAATTAATTACCTCTCATATAAAACACCTTTATATGATCCGGGACACCCAGTGTCCGCTGACAAAATACTCTAGATAAATATTTCCATCAATATATAAACCTTCGGAATAAATTCTGACCTGTGATAGAAACTTCTATCACAATACAATCTCTCCGATAAAAACATATCTATCACGCAAACACTATGTTGGTGATACTCTCTCCATTGTTCCAGACCAACCATAATACATAACTAACCAATCCTAGTTTAAGCATGTCCACCCTAAAGGTTCGATAACGTGTAGCTATAATTGGATAACCAATCACCGGTCATGGTCAGGTCCGTGGACGACCTGAATAACTACTACCGTTATGCGAAGACACTCTGTTGAACCTGCTGGCTATTTAATATATCAGGTCCAGTGACTGCCGTTTTGATTGACAGTACCAAAGTAACTCTTCCAGTATGCATAACCCTAATAACCTCATGGTTATTGAACATGCTAAGGACAAAAAGACGACTTAACGGAATCTCTTAACATACCAAAACTTGGGTTTACCCGGCCATATTATTATCCAATAAAATGCCACTCATTGATGATGACATAAACAATGTCCATGACTAGGAAAGCAGTGTCATCAAGCAATTAACAAATTAGTCAGTAAAAGAACTAGGGTATATTTTACGTGTTCATATTCTCTACACGTACGAGTGGGCTTTCCCCTGAATCACGTATCCAGAAACCACCGTAGTTATAGCATAGAGAATACAAATCATAATTGATGAATCAGATGTATAAATACATTGCCTTTTGGGCATACATCCAATACATTGGCCCTCTAGTGGACTCAAATCATGCACCGACCTTGTAAGCATACTTTCTCTCCATGCATCAGGAAATTCATGACGAATGTGTTCATTGACAACTACAAAACGATCGAATAGAGCAAATGTAAATAATCAAGAGAACCAAACAGTTCAATTTTCCTGTGTTATAGAGTTCTCAACTATTTATTTTTTTACAAAATCTGAATTTTAACTTCAATTCAAATTGTTGATGGACTGTATTATTTTTATGGTTTTTTGCATATAAAGGTCCACCGATCTATCAACATCAGTACAGAGAAGTAAAAAAGTAATAAAATTACAAATGGGTCCTTGGACCACACCTCACAACAACTACATGCCCTAGTCGGCTTGCCGCTGACCTCGGCCCTCCATCATAGGAGCAGTAAAAACTTGTCGTATTAGAGTTTGTTGTAATGAGATAGAACAAATGGCTCCTGAGCTCCAGGGAGCTCTTTATTTTTGAAAAACTGAAAATCATATTTTGTAGTTTCAAAAAAATCTTAGGTGTAGATATATTGTATTATACCATACATAAAATAGCAACTAGAAATACGTTGTATTTTGGTCTGTGCAAAAAAGATAAAATCTGAAATTGCAAATAGTGAACAATTCAAAATTTGAACTCTTCAAAATCTATCAAATTTATTATTTTCGTGTGTTCTAGAATATGATTAATTTTGATTTGATATTTTGCACGTTGGTAGAATACAACGTTATCTACATATAGGATATTTTCCAGATTTTTCAGAAGCTTCAAAATATAATATTGGAATTTTCAAAAATAAAGTGCTTCATGGAGGTCGGTCTCCATTTGCACTTTCCGTTGTTGTAATAGATAAACCAGAAACATGAAGAAATGAATTGAATTTGTAGAAATAGAGAAGGGTGCTCCTACCATATTTCGGGGACTCGGGCCAATGACGGCGGTGCCATCCGCCACGTCCGCAACACCGTGAAGGAGACCTCGACCGATGCAACTTGCAGGTCAAGAGGCCGGCCATTATATAAGGGTCCGTGCCACTCGCTGCTGTCTCGCCAGCTCCTGTCGCGCCCAAACAGACCTTTCTTCCTCCTCGCTCCTCACGCGGCGAAGTCAAAAGGAAACGGTGAAATCAGCAGCCATTCAGAGATAGATCAGGAGGTATGAATCGCACGGATCAGATCACGATCCGTTTCTCTTTTCGGCTCGTCAATTTTACTCGGGGCCTCTCGATTTCGTCCAACCAGACACCAATCCATTCTATCTGCTCGTAACTGACAATTTTGGGTTCAAACTCGGATGCTTGTCTGTATCCGATCAATTTCGTAGCCGCCACATGCGCGCATGTTCTTGCCACTTGAGCCTTGGCATACCTTACCCTGCTTAATTTCCTTCCTTGCTTTGATTGCTTACGTGCAGGTCAGTCAGTCAGCAGGTAGCCAGCTATCTATATAGACTTGTTCGCCACTGCGAGTCTTGTTGCGGAGGAGAGTGGAAGTTGCTTGATTGCTTCCGTCCGGTTTGCCTGGAGATGATGGGAGGAGGGGTGGCGATGATGGATCCGCGCATGGCGTTCGCGGCGGACGGCGACGGCGCGAAGGGGTTCGGGGTCTTTGGAGGCGGCTGCTTCGTGGGGGAAAGCGACTTCATGAATCAGGGGTCGGCGCCGGCGCAGCAGCGGGTGCACGAGAGCTTCCCCGACGACGAGGAGAGCGACGACGACGACGTGGATGGCATCGAGGAGCTGGAGCGCCGCATGTGGCGCGACCGCATGAGGCTCAAGCGCCTCAAGGAGCTGCAGCAGCGGCAGAGCCCCGGCGGCGCCTGCGCGGACGCGGCGCGCAAGGGGCGGCGGCGGGCGTCGCAGCAGGACCAGCAGGCGCGGCGCAAGAAGATGTCGCGCGCGCAGGACGGGATCCTCAAGTACATGCTCAAGATGATGGAGGCCTGCAGCGCCCAGGGCTTCGTGTACGGCATCGTCCCCGAGAACGGCAAGCCCGTCGGCGGCGCCTCCGACAACCTCCGCGCCTGGTGGAAGGAGAAGGTCCGTTTCGACCGCAACGCCCCCGCGGCCATCGCCAAGCACCAGGCCGACAACGCCTCGCCGGGGGCGACGGTGAAGGCGGCGGCGACGGCGCGCAGCCGGCCGGGCCGCGGTCTCTGCACGAGCTGCAGGATACCACGCTGGGGTCACTGCTCTCGTCGCTCATGCAGCACTGCAACCCGCCGCAGCGCCGGTACCCGCTCGAGAAGGGGGCGCCTCCGCCGTGGTGGCCGCAGGGGGCGTCCGAGTCGTGGTGGCCGGAGGCTGGCGTGCCCGACGATCTGGGCCCGCCGCCGTACAAGAAGCCGCACGACCTCAAGAAGGCATGGAAGGTGGCCGTGCTCACCGCCGTCATCAAGCACATGTCCCCCGACGTCGAGAAGGTCCGCCGCCTCGTGCGGCAGTCCAAGTGCCTGCAGGACAAGATGACCGCCAGGGAGATCGTCACCTGGCTCGCCGTGCTCAAGAGGGAGGAGGAGCTCAACCTCGAGCTGCATCCAGGCACCTGCCTTCCTCCGCCGTCTGCCGCCAGGGCGCTGTCCTTCGACGCCAGCTCCGGCGAGTACGATGTCGACTTAGTCTACGGCGAGGAGGCCGCGAACCAGATCAAGGCACCCTCTGATCAGGCAGCCGCGTTCGTAGACCTTACAATGGATGTGGCATGAACAGCCAGTTCTGTTCATGCCGGCGGCGCTGATGAAGGAAGAAGCCATCGAAGTCGACTTCACACACACCCAGAAGCGGAGCGCTCCGTCGCCCGCCGAGCCGGAGCTGATGCCGAACAGCGACACCCGCGTGTACACCTGCAACAACGCGCAGTGCCCGCACAGCGATCCCGCGCTCGGCTTCCTCGACCACAACGCGCGCAACGGCCACCAGTACGCCTGCAGGTACAACAACCCCGCCGCCGTCGAGAGCAAGCCGCCGCGGCCTTCTTCCAGGCGGCGCCCTACAGCCCGCAGAGCCAGCAGCTAGGCGGCTTCGACTTCGGCCTTCCCGTCGATGACCAGAGATGCCTCGCCGGGCTGATGAACATGTACGAGTCCGGCGTGGCCGCGCAGAGGGGCGTGAGCAACGACGCCACCGCTCCCAGCATGCAGATCGGCCGCGGCAACCTTACGGCGCCATGCTCGCTTGGTGGCGCGAACAACGTGATGCAGCAGCAGCAGCAGAGTGCGTTTCTTTGTCCGCGACGACGCGCCGTTCGGCATGGGACGCCGGAGCTGGGCAGGTTCGGTTCGGGTTTCGACGCGTCGGCGGTGGATTACGCCGGCGCCGTGCAGCAACCGCCGCAGAAGCACGTGGGACCCAACTGGTTCTACTGAACAATCAAGGAACCGCCATCGATTAGCTCGTAGCCTCTAGGCCGTTAGAATTCATAAGGTTTTCATTGTCGATCTCCATGGCTTCTTGTAACTTATTCAGAAAACTGAAATTCATGTTCAGAAAACTGAAATTCTTACCGAATCGAAACTGTTCTTCGCTAAATTCATGTTGGATTCACGCGTTCATCCACCATTTTAGTTGAACTTTTTTTCCCTCGTGTAAAGGTGCCTTTTGCTGATCTAGAAAAGCAAAGCTTGCCCTTTCATGGCCACCATGGGCTGAAGCTCCCTTTCTCTTTCGGCTCCACTGTTCATCGATGGTGTGTTGGTGGCGATCCATCCGTCACCACATAACCCATCACATGCTCGCCGGGAACACCATGAAACGAGATGAGATTCAGCCATGACAAGGACCGGTTACCTGACGCCGAGGCCAGCCAGTGCAGCGCCGGAAGATGGGGCACACACGCACGCACGTTCAGAGATTGCTGCTAACTTTGACGGAATCAACACGTGCAAAAAAAAAGGGGTGAGAGGTGAAATTTTGGTGGATTTCATTTGCGTAAATCTGAAAATTTTACATGGATCCAAGCCGTGCCCAGTTTGGACTGTTACAGACAACATAAACAGACACACTGTCAGATTCAGGAACCTAGCACATGTAGCTGTAATTGGAGCCTTGAGATGCCTCCGTCAACAATTGAATCGGCTCTAAGCAAAGTGTTAATCACGCTTAGGCCACCAAATCTGGGCCCTGTCGGCTCCAAATCCTTCTCGAGATCCACCTAATCTGCCTCTTAAGATAAAAGGGCAGACTCCTTGATTTTTCTTTTGTGGACAATCAGTTGGTTTTGATGAACCCCAACAGATACCATCAGTTGTTTACTAGTTAGATTAAAAAGTAGAGTAGACACGCTTCTTTTTGAAGATTCTCGCGACGTGCAGAAAGAGGAGCTACCGTTGAACTTCCCTCGAGAACCATTGGGTCAAGATATTCTATTCTGCCATTCCACGGTCTTCCGACTCTTCTTATTTCGGTCAATGTTACTTAACCAGCAAGTGGCGTGAAGAACTTAATTAGTGGGCTAGTCACACTTCCTTGCACGAATGGGAATTAAAAAAATGCGTTGAACATAAGGGATCGTATTACTTACATATACCTCACTTTTAAATTAATTCTCCAGCCAGAGATTTGTTCAAAAAGACAAAGACGAAATTTCAAATTCCTTGCATTTTCAAGCCCTTCTTGAAGTATAAAATGGTATCATCTCCATATTGAAGATTGGCAACACCATTTCCTGCAGATGAGGAACCAAACTAGTGACTCCACTTCGCTCGCGTCGCTCCCAGGGGGGCGACACGGGCGACACCAGCGCGAGCGCCTCCCGCCCTCCGTTTCCGCCTCCTCCTCGCCGCCGTCAGGCGTAGCCTCGCCGGGCAAAGCTCGGGGGGGTAGCCGGCGGCGGCGGGCCCTCCTCCCTCGTGCGCGGGGGTCTCCGGCTGCAGCGATGCGGCGCCCTGGCGGCGGAGTTAGAACGCCGAGGCGGCGGCCCCGGATTCCTTCGGCGAAGTCGGCGGCCGTGGTGGATGTGTGGGCAGCGCTACGGCCCGAGTGGGCAGCGGGCGCCATGGGCATGGTGGCGGCTCGAGCTCGGCGTGCTGGCCGATCTGGGCCTGTGAGGGCCCGATCTGGGCCTGGCGGACCCGTGGTCCTGTCGATCTGGCGTAGGTGCAGGTCTTCGTGGTGTGCAAGCTGTGCGCTCCGCTGGTGGCCGCAGGGCTACTGCGGCGTGGCGGCGTAACAGCTTGGCCGGTTGCGTCTCCGGCCACCTGACCACGTCGGGCTGCAGGGATGCGGAAGCCGGGGCGGCGGCCCCGGGCACTGGTTGTCGACAGCGACTGCGCGCAGGCGGGCTTGCCGTCGTTGTGCGGCAGAGGATTGGGGATCGAGGACCAGATCCCAGTTAGTCTTCGGCTTTGGAGCTGCAGTAGGTAGCGATCTGGGCCTCACACCCAGGTCCATAGGCCTGGCTTGCCGGGGCGGCGGCCCCGGAACGGTGGTGAGTGTGGTCTGCCGCGGCTGACGCGGTCGTAGCTGGAGTGGGCGGTTCACCGGCGAGGTTCCGCTCCGGCTCACGTGGCGAGGTCTAGGTGTTCCGGGCGAAAGCCTCGCACCGGTTTTTGTTTGGTGCCGACGATGACAACGCCTCGGCGCGTCGCTAATCCTTCTTGAAGGCATCGTTGGGGAACCCTGGCCCTCTCCACACCTCGAAGGCCAAGTTTTCTTCGGGTGAAAGCCCAACTCCGTTGGAGTGGGCGGTGGCGGTGTCCTCGTCGTTATCTTCTTGAAGACACCGCCTTGAAGTATTTGGTGCTTTGTGGAAGCCCGTGTAGCGTAGCTCGCCGGTGAGGTTGGAGGATGCCGGGGCGGCGGCCCCGAACGGTGGTTGTGCGCCGAGGCGGCGGCCTCAGAAGAAGTTTTGCAGCGTTTTGTTTTGTGGTTTTTTCTCTTAATCTTCTTTTCGGTTATTCATTTGCCTAAGGGCTGCTTGTACATATTCTACCTACTATTAATCGACAAGCCAGCAATTGCTGGATCTTTCAAAAAAAAAAAGGAACCAAACTAGTAATCATATCATCTTCTTGAGAATTTTTAACCAATACATTTAGGCAATCAAACAATTAGATTAAAGATAATTGGAGATAGGGGATCGCCCTGTCTCACACCCATGTAAGAGTTGAAAAAGGCCCCCAACTGATCATTAAGTTTGATATTAACTTTTCCCCTAGTTATTATGCTAAAGATCAGGCAGTTACACAAATGAGAAAAACTTTTATTCAAATAACATTATACAAGAAAGCCCAATTAACAATATCATACGCTTTATCAAAGGCAACTTTGAAAAGCACACATATCTTAATTTCATCTAGAACTTCATGAAGCATGACTACTCATTCCATCATGAATATGGTTTTCACAAAACCAGAGTCTTATCAATCAGCACTTCATCCACATAGGCCAATCTATTGTTCATTCGTTTTGTTATTAATTTAAGACTTCCATTCATCAAGCAATGCTAAATTTTTGAATAACCAGAGCATTCTCACATATTGGAATAAGTATGATGGTGCCAAAATTTAGCCTACCAATTTCCAAATCTCATTTTAATAAAATCATCAAAAAGTCTTTCAAAGTCAATTTAACAATATTCCAAAAGAACTTATAAAATTCACCAGGAAATCCATCAGGGTTTTTACCTGTATTTACCTGTATTTCTTTCTATTTACCTGTATTTTTATCTGACTGACTGTCTTTTTTAGGGAAATCTGACTGACTGTCAAGTCCATGAGAAATGTTGAACTGCCAATCAATCTACTCAAACGAGCAGCAAAACAGCAGAGCTACTCCCTCGAGTCTACGGAAGATAACGAAAGCTCCATCCGAGACCAGACAGACCGGATAAATGCGCGACCACGTGGACAAGGACGATGGGTCAGTCAGAGAGGAGCGGCGCGCTGCCGGCCGAATGAAACCATACCAGCGGCGCCCGATCGACGCGCGCGGCATGGAGCTGTGTTGTGCAGTATTCCGATCCGCTGTTTTTGCTGGTGGTCCATGGGCTGCACTGATCACACGTCGCCGGCCTCCGATTGGCGAGAAGGCTCGATCTGAGGTTACTGTCATCAACTCCCGTCAGATCACAGTGGCGCTCGAACTGTTCCTATCTCAGACATACATACCGTGGCACTGTCGAAGCGGCGGCGTCCTGCCTGAATGCCTGATAGTACGATGAAAACAAGCTCAACCTCACGCACAGTACGGCGAAAATGTGACGCTACCGTAACATGTTGAGGGATGATTGAGTCTTGCAGTTTTTTCCTTAATTTTTAATGTTATTTTCGCATCCTGCAGAACGAGGGAATTGTAGTGACAGTTTGGTCCTGCTCGTTTGGGCATACGCTCCAAACTTCCGGATGTGTGCATAGACAATACGAATTCTAGGAGCCGAGGATGACGACGCAACAGAACTGAACGATAACTGATGCTACGCTAAAAATTTACACTTGGTTCCGATGTGACTAGTTACGTCGAGACGCTCACAAAAAGCTCGTCGCCCTCTCCTAGTGCAGTATCCCAAGAGGCGTGGTTCTGAAAGCTTGCTCTCCCGTTCATCCGTGCATGGGGTCGTCGGCATGGGCGGACCCAGAACAAATTCCGACTGGGCCCGGGGGCACAACATGTGACTGGGGCACTCCTTCTACGAAATTGGATGATTTGAAGACTTTATAAACCATCGATTTCATTAAAAAATATATAATTGGTGTCAGGCCCATCAGACTGGCCAATGTAGGCATGGTAGATTTTTTTTTTCTTTGCGGGGGAATAGAACCTGACCAAACCCAGCCGGGCCTCAGAAGAGAATTGGGCCCATATATTAGTAGTTGAGTGTTCCACGATAAAATCGTTTGTTGTGAAGAAAACGATGACATCTTTCACTGAACAGATTCAGCATCACAGCACTTCGATACATGTTCCCCAAAAAAACACTTCGATACTTGTAAGCACCGAAATATTATTTGCTTGGATACTAGCCAGCGGAGACACGTGCACGTATGCATGCATGTTGTTGAAGAACTAGTAGTAGCCCGTAGTCGTACTCGTAGCTGCTCGCTGCTGCCTGCCGTCAACAAGCAGCTAGCCATAGCCAGGACAAATCTTCTCAGCAACGCACGGCCTTCTTGCGGCAGGGGCTGCTCGGCGGAACCTTGAAGATGGGTCGGCCGGCGTAGAACCCCTTCCCCTCTTCCACGGCGCCGGCGCCACCGGAGCTAACTGCCAACACGCAAAAAAAAAAAACAGAACAATGATCCACGAGCCCACACGTATGGAATGGAATAAACAGGAGGAAGTTCGGCTACTGACCGGGCATGACGGCGTCGCCTCTCGGGTGCGGCACGGTGCCGGTGCCGGTGCCGGTGCGAATGTGATCATCCCGGTGCTTCGTGACGTGGGCGTCGACGGTGATCACTCGCACGAGAAGTGAGGCGCCGGCGACCACGAGTAGCAGCGCCCCCACGACCACAAGGGCCACCATCAGCTTGTCTATCAGACGATCACAGCGGCGCTGGTCCGCTGCGTCCATGACTGACGATGGCCGAGCAAGCTTCAGTGTCTCCGAACGAGTTGAACGTGAGAGTTTTTATGGCAGGCAGAGGCCCGTCTACCATTGATGTTTCTGTGTAGGTGCTACCACGTGCTATGATGAATCCGGAGGGAATCAAATATCTCCGAGACTCCGAGCGAAATCAATTGGCAGACACGAAGCGGAACGTGCGTGGGCGCGTGTTTTGGGTTCGGCAGAGTGCCTTCTTTGGGTTCAGTTATGTGTGTGTAGTCTCGTCGATGCTAACACAGTAACACCTTCTTTAACTAGTAATTAAGCAGGTGCACATGCACGTTTCCTGCGGTGTTCGAAAAAAATGTCTATGTAACAATATGTGTTCAATTAATATCAGCTTAGCCATTTATATTTGATGTCAGAAATAAAAAAAACAACAACTCTTGGCACTCTGAGAACAAGCTATATTTGCAGCTCGCTCTATCATGGGAAATGCCCACAGAAAAAAATGTTGTCAATATTTGACGTACGACCAAGATTAGAACTCATATTTATCCAATATGTATGTGCATGTGTAATTCTCACCTCATATTATCCGAAAACATCACACCATAAAGTTCCAATTCGATTATCTCCACCTCGGTACCCGGATGTGCATCACTCTGAAGAAATGCATCGGCAGTTCAGCAGTGAACCAGCCACAGTTCCAGTATGAGGAAGAACGGGGGAGACTGAAGCTTCACACTGGAAAACTGCGGATGCAACTTCACATCAAGCATTACATATAATGCAACAACATAAATTTCAGACCAACAAAATACAAAATTCAGTATTAATTTAAGATACATACCTGTAAGTCAAGAAGTTCATTTTGTTACTGGAATCTTTTCCCAAAGGCCAGCTGTGATAGTCTAGCATCTCAGGTTCATGTAGTGATTCACCATGAAAATAGAACTTCAAATCTGTAACCATGTAATTAAGTGAAAAAAGACATTTAAACCAATATTAAAACACTGTATTTTGTAATTATGAGTGTTCCATAGGGCTGTAGAATACAGTTTTGGCTAGCTACAACATATATGCACAGCCAGTTCAGTGGCATGAAGTTGTCTGTTATCACTTATCAACAAATATAGAGGGAGAAGTGCTTGAGGTTCTCTTAAAAATAATGATTTTGAATAAGAAACTTTACCAATGGAAAAGAGATCTAAAATATCATTGCAACGTGCACTGGTCAAGATCAGATCTAAGTGTCTACGCTCAAGTAATGGGCTGACATATGCCAAGTAATTATGCATTATACTAATCTATAACTATGAGCTATAATAAAGTACACTAAGAATGATCCTTCTTCAGGTCACGGTAAGAAACAATGAAATCAAGTGCAAAGGAAGACATTAATTGAACTGAAGGCCACAAACCTGCAAGATGTCTGCTCTCTACTGAAACTCGTGAGATCTTCTTCAAACAATTCTCTAACAAAATTAAATTAAAGTATCATGGCATTCTAACAATAGTTGTTATCTTCTTAAGTTGTATGACTAAAGACAATTCAGTTTTCAGCCAGTCAAAGCATTTGCCTCCAGCCAAAGCAAGAGTTCACTGCCCCTTGTCATGAAAAAGTCTGCAAGTGTTTACACATTGCTTCACAACACGTCTTGAACCCGGTAAATTTAGAATATTATGATTAAGTAATAATTCAAGAAAATTGTCGCTAGATTATACAGAGACCTGTTGCTGTACAGAGGCCTGTTGCAGCATTGGTACAGCTCAAGATGCAGAGGAAGATGTCAGCCTGAAGAAAATCGAGTTGTGGGCGACCGGCGGGTGCAGGGGATGTCACGGCGGCAGCGTCCAGGCTTTCGTGTCGGCTGTGTGGATGCTCTCGCACATGTGTCGCCTGGCGCCGGGTTCATGCCGGCGACGGCGTGTACTCGCGGAGGCCACGTGGACTCGCGGGCTGGCAGCTGAGCGACGGCCGGACATGGCTCGCTCGGGGAAGTGTCTTCGAGGCTCGTGCGGGGAGGCGGTGGGTAGGCAGTCGCGCGGTCCGGCGGCTGGCGATGGAAATAATTGATGTGCGGACGTTGCCTTGGGCATGATTAGAGATGATTTGCGGGACGTCCGACACTGTTTTACCGCAAAACATGGGTGAAACCTGAATCGTTGGATATAAGTTAGACCATCCGGATCTGTTGGATCCCCCACTCTGTCCCTTTTTATATTAGTGGTGATGATGATTCAGAACAATTCCATGAATTTTTTTTAAGGATTTGAATTATTGGAACATATGTAGCTTTGTCTTATTCGGTATTCGAGGCCCCTTCTCCTCATATTTGATTTTTTTTGTACCATTGGTTCCTCGTACGTCTTTTGGTCGAGCTTTAGCAGTTGTTTATTTCTCACTTTAGCTTATGTCGTCCCTTAGGCCATGCACAATGTAAGGTGTTTAGATAGATGTTTACAAAAATTAATCAACCTTTTTAATGAGTACCCAAGCATATTTTTGTAAGGAGTTGCCTAGTTAAGCATTTGTCTAGTATAAATGGCACTAGTGTTCAGTCAAAAACTGATTATTTTTTCTAAATAGTTGTATAAACATCTTGCATATGTACGTGCTCTTAGAGATTTAATTTTGAACATAGTTATTTTTTGAATCTAGGCAATTATTTTGATTTACTAAGTCGAAAAGAGTTGGATAGTTTATAAGTAAAACATGCCGGAAACCATACAACACATAACGCACCACACTGGCCCTGATGTTGCGCCCACACGAGTCGTTGACCAAGTTGCCCTAGCAACAAAGCCAAGACCCTAATATCTCAACGCAGTGGCGGAGGGCGAACATCTCGAGTCGCCACTCCGACATACACGCCGGCCAGAGGCCGCGCCCCCACTCGAGTCGACGACCAAGTCGCCCTAGCAATAAAAGCCGACACTCTAACACCTAAGCGCAACACGACAAAGGCGAAAGACCGGAGCCACCGCTCCGACATCCACACCGGCCCAAGAGCCCCACACCGCCTAGCCGAAGACGAAGACTGGACAACATCGACCAGACAAAAGGCAAAGCAACGATATGGGAGACGATGGTCTGCACAACGATGCCGCCAAGGAGGGGAGCGACGACCGAGAATGTCGCCATAGCCGGCATGAATCGGGGCCGATGCTGGGTTTTCGCTCGGAGATCACCAACCCGAAGTCGTGTCCGCCTGTCCGCCGTAGTCTAGGCTACCAACAGCTCGCCACCGACAACTACCAACACACTCCACTGGCCCCTCTTGACGGTGGAACGTCCAAAGCAAGGCCCCAAGAGGCAACTGACGGAAGAAGACGCCGCCCTCGCCCAATCCCATGGGATCTGGGGTTTTCCCGAAGAAACTTGGGCGGAGGAGCGAGAGCACCGCCATGGTGACGCCTTCAAGAAGGACGCAGTACCAAACGGCGTCGCCGATGTAGGTTCCGACCGGTTGCCAAGACAGGGTTTCGCCCGACATTGAGTCGTAGATTACTAACCCGCCCCTCGAGGACCGGCCAAACCGGCACCACCAATCCGCACACAAAACGCGAGCCCCATGTGCCTGACGATCTGAGGCCACAAATGAAGCCGGGCGTTGGGCCCTAGATTCGACTCTCGCAGAGCCACCTCCTAACCCAGCGCGATAACAGAGGACCACCATCTAGTGCCCACCGCCCAGCATCCGGGAGCCACGTCGAGCCGAAGTATGTCAGGCACCCCCAAAGCTCAACCGACGACTGTCAGGAAGCGATCATGATGTCCTTCATCGAAGCCATCAAAGTTGGGTAGGCAGGCCTAGCATCCCTCGGGCCACCACGCCTAGGCTCCCCGTCGTCGTGTTGAAGATGCCAGCGTCTGGATCATCACCGCTGCCTGCGAGATAGCATCAAAAGCAATCAGAGCGAACCCGAGTACCCGCCGCCGTCCTCGGAACCGAAGACCACTGCCACTGCCTTGCTCCACCTTTCGCACCAACTGTTGCGCCGGAACACAATATGGGATCCCGAGATCCGCCACAACCAGTTGACCACCTTCCAATGTGGGGGGAGGACACCGCCGCCATGCCCGGGGTTGCCGCCCGGCGTCCAGGTGTTGCAGCCTGCTGAACGCCGAGGCACGCCATCGCTGCCTCGAAACTGGCGTGGTGAGCCGACAGTAGCAGGTTGTGCTTAGTTCACAGATGTAATATGCTACTTGAATTTATGTATTTCAATCTGCACTACACCTAAATTGATGTTGTTTAGAGTAGATAAAGAACATATACGTTCAATGATATGAAGGCTATAATACTAAAATCTGAAATGTTGTACGGTTGCTTTTGCAGTAAATCTAGATGCTTTGTAACTTCAACATAATATTGTGGAAATTTCTAACTTAATTTGTTGGCATTGGAATTAGTTTTGTAACTTGAATAAAATGGTGCGGAATTCGGGTAAACAAAAGGGACGAAGATGCTTGGGTTTTGCATCTCTTGAATGACTTGACTATCCAAATTGTGTGAAGCATTATTAATCCTATCCTATCTATGATGTGCTTCAAGACTATCTTCCAAACTGTTATAGAACTAGTTGGTTACAAGATACACACACAAATATAGAGAGCTTGATTTCCGCCATGTCTTCTTTGCTCGAGCAGGGCCGGTCCAAACATATATTGGGCCCGAAGCAAATTAAAAAGTTTATACTTATTTGTCACTTAATTTAATAATATTATAATCCTAACAAGTAAAATTTTATATTTTTTTAGTTGCCCGAGCTAACCACATTTTAGTGTTAGTAATATTGATTATATTATTCTTTATTATACAATTGAATGTATATGAATAAAAAATTATGTTGTGCGAAATTTAAACCATATGTTGTAAAAAAGATTTTTTTTCATTTTTTGTATATAACATAAATTATATAATGTATATGTATGTGTATGTGTATAAGCGTGTGCGTGGCCGAGCCTATTTGAATATCCTTACTATCATGGTAGAGTGCTCTAAAGCGTAGGATCTAATAAATATATCCATAGTGGTTTCTCGTGTATGATTTGGATAACATATTTATACAAACTTGTAAAGTATAAATTCAAGCATCGGTAAATGTGTCTTGCAAGTATGGTTTGCTAAGATGTTGAAAATATATGTATGCTTTCTACTTGGTATTGAAATAATCAACTTTACATATGATTTCATTATCCTATATACTCGTGTGCAATGTGGTTGGCATCCTTTGATGTATGCAACGATCTACATCTCAAAGGAATTGTCAAACATTCGATATGAAAATCTCGTTAACATAGATTTGAGTACAACATGTAGAACATCCTCATGAGAAACTAAGAGTCTAACTAAAACTTATGGGTGTCTATCAGATTAGTTTGTTTCTACGTGGTACACGATATTGGTCCATTGCGTCAACTTGCTGCCGCAAACTGATATTATTTTGGATATTTACTATTTGTTTGGATGTAATGAAAAATAGTACAATGTTATTTTTACTTGAAATAGTACAATGGTTACTCATATACTTCAATATTATAGGCTCTTTTATTCTGGCCCAGTACGGTAGCCCTATTTACCTGGCCTATGGGCCGACCCTGCACTCAAGATATTTCTTTCAAACCTTGCTTTCGCACTGAAATTAATTCCTCTTTGGCTGCAGATGTTTTTTGGAGCTCGAGAATTTGACAACACATGAATTGATTCAAGACAAGGATTTTAATATTATTGCATGCAAGACATAGAAATATCCTCGATATGGTTTCAGAGTTGATTGACAATTGCACAACAAACCGATTGCATTATTTTATATTGATTTAGGGCTCGTTTGGCAACGCTCCAGCTCCTGGCTCCATAGCCGGAGCGAGCGAAGCTGCACTAATACTTATTGAATAATACTTATCTACAATTATTTATCGTCTATCTTGTGTACTTTGTGTGTATGGTTATGTTGCCAAGAGTTGTTTTTGACATAAATACCGTAGGGGAAGCCTCTACATCAGGAATAATTATCCAACAGGATTTCACCATACAGATAGATAAACAATATTTAGAAGAGGGTATTTGCAAATGGATTCTGTCATAATCTTATTGCACTTGCCATGTCAGATTCTTTGTGTAATTTGATAGGGATCTCATGGTTTTTTCAAATAAAAAGTACACCGATGAGCACATTTCGCTTTTGAAATGGCCGTCCATAAGTGATGAAAAAAGAACTATGGTATACCTCGAAATGCAGGAGGTGGAGGATAAATATAGTCCTAGGATTGATCTGCAAGGTTTCCTATCAAATTTGAACTCGCTCATTGAAGCAGATAATAGTGAAGGAAAGAGAATACTCAGTGGCTTAATTTTCAGACTCTGCGAATTCACACGGATGCATTTGAGGGACCTAAATTTGCTCAAAAAGGTACAAGGATGGACTCTCCTATGCAAGGATCTTAGAAAATGGAATAAGTCTAAATACACATCTTAGAGTCCATATTGGGCCCGGGTCAAATTTACGAAGTATTTATACTAAACTTGTATACTTATTTGTGACTTAATTTAGTAATATTATAATCTTAACAAGAATAGTTTTCTAATTATTAGTTTCCTGTGTAGACCACATTTTAATATTAGTAATATTAATTATATTAATTATTATTATACAATTGAAATGTATATAAATAAAAATTATGTTGTGTGAAATTTAAAACATATGTTGTAGAGTCTATTTTAGTATCCTTAGTATCATGGTAGAGTTCTCTAAAGCGTATGATCTAATAAATAAATATATCAATAGTGGTTTCTCGTGTATGATTAGGATATATAGCACATTTATACAAACTTCTAAGGTATAAATTTAAGCATCGGAAAAATGTGTCTTGCAAGTATGGTTTGCTACGACGTTAAAAATATATGTATGACTTCTACCTGGTATAGAAATAGTATCAATCATAGTAATCACCGTATAACAAACTTTAAGTATGATTTCATTCATCCTATATACTCATGTGCAATGTGTTTGGCATCATCTGTTGTATGCAACGATATACTTCTTAAAGGAATGGTCAAACATACAATTAAATATAAAAATCTCGTTAACATAGATTTGAGTACAACATGTCGAAAATTCTCATGAGAGACTAGAAATCTAACTAAAACTCATGGTTGTTGATCATATTGGTTTGTTTGTACATGGTACACAATATTGGTCCATTGTGTCAACTTGCTCCCGCAAGGTGATATTTATTAGATATTTAATTTTTGTTTGGATGTAGTGGAAAATAGTTCAATGGTTACTAATATACTTTAATATTATATAAGAGTGGAAAAATGGAGGCGAGCTACAAGGAGCCCTTTATTAATTCAAAAATCATATTTTTAAATTTCAATAAATTCTGAAAAAATAATGGATGTAGATAATGTTATATTCTACCAACATGCAAACTCTCAACTAAAAATATCTTATATTTTTGCCTGCACAAAAATGACAAAGTCTGACATTTGAAAATAGTGAACAATACAAATTTCAACTCTTCCAAATCTGTTAGATTTTGTTAGTTTTGTGTAGCCCAAAAAATTAATATTTTGATTTGAGATTTTGCAAGTTGGTGGAATACATCATTATCTACACTCATACTTTTTTAAATTTCTGGAACTTCAAAATATAAGTTTTCAAAAATTTCAAAAAATAAAGTGCAGTGTGTAGCTCGGTCTCCATTTTAGGTTTCTGAATATTATAGGCCCTCTTATTCTATTATTCTAGCCCCAGGACGCTCGCCCTATTAGAGCATCTCCAAGCATGTCCCTCAAATCCGCCCGTCAAACTGCGCGCGGACGCGCCCGGACGCGTCCGTGGACACCGACCGGACGACCCCCAAAAGTGGCCTCCTCCAACCATGTACCCAAAATCTCCCCAAATTGTGGGGCCATTTGAATGTGATTGGTGGAGAAGGAGAGAGAAGGATCAATGAAGGACAAAAGAAAAGAAAACAAAGCAAAAGTTGTCCGCCCGGACGCGTCCGGTCGCCCCCAAACCCTCCCCACATATGGGGTGGGTTTGGGGGTTGCCGGACAGCCCGGACCTATGGGGAGTGTTTGGAGACCATGGTTGGGTGCATGTTTTTACCTCAAATCTTGTCCGGGCTGTCCGCCCGGACGTTTGGGGGCGGTTTGGCAACTCCGCTTGGAGATGCTCTTACCTGGCCTATGAGCCGGCCCTGTACTCAGGCTACTTCTTCCAAGCCTTGCTTTTACACTGAAACTTCGGATGGATCACCTCCTATGCCTGGAGGTTCTAATCCAAGTACATGATCTAACTAGATGCCGAGTAAACAAAGGATTGTTTGATTTCCATCATGACCGTCACACAATTTATGTTATAGCTTGCCTACTAGATGCTCTATTTTTTTTTTTTTTTTTTTTTGCATGGTAATACGATTTTCATTGATAAATAAAAGACGAGATACAAAGTACGTATACACCGATCTTACAGATCTGGAAAGATAGGATAAACCTATGTGACAAACCAACGCCTATCCATCTTTTTCGACACCACCGTAGCAGCCACCAAGGAAAAAATAGACAGATCACCTCTTCGCCCGAGCTCGACGCGGCTCCATCGCTGATCATCAGCTTTTCGGACCTCCAATGTAGTTTGCCATAGGACAAACCATTGCCGTTGAAAGAATCAGACCGGGGCAGCATGTCCCCGGACACGCCATCGAACTTCAGCACTGGCACCCACGCACGACGATGTCGGAGTAGGGAACCAGAACCATCCGCCTTCAACCACGAACCCACCACAAGGTGCACCATCTTCCAGCTGTCACCAGTGTAGACCACCGTCTGCACGTACTCCTGGACGAATCCTCTCTGCTCCACCTTGGCGCCGGAGACAACGCCGCAGCAACGGGGACAGAGCAGGAGGAAAAAACCATCTGATGGAGTCGTCGCCGCCGCCTCGCCGACACCATCCATGAACTCTAAAGCCACCAATCTGAAAGATCGACAAGCACACAGTGCCACCAACTCCGAGACGCCGCCATTAAGGACAACGCCGGTGTGGGAGAAGAGTTGAGGCAGATTTATTTGCCCGGGCGCCGCTCCCACCACCCCAACGACGCGCCATGCCAGAGAACTCCTAGCCCTAAGCACCATGCAAAAAACGGGGTCCCCCTCCCTCCTGCCGCCGGAGCGGCAAGCGGAAGGAGAGGGGCCCAGCACAATCGCCGGAGATTGGAGCAGGAAAAAGCTTTTCCGCCGCCGCCGCCTGGGAGACGCGGAAGACCTATTGCAATCCGTGGCTTTGACCACTAGATGCTCTATTTCCTTATTGGCTGGCTGGCTGCATATGTTGTCTGGAGCTTGGAAATTTGACAAACATACACATGAACCGATTCAAGACAAGGATTTCAATATCACTGCAACGCAAGACATAGAAATATCCTCGCTATTTTTCAGAGTTGATCAACATTTGCACGACAAACTGATTTCATTTTTATTTTTATCTAACTTTAAACTGAGGTTACATTGTTGCACTTGCAAGAGGGAGTACAATGACACCGCTGCGACAATATCATCAGGGCCTAAAACATTAGCTGGTTATGGATAGAGCGCTTGACAATGGACTTGTCGAAGCTGAGAGCGCAGCCCGCTCAATCCGGTGATCCACTAAAGCTCATATCTGATCCTTATTGCGAAAGCTGAAGCTGATGTTGGAATATTAGGCATTATTTCCATGATTAATTCCAGAATATAAAGCATGATCGCAACAGCTACTAACATGTTGAACTTGAAAATACTAGACGTATTAATTAACATGAACAGCAGCAAAACATCTACTAACACAGCCATAGTAAAACAGCAGACCGGAACGTGACACACGTACCGAACGGTAGTAGATGAAGTAGTCGTTGGAGCAGCGACGGTCGCGGCTCGAAGAAGACGACGTTGGAGACGAGCCGCCCGCGACCCGGAGATCGTCCAGGAAGTCGAGCCGTGATGAAGAACTTGAAAGCAGTCGCGCGGAGCGCTTCCCAAAAACCTTATTCGCCCTCTCCCGTACAGGATCACAAGGACGAGCGGTTCCGGAGACCTGCTGTCCCGTTCGCCGGTGCACGCCGGCGCACGGGATGGAGTAGACTACGGTGGCGGCGCAAGGCACGAGATTGGCAAAACCTAGATTGGTTCGGGTGTGACGGCGCACGCAGTGCACGGCAATATATAGTGCGGTTCGGGAAACCCTAACACGTACATCGTGGGCCAAGTCCACGTCGCGCACGTTTTGGGTCGGTTACAGTAGCCCACGATCCGGGAGCGACCCGAACTGACTAACTGTGACGCGTCCGTCCAAACCGTTTTTCCCGGACTGCAAAAATAAAGCTCGGCTCGGCGAGATTCCCGCAACCCCGGCGCGCGCGTCGACGAGACGGGCGGGCGGGCGGTGCGGTGGTGCGTGCGAGGGCGGCAGGAGGAGGAGGAGCGCGCGAGAGAGCCTCTGTTCTCACAAGCACACCAAGTGCACAACACTCCACTATATAAGTTGGTGCTCTCTCCAACTAGCAATGTGGGACTAAACTTTAGCTCCCACTCCACTCCATGTGTGCTGCCTCAAAAATGGGCTTTGAGATTTTCTGAAATTGCTTATTGGGCTGCCCAATGGGCCCAAATTTTAACAATCCCCCACCAGATCTCAAATTCCCATTTAGAGATTTTGCCAAACCTCGTTTCTTGTTTATATACCAGTGTTTCAGCAGAGACTGTTAAGTTGAACTTCCGCCTAGAGCTTCAAGCTACATCTACCAGCAACTTGAACAATGGACGAACCTTGAATTGCAAGTTTGGTGCCAATAGACTTCACTCAAAGTCATAACCAGTACGTGGCTGCCAGTAGCCTACCCCGCGGGTGGAGCATATGCGTCATACTCCCTGGTCTCTTCATGAGCTTACTAGAGATCACCCAAATCTCATAGACTGCGACGTTTAACAGTCGGACTCATATAGGTGTGTTCTTTCAAGGTCGCTCTGTAGGATAGCACCTTTGCTACGAATAGCCAACAGAAACACATTAAGGCATATTGCCAACCTGCCTTACAGAATGTGAGAGTTATGCATCTTCCCACGGAGAGGGTTACAAAATAACTCTCCTCAGTTAAACCACTAGCTTGTTCTTCCCAGGTCCTAATTCACGGGATCTCCGATCACATAGGTTGGGTTACCACTATGGTGTAACGCTCACGGGTCTCAACCCCATCTCCCTCGATGCACTATCTATCACATTACGTGATAGTCCCTTCGTAAAGGGATCTGCCAGGTTTTTGTCTGTTTGAATATAACTAACAGTTATTACTCCGGAGTTTCTCATTTTCCTGACAGACTTCAAGCGTCTCTTGACGTGTCTTGATGACTTCGCATTATCCTTAGCACTGTTCACTTTCGTAATAACCGTTTGGTTGTCACAGTTCATAAGGATGGCCGGTAATGGTTTCTCAACCACCGGCAAGTCCATCAAGAGCTCACGCAGCCATTCTGCCTCAACAGAAGCTGTATCTAAAGCAGCAAGTTCTGCTTCCATGGTTGACCTCGTCAAAATGGTCTGTTTGCAAGACCTCCATGACACTGCGCCACCTCCAAGAATAAATGCATATCCACTTGTGGCGTAGAGCTCATCAACATCTGAGATCCAGTTCGCATCACAGTATCCCTCAAGCACCGCAGGGTGCCCTGAATAGTGAATCCCATAACTCATTGTACCGTTCAGATAGCGCATGACCCTTTCAAGTGCATGCCAATGATCAATACCCGGGTTAGACATGAACCTGCTCAACTTGCTCACAGCAAAAGAGATATCAGGTCTCGTCGCGCTCGCAAGGTACATGAGTGAACCGATCACTTGAGAATATCTTAATTGATCTCTCGTTTCCTTTTGTTCTTTCTGAGTGTCACACTGGGATCATAGGGTGTTGGAGAAGGCTTGCTGTCTATATAACCAAAGCGGCTCAAGACCTTCTCAACATAGTGTGATTGCGTTAACGTAATCCCACTCTCATCCCTAATCAACTTAATGTTCAGGATCACATCAGCTTGTCCCAGATCTTTCATATCAAAGCTCTTTGACAGAAAGACTTGACCTCATTTATCACTATCATGCTTGTACCGAAAATCAGTATGTCATCAACATACAAGCATAATATAACACTATCGCCCCCACCATGGCGATAATATACACACCTATCAGCCTCATTAATGGCAAAGCCTGCAGAAGTTAAAGTTCTGTCAAACTTCTCATGCCATTGCTTAGGTGCTTGCTTCAGCCCATACAAAGATTTTAACAATTTGCACACCTTTCTCTCTTCACCTTTTACTACAAACCCATCAGGCTGATCCATATAGATTTCCTCTTCCAACTCTCCGTTAAGGAAAGCTGTCTTTACGTCCATTTGATGAACGATAAGACCATAGGAGGCAGCCAGGGAAAGTAGTACACGAATGGTGGTGAGTCTAGCAACAGGTGAATAGGTGTCAAAGTAATCTTCGCCTTCACGCTGGGTGTAGCCCTTGGCTACAAGCCGTGCCTTGTACTTCTCAATAGTACCATCAGGCCTTAGCTTCTTCTTGAACACCCACTTACAACCCACAGGTTTGCAGCCGTAGGGTCGTTCAGATAATTCCCAAGTTCCATTAGAAAGAATCGAGTCCATCTCATTATGGACAGCTTCTTTCCAGTCATCAGCATCAGGAGATGCAAATGCCTCTGCAATGGACGTGGGAGTATTGTCCACAAGGTACACAATGAAATCATCACCAAAGGATTTTTCAGTCCTCTGTCTCTTGCTCCTCTTGGGAGCTGATTCATTGTCATCCTTCTCAAGGACTTCCTCAACATGTGGTTGTTCAGAATGATCA
This sequence comes from Poa pratensis, assembly GCA_947311845.1. Lineage (NCBI taxonomy): Eukaryota > Viridiplantae > Streptophyta > Magnoliopsida > Poales > Poaceae > Poa > Poa pratensis. The sequence continues at coordinate 34,039,030 of CAMZMU010000091.1, read as the reverse complement.
ACAGATGTACTAGGTTCAGCAAATATCTCAGAAGAAATTCTAGCAATGCTATGCATATCCTTCATAGGAAACATGTTCTCAAAAAATGTTGCATCACGAGATTCCAAAATAGTATCAACATGCATATCAGGTATCTCAGATTTAACCACTAAAAATCTATAGCAAATGCTCCGCTGAGCATAACCTAGAAAGACACAATCCACTGTCTTCGGTCCAAGTTTTCGTTTCTTAGGAATTGGAACATTGACTTTCGCCAAACATCCCCAAGTACGAAAATAAGAAAGTGATGGTTTTCTCCCAGACCACTCCTCGTAAGGTGTCTTCTCTTTATCCTTGTTAGGAACTCTATTCAGGACATGACACGAAGTCAACAAAGCCTCCCCCCACCATGCCTTAGATAAACCAGCAGTGTCCAACATGGCGTTCACCAAGTCGGTCAGCGTGCGGTTTTTCCTCTCGGCAACCCCGTTTGATTGGGGCGAATAGGGAGGCGTCCTCTCATGAATAATACCATGTTCCTCACAGAATTCATCAAATACGTTGGAGAAATACTCGCCACCACGATCTGACCTAAGACGTTTGATCTTTCTCTCTAATTGATTTTCTACTTCAGCTTTATAGATTTTAAAGTAGTCTAAAGCTTCATCTTTAGTGTGCAACAAATATACATAACAGAACCTAGTAGCATCATCGATTAAAGTCATGAAATATCTCTTATCACCTTTTGTCAACACGCCATTCATCTCACATAGATCCGAATGTACGAGTTCTAGAGGTGCCAAGTTTCTCTCCTCGGCTGCCTTGTGAGGCTTTCGAGGTTGCTTAGATTGCACACAGCTATGGCACTTAGAACCTTTGGCAATGGTGAAAGTAGGAATTAAACTCAAACTGGAAAGTCTACTCATTAAACCAAAATTAACATGACATAAACGAGAGTGCCAAACATTAGCATCCGAATCCACACTGCCACAAATATGGTTTACTGACTTATTACAAAAATCCGATAATGAAAAGCGGAACAAGCCTCCGCACTCATACCCTTTACCAATAAATTGTCCAAACTTTGACACAACTACTTTATTGGACTCCAAGACTAATTTAAACCCATCTCTGCATAGAAGGGAGCCGCTAACAGATTCTTGTTCATAGTAGGGACATGCTGCACGTTCCTCAGCTGCACGATCTTCCCCGAAGTAAACTTCAGATCTACCGTGCCAACACCACGAACAGAAGCATGTGATCCATTCCCCATTAAGACGCTTGAATCTGCGACCTGATAAGAAGTGAACATAGAGATGTCAGCACATACATGAACATTAGCACCCGTATCAATCCACCAACATGGAGATTGAAATACTGAAAGCACAATCGGTAAATTACCGTACCCATCAGCATTGCTAGCGGTCACGACGTTGACATGCTTTGGCTCTTCCCTTTCTTGTCTGCACGATCTGGGCAGTCCACAGAGAAGTGTCCGGGCTCTCCACAAGTGTAGCACTTTAGCTCAGATTTGTTCAGCATCTTCTTCTTCTTCTTGAAAGAAGTAGTCTTGGTAGGCATGTTGAAGGAAGGCTTGCTCTTTGCCTTGCTCTTGCCATGGTGAAAGTTCTTCTGCACCATGTTGGCGCTAGACTGACCTTCACCACCTCTCTCAGCAGTGTCCTTAGCCCGAGCCTTCTCCTCAACATCAAGAGACGCTATCAGGTTTTCAACCGATATCTCCTGTCTCTTGTGTTTGAGAGTTGTGGCGAAGTTCCTCCATGAAGAGGGCAACTTTGCAATAATGCATCCAGCCACAAACTTGTCAGGTAAGGCACACTTAGCGTGCTCAAGCTCCTTAGCAATGCACTGTATCTCATGAGCCTGTTCGACTACAGAACGGTTGTTAGCCATCCTGAAGTCATGGAAGCTCTCCATGATGTACAGTTCACTGCCAGCATCTGCTACACCGAACTTAGCGTTCAGTGCCTCCCAGAGCTCTTTGGCATCTGTAATGTGCATGTACACATCAAACAGCTTGTTGCTAAGAGCACTCAGAACGAGTCCCACAAAGGCAGTATTGGTTTCCTTGAACTTGTTCTGATCCTCGTCAGATATAGTTCCTTCAGGTAAACCCTCACTAGCCTCGAACACTTTCAGAGATCGCAACCACAGTGTGGTCTTGTACTGCCATCTCTTAAAGTCCACACCGGTAAACTTGTCCGGCCTCAGCGCATCAGATAGATGTCCCATGTTTAACTCAGGAAATTGCCTATAACAAACATAAGGTTTTTGGATTGTTGGATATTAGGCATAATTTCCATGATTAATTCCAGAATATAAAGCATGATCGCAACAGCTACTAACATGTTAACTCGAAAATACTAGACGTATTAATTAACATGAACAACAGCAAAACATCTACTAACACAGCCATAGTAAAACAGCAGACGGAACGTGACACACGTACCGAACGGTAGTAGATGAAGTAGTCGTTGGAGCAGCGACGGTCGCGGCTCGAAGAAGACGACGTTGGAGACGAGCCGCCCGCGAACCCGGAGATCGTCCAGGAAGTCGAGCCGTGATGAAGAACTTGAAAGCAGTCGCGCGGAGCGCTTCCCAAAAACCTTATTCGCCCTCTCCCGTACAGGATCACAAGGACGAGCGGTTCCGGAGACCTGCTGTCACCGGCGCACGGGATGGAGTAGACTACGGTGGCGGCGCAAGGCACGAGATTGGCAAAACCTAGATTGGTTCGGGTAAGTGACGGCGCACGCAGTGCACGGGACCCGAACTGTGACGCGTCCGTCCAAGCTCGGCTCGGCGAGATTCCCGCAACCCGCGGCGCGTCGAGCGGAGCGGAGCGGTGCGGTGCGTGCGAGCGGCGGCGGAGGAGGAGGAGCGCGCGGGAGAGAGCCTTCTGTTCTCACAAGCACACCAAGTAGCACAACACTCCACTATATAAGTTGGTGCAACTCTCCTCCCACTAGCAATGTGGGACTAAACTTTAGCTCCCACTCCACTCCTATGTGTGCAGCCTCAAAAATGGGCTTTGAGATTTTTCTGAAATTGCTTATTGGGCTGTCCCATATTGGGCCCAAATTCTAACAGCTGATTGTTCGCGGCAACTCAATCAAATCGTTCTTGTTATTATTAATCTTTTTTTAAGCTTTATCGAAAATAACTCTACCTGCAGCTAGCAGCACCTAATAAAACTCTTGAACATGCACCGTGTACCTAAAATATCGGATCAGACCACGAACAATACACCCGGTTCTGATAAAAAGACCATCCCACCTCGATCCCCTGTTGAAATACTCATCCCATCAATGAACTCAGCCCGATGCCCATGCTCGGCAAACTGAATCCCCTTCTTGATCCACGAAAATGAAACTGCAAGAAATCAATGATCCATCCATGAAAACAAAAAATAACACAGCGACATCCAGCTATGCACATCCATGAAAATGAGATGAAATCAAAGGGACGGGGAGTGGAGAGGTGGTGGCGTAGGAGTACATCGTTGCTTCTCTTGTTGACCGATCCGATCAGGTCGTGGGCGAGTAGCGCCTCAGCCGGAGCCCGGAGGGAGAAACAACGGGGTGGTTTGGAACGGAACTGCAGTCATCTCCGTCGCGGAGCCAGGCTGGCTAGCCGGCGAGCGGTGGGGTGAGGGAGCGAGCGTGGGTAGCGGGCGAGCACACTTGGAGCGGCGACCGGAAGGGAAAAGGGCTGGGCACGGGACGCGGGCGGGTATATACCTCTCGAATCGAGGGCTCGCGGTGGAGGTCGTTGTCGCCGGCCGCGCGTTGCTGCAGAGAGGAAGAGAGAGGCGGGGGCTAGGTGAACGGCGCCGCTGTCCGACCTGTGCCGAAGGTGCGAACATAACATGAGACAAGAGTCTCGTACCGGTTCGCAGGATGTCTTGAGTTAGCTCAACACCGACCGAACAATCTGATGCGTTGATAAAAAATCGGACGCATAAGATTTAATGTATCCGATCATGTGTGCTCTTTTAATAGTAGTATAGATACAGTTTGTCTTGCGGCTTGTCCGCGTATGTTCACTGGACAGAGCAGACAGCGCTATTGGCGCGGCTTCTCACACGCTGACCAGAACGCTCGCAGCTCCCCGGCGAACTCCTTCTCCCTGCCGAACACCACCGTCCGGTGGTCGCGTCCGCCCACGATACGCAGCTCCGCGCGTGGGAGCTTCGATCTCAGGTGGTGGCTGCTGCACTCGACCGGAACCACCTGGTCCCCGTCGCCGTGGATCACCCTCATCGGCACTCCCGCCGCCGCCAGGACCTCCAGGTTCCGGTCCTGCATCCCCGCCCCGCCGCAGATCACGTTGTGCATCGTGTGCCACGCCGAGTGGTGCGTGTGCCTCGTCAGGTCCCTCACCAGGAAGTCCACGCCGCTGCACCATGATCGCGCGCAGGAAATGGTTTTCAGTAACTTCAGTTTACGATCGAGCATCAAACGTGTTCACTCATGGCTGAGCTCTGAAGAATCAAGTTCAGCGTGATTGTTTGATTGATTACCTCGTTCGCGTGACGATCCTGATGAGCCGCTCCCAGACCCGGTGGTTCTTGCAGACGACGAAGCAGATGGTCCTCCCGATGTGCTCGTACCACGACATCACCGCCGAGCCGAACATCATCGGCGGCCAGAGCTTCTTCTCCGCCAGCCTGCCCAGCGCCACCTGGCTCGCCGCCTTCTCTTCGCACGGCAGGAAGTACGGCTACGACGCAATGCAACAAATTATCACACGATCGAGTGAGTGAGCTAAAAAGAACACCTTGGAATTAATAATTTAATTCAGATGTATTAGCTCTGACGATCGCTTAATTACCGGTGCGACCAGCGTGATCGATTTGACGCGATCTGGGTGCTTGGCGGCGAGGGCGATGGCGACGGTACAGCCCATCGAGTGGCTGACAAGATAGAAGGGGGTAAGGTTGAGCGGATCGATGAGGCTCCGCTCGATGGCCTCGACGTGGTCTCCCAGCGTTTACGCGCAGTTCGCCGGCTTAGGGCTGCCGCCGAAGCCGAGGAGATAGACGGCGAGCAGCCTGCGGTTCGCGCTGGCGAGCTCCGGAAACACGGTCTGCACCCAGAACGAGGAGGATGACGTGAAGCCGTGTATGAAGATCATCTTCAATGTGTTTGAGAGTAGCATCGATGCACACAATTTTTTCCTGTAACTTTTTGCTCGCCATATTTACAGAAAATAGAACATCATGCCAAATAACCATACCAACTAAAGTCTCAAATTTCCCAAGTGCACTAAACAAAGATTGAGCATCACTTACGGCAGCTGGATCATCAGTTGAAGCCTTCTGTACTTCCTTCAAAGCTGATCTTACTTGGGAAGTTTGGAACCTTATCGGCTGCACACTCTTTATTCGACTCTCCCAACGAGTATTTGACAAAGGTTTGAGAGTCAAATTTGGAACATTATCAAGCAGAATCTTCCACCTTTTAGTAGAACGTGCAAAAAGTACATATATGCGCTGTATAATACCGAAAAACGAAATAGCTTGTTCACAAGATTTTGCCATATCACAAAGAGTGAGATTCAAACTATGACATGCACATGGCATATATAAAGCTTTGGGGTTAACTTTCTTCAACCGATTCTGAACACCTTGATTTTTTCCCTTCATGTTGGAACCATTATCATAACCTTGACCTCTCACATCAGCCACGTCCAAATCAAAAGAGTCCAATGTATCCATCAATACATTAAACAACCCCAGTCCTGATGTGTCATCAACCTTTATGAACTCTAGGAAAAACTCCTCCACTTTTGGAATGTTGCTTTTCATATTGACACAACGCACAATTAGTGTCATTTGTTCTTCATGGCTCACATCCGGTGTACAATCCAGTATAATGGAGAAATACTTGGCATCCTTGATGGTGCGTAAGATTACCTTTTTTACAGCATCGGCAAGGACTGAAATCAACTCATTCTGAATATTGTGGCCAAGATAATGATGATGTATTTCATTACTTTGAATGCGCCTAATATGTTCTTGCATCACAGGATCAAATTCAGCAATCATTTCAACCGTTCCCAGAAAATTACCATTGTTTGGTTGATACAACTTCTCATTTGATCCTCGAAAGGCCAAATGATACTTTGCAAGAAACTTCACCGCAGAAACTATTCTTAGTAAAACCTGTCTCCAACGCTCTTTTTCCTTTGCAATCTCTCGCTGCATGCCATCATCGATTGTTTGATTCTTGCTTAACCTCAACCTTACTTCGTTCCATGTATTCATGTTTGTAAAATGCTCCACACTCCTCTCATGTCCTGTGAGTCTTCCACTGAGATGCTGCCAGTCCCTCAAGCCATCAGTTGCTAGCAAAGAGTTGTGCTGATTTGATTTGAACAACTTGCAACAAAAACAGTAAACTTTGTCCACCTCTTTACAGTAAACCAACCACTTTCTATCGACAATCTCACGATTTGCTAATTTTCTGGAGTAATAATCATATGAAAAACTCCTGCCGACACTGTCCTCAGGGAACTCCAGACCCAATTCTCTCATTGGCCCCTTTTCAATTAGAATATCCCTTTTGCGATTGTCAAGATGATTCCATGTTCTCGGATCATAGATAGATAAAAGAGAATCATCTTGTTCACCGTCATTGTGATTTTCCTCTCCCATACTGTCCACATTAACATTATCAGGATCTGCATTTAAATTTAACAAACAATAGTTAGTTACTTACTAATTACTTCAAAGAAAATCGATAAGAAGTTAGATAACAATATTACAGAAACTTACGTTCGTCCATGGGCTGGTCATTGTTCTCAACATTTGCATTTGAATTCTGAACATCATCTTCTCCGGGTTCATCTTCTTGCCTTTCATGATTATTGTTGGCATCAACCGTTGTAAAGTACTTATTTATAGCACCCCTTTGTGATTCAATAAATTGATCATTTAGTTTTCTTTGTTTCCTTTTGGCAGCACCGGACAATTGTTTAGGCATTGTAACACCTATAATTGTGAGAGAGGAGCAATTGAGGGCATGGAGGAGGGCATGGAGTGGAGGACTTCATGAATTCGGCAATTATGGATTCATGGAGTGATGGAGGGGAGGGGACATACCGAACCTTGGCAGGGCCGACGGCCAACCGTGCGGAGCAGTCGAGGGCGCAGAGCAGTCAGGGCAAGGGCGGCCGGCGGCGAGGCGACTCGATCCTGTCGAAGAGGAGGCGAAGTCGCGAAACAGACGAACAGCGACTCGATCGATCCGAAGAGGAACAGGCGTAGGAGTCGTATGCGTTTCCTCGTCTGCTCATCTCCCAGCGAGGCAGCGATCAGGCCTGCCAGCGATGGAGAGAAAGGCCCAGCCGGCCAGCCCAACATGTTTTTTTTTAGATATGTAGTAATCAAATTATGAAGGCATAAAAAAATTTCGGCCCCCCTCTGGCCTGGGCCCTAGGCAGTCGCACCTGCCAACTAGCCTTAGAGCCGGCCCTGTGAAGATGGCGTCGTCTTCGGCATCACTGTCGCTTCGTGTCGCCGATGCATCTGTAAAGTGTGAAATCGTAGGCGTTAATGGCGGCGGTGGTGGTCGATCATGCCGGCAAGCTAAGCAGAGTCGTGCTGTGGTGGTCGATCATACCGGGCAGCCACATTCGTGCGCGCACGCGCGGAAAACTGAATAACCGAAAATTCTGTCAAAGAGAGGCACGGCTGAGAGTGCATGAACGGACCTTTGGTCGGCGCCGGCGGCTCCTGCACGACGAAGTGCAGCCGGTCAGCGACGGTGCCCCGCCACGCGAGGCACGCCCCGCAGCCGCAGTTGGACCACCTGGGGGCTCCGCGCCTTCCCGACGACGCGTTCTTCTCGCTCCTGACGACGCCAACCGTATATAGGAGCTTGAGAGCATCTCGAACCGGCTCCCCGAAACGTCCCCCAAACATTCGAGTGGACAGCCCGAGTACGGTTGGGGCTGAAAAAGGACACCCAACCGTCTCCTCCAAATTTCCCCCAAACGATCGGCAAACTCCAAAGCTACATGTGAGGAGAGTTTGAGGCCGCCCGGACACGCCCGAGCGCGCCCGCCACGTCGGCCTGTCAACACGGACCCACCCAAATTGAACCCAATATCCCCTCCTCCGGCGTCCCTCCCGCCTCCCATTTTCATTTCTTTCGCCGCGTCCAGCCTCCAAATCTCTGTTCTCGTCTCCGCCCGTAGTCGCCGGGGCCGCCAAAAAGAGATGATGAAGAAGGAGGAGCCCGGGAAGTCGACGGAGAATGGCGCGTTGTCGGAATCCGTCGAGGAGCGGCTGGGATCCGAGCTCAAGCCGGACCGGAAGATGAGGCGGGAGAAGTAGCGCCAACACGAGCGTGAGCAGGCGGAGAAGGAGAAGGTGAGGTTGGCGACGGAGGAGGCCGCGAAGAAAGCGGCGGAGATGCAGGCCGCCGTCATGACCACGTCCGCGGCCGCCAGGCGGGCGATGCCGACACCGCCCGCCGTTGCGCCAAGACGGTCGAAGTCCTCGATCATGAACCCGACGCACGAGGACCCGTCGCAGGTGGATCCGACGCAGAAATCAGAGATGGTGGTCGAGTCTCCGCCGCTGCAGCAGACGCGGCCAACTTCCGGCATCACCGAGAGGCAGCAACGCCCACAGCCTGTTCAAGGACGTCAGCCCGACACAGGGGGTATGATTTTCTACTCCAAATCAATAGTTCAAATCAATTTTAGGACCGTAGGTTAATAGTTAGCATGATTAGGAAGAGATCTTGATGGATTTGATCCGATATGGGGGAGATCTGACACAGGATTATACGGATGGCACTGAACTTCCCCTTTTTTAGTGTTGCTGATGACACACCCGACGCTAGCAAAAAGAAGAAGGACAAGGAGAAGAAGGTGCCAAAGGATAGAGGAACTTCATACACAACCCATGTGGATGTATTGCTATGCCAAGCTGGGTTGGCCACCAGAATGAATGCTATACGTGGAACCGAGCAAAAGGGCTCAAAGTAATGGGAGAAGATCCATACCCACTTTCATCATCAATAACAATATGTGCAGCCGTACCCAATTGTGTCCGATCGCAGTGTCAGCTCTCTCCAACATAGGTGGGCATCAATTCAAGAATGCGTCGACAAGTTTTGTGGTTTCCATGCACAAGTGGTCAATAGGAATCAAAGTGGTGTAAACGTTGATAGTCACGTAAGTATTGCATAATTGTTTGTGAATTCATCACTTTCGGCTATGTTTTGTTAGTTAAAACCATTTTGTTAAATTCGGCTATGTTCCTATTTGTTTTGCTAGTGTGGTTTGGCCGCCGCTTTGTACCATCAAGTGGAGGCTATGTTTCATCTCTTTATGCCTACGACATTGAAAAATGTGAAAAAAATGATTTACCAAAAATTGAATTATTACATTGCAAAATGTTGCAGTAATACGAAAGTGGTTTTTCATATCCTGCTGTATTTTTCTAATGCAGTGATTTTGAGCTTATTTCAAAAAAATAATGATTCCTACGTGGGAGAGCCACGTGGTATTTTTCGATAGAGGAGGGTGAAACAACACCGAAATTGCAAGCATGAGGACTTGAACTTGGGTGGGTGGGAAGGCATCAGCCCCTCCCCACCACTAGGCCATGCCTTAGTCTTCATTTTGAGCTTATTTCCAAACAGGCCCTCATTTCCTCTTTTTGTCGCAGAATGGAGCAAGAACAACACCCTATTGAGTATATCCAAGCGGAACACCCACCAGGCGGTCCACCCCCTGAGTTTCATGACATGACAATAGTTATGGGTGCGGACCCCCAGAATCCTTTTGCGGACGTTGCGACAAGATTATGGGATTGGTTTGCAGATCACAGAAATAAAGAAGAGATCATGGGAGTCGGCTACACATGAGATCTTTCTCACCTAGGTCTGAATCATTTAATGGAGTTGCAAACCAGCATCTTCACTCCCAGGAGATGGCTTCGCTTGAAGGTTTTGTTGCATGAAATTGAAACCACAGAATGGATTTGCTTCGTCCTCGGGGGGACAACGCTTATGTGAAGGGTTTCTTTAACAAACATGGTCAATATTAGATTCCCGAGTTCAAGCCAAATCAAAATGAACGCACAAAAGTCCAATACCTCCCGGAGGAATATGAAGTTTTGAAAGAAAACTAGGACTTGAACTACAGTTCTTTTCTCAATTGTACTTAAGCAGAAATTCAAGGGAGAATGCATGCTATGTTTGAATCTGAAAATTTTGTGGCAGAGGCTATATGTTTCCTATCAAATTTGAACCCGCTCATTGAAGAAGATAATAGTGAAGGAATGAGAATACTAGGTGGCTTAATAGTGGGGGCTGACTATCCAAATTGTGTGAAGCATTATTTGTCCTATCTTATCTATAGTGTGATTCAGGACAAACTATTCAAACCATTGTAGATATTGATTTGTTTATTCAAGCAGGGTCGATCCAAACATATATTGGGCCTGGGTCAAATTTGAAAGAAGTATTTATACTAAACTTGTATACTTATTTGTGACTTAATTTAGTAATATTATAATCTTAACAAGTATAGTTTTCTAATTATTAGTTTCCTTGGGTAGACCACATTTTAATGTTAGTAATATTAATTATATTAATAATTATTATACAATTGCAATGTATATAAATAAAAATTATGTTGTGAGAAATTTAAGCCATATGTTGTAGAGTGTATTTTAATATCCTTAGTATCATGGTAGAGTTCTCTAAAGCGTATGATCTAATAAATAAACATATCAATAGTGGTTTCTCGTGTATGATTAGGATATACAGCACATTTATACAAACTTCTAAAGTATAAATTTAAGCGTCGGTAAATGTGTCTTGCAAGTATGGTTTGCTACGAGGTTAAAAATATATGTATGAATTCTACCTGGTATTGAAATAGTATCAATTATAGTAATCACTGTATAATCAACTTTAAGTATGATTTCATTTATCCTATATACTCGTGTGCAATGTGTTTGGCATCATCCGATATAGTTGTTAAAGGAATGGTCAAACATACATTTAAATATGAAAATCTCGTTAACATAGATTTGAGTACAACATATAGAAAATTCTCATGAGAGACTAGCAATCTAACTAAAACTCATGGTTGTCGATCATATTGGTTTATTTCTACATGATACACATTATTGGTCCATTGTGTCAACTTGCTCCCGCAAGTTGATATTTATTAGATATTTAATATTTGTTCGGATGTAGTGGAAAATAGTTCAATGGTTACTAATATACTTTAATACCATATAAGAGTGGAAAAATGGAGGCCGAGCTACAAGGAGCTCTTTATTTTGCAAAATTCGAAAATCATATTTTTAAATTTTAAAAAAATATGAAAAAAATAATGGATGTAGATAATTTCATATTCTACCAATGTGCAAACTCTCAACTAAAAATATCTTATATTTTTGCCTGCACAAAAATGACAAAGTTTGACATTTGAAAATAGTGAACTGCAAATTTCAACTCTTCCAAATCTGTTAGATTTTATAGTTTTGTGTAGCCCAAAAAATTAATATTTTGATTTGAGATTTTGCAAATTGGTAGAATACATCATTATCTACACTCAGGTTTTTTTTCAAATTTCTAGAACTTCAAAATATGATTTTTTTTAAAAAAACAAAAAATAAAGTGCACTGTGTAGCTCGGTCTCCATTTTAGGTTTCCGAATATTATAGGCCCTTTTATTCTAGCCCCAGGACGTTCGCCCTATTACCTGGCCTATGGGCCGGCCTGTACTCAAGCTACTTCTTCCAAGCCTACATTTAGATTGAAACTTGGGATGGTATCACCTCCTATGGTTGGAGGTTCTAATCATAGTACATGATCTAACTAGATGTCGAGTAAACAAAGGATTGTTTGATTTCCATCATGACCGTCACCCAATTTATGTTATAGCTTGCCTACTACTCCCTCCGTTTTTTAATATAATATGTTTTACTATTTTTCCACATGCACATGCATAGACACATTTTAGTGTGTATGTTCACTTATTTTAGTGTGTATGTAGACAACATGTAGAACATCTAAAACATCTTATATTAAAAAACGAAGGGAGTAGATGCTAGATTTCTTTATTGGCTGGCTGGCTAAAGATGTAGTTTGGAGCTTGGGAATTTGACAAACATACACATGAACCGATTCAAGACAATGATTTCAACATCACTGCAACGCAAGACATAGAAATATCCTCGCTATTTTTCAGAGTTGATCAACATTTGCACGACAAACTGATTTCATTTTTATTTTGATCTAACTTTAAACTGAGGTTACATTGTTGCACTTGCAAGAGGGAGTACAATGACACCGCTGCGACAACATCATCAGGGCCGACAACATTAGCTGGTTATGGATAGAGCGCTTGACAATGGACTTGTCGAAGCTGAGAGCGCAGCCCGCTCAATCCGGTGATCCACTGAAGCTGATATGTGATCCTTATTGCGCAAGCTGAAGCTGATTGTTCGCGGCAACTCAATCAAATCGTTCTTGTTATTATTAATCTTTTTTTAAGATCCAAATCCTCTGGTTGTTTTTACTCTAGTAGTGATCGATGTCCAAGTTTTATTTCTGTACTTGTTTAACTAGGCCGTTTGTACTAAATCTGCTCGTTACTAGTTCAACTGCGCCCATCAACTGATTTCTCTCTGGTTGTTGAAAGTGTCTGCTGTGAAAAGTAATGCTTGAATGTTGTCAAGAGTATCTGCTACTAGTTATTAAAATGCTGGCCCTTTTGTAGTCTACTAATGCTCGCTGATGCGGGGCGTCCATGGTGGAGGGCGTGGCAGCGTCTGGTGCGGGGCAAGGTGGCTCGCGCAGCCCCTGGTGTCATGGTCGCGGAGGGGGCCGGCTGGCTCGTCTTGCAGGCTGGCGGATGGGCAGCGCGTCGGGCAGGAGCTGGCCTGTGGAGGTCGGGAGTGGATGATGCCCGGGAGGGCTGTGGCGCGCGTGGATGTGGCCGCTCCCGTGGGCATGAAGACCGGTGCAGCTGGCCGGATGGAGGATTGGTGGTCGGCAACAGAGCTGCCCTGACTGGCCTCCTGCTCCCTGCGCTTCGCGGACGGATCGACCTCCGGGCGAAAGCCTTGCGCCGACTTGGTCGGTGCCAACGACGGCGGCGCCTCCGGGCGTCGTTCCCTTCTTGTTTGCGTCGGTTGTGGAGGTTCGATCCGGTTCGACGCGGGCGGTACCAACATCTCCGGGTGAAAACCTAAGCTCTTTTTAGAGCGGGCGGCGGCGACGATAACGTCGTTACCTTCTTGAAGGCGCCGTCTGGGAGTTGCTTGGCCCTCGTGGTGCAACAGGTTCGCAATGGCCGGGCGGGTTGTTGTTGTTGTCGGGGAGGTGGACGCCGGGGCGGCGGCTCCGGACGGTGGTGGATGTCGAGGCGGCGGCCTCGGTCTCCCACGCCACGACGGTTCTAGAGGCAGAACCGTTGTTTAGCGTGGGTTTGGGTGGCGACCTGGATGGAGACTGTTTGGGCAGAGGGTTCGTCGACCCGGCTGGATCGTCTTCGGGCAATGCGAAGGTCGATGTGGTTGCTACACCGGGGCGGCGGCCCCGGAACAGGTGGTTTTGGTGGCAACCTGGATGAAGACTGCGTGGGCAGAGGGTTCGTCAGCCATGACTGGATCGCTTCCGGGCAATGCGGAGGTTGATCTGGTTGCTACGCCGGAGCGGCGGCTCCGGAGCGGGTGGTGTGTGTTTGTGGCGTTTGTCCGGCTTGTGTCGTGTGGGCGACAGGTCGCTTCGTCTGTGTGTTCTTTTGTACAGTTTGTATGGTTTTTGGACCCGGTTTTCCTTATAAACTGGGTCAATTCTTTCTATCTAATTGAGCGGTGGTGCGACCACCTTGTCCTCAAATAAAAGCCGGCTCTTTTGTAATCTAGTAATGCTTGATCTGATTGTGATTTGTGAAAAGCATCAGATGACTGCTGTTCAAAGCTAGTAGCTGCATAGCGACAATACTTTTGTTTTTCTGTTTGGAAGCCATACAGTTTGTCTCACGGCTCGTCTGCGTGTGTCCACTGGACAGAGCGGACAGCGCTATTGGCACACGCTGACCAGAACGCTCGCAGCTCCCCGGCGAACTCCTTCTCCCTGCCGAACACCACCGTCCGGTGGTCGCGTCCGCCCACGATACGCAGCTCCGCGCGTGGGACCTTCAATCTCAGGTGACGGCTGCTGCACTCGACCGGAACCACCTGGTCCCCGTCGCCGTGGATCACCCTCATCGGCACTCCCGCCGCCGCCAGGACCTCCAGGTTCCGGTCCTGCATCCCCGCCCCGCCGCAGATCACGTTGTGCATCGTGTGCCACGCCGAGTGGTGCGTGTGCCTCGTCAGGTCCCTCACCAGGAAGTCCACGCCGCTGCACCATGATCGCGCGCAGGAAATGATTTTCATTAACTTCAGTTTAAACGTGCTCAATTAGTTCCAGCGTGACTGATTACCTCGTTCGCGTGACGAGCCTGATGAGCCGCTCCCAGACACGGTGGTTCTTGCAGACGACGAGGCAAACGGTCCTCCCGATGTGCTCGTACCACGACATCACCGCCGAGCCGAACATCATCGGCGGCCAGAGCTTCTTCTCCGCCAGCCTGCCCAGCGCCACCTGGCTCGCCCTCTCTTCGCACGGCAGGAAGTACGGCTGCAACGCAATGCAACAAATTACACGATCGAGTGAGTGAGCTAGAAGAACACCTTAGAATCAATAATGAATGAATTCAGATGGAGCTCTGATCGATTGCTTACCGGTGCGACGAGCGTGATCGATTTGACGCGAGCTGGGTGCTTGGCGGCCAGGGCGATGGCGACGGTGCAGCCCATCGAGTGGCTGACAAGATGGAAGGAGGTGAGGTTGAGCGGATCGATGAGGCTCCGCTCGATGGCCTCGACGTGGTCTCCCAGCGTGTACGCGCAGTTCGCAGGCTTGGGGCTGCCGCCGAAGCCGAGGAGATCGACGGCGAGCAGCCTGCGGTTCGCGGTGGCGAGCTCCGGGAACACGGTCTGCGCCCAGAAGGAGGGGGACGACGTGAAGCCGTGTATGAAGATGGCGTCGTCGGCATCATTGTCGCTTCGTGTCGCTGACGCATCTGTAAAGTAAAGTGTGAGGTCGTAGGCGTTAATGGCGGCGGACACGGCAAGCTAAGCAGAGTCGTGCTGTGGTGTTCGATCATGTCGGGCGGCCACATTTGATTTGTGTGCGCATACACGCGGATAACTGAATAACGGAAAATTCTGTCAAGGAGAAGCACGAGCGATAGCACACGGACCTTTGGTCGGCGCCGGCGGCTCCTGCACGACGAAGTGCAGCCGTTCACCGCCGGCGCTCCGCCACGCGACGCACGCCCCGCAGCCGCAGTCGGACCACCTCGGGCTCCGCGCCTTCCCCGGCGGCGCGTTCTTCTCCCTCCTGACGACGACGCCGACCGTCCGTAGGAGCCTCAGCAGCGCGTCCCGGCAGGCGCTCCTCCGGGCGTACAACGTATCGGACACCCCAACCCCAATGTCGTCCCTTTCCTCCGCCGCGGCGCCGTAGGCCCGGTGGCAGTAGCACCCGATGGGGCTCTCCTCCAGGAGCCCGTCGAGGACGCCGTACACGAAGCAGAGGAGCACGTCGAGGACGTCTAGGGAGGCGAACACCGCGGCCGCGAGCGCCGCCGTCGCTCGTTTCGCGGTGCGCGAGAGGAGGCCTGAAAGTGCCGGTGGCAGCGGCAGTGCAGGCATCGTGGCCGTGGATCGGTCGTCGGGTGGATGCGAGTGTGAGGCTGGAAAGGCGCGGCGCGCGCGGTTGCGGGTTGCTCCACGTCGCGTCCTTGGTTGGCGTGAGTTCCTTCCTGGGAGCTCCAGGAGGAGGCATCAAATACCTCCCGGGCGTTCGAGCGATTCCTCGTGCCGGCGGCGGTTCTTCGGCATGGTCGTCGTCCCGTCGCTGTCTCGCGAATCGTCACTGTATTTTTGTCGTCGATGGCGTATCATATCAAACTGATTAATGTCATTTAAGTACGCAAGCCGGTAGAGAGGCTACACCTCAGTTGTGCACTCTTCAACCAAAAGAGGAAAAGTCTCTCTTGTGAGACTGTAACGCCTAGGTATGTCGACTGCTATAATATACTCCCTCCGTTCCACAATTTAACATGTTTTATCTAGTTCATATGTTGGTTAGGTTCAAACCCAAATGAGTGTACATACACATTAAAACATGTCCACATACATTTAGATAAATGTGAATTTGGACAAAACCTAAAACATCTTATATTTAGAAACGGAGGGAGTACTTACAATAAACATAAGCACAAACATAGTCAATGTAGTTGCAATTTCACATGCATATAAAAGATAATTTGATACTAGTGATTAATATTATTACAAACTTATACAGTACTTTATTTGAATAACTGCAATGGAACATCATGTGCAACTATTTGCAGTGTCATGTCTATCTGCCAATGCGTTTAAGCATCATGCGCAGGTGTTGACGTCTGTTGATAGACATCACGATATTCACAACAAGCGCATGGAACAGTTGTCTAGCTCTAGGACATTGATTCAGACGATGACATTCCGTCTAGCCGTCGGCGGCTATTCTTCAAGTGATAAATGTCAATGAGCAACATACACATATATTTCACGTAGGCTTTTCTCTAAATATGATGATGGAAAACATTCCATTGATCAAATATTCACAACAATCATGAAACAGTTGTCCAGCTCAGGACATCAGTTCAGATCATGACCTTTCGCCTAGCCGCCGGCGGCTAATTTTCAATTGATAAATGACAGTGAGCTACATAGACAGATATTTAACATATTTTCTTCTAAATATGACGGTGGAAAGCATTCCATTGATCAGATATTCACAACAAGAATGAAATAATTATCCACTAAAGGACATCACTTCAGATCTAACATTTCATTTTCGCCTAGCCGTCAATGGTTATTTTCCAATTAATAAATGCCAATGAGCTACATTCACATATATTCCACTTCTTTTTTTTAATCTAAATATGAGGATGCAAAACATTCCATTGATCAAATATTCACAACAAGCCCAACCTTTGGCAACTATTCTTAAACTGATTAATGCCAATGAGCTACGTACACATATATATTCACATTTGTTTCTCAAAATACGATGATAGAAATCATTTCATTGATCAAATATTCACAACAAGCATGTCCCAGCTCCAAGACATAAATTCAGACAATGACATCCCACCGAGCACCGAGACTTGACGGCTATTAAGTTGATAAATGTCAATTAACTACATATACATATATTCACATCTTCTTGATCTGAATATGACGATGTAAATCATTACATTGATCCAATGCAAATTCATGAAACACCCCAACCTTAACATACATACAACATGTAATTTACATACAGCTATATGTTTTCATCGAAACCCAAAAGCGCACATGAATAACAACTTAAATGTTTACAAGAAGCGCATTCCGAACAGAGTGTCACATAGTGCGCTAGCCAGAATTCTTTGATCTTGGGGATCTCACATCCATAGTCTTGTGGCCAATAAATTATCACCATTAAAAATATCCCTCCAACTTAGACATACAATAGAGTCACAGAAAAAATTGCTACCACCTCCTCTTAGCTTTGTGCGCGCACATTGGGCCGGCCAGGTTTATCTAAAAGAAGCAGAGGTGCCCAAAAAATTGTTATGCCATAAAGATATACTTTCGAATAGAGAATTTACATGGTTGAGAAGGACAACAAACGATGTCAAGAAATCAATAGAGAATTTCGAATGCAACAAACAAATAAAAGGCAACTAGCCGAACCAAATGAAAATTCATACATAGTTAGTCCACAATTCCAAATAATGTTAGGATCAAATAGTGTATAAATTCAGGACCACTATGGATATCGTATTACAGTTTCCATACCCTCAAAGTGAAAGAGCAATATCTTCTCACTAGTCTATTGTATGCACTAAGGAAAATACATTGGCAAACTAAAAACTAAAATAAAATGTAAATTTGGCTTGGAAAAGCTTTACGTAGCTTCTTGTGATAGAAGAAAAAGAATGTATATACACACCTACATAAACTTAATATTGTTCTCGTACCGACGCAACCTGATTTGGGTGAGGATTTTCTAGGTTGCCTCCGAGATTAATGCGGCGAAAAAATTCGATTAGGAAAAAAACGAGCTGATGAAAACGAGGCACACAAACTCCATAGCCCACAATAAAAGCTCACAACCGAAGCCCACAAAGGTCCAATTTTTTGGCCCATAGTCATGCACTACCACCGTCAGCCACCGCCGGGAAGCCACTGCCTCCGCGCGCCGGCGACACTGCTCTGCTTACACACCACGCTACCCGCTTCATAAATCTCCCAGTACAATTCGAAATTCCAAGCTCCCTTCTGCTGCCTCAGCTCGCCGCAGCGCAAACTTCTCCGCCTGCCCCCTCCGGCTTCCCGCCCAGAACCCTAGGCACCGTCCGCCGCCGCCGGCCATGGCGGCGCCTCGCGAGCTGGACCTCTCCGACGAGGTGGAGGGCGAGCAGGACGGCACCACCGACTTCGTCTTCCGCCTGGTCGGCGACCCCATCCCCGTCCTGCCCACCGCCTCCTCCCCGCTCCCCCTCTTCGACCTCCAGTCCCCTCCCGCGCGCCCGCTCGCCGTCTCCAACCGCCACGCCGCCGTCTTCCTCGCCCACCCCAAAGGTAAGTCGCCGCGAATCACCAACCAGCCCTCAGCATTCCTGTCGATCTCTCACCCCCTTAGGGTTTCACGCTCCGTTTCCAGGGTTTATCGCCGCGCGGACCAAGGCGTTGATCGAGGCCAGTAAGGAGGCGCGGGAGAAGGGCAAGGCCAGCACCCGCTGCGCGCAGGACTGCTGCGTCGCTGACGTGCCCCTCCCGGGCGTCTCTCTCCTAGCGCTCTCCCGCGACGAGTCGGTGCTTGCTGCCTGCACCGGCAGCGAGATCAAATTCTTCTCGGTCACTTCCCTGCTCGCTGATAAGGTTAGATCATCTTCTTCAGTTTCCCACAAAGTCGTGTAAACAAGACGTGGCAGTCCAGGGCAGCGTAACAGGACAGCAGAATGGGAGTATCCGCTTTATTGCAATGCATATTTGTCTGCAATTTCCGAGATAGATGTTTATGCAAGAATAGGCTGATATTCACGAGCTAATCACATCTATGCTTGTCAGGCAGCTTTAACACTTTGGTGATGCCCAGCAATACCAGTTTTACAGTTTATTGATTCCTTTTTGTATAAGTTCTGGGTTATTGTAATTAGATGGTAGTATGGATCAGCAGGATATCCATTGATCTTATATTATTTGTTCAGCAGTAGCTGTTTTTGTGAGTGTCTGTTGATTCCGGTGCTGGATAAGTTCTGGATTGCTGTAATTAGATGGTAGTATGGGTCAGCAGGAGATCCATTGATCTGAAATATGAACTTCAGCAGCAGCTACTTTTGTCAATTTTATCGTATTTCCCTAATAATTTTGCTATATAGGATGTTGAGCCATCCTCATCATGTAGCCTGGGACAATCTGCCACCGTTAAAGATTTCAAGTGGCTAAATCACGCCTATATTGTACTCTCAAATGGTGGGCTGCTATCCCATGGGAGTTTGGGGGAAGGCCTTAAGGATGTAATGGAAAATGTTGATGCTGGTTCGTCTCTTCTCTTACCCCTACATGATTTGATATTCTTGTACTTCCGTAACTTCTAATATATATGGACAAGAGATCATGTTTTTTTGTCAACAGGTTAGGTTTAAACCATGCACTAATTTGTACATGTGTATACTTACATTATAGAGGACATTGATTAATTCGTAGTTGTCTGCTACTCTGTTGATGCTACATTATTGAGTATTAAGTTAACAAGAACTTCATGTACTTATGCTGTTTCTCCAATATGCTACTGGTTGGGAATTTTAACCACTAGTTTTTTCCCTATGATATGTTCTTTGTAACACTTAGGCTTTACAAAAACAACCTGATTACTATCGTTAGAGGGCTTTCTTGGTTGCACGCAACATCGTTCTTCAGGTGCCAGCTCACTTCTGGGCTGATACGTGTTGTTCTTTGAAATTCTTGCAATGTTCCAAGACATCTCTTTCACTATTGTAATTGAATTTGTTCATAAGTGTAATTGAATTTGTTCATAAGTTCGCCATCTTTCTGAAATATATGTAGTTGACTGTTGCAAGGACGGGAACCATATTGCTGTTGCAAGAAAGAATTCACTCAGGATATTATCCTCGGATTTGAAGGAAACATGTTGCATGGCCCTCTTGTTTCAGTTGTGGTCTGAGAGTGATTCAGAGGGCACCGACATCAAAGGTAACGAACCTGCAATTTCATTTCTGGTATATGTACACACAGTCACCCCGTCTCCAGTCCTGTAAGGCTATGCAGTTATGCCTGATGGCCTCGTGATCGATGGCAGCACTACGAAATGTAGTTTTATAACATGATCACATTGCTAGCCTGAGAGTTAGCTTGTTTCATCGCTGAATCACAGTATGTTCTCTGCCTTGTAAATTAATTGATCTGTAGTAGATGGCAGCTAGTAAGCTTGGTTCTCCTTAGGCACAAAATGAGCGAGCAGCACACATTTCGCTAGTATGATCGTATTGCAGGATAACCAAAATGGTGGGAAAAAGGTATCTGTGAAGTGCACCACAAACTAAAATTTGTATCCCAGTCATCTTCTAGAATTATATATTCGAAGAACCAGCGACAGCGATGAAGAGTTCCTTGGGAATTTTTTTAGTGATGATACTAGAAGACGATATATCATACAGCAGTTTGGTTTGAACATTTATGATTTATCCCATTACCTTTGTGGTGCACCTTCTCCAAACATTTTAGATTTGTCAATTCATTATGTTAGTCTTGTTGACACATCATTTAAATACTTCAAATTATGTTAAGTAGAAGTTACCAATTACCATGATTCCTTATTGATGTTATGTTTTCTATTTTTATCAGTGGATTCCATTGGTTGGGTGCGCGATGATAGCATTGTTATCGGTTGTGTTCGATTGGATGAAGAAGGCAATGAAGTGGGTTACCTGGTCCAAGTTATAAGAAGCGGATGCGATACATTTTTCGAGGTTAATTGTTCTTCTAGTTCTGGCTGCATCTCCTCTTTTGTTCACATTTTATTGTATGATGTTGCTTGACAAATGTGTCATTTACAAAAAAAATTGGAACATGCTTGCAGAAAGGTTCCTCAATTTGGCTTGGATTTATTTTTAATCATATTTATGTACACAAGACTAAGAATTAGCAATAGTTGTATATGTTTCAGAAATGTAAATTAAATACTCCCTCTGTCCCAAAATGTAAGGTGTGCTCCATTAACTCATAATTTATATGACATAAAATTGATGTAATTAGATCTGCAGTCAAAAGTGTTACTAATGATTGTGATTTTGTATCACATAAACCACATACTAATAGAGTAAATATTGATCAGAACTCTGTCTTAATGAATCAAATGTATCTCCATCATCTGAATGTTACTCTTGATGATAATCCTGTTGTTGTTTGGAATTTCCGTGTCAAAATTGTGTCTGCACTCTGCACTACGTGGACATATTGTGCTGCCCACTACCAAAGAGATTGGAGGCTTGTGAGATGTGGTGATATATCAATATTTTCATTGACTTATAGATTATTCTTCACGATTGAAGGAGTATTTGTAACTTGTAACTCCTTGGAAGCAGCAGAGTCCATTAGTAAACTGCTTGCAATTATGTCTATCCAAAATTACTGAACTGATATTTGGCTTTGCATAAATTTATCATGAAAGGATGTAAGAATGCCACATGTATGCGAAATGTATAAGCATAGTAGGTTCTGATAATGCATAAGATATGTGCTTATAGTTACTATAGTTAACTAAACTTAGGAAGGAACACTCGTCCGTATTTGATGATTTTGTTTGTGTTGTCTAACAAAATTTACTAAGATATTCTACTTTGTCCCTCTTTGACCTTTACATATCAGTACTTATTGGTTGACCTTTACATATCAGTACTTATTGGTTGAAGTTAATGCTGATGCTTTCTTAATGCCTTATAGAGCTCAAGCAAGCCAGTTGTTTTTAACTATGATTATTTTGGAGTTATCATGGATGATATTTTACCATCTGGAGTTGGACCAAATTTGCTATTGGGCTATCTGCATCGCTGGTATGCAAAAGCGGACTTGAGACTCCCTATTGAATAGTACTATGCTATAATTATTTATCTATCTTGTGTACTTTGTGTGTATCGGTACGTTGAGAAGAGTTGTTGTTTTTGACATAAATACCGTAGAGGAAGCCTCTACGCCAGGAATATTATTCAACAGGATTGCACCATACAAATGGATAAACAATATTTAGAGGAGGGTATTTGCAGATGATTTCTGTCATTATCTTGTTAGTACACTTGCCATGTCTGATTATTTGTGTAATTTGACAGGGATCTCATGGTTTTTTCAAATAAAAAGAATACTGATGACCACATTTCGCTTTTGAAATGGCCGTCCATAACTGATGATGAAAGAACTGTGGTATACCTCGAAATGGTGGAGGATAAATATAGTCCTAGGATTGATCTGCAAGGTATGACAAACTCAGAAAACCACAACAAAACACACTATTCTTTGCTTTTTAATGCGTATACTCTTTTTGGCTTTCAGAGAACGGTGATGACAATGTCATACTGGGGTTTGGTGTGGAGAATGTTTCGTTATTTCAGAAGATCACTGTACTGGTCGGACCTGAACAGAAGGAGATTGCCCCTCAACATCTTCTACTTTGTTTGACTAGTGAAGGGAAATTAGTTATTTATTATATTGCCAGGTAGGTCTCCTGTTGAAACTTGGCAGTGAAGTTATATAAATGACAGTTCACTTTTTCTAATGCAGTTCCTGTATGCTGACATTTTGTTTTGAATATCTTGTATCAAAACTGTTCCTGAATTTAGGATTTCTGACCCTTCCGATTTACCTCAAACAAGTCTGTCTACCGTTGAAGATAGTAATGTGAATAAACAAATTTCTCCTGCAACTGTATCTGGAAAGGATTTGACTCCAAGTGTTACAAGCTCAGTGGGCAAGAGTCTGCTCACAGAACCTGGGGTGAGCCATCTAATGCACAGGCAGGTAAGAGATTGCTACACATGAGTTTATCTTGCACATCTGTTGGGCTGTTTTTCTATATTTCTCATGTATATTGGGAACTTACAGAATTCTCTTGTATTCTTGCAGAGAGAGACCATCATGGAGCAAGAGATGCAAAGAGCAGTTCCCCAGTTGCAGGAAATAAGGACGTCGTTGGCAGTTCGTTTTCTATCTCTTCTGATAAGAACTCAGTGACTACCAAGCAAATGAATGTGGCTTCCCCATTTGCACCTCCCTCTAACTCAGCACCAACAAGCAACATGAAACCTGGAACACCATTCAGCTTTTCTACTGCCAATAATGTTGGTCTGAATTCAACAGTAAGCAAGGGATCTAGTGAATTAGTTTCTTCCTGGCAACCGAATAACAGCAGCAGTTTTGTAAACAGCCAACTTGGTAAAGTTGCCTTAGCCAAACCCATGGGAGCATTTGGGGGATCTCAGAACACTACAAAGGGTGGTGGTAGCCTTACTTTTAAATCATCAGTGTTCAGCTCTGATGGATCAGTTCCAGTTAAGACTGCAGAAAAGAACGAGACTACTGGTTTTGGAAGCTATTCGGCAAAAACCAGCTACACTACTGAGACGAAAGTTCTTGGTTCCTCAGCTGGGTTAAGTTCTGCGCCATTGTTGCCGGTTTCTCCAAATAAACCAGTTGGATCTTCATCTGCTGGGTTTGGTGCAGGAAATCTCGAAGTACTTCCTACCTCCCGTGGATCACCTCTGCCACAGCATACCATTGGCAGATCACATAACAACCGGACTCATACGTCAGTTGATTCAAGAAATTTCAAGTTAGGCACAATGTTTGATACCGAACAAGATCCATCCAAAAAGTTCTACAGTGTAAAGATCAACAAACTTATTTTAGTATGATGTTCACTATTATGCCTTGCTGCTGCCTGATTTTAATGTTTTGTTATCTTTTCTGACTATGTACGACATATCTATGATAAGTTTCTATCGATTGAGTTTTCTAAATGTGTTCACCTTTTCTAACCTATCATAAGTATCATATTGGGTTTCTTACATATGCTTACATTGTCCAACCTCTCCAGCATATTTTATCGCCTTAAAATTAAACTAGATCATTATATGTTCTTTTCGCACCAGTCCAGAGACCTGAAATTGTTTATATTTTGTTTCTACTCTTGTCTCGTTGATTGTTTCATTCTAGGACCATATTCTTCTCATAACTGTTGATAACTGTAGTATATATGTTATCCTCCAATGTATTAAATAATCTGAATATTGGAATTTGGATATACTTTACAGTTCGCTACCATGTGTGCTGCATCTTCTCTGTTTTGACCAATAAGTTCTTGTCCTTTCATTAAACAGATAAATGATATGACCGAGGAGTTAGACACTCTCTTGGCATACATAGAAAAAGACGGTGGTTTCAGAGATGCTTGCATAACCTTGCAGAAGCGCCCTCTTTCAGTTCTTGAGGGTGATCTGCAAAACTTATTGGAATTATTGCAGGTCTTCAAGGTAATAGGATTATTTCTATCCAGACCCTCGCAAGGATTACGAGTCGACCTGTCGCAACTTGTCGCTCGGGTACCGACAAGTAGACAAGTCGCGCGACAAGTCGTGACTTGTCGCAACTTGTCGCAACTTGCCGAGGTTTTGAACTTGTCGCTGGGGTACCGACAAGTAGACAAGTCGTGCGACTTGTCGCGACTTGTCGAGCGACACTTAATCCTTGGACCCTCGGTGCCGCCTGTTCAAAATTGTTACTTAACATGTCTTATTTTGATCTCCAGAACAAATTCGAGGAACAATGTTCAAAAGCTGACGATCTGCGAAATAAGATGTTCCAAGGTATTTCCTGTTTACCCCTGGAAATAGAACAACAGGAACACTTCACCTTAACCTAGAACAAAGGTGCTATCATTCATATTTTACCTTGAAGAAATAATTTCATCATCATTTAAATCTTTTGCTCGATAGTCTGTACACCAGCTCTGGTTTGTAATCGATAATTGGCTGTAATCCCACACACTTGGTTTAGTGCCATATTTTTTGCAGAGTAGTCACCGAACATGGCACCTTTTGTTTTTGGAAAAAAATCTTGATATATTGTATCTCTCGTCTATTGATGGCCATAACTTTGCTTACTTCACAATTTACTTACCTCATACCTACTGCACATTTCAGAATTTTGAGGCCCCTGCAGACAGAAAAATAGCTCGCACTATTATACAATTAAACTATGGCTGTTAGGCCAGGGGACAAACTTGGGGTACCTTAAATTACATCTATGCAGATGTCTGATGTGTCTGGCAAAACTGCAGAGTTTACGAAAGGCTTTCTCATTGAGTCCCCTATACCAGTATTTGAGTGCTGTGGGCCTGTATGTGCTTTAACAATATTCCATTAACTTGAATTACTTACCTGTTTATCAAAATTATGGCATCACCAATTATCTAAAATTTAAGATGCAAATGCTTGTAAGTTCACCAGATGATTATAAGATTATTCCAAGTTACAGTGTAGAGACTGGAGAGATAAACAGTTAATCTGCTTACCTCAAAGCTTTTTCTTGGGTAAGGTTAAATGTCCAAATACAAGCATTTTAAATGACCTTATTTTCTATTTCTCCGCAGTTTCTGCTAGGCAAGCTTATATGAAAGGAATTCTGAATCAATCTTCAGATACTCAGTACTGGGATATATGGAACCGCCAGAAGTTGAGTCCAGAATTTGAAGCGAAGAGGCAAACTATTCTCAAAGCTAATCAGGTACCAAGGTTTGACTCAAGTGGTTTTGAAATATCAATGAACTAATATTGTCTTTTTCTTTATCATATAGAATTTGACAAATCAGCTAGTAGAGCTGGAGAGGCACTTCAATAATCTGGAGATGAACAAATTTGGTGAAACAGGAAGAGTTGCTTCTAGTCGTCGAGCTGTTTATTCCAACAAGTCACGGTCTAGGTATTCTCCTACTATACCATCTCGGTCGAAATTTCCAACCCACCTTGTTGATAGCATCAAATGGATGAGAAACATGGAATAGTATTCAAACATCTGTTATTGTGATTTTCTTTCAAGCTGAAATCAATCATTTTTCTAGCTTATTCATTCCATGACCCGACTGATCCGTAAAAATCCCTCTTGGCATAAATTGGATGTTTTTTACTGTATTGGCTTGTTGAAATTGCTTTTCATTTTTACGAACCTCCGTCACTTTGTTTTTTGTGCCATAGTGGTGATATAATTATAGTGTACTCTATAGAAACAGTTTTCCAATCTCTGTATTTCTTGTGTTCTAACCTTGCTTGTCTTTTGTTTCACCTTTTTCTCAAGTCATTTAAAAGTTTCATCTTTTTTTTTGAGCTTCTTACCTGATTTCCAGTATTTATTTGACAGCCAGACACAGTTATCCAGCGTGTACAATGCATTGAATTCACAATTAGCAGCAGCAGAGCAACTATCTGAATGCCTTTCAAAGCAGATATCTGCACTGGATATAAGTTCTCCTTCTAAGAAGCGAGGGGCAGTGACCAAAGAGTTGTTTGAGTCAATTGGTCTAGCCCATACGACAGACGCAACTAAATTCTCAGGCGGTACCCTTCCAAGTTAAATCAGAGATTTCCATCCACAAAAGAATACGGGAAGGGCATGCTGGGACCTTCTAAAAGTGCTGAGCCTGAGACTGCACGAAGGAGGAGAGAGTCACTGGATAGGGTAAATTATTGAGCCCTGACTTAATTTTGCATTTATATCTAATATGCATGTTGATTTCTCTTTTCTCTTGGGATATGTTAACTCTTTGTCTTCTTTTTTGTGTTCTATGTGGTTTATTGAAATCAGATGTAACAATTTTTTCTTTTGATAGAGTTTGGCTAGTTTGGAGCCTCAGAAAACTACTGTGAAGAGAATAGCGCAGCAACAACGACTCAAGATCAGCAGTGATCTTCCATTCAGGTCAAACAAGAAAATGTTTGATTCTCGAATGGCAGCTATATCCCAGGAAACTAATAGTGGCAGCCCCAGTTCATCATTAGTAGAATCATATACTAGCAGGCTGCGTTCTCCAACTGAAGGTAAGTTAATAGCCACATGCTGTAATATATACTTTTTTCCGTTGAGAAACGATACTTTGGTAAAGAGATCCTGGTTATAGACATTGTTACAACATATGACTTTCTGCTTGTCTCTTACAGTGCTGGATGAGAAGACAAAACCGTCAGGACCTCAGCACAACTCTTTGTTCAAATGGGTAAAGGAACCGGCTGGGCCATCTCAGGGCTTGGAGCAAAAGCATCTCGAGTTACCAGGGCGAATGAAAAGTGCTGATCAGTCTTCAAAGTCGGTGCCATCTTCACTGGCACCATTCAGTTACACGCAGAAGGATACGAGGGATAGGATCAGCTCACCCAATGTTGCATCCTTCGGAACAACTCAAACTGTGCCTAAGTCAAATACTCTGACCTTCAAAACCAATATAACACCTAAAACTAATGCCAATACACAGCCAGATATGTCACCAGTGACAAGTTCACTGCCTGTTAAAACTTTGTCAGGGGAATCTGGAGCTGGATCTACCTTGACTACAAAGAATAGACACGGTGACCAGGATGTACCATCTTTTGGAAGCACGAAAGGATTGGGCATTTCTCCACAGAATATAGGTGTTAATAAACCTTCTTTGTCTTCTGAACCTTCCAAGCCTTTTGTGCTGCATGGGAAGACTTTTCAACTTACTGGGGTCAGTGATACTATGCAGAACTCAGCCAAAGCACCTCAGGTGGCACCCCAAGCGCATCCATTTTCACCAGCATCACAATTGCCTTCATTCTCTATCATGTCAGGTGCTTCCTCTTTAGCTGCATCGCCTTTATCAACCATGCAAGCATCAGCTGCAAGACTTCCGATGTTTCTTCTTCAACGGTTTCTTCCATACCCCCACCACAGAAATCAACATCAAAACTTCCCCAACAGTACCTGAGGGTACTGTGTCTAGCTCCATACCATCTACGCCAACACCTGCTAAGGAATCATCACCTAGCTTGAATAAAAATGTATCTAAACCTGAAGTGGTGGCATCAGAGCTATCTGGAACCACAGTCTCTGCAAGTGTTTCTTTAACAGGCATATCTACAACCGAAAGCAAAACTGCATTTCTTCCAATGACCAGTAGCACTTTACCTTCTAATTCGCCATCTGCGCCTAAGATTGTAACAGGGCCAACAGATTCTGCTCTTATCACTTCCACAAGAAAAGATTTAGGACCAAGCAATCTCTCATCAGATGAAGATGATATGGAAGAGGAGTCTCCTTCTGCAAGTGCAGATCTCAACTTGGGAGCGCTTGGTGGGTTTGGTCTTGGGTCCGCACCTTCTTCAAGTCCTAAAAAATCCAATCCTTTTGGGAGCACATTTGGTACATCTGACAGTAAATCCTCAGGTTCACCATTTACTTTGACCACCAGCCCAGGACAGCTTTTCCGTCCAGCATCACTGAGCATTCCTTCATCTCAGCCAGCACAGCCATCTCAGTCAACTAGCTCAAGTACCTTTTCTGGTGCATTCTCAACTGGGCTTAGTGGATTTGGACAGCTTGCACAGGTTGGAGCAGGGCAACAGTCGGGATTCGGGCAGTCTGCACAGATTGGAGCTGGTCAGCAGGCAGGTTTTGGGCAGGCAGCACAAATTCAGTCAGGATTTGGTCAGCCAGCACAAATTGGATCTGCACAACAGTCAGGATTTGCGCAGCCTGCACAGTTTGGTGCTCAGCAGGCACTTGGATCTGTTCTGGGTTCTTTTGGACAATCACGCCAGCTGGGGGGAGGATTTGGTGGATTTGCTAGTTCCTCCTCTTCTGGGGCTTTTGCTTCCGTACCTTCCAGTAATTCTGGATTTGCTGGTGCTGCAGCAGGCGGGGGCTTCTCTGCAGCTGCTACTTCTGTTGGTGGAGGGTTTGCCGCCGCTGCAACTGGTGGAGGGTTTGCTTCTCTGGCCTCCAAAAGCAGTGGTTTCGGAGGTGCAGCCCAGGGTGGTGGCTTTGGAGGTGCAGCCCAGGGTGGTGGCTTTGGAGGTGCAGCCCAGGGTGGTGGTTTTGGAGGTGCAGCCCAGGGTGGTGGTTTTGGAGGTGCAGCCCAAGGAGGTGGCTTTGGAGGTGGTAAGATTTCTATTTATTTTGCTCTATTTCTGATTATACTTATGCACTATGGTCTAAGTGTTGACTACATGTTTCCGTGCCAATGCTCTAAGTGACAGTTAACGAGTGGTCACCTAACCTTTTTGTTCTTATGTAGTACCAGACATCCTTTTTAGGCGGTATAACTAATTCAAATTCAGATAATTAATTACATAATTTTTACAGTATTAAACAGGCATCCCATTCCCATACATCTTATACTCATAATGAAATTCCTACTAGTACATGTGAGCTGCAGAAAGGGGGGAGATTTGACTGAAATATGCTTTGTTAAATGCCTCATGTTTGATGTTCAAATGTTCAATGCTATAGGCTTTGTCGGGAAACATATATTTGTATAATTAAATGGCATTGGTAAATGTTTAACATCCATTATATATATGGTCCTTAAATTTAGTTTAATATATCACTGTATGGTTTACCTTTACCTTGTTATTGGCCTTTTACAAGGCCACAATGGCCTCTATCTAGCATAGTTTAATATAGTGATTTGAGGTTAAGTGTAGTAGATGTCTGATTTTTCTACGAGTTAGTGAAATTTAGTAAATCTACTAGCATAGTGCTTGCTTCTTCCCGAAACAGAACATCAATACATAGTTCTTTTGGCCCACGAGAAGGTGGAGTTTGACTTCCGTGCAGGAACAGCAACAATTAGGTTTGATAAGGTTGCTCAGTTGGAGCTGTGTTTAGAAGTATACTCCCAAAATAAGTGCATTAGTTATTCTCGTTGAATTTTTTTATCTGGTCTTTGGTTTAGGAGTACTCGGCTTATTTAAGATATTAAATCTCTCTGCATAACCGTAAAACTGAATAATTAATCAATTTCAGTATGTTACTAATTACTTAGTTCTTGATCATTTTGCATAGACCTGCAAATCATTTGTCACTTGAATATTCATGTTGTCATTTGTAACTCCAAATTAGGCTTGGTGTCCCACAACATGATCGTTAATGTACTCATTTTAGTTGGCATAACAGAGTAAAAACCTATAACTAGTTTTCCTCGCAAAAAAAGATCATATGAACAGTTTAGCCTCCTGAAAGATTGCAACTAAAAATGATGAGTTTTATCTTACAGCTTGATCTTAAACCAACTTTGAAGTTCTTCCACATATCACATATTTCTGTGTTTTTTTTGCATGATTATCCATTCTGCAATTTTGGAAGACTAACATAATTATGGTCAATCTGGAAGGTGGCTTTGGAGCTTTTGGCAGTAATAGTCAAGGGGCTACGAGTTTCTCAGCATTTGGTGCAAGTGGTGCCGCTGGGCCTGGAGGACCGCCGGCGGATTTTTTGACGCAGATGAGAAAATAGTGCAGTTTGCTCCCAGGCACGCTCAAGTTCCAAGTAGAAAGATTCAAATGTTTTGCGGCTCTTGTTTATAAAGCAAAAATATGCTGGATGGCAACATTTATGCAATAGCTGATGTGGCTAAGATGGAGTCAACTATTCACCTGTCCCGTATATCCCAAGGCGTTTCATCAGTACATCATCAGTCCCTGTCCTTCTAGAAAAAAGGTATAGTATCGTTCATGGAAAGGCGGGTAATATGAATGCAGGGTCCTAGCGATATTAGATGTACCACAGTACCAGGGCTTTAATTCAAAATTGCGACCTCATTGGCATTAGGCCAGACTCAGGATGTAAATGGCAGCGGCGTCCAACGAGCCCACATAAACAGCCCACGAAAAAACATCTAAATGGCGTATGTGGCAGCTCGCTAAATTTTAGTGGCGTATGTGGCATAGCCCACCAAACCAGCGGCGCTGGCGGCGTTGCCTATCCTGGATACGTTCCCCTGCGTCGGAAGAGGTTGCAGCTGCTCAGAGGAGCCACCGGACACCATGGCAGCAGGGACGGCGGGAGGGCAGTGGGGCGGTGTGGCAATAGAGACGAGGCGATCTTCGCGAGATCCGCGCGAAAGCGGCCCGCGATCTCGGCCGGGTTTGGCGCGCGGCGCGCGCTGTCGCTGCCTCCGGGAGTGGGCGCCGCGAGGAAGGAGGCGAGGCCCTGGAACCGGTTGGCGAGGGCGTCGGTGAGCTCCGAGAGGTCCTCGAGGAGCCACCGGACACCATGGCAGCAGGGACGGCGGGAGGGCAGTGGGGCGGTGTGGCAATAGAGACGAGGCGATCTTCGCGAGATCTGCGCGAAAGCGGCCCGCGATCTCGGCCTTTGGCGCGCGGCGTGCGCCGTCGCTGCCTCTGGGAGTGGGCGCCGCGAGGAAGGAGGCGAGGCCCTGGAACCGGTTGGCGAGGGCGTCGGTGAGCTCCGAGAGGTCCTCGAGGAGCCACCGGACACCATGGCAGCAGGGACGGCGGGAGGGCAGTGGGGCGGTGTGGCAATAGAGACGAGGCGGTCTTCGCGAGATCCGCGCGAAAGCGGCCCGCGATCTCGGCCGGGTTTGGCACGCGGCGTGCGCCGTCGCTGCCTCCGGGAGTGGGCGCCGCGAGGAAGGAGGCGAGGCCCTGGAACCGGTTGGCGAGGAAGGAGGCGAGGCCCTGGAACCGGTTGGCGAGGGCGTCGGTGAGCTCCGAGAGGTCCTCGCTGGATCTTGGCGCGGTGGACGTGGGGGTGGCCGGAGCAGAGAGATCCGGTCGGCGGCGGCCGCGCGCTCACGTGGCTACAGGCGTGGACGCGATACGAGCCATCAACGCGGCTGGCACACTGTACGACGTCTCTGATAGTAGAGACGGCCGCCGTGCACGGCGCCAGCAGCTCCTGCAGGAACGGCGCGCCGCCCGCCGGGGCGGCGGCGAGTGACCCGGCGAGACCTTGAACCTCCGAGGGTATGGCGGCTTCCATCGCGTCCGTCCCGTCTTGCAGTTGTTGGCGACGACGTCGGGGTTCCCGTCAGACTCTGCCATAGGAATGCGGCGTCGCTGAATTGGCCCCTGGTGAATCGTCGAGTCTAACCTCGTTTGCCTGTTCATTGTTGCGATACATGATGCAATCATCTACGGTACTGCCAGGCCTTGTGTTTGCCGGATACCTTGCCAGCAAGGTTAGGGCTTTTCAGCAAAATCAGAGCAAAAGAGGAGCTCTGGGCCAATTTTCTAGGAAAAATGTCTAGTGTATATCGCCCTTGTTTTTTTGTACAACATCTAAAGAGAAAACATATGCCTTGTGTTTTTCGCCCTGTGGCTCGGTGCACTGCAAATTCACTACTCCACGGTGTATTCCTTCTTGCCTTTACATAATCGGTAGCGCAGGTCGGCCTATACACGCTCCAGTGTTTAATTCTTGCCTCCGCAAAATGAAATTTCCAAGTGTTTGCAGAAGAAAAACAAAAGCATGTGATGCCAGGCACTTGTTAACAAGCAACATGCGAATGTATTCACTCGTCTTTGTGCAAAATATGAGGATGGGGAAAGCTACGGCCAGAAGGAGTTTATTCCATGTTGCAAGGCGCCATTTATATCTTCTTTTTTGGCTTGGGAACCGATGCTGAGAGAATATGTGCATTGGGTTTTAGTTCCTTGTGATCACCGATTGGTCATATTTGTTGACAACTCACAACCATTGCTGGAGGAATCAAGCATCTGCTTGGAACAGAACATATGCACGCACGTTGGCCTCACTCATCAGGGAAAATACAGGGAACGAGCATATCACAAGAACACCTCGCTTATCTCAGTATAATCATGGATGATTCGTTCGTGGTCACAGTTACAAGACGGTTGTTGATTCTGTTACCAAATTAGAGCATATTTGATCTATCCACGTAGCAGCAGGAAGCATAATCCAACCAACAAAATAAAAGTGCAGGCTTTTAAAAGAACAGAGAAAATACTACTCTGTGGCACCCCCTTACTTTTTCTGTATGCCCAAGCCGGTCAATCTTTTCCAGCAAGCCCCACAGCATCTGCCTGCAATCAAGTTTTCATTTCGTTTCTGTATGTGCAAAACGCAGGTGCAGCACACACAGATGCGGGGAAACAAGCCCATCATAAGTGTTAACCTAACTTTGCATGTAGAACAAACAGTGAAGTTGCGGCACTGGCTTCAAAGTTCACAGGGACATCATACAGCAAACCCTACCAGCATTCCTTTTGCCCTGGTAGCTCTTGTACTGTAAGAGGTGCCAAACTTGCGAAAGGAGACACAGGGGAACTCTATGCTTATTCCCTTATTCCCATTCCTTGCCTTTGGGCAGAGTCCCAAGAAGGCATCCAAGAGCGTTAACAGAACGGGATCCTTCGCTTTAGCCTCCTTTGCATGCAGCACTCAATGCCACATTCTTCTTCTGGATGCCTGCCTTCAGTCAAAAGGTGGCTCTTCTCAAGCTCCGCGGCCTCGGCTGATATTCTTAACCAGCTGCGCCTCCTGCTCCTGAAACAACATATGCACCGCACCTGTGCAGCAAGTTTTTCTTTTTTAAAATTACATATCACATGGAATCCTAACCTATATATGCTGATTCATCCTTTCATTTCAGCACTCGGAGGGGCCAAGAAACGCAGTGGAGACGCCGGAATTGGGTTCCCGACGAGTAAACATATCACGCAAGGAATCTAAGAGAAGAGGCCTGCAAGTTCTCAGGCAACCAAAAGTTGCCAGGAGAATGAGGTGCTCCCCTAGCTAGTCTCTCCAAGGAAAAGATCACGCCTCGCTTTCAGGCTTTCGCCCTTCTCACGCGCCACGCCACGTAATTTCAGCCAAAGTTGGCACAAATGTGTGCTAGGAACCGGAGAGATCGTTGTTGTAGCTGCAAAGGAAAAAGATAAGGGGTCCTCCATGGGTCACCCCTCGGAAGGAATAAGGATCATATCTCTTTTCAGTTGCTGCGAAGATAGGGTCATCAGGCTTTGAGTGTTGGCTCCAATGATCCGAGATTCTCCCCATCTTTCTCTGCCCTTATAAGCCCAGGCTCCGCACTAGACCGGTCTTGCATGAGAGGTAGCTCGGTTTCAGAAGCCAAGGTTGTCTCACTCCCACAGGACCATAATCCAAGTATTTGGTTACTAGAAATAGCGACACCGGTAAAGCTGCGGAGGATCTTGTCGGTTAGGAATGTGCAGCCTTCAAGCAGAACATTGTCAGTACATGGTAGAACCGGAACAGGTAAGAGTTGCACCTGCAAGGAAGAGAAACCTTTCATCAACCTATGGTATGTTTATTCATTCTTACATGAGATGTTGGATGGCAGATGTATCATCATCAGCAGCAACAGCTTCATAGTCATAGGCAACACATGTCCTCAGGGCCTAGCTTATCTCCGGAGAAGAAATTTCTGTTCAAAGGCCAAGGAGGAGTAGGAGGAGGAGATTCAGGGCTCATCCTATCAACGGATGCGAAGCCTCGGCTTAAATGGACTCCTGAGCTGCATGAACGTTTCACGGATGCGGTAACCCAACTAGGAGGACCTGACAGTAAGTGGATGATAAATTTTTTTTTTTGCCATGCATAACAGAAATGAATGTGTGAATTGCCTTCTGATGGCTACATTACTCGAAACTATTGCAGAAGCTACGCCGAAAGCGATCATGAGGGTCATGGGAGTCCCCGGATTAACTCTGTACCATCTTAAGAGCCATCTTCAGGTACATATATGGAGTTCTTAATTAGTGATGTGATATCTAGCACGAGGCATATGTTTGAGCAAGAAACTAAGCTGGTTAATTGTTTGTCTGCTCATAGAAATTCAGACTTAGCAAGAGTATCCAAGCGCAAGCTAATTCTGCCCATGCAAAAAATGGTGAGTGCTCTGAGGTTATTCAACGGTTAATTATCCAACACGTGATATATTATTAACCTTGCTTTCAATTCTTATTTTCAGTTTTAGGCTTCGTGGCAGCCGCAGCGACAGATGAAGCCTGTGAAGGACAAGGATCACCGGCTGATCACTTGAACCAAGAGACGCAGACCAGCAAGTAAGAAATAACTAAGGTTTGCTACATATGTGCACTCTACATGCATCTTGCATAAAGGTAACATACTGTGGCAAATTTTATCAGATCTATGCACATAAGCGAAGCACTCCATATGCAAATTGAGGTGCAGAGGCGACTGCATGAGCAAATCGAGGTACACCAATTGGCAGCATAATCTCAGTCTACTTTACTAACTAACTATATATGGGACAGACAATTGGGCACTGTTTCAGTAAAATAAGTCACCATCTTCATTAAACATGATAAATTATTGTTTTTCATCCTGGAAGTTAGGATCAGCAAAATCTTGGAAGAAAATGGAACCTTGTTCTGTTATAAGCTGATCTGACAAACTGTCATGTTTATATTTAGGAGTGCTCATTTCATCTCAGTGTCTTGAGCTGCATATTTCTCTTTCTCGTTGTTGTTGCTGAGTCCGGTAAACTAGCTACAATGTCTGAAATTATGAGTGACGAACTGACGATGCATGCATGACGGGTTGATCTTTGAAGGTACAAAGACACCTGCAGCTTCGGATCGAAGCACAAGGCAAGTACCTTCACTCAGTGCTGGAGAAGGCGCAGGAGGCGCTCGCGAAGCAGCACGTCGTCGCCGGCCTCGCGGCGGTACGGAGGTATCCTCTTCGACGAGACGACGATCGCTCCAGAACGACGGGTCAGCAGACGGCAGCTGCTTGACCGCGTCCGAGGACATCCTATCCATCGGCTTCTCCGCCGCTGGTGGCGATGCTGTTCGGAGAGGCTGCGCCGCGCCATCTGAGGAGGAGGAGGAGGAGTGCTACCTGTTTCTCGGCAAGCCTGAGCGGCGCCAGCAGGAACGGCGGCGTGGGTTTGCGGCGGACGGATGCAACGGTGGCGTTGCGTTCGAGACGACGGCGGGGCTGGACCTGAGTATCGGCGTCGTCGGGGACAGCAGTCGGCGGCCGCGCGGTGGCGAGAGGATCGACCTGAACGGGTCGGGCTGGAACTGAGCGAGAAGAGCAGACAGTGCGTCTCGTCTTCTTCAATTCATCGTGGAAGCTAGAGCGAGGGAGGATGCGTGCATTGCGGAAGTGTTCTCGCTTCGAGCTTGATCATGCAAAGACGAGATTCAGAAGCAGTGTTCGGAAAACCTGAATGGCAGAACAAGATGGATGTGGTCTAATGTAGAGTCTGTATGCTGCAGCTGTGTTTTGCCGACAGTCATTTTTGTCATAGTGGCTCATGTTTGTAATAGTTGTAGTGCAACATATCTGATTTAGGATCTTACTGTTTTTTAACGGAGAGAAAACATTGTAGCTATATCAGTATCATACTTAACGAACCGAAAGTCCAGAGCCGCTTGGGAGTCCAATTTTC
Source organism: Poa pratensis (assembly GCA_947311845.1). Lineage (NCBI taxonomy): Eukaryota > Viridiplantae > Streptophyta > Magnoliopsida > Poales > Poaceae > Poa > Poa pratensis. Next base: position 34,002,449 of record CAMZMU010000091.1, on the reverse strand, counting down.
CTTCCCACGTATTATTTTCCACAACTGTATTTCTCAGTGCAGAGTGATAATACCGGAAAAGAAATGGGACCTTCTGAGGTCCGTCAGTTTTCCTGGAGCAACGGCCCAAACCGAGACGAAGGGAAAACAAAAGAAAGCTCTATAGGGCTTCTAGGCGGCGCGGACCAAATGCTATATATTGTGCTTTAGCGTCACGAGAGACGCTCGCGCCGCCTGAAGGATCCCCTAATGGACCGGCCCATTTTTCAGGTTTTCCTTCTTTCGTTTTGTTTTTTTCAGTTCTCCTTTTCTTTTTCGTTTCCTTTCTTTCCCTTTTCTTTTCTAGGGGAAGGGGTGAATAAGATGATCAATAATTAGGAAGAAAGTTTATAATTTATTAATTGTTTCAGTAGTTTTCTAAAACACCATATGCATGCAATTCTCTAATATAAAACTTGCGGTTGCGAAAAAGTAGATTTCAACAAGGTAAATGAGCTAATGAAAGGGCTCACAAACACGAAGATGTATCCCCATGTTTGGATAGTTGACTATCCAACGTCCTCGTTGGAGAAGGTTTGGACACAAATTCCAACTAAAACAAAGTACTCGGTCACAAATTTCAACTTACTCCATGATCGACCACTAAGATGTGATCTTCGCACAAATTTGTTTATATTGGTCTGACCAAAGCAAAATATTTCACACGAAAATTACAAAGGAATTCCATGTCCTCAATTTTTTCCATGTCACACTCCATGAAAACAACAACATCATTCATTTACTAGAGAATACATACTCCATCATCAACCAAATGTGGAATAGAGCCACCGACATGACCATCATCTTTTGCTCGCACAATGGGAATGGCTAACATGTTAGCAACAATATTAGACATGATTGGAGACACATGACCAACTTGTCTTAAATCATTCATAGTCTCGAAATAACGGCTAATACCATCATCCACTTTGTGACCCACAAGACCGTCTTACTCACACGGAGAAATCCGGTCGCAACACTTAGGAGCAAAACCTTTCTTGCACAATACCCACCACAAAAGGTCATTTATCCTTTCAAGAGCTTTTTCGAATTCGGCCTTCAAAATGACTCCATCAATTAGCTTGGAATGAAGCTCGTGGATTATTTCGTGCAGAACAACCGCCTCCTCCAGGATGTTTCGTTCTGGCTTGAAAGCAGACATAGTCGGTCGAATCATAGTATGTGTAATTTTTCGTGCTCTCTTCATTCATATGTAACCTAAGGATAAGAAGTTGACTCACATTTGCTCAAGTAAAACATTTTTATTACTACAACTTTATGCTAAGTAGTCTCTAGTTCCAGGTAACCAAGAATAGTTGAAAGCAACCGTGACAAAAAAAATTCAGTGTGCATGGTTCTTTAAACCTAGTTCATCACAATAAAATATCACAACATAGTCATACAAATATTAATTGTCTAAAACATTGCATTTTATATCAGGATTAAGAGGACCCTGAATAATAGAGCCGCCAAGTTCAACAAGGTAAACATCTAAGGGCATGCCCAACCCAGCCCCGCATACGGACATGCACAGTCCGAATTTGTCCGGACGGACAGGTGAGGAACTCCAACGGCCCACCGCATACAGACCGTTGTTCGCACGGACACGAATTTGAACCAAACCTGGCCCGAGTTTGGTCCAAGTTTGGGGAGAAACGGACAGGCTCCCGGCCCGCCCTTTGTCCTCCCTTGTCCACGTCGGGCCCAGGCGTCAGCCACACAAACCCTTCCCCATCCCTTTTGATGTAGCCCAGGTCACGACCATCACCATGTCAACCACTCCAATACATCACAAGTCACAATGTACCTCAAAGGTGAACTCCTTCCTCTATGTGACCCTCGATATGACACCTTCGAATGGTATACTACTTGACCATTGTTCCCATTGCATTGCTAGATGTGTCACCATGGGTACAAGACCACGGGAAGATGGCCAAGGCGCGAGAGGAAGCAAGCCGGACAAGACAATGGCCTGGAAGAGAAGAAGGAAGAGGAACCTGAAGTTACAGTGGCCGGTACTACCGAGCCAGGCCGGTACTACCGCCCAAGGTCCACTGGAGCGGCTGAAGCCAGCGCAACTACCCACGCGGTACTACCGGACTAGCTGTTGCGGTACTACCGGATAATCCGAAACGGTACTAGATACCACGCCTGATTTCGCCCAGCACTACCGCGCAGGCCCGGTACTACCGGTTGCACAGTACTACCGGGCGTCGTCCGGTACTACCGCCTCCACACTGCCTGCGTGCATATCTGGGCTTGGACCCATGTATCCCCTTTCCCCCTTTGCCCTTTGGGCCTAGACTATATATAGGAGTACCCCTCCACCTTGAGTAGATAGAGTCTATGATGAGAGAGAGTTGAGCATAGGCTCCTTATCCACCCCTTGTGGTGTTGCCTCCTTGTAGAGAAGATCCCCATGTGGATTCAAGGCCTCCCCTTGTGGAGATGAACCAAGGCCTCCCCTTGTGGAGAAGATCCCTCTAGTGGATTCCAAGACCTCTTCTTGTAATTGAGATTACTTGCCAATCCCTCATCTTTTGGTGACGCTATTGGTTCGGTTGGATTGACCGTTAAGAGAAACAATCCTAAAAGTAAGGTGTGATAGGAGAAGGAGAATCGGGGGCCACCCTTGGAGAATTGTTACCGGTTGACTTTTGCTAGTTTATGCTTTGCTAGTTATCTTGTTTGGATCCTTTACCCCTCTTTCTATTCTTGCGTTCTACGTATTCTTCGTGCGTTCTTGCGTGAGTTCGCCAAATCCACCGTCAATCCGTGAAGATCGGGCACCCCTTGAGGTCTTAACCTCTTCATATGGTATCAGAGCAAAGGTTGCCACGGATTCGACTTGTGTTGCCACTGAAATCCCCCAAATTTTTCTTTGCTTTTGAGAAATTCGAAAATTTCCACCAAAAATATCCTCACGAGCATTTGGATCGATCTGTGAATCTAATGCGTTTGGACAGGTTTTGATCCATACATCTATTGCTAAACTTGTTGATCTACCTTCCTTTGCATTCTCATAGCCTAATTCCATCATTTGGCCCTTCGATTTGCCCTTTTTCGTCCCGTTTTTCCGCCCAAATCGCGAAATTTCGAGTCTCGGGCATGAACTGCGGCTCGGTCCGGTACTACCGGACTTGGTGCGGTACTACCGCCCATTGCAAAAACTAGAATTTCTGAAAAAAGGTTTTGGCCATATCTTTTGATTTCGGACTCCGTTTTTTGTGTTCTTCGGCTCGTTTCGAAGCTACGGACAAGCTCTACGTCACCATTGCGGTTGATCCATCATCCACTACCACCAAAATCCATGGGCAAGCACGAATCTTCTACAACAAAGGGTGAAGATCGTCGACGAATGGTATAAACATCGCGAATCTTTTCCCCCTTGCCATTCATTTGTGAGCCACACTATGTCTTTGCGATTACCATATCCTATTGAGGCTAGCTCTTGATGATTTCTTGGGCTTTGCACATTTGTATGGTGTAGTTTCCGAGCAACATTTGCATGCGCTAGTTGATATATATCTTGTTGTGGGCACAAAGTTGGTGAGAAAAAGCAAAAAGTGAAAAGAGTCAAGAAGCAAAAAGAGCCAAATCAAAAGTAAGAAAAGAAAAAAAGAAACACCACTTGCCATATCTCTTGTAGGAAGCGCGCAAGCTCGATGAACATCTTGTAGGTGATACATTTTGTGCAAATCTTGTAGCCCACCAATTAATTGCAATCGAGCTAGTGTCTCTCCTTGTACTTGTGCAACACGAGCTTATAGTCTTCGCTAAGATCATATGGTTCTTTAGCTCACTCCTTAGTTGCATAAGTCCCATTTATCTATCCTAGTGTGTGTTTCCTTGAGCTACATTCCTATCCTTTTGAGATTGACTTGTTTTTATTTTGTGATCATCGTGGTTCTCTACTTGCCTTTACAATATCTTGGTTTCCGGTTTGTTCAATTTGCTTTCCACCTACCATATCTTCCTATCCTCATAAGTGTGTGTGTTGGGTGTTAGAACCGGATTCTCTTTCGTCAAGCCACTCTGTTCTTTCGATATAGTTTCTCTTGGTTCTTCTATTTCCACATATATATACACTTGTCTTGTGAGTTAACATGTCTAGGGAGAGCGAATCCAACTATGGAGCCGAAGATGATGTTGACTACACGATGAGTCACATGGACTATGATGCCTCATGCTTTGAGGACATGGGGGACTTCTACACCGACTTTGACCCCCATGACATGATGGAGCATCATCAAGACTTCCACTACCACTACTCTGACTCCAACTACACAAGCATCCACGACATGGAGCGGTACCACGACTTCGATCAATCTTCATCATATGGTATCGACTCCGACTATACAAGCATCAATGACATGGAGCGGTACCACGACTCCGACTACACAAGCGCCAACGACAATGAGGTGCAAGTGTACTCATATGCCTCATCATATGGTATCGACTTCGACATCAACGACATGGTGGAGCACCACTACTACGACTACCACTCTTCATGCATGTGCGACGACAAGGGCTACACCTTTGACAACATGCAAGAGGAGATGAACCCCATCACCACCATGTTCAAGAGCGGCACCACCAACCGTCATGGCACAACCTATTATGGTTCAAGCGCAAGATGGAGCACCGACAAGACTACCATGCATTCATCCTATGGAGCTCCATCAACTTCACGAAGGCGACATGACAAGGACATAGCCAAGAGTGCCAAGCTTCAACATTCTCCATCAAAGTCAAGAAAGCGCCATGAGACACTACAAGAGATGTGATATTTGTTGACGAAAAGCCTGGTGACGAAATTGCATACCGTCATGAATATGTCTTAATAGGTGACGAATTCATCTCGCGTCACACAATTACGTTAATGCTTGACGGTTTGCTTTTTCGTCAACGAAAAATCGTCACCCATTACCAAACCCATAAGGACCGCCATAATAGATGACGAATCAAGATCGTGGTGCATCTAAACCGTCACTGAATATCATGCCAGACCAACTAGTGATGAAAAAAAATGTGCGCAATCTTTAATATCATGTGGGACCCACTCGCCAGGTATAAAAATAAGTTAGAAAAACTATATGTATATTTTTTTCATTTTGATCTCAATTATTAGAAACCCACAATTACATGTAGGACCAGCCTACCATATATAGCGTTTATTTTGCATATTAAAAAAACAAATGCAGTGCATATTAAATGACCAAGGTATGGTCATTCTCTTGGCATAGTTTGTGATAAATTGCCCATATTTTGTACATAGGTGTATCTTGGCATGGGAAACAATGTTGCCAAACTAAATTTTCAAATTAGTTAAAAAAATATCATTTTCCATTTTCTAAGTGTTAAAAATGACTTTTTTGTGAAGCAAGTACAAAAAACATGGTGCAAAATGGCAGCATCCCAATCTTCACGCGAAGTAGAACATATTTAATGGATAAACTCCAAATATTAGGATTTTTCTCGCTTTCTACCTAATTTCGACCATTTAAATGACTTTATGTCGATTTTCTGAAAGTAATTCAAATTTCACCCCTCCATCCAATGAGATGAGGCCATAGCACTCCACGCGGATCGACCCAATCTGACCGAGCTGAACCGTCCATACCTGATCCATCCAACGATCCACCACCTATCCCGCATCTGACGCTAACCCTATCCTGCTATCCACAATCCCACTAGAGAGACCCCATAATGCCACGATCTCTCTCCCTCGCTCTCGTATGCGCCGCCGCCGCCGGCTCTCGTTCCACTTCCCTCGACCCCTTTTCTTCCAGCCCCAACCGCATATGCGATCCCCTCGCGTCCTATGAGCGTCGTCACCCCTCCTCATCACCGGATGGATCCGAACCGGCCGGCCTCTCGGCTCTCGCTCTGTGAGACCAAGGCGGGGGATGTGCCGGGCTCAGCGCGTCGATCTGGTACTGGCATGGACGAGCAAGGCGGCTCGATTTGTGGCGTACGGCGACGGAGGAACCGGCGCGGGCGGAGGAGCTCTCCAGAGCGCAGGAGGGGCGGCAGGGAGGCACGGAGGAGGAGGATCTGCTCATGACCGGATCAGGCTGCTCCTTCCGGCGCCGACTCGGAGCTTTCGCCTGCCTACTCTTCACCGACCACGTCCCCGAGCTGCCGCCGCCGGCCACCAATCCGAGCAGCGCGGGAGATGATGTCAGTACCTGTCTCCCTCCCTGTTTTACATCTAGATTGAAGCTGCAATTTCACGAATGTTTTTCCTAGGAAATGAAATCTCACGAAAGGTCTTGTACATAGACATGATGTATTTCATTGTTGCTACGCTGTGGTAGAATTTCTTTTTGGGGTTAATTTCTGTAGCAGAGGACGAATCGTTCGTAATTGGAGATGCAAGTTCCCAAAATCAAGGAGTTCCTGTTGATGGACAGGCGAGCTGTATTTTTTTCTGAATTTTAGGCGAGCTGTATTTCATTGTTGTACATCTAAATGTACATATGATTGTTGTTGTAAGTACTTGCATGTCCTGATGCAGAGTTGATTTTAACTGAATCTCTATTAGATATTTGTATGATTGTAGGCTGTTCATTCTTTCCTCGGATGAACGGAAGGTATTAAAACAATTTAGTTTGTACAATCCAGAGAAAAGTCCTCCCCTTGAAAATATCTGACCAAATAAAGTAGCTAATGGTTCTTTCTATTGGGTCAATCAATCTTGAAGAGTTGATCATTTTGACAACTTCACATTTGTCTAGTGCAATCAATGAAATGACCGATGTAAAAATGTTTCAGTTGTTCCTTCAGTACCTTGCGCAACAAATAAGTAGAAAGTGTGCTTTGTAGGTTTTACTTTGGCCTGTTGATCTTCCTCGGGTACATGGTATACGACACCCAGGAGATCATGAGGATGCACTGCGGCGACATGGACTACATCAAGCACGCGCTCACCCTCTTCACAAATTTCATCACCGCTTTTGTCAATATCGTCATCATCACGGTGAGCACCCGAGCCACGTTGGCTGCCTATCACCTGTCCATCCACTGGTTGACATAGTTTGTGCTCCAGTTCTATGTGATCTAATCCGTTGTGCTGACAATGTTGTCTTTTGTTGCAGCCCAAGAACGCAGGTGTCAAGAAATAGCTACTAGTACCACCGCTATGTTAGAAAGCTGGTGTATAATATGTTCACATGCACAGATAAATGATTCTGATAAAATGAACACTTTGGTATGGATTTTCGTTCACTGTTTTTTGCAAGTAATAGTAGAATTCATATCCTTCCAGCTTTTGCCACTTTGATACTGCAATATGAGTTTTGTTTACTGTCATTATATTATGAAGATTGAATCCCACTAAACAGTTCTGGTACCATGTAAATTGCAAACCCAGATGTGTCCATCTCAATAGGTCCAGATTTATACTTTTTCCTAGCCATTTGTTTTGGCAATTCCTTTGTCTTCCAAAAGGGATTGTGAAATCAAATTGGAAAACTGGAATCTACAAATGCTCCATTAATTTCTGTGTAAACTTTTTGCCGTAGGCAACAAGTTCTTCAAGGAAAGAGAAATAGCACGAAGCAGCAGCTCACTAGAGCAGATGATACATCAGGAAGCTAGTTCGATAAGAAAAGGCGCATAACTGAAGATGCATACGAAGCTTGTGCAATAAAAATCTCTGTTGTTAGTTTTTTTCCTGATGGGAACGTGATTTGTACATTGCTTTTGAGAGTGAGCTTCTTTAATGTGTTAGTATCTGTGTATGTATGATATCCAACATCTGTGATTTGGCATTGGTCAGACTGCATAATATAATTTGGCTCTGAATTTAATATATGCCGTGGTGTCCATGTGAATTCAATTTATTCTGAGAAATTGTTGCAATTTTAATAGAGAAAATGAATTAATGATTATAGTGGGTCCTACGGGTTAGTACCATGCGGGTCCCACATGACATAATCCCACGTGCCATAATGTGGACCCACACGACAACATTCCACGTACGTGCCGTCGGACCCAGTGTCAGCAGCCACATTAGCATGATGGGACCCACATGTAAGGCCAAGTCAGCTTTTTTTTGGACCAATCAGAACCTTCCCAACATTTTGGTATTGACGAAATTTTCAATTTTTAGTGACAAATCTGGCCATCAACGATTAACCCTAATCATTGACGGATTTCTATGTCGTCACAATCAAACGTTTGACGTTGACGAAAAAGTGCATACCGTCACCCCGGATATTTTATGACGGAGCTTCCGTGACGAACCCCGTGACGATCAAAATTCGTCACCCCAATGTAATCGTTGACGAATTTTGGCTTATAGATGACGAAAGTGATTTGTCAACAAATATATTTTCCTTTGTAGTGAGAAGGACAACGCCAAGCCTCGACACTCTACATCAATCCAAAGACGACACCCCAAGATGTGCATCGATAAGGCCAAGCCAAGTCAAGGCCCATCTAGCTCATCAAGGCGCCACAAGAAAGATGCCACGGTGGATGACAACATGTCACCAAGCTCTAGTGGAAGCTCCAAGCCAAGGTCGCCAAGGCATCCGAATGACTTTTGACGTCAATTCTCCGCTCAAGAACGCCAACACTGACATGAGGTGAAATCAAGACGGAAGGCACGCCATCAAGCACTTATGCCTACACAAGAACTTCAAGGTGCAACTTCTACATCCAAGACGATGACAAGTGCTCATCCTATGGTGTCCCCTCGTGCTACCACTTCATTGGCGCCAACAAGAGCTCCAACTTCCATCTTCGGCGAGTTACCAAAGCTTGATTCTTCTTTTGATGAGATCATGGCTGACATTGACAAATTCTTCGAGCAAAGCCTACGTCGACGCCGGAAGAAACATGGTCACAAACGTGAGCCCACCACCCCATTGGCGCCATTATCAAGCACTTCTCTTCATATGGTATCTATACCAAGTGCCACCACCACAATGGCCCCCATATGGCAAGATGAAGACCTCATATGCGACAATTGCCAAGGCCAAGACCATGACCCATGAGAATGTCCCAATCTCTTGTGCCCAATATGCAATGGAAGAGGTCACATGATGTGGGAGTGCAAAGTTGGTGACCAAGACGGTGAGAAGACGGTCGAGCATGGGATTTTCCCTTCGACCACGGAGGTGAGCACGGATGATGCTATCACTTTGGTTGATGCGGCAAGTGAAGTAGCCGAGCATGGGATTTTCCCTTCGACAAAGGAGTCAAGTGATGATGCCTACACTATGGCATTAATCTTTGGAGGCGAGATTGTTGAGGAGGTTGAGCATGAGAGTTTCCCTCCAACCTTGGAGGCGTTTGGAGTTGAGAACATTGAGCCTACCCTCATGAGTTTAAGTTATGAGATGGTACCAATCCCATGTGAGAATGAGAGCCACTTAGCCCACTTGAGTGAGAGTGAGAGTGAGTTGAGTGTCTCCACCATATGTGAGTTTGAGTGCTTTCACTTTTAGGGAATGCGTGATACACCACTTGAGTTGAGAGAGGTAGTTGATAGGTCTTTTGAGGCCATTTCTAATTCTAACTACTTACCCTTTTCCTCTAGTGTGTTCTCCCATTGTGTGCTAGGTTCTATGGTTGATGAGACGCCACTACTCGACATGATGGTGCCTCGAATGGAGAAGATGTACATGAAGGATGATGATGATGCCACCCCATGTCTACTTCAAGATGGACAAGTCGGATACATGGAAGCGACTACTACTTCAGCACCTACTTCACACGAGCGGGACTACAAAGGTATGGGTGTTGATGTGACCATGATCCCACTAGTGGACATGATGAACGTTGATCGCTTGGATGATTCTCATGATGTCACATATGAGACATTCATATTCACTTGTGATACCTTGCTTCAAAACAATGTTGACCATGTGGATTCTTTTATTTGTGATGATGCTGCCATACCATGTTTTGCAATCGATGTTTGCAGTATTCTCCCATTGTTGCTTGCAATATGTTGAACAATTTTTCTTTCACATGTGTTGCTTGCAATAATGTTGAAATACATGATAATGAGATTGCCCCCATAGCTTTCTCACTTGTTGGAGATTTTCTGTTTGCTCTTATGGACCTTGTTCCATCCTTCACTTTGCATAGTGACCATCCACGTATGTCATATTTTCCAATTGACTTTGGTGTGTTTGGTGACGTGAAAATGGAGAGACGCGTCATGATGGATGATGTGTTCATATACCGTGCACATAATTTCTGCATATGGTGTCTTGTGTGTGTCGGTAACCGCATGATAATGTCAATTTCAATTGAGTATGAGTTGACAACACAAGCTCTTGAGAGCATACATTTGCGTTGTGGATCGAATCCAACGCTCAAATCTTTCTCATGTTTTGCATCAAACAAGTGGAACAGTTTCTCTTCCTTATGGTTTGTTTGCAATCATGATGGTGCTTTTGGTCTCCCCTATGACAAACATGTTTACTTGATCTTTCACATGGATGATTTATGGGTTGCCACAAATATGATGAACACTTGTTCTTTCCAATGGCTTGTTTGCAACCATAATGATATTTTGTGCATGTCTTGTCATGAGTATATTGGTTTCTACCAATTTGGTGTTGCAACAAATATGTTGAAAACTTGCTCTTTCATGTGCTTTGTTTGCACCCATGATGATATTTTGGACATTCTTCATTGTGTTTTTTTGCAAAGTTCTCCTCTTATTGCCTCAAGGATGTTGACAAATTTCTCTTTCCGATGCCTTGTGTGCAATAATAATCATATGGCTCAACATGAGATACCTAGATGGCATCCTCATATTTTTATGGAGTTTTTGTTTTCCCACATTTTGAAGTTGTTCCATTGGATTGCATGCGCTTGACCATGCACTTGCTTTATCTTTTCATATTCTTGTAGTGTGCTAACGGTGCTATGACAAAGAATGGACATGTCATTGTTGATATGCTCCTCTTTCTTGCACACACATGGTTTGCTTAGTCTTTGGTGTTTGTAGGCATGGTGATTTCTAATTCATCGACAACCCATCTACCTCCTTTACATGGTGATGAAGAACAAGAGTCGAGGACGACTCTTTTTAAAAGGGGGGGGGATGATGTAGCCCAGGTCACGACCATCACCATGTCAACCACTCCAATACATCACAAGTCACAATGTACCTCAAAGGTGAACTCCTTCCTCTATGTGACCCTCGATATGACACCTTCGAATGGTATACTACTTGACCATTTTTCCCATTGCATTGCTAGATGTGTCACCATGGGTACAAGACCACGGGAAGATGGCCAAGGCGCGAGAGGAAGCAAGCCGGACAAGACGATGGCTTGGAAGAGAAGAAGGAAGAGGAACCTGAAGTTACAGTGGCCGGTACTATCGATCCAGGCCGGTACTACCACCCGAGGTCCAGTGGAGCAGCTGAAGCCAGCGCAACTACCCACACAGTACTACCGGACTAGCTGTCGCGGTACTATCAGATAATCCAAAACGGTACTGGATACCACACCTGATTTCGCCCAGCACTACCGCGCAGGCCCGGTACTACCGGGCACCGTCCGGTACTACCGCCTCCACACTACCTGCGCATAGATCTGGGCTTGGACCCATGTATACCCTTTCCCCCTTTGCCCTTTGGGCCTAGACTATATATAGGAGTACCCCTCCACCTTGAGTAGATAGAGTCTATGATGAGAGAGAGTTGAGCATAGGCTCCTTATCCACCCCTTGTGGTGTTGCCTCCTTGTGGAGAAGATCCCCATGTGGATTCAAGGCCTCCCCTTGCGGAGATGAACCAAGGCCGTCCCTTGTGGAGAAGATCTCTCTAGTGGATTCCAAGACCTCTTCTTGTAATTGAGATTACTTGCCAATCCCTCATCTTTTGGTGACGCTATTGGTTCGGTTGGATTGACCGTTAAGAGAAACAATCCTAAGAGTAAGGTGTGCTTGGAGAAGGAGAATCGGGAGCTACCCTTGGAGAATTGTTACCGGTTGACTTTTGCTAGGTTATGCTTTGCTAGTTATCTTGTTTGGATCCTTTTCCCCTCTTTGTGTTCTTGCGTTCTTCGTGTTCTTCGTGCGTTCTTGCGTGAGTTCGCCAAATCCGCCGTCAATCCGTGAAGATCGGGCACCCCTTGAGATCTTAACCTCATCACCTTTCGTCCCCAAACCCTCCCGCGCCCGCCGCCGCCCCTCGATGGAGGACGGTCTGTCCAAGTCCACGGCCGGCGCCGGCGCCGCCCTGTTGAAGGTTAAGAAGGAGCGGCTGCCGAGTGGGACAAGAGGGCAGCTCGGAGGGAGATGAAGCGGCTCAAGGAGGTCGCGGACATGGCCGCCAAGGAGGTGACCGAACAGGTGGAGAGACTCGCCGCCATCCAGGACCGCGCCCCCGCGGACGTCATCACCACCCAGGTCGCCGCCCGAGCCGTGCTTCTCCTCATGGGGAGGTGCTTGATAGTGGTTTCTACGCCGACGTCATCCCCGGTTTGGTGGCCTCGACGGGGAGCTCGGCCTCGTCCGCCAAGGGGAGGCTGCCACGGTCCTCCTCCCCTGCTCTCCTAGTCATGTACCCCGTGAGCGCGTCGCGGCTTGGGTCCCGCGAGGAGTCACCGGAAATTACCTCGGTCCCGGTGGCCCCTTTCGAGGCCTCCATTGACCTCAATGTCACGCCTGCCTCGGCGCCGCTGCATGGCAAGGCGAAGGGCTCGGGCGACATTGGCCGCGGGTACCCTACCCAATCCCCGCGTGCTCGATTTCGACGAAATGCCACCAACGACACCCTTGAACCCGGCCTTCTTCAACGAGTTCGACAACAGCGACCATGTCTTGCATGACATGATCTGTGATGGAGGAGGCTTCATCAACACCGAAGACGCAGAGACGCAAGACCTGAACGCGGCCATGGCCGATGGAGACACTCAAGCCGAGACTCTTGACATCGATGAAGAGCTGCTCGAATTTGACGAGGAGCACGCCAACCTCGTCGCCAATTTCAAGAAGAGGAACGCTCGCATGGCGTCCTACACCGACGTCGAGGATAAAGTTCTATTTGAGTGTTGGATGACATGTGGGCAATCTGCCAAACACGGTGCTCAACAAAAGGGCACCGTGTTTTGGAATAGGGTGTGGAAGCATTTCCATGAGATAAGGAAATTGCCTCCTTACAAGATCGAGAGTGATCGCAATGAGGGCTCTCTTTCGAAGAGGTGGGCGCACATTCAAACCGAATGTAGCAAGTTTCAAGCCACCCATGATCGTGTCAAGGCCCGGCCGGTGAGTGGCATTGGGGTTGAGGACCTTGTTCTCCAAGCATTGGAGTTCCACAAGAATGTGTACAAGACCAAGCTCACCTTGCCCCATTGTTGGGACATGATCAAAGGATGCCCGAAGTGGGTCGAGCTCCACAACTCGTTGAAGAAAGGGGCGGCGATGCATCGAAGAAGAGGGCCAACGAGGAAGACGATGATGATGTAGAGCCCGACCAAAGCTCCGGTGGCCGTGCGGTGAGGCCGAGGGGACACAAGTCCAACAAACAAGATGCCAAGTGTGAAGCGGCGGCGACTCAATTGGAGGCGACTGTCGGGGGAATACTTTTTGGATTAACCCGCGGCCCATGTCAATGCGACTTATGTTTACTCGCACGAGCAGAGGCCCACAGGAGATCAAGCCCAATATCGAACCGCCATAAGGAGAAGCATCTGGAAGGCACGGAGATAAGTTAGTCTCCGAGTAGGTCTTGATTAACATATTCCTTGTGGGGAAAGTTTCCTTTATAACCTGACGAGCCTCTGTGTATATAAAGAGGACTCGCAGGACTTAGAGCGGGTCGAGATCAATATCCACGGTCCAGAGCCCTAAACCCTAGCATACTCGGCGAGTTCCACATTGGATCGCCTCCATTGTAACACCTTGATTATCATATCAATACAAAGCTAGGATAGGCAGGAAGTAGGTCTTTTACCTCACATTGAGGGGGCCGAACCTGGGTAAATCTGTGTTGATCTTTGTTCCTGCGATCCCAAGCTCGGAGACGCTTGACTCGCGTAATCCCACACCTACGAAGTCAGCTATGACATCTGACGTGACAATCCCACGACAGTTGGCGCCCACCGTGGGGCCTGCGGTCAAAAGCGTCACGTTCCGCGCAGGATCGAAATCAGGATTCAAGGACATCGCCATCGGCCAAGTTGAAGACATCAATGGAGTCCCCTTCATCGACGATTCAGAGTGGGGACCCGAAGCAGATCACGTCGAGTTTGGATACATAGTTCCCATTGGATCAGTGAAAGTTTTCATCGGTTCCGTTAGTCGCAAACCCATGGGTGCGACTCAAGGAATCACGTCAGCAAAGGAATCGCGGCCAGTCAGGGTCCGCGTGTTGGAAGAACTACATCAGGCTACAACAGAAGCACCTGTCTCCTCCCCATCAAAACCTATTTGGGGATCTCTACCAAACCAGGAAGGAGACCTCAAGATTGAAGAGATTGAAGCTATCAGGACAGAACTTTGTGAGGAGGCGCACAGGCTCGCAATGAGCGCAGAAGGCTCCAAGAAGAAGATCAGCGACTGCGTCGTCAGCCGCAAAAACGTCGGGCTGTTTGGACCAAGACGACGCCTGAACGAAAGAAACTCCAAGAAGAAGACTGGCGACTTCGCCGCTGGCAGCAAAAGCACCAGGTCAAGACAGACAAAGGAGAGATGAAAACAAAGTTCCATGGCGACCCGGAGAGCAATGTGCATGCCGCAATAGGAATATTGTCAAGGATAGTACCAGTTGGAGACACGCGAGCTGATAAGGAAGCTCGCCATGCGATTGAGCTACTGCAAACCGCCGCCTTACAACAAGCAAACATGTATGGAGTCACGCCCAATGAGCCGCAGCATGAGGTGTCATGGGGTGAAGAAAAGTATAGCGTCGAAGAAGTGGTTAACCAGCTCGCAGGTTACAAGTATCATTAGGAGAAGAAAAGAGATGAAAGGCGAGTCACCGGCGCACACAGCGGCTCAGCCAGCTCAGGACGAGACTGATTCAGATGAGGATACAGCACCAGCAAGCTCATACTCGCTTAAAGGGCCAGCATGCTTTGGGGAGGAAATACGACTCACTCGTTTCCCTCCAAGCCTTGATGACGCAGCGGTAACCACCTATTGCGAGGATCAAGACCCTGCTTTGTGGATAGAGAACTATGAAGCAAACATGACAGGGCCTGACATAACTCCAGAAGTACGTGCAAAGTATTTTCACCTGGTAATACAAGGAAAGGCCAGGGATTGGCTTATAAAGCTGCCACCAAGATCAATAAATCATGGGAGATCTAAAGATAAGTTCATCAAGAGGTTCCAAACTGAGGATATGAAGAAGCTCAAGCAGTGTGTCCAGAGAGAGAGCGAAACAACTCGCGATTGGGCAAAAAGAATCGCAGAAATCCTTGATTCCTCCGGAAGCCTAACAGTGCAGTCCGCGATACAGTCATGGAAAAGAATTGTAGGTTTGAGCCTGGTACATAAGTTGAGTCGCGCTGCGCACAAATAGACAGCTTTGACAAGTTATGGGCAACAGTCAACAAGTACGCAGAAACCGAGAAGGTGGTAAGCGGCTTACCGCAAGTCCGAAGGAAAAACAGCCAGCAGCACAAACTGAACGCCATGCGAGTCAGCCAGAAAAGCAAGGAAGAAGTAAGGAACCACCTCCCAACAGCATCCAAGGGATCTTGGACATCCCCTGCGACTTACATCGCAGAAGGGATGGTAGGCCGGCGAGCCATACCAAGGCACAGTGCCATTACTATAGGAGATGGAAAGAAGGTCATGCACCAGGAGCAACTTACATGGGACCCATACAACAGAAGGACAAAGAAAGTTCTCATAAAAGTCCAGAATCCTTACAGAGAAGGAAATAATGCAATTTCACACTGTAGAAGTGCAAGCAGCACGCAGGGACCGGAAGCGTAGTCATGACCCGACGCCAGAAAAGTGCCGTCGCTGGACAGAGCAGTCAGTCATTTGGAGTCGCGGTGATCATCCCCCAGAAGTAAAGAATCCTGGACAGCCAGCTCTTGTGGTCGCGCCACAAGTCGCAGGATACAGGTTGCACAAAGTCCTTATGGATGGAGGAGGGAGAGTAAATATCTTATATCAAGACACGCTCCGAAGGATGAACATACCAGAGTCGCGGCTGCGACCGACCAGAAGGGAAATCCAAGGTATAATTCCGGGAGCTGTTACGCGACCTATAGGAAAAATAACCCTTGAAGTCAGTTTTGGGTACGAGCGCAACTTTCGCACAGAGCTCCTAGACTTTGAAGTTGTGGTGATAAGAGCTCATATCATGCGATCTTTGGAAGAGAAGCCTACGTCAAGTTCACTGCCCGTCCCTGCTACGTCTACCTGCAACTAAAAATACCAGGACCAAATGGTGTGATCACAGTATATGGAGACAGGCAGATAGCGCTTGAATGCGAAAATTTGGGTTCACAATAGCAGAAGAGGCTTGCATCGCTAATTCCTTACATGGACACAGACAGAGAAGAGCCTTCGAAGCCCAAAGCGAGTCGCACTAGAAGTGCCGCGGAGGCGGCCAGCAGGATGCACTCACAGGATGGTGAATTACAATCATGAAGTCGCACGTGATTCAAGAGTCGCACTCTACAAAAAGGAGATGGGAGGTGGCGCATATGCGTAGATCCAATCTCAATCAACAATCAAAATCAGGGAGGTCCAGTTATGTGAGACCCGTAACACAGATGCGACTCAAACTACGCCGCAAATCAGTGCGGCCGACCTTCAGAAGGGCTCGTTCCCAGCTTTAACATGAGAAATACATCGGAGCTATTATGCTCGACCTGAGTCGCTTCTAGCGACTCACATATGAACCAATGAGGTGTTCAACCCGCTCCGTCAGGGGTATTATTTCGCAGCTGAGTGCGATGAGTATCAAGTATGCATGGCCTGCGGGGAAGAGAAACCCGCACTTAAAGGGCCTGCATCGTCTTTGTCATACCTTGTAAAACATCGAGTGATTATGAAATAAAGCCGGCAATTATCCTTGCGTCAGGGGTTTTGTCGTTTCGCCTCAACTATCATTGAGTCGCTGAGTCTTTAGAATTTCATATATCACTGACCTTTGAGGGCTCGTCTCGAGCATTGCGAATCGCACCTCAAATTTGCCAAACGAGTGGCAACCCTTAAGCTAGAAGCGTCTTGCATTATGCGGCCAAAGTACTGGGGTGCGGTGTCAATCAAAGTGCGATCGCCTATCATGGCTGCCAAGTGACCCTGAACACGCATGTTTACCTGGGAAATTCTGAGCCGCGCGAGCGTCTACTTAAGGGAAGTATCGAGAAAAGGACTTGTTTATAAGTCGCAAAAGCAATATTCATACATAAATGTCTTATGGACTAACGGGCATGTCCCACAACTATTATTTATTTCTTCTGCTTCTTAGTTACAGGAGCAGTGATTGGTGCGGCCTTTCTTGTGGCTGAAGTCGCAGGTGGCTTGATAATAAGGGCACCGCCAGAGAGGAAGAAGGGCCGCCAGACCCTGATGATGGAGCAGTAGCCTGGATGACTCAGCTTCTGAGGACTTTTTCTTTGGCACCTTGCTCCCATCAAGATTGAATTTATCAAGATAAGTGCCCAAGTCTAAATTGTCAACAAATTTTGTGGCATATCCGCGCATCCCTTTCCAGATGTCAAAGTATTCACTTATTGGAAGCTCAGTGCCATCAGCGCGTACCCAGCAGGCATGACGAGCAATCTTGCCAACATCTATTCTGGATAATACGCCCGGAGCAATGTCAAGACATGCAGCTCCGTGCGAGCAGAGGATCGTTTCCAATCAGAACATAATGTGGAGCCTTGAGCAGTTTGTTTATCCAATACTCGCAAGGTTTTGGGCCGTCAGTCGCAGGCGATATTGTTGTCATGACTTCCTTTGCGACCTTTAAAAAGCGCTGGTTCAAATTTGAAAGATATTCCAGTGATCCTTTAAATTGGAGCGAGATACTGGAGCCTCAGAGCCTATATCAGAAAAGGAAGGTCAGATATGAGTTAGCAATTATAATGGCTGCCTGCAGTATATGATCAAAGGATAAGAGACAGACCAGCAAGCTGGAGGACGGATGACTTGACAATAGAGCCAAAACTCTCAAAAGCTTTGAACAGCGAGTTATACTTTTCATCCCGCACTGCGAGCTCTTTTGCATGGTCTGCTTTCAGTCTATCAATCAATTCAGATTTAAGGGCCATCCCCTCTCGCAAAGATTTGATAATTTCATCCTTCTCCATGAGTCGCTGTGAGAACCTGCTTCAAGTTCTTTGAATTGCTCCTCACAAGAATCAAGTTGGCCTTTGAGGATTTTATTTCCTGAGCTTGATCCCTAATGATCACATTATGCTGCTCCAGACCAGACTGCATCGTCTCAGGTTGATCCATGGAAATACCTTTACCTTTTAAGCTGGAAGTTCCAAGCAAAGACAGTTCAAGCTGAAAATAAACAGAGCCACAAGCATGAGTAAATTATCCAGGAACTTGGGGGCTCGAAGTTTGAAAACAAGAAAAGAATCAACACCCCGTGAAGTGACACAAAGTATTGATCCTTGGGGGCTACAGCATATGTACCTGGCGACTCGAAGAAAATTGCTCGACTAAGTCGCGCAGCAATGCAGCGTGCTTGTCTCCAGCAGCGATTATAGCATCTGCGATCGATCTGGAGTCACTGCAGCAGGAGTTGTGGATGGAACTGCGACTGGATTTGCAGCAGGAGTAGCATCAGCAATATCTCCTTCTAGTGATATCTTTGGGTGAGTCGCACCATCGCTATCTCCTATATTCTCGTCAGTAGCATTTTTGCTCATGGCTGGCTGAGAGGAAGCAGTGTCAGAATTAGATTTGGTGTCTCCTTCGAGCATGGCCCTGCAGAATACCAAGCGGATTAGTAAGCCGACCTAACAGAGCCATAATATTGAAAAGAAGGCAAAACCATACCCAGAGGCTATGCGGATGCTCTTCATCAGGCATCCAGAAGAAGGAGAGGATAGATCTTGCAAATCTGAACCTACAAAGAAGTGTTAATCAGCAGTTCCTTGCAAAAGATACGCAAATATGAAAGGAAAAAGAAGAAGTCGCAGATAAGTACCTGAGCTCATTGAAAAGCAGTCCTTGGTGGTAGGCTCAGAGAGAAAGCAGGCTTGTCAGGATTAGCAAATTTTAAAGATTTGGCGGTTCTTGTTTCCACCAATAATGTCAAGGCCTTGCGGCGTTTTTCAAGTTGCGAAGGATCCTCTGAGTTCTCAGATAAAGGTCGTTTGGAGGATCTGCGAGGTACTTCAGGCAGTTGCAGAAAAGATGTGCCTGGGAGGAAGATAAAAGAGCATTGGCCATTTGCTGTTCCTCCTCAGATACACTATCCTCAGGATCAGAAGTTGCATCATGTATGGTTATATCCTCGCCAGGAGCCGCGGCTCGCCTTGACGACTCAGCAATAGCTTTTTGGCTCGAGTCGGCATCCTCTGAGGGAAGAACCCAAAATAAGGGTCGATCTGAAAAGAAACTTAAGTCAGAGACAATTGATCATAAAGAAGAAATCTGAGAAGAAGCAAGTTATGAAACAGACATTACCACGAAAGGCTTGTGCTCAGCCCAGAAAGGAGCAAGGCCAACATTATCATACGAGCTGATGTCCTCGTCAGTAACTCGCGAATGAAGTTTATCCATTCTCCTTTATCCCAGTCGTCAGGACAAGTGCGGTCAGCATCATCTGCTTGGCAAGTAAAATCCACTATAAGTCGCAGGCGGCGACTCACAGGTTGAATTCGCCACTTGGTCCAGCAAGATATGAGATCCAGTCCAGTAAGACCATGGAGCGTCAATGCTCTAACTCTGTCCAGAAGAATCTCGATGGACGGTAATGAAGAAGGATCAGGCTTAGAAGATAGAGCATCGGTCGCCTCGAAAGGAAGTAGCGACCAAAGAGGGAGATGAACTTCGTTTTCGGGAGAAGTATCCTTGCAATAGAAGAACGTCCTTTGCCAGTCTTTGATCTTTTTGGCAAGGGCGAGTTTCGGGAAAATGCTGCCCTTACGGCGTTGAAAGGAAATAGCGCCGCATTGAAGGAAAGGACCATCAGTGGTTTCCCTTTGGCTGTTGCAACTAAAGAGAGCAAGCCAGAAATCTATCGAGGGAGGAATACCAAGATAATCTTCGCAAAGAACATGGAAGTTGCTCACTTGCAGCATCGAATTAGGGCCAATATCATGAAAGCGAAGACCCAACGCTGCATCAGGGAGCGGAAGAAGAGAGAACCTGGGGGCTTGAATCCGCGCTCGACATGCTCCGCAAAGATCACTATTTCGCCTGGTTGAGGGTCAGGGATTACCTCCTCGCCGGCCGCTCGCCATTCACATTGTTCCTTTGGTGGGAGAAGGCCACGGGCAGTTAAGGATTCCAAGAAGTCATCGTCGATCCACGATCCCTCCCAGTTGCACTTGCGGCGAGGCATTATTTCCGATGGATGAAGATCTCCAAAGGATTGCAAGCGCAAGAAGCGGGATCAGAGACGGCGCGGAGAAGTGGCGGAAAGGCAACTTAGGAATCTGGTACGGAACGCCAGGAAAAACGACGAAGACAGGATAAATAACCTAAGCGCGGAAGGCGTTCAGATCTGAAATCAACCGTCAAAACAGCTTAAGCGCGACCTTTGAGTCGCTAAGAAGAGGTATGAAGCCGCAAGTAATATTATTTGGATTTCAGCCAGGACATTCAAGTGTGCAGTCTGGCGGCTTATCAAGATGAAGAGCTTTCACTCGAAGTCCAAGCTAAACTTGGGGGCTAATGTCGGGGAATACTTTTTGGATTAACCCGCGGCCCATGTCAATGCGACTTATGTTTACTCGCACGAGCAGAGGCCCACAGGAGATCAAGCCCAATATCGAACCGCCATAAGGAGAAGCATCTGGAAGGCACGGAGATAAGTTAGTCTCCGAGTAGGTCTTGATTAACATATTCCTTGTGGGGAAAGTTTCCTTTGTAACCTGACGAGCCTCTGTGTATATAAAGAGGACTCGCAGGACTTAGAGCGGGTCGAGATCAATATCCACGTCCAGAGCCCTAAACCCTAGCAGACTCGGCGAGTTCCACATTGGATCGCCTCCATTGTAACACCTTGATTATCATATCAATACAAAGATAGGATAGGCAGGAAGTAGGTCTTTTACCTCACATTGAGGGGGCCGAACCTGGGTAAACCTGTGTCGATCTTTTGTTCCTGCGATCCCAAGCTCGGAGACGCTTGACTCGCGTAATCCCACACCTACGAAGTCAGCTATGACATCTGACGTGACAATCCCACGACAGCGACCTTGAAGGGGCTGATCGCCGAGAAGGAAGAGTCCACCGCCGCAAGGTACGTGGAGAAGCGCAAAGACAAGGAGGAGGCCATGGCTTGCTATGTGGAGATGCAAAGGAAGAAGCTACAAATAGAAGAGGACCGGATCAAGAATGAGGCGGACCGCGTCAGGCTTGCGGTGATGGCCGAGGAGAACCGGATCATGATGGCCGACTTGAGCATCATGAACACAGAGCAAAGAGCTTGGATACTCAAGAAGCAAAAAATGATCCGCGATCACGACGATGCTTGATGTCCTTCTCTTCTATTTTTATCATTTTGTTTGAACTAATTTATATTTTGAACTATGTGTCTATTTGAACTATGTGTAATTTGAACATCATTTTGTATGTCATGCAAGATGTCCTATTTGTATGCCCATTTTATAC
The DNA here is from genome assembly GCA_947311845.1 of Poa pratensis. Lineage (NCBI taxonomy): Eukaryota > Viridiplantae > Streptophyta > Magnoliopsida > Poales > Poaceae > Poa > Poa pratensis. The sequence goes on along the minus strand of CAMZMU010000091.1, from coordinate 33,980,684 downwards.
TTTGTTTGTAAAATAAATGGGTAAACATGGTGACCAACTTTTTTTCCTCCAAAATGGCCATTTTTTTGCTGGGCCGTTGGGGGCACACCCAACCCAAACGGACAGAATCCAGAATCTATCCGCGGTCCGCCCCAAATAGACAGATTATGTCCATATGCGGGGCTGGGTTGGGCATGCCCTAATAGTGGCTACATATATCGTGTGTCCTCTGCCATTCCTTTCTTTTCCTTCTTTGGAATCGTGGTCTAGATCCACATCAGGAAAAGACACCCTGCCACTTGTGCTGTACACTGACAATTTTTTGTGTGGAGGTATATTAAAGCTGCTTGTTTGTGAGCTGCGACCGGTGAAGTTGTGACATGTAAGTGTGTTATTTTCTTTCCAGAAGAGAATAAAAGGAAAAGAGGGGACCCACTGGTGTGCATTCTTCCTTCCTGGCCACATAAAAAAAAAATCAAGCACATTGACATTAACATATTGAGTTGCTTGTTGTTTGTGGTCGTATTGTTTTCTTCTTGGCCATGTTCCCTTCCACTAATATTTTTTCTCAGCCGATTTTTTTCCTTTCCATATTTCGCCTTATGAGAAATCCACTACATGGTTTAACGTGGATCTGTGAGTGACTACATCTTAGTATTTTTTTCCGAAATGAGGATCTCAGCCCTAGCCTCTGCATCGAAGCAATGCACACAACTGCTTTATCGTGAAATTTTAAGCATCAAGTTTACAAATCATGGTCGTTCAAAGTGGCAACATGAATAAGCCAATCAAAAAATACATAAAGCCTCTATGCTTCTTGTATTTTCTTAGTGAGCCGACAACCACTCTGGTTGTAGATAGCTCGAACGACCGCCATCATTCGAGAACAACCAAAATCCATAACGCCTTGCTGGTCTACAGGTAGCAGGAAGGACACACGTGTATCCAATAAGCCGCTCTGTGCATTACTTGTAGAAACTTTGTATTTGTAGATTGTTAAAAACCACATCATTGAGACAATTTCAAATTGCACAAAACACATCGCAAACACCAATTCTAATATGCGCCTTGGTTTTCTTGTTCAACATTCAGCCAGTTACCAAACAGATTGGTTACATTAGTAGGCGGAGAAATATTAAAAGTAAACTGAACAACCTCTCCATACAAGACGATCCAACCTACAATTAATAAAAGGATGGTCAAATCGATTCTGGCAAATCAGAGAATGCACGGTTAGTGCACCCTGTCTAGCTCCTTTTAATTAGATTATCTTTTGAAAGCAAACCATTTCTGTAAAGAAACCACCTAAAAAATATATTCTAGTGGAACCTTCAGCTTACACAAATATTTTCGTGGAAAAGGAGTGTGACCATTCATAAAATCTGCATACATAGATTTAACCGTGAATAGCCTCGACGTGGATAGGTTCCATGAAAAATTATCTGGTTCATCGGATAAGTTAACACCCATCAACCTCTCCACAAGATCTAGCCAAGCATACTGCTTATCTCATGTCAAATGACGTCTAAAACTAATACTCCCTCTGTCCCAAAATATAAGGCACGCTATTTTTATGTTGATTTTTTATGCTCGACTTTGACTACTAATATACAATAAATTATGTAGATTGAGAATGTATAAATATTATTGGTGGATTCGTCTTGCAAAATTCTTTCATGTCATATATCTTTATACTAGTTTTGTGAACATTTTGTAAGGACAAATCATGATCAAAATTGTACGTTGTTGACCAGCGAAATTAAAGAACGCCTTATATTTTGGGACAGAGTGAGTATTCAGAGAGACTTGTGCCAGAATCGACAACAGTAACATTCTTCCCTCGCACGATATTAAACAAGGATGGATATTGGGAAGCTGCCCTCGATTTGCCATGTCCGCCGCCAACGGAGCTCGCCGGAGCAGCGGGGATGGCCGGCCGACCTCGATTCGCCATGGTCGCCGCCAACGGAGCTCGCCAGAGCAGCGGGGATGGCCGGCCACGGGGGGGGGGGGGGAATCGGTAGGATACGTCGAGGGGACTCGCTCCGGTGAGCGGCGGCGCGGGAGTCTGGATTTGGCCGGAATTTGCCGGCGACGGTGGCGGCAGAAAGGGGATTGAAAGGAAGCTAAACTTTCAGCGTGGCAGTTACATGCGCGCGCTGTGAAATGGAAGGATAGGGCATGGGGCGCGCGCGGCCCTCTTTGCCCCATATTTGGGGCAGGGAGGAGCAAAATTTAGGGCAGCCCTATTTTAGGGCACGTGATAGGGCAGTTGTTGAAGACGTGTTTTTGCCTTCCAGTGACCTAAAAAACGGTTTTTTGGGCACCAAGCTTAATATAGGGCTGTTGTTAGAGATGCTCTAGTAGACTTGAAATAGTTATTTCTAGTGATAGCTATCTGGTCGAGAAATTCTTATCCTTTTGCATTTACATGAAGGACTGTGCGTAAATTGATTTAGGAATAGCAGTTACTTTCTAACCATTAAGAGGGACAACAAATTTATGTTTTAAACTGCAACATAAGTTAGACAACAAACCGAAAATACTGTAAAAAGATCACCTATTCGATCAAATGGCTAAAAGAGAACAATGACCTAATGAGTACTGAAGACATGTCCATTGAGCAGAAGAAGTAAAATTAACCTGGATTTCTTTCTCCAACATATGCAAGATCGCTAAACATCATTTTCAGTTGGCATATGTTCTTTAGGTATCCAAGGATGTGGAGGGGCCAACATCCATGCGTGGTCCATGTGATTAGTACCACCGTGCAAGTTGCAAGCTGAAAATTGTGTGATCTGTGTATATTATTGCCTAAGAAACTGGGAGCACAGGAAAAGATTTTTATCATGTGGTTGCTAACAAGCCAGGGCGGACGTGTGGGTGTCAATGCACGCAGCTCCTCGTGCCAAAAAGGTCTAAGAATATATTATTCCATGGAGCAATACAGGTCTCTGAGTTGAGAGCAGCTGAGTAGACAAGCTGGATATGCGCTTGGAGCTACATTCCAGTGCGAAGTGCAAACTCACAAAATCCAAAATCTGTATTTTATATTTCAAAAAATGCGAAACAAAAATTCTACTACCTCCGTTCCATGATATAATATGTTTTAGATATTTCAATATGTACTACATACATAGTTAAATGAGTGAATATACGGACTAAAATATGTCTATGTACATTAGAGCAAGTCCAGCAGTTCCCCTATATCTTCTCCCCTATATGTCCATGTAGGGGACTCCCCTAAAAAGATACCTCCCCTATATTTTCGCCATCTCCAGCAGTTCCCCTATATCATCTCCCCTATATCACATTCAACTATATTTAAACAATATTTCGTAACTAACTTCGTGACGGTTATTTCTGTAACCGCCGTAATTCGTACGGCAGTATCTCCAACGGATAGTTTTGAACAACACTATTTCTAACGGCTAGATTTTGAACAGTGTTTTTTTAACGGCTAGTTTTTGAACGGTGTTGTTTCTAACGGCTAGTTTTTTAACAGTGTTTTTTCTAACGGCTAGTTTTCATGTCTATATATACAGCTCCATCCCTCACATCTCCCTCACACCTGGTTTTGTCTCTACTTTCACACTTCTCTCAATCTCTTTGTATACACCCGCACACAAAAATGAGTCGCCGCCGCAGCATGGCCGTGCGAATGTGCATGGAGGAGTCGTCGTCGTCCGACGACGAGGAGCTCTATGCGATGGCTGTTGTCGTAGGTCAACAAGAGCAGGACCGTTTGAATGCTCCACGCCATAGCGGTTCCGTGCCGGGACGCCAAGTAATTGACCGAGATAGAGCAGAGGGTTGTAGTAGACTCCACAGAGACTACTTTGCTGAAGTAGGCGGCTACCCCGCGAGGCTATTTCCCCAAAGGTACGCAATTGTTACAATTGTTCATTTATGCCTTTCTTCTTGATCTGTGTCTCATTCATGTTTTTGTTGTTCTAGGTTTAGAATGCATCGTCCTTTGTTTTTACACATAGCGGGTGCTGTCGAACGACATGATACATGGTTTGAGCAACAAAGAAATTGTGCTGGTGTTCTTGGATTACATCCTTTGCAAAAGATCACCGCGGTTTTACGAATGCTTGCTTATGGAATTTCAGCTGATGCTACGGATGAATATTGTCGACTAGGGAAGAGCACCGCTTTAGAAAGTCTTAGAAGGTTTGTGAGAGCTGTTATTGAGATATTTGGCAGTGTGTATCTCAGATCTCCAAATGTTGATGATACTGCTAGGTTACTTGCTATTGGAGAGCAAAGGGGTTTTCCAGGTATGCTAGGGAGCATAGATTGCATGCATTGGAAGTGGAAAAATTGCCCTAGTGGACACCAAGGTTATTTTCAGGGCCATATTCGTGAGCCTACAATCATTCTTGAAGCGGTTGCTTCACAAGATCTTTGGATTTGGCACTCCTTCTTTGGTTTACCGGGGTCTTTGAATGATATTAATGTTCTTCACCGTTCCCCTGTCTTTGCAAAGCTAACCGAAGGTGAAGCACCAGAAGTGAATTATAACATCAATGGGCACAACTATAGAATGGGGTATTACCTGGCCGATGGCATATATCCGCAGTGGGCATCATTCGTGAAGACAATACCAAATCCAGTAGGGAAAAAGAAGAAGTGTTTCTCCCAACAGCAGGAGGGTTGTAGGAAGGATATTGAACGAGCCTTTGGAGTTCTCCAAGCTCGTTTTGCCATCGTTCGTGGACCAGCGAGGTTTTGGGATCAAGAAACACTTGGAGATATCATGACAGCTTGTGTCATCATGCACAATATGATAATTGAGAATGAGCGTCACACTGATGAAGAAGACTACAATTATGAGCATATGGGGGAAATGGCAACAATCTCTCATCAACACTCAGCTTCCTTTTCTCAGTTTCTTCAGGTCGATAGAGATCTCCGGGACAAACAAGTTCACTCTCAGCTTCAACAAGACCTAGTTGTGCATCAATGGCAGATCCGAGGAAATATGATGTAGCTTTTCGAATTGTGCACCAATGTCACAAATTATTGTATGGACCCCTATGTAGTACTTTAAATTATGTACCCCTATTTAGTACTTTAAATTATGTACCCCTATGTAGTTCTTCAAATTGTGCACCAATGTCACAAATTATTGTATGGAATAATATTAGATCATGTCCAACAAAAAAGCAAATTAGTCCATACAACACATGTCTCAGGTCCAACAAACAAGAAATTAGTCCATACAACAATTTTTTAAGCTCAAACAGATGAGTTCCGAGCGATGATCTGACTACGCAATAGCTTGTAGTAGTGTTGTTGTTGCTCATCCATACCACTAATGTCCATGTTCATTATTTCACGGTCTTGTGCAATAGTCTTCAGTCTAATCTTTTCTTTTTCTAGTGCCAAGTGCTGCTCTCTTATTGCACGATTTTTCCTTTCTTCTTCCATCTCTTTTTCTCTTGCAATGGATATATTAAACCTCTCTTGTCTCAACGCCTCCCTCGAGAGTGCCTCCTCCCTCCTTGACGAAAACAGACTGCCCAATGCCTCCATGACACCACTATCACCTGTAGAGCTAGAACCATTAGCTCGTTGAGCTTTCGCCGCCTTCTTACCAATTGGTCTTTTCACGGAAACACTTTTGTTGGGAGATGTAGCTTCATCCTCAAACAAACTTGCATTGGTACTTGGAGTAGATGAACCAGGAGTAGAATTAGAAGTCTTTTTCTGTTTTTTGTTTGAATCTCTATTTTTCCACTTCTCACTATCTTCAAGTTTCTTATAGCAATGCATCAATCCGAAAGGTTTATTGCCCTTGTCATTTTGACGGTACTTAATAAGTGCTTGTTTCATCTACACAAAAAATGATCACAACAAATGAACAGAAAAACAAATGAACTCAACAGGAAAACACAACAAACAAATTTATACCTTGTCAACTTGTGTCAACCCACTTTGGTTTCTGTTCTCAATCTGCGCCAAAGCCCCACAAAACCTGCTGACTTGTTCATTGATAACAGCCCAACGGTGTTGGAGGGAACTTTGATTACGATCCGACTCTTCTACCATGTTCGCAAGGAAGTAATCATGCACCCTTTTCCAATAGGAGTTACCCCGTTGTTCGGTCCCCACAATAGGATCTGTAGTTACCTCAAGGTATGCATCCGTCAACACCTCGTCCTCGTGCACACTGAATTTTTTTCCTTTCTTCGGGTTTGATCTCACAGGAGGGGTAGGTTCTTGATCTCCACTGACATCCGTATGATGTGTTTCTCCCCAACTCATATTAACATCATTCAAATCAACACCACCGCTCAAAAGCTCAAAATATGATGGATCCGCCATCAAATCTGTTCAACACAAGCAACAGCAAAATTAGTAAAATAGCATCAAACCTCAATCAGTTTCCCTACAGCGAGCAGCAGCACAACAGCACAGCACAGCAGTACATTCATATTTTGCTTGCACAACTAGCTAAACTGCAATTTTATCTACTCTTTGCACAACTAGCTGCATCAATCAACACCAAAATTGGACAGAAATTTCAAAGCAGTAGCAAAATTGAAGGCAGTATAGCTATATTGCAGTTCCTGTACAAGTTCCAAGCAGAATCAACTACCTAAATTTGAAGAATATAGCAAAATTTTGACAACAAATGTGTAGCAGTCTGTAGCAAAACTGGTTAGGATCCCTGCTCAAATATAAGTTGAATACAGGCATATAGCAGACACCTGCACAATTTATTCAACAAGTAGCAATCATGTCCATTGCTTTTGTTGAACAAGTAGCAAACAAGTAGCAAGCAGCGAGCAGCAACAAGGCGAGCAGCAACAAGTAGCAGCAAGCAGCGACCAGCAACCGGCCGCCTCGTCCCTCCTCCTCCGCGGCTCCTCCCTCGCCTCCAGTCGCAGCACGCCGCCGCCGGCCACCGGCTCTTCTCCCTCGCCCGCACGCCGCCACGGCCGACGCCCTCCTCCCCGTCTCCCGGCGCCTCGGAAGTGGCCGCGCCGCCCGCCCCGCGTGCTCGAGGCGCGGACGGAAGTGGCCGCGCCGCCCGCCCCGCGGTACTCGGCCTCGCGCCCGAGCTCGCCTCCTCGCCTCCCAGCTCGCCCCCACCGCATCCCGCCCTTCCCTCCTCTCTCCACTCGATCTGGAGGTCGATTTCGCCCAGAAATTGAAGAACAAAAGGGAGGAGACGAACCTGTTGCTGCTCTCGCGTCGATGGCGTGGTGGCGGGAGGACTCTTCCCCGAGCGAGCGGTTGCTCGGGGAGATGGGTCGGGGACGCCTCCTTCGCCCCGATGCGTAGGGGAGAGGAGCTCCTGCGTCGGGGACGCCGATAGAGCGGGGGGTCGATGGGGGATCTGCTGGAGGTCTGTTTTCTCTTCTCTCTCCCCTATTTTGTGTATCGGGGAGGGTATCGGGTAGCTGCTGGACTTGCTCTTAGAACCCATCCAAATCCGAAAAAGTTTAACATCTTATAATTTACAACGGAAGCGTATATTCTTTTTGAGATCTACCAAGGTGCAAATGTTTAATGCCAAATCCATATTATTTTAAGCTATACAAAAAATGATAAATCTTACAACATTTCAAGTTTTTAAACTGTGCACTGTTCACCGATTCAGATATACATAATTTCATTTTTCCTAGGCCAAAATAAACGAATTTTCATTGAGAGTTTGCCAGCTGTAAAATTCAACATTAGCTACACCTAGTAATTTTTTTCTGAATTTTTTGAAACATAAGAATGTTGATTTTGATTTTTTTTTTAAGAAAACAGTACTCGAACAAAAGGCGAAAGCTCCTCTTGCCACCCCACCACCCACAGTCACAGACACGTGGGCCCAAGCCCACAACCGGACCCACATAAAAGCACCTTTACATGAGGCGCAGGTGCGGGACGCAACAACGGCTTGAGCGCACGAGGACCCGGCGTTCGTACACCGCACACGCAGAGAGACAGTAACAACCATGTGACGTGGCGCCGCTTGGGGCCCGCGAGATGGTGGGGCCAGGGCTATTCGTGGCCAAGGATCGCTCCCCGCGCGCTGACTGGGACCCGGACCGGCCGCGCCGGTCGCTGCGCACCGGCCTCTCCCGGTAAAGTAAACCACTTGCGTCCCTTTGTTAAAACACCCCCTCACTATCTCGTAAATGCAGTGAAGTTTACAGCGTGACACTTTCACCTTAATTGGATCCGATCTGTTCAGCACCAAGGACCACTACGCAGTTCCTGGAAAAGTGCAGGGGTCTGCCAGCACGAACGAGATGCTAAGGTGTGAGCAAATCTTTTCCCCCTTTCTAGCCGAGTTGCCAACTGCTCTTGTCGGATCTTAGACCCATATGGAGCTCGCCGGAGCCGAGCCCCCTCAGCCGCCGGACTCCCACGTGGCGCCGCCCCGTACGCCTCCGCAGCAGCCGTGGAGGTGAAGTCGCGCGAGCTCCTATCCCCCTCCTCTAAATCTCCTCTGTTCTCTCCCCCCTTTTCAGTTCGTCAAATGCTCTGTTTCCTTTATCCTCTTTCGCAATTTGATGATTCGACGAGGTGGTGCTGTTGTATTAGATACAAGTATATCCGTGCTCTTTTCTCTTCCCATGTGTCAAATTGGCCTAGCTGTTATGAACTGCGTCTTTGTGTTTGCTTCAATCAGTTCATGCCAATGAGTTTATGAATACTCCGATTAGTACCTCCATGTAAGGCATAATCGTTTAGTCGTAGCAGCTAATTGGTAACCTGGACATGTGCTGGATCTTATCTAGGTACTCGTCTTACTCGAATACTCGCTAATTTGCATCTTCGGGACGAATGGTTAGTTTAGGTTAGACAGGCACCATGTCAAATTGTCAAGTTAATTTTGGAATCAGCTAGTTTTGCAGCTAAAATTCTCAAATCCGGGCTGTGTCTCCTGTATAGTAGCAACGCATCCGTTGACTCTAGCTGCACATAAATTTTGGGTGGGTAGATCCAGATATAGACCGATCGTTTAGTGATTACTCATGCTCCAGTACTTTTTATCTTATTTAGTTGAGGGACTTTGATATGGCTACAAGTTCCTCTACATCAGACTATTATAAAGCAGCTCTGGATTAAAGTGTCATGGTAGTCTGCTCCACTCCTGCTTGGTCTAAATGGAAACTCCTCATGAAGTTGGCTGTTTTGATACAATTTGCACTTTAGTTACTGTCTGTACTTTGGCAATTTCACTTTTAGGGTGTGATGAGTACCTTGGATCAGGTAGATGGCGATCCATATTAAGTTTCCTGCCTTGGTTCTACTTGAGTTGGGCACCAACTGCTTTATAGACGCACAATTACATTTCTAGTTAGAATTTTTATCCTATAGAGCTTATCCACAGCAAACAATATAGTATCATTTACGATGGTTGGGCTCAGTTGTCTCCATTGTGCTCAAATTTCATAAAATGTTAAGACACATTTAATTTAAATCTGAAAGTTCGACCCCCAAACCAGAGCTCGATAACGGCAAACAGCAACTATTCCGGTAACCATAGGATGTAAGCTTTCGATCCTGTTAAAAGTACTGAACCTTGCTACTATACTGTAATACTAGAAAATTCTGTCAGTGATGCCACAAAAAAGATTTGTTGACCGCAAGAAGAGCAATAGCCCATCATCCAGATGCTCATGGATGAAACAAGTTATGCTTCCACTGAAATCACCAGTGTTCCTTTCGGAGGCAAACTAATCGGTTCTCTGATACCATTTGGACATTGGCTCATCTTTTTAAGCTCTTCACCTCTTACTGATAAGATTTACACAAAAGAAGGTTTTCCTGGTTGCCAAAAATATACGCATGCATGTAGGAAGGCATCGAAGGTAGGGATTTATGCTACGGGAATTGTATTATAACTACGTGTTGTTTAAGTATATACTGTGTTTGTGAATGCTTTAAATATAAGAAATGCATAAAGGGCTTCTAATACTTGGATTTTATATGTTATTGTTTTTTCTATTTCCTTTTATAAAAAAATGCTTGTTACTTTGTGATTCATCTTGTTTTACTTACTCTTCATCTTATCAGGAATCATGCAAAGAGACAGGAGACATGAGGATCACTGAGGAAAAGTCATGCACACCACAGGAGTTAAATCTTGATGAAGCAAAGAATGCTGGCCTTAATAGTTCCAGTGAGTGTGAGAACCAGACACCCAACGGTGATGAGATGACTGAACAAGAATCCAAATCAGAAGCAGCTAAGAACGAGGGTGACGGATCAAGCGGAGATAAGATCCCAAAGAAGCCAGACAAGATTCTGCAATGTCCTCGTTGCAACAGCATGGATACAAAGTTCTGTTACTACAACAACTACAAAATCCACCAACCAAGGCATTTTTGCAGGGGTTGTCACAGGTATTGGACGGCAGGTGGAAGCATGAGAAACCTCCCCGTCGGTGCTGGTAGACGCAAGAGTAAGAGCTCTGATGTGGCCATCTCTACTTCATATTTGATTCCGGCTAGACGCAACAACATGAGGCCTGTAGCTGTTGCCAAAGATGATTTTAAACAGATGGAAGTGTCTAAAAAGTCGATGCATCACACCAACAAGGAGCAGCTTAATTTTGTTGGCAATATTTTTGTCAAGCCAGTTTCACCGGAGAAGGTAACACCGACGTTCAGGACGCCGTGCACATCCATCACGGTTGGATCGATGGAAGTCCCAATCCGGTCCGGCCAGTACATCGATCAAAGCTAGTAGCGGAGCCTTTTATTTGTTCTACACGTCCTAAGATATTAAATCTACAAATACGAGTTGTGTCCTAGTGGTTTTGGACTTTTGTGTTCACACGTTCCGGATAATTAATTAGGAAAGTTTGATTAGAGATAGAGAGAGAGTCCGTATCAGGTATTTCTGTTTTTGCACGTCCGTTTGTTTGGTTAGGTAAAGTCGTGTGTTGCCTATATAACAGGCTGGCTTCGGCCGTGTATCGGAGGTCGAATTTTATCGAGAGTAAAAATACAGAAAACGTCCCATGTCGGGGGACACCAAATACCGTGTTCTTTGTTGCTGATCCGCGAGGGATTTTGTTGCTGCTGTGCGTGGAGTTGATCCAATCTACTCGACGCTAGATTCAGTTCTTACGGTCTCGCATCTTTGCTTGATCGGAAGTTCTTGTTGCTGCTACTAGTACCGTGAAAGATTGGGCGAAAACCTACGGATCATCTGGTTGATCCTTATCATCTGGTATCAGATTCGTCAGGTTTCTCACGGTACTGTTTTGTTTTGATCTGCTGCAATTTGCGTACTGTTTTGATTTGCTGGAATTTGCGATCTGCTATTTTCGTGGCTGCTGAAAAGTGGAGCGATCTGGTAAAGAGTACTACTTCCATACGTCTTGGTTGAGTACTAGTTAATTCGTATTGGGATTGGTTTTCGTGCTTCCTTGTACTTGTACGCGAAGTTTGGAGTTCAATTCCAATTTGCGATCTGGTTAAATCGTCTCCACCGCACGGGATTCAAAGGATCTGTCCTGGATTTCCTGATTTGTCTGCCGTTGAGGTGCTGGTTTGATCTAGATGTCAGAAACAGTCAAGGAGGAGCAGAAGGCAAACATGGATGATGCGGCTGATCTGGATGGGGTCGCGCTACCCGTATACGCTGAAGATCTTGCTGCGAACGTGCGTGAGGGATTTGATCTCACATGCGACTTTGTCATGCGGTGCCACAACAATCTGAAGAAGAAGATCGACACAAGATTTGATGATTTGGGTGCTCAGATTGGTGCATTGCAGACTATTGTTGAGAACCTGCAGGGGCCAGCGCCGCAAGCTCCACCACCGGTCGCGCAGCCTCCGCACGATGGGCGAGTAGACGAGCGTCGTCTGCCGGTGCAGCCACCCCCAAGAGTTGATGACCACGTTGGCGTTGCTGATCTCGCCGCGGGGTACGTGCCACGACCACGTCACAATGACCACCGAGCTGAAGCTATCGCTCGTGGCGGAGCGAACGACCGAGATCGTTTCGGTCAGGCTGCACGAGTTCCTATTGATGACGGCATCGGGCGCGTGAAGATATCAATTCCGTCATTCTCTGGGAAGTGCGAGCCAGAAGATTATTTAGACTGGGAGATGCGCGTCGATCAAATTTTTGACGCTCATCGTTACACGGAGGAGAGAAAGATGCAGCTTGCAGCCATTGAGTTCACCGGTTACGCCCTACTGTGGTGGAACCAAATTTGCCGCTCACGACATCGCCCGACGAGTTGGCAAGGGATGAAGGATTTTATGAGGCGACGATTTGTTCCTGAGCACTATAAAAGAAATCTGTACATCAAGCTGCAGCGTCTTACTCAAGGTACTTTGAGTGTTGATGAATATTTTAAGGAGATGGAATTGCTTATGATTCGTACAGAGACTACAGAGGTCCCGGAAGCGACAATGGCACGTTTCTTTAACGGGCTGAACGTCGAGGTGCAGGATCGAGTTGAGATGGTGGCCTACTGCAATATAGAAGATCTTGTGCATCAAGCTGAACGTGCAGAGCAACAGGTTAAGCGGCGTCAAGTTTCAGCTGCGAACACATGGCGACGTTCTCACACGGAGGATGCTAGTGCTAGTTCTAGGCCAACATCCTCTACACGCTCAAATAATTCTTTGCAAAAGGAGGCGCCAAAATCAGGAGTGTCACGAGCTGCTTCTAATACCCAATCCAGTGCACATATTGAGTGTTTTACATGTGGAGGCAGGGGACATATGAGACGTGAATGCCCCAATGCAAAGAAAATTTTGCTCACACAGGATGGCTATATCTCTGCAAGTGATGAAGAGGAAGTTGTTGATCAGACTAGTGAGAAGTCTCAGGAAGTTGAACCCTTGGATGTGGATGGTTATGAATTTGCTGCTCATTGCAAAAACTTGATGGTGCAACGTGTCCAAGCAGACCGTATAGAGGATAAAGGACAGCGGTGGAATATTTTTCAGACCCAATGCCAAGTTAATAACACCTCCTGCAAGCTAGTCATTGATAGTGGAAGCTATACTAACGTGGTCAGCAAGAGCTTGGTGGATGCATTAGCATTGTCTACATGGAAACATCCGCAACCACACTGCATCGAATGGCTATATGAATCTGGCAAGCTGAAAGTTACTCACAAGGTGCGTCTCAAATTTTCAGTGGGTCAGTATACTGATACAGTTATATGTGATGTCTTGCCTATGGATGCATGTCAATTATTGTTGGGAAGACCATGGCAGTATGATCGTCGTTCCACACATGACGGCAGATCCAATACTTACTCTATTTGGGATGATGGAAAACGGCGTGTGCTGCGACCAATGTTTGACAAAGAGATCAAGGTGGATTCAATTATTCTGGAGAAGAAGAAGGTCGAGAAGACTACCCCAAAACCGAGGACGGTTTCATCTCAAGGGGGAGGGGATGATGTGGCCATCTCTACTTCATATTTGATTCCGGCTAGACGCAACAACATGAGGCCTGTAGCTGTTGCCAAAGATGATTTTAAACAGATGGAAGTGTCTAAAAAGTCGATGCATCACACCAACAAGGAGCAGCTTAATTTTGTTGGCAATATTTTTGTCAAGCCAGTTTCACCGGAGAAGGTAACACCGACGTTCAGGACGCCGTGCACATCCATCACGGTTGGATCGATGGAAGTCCCAATCCGGTCCGGCCAGTACATCGATCAAAGCTAGTAGCGGAGCCTTTTATTTGTTCTACACGTCCTAAGATATTAAATCTACAAATACGAGTTGTGTCCTAGTGGTTTTGGACTTTTGTGTTCACACGTTCCGGATAATTAATTAGGAAAGTTTGATTAGAGATAGGAGAGAGAGAGTCCGTATCAGGTATTTCTGTTTTTGCACGTCCGTTTGTTTGGTTAGGTAAAGTCGTGTGTTGCCTATATAACAGGCTGGCTTCGGCCGTGTATCGGAGGTCGAATTTTATCGAGAGTAAAAATACAGAAAACGTCCCATGTCGGGGGACACCAAATACCGTGTTCTTTGTTGCTGATCCGCGAGGGATTTTGTTGCTGCTGTGCGTGGAGTTGATCCAATCTACTCGACGCTAGATTCAGTTCTTACGGTCTCGCATCTTTGCTTGATCGGAAGTTCTTGTTGCTGCTACTAGTACCGTGAAAGATTGGGCGAAAACCTACGGATCATCTGGTTGATCCTTATCAAGCTCCAGTGCAAACTGCCATGGTATATTGAGTCAACGAAGTAATCTAGCCTGTCCTGGTGGTGACGTTTCCCTCATTCCATTGCCTACAAAAGGAAATCAAGCAACAGTTAAATTTGGGTCTGATTCCCATCTCTCTAACTCCATGCCTTCTTTGTCGAGAGTTGAAGAGCAGAATAAGAGTGACAACCCTGCCTCAACAGCACATCTGAGAAATGGAGAAACCCAGACCTGCCCACCTTCAGCAACTTCAGATATTCCTCGGACTGAGTCAGGTAAAGGAACAGTTAGTGGATATCAAAATGGAATTACTGTGGATTGCAATGGCGCCACTCCCATGCATCCTATGCCATGCTTCCCTGGTCCACCTTTTGTGTACCCGTGGAATCCAGCATGGAATGGTATTCCTGCCATGGCAGCACCAGTATGCCCAGCTCCAGCTGAACCAGCAAATTGTTCGGAAAATGGCAATGGAACTAATGTTCAATGGAACTTTCCACCAATGGTGGCGTTACCAGGATTCTGTGGCCCACCCATTCCTTTCCCACTAATGTCGCCTTCCGTTTGGCCATTGGTTTCTCCCTGGCCTAATGGCGCATGGAGCGCGCCATGGCTTGCACCTAGTTATAGCATGTCAGCGACACCTCCCACAAGCAGTACTACAGGTTCAGATAGCGGCTCTCCAGTCCTTGGAAAACACTCAAGGGATTCTAATCCGCAAGGTGATGAGAAGGCAGAAAGATCCTTGTGGATTCCTAAGACACTCCGGATTGACGACCCCGACGAAGCTGCGAAGAGTTCGATCTGGACCACCCTTGGGATTGAACCTGGTGAGCGTGGCATGTTTAGACCGTTCCAGTCGAAATCTGATGGCAGGGAGCCAATATCCAATGCAGCTCGAGTCATGCAAGCGAACCCGGCGGCTCAGTCG
Source organism: Poa pratensis (assembly GCA_947311845.1). Taxonomy (NCBI): domain Eukaryota; kingdom Viridiplantae; phylum Streptophyta; class Magnoliopsida; order Poales; family Poaceae; genus Poa; species Poa pratensis. The sequence continues at coordinate 33,965,626 of CAMZMU010000091.1, read as the reverse complement.
CGCCACCAGACTTTCCAGGAGACGACGTGATATGGAACCTTGTGCGGTATTATTTTTCTCTTCAGACATGTTATATCAAGAAAATGTTGTAATCTGAACAATGATCGGCGACGACGTAGATGTTGCGCAACTGTACTACCAAAAGAGTGTTCTCACATTTTTCTTTCTGTATTTTATCTTGTAGAGCATGCACCAGTCCTACAGGTTCATGGACAGATTGTCAGCATGTATTTTGTTGTACAAGAATAATTGTGTAAATAGATTTGCGTAAAGCGTACAGGACTGGTATTCTGCTTTCAGAGTCAACATGGCCTGTTAATTTATTACTCCAAAAGGGTTCAGAAGCACGAATCGGTGACGAGAACTTCAACTCCGAAGAAAAACCGGTAACATTTCTTTGCTTCTGGATGTTTGCTGCCGCCTCTGCTTCTCACTTGCCACGAGTGTGTGGGAGTGATAATCAAGCACTGAGTAAAGTGAGTAGTGGTTGTAAGCTATGGGCCGGTATCTAGAAGTAGAACTGGTAGTGGTTGCTCACCTTTGTGGCCTGCACTCTGTGATTAGTTGAGGTGCCCCTGTCTCTGTCTTTTGTTCTTCTACTACTCCAAGTACATGTTGTGCTGCCTTTATTTACATCAACATCTGGAAGCTCAAGTCTCAAGTCGTAAAGCTATCCTTTATGTATATATGGTTCGGTAAGCTCTTTGCCGATGTGACAAGTGACTCGGCGCGGCGAATTCCGTGCGCCGTGTGTGCATACTCCACCATCTTTTTTCAGTTCCCAGAAATTTTTTCAGCATGCTAGTAGCTCTGCCACTGAATTGATGGATCCTTTTGTCCTCGAGAATGCTTGCTCCTGCACTGAACTAGTGTAGTACTTCCGTGTTGCAGGTGATATGGCTGAGGTGCTTGTTCTCCTAATTAGTTTCTTCTTCTTCTTCTTCTGGTAATGATGAGATGAGTAACGGTAGGTCGATCCATTGGAGCTTTAGTGTAGCCAACCCTTATCTGACAGTGTTGATGCAAAGCTGTTAGCCTGATAACAAATGACAGTGTGTGTCACTGGCCAGCTAGCATAGGATCGACGGTCATCGTAGTTATTTCGATGCAACCCAGCTGCCAATGTTAGGCAGAGAGCAGAACCATGCTTGAAGGGAGGGAATTCCGATCAGTCAAAGTCCCAAGCAAGCCTACCTGAAAGCGTACTTGTGATGTTACCCAGCGTCTTAGTTTGACTGACACGTACTCCAGTATAGTGGAGAACGAGGGAGATTCCTCCATGATAATGATATATAGTGGCACACTTTGGCAGGCACTTGACCGACATAAGTCCCCTAGGCTAAGGCTAGGGCAGTGATCACTGATAAGCGACCATGAGTGGTAGCTAGGGAAGGCAGATGACACTACGGTCGAGTTGTACTTGTTTATGTGATCCCGAGCTTGAGGTGATGGATTAGTCAATCATGGTCACCAGATCCAAGACTAGCTCTCAAGTCTGAACCCGGCACTCCAAGAGAAGAAGTAGAAAATGGTATGCTTTTTTTGACACGCGGTGTCCTGCTTTTGGTCGGCACGGGGCGGCGAGCTCAGCTCTCACTTCTTTCGACACGTCCGTGCACAAGGAATCCCCTCCATTCTATTCACCGATTCTTCGTGCCAGTTCGGCGATATGTCGGCATATTGTAGAGCACGTACGGTAGTTTATTGTTGAGTTGTGATCCAAATTCAGTTGAGAAGTACAGTATATATGCAGATAAGAGGCTATACCGCTTGTAAGCCGTCGCACGGGATAAGTCAATTGCAGTAAGTACGTAACGTAAAGTGGCGTACGATCCATGCAGAAACATGTCTTCTCTGTGATTATTTGGTGTTACATTTTCGAGGAAGCAAATACGTACAGAGAAGATACAGTAGGTAAAAGAATGCATGACTCGGATGGGCAAGGTAAAAAAGAACTACGGTCGCTACACACTAGCTAGTGGTGTCATCGATCGATCGTAAATCGGCTACAATGTGTTGATCACAGTGGTATGCATGGGACTGATTGATGATATATATATAGGTGGATATATATATATTTGTGTGTGCAAGTTGTGGACACATGGACGACATGGTGCTCTATCAGTACGACCCGCAATATATACTTGTGTGTATATAGACCGGGCAGCCGGCCACCACGGTTGACGGTTCACCGCTTGCTTCTCGATCCCCAACGAGCAAGATGAACCCAAAAACCTTCAGCATGCAAAGCGTCTCCAACGAGCAATTAACTAACCAGCTCAATGTGGCCTCAGTCAGCAACCGGCTCAACTAATTCGACCTTGTGACCTGCCGATCAGGAAACAAGAGACAACAAAAAAATCAGACAAAAGTAAACACATTTTGCATGCATGTTTTTGTAACATGTTTGTTCATGTGCACAGTGTGTTAGTCAGCTAGTGATATGCTACACTGACCAGGTAGTAGCTCTCGCCCATCTGCAGGCTCTGCATGAGGACGCCGTAGTCGTCGACGGGGAGGAGGCCGCCGGTGGAGTGGACGAGCATCACGTCGTGACCGAACATGGAACGCAGGTCCATCGGGCCCCTCGGCACCTCCGTCGCCACTCCGTTGATGAACACTGTGATGCCGGCTGCACGCACGCGCAAACATATTAATCAGCTTCAGTTAATTATAAGCTGTAAAAAGATCAACGTACACCGATTATCCGTCACAATGTCCCACATTATTCGCGCTAATGTGTTCCCTTGTTATGAACATGCATGCCTTTGTTGCACAAAATTCACATCTTCGGATGTTTAATATGTTGGGTTAATAAGCACGTGCGTCAACTATTGGAGAATCAAGTGTATAATGCACATCATGGCTAAACTAGTACTCCCTCTGTCCCCAAATATATGACATCCTAATAGTTTAATCTGAACTGCCACAACGTCTTGTTCTGAGAGACAGAGTGAGTACTAGATATAGAATTTGAATGCATCTATGATGCGAATTTCTCTGTTCCTTTCAAGATCCAGCGAGCGGTGGAAAGCTAAAGAACACGATTTCTTTCCATACACCGCAATTGGCGGGGTTTCAATATCATCAGGTAAGAGAACAAAAATTCATAGCAAAATGAGAGAGAGAGAGAGAGAGAGAGAGAGAGAGAGAGAGAGAGAGATTACGGAAAACCCGATTTCCTTTGAATTACCGAACCTATAGTGATGAAAAAGAATGAACTACATCGACCAATCAACAAAGAACTAACCATTTTTAAGTTAGGTATCGAGAAAGCCAAAATTTTGACCTAATGTGCTGACTTAGGCCTAATCCTTTAGCATGTGACCGAACAAAAACAAAAGGGTTAAAAACGTATATTTTAAAAGTAAAGAGACTTTACTTTAAACATGTCCCAATAACATAGAATTGTTGCATTTACCTTGATAGAAAATAAAAATCATACGGCGTGAATATATTCTCAGAAAAAGCCTCAAAATAATTAATACCGACAAACCAAGGAGGGCACTACAAAAATTCTTCCCCGCAAAAGGAAAAGGATAAGAAAACTTTAGGTTTAAAAAATTCAGTCCCCGGAATCAGCCAATGTATGTATGATGCGGAAAGTTTCTCTTCAATAAGGTTATCATCCAAACTATAGGTGAAAAGCTAAAGAATGTGATTTTCTTTTCACGGAATTTATAGCAAAGAAAAAGAATGAACTCCATCGACCGATCAAGAAAAAACCATAAAAGTTGGGATGGAGGAAGCCGACTGGAAATGGGGGATTTGGCCATTTTCCACAATTCACTTTTCATTTTGATAATTTGCCACCTCCTGTGATCGATCGAATTGTTCGTTGTGACGTGGGACATGCATGGCGGGACTCACCAGGTTGGCACGAGTAGTAGAGCTGCTGCTGCTGCTGCGCGGCGGCCGCCGAGAACGTCGACGACCCGGAGCCGCCACCGCCGTCCACGTACCCCATCTGCCTGGAGATAGCAAACAGGTCATCGCCGCCTCCGCACTGATCCATCTCCGCCAGCATCCCCACCGAAGGTGGCGAGGATGGCCAGGACGACGAGGACGACGACGAGCTGTACGCCGCGCCGCCGTGCGCGAACAGCCCCAGCGACGTCGATGATGCCGCCGAGCTGTGTCCTCCAGGCGCGGGTGGCGATCCAGAGGAGGCGGCGGACGCCTGCGCCTGTGCCTGGGCCTGCGCCTGTGCTTGGAGCTGGCGCTGGCGGCGGCGGGAGCGGGAGCGGCGGTTCTGGAACCAGTAGAAGACGTTGGCGTCGCCGACGGCGCCGAAGCGCTCGAGGAGCTTGCGGATGCGGACGGTCTCGTCCTTGGGCGGGTTCACCATGCCGCTGTTGAAGATGGACTCCAGGATCAGTATCTGCTCCGGCTTGGGCGTCCAGCGCGACCGCACCGGCTCCGCCGCCGCCTGCCTGTCCGGGCTGTGACCGCCGCCGTCCATGGACACGACTGATCGATCGAGTTAGCTGCGTAAGTAACTAACGGCTAGCTAGCTGGAATTTGGAGTATTGGACGATGAAGGGAGAGCGAGAGATCTTACTTGGTCAGACAGAGCCCTTTGGCCACACTATATATAGTGTTGCTTGCGAGTGAGCGGGGTAACATTCTGATGGTGATGCAGAAAAGAATCTTCACCGGTTCTCCTTTTTTTTTTGCATGCATAGTAGGCTCCATTTTGGCCATCGTCGTCGTCGGCTGTCCACCGTGTCAGGGTTGGTGTCCCGGTGTACTGTTTTCGCCTTATCACGGTAAAGTCGGAGTTGTGTGTCGCGGGACGACATGAGATGACGGCGATGTTGACACGCGGAGAGTGGTTTATGTGGTCATGGGCTATGGAAGCTTGCATATTTCTCGTGCGAGGTTCGTACCATGGATTTTGTGTGATTCCATCGCGGTGTTGGTGGAGTGGTAGTTGCCTATGGTGAACTTGAACTCGTCAAATTGGTGGTGATGAGCCATCAATGTCGATGATATTGCGGGATTATCTCGATGGATGGGTTTCCATCGGTGTGTGCCGAGTTTACATTGGTGCCGTCACTGCAAGCCAGTAACATAAATATTTTCTATGGCTCCTTTGATTTACGGGGTTTTCTCGTAGGATTTGTGTAGGATTGACACCATGTGGAATTTTCCTGCAGAAGCTGTTTGATTCACGGAATTAATCATATCCTCAAGAACTAACCCTACATGAATCTTGAGGTGTCAATTTCACTGGAATTGTCCACTAGGCCAGACCTCAAGAAAAAATCTTCACTATAATCAAAGATAATTCCGCCTCGCATTTCTATCTATCCTACGAACAAAATGGGACCTATAAGTTCGATTACCCATGCAGAACAAATTTGTTACTCGAGGCAAGACATTTTACAAACTACGGTATCTATCCCACAATATAACATGTTTTGGCTAGCCAAAAAAGGTTATATTGTGGAACAGAGAGAGTAGTTGTGAATGACAAGCATCCTTGCACATGTAAAACATCAAAACCGCTTTGCAAAGTACCCACTTTGGTAGCTAGACCCAGATTAACCTGTATACATAACAAAGAGACAAATTGCGAAAACATATAGAAAGATGAGAAGCATGGGGTGGTCATATATCCCCGACCAGATGAGCAGGCTACTAATTAAGATAGGCTTTTAATCAGTTCGGCCTCGCTTAAAGCCTTAAAGGTGCACTAGGCAAGAGCGTACAAACCACATGTGCTCGATCCTGGAAAGGAAGCCGACACATGTGCCCCACGGTTTGGCCTGCTGCTTGGATTGCCCTTCGCTGGGTGCAGGGGCCATCGGAAGGAGACGCCTAGGCAACCGATACTTCGATAGATCAATCGATCGATCGCCGGCCGGAGTCGGGGTCGGCGTCGGCCAGAGCGAGCTCTGGACCACGCGGCGGATGTCCGGCCCCCGGCGCGGGGGCGTCGGCATCGCGACGTGGCTCCGCTGCCCGCTCCACTGTACCGTCGTGGATAAGAATAGATTCCGTGCATGTCGCCCACATCCCAGGCCGGCCGGCCGGCACCTGGAGCCAACCCCACACGAACAACTCCGATGATCCGTCGTTAAAATGACGATGCGTACACACGTACATGCATACAGGTAGCCGTCGATGGTGTTGGTGCGTACGTGCAAGTGTGCAACGATATATAGATTTGTTTATATTCATTCAGGAAGAATCTATCCATCTACCTTGGTGCTTCCCTGACGTGGTGTTGGTGCAGGGAATCTGCGATCGGTGGCAACTTGTTCCCTGCGGCGACGAGAAAATTCCTCTGCTGCTCCGCGCTCCACGTCCTCGGAGCAGGCTAAACAATTGCCAGCGCCGCGCCGCGCGGGAGCTCGTGTCGCCTATGATTGGCCCGCCGTTCGGTTCCCCCCGGCCGCTTCCTCCTCCCCGCACTCGATCTCTGCGTCGGCACCCGGAGCAGACGACGACGAGGGCCACCGCGGCGGCGACGCCCCCGCCATGCATGCATCTTGGCACCTTGCCTGCATGCGGCGCACCCGGGCAACAGAGGAATCTGCCGACCTCTGCATGCATGCGCGGCCCAAAAGTTACCGCTCGTCGTCCATCTTGCACGGAGCTGCGCGTAAGCTCTCGCGCCGTACGTTGGTTAACGCATCACCTATAGATCGACGTAGTGTCCGCACCGGCTCGGTCTGCGCGGCCCAAAAGTTACCGCTCGTCGTCCATCTTGCACGGAGCTGCGCGTAAGCTCTCGCGCCGTACGTTGGTTAACGCATCACCTATAGATCGACGTAGTGTCCGCACCGGCTCGGTCTGCGCGTCCCAAAAGTTACCGCTTGTCGAGCTTGCACGGATCTGTATGTCAATTATCACGCCGTAACAAAAAATTCTCGCGTTGTACTCCCTCCGTTCCAAATTAATTGACTCAAATATAGATACGTTCATATTTGGACAAATGGAAATCAATTAATTTGGAACGGAGGGAGTACATGTTAGGCAACTCCGGCGAACCAACTTGTCCGTCCATGTTTGTTTATGTTCATGCAGATAGAGAATACGGCCTAACGCGGTGATGTAAACGGATAAATTTCTGTTTTGCTGGTTTTGCACCCTAAATTTAGACTAAATTTGCATCTAGCCGGACACGCCTCTGACCTCCTCTTGTCTTCCCCTGACCCGCCTACCAACGCCACACCATCTCACTCCACCCTCTCCCAACCGAGTACTACCACGTCTGTCATAAAATTTCATGGCGGACGCACCCAGGGGGAGAGAGTGTCGGACACAAAGAAGAGGACAGTCCGAAGGAGGAAAGACAAGGCCCGGGAGCTAGAAGCAACTCTGGTCTTGTCAATAGGCATCCGCTATTCAGCATCATGCCACCACCGATGTCATCGCCACCCAAATCAAGCATATATAAAGCCTTCCCCATGCTCGGGATCGTCCACGAACCGCCCGCCCTAGCCATGGCCACCAACATAGTGGATAGGGTGGGCTCGCCCGCGAACTGCCGCCCGGACTATGGGTACCTACCAGGACACACGCCCCGCCAACGTCTCCATTCTCCACCTCGGCTCGTGACGGCTCGCCAAAAATCGGTGATTCCGTGCTGATTGTCCCCGTGGTGCCGCCTCTTGATCTACGCCACACCATTGATGCAAAGGAAGCCCCCGCTGGTGCTCTCGAGGGCAAACCTCCCCGATGCTCGTTGACTCTTATCAAGCAAAAAGGGTGGCAGCAATTCATCGACCATCGACATTGATTAGGGCACCCTAAGTGAGAAGAGGCCAAAGGGAAGGACCAACTCCAAGTTAGATGCAAAATGCGAGGCTTCCACAATCGCATTGCAAAAAAATTGAAATGGTTGATAGCCGTAAAGAAGTTGTCAAGTGAGAAGAGTGAAGAGAGTAAACACGCCGGGAGATCGAAAGAGAAGCAAACGAAGAACTAATTTGAAAAAAAAAACTCGACAGTGAGTCCAATACCCAGTCAAGGGACAAGAGAGTGGAGCTCAAGTAAAAGGAGCTAGAGCTTGCTATACTCACTGTGGAGGCCTAGATCAGGACGACCGACCGGAGTATCATGGACCAATAAGAAGGTTTTGGTTTGAAAAGATGGAAAACATGTCCGAAGAAGATCGAGGGTGATCAATCGATATGTTTGCATTATATTTGTGTGTTTTACATGTAACTATGAGACCACCCCACGTGTCGGGGATCAGTGATCGTCGATTCTTGTGGTACTACGTTGTATTTCGATGTGGATTAACTGAATTGCAATGTACTGGTAATTTATTCGCCGTCATTTGATAAAGAAATGATCAAAATGATGATAATGACAAAAAAAGGGACATATGGACAAAATGACCAAAATGAACACAATTTATTTGATGTCATTCATCACGTTAAATGTCTTGACCAGAAAAGGACGAACATGAACCGGATATGCATATCCGTAGCGCGGCCAAACGGGTCAAAATAGACACATTTCGTGTCCATTTTGAATCGACCCGCTAAAGTTGCCCTTAGTGAACACATCACCTAGAGTCCTAGAGACGTGTTCGCAGCTGCTCAATCTACAGATAATGGCATGATTAACGCGGCCAGTTGCTGAAACACACTGGAGACGTGTCGGACCAGATGCGCCGGTGCAAATAGCTGCGGTCTAAAGTACTCCATCCGTTCCAAATTAGTTGTTTTCCATTTGCCAAAAAGTAGATGTATCTAGACATGTTACAAGTATAGATACATCCACTTTTTGGTAAATAAAAGACAACTAATTTGGATAATTTGGAACGGAGGGGGTAGCAGGCAGCGGCCGACGACAGCGATCCCATCGGCAGAGGCGGATTTCGAGTGGGCCGACAGCGGCTCAAAAAGGGAGGCCCAGGTTCCATGACTCCATCTTCTTCTCCGGGTAGTAAATTAATTAACTAACCGGACGGCGCCCAGACCAATCATGCGAACCTGCCTAACACCTCTCCCTTCTATCCTTCTTCGTCCTGTCTGTCTGCGTTTGTTTACTTCTACTACCCTTCGAATGCAAATAGGAGTTAAATTATTGATGTGCTGATGCTAATCCTACGTGGTAATAATTGGTTCGCCACAATGGCGCTAGATCGAAATGATGGCAAGGGGTAGACCAAAGTTATGCTAGGGTTTCCTTTTAGTCTACATGATCCCCATTTGCCCACATTGGTGCATGCCTTTGTTTCTTCTTTTTGTTTACCGAGAAATTCAGGAGGTGGACCGTGCAATTGAGAGGCAAAAGACATGACGTTGGAAAATAGCGGCACATGTCGGGCCAATGACGAGTATATGTAATCTGAAGGCGTCCATCACGAACATGCCGCCTCGGACAAGAAGGAGAAGGTGTCCTCTTGGTCATGTTGTAGATCATTATGCCGTGAGGATTTTATTATGTCCATGTGAATAACTTACTTTTGGCTTCCGGCTTAAAATCCCAAATCATTTGGTGATTGACGGGCCGGGCTTGTGGCCTGCCACTCTTTCACTAATTTGGACATGCCTTTTATTTTAGAAAATATCTCATATACGATATCGGTTGAGTTCGGGTTAAATTCTCATTGTGGGGAGCAACAAAGTTTAAGCATGCTCTCGTTCCTGCAAATCTAGAGAAAGAGGAGAAGAAAGCTATGCAAGCTATTCTGAAGTTAATCTAGAAGGTGTGTGTGTGTGGGTGGGGGGGGGGGGGGGGGGGGGGGGAGGAGGAGGAGGAAAAGAAATATCCATATGTGATGTTGTTATTGTAATGAAAAAGTCATTTTAAATTGCGGATAATTTTTTACGCGTCTTCAATCTTATGTACTACGATGTATATTCAAAAACAACAAATGTGAATCATATGATGATTAATTCGTAGAGCTCTACAAAGACACTCAACCTTAATCAGACGTTGTACGGCTCATGATGCATGCATATACATGGCCAGAATCAACAATTCATGGTCATGTCTCCAACATGAGGACAAATGGAGAGCCATGGTGCAGCCGGCTGGAGTCGGTTACGCGAGATTTGTTTAGCCGGGGCGCCTCATTACTTGCTAGTAGCTAGAATTGAATTTTAAGGCTTTGCTCGTTCGTGATGCTTATTTTTAGATGGGTTGATTCATGTATCGACCATGTGTGATATGTATACCGACTCTGGTTGAATAGTTTACAGTAATTATATAAATACGTTGTATGCATTGATTTATACGGAGGATGGGCCTTTTCCCGTTTTCGAAAAAATGGCCATGAGAGTTGAAGTTACTACCATCTAAAAGGTGATAGATGATCCCACCATTAGATCAAAGTAAATGGATGGTCTAGAATGAGCATGTCAAAGTTTCTCAAACATGGGAATAATTATCTATTTCCTCCGCCAGCATCAGCAGTTTACCGACGAAAGATTCAACCGATTAAATATGTATACGTGCATGCCCAATCATTAAGCTCACTATACGTGTAGTAACGTAACCAAAAATAAAATAAAATTAGTAGCGACCTAGCTAAACCTTCACTGTATGGGGCGTCCGCATATTTTCCAACTACTCGATCTCGTGAGTCATCTCTGTTTCTTAGTTATTTGTTTAATAATGGTTGTCAGCTAGTAGTAAAAAAATCAGGGAGCAAAAAAACACCTCCACAACGAAATCGGCAACACTGCTTGCTTTCAACTTTAGGCATCACGCACCAGCTCTGGACTTAGTGGACTTTCCACCAACCTACACGGCCGAAATGTGGAGCCATATGCACGCACACACGTATACTTTTGGCGTCATGTCGGGTCGTTTATATAAGCTAATTTTGTAAGCTGTTAGTTGCATTCATAAACCACTTTAGGACGCACAATGATGTTGTTAGTCCAGAACTGTTGGTGCCTAGGTAGCTACTTCAATGATTTCTCGTAGCTATTACTATTAGACTTATCTGTATACATATCTATTAGGAAATGTCGGAAGCCACTAAGCATCCAGCTCGTGGATGACGACAATGCAAGTGGATGCGAGGAAAGTATATATTTTTTTATAAAGGGGATTTATTACTTAATAATACCAGCAAGTATTACATTCGGTGTCTGTATAACTAAGATGAATACAACTGCAACCAACGGACAAAAAGTTAAGAAAGCAAAAGGACAATAATTTGAATCATGAAAAAATGTAATTCGTCTATGAAGCTGGAGAGCCAATCCGTAGATCACACGACCATGCAAAAAAATCCCTCGCTGTAAGGTCAAACCGCACATATAGATAGCTTCATAAAAAGGCCGTGATTCTCTACACTTAGTAGAGACGACCAGGAATGGAGTAAACTAGTACACCGGTAGATGACCCGCATTAGAGAACTATTTTTATCGTTAAGAATTTTTTCGTTCGTACATAGGCAAAACGATCATACTGCGAAATCGCTCCCACACTAATAAGAATTCTAAACTTGAAATCTATTCCATGTAGCCAGTTGCCAAAAATATTTGTAACACTATGCGGAGGATACAAGTTAGAACCTATAAAAGATTTTCCATGTGGAACAAGCAAATTTGTACTGAAAGAATAAGTGTTTGATCGTCTCATCATGATGACATAATACACATGCTAGTGGTGTTTTAAAATATTGCTTTCGTGAGGATTACACCTTTTTGAATATGCCATACAAATATTTTAATTTTGCGAGGAAAGTGTATGTTGTAAAAAAAAGTATAATATAGTATATAAGTGCACTGATAACTTAACTATCTATTTTTTTAACGTGACTAGTTCTCTGTCCACGGAGAATCAACTTAATTGTTGGTCATATGACATCATTCAATTTCAGATGCAACTCATGTAGTCATGTGCCCTAAATGTGCAAGCGAGGAATTCCGGTTGCAATTTTAACCCACATGCAATTGCAACCCTTTGTGAAACTTTTAAATACATGAATCACGATAATATAACTATTCCAGATTCGACTGAACTCTAAATCAATTCTTGGTCGATCGAGAATTTGCAACACCGTATATTATTTCCGAAACCGAGGTCATGCTACTGATTACTGAAGTAGCATCCGTAATGGCATTAGGGTATTGCGTTGTGCAACTCATGCTTGTTTTTCTTTTTTCGGCTGGATAACGTCATTAGGGTATTGCGTTGTTGCAGAAGCTGGGTGTAATTGGTATCTCCGTGATATTAATATATATCTAAAAATAATATGATATCACCAAATTTCAGCTGCAACTCACGTAGTCATGTGCACTTGGTTGCAATTTCAACCCCACGTGCAATTGCAACCGTTTGTGAAACTTTTAAATACAAGAATCACGATACAAATCTGAATGTTTCAGATTTGACCGAACTCGATCTAAATCTTCGTCGATCGAGAATTAGCAAAACCGTTCCGAAAACGAGGCCATGCTACTGATTACCGAAGTAGATACTGTTTGTTTTCCCTGACGACGCCGATGGATGAATCATCGGTCTCTTGTCCCATGCACGAAGACTTTGTTGGATCGGTCGACTGCAATAAAGCAAACGAAGCTAGGAAGAAGCAGGGTGTGTACATGCATACGTGACGACAAGAAGACGTCGCTGGGATCAGGTGAAAAAGGAGCAGGCTTCGCGCGGACACGGCACGAGGCGCTGTCGTCCAGGGCTGGCGGGGCGTGCATGCACGTTCGCAACGGCAACGGCAACGGCAACGGTGGTGGGATCATATCACGGGCAGTGCACCGCGCCCGGCCGGCCTAACTAAAGCTTCGTTCCCTGCTCACCGGGTCACGTCGTGCGCCCCAAAAGACCAACCGGCGACCAACCACCGTACGTGCCATGTCTGCCGCCGGCCGGCCGGCCGGAGCTGGATTTGCTCATTTATTGACGTCGGAGCCGGAGGAGGAAGAGACAACTAACATCGATGATGCCAGATGGGGCTGACTGTTTAGATCACTATACATACCGTGAGCAGAGTAAAGTATATATATGTACACAAGTAGACGAAAACGTAGTATTTGATTGCCACCTAGCTAGCGTCTACATACGTACACATTATAGCTTTTGGATATGGATAGTGCAGTACTGGCTGCTTGCCGGAATGCCGGTCAGCAAATGCTGCTTGGCCTAATCCGGCCGGCCGTGTTTCGCCCATGCATATATGGTGCCATTGGTACGTGCTCTCTTTTTGTTGCTTCACTTTGAAGGATAGAGCTTTCCGCTGCAGAATTGCAGGTCTCGGAACTCGGGTTTGGGAACAAAGGCGTGTGTCGGTCCGATTCAATCATCATGATTGACGACTCCATCACGTATGAAGCTGATGAACTGAATACGGAGTATTTTCCTTGTGCATGCAGGAAGGACACCATGTACTGTTTGATGTGGAAACAATATAGAGGGAGGGTCTGGGATAGCGATCGCCCGTCGCGCGCGCAACGGCGAATGCATGCACAGCTAGCACAACATGTGTGCTACATCCATGATGCATCCAAGTGTTTGTTGGATCATTTCCCATCGATCACCATCAGCAGCCAGGTGAAACGAACGGCCGGGCCGGTTCATTCATGCAGCTAGCTCGATCATATCATCCGTTACGCTGTCACTTCGATCATCGATCGATTCCATATTGCCATGTGCATGTGCCGTGTGCATATATAACCGTCGGCGTGGCGCTGTGGCTGACCACCCAACCTGTCGTCCTGCCCTGCCCTCGACGACGGCTCACCTCGCCGGCGCTGTTCGCACGGTCGGTCGCCATGGCGGGGAACAAAAGCTGCAGTGGAGATCTAGAAGCAGAAAAGCGACGGCACAAGCGATAGAAAGGGTTTGGTTGGGGTTGGCAAGGATAAGACTTCTGGCTGGTCTCTAGCTAGCTGCTAGCAAAAGGAAGAGGAAGGCAGGAACGATCAAGAAGCGTCGATGGTGTCGCCATGGGGTCCTCCACGCACCGCCAGCCTCCAGCAAATGCTAGGGTTAGATCGATAGCGCGCTTGGGCTCTTGGCGTGTCTCCGAACCGAGGAACACCACGTGGTCCACAAACGACGGATTAATCATATTCTCGTTACTATATAAGTATAGTCGCAGATGCCTCGTGCGTGGAAAATGTTTTCTTATTTTTTCCTTATATAGCAAAGGCAGAATTTTTATCACTGGCATCGCGCTGCTGTTCATGATCATACCACTTTTTGTTTTCAGCATTTTTCCTTCTACTTATGGTCCGTGCTTGTGGTCTACTACGTTTCGTATACCCTGAGCAATTCCGGGTGTTGGTGTCGGACAGTACCGCCTAGGATCTGGAACTTTCGTTCCATCTCTGTTGGACTATAACTTTTTTCTCAAAGAATTACGTACTATTTTTTCCTAATTAAATATCGACTTTTTTTAGGGGATTATGAAATATATCGACTGTTTGAGGGAATTCTAGTTTTTTTTAGAGTGAGAGTGATTTGAGGGATTTTAGTGCCAGACTGTGAGCAAAACATTTTCCTGCCCAACTCTAACACTGTGTCTCCGGCCGGAGGCCACATGTTCTGCGGATCACGCGGGGCAGCAAACTGGGTCACCTCTCGCCTGAGATGCAGCCCAGTAAGAACGCAAATCTCAAGGACGTGGACATTTAGGCCCATTTAGGTACAAATTTGTTTTCGATCGAGTTTCCGTTTAATACTGAGATTTCTAAAATAATACCTCGTTTTTTCAATCCAATATAAAACCACAACTTTAAAATGTACTGCTTTCAACATGTCCACCTCCAATTTTCCAACCTAGAAACGAGAAACAAACGGTTTCTTCTCTCGCCATCGTGTCTACCTTTGATAATTGATACTACATATGCCATTTCTCGTCAAAAAAGTTATTTCCTTTATATAGGTAGCCTAATGCTAGGCCATGCTGCATTACAAGGCAAAGACATTTTTAGACTAACACGGCTTCTATCTTAATCATTGATTAACCCACAAACCAATGAGCCAATAGTCACAAAGTAATAAGTATGTCGAGGATTTCAGGTTAGTTTGATTATAGGCCAACAAAAAAAAAAGGGAAGTGACAAACAAGGCACAAGACTATGATGTCATTGTTTTCTCGAAGGAGGGGGGCGGTTGCCGCAGGATCCCTCTAAGCTTTCTTACGATCAATTCCAACGTGCTCCCTATTATCGACCTCTGAAACTTAAAGAAATACGTAGTTATAAATAATCAGTCCTACGAGTGTTTACGAAACATGGATATTAAGATAAGCTTATTATAGATATTCCAATAGTGCCCAACACAAAGTAGAGAGAAAACATTCAAACAAGTTTCATGGATTAACCTTAAAAACCATCGTGGATTGCAAAAAAAACTCGAGCAAGGGTTCCAGTAACCCTCAAGCAACTTCCGCACACCACTCCAGATTATGAGTTAAGTAAGCGCACCACCGTTAACAACAGAAAAATATGCTCACCTTTTGTGGTGTAATATTCTCGCATAAGGGAAATTACTCTTTTATTCCTTTTGTGAAACTTAACATATGAGTATCTTTATTACTCTAGAAATAAAAACTCCAAAAGCTAATGATCTTGTCCTAGACCAAATTGAAACATTGCAACCTTGTAGGGGAAGAAAAACATAATATATCTTCATTAAGCATTCGAATAGGCAATCTAGAATACATAGCCAGAGTATTCAAACCACCTTACTTTAGAGAATATCTTATTGAACTCACACGACACTAGAAACACCATCACACTACCGGGCTCGTTAGCGGCAAATAGGTGACCCACAGCATGAAGGATTCCTATATGGGCCTTCTGCAACCCATTTACAGGTACAATTTCTTATTTTACAAATCTTCAAATGTATATTTACTTTATAAGTTAGCTTAGTAAATATTTAATAAACAAGGTGAATAAGAAAATGTAGATGTCCATGTACATCTAAATAATGTTCACACATATAAAAATAAATGTTCACCCGTATGTAAAAAGTGTTCATGTGTTATAAAAAGTTGGTCCAGTATATTAAAAATGTTCAACCAAAAAATATGTCCTTGGTTTAAATGTCCATACGTATAAAATTATTGTTTCCATGTATTAGTAAAACTACTTTTGTCATTAAGACAAAAAGGAAAACAATGACTAATAAGAAAAAGCAAAGTAAAATGGTAAAGAGAAAGAAACCAAAATAAAACCTACAAAAAAGAAAATTAGAAAACAAGAATAAAACATGTTGGGCTTTGCCGAGAAAGCAAATTCTTCCTTGTCGGGTCATCGGTGTAAAAAATGGAGCCCCACACCCATGAACACAACGCCTCTCGGCATCCAGAGGTGTTATACACCGTTCTTAGCGGTGCCAAAGCCTGAGACGAAGAGTACTTGGGCCGCATTTTCTAGGGCCAGTAACAGGTACAATTTTGCTTTCTTATTCTTCATTATTTTTGTTTTTAATTTCAACATTTTTTAAAATCTGAAGAAGTTTCAAATCTGAACATTTTGAAATGTAACATTTTACAAAAACTGGGCATTTTTAATAATCTAAACAATTTTTAGATCTGAAATTTTTCCAAAAACTAAACATTTTTTTTTTTAGACCTAAGACTGTAGAGCTTGCGCTCCACAACATTTTATTTCAAAACTTCAAACAAAAACATACTGTACAGGGGAGAAAACAAAAGGAAAAAAGCTATCTACGGCAGATTGTCAATCCATGATGACAAGCTATTTACATATTTGGATTTCACCCTATGCACATGCATGGTGATCTCATGCGTGAAGTTTCTCCTCCAAGATCTAAAAGTGGGCAGCACATTATTGAAGATTGCATCATTTCTTTGCTTCCAAATGTGCCAAGCAGCCAAGATCACCACCTCAGTAAAGAACCAAAAACTAAACATTCAAATCTGAACTATTTTCAAAACTGAAGATTTTAATAATGTGAACATTTTTAAAATCATACAAAGTAAAATAGGAAAAGAAATAAAATGAAGAAAAAAATAAAACAACTTAAATGGGCCGGTCCGCTGCCAAAACCTTTCAGGTGGCGTGAGGCCCCAGCGCCGCAACGAGCGGCAAATAGCATTTGTGCTCGGCATCCTTGGGCGCTCGTGTGCTGGCTCTTTTTCAATTTGTAATCTTCCTGCTTTGCTTTGGACCCTCGCAATTCGGCCTGCTAGTCTGCGGTCCATCTGGAAGGAGTGCAAACTTTTTTACGGCAAGGAACGACCAGTTTCTCTGGTGCTGGGAGATTGAGGATGAGCTCGCGATTTGGGTGTTGGCCAGACGCTGGCCTCTCATGATGCGAGAGTAGTCCTTCGCGTGCAGCGCCCCTTTGCTGCCTTGCCCCGGCATTCTAGGGTTTCTCTCTTCCCTTTCCCTTCATTTATTATTTTGTTGTAACGATGTGTAGCCCGACACTCGAATCTGAATTCAATGTGCACAATCGAGAAATACGCAGCTCTCTCGTTCGCATCTCAAATCTGAATTCAATGTGCACAATCAGAAGCACTAGAAGTCTTCTTCTAATTTCAGGCAGGGTCATAGATGCCAGCGATTCCTTTGGTTGTGTGGCTAACTGAACTCTGTTGTTCTTTCGTTCTTGCAAGTGCAACTCAACCGGAAAGATAATCATTGTCAGTCTGTAAGAAATGCTACTTAAAGACATGCGTGATGCGTTGGCCCAAGGCCTTGTAACAAATGCTACTTAAGGACATAGCGTGCCTGGAAGCCTCGGTAGGAAGGTCATAACGTCCGAAGTCTGGATCACTGTAAAGCAGTCATTTGAACTCGATGCAATTTCGGGATCATGATCCCCAATCCCTCCCTACTCTAGATCCAATGCCAATAGTGGCTAGTTCTCGAACAACACTTAGTTCTTAATCGCAAAAAAACGACACGTAGTTCGGAATTCACCTATGCAAAGACCTGAATCCTGTGAAGAAAACGAAAAAAAAGGAACGGTTAAACCTCAAACATGAAGAGAATTAATCGCGAAGGAGCATGTTTTTCATGCCTGAGCAAGACTAGCTACAACGCTATCAGTAACTGTCAGCATTCAAAGTCAGCATGGTCAATTCTAATACTTCTAAATCTTGATCTCATCCAGATTCATCTTCCCAGCTCCAGGGTAATTGTACAAACTTCTTACAGCTGCACACCCGACTGACATAACTTGGATGTTTCCAAGTCGTTAGACTATGGATGCTTCTGAATTATGTTGCTTGAGGAGACGATGCACAACGAGCTAAACACAGCCTGAGCAAAAAGCATGAGAAATCGGCACCGCACTTCAAACTGGATAAGCTCGACCGAAAGCTATTTGGCAGTTGAGATGTTTCATCTAACAGCGTGTCTATTCCCTAGGATAGCCATGAAACAAGATTTGCCATACAAGTTTGTGCCCGTTCCAGTATCCAAAATGTTAAAGTCCCTTGTGCTGAACTTCCAAAAAAAGATCAATTTTATCGTGTTTTCACACTTTTTGACATAACTCGGATGTTTCCAGGTCGTCTGATTATGGACGCTTCTGAATTATGTTTCTTTGGACAAGTAGCTAGCACTTCAAACTGGATAAGCTCGACCGTATGCTATTTTTGCAGTTGAGACGTTTCATCTAACGGTATGTCTGTCTAGACTATAGGATAGCCATGAAACAGGATTTTCCATACAAGTTTGTGCCCATTCCAATATCCAATATGTTGTGAAGTTCGTAACGACCATATCGGTTAGCAGTATGGCATGACTGCTCGCATAACTCCATGACCAGCCATCTGCACGTCGTTTGCTCGTTTCGGTGGATATAGTAGAAACAAAGCGACAAGGGTGGCGGTGTCCGTCTTATCCATGAACTATCAAAAACCCAATAATGCTTATCATCAGCATGCCCAGTTGATGCAACAGAACAACACAGCTTAGAGCATCTCCACTCGTCGCTCTCAAAGCCCCCCCAAAGACCTTTGGGGCGCGCCGAGCAAAAACGGCTTCCACTCGCGCCCCCAAAGGCTCATTTCGCCCGGGCGCGCTCCAAATTTCGTCTGGCGCTACCGGCCCAACCCCCTTCTCTGGGGGTCGTGGTGGTAGCGCCGGACGAAATGAAACACGCCGTGGGTCCGCCCTGTCAGCGTCACGGCGCCTCAAATTAATTCATCGCTGTCGGCCCCGTAGTTCTTTTGCCCACCTCGCTTCGCCGCTATCTGGGTCGCCGCTCCCACCCCCGGCTCCGACCGGCGGCGAAGCTCCTCCGTCCGACACTCCTCCGTCCTCCTCCGCCCGCCCACCGCTTTGGAGCTCGTCGCAGCGCCTGGGGATCCGTCAGCGACCTCGCACGCCCAACTTGCACCGAAGGTGTTCGACCAAAGGTAGGCGTCGACTTTTATGGAATTTTCGCCGGCGCCGGCGACAGGACATTGCTTGCGTTCCTATTTCCATTCCTGCAGATGGACAGCGACGACGAGTTGATGGCGCAGATGATCATGGAAGAGGAGGCAGACATCGACGCCGAAGAGGATCAGCACTTGGCCATTCTTGCTTGTCTTGTCCGGCTCCAAGAAGATGAGGTCGTCTGTGCCCTACCCAAACGAGGATGATCACATCCAGGGAGGAGGAAGAGCAAGCAAAGAATGAGGGCGGAGGGCCATTGCATGCTATATGCCGACTACTTTGCCGACGATCCAAGGTTTGATGCAAAGGATTTTCGCCGCCGCTTTCGGATGAGGAGAGAGCTGTTCAAGACGTTGGTGCAAACAGTCCGAGAGTATGACCCTTGGTTCAAGTTGAAGAAAGACGTCGTGGGCATGCTCGGCTACACATCGATCCAGAAGTGTACCGCCGCCATGAGAATGCTTGCGTATGGAGCTCCTGTAGATGGTCAAGACGACTATTTGCGCATGTCAGAGTCTACTGGTCTCAAGTCAATTTACAGATTCCGTAGAGCGGTGGTTGCTGTGTTTGGTCCACACTATCTGAGAGGACCAAATGAGCAAGAACCAGCTCGCATCTTGGCAACAAATGAAGAAAGAGGTTCCCTGGGATGCTTGGAAGCATTGACTGTACGCACTGGAGCTGGAAGAACTGTCCTTTTGGTTGGCAAGGATTGTACAAAGGATTGTACAAGGGTGGCCATCATGGGGTTTGCAGCGTGATCCTTGAAGCTGTGGCCAACCATGAGACTTGGATTTGGCACGCTTTCTTTGGAATGGCAAGATCTCACAATGATATCAATGTGCTGCAGTGCTCTCTGGTGTTTGCCAAGCTTCTTGAAGGTCATGCTCCACCTGTCAACTATGAGATCAATGGCCACAGTACACCGAAGGCTACTACCTAGCGGATGGGCATCTATCCCAAGTGGTCTACATTTGTGAAGACAATCTCGGCACCAAATGGCAACAAGAAATCTTGGTTTGCCTCGCAAAAAGAGAGCAAAAGAAAGGATGTCGAGCGTGCATTTGGTGTTCTCCAGCAGAGGTTTGCTATTGTCCGGTACCCTGCTCTCACTTGATCGACCGAGCAGATGTCGGAGGCATGAATGCATGTGTGATCATGCACAACGTGATCATCGAGGATGAGCGTGAGAATCCAATGCATGATCCGCTTCCGTTCGACTTCGAGGGTCCTCTGGCCGATGTTGATCATGAAGTGCCCGCAGATTGGACCGACTACATCACCGCACAGATGGAGATCAGAGATGAAGGTGTTCATCAACAACTTCAAAACGATTTAGTGGAGCATTTGTGGGGTGCGCAAAGATTAGCCGTAAATTAGTTGTATGAATAATTTTTATTTCATTGTGGAACTTCATTTGTATAACTATATTTGTGCTACTATTGTGAAACTTTATTTTTTGATGTTAAAATTGATATTGAGCATCAGTTTTGTGGGGGGGGGGGCGAGTGGGAAGAGGGCGCGCCCAAACGCGCTCTTTGGTCCGGACGCCCCCCTCCCAAAGCGCGTGCGCTAGCTCAAATCCGGACACGTTTTGGGGGACGCGAGTGAACATGCTCTTAGGCCTCCCGTCTCAGCAAAACCAATCTCCTTCTTGATTGAACCACCGCGCCCACACACGCCCTGTCAACATAAAACTCTCATAAGAAAATCGAGTTTGTTCAGAGGTCAAGTTCACATCGACTAATGTCTGAATTAGTCAAGATGGATCTTCATTAGCATTTTCTGAGTTCTCAATTCATACGAACATGAGGCATCCCTTTGGTCGTTAAGCAAGGATTATCAATTTATCATGCTCGAGCAAGGACCAACGACACAATCGATAGCACTTCATCAGGCTTACAAAAACTAAAACCTTGAGCCTGAGATTCTGCCCCTCAATAACACAACACACAGCAAGAACAAAAAATAAAATCTGTACAGGATTGGCCGAATTTCTCCAACAACTATCTTCCAGAGGGGATCAGCGAACTATCAGATCCCTGGTGAAGAACGGCGTCGCCGACGGAGGCAATGGCAGCCACGGGCCACCGATTGCAGCAGCCTCCATCTTGATGGCCTCCGCTATCGGTACCAGCGTCGGCTTCTCGCTGTAGCTGAACTGCAGGTCTCTGTTTGCTGCCAGAGCCAACAGCTCCGACTCCTCCAGCCCCCGTGCTGGGCCGAGGCTGCACCTGTCCGGTGAGTGCTTCGCGAGAGCGTCCTTGAACTTCTTGATCTGTAACCACAGTTGCAGCGAGCATGTGAGCATGCATCCTAATTGTGTCTGAAGAACATGAGCATGCGTTTTGAAGTTGGACAGAGATTCTAGGAAGCTGACTCACCGTTGCGTTGGTGCAGCTGAAACTGCTGACCCTGCCCTGAGCTCCCCTGTAGAACCTGAAGAAAGGGAGGACATGGACATGGAGGCTGTAGCACATGGACTTGTGCTGCTCGTAGTTGACTTGCAGGAACAGCACATCCGGGTTCCGCTCGGCGAACTGGGCAATCTGCACATCATAATCAACGGATTCTCTTGAGTATATTGCAATGTTTGGAACTAAATTGTCAGAAATGAACAGGGGATTGGCCATGATTCCATTTCTACCTTGGGGTGGAGAGCCGGCAGCCACCGCAGCCGGGGGAGAAGAAGTCGACGACGACGAGCCTGTCGCCGGCGTTGCGCAGGGAGTCGGCGAGGTCTGAGCCGACTCGACCTCCCTCATGTTTGGCTGCGTGCCCTTCTCCCACCACCGCATGGCCTTGCAATCGTCAGGTTGCCGTTCATCTGCAAGAACCAACAACCAGCTCAAATTTAGTTTGCGTGTAGCAGAAATCTGCAATGCATTCTCCAGCAGCTTAAATCACAGCCTAGACGACGGGAGGAGAATAAAAAATTCTTCGCTTGGGGAAGATGAAACGAAACTGAAATCTCAAGATCTATTCTTGAATATTTTTTTGAACAGGGAGAAGAACACGGATTCGAAATGATGAACCGACCTGGCCAGCAGCCGCCGCCACCTGGAGACTCCGAGGCTGGGGCCTGTCCGTAAGAGCCACCCTCCCGGCGGAGAAGGAGCCCTTGGCGCGGTACCCACCGCCCATCGGCAGGCACTCCGCGAGCGCCGCCGCGGCGCCCAAGTCCCCGCACGGCACCGCCACGCTGCCGTTGCCGCACAGAGCGTTAGCCATGACTGCCGAGCTCGTTCTCACGGGGACCCAAGCGCGGAGCAAAGAACAGGAGACGAGGGAGTACGAGCGCACACAGAGATGGAGGGCGGCAGAGGAGAGAAGAAGAGAGCACAGGGCAATGGCGGATGGGGAGATGCGGCGAATAAGAAAAAGGTCTGCCCTTTAACCAAGAGATGGGAAAGTGAAAAGGCCCACGCTTTTTTTACCTACCCTTTTTACCGTGTTCACCGGAACGGTTTCAACATGGGGTAATTCTTTGTGACCGTTGGATCGACGATTTGACGGCCGGATTGCGGCCACGAGGTGCAGCGGTTAGGGATGGCCGTTTGCGCCGGTGTAAAAGGTGCGGTGGAGTGGATATGTTTTGGATAAGAATAAAGCTGGGCCTCACGAGCGGTGGTACTGGAGGTTAAAGCGCCACGTGTGCTGGTTGGTCAAGGTCAGGGTGTCTGTCGGTGTGGGACCACAGAGAGAAAACGGTGTGGAATGCATGGGCCCACCCGTTTCGAGAGCATGGTAAAAATGGAAAATATCTGCTGTTATCACGGTTTTTTTTCTAGCACAGCTGTTGCTACAGCTTGGCTACAACGGAATTGTGCGGCTGTAAAATCAGATTACCGTCTTGTGTAATTGATCTCTCGCACCCGCAAAAATGGGTTCAGATTCGCTGACATAACGTCTCTCACGTCGGTGACTCAAAGTCAAGTGGCGTTAAGTCGTCAATCTAGCCGCTCGCACACCATCAAAAGTCTCTTTGGACCGTAGATCATTAATTAATAGGTTTGCTTTAGTGTTTGAATTATAAATATTTTTTCTACATGTATTATAAGATTATTCGATCAAGATTCAAAATTCCATTGAATACATTTGTATGTTTTCTATTTCACTGAAAATTCTACATGAGTGACAAACTTATTTAATTTTATTTACACAATTCAAATACAATACCCTTCACCCCATCTCTCTCTCTCTCTCCTTAATCCCATAAAACAATCTACAATATATGGCTTTTCAATTGAGTATTTTTCTATTTCTACATTTTCAAATTTGTGCAATTCAAATAAGACAATCTTCCTTTAGAAATTTAGAAATACGTTAACTTCATTCCTCGAGCCTTTGTTACATCTACATCACATTCTTTTTATGTATCATAATTTTATTTGCGATCATAGCAGTAGTTGGCAACTATTTATGTTTTCGTATTTGTAGGTTTTGAGAAATGAATATTCTAGAACTGTAGCTGATATTTGGGATGGGTATAACTAAAGTGTACTTTTAGGATATTTTTATGAACTTTTGATGCAACAATTTTATGAATTGTTGGAAATAAAAAGAAGTGTGAGTTTAACTACTAATGGTGATAGTCTACCTTGGCAAAGTGAATCCAAAGGGATTTATTCATCGAAATCTACGTATGTTATATTGTATTTTGGAGGTATCTGTCATGTTTTCTTAGCCGAGGTTTGGAGTTTGAAAATAGCTTCTCAGATCTAAGGTTTGTATGGTTATTTAAAAAATGAGATAATGACTAGGTATTTTTTAGGACGAGGGTATAGTTACACCTCTCACTTGCAATTTTGTTATGATATAGAAATTGTTCATCATTTATTCTTTCAATGTTTGATTGCACAATTGTGGTGAGCTAGTGTTTGGGAATCTTTTTATGAAAATGATACAAACTGTATTTCTCTAGCTTCTCGATGGAAGTGCAGAATATGTTACTGGAATGTAGGATCAGCTGCAATCCCGTGGGGGTTGTGCAATGCTACGAAATAGTTACTAGTAGTTAACGGAAAACCTGGATTAGTTCGAAAGATATTTGGTCCCAATTATGCTGTACATGAAGAATTGGAAGGTGTTATGCGAAGATCTGGAAGGAGGGAAAATGGGAAACTTTGAGCAACTTCTTCAATCAAGATCAGAACCCCTCTGCAGTTGATGCCAACCTAAGATGTGTTGATTTTTGTTGGATGTAGTCATGGAAGTCGTGAGCTGGGGAAAATGTGCAAGGGGGGCGGGGGGTGGAGCTACTCTCGATTGTTTGAGGCACATCCAGTGGAGAACAACTCGATCTATGTCTTGATCTCTCATTTGTTTCCTATTTGTTTCCTTGTCTATATGCCAATATGTTAGGACAAAGTAAATGGTAATTAGAGACTCCTTTTTATTTCATGTTTTGAGTTAGTTGGTTGTGACTATCGTTTCGTTTCAATGAAAATGCATGGAAGAGCTACTGATCCCTGTTTATCGTAAAAAAGAAGCAACTAGCAATAAAAAATAACAAACACGTCTCCGTCTTCATTAGGTTCTATCTCAGTTGGACCTAATAATGTACTTCCTCCATTACATAATTTTTGTAGTATTTTTTAGTTTAAATCTGAGCATAAATCACGCCAAGAATTGAGTCTCAACTATTGGTAAAGCGGTAATAGTTCCTCTTATGAAAGATAATTTACTTTAGAAGCTCTTTCTAGAAGGTGTGAATGCAAATGAAAAGATATCCCGTCGACAATCTTCACGTGGAACGGAGGGAGCAATAGTAGTGACGAAGTGTCGGTGCACCCGTTTGGCCTTTCAGGCTATGCACCGACAACGTGTTGACCAGTGTCCTATCCTATTTTCCGAGAAAATGAAACGACTGTGGCCACTTTGGCAGGTCAAAATGCACGTTTATCTTGCAACGCACCTGCCTAGCTTAACATCGACCCGCGTGCATTGAACGCCCCATCTAGATGGGCAAGTCTAGCTTAGGCGCGCGCAACTGATCGAGCGGTTCCCGACACCCGTGGTTGCCTTGCTCTCCTTGAACCACGACCTCCACCGCTGCCCCGACCATCTCTCTAAGACCCCCTCCCACACACACACAACCAGACCTCGTCGCCGGCGAGCCCCATCGTTAAGTTCATACTCGACGACCGTCTTCTCCGCAACGGCGTCGCCGACACCGTCTCGGCCTGCTGCCATCTCGGGGGGGGGGGGGGGGGGGGGGGAGAAGTTGGGGACGAGAAACAGGAAGAGGAAGAACGTGGGTGGGGGGCCAGATGCGCACGCGGAGAGAAGCAGTTTCGCATCCAGATTAGGCTCGTTGACAGCCACGCGGGTAGCCTGGTTCCACTCCACAGCTCGCTAACAGTAATTTCCAGGATACGGCTGTTATTATCACTAAAAGAAACCAGTTATTGTTTCTATTTTCTTCTTTTGCCGATCGAATCTGCCGGCATTTTTTGTTTTAAGAAAAAAAGAAACAGCCCACGGGATTCTTTCCGCGGCACACAGGAAAAAAGAAGGCGCCAACAGAAAGCTCTACGGATAACAAAGATACAGGTGGAAACTCCATACAGGTGTGCGTGTTTAACTGATGGGACATCCATGTGAGCTACCAAAGTCCAAACGGAACGGACCCCAGTTGCTACTACTGCTGAACTGGCGAATTTATTTTGTTTAAATCGGCAGTTCATCTCATCCGCGGCGACGGGGCCCCGAGGGGAGCGGCAGATGAATGCGAGGAGATACGGAATCATGGAGTAGTCTCCTCACTCCTCGTCAGCACCAAGTGGATCATATCCCAAATCCAAACCGGGAGCGCGGCACCCAGAGACCGACCACGGACAAGTACACGGTACACTAGTACAGACAAGGCAAAGCTAGCTGTTGCCGCGCTGGTCCTGACTCGGACGCCAGTCAGCTACGAATTCAAGCTTGAATTGATCACGCGCGGGGCGATGGGTTCGCTAGCTAGCCATTTTCCTCTTCCAAGTAAACGATACACTTGTACCAGATGCACAGTGTTTTTGTAATATGGTGTGCGAGCTTTGCGAGATTCAGAGCGTGTGGGTAAATTCTCCGCATATCTGTGACAAGTGTATCGTTACTTTAGCTTTGCGAGATTCAGAGCGTGTGGAGAACTTGCCTGTGGCAAGATGGTTAGGTGGGTGGTTGTACCCCCAGCCCACCAGAGTTCAAACCCCAGGTTTGACGCTGGTGTTTCTCATTTAAGGCGGAATATTCTTCAGTGGGAGGCGACGTTCCCGTCGACAGCGAGGCGCCCGTGGTGACTTCGTCAATCTCAAGACTCGACCCGCCGACTCAGTCTCTCGGAGGTGCTCATAGGGGTAGGGTGTGCGTGCGTGCGTTCATAGGGGTGAGTGTGTGCGCGTGTATATGAGCGCTTGCGTTGTACTGTGTTTCGCAAAAAAAAAAAAGAGATTCAGAGCGTGTGGGTAAATTCTCCGCATATCTGTGACAAGTGATTATTATATTACCAGCACGTGTAGCTTAAAAAATCAAGGATTATTATATTACCAAGTGTAAGGCAATCCCTTTTATAAATTATGGACCAAACGGAAAAAAGACATAAGCGAATTTTTTTTTTTTTGAGAACACAGTACAACACAGACGCTCACAAATACGCACATACACTCACCCCTATGAACGCATGCACGCACACCCTACCCCTATGAGCACCTCTGAAGGACTGAGCCGGCAGATCTTGAGGTTGACGAAGTCACCACAGGCGCCTCGCTGTTGACGGGCACGTCACGTACCACTGAAAGAATAGCGCCGGATAATCCTGGAATAAATCCAGGTAAATGCAAACGCCCATGCCAAGTCTAGGACTTGAACCTGGGTGGGCTGGTTCCACCACAGGGAACCCAACCATCAGAGCCAAGCTCCGTTTGCGACATAAGCGAATTTTATTAGACTTGAGTCGATTGATCCTATTTTTTTTTTTGAATTTTTCGATTGATCCTATTTGATACTATAAGTGCAAAGTAAGTATGCAATACGAACTAGTAATTGTTTAAACCAATAACGTGAAATACATTTTTTTAGATAAAGGACTTTATTACTCAAATGGTTTAAGTATTACACCCGGCCTCTGCATCGAAAAATGCACACAGCCGCAATCCAACAGATAAAGTAAAAAGTTGTGCAACAATAGACGCATTACAACCCACAAGAAAATGTAAAACGCCTATGTCATGGCTAGTCTCGACGGCCTATGGAGGTCCAATCCGGCGATCAAGCGGCCACCCATGTTGTGAGAAAATGTCCCTTGCCACCTCCTTCAGTCGTGCACACGCCTCCGTAAAGAGGCCTCGATGTCCCACACGTTATAAGGTAGACCACATACGGAGAATACTTGTGCAACGGTAGAGTACCTGCATATGAGAAACATTCTTATCATTGAAAACCTTGTCATTTCTACTAAGCCAAAGCGACCATATAACGGCAATCGCTCCCACCCTACTAATCGGTTTAAACCTTTTATCTATCCCATGTAGCCAGTTACCAAAAACATTGACCACAGATTTGGGTGGATATAAGTTAGACGCTATTTGGATGGCTGACCATATAGAACGTGTGAAACTACACTCGAAGAATAAGTGTTTTATTGTCTCATCATTTGGACAAAACATACACTTCGTACTTCCGTGCCAATTCCGTTTAACAAGGTTATCCTTACGTGAATACTTTAATCTTAAGTGGTATCTTCATTTGCCATATTTTTTTTATTATCATCAACTGGCACATCGGAATGTAGTAACGCCCTATACATGGAATCCACAGAGAATTTACCATTCTCACATAGATTCCAACGAAATTCATCGGGACCCTGTGTGAGTTGAACTGATCTCAACCGTGCCAACAGGGAGTTCCAAGACGCTAATCTTGGTCCGAGTAAATCTCGCCTGAACGTCACATTCGGAGGAGAGCATTGCAAGACGGTGGCAATGGTATCTCCCTTATGACGAACAATATTGTATAGGGCTGGATATCGATCCCGGAGGGTGGTGTTGTATAACCATTTGTCCTCCCAGAATCTAATCTCCGAGCCATCCTTAATATTAAATACCCCGAAGCGAAAGAAATGTTTCTTTGTCGCCATCATTCCAGCCCAAAAATGGAAATCACCAGGTTTCCAATATACCTGTGATACCGCCTTTGTGCCAATGTATTTTCTCTTAATGAGTGTTTGCCATATCCCCTCTTCAGTAAACAGCTTAAACAGTCATTTACCTAGGAGTGCTGAGTTCTTGACATCAAGGTCATGAATACCAAGCCCTCCCTAATCTTTAGGGCGACAAACAACATTTCATTTAGCCAGTCTGTCCTTTTTTTCTCACCATCTCCTTGCCAAAAGAATCTTGATCGGAAATAATCCAATTTATGCAAGATCCCTTTTGGAATTTGGAAGAAGGAAATCATATACAGTACCATGTTTGTTAGTATCGAATTAATGAGAACCAATCTTCCCCCCAAGAGACATCAATTTTCCTTTCCAACTAGATAGCCTAGCCTGTAGACGTTCTTCGACGTGTCTCCATTCCGCATTAGTCAGTTTCCGATAATGTATTGGTATTTCAAGGTACATTATTGGAAATTGACCCTGCTCACAGCCAAAAATATCGGCATATTGAGCAGCTGCTTCTTGAGCCTCGCCGAAGCAAAACAATTCACTCTTATTGAAAATTAATTCACTCTTACGTGAAATACATACTTGGCAATGAGCGTACTAGTAAATAAGTAATGTAATAGTTATAGGAAAACCCCTCGTAAATATTTTGTGTACTCTAGAAGTTTTTGTTTACACATTGATTGTTGTATATCTTCTCTTTAGTTACACCAAAAATATACAATCATGCATTCGAAATACCTAATGCAGGTTTAAAAGGCCAGGATAATGATATTTAAGAAAACTAAAATACACATGGTTACTTGCATATATTTTTAGTTCACGTAATTGGCATGGCTTTGTGAAGATAAGGAAAATTTAGTTTTTTATGCTTCAAGTTTAGTACACGTGAAATATTAAATGTTGAAGTTAAAATTTTGTAATAAAATGATAGTATAATCATATATAGTTGTTTCATCACATGTTAATTTACTACCTATAATAGAAAATGTATTGGTTAAAATCATAAGTACAACTAGAATGTGTTATAAGTGAAAAAAGTAAAATTGTTTAGTATAAATGAGTGAAAATTTTCTATTTTACGTCATCCTGATTCCTACTAGTTTAAAAAACGACCATCATCATGCGCGACAATTTGATGAATTTTTATA
This sequence comes from Poa pratensis, assembly GCA_947311845.1. Taxonomy (NCBI): domain Eukaryota; kingdom Viridiplantae; phylum Streptophyta; class Magnoliopsida; order Poales; family Poaceae; genus Poa; species Poa pratensis. Next base: position 33,936,020 of record CAMZMU010000091.1, on the reverse strand, counting down.
CCTGAAAATTCATAAGAATTTCCCTATTACATGTGGGTCCCGAGTCTCCGGTAAATATGCTTGTATTTTATACGTCTGACCTCATGCATGACGTCAGCTGGTAGAGATAAGCTAGCAGAGTTTAAACGGCCACGCATTTTCAATTAGCTTGATCCGGAAGCATCAGCCGCCTCGTCCGCCTATATAAGAGCCAACAATCCCTCGCCTTGGAGGGACGTACGCGCAAGGGAGCCCAGGCACGCCGGGTACTCTCTGAGACGCACAACGCGAGACCTCATCTCCGTGAAGAAGAACACATGTCTCATCTTGGGTCGATTCGTTAGAGGCGACGACCACGAGGGAGACAATCCACCAAAAAAAATACTATATACTTATGCTGGCCATGACGCCATGTGCGAGATGCTTCTTCGCCGGTAAGTGACCGTGTCAAATCTCGATCTATGTTTGATCTTCTTTCTTGAGAGAATTATTCTGTGGCGTGTGAATCTATCAATCCGATCTATTGTCCACGTGACTAAGAGTTTTACCGTCGAGGTGAGGCCTGAATTCATGGTTTCCCGATGAGATGAGATTGATGGCAAAACTACATGAGTGTGCGCGGGACGTTCCCTACGAGTATTGTCGACCGCGGCTCTGTGTAGATCATGACGAGCGTATGCGGCTAATGCCAAATACGAGGGAGTTAATATACATAGATCATGACGAGCGTATGCGGCTAATGCCAAATACGAGGGAGTCAATACACATAGATCATGACGAGCGTATATGGCCAAGGCCAAATACGAGGGAGTTAATATACATAAACTTTGACGAGCGTACGCGGTTAAGGCCAAGTACAAAGAAGTCAAATCATCATATTGATCTTGCCCCTCAAGAGGAGGCATGATTGATCATATCAATCTATAGACTGCCCCTCACAAGGAGGCGAAGATCATAGACACAGCATTGATCTTGCTCCTACAAGGAAGAAAGACTGATATATTTGACAAGCATCATCCACCATGGAAAGGGTTTTCTACATCGATATCTTTGCCGAATGTCGATTGAGACAAAGGCTATACCAATTATTTCGTTCATATGTCTAATGCCGACGAGGCTAGACGAAACCATGGCCAAGTGCCGATGAGGCCAGGTCACAAATCTATTTACATGTCCCAAACCTACAGGATCGGACACACACCATTGCTGGGAACCGACGAGGCGATCGATAGCAACACACACATTTCCGCGTTTGATGGAATCAGGACGTTACATGACTGGGTACCGACGACGCGAAAGGCATCCTCTTCATCAACACATATTCTGTTGGTCATATCAACATGGCGATAGTACACATGACCGGCTACCGGCGAAACTAAGCCACCCGCACAACATATTCACAAATATCACAATGCATATGGATGAGCAATCCAAACATGACGACGACCATCAGTGCAGCTAAATCTGAGGTATTCCACGGGTTTTACCCCATGGATGTAATTAACAGGATGCTTGCAAAAAGCATCAGGAATCAATGAACTACGCAATATGCTAAAGTCAGATACTCCATGAGCGCGACGCAGAAGGCAAAATAGACATAGTTTACGAGAATATGCAATTTGTATTTGTACAATGCAATGAGATTAATAAAATCCAGTGCTCCTGTATATTGTGTTCTTTGTCTACTGTTATTTTTATTTGCTTGTTTTATTAACAAGATGGCATGCCCGCAATTTGTACTATATGTACGCATCTAGGAAAACCCCTATATGTAGGGAAAAGTTTCCGCTACTACTTTTCTAGTGAAACAGCGACACAGTTGTAGATTAAACCCTGACAATATATATAATTCGAGCAATATTACATGTCTGGTATAAATGTGGATGTAGTACCTCGTAACGATCCAGGTGGGACGGGCCTGCCCACCAAGCCCGCCTCCCATCCCGCTAAGGCCTTGTTTACCTCTAGTGTATTTTAGGGGATGGGAGGGGATTATCCCGACTAGTTTGTTTAATTTTAGTGTATTTTAGGGAATGAGAGGGGATAATCCCCAAATATCCACTACCAATCATCTCATTGTTGCCTAACACAAAAACTCTAGTCCATGCTAGTGTATTGTAGGGAAAGAGTATTTGTGGCGATTTGTGAGGATTGGGTGTTCACCAAATCCCCTCCCATCCCCACTCTTCCCATCCCCTAAAATACCCTTCGAGTAAACAAGGCCTAAACAAAAACCAATTATCCCATTTGTTACATCATGTTTAACGTCGATGGAACTAGCGGCTGCACCCTCTTGTCCCAGATGGCACTGCAAAGCATAGTTTAAAAAATCAGACCGGACCGCCGGTCCGACCGGAAAAAACCGGAACCGAGGCTGTGTCCGGTTTTTTAAGCGCAAAAGACCAAGCTATGAAAAAACTAGGAAAATAAAATAAAAAGGAAAATATCAGCAGGATTCGAACTCAGAACCTGCAGTTCTGGGCCTAACACCACGCTTGGGACCCAATACCACCAGCGCAAGATATAGAATTTGGCGATGATTTTCTCATAAATTGGCTTACTTATTTATTAATTTTGCCGGTTCTTTGTCGCTATTGAACCGGCTGAGCCGGCGGTTGGACCGGCGAACCAGTGAAGCAGCCACCTCACCGGTTCACTGACCGGTTCGGTTTTTAAACTATGCTGCAAAGTAGGCAATAGCTGGATGGAGCAACCTTAGCAGCTGCAAGCATGATTTGGCCCCTCCAGTCTTGGGCCGGTTGGATATGATAATGCGATTCGAGTAAATTGATGGTTCTCATGGCACCCACGTGTCTCGCCTCGTAACTTCCCGTTTGTTTCTGTGACCAAGAGCAGGCGGGAGCCGACATCTCGTGCCCGTGCCGCTTGAATCCTTAGTACTTTTGATACATGTTCTAAAAAAGTACTTTGATACCTAGATTGTACATGCATTCTAGATTTCTGCACAACAAAATTAGTGCTAAACAATCCATTGCTATGTTATCTAAACAAAATTTATGATCGAGGCAAAGCAGAAGCAAATAGTGAAAATTCGTGTATCCCTAGTTTTGAACAGGAAAATAATTCTAAAAGGGCCATATGATCGTACCAGGTTTGTCCATAAGATTTATATCAATACACTTAGCTAAAACATAACCACACAACCCTCATAAAGGTAGAATTATTTAAGTTAATGATAACTTCATATTTTGATGGGAAAATACATAGAGAATGATAAAATGATACCTTCGTGTAGAAAAGCTAAGGAAGCTAATTCATGCCAAATACATTGTGGTGCTTCGTTACAGTGGCATATGCATGCAGAAGACTTCAGACTTAGCGGTTATCCTTTAGTGCAGAATTGCCTACTGGTGTCGTGCCAAATACGCTACCGGTTGCTTGGAGTTGGCACGCTACGGGTATTTGTTACTACTGGCGTGTCACAACCACGTCACTTGTAATAAACACTTGTTGTCGTCCATTTGGGCACGCCACTGGTAAACTTTACTAGTGGCATGTGGTCTGCATGCCACTAGTAATAGTTATATCACTGGTGTTCCACTCTGATGACACGACAATAATAATTTTTTTTTAAAAGAACATATGGCATTATTAAATTTACATCAACATTAATAATAATTATCGACCAATAGCATATAATAGAACAGTAATATCATGTAACATGTTCAATGAAGTACGTACTAATCTAGTCGGATTAACTAGTAGCATATATAACATATGTTTAAAAAACATATCACTAATTAACTAGCAATACTCATTTGAAGAGTTGGCTAGTGCAGAGTTGCGGTCCTCGTCATTTTCAACGGAGTTAGAGTTGACATACTTGTAAATTGTTATACACTATGATGCCATCGGTACCATGGTCGAGATGGAACGTGCACCTCATCACTACTTCAATCTCTTGTAGTGAAATCCTTATTCGTGGGTTGCGTCGTCTGCCCTTTGACCGACTTCAAAGGGGGTTAACCATGGAACTTTTCTCTATGTTTGTGTTAGGCAAGGTTATAGAATCATAGAAGTGGGCTCGAAGTTGGGGTTTCGCACTAGAAGTTCAGAACCTTCGGGCCGGATAGTCTTGTTTATGAACGAAGTGCCATATCAAAGTTGTGTATTGGATCCTAGACAAGCACACCATCCTTATATACATTTATTACAACCCCATTCAAGTGGGTGAGTGTTTCTGACCCTCATTCTCATAGTTTTGGACGTAACCCTGATTCAGGACCCTGCGTCGTCTACCTATTTGGCTAGTTTCGAAAGGGGTTTGACCTTGAGATTGTTCTCTTTTTTTGTGTTAGTGTATGTTATCAGAACATGGAAAATCCAAATTGAGCCCAAGTTCTCCTAAGATTCCCACCGGTGGGCTCGAAGGGTTTCACATTCGGAACCTTCGCGACAAATAGTCGTGTTTGTGGTTGGACTGCCACATCAAATTTGTCTATTTGATCTTAGACAATCACACCGCCCTTATACACGTATATTAAGACCCATTAAAGTGGAATTTTTTATCCTCACTCGTGCAGTTTCCGGTCAAACTCTGATTTGTGGGCCTGATTCATCTACCCCTTTGACCGACTTCAAAAGGAGTTGACGATGAGATTTTTCTTTTTGTTTGTGTTATCGTAGGTCATTCAAATATGAAAAACCAAAATTGAGCCAAATTATCACAAGATTCCCTCCGGTCATAGGAGCATGAATCACTTAAGTTTGACTATGAATAGGAAACACAATTCTCTTATTGTTGAATAAGTTGGATGCTCGCAAGATAGTTCCGCAACTGAACCTATAGCTAAATGCTTAAGTTGTCTGACTATATTATGACCAAGAATTATTCTTCTTCTTGCATGACTTCAAAGGAAATGCTAACCCCGCTCCAAATAATGCATTATCATTGCTTCTGGACGACTTACTAGTGTATGTAATCGCGTACGTTTTTTACTTGTGCAACCCACTAACCGAGAAGACCCCATGCTGACGCGTATTACACACAGAGAGCGGCGCCGTGACAGGTTAGCGTGGCAGTTTTCTAGACGGAAGGCTCGAGCTGAGCCCGGCTTTGAATTAACGAAGCCAACAACCGGCTAAGAGTTACACCAAGAGTTACAACACACACGCGCGCAAAGCGCACCCCGAAACCAACAACAGAAGACAACACAAAGAAAGAAAGCTGGAGCGCCATCTTGATCGAGGTTGAAGGAGCCTTGTCTTCTGTTGCACCGGAGCGACCACGACCATGTCCACGTCAACAAACCTCCACCGCACCAGAACTACTGCCCAAGGGGGAATCAGCACCGGGCCAACCGCCTGGCAGAACTTGAGGATCCAAAGGAGGGGGGAGGGTCTTGCGGCGATGCCTCCAAGAAGGTGCATGGCGCGAGAACACGTCAAAAGTCGTCGACAGAGACCGAGGTCCTGCAAAGCTTTCACCCAGACCCAACCATACCACCCCTAGGGCTCGGGCTAGGTCCAGACCAGAACACAACATCTTTCCACTGGCGTTGGGATAAAGCACCGGCAGCGGCTATGGCCTGATGCCGTCCAAACAAAGCCCCCCAAGGTGCTAGGAAGGCTGTCGTGGGGTAGAAAACACGGCAGATGCTACTTTGGGGTAGCTTAAGTTTTTGGGCAAGGCGACTCTGGTGTCTGGATGATGGTTTAGCACTGTAGGGGAAAAAGGTTTACCCAGGTTCGGCCTCTCCATTGGAGATAAAGACCTACTTCCTGCTATCTTTCTATTAATCTTGGTCTCGATCTCGATAACCCAGCTACGACAACAGAGCCGGATCTCGATTTTGGTTACAAGGATTGTATGTCTCTCTCGATATTTCTCTCGCCTAAAGCTTGGGTTGTCTTCATCTTTTTAGCTATGACTCAGGGGCCGATTTATATAGATACCGGGCCTCCTGGTCGCGTACACAGTAAAGCCGGGTTCTTCCCGAACTCGGAGTCCTACCCTAACTCTTCTGATCTTCGTATACTCCAAGTCTTGAACCGCCTCTGGACCTTCTAGTACATCTTCCTTGATTAGCCAGGCTACCGCCAAGACGCTGGCCCAATATCGTAACCCGGCCCATGCTGGTGGTTAGCTGGCCTCGCCGGGCCTCCTGCCTGGCGGGTCATGCTTCCCTCTTCATGGGCCTACCGGGTTATTGTCCCTCCATCAGTAGCCCCCAGGTTAACCAGGTAACCAGGTTGCCACACTTTGTTTCTGTCTTGTATTGCTTTCTTGATCAATGCTGGTATCCTGGCTTGCCTGGTTAACCACCTGAAATACAAAAGATAACAAATATATACAACATATCAAGTTTCATTTCCTTCTGTTTAGATAGGCCAGCGCTTCTTGGCGGGTTATTTCGTAACCCGGCTTTCTCGCACTATGTCACATGTTTCCGGGTTTCACACCCAACACTTAGTGAAAATCTCAACTCCACTGACTCTCTTGCCAACCATAATTTGGTCAAGGAATATTCTCTCTGTCTGTCGTTGACTTCCCAGGGAAGACACTTATCCACTCGCTTTTTACCTCAATACCCCTAGGGTTTTCACCGCAGCTTATAAATACCAGGCCCAACACGCCCGCAGTCTTTTTCCCCATTCTCGAACTCATCTCCTACCTCACGCTCGCGTCACTGCCGCCGCAACCGCCGGAAATCCTATCTTCAATCGAGCCACCAAACTTCTATGGGAAGATCCACAGGTACGATTCTCTTGCGCATTTGAACTCCGCATTCGATTCCACTACCAATCTCGGCTAGATTTGCTCTGTACTTCTCTCCCCACATCCACATCTGGAGCTAGGGTTCTTAACGTCTTTGCTGTTCTTCGCCATTGTTACTGTTTAGGCACCTCGTAGATCCTCAACCATGGTGAAGGAGAAGAGCAAGGCTGGAGGTCCCAAAGCCACAAAGAAACTTGCGAAGAAACCTCCCAGCTCCGCTACGGGTAAATCTGGCGCCGCGGCTGCTGCTGCTCCAGTGAACTGGACAAGATCCAGTGCCACCAAGACCACCATCCAATCCTTCGTGAACCGGGGCGAGCTTCCCCCGCAAAACGAGATCCAGTGGCGCGCCCCTGGGGAAGAAATCTGCCCAAACCCAAGGAAGGTGAAGTGGTTGTTTTCCTGGATCACGTCCTGCGCGGTTTCCGCCCGCCGGGTTCCTTATTTTTTCGCCGGGTCTTAAAGTATTATGGCCTTAGTCCACAAGACATAGGCCCCAACTCAATACTCAATATCAGCAACTTTGTAGTTTTCTGCGAAGATTACTTGCAAATGGCTCCCAGCCTCGAGCTTTTTCTTGAATTTTTCTACTGCAACCCCTCCCGCAAAGACCACCTAGGCCCCTACGGAGGAGTGGCGATCCAGCGCCGGAGGGAATGCGATTTCCCGGCTCTTGCTCTTGCCAGCCATCCAAAGGGTGGCAAAATACTTACTTCTATTGCAAGGACACCTCGCCCGAGTCTGATGACGCTCGTTACCCGGCTTTTCGAAATTCGGGCTTGACATATGAAGCGAATATGAACAGCTATGCCACTGATGTAGACCGGGTCAAGCTCGAGCCCACGCTCCGCCGGGCCAAGGCTTTACTCGCGCACGGACTCAGGGGAACTGACCTGGTCAAGTGCTGGATCGGCTGGTTCATCCAGCCCCTCAGTATCAGGACCCGGCTTATCTATGAGTACACTGAAGAAACTACAGACAGCATGCGCTATTCTGAGATCACACTGCTAGACGACCAGATAGTGAAGAATGCCAAGAGGCTCCTTGGCGAGAAGAAGACTGACATTGCCCTAAACGGGCTCGCCCCTTACAGCACCAAGAACAAACCTCCTACAGTAAAAACTTGTCCTTACTTGTTTTCTGTAAGCTATAACCCGATATTTCTCGCAAATTGTCTTACTTGTTCCACTTTTTCCTCAGGACTCCAAATGGTGGAGCGCGGATTACGCCCCCTCGCCCTCTGCTGACGAGGACACAGAAAGCGATGACCAAGAAGAAGAAGAAGAAGAAGAAGGTGAGCCAGACTCCATAGGCCGGCTCTTCCTCGACCTGATTAACAGCGAAACCTCCCAAGTGAACACTTCTACTGACAACCCGGCTCATTTTCTTCCAGGCCCCAATGACCCGGCTCCAGATGTACTGCCGGGACCACAAGCTGCTGCACCTACTCCTCAAAAGAGGACCCGGGCTGCAATTGCAAAGGTGCCATATTCTCGCCTTTCAACTTATACAATGAACTTATCTCAAACTCAAGCACAAACGCAGGAAAAAGAAGCTGAAAAGGAGGCCGAGGCAAACAAGAGGCCCCGGACCCGGTCTTCTGCAAGCCACGTTACGTTGAGCATAGGTATCCCTCCACGTTCTTTACCCAGCTGGGCCAAATCAATCCAGAAGACGCCCAGCAAAAAGTATCCTTTGGCTGGCAAAATCCGGACCCCTAAACGCTCTCGTTTATCAGATTCCTCCTCGGACGCTGTTAGCACGCCCGAGGACTTTCATATCAATGCCGGGTTAGAAATGCTCCACTACCTCTTCATTTTTCAGCACTTTGTAATCTTTTTGAGACTAACCACATTTCCTTTGTTTCAGTGCCAAAGCCATCGTGGAGGAAGACCCGGATTCTTCTCCAGCTGCCTCTCCTCCACGCACAACAACTGACCCCACTCCTATGGAGGTACATGTTGAGGAGACAACTCAGAAAGAAGAATCTGGTGCAGAGAACATGGTTGCCTCACCACCAAGTCCTCCTGCAGCTGCTCCTGAACCAACTGCTGACGCTCCATCACCCGGGCATGGATCCGGAACCGAAGAAGTTGACCCGGAAGTACAGATTACCGGGTCTCATCAAGGCCCGCCCCCTGGCGTTTCTCAAGTGATTGCCAAGGTGACTGCGCCTGAAATTAAAGTGGATCCTTCTACCAAAGGCAAAGACCCGATTCCTTCTTTGGTCGTGGCGGCTCTTGAATCCATGTCCACCCCATCTCTCTGCGAGGAATACTTCACTCGCCTTGCTCACCACAAGTCTTTGGAGACGGAACTTGTCTCCTTAATCCAAAGACGATACTAGGTACTCAACTTTTCCTGCCTTTGTTCTTCTTGCATAACTATAACCATACTAGCCCCCAAGCTCCAAGATTATCACTTGTTGATGAGCTTGGTGCTGAAAACAGAAAAGAACTTAAACAAAAACTTTCGACCCTGTAGCCCCCAAGGCCCGGGTTGTATGTTTACAACAAGCTGGGTCTTGAAACACTTTCATCTGTCAAAACTACACACTGCATAGAACAAATTTTGAACACTGTAGCCCCCAAGTGCCGGGTTAGCTGCCCGCAGGAACCTGGGACTTAGCATTTTTCGCTCCATACACAAATTAGAATTTCAAACTTTCGCGTGTGTAGCCCCCAAGTGCCGGGTTGCACGCCTGCGGCGACCTGGGACTTCACCTTTCATTTATAAACTATAAATCATGTAGCCCCCAAGTTGCATGTTACTTTTATCTCAGCAACTTGAGGCCTAACTGCACATTTCTTTTTCATATTTGCTTAACAGGAACATGTGAGCCAAGCAAACGAAGAGATCGCTCGGCTGCAAGGAGCGTTAAAAGCTGAAACTGAGAGCCGGGCTGCAGACCAAGAAAAATTGAAGTCCTTGCAAATGTCTGTCAACAACCTCACCCAGGAGAACACCGAGTTGAAGACAGAGATGCAAGATCATGAAGAAAACTTCAAGGAACAGCAGAACTCCTTGCAAAAGCAGCTAAATGATGTTACCGGCGAGCTAGCCCGGCTCAAGAAGATGATCACCGCAATAGTCGCTTCACTTGTTGGTAAGTGCAAAACTTCTCAAACCCGGTAAATCTTGTCTAATCCAGACCCGGAATTCAAACTAGTTCTAACTTTGTTTACTTCCTTGCAGGTTCACGCGACGGCAACGTCCGTAAAACCGCAACTGAAAAGATCAAATGCATGTATACACTGGTTCGCCAGTTATACTTTGGAAGCTGCGAGGTCATCAAGGCCGCAAGGAATTGGGACAACCCACCCAGCACTTACACTGAAGTGCTGGGTCATCTATCCACAATGCCTGGCTGGATCCAGCTATTAAAGAAATCTGCCTGCAGAGCCGGGGCAATGCGCAGCCTGGCCTTGGCCAAGGCCTATTATCCAAACCGAGACCCGGCTCCACTCGCAGCAGGCTTTCCAGAGTACAACTCAGACGGCAGTCCTTTCGACAGGAAGGCCTATGGCCGGGTTATGAAGCAAACCCGGTTCGTGGCCACCCAAATTGCCAACAACCTGAAGCTGAACACTGTGCAGTATGGATACAACGAGGCCAACAAGGAAATTGTGGACGACGAACCTCAACGCATCAACCTCCTCCAAAGCTACAAAGAATTCCTTGCGACAGAGCAAACTGCTCCCAGTTCATCTGCAGCTCCAAGTTCATCTACACCAACAGTGCCTCCTCCTTCACGTGCTGCCATAGAAGATGACGAAGAAGGATACTTCCAATCCCTTCAGCTTGTCACCTGGCGCACCGATGGAGCCCCCAAGACCCGGGACGCAGAAGCAGAAGCAGCGAAGGATAACTCGGCAAGCACCAAGGACGGCACCCCAGCTACCACTCCTTCTACTAACCCGGCGCCTGAAGCCGGCTCTTAAGAACTTGGGCAGATGTTGTGCCTTTGAAAAGACTATCTCATTTGGCCCTTGGGGCAGTTATTGTAATAACTTAGCTATTTTGATACAATGCTTGTGACGTATGCTCGTGCACTACGGAAACCTTGGTTAAACCATATGACGCCTGGAATGTCCAATTTCTCGTCTTTTACGGTTTTGATGACCCTTTTGATTTCTTTAACTGTAAGCCGGCTTTCGCATGGATTTCCTGGCGCAACTTCTCTGAGAAGATTCTGTATGCCTCGTTTGCTCTGTCCGAAGATTCTGTGGGACTGGCCCTGCAGTGCTGTTTGGGTGGTGATGCCGCTGGTTTTCGTGTTTGCAAATTAAGTGATCGAAAGTTCCGATTTCTTTGGCCTCCAACAAGGTTGGACATTTCATTTTTTCTCTCAGAGAAAGGCTATGGCCGGACTTTCACTGTGTTTTCTCCCTCTTCCGTGGGGATGGCTATGCTGCTTGTTTTGATTACGATCGCAAAGGCAAAGGTCTACTGGTGGAAGATTGTGGTTGGTTTTCTCCTTCCAAGAAGCAGAATCGTTCTTCTAAGGTGGTTATGTCTGCCGCCACTAATTCTGTAGCGATCAATTCTTCTCTGGACTTTTTGAAAAAGCAGCCTATTAGCACTGATTCTGTTCATGAATTGGCAAAATTTGGTTTCTGCAAACCCATGGCCAGCAAATCCTTCTCGGGTATTCAGTTTGGATCATTCAATACAGCTTCATCTTCTTCCTCTCCGGTGCCGGCGCCGGTGACGGATCCAGTAATTCAGTTTGGACAGTTTTCTTGCTCGAAGGAGAAATTGGCAAGTGGATCTCAGAGTTATTTTGGAGGGCGAAATTTTAGCTCGTTTGAATTCTGGGAATCTCGTCTCCATAATGACCCGCATTTCTCGCGATTTAATTTGGAAAATGTCCTTGATCAAAGGCAGGCGGGATACTCGGATGTGGAAATTCAAAATATGCTAGGGCTTTGGCGGTTGCCTCCCCCAACTGACATTATTTATGAACTTCTCGGTCGGTGTCGGGGATGTGGCTCAGCCTGGCACCCGGACCTTTTCTGCCTGACTCGCTCGACACGCCAGCCGCAGCATCACGACTCCAAACCATGCATTGAATGTGCGGGATTTGGGGACTCGGCTCTTTCGTGTCCTGGGAAGATTTTCTGCTCTCGATGTCTGCTCTGGGGTCATAAAAATAAAGATTGCGATCATGCGAACATACTTCTACCCCGTCTCAAATGGGTAGCAAAGCCCAGCAACCGGATACCCTCTGTGACCGGACATGTGGCTCCACTCGGCCCATCTGGCCCTTTTGGTGAAAAAGTAGAACGTTTAGAAGCTCAGAAATCAGTTCTGCCCTCGGACGGTTGCGCTTCTACGACAGAATCAACTCATTTACCGGTCATATCAGCACCTTCCTGTTATGAGGATTCCATTCCTCTCGAGAGCTCTGCTATTACCCCTGCCTCTGCCGGTGAGTCCATGATGGACGGTGTTATCCCTGAAATTATCATTAAGAATGCTCATGTTGCCGAGGTTGAGATGGCTGCTGATAACCCTATGGCTGGTATATCAGCCGCTGGAGCCAACTGGATGTTTGTGCAAGCTGGAGATGAACAGATTGCTGAAGTTCCAATGTGGCCATCCTTTCTGCACTTCCTTGGTTGGATGGCATGTAAGGTTTATACTCGATCCATTCTGCCTGCAGAGCAAGCTTTCGGTGCTGATCTGGGGAACCTGCAGCCGTATTTCTCTGTTTCCCAGTGCATTCAGCTTAGTCAGTCTGTCAAGAGGGCTCTGATGGACCTTTCTCTGCACCTGCGACCTGTGGAGCTCACGCCTTGGGATAACCTGGAGATCATCTTTGATTACCCTCGCCATCTGCTGCTTGTGGATCCTCCGACCAACTCGGTTGTGATTACTGAAGTTCAGTCCGATGCTGCTGCACCCTTTGATGATACTATGGCTCATGATGCAATTCAGGAACTGGCTGCTCCCCATCTGGTCTCCTCTGCTCCAGATTCTTATCGTACAGGTTTGGATGCTCATTCCAGTGGTGGACGTCGCCCTCTCAAGCCATCCACACCCACCGTCACCACCCTCGCCCGTCGTTCTCCTCGTAACCTCAATGATGGTTTTAAGCGTGATGCACCCATGCATGATGGTGGTCGCAAGACATCTCAAATCAAGAAATCCACCGCCCCTTCCATTCTCCAGATTGCTGAAATGCAACGCATAGGGGTGGAGGAGTGCCACATTGACCCTGAAGAGCTGACGGAAGAGCAGCTCATGAGGGCTCGCGATGATTGAACTATGTCTCGATTAAATATTGCGCGTCTTATCTGGCATATTCTGTGTTGGAATATCAGGGGATTAATAGCCCTGATAAATGGCCGTTAGTTCGCGATAAAATTGAGGAGAGTGGCGCGTCTATTTTGTGCTTCCAGGAAACTAAGCGAGCTGATTTCGATAGCAGTTTTTTAAGATCTTTCGCGCCAAAACGTTTTGATCATTTCGCTTATGTTCCATCAGATGGGGCCTCTGGTGGGCTGATTGTTATATGGGCTAGCAACAAATTCGTGGGACAGATTCTGCTTCAAGAAAGCTTCGCGATTGCCATTTCATTCACCTCCACGAACACTGCCGAAAGGTTCATCCTGGTTAATGTCTATGGGCCGTGTGAGGGCATTGAGCGTGAGAATTTTGTCGCCTGGCTGTTTCATCTGAATGTTTCGGATCATACGCCTTGTGTTGTATCCATTGGTACCAGCATCCCCAAAGCTAGCATCTTCCGGTTTGAGAATCATTGGGTGAAATTCCCTGGTTTCCTTGATGTGGTAAAACGCATTTGGGCAATCCACTGTCCGGGAGACAGCGCTAGATGCATTTCAGCTAAGCTCAAATTACTTCGCAAAGGCCTCAAAATCTGGAGCACTAGCATCTCGGTTATTTCCCGCTTGATTGATAACTGCAACTCCACGATCTTGCTCCTGGATGGGTTTGAAGAACTACGGCCGCTGCACATATCTGAGTGGAACTTCCGTAACGTGGTTAAACGGAAACTTGCTTTTCTCCTTGATTGCAAGCAGATGTACTGGAAGAAAAGATGCACCATTCGTTGGGCAAAGTTTGGTGGTGAAAATACCAAATTTTTCCACTCGATGGCGACCATAAGATACAGACACAACAACATCTCCTCGCTCTCCGTCCTGATGGCTCCATGGCTACTGATCATGATGAAAAGGCCGGTATTCTATGGTCCTCCTTTAAGGAACGGCTTGGTATTTCCACTCCAATCGATCCTAGCTTTCCATTTTCGGATTACGTGCAGCACATGGATGGCTTGGAAGCCCTGTCTGCTCCGTTCACGCATGACGAAATTGACAAAGTGGTGGCTGAATGCCCAGGAGACAAAGCTCCCGGACCAGATGGTTTTTCTGGCCTCTTTCTAAAAGTTTGCTGGCCGGTGATTCGATTTGACTTCTATAGGCTATGTGAGGAGTTTTGGGATATGAAGGTAAATCTTCAAAGTATAAATGATGCCTTCATCACGTTGATACCCAAAGTTCAGTCACCTCTCACTCCTAATGATTTTCGGCCCATTTCCCTACTTAACTCTGGACTGAAGCTGCTGACCAAGCTTCTAGCAAATCGGCTGCGAACCAAGATCCTAAAACTAGTTCATGTGAATCAGTATGGCTTCCTCAAGACCCGCACCATTCAGGATTGTGTTGGCTGGGCATATGAATACATTCATCAGTGCAAACAAGACCGTAAAGAGGTCGTGATCCTGAAGCTTGATTTCGCAAAAGCTTTCGATACTATCGAACATGAAGCTATCATTAAAATCCTGCGCTGTTGGGGATTCGATGAGCGGTGGATATACTGGGTTCAGTCCATTTTTGGTACAGGCTCTTCCTCTGTCCTTCTCAATGGTGTCCCGGAAAAAAATTCCCTTGCCGACGTGGGGTCAGACAAGGAGATCCATTTTCACCTGTTCTGTTCGTTGCCGGTGCTGATCTGTTACAATCAATGGTTAACAAGCTTGTCTCCTCGGGTTCTCTACACCCACCTCTTCCTATACCAGGCACAGACTTCCCCATTGCCCAATACGCGGACGACACTTTGCTGATTCTCCAAGCCTGCCCAACACAGCTTCTCGCTCTAAAAGAATTGCTTCATTCATTCTCCTTGGCGACTGGTCTTCGTGTGAATTATGCCAAGTCCTGTCTCATGCCTGTCAATGTTGATGCAGCACGCCTTTCTCTGCTTGCTGATACATTTGGATGCGCTGTGGGCTCCTTACCGTTCACCTATCTTGGTTTGCCGCTGGGCTCTTCGAGACCAACGGTGCATGATCGATTCCTGGACTATGGCAGTAGGCTCACCTATGTCAATTCTGTTCTCTCTCTGCTGCCTATGCATTTCCTATGCTCTCTCAAATTGCCTAAGGCAATCATCAAGAGGTTTGATAGGTCTCGTCGTCATGGTCTGTGGGCTAAAGAAGATGACTCGACTTCGGTTAATTCTTTGGCTGCGTGGTCTATGATCTGCAAACCAAAAAAGCATGGTGGATTGGGTATTCTGAACTTGGAGGTGCAGAATTCAGCTCTTTTACTCAAGCAGCTCCACAAATTTTTTTGCAAGGCAGATACTCCGTGGGTTAAACTAGTGTGGTCTCTGTATGACCCTGCTTCTCCTCCCCAGGCGCAATCGGCCAGGGGTTCATTCTGGTGGAAGGACATTTTTAAGCTTGTTGATACCTACAGAAGCATCTCCCAGTCACAAATTGCTAGTGGTCAAACAACCCTGTTTTGGAAGGATTTTTGGACAGGACCAGAGCTCTTATGTGACAAATTTGCCCGCTTGTACTCTTTTGCTCTTCATGAAGATGCCTCTGTGAAGGATATGTCCACATTGGACGACTTGCCTGCTCTCTTTGCTCTGCCCCTATCGCCACAGGCCTTCCAGGAGCTTGAGCAAATTGGTGATCTTATCCAGGACCTTGATCTACACCGTTCGGATCCGGATGTCAAGACATTTCCTTGGGGACCGAACTATACATCTGCAAGATTTTATAACTTCCTGTTCTCCCACCTACGGTGTGATCCCTCTCTTCAAGAGATTTGGAAATCCAGATGCTTACTGAAGCTGAAGGTTTTTGCCTGGTTGTTGCAGCAAGACCGCTTGAACACCAAAGATCTCATGATCAGAAAACATTGGCATGTGGAGGTGGACCTTCTTGTGTTCTCTGCTCTACTCAAGTGATGGAAACACGCGAGCACCTCTTCTTTGATTGTCAGTTCGCCGTACGCTGCTGGGACTTGCTGAACATTTCTTGGGGCAACTCTCACACTATTTCTAGGAGATTTATCACTGCCAAAAACTAGTTCTCTGGTCCTTGCTTCATGGAGATTGTCACCTGCGCTATGTGGAACATTTGGAAAACAAGAAATGATCTTATCTTCAAGGACACTCAGCCTTCATTCGCGAGGTGGAAGGTCCTCTTCCAAAACGATATTCTGCTACACCAATACAGAGTTCCTACTTCGTTAGTGCAGCCCTTATTTCCTGGGTGCTAGAACTTTTTACCTAGATGGCTTGTTTTTTTTTCTCCTTCTTCCAGTTTCTACCTCCCTAGCTTACTCCCACCTCTTTTTGTGACACTTGTGAGACTTGTGGTGTAAGAGAAACCTCTGGTTTTTCTATAAATCGAAAATGACACCGTAGGGATTTTCCCTACGGTAACTGGCTTAAAAAAAAAACTTCTCTGAGAAAAACAGGGTCAAACCAAGTCCCAATGGGCCTCATGGCTGATTGAGTTTCCAGGTGTGCAATCAGGCCATATAAGTGCGAGTCACATCAGCTTAACGGCAAGATAACCAAGAATACTAGTGGCATAAAAGCCGGGTCTTGGGATTGCAGCTACAAACTATTGAAGTAAGAGCCCCCAAGACCTGGATCAATGTTTATAAAGCAAGGGCTTATGCCACATTACCCCATTGATCCAAAATACTGGTGGGATGCACTCTTTGGGCATCCTCAAGATATAAAACAATTATAAGCAACTAACACTGAAACTAAACTTGTATACTACTGAATATGAAAAATCATGAACTGCTCAGCCGGGTTACAATCTTTGAAACCCGGATAACCATAGGAGCCGGGTCCTGGGAGTAATAACTTAACTCTTTCAATAACAAGCCCCCAGGACCAAGCTGGACAAAGAACTACTATAATGCATATAACAAAGAAAAATAACTTGCTTAAAAACTGAAGCATAAACTGAGACAAGCCAAATTTCTGTTCAACCTTCACTTTATTGATAGAAAAGGTTAGGTCAGCAAGCCGCCTCATTAAAAACCTTCCAGCCCCCTTAGGTACCCTGGTAAGGAAAAGAGCGCGTCTGAAACCTGCTGCCTGTTACATCGTGTGTTACATACGATATCTCTTTCTCATGCTAAGTATAATATGGGCGCAAGTGGGCAATGTTCCACGGCCGCTCACGCTCTTCCAAAGAAAAGGTGGAGTGTGTTGTGTCATTGACTGTCTCTGATTTTTCTCTAGCATCCACCAAATAGTATGAATCATTGTTCAATTTCTTGCTTATGATGAAGGGCCCTTCCCAAGGAGGAGATAACTTGTGCATCCCTTCCTTGGACTGCACCCATCGCAATACCAAATCACCCTCCTGGAAAGTTCGAGTTTTAACCCGGCGACTATGATACCGCCTCAAATCCTGCTGATAAACTGTTGATCTCTCCAATGCTTGCTCTCTGTTTTCCTCTAACAAATCCACAGAATCTTGCCGGGTCTGCTCGTTTTCTGTTTCAACGTAAGCCGCCACACGAGGCGAGTCATGAATAATGTCACTTGGCAAAACTGCCTCTGCCCCGTACACCATGAAGAAAGGGGTCATCTTTGTAGATCTGTTTGGTGTTGTATTGATTCCCCACACTACTGATGGCAACTCCTCCACCCACGCTCCGGCGGCTCTGAGGCACGGGACCCGGAGACGTGGTTTCAAGCCTCTGAGTAACTCCTGGTTTGCTCGTTCAACTTGTCCATTGGCCTGAGGATGAGCAACTGAGGCAACATCCAAACGTATACCATTGTTTCCACAAAACTTTGCCATCTCACCAAGTGACATATCGGTACCATTGTCTGTGATAATACTATGAGGGTACCCAAATCTGTGTATGATCTGTTTCAAAAACTTAACTGCTGTGGCCGCCTCACAATTTGTAACAGGCATAACTTCAACCCACTTTGTGAACTTATCAATGGCAACCAAGAGGTGGGTTTTCTTAAAAGGAGACATGCTGAAAGGACCCACCATGTCAAGCCCCCAAACTGCAAAAGGCCAAGTCAAAGGTATGGTGCGCAATTCCTGAGCCGGCACATGAATCTGCCTGGCATATCTCTGACAACCATCACATCTATTCACCAGACGCTCTGCATCTGCCTGGGCTGTGAGCCAAAAGAAACCGTGTCTGAAAGCTTTGGCTACCAATGACCTTGTTGAAGCATGATGACCACAATCTCCTTCGTGAATTTCTTTCAAAATTTGCCGGCCCTCCTTTCCAGAGACGCACCTCTGAAATACACCTGAGACACTTCTTTTGTATAACTCGCCATCAATGACCACATAGGCCTTGCACCGGCGCCCAATTTGCCGGGCTATGACTTCCTGCTCTGGCAACTCTCCACGCAAAAGGTACGCTAGATAAGGCTCTGTCCACTCTGGAATTTCATGTGTTGCTGCTACCAACTGTGAATCCGGGTCTTCCTGACCCGCCAGCTCTTCTGCATCCTGAAGCTTGACTGATGGTGTCCATAGCTCGTCCAAGAAAACATTTGGTGGAACCGGCTCTCTGCGTGAGCCGAGTCTTGATAAAGCATCTGCAGCATCGTTTTTTCTGCGATCAATGTTGTCGTGGGTCACTCTTCGAGTGTCCCACGGTGGGGATACCTGGGTCACGCCAACAGCCTTATGACAAAGGCCCAAGGAAGGCCCAAGGAGGACGACGTGCGGCCCAAGATAGTCGACAGATAGGTCATGTTATTCTCATCGTCTTGTAAGCGCCATCGGCACCGTTCACCCGAGACCTAGCCTATCATATAAAGGCTAGGAGGGTCCTTCGTCTAGGGGGGCAAGCTCATAGCCGCCATCACAAACCTTAGCGAGATCACCATCTCGCCATTGTAGCCACACTCGCCATTCAATACCAGACAAGCAGGAAGTAGGGTGTTATCCTCCGGGAGCCTGAACCTGGGTAAACGCCTCGCTTGTCAGCCGTCGTGATCACCAGCGCTCATCTCTCTCCCCCTCAAACAACCCGGGGTACTCGACCCAGGGATTTGCCGAGTCATAAACTCGTCAATTGGCGCCGTCTGTGGGAAAGAACGACCGCCAGAATCATGGTCGCACCGGCCCCATCGACTTTGAAGACCGACGTCTGCGTCATCAGGGAGCCCATCTGCTTCAGCTCCTTCGAGTTCACCTCCCACTCGCCGGCCCACCGTTCGGTGTACGCCGATCTGCATAAAGGTATGTGCACCACCTTCGGTACCATGCACTTCTTCGTGGACAGCTGTGGAGTACTCGGATCCCCGGTGATCGCACCACGCGCGGTGGTCGCACTCGCATCTGCCGCGAATGCACCAACCACGCCTCCACCCGCTGCGGAGATCGCATCTGCTGCGACTGCGGCAACCACACCTTCGACTGCTGAGAAGATCGCATCTGCCACGACTCCCTCAGCCACGTCCCCACCTGCCGTGGAGGTCGCATCTGCTGCGACTGCGGCGGCTGTGTCTTCGACTGCCAAGACGATCACATCAGCATCGACTACACCGACCGCCTCCGCTGCGACGGAGGTTGCACCCAGCGCGGCCACAGCGCCCGCGACTCCCGCTGTCAAGGAGATCGCATCGGCAACAACTGCATCGACCACCTCGTCGACCACCGCGCGGATCGAGTCTACTTCGACTACCTCGATCGCATTGCTGGCAAGGCCAAGATCCACGCCAACTTCGACTGCGCCAACCGCGCCTTCGCGCCACAAGATCGTCCGCAAGCCAATCGCTCCCGCGTCGACGACAACGACATCACTCCTCACATCCGCGGCTGAGACCGCGAAACTCCAGAGAAAGAGCCTCGGCCGCGACTGTGGTACCCACCACGTTGCAGTCATTTTCAGCTCCGAGCACGGCTCGGACGAAGGGAGCAGCAACGGCAGCAGCCGACCCGCTTCCCAGACATACCCCCAGCAAGTCTTCATGATCGGTCCTAGTTCGCGGGACAACGGCGACGAACCCGCATACCCACTGGAGGTGGTTATGTCGGATGGGGTGACGCGACTCACCATCACCCGCGACATGGCAATCAGGGCCCTAAAGCACGTCGAGGAGGGCACGTATCCCCGACCAGACGCACCCCGTGAGGACCTCATGGCGGTCCAGTACCTGCTGCGGAAGGAAGGTGAACGACTCCGCGCAGAGAAGGCCGAGCTACTCCGACGCAAGGAGGAGGCCGACGCATCGAGCGCCAGGAGGGCCGCTTACTCGTTCACCGCCTCAACAGAGGTCATACAAGGAAGGCGCCACAGAGCCCGCGTGCCCCTGATGACGGAGGCCGACCGCGCCAGGGTCACCCGCAACCTCGAGTCATCGTACATGACCGAGGACTCAGACGGGATACCCGTCCCAAAAACACCCGGGGCTGCACTCATGGCAGTCGAAACGTACCTGCGACTGACGCAGCCACCTGAGGGCGACTCGCGCGCCCTCCTCCACAAGCAACAACTCATGTCTATCAAGGCAGTCGAAGAGGCTCTGATGGACAAGGCGCCGGCAGAAAAGGCGCGAGAAGATCGGGGCCGCCGCGACCGCGAGACTGCAGCACTCGCAGGCCCGGCGGCAAGACAACTGCGACAACCGCAGCCAGGTGAGGACCTCCGCAATGTCATCACTCAGAGGACGGTGGATCGCAGCCGCACCCAGCGGACGGTCAGTGCGCCCCACACTGACGACCGCGATGACGGCGACTTCGAGCCGTGCGGCGCCGCATGCTTCAGCTTCAACATCCGCGACACAAAAATGCCCAAAGGCTTCAAGCTCACGGCAGAAACAGCCAAGTACGACGGGAAGCAAGACCCGAGACTGTGGCTCGAAGATTACCTCATAGCCTGCAGCTGCCAGGGCGGTACTTCGACTACAGCCATGCAATACATCCAGCTGATGCTCACGGGCTCTGCACGCGGATGGCTCAACACTCAACCCAAGAACGCCTTCAGGACGTGGGGCGAGTTCTCAGAAGCCTTCATTAAGAGCTTCCTGGGGACGTACTCGAGACCGACGACATACGTCGAGCTGCAAGCATGCAAGCAAGGAAGAGATGAGCCGCTCCGGTCGTATATCCAGCGCTGGACCCTGCTCCGCAACACCATGGAACCCGTCTCAGAAGACCGGGTGATGGATGCCTTCATGCACGGCGTCTCTCGCCGCGACCTCCGCGAGGAGTTCGGTAGGCTCCAGCCGCAGACCATGATTGAACTCATGAAGATAGCCAATCAGTGGGCAGACGGAGAGGACTCGGTCCGCGAGAGTTCACGCTACTCCCCGAAAGATGAAGCCGGACCAAGCACCTGGCGTGAAGAACGTCGCAAGAAGAAGCCGCGGTACACCGGCAATGACACAATCGAGCTAGTAGCGGCGGGATTCGAAACCCCCCGTGATGATGAAGCACGCGACAGCAGTCGCCAGTACAGCCAGCGTCAGTACAGTCGAAGCGGCGACGACCAGAGTCGCCAATACAGCCAAGGACAATACAACCGCATCGGCGGCAGCAACTACCGCAGCGACGGAGGTCGCAAACGCGAGTGGCAGAAGCGCACGTTGAGCCCAGCGGAAGAGCTGGAACAACCCTGCAGGCACCACATGTTCAGGAACCCGGAAACGGACAAGTGGGGATCCAACCACCTGCTGAAGGACTGCAGAAAGGCGCGCAAGATATATGAGGCCATGCAGAAGATAGTTACACCAGCACCCGCAGCGCAGCCAGTCGCGCAGCTGGCTATCCAGGCACCACCCACAAACGCACCTGCAGCCGCTAATCCAGCACACGCGGCGGGAGCCTTCCCTCAGCAGCAGCAGCCGCCGCAAGACGCCCCTGACGCATATCCAGCGGCACGCGGGCAGCTCAACATGATACAGAAGGGCGACCCTCAAACAGGGCCCAGAAATCATCACCCGCCAAGTATTCCAGGCTGTGACTTGTCCACCTGCAGTACCCGACTACCTGAGAGGGTCAGAGACACCCATCACGTTCTCCAGAGCAGATCATCCACCGCAGTACCACGACCAGGGCACGCCGCCCTGGTAGTCGAAGCTCTGATCGGGGATTACACCTTAAAAAGGTGTTCATGGACGGAGGCAGCGGCATCAATATCATCTTTGCCGATACCCTCAGAAAGATAAACAGAGCAACAACAAACCTGACGCCATTAGAGACCACCTTCCACGGCATAGTACCAGGGCAAGCAGTCACGCCCATGGGAACGATCACACTCGACGTCATCTTCGGTACACCCGAACACTTCAAGAGGGAGTCGATCGACTTCGAGGTAGTCGACTGGAAGTCGCAGTACCACGCGATCCTGGGCGCCCAACCTTCGCCAGGTTCATGGCGATACCTCACTACGCCTACCTCATGCTCAAGATGCCTGGACCCAAGGGCGTCATCACGGTGCACGGCGACTTCGACCGCTCCAACAGCTGCGACCGCGAGTTCA
Organism: Poa pratensis; assembly: GCA_947311845.1. NCBI lineage: Eukaryota > Viridiplantae > Streptophyta > Magnoliopsida > Poales > Poaceae > Poa > Poa pratensis. Next base: position 33,913,550 of record CAMZMU010000091.1, on the reverse strand, counting down.
GCAAGATCTCCGAGTTCTTCGGAATGGACGAGCACTTCGAGGCGATGGCAGTCGACAACGACAAAACCTCTTCCCGCCACGCAAGAAGCCTGCCAAGGACGCCGCCTTCAACACGACTGACGACACGACAACTCATCAGGTCCACCCGACGGACGCCACAAGACAGTCAAAGTGTCGTCGAGCTTGCCTATCGCATAGGAAAGCGCGCTCGTCGAGTTTCTACGTGAGAACTGGGAGATCTTCGCCTGGCAACCTTCTGACATGCCAGGCATACCCAGGAACCTCGCCGAGCACTCTTTACGCGTCCACAAGGACGCCAACCCGTCAAGCAGACCATGCGACGCTTCTCAGGACCCAAGAAAGATGAATAAGCAAGGAGATCGATCGACTGCTCCACCAATTCATCCGAGAGATCAAGGACTCGGACTGGGTAGCGAACCCGGTCCTGGTGGAGAAGAAGAAGACGAAGAAACTCCGCATGTGCGTCGACTTCACCGCCTCAACAAATGCTGCCCCAAGGACCACTTCCCGCTCCGCGGATAGACCAGATCATCGACTCGACTGCAGGCTGCGCACGCCTATCCTTCCTGGACGCCTACTCAGGGTACCAGCAGATCAGGATGAACGTCGACGATGAAGAGAAGACTGCATTCATCACCCCACGGTGTCTTCTGCTACCAGACGATGCCCTTCGGGTTGAAGAACGCTGGAGCATACCAGCGCACAATGCAAGCCTGCCTAAAGGGGCTAATCGGAGAGATCGTCCAAGTCTACGTCGACGACATAGTCGTCACCACTCGAACGGAGGACACTCTATCGCCGACCTCCGCAAGGTCTTCGCCGCTCAACGAGTATCAGATCAAGCTGAACCCGGACAAGTGTGTCTTCGGCGTGCCAGCCGGAGAACTGCTCGGGTACCTCGTCTCTGCAAGAGGAATCGAAGCCAACCCTGAGAAGGTGCAAAACATACTCGCAATGCCAGCACCGACCAAGCTTCATGAGGTGCAACGCCTAGCCGGCCGAGTCGCAGCTCTCAGCCGGTTCATTAGTAAGTTGGGAGAAAAGGCCCTGCCTTTCTACCAACTGATGAAAAAGACAGACAAGTTCGAGTGGACAGAAGAAGCGCAAGACGCGTTCGACCAACTCAAGAAAACCTCACGACTTCCCCAGTACTGGTGGCGCCACTGGAGAACGAGCCGCTATACCTCTACGTGTCAGCCACGAACAGGGTGGTCACACGGTACTCGTAGTCGAACGAGAAGAAGAAGGACACAGTCACCCTGTTCAGGGCCCGTCTACTACCTCAGTGAGGTGCTCTTGTCCAAGCAGCGGTACCCGCACTACCAGAAGCTAGCGTACGGAGTCTTCATGACATCAAGGAAGGTGTCCACTACTTCTCCGAGCACTCCATCACGGTAGTAAGCTCCTCCGGGCTCTCCGACATCCTCACCAACCAAGCCGCGACGGGACGAGTCGCCAATGGGTTGTTGAGCTAGGGCCCTGGGGGCTGAAGTACGCGCACCCGAAGTCAATCAAGGCCCATGTACTTCCAGATTCACCACGAGTGGATAGAGGCCCAGCTGCCAGACGTACCCGACCTGTCCAACGCATGGACAATGTACTTCGACGGCTCCAAGAAATTCAGATCAGCAGGGGCGGGAGTCGTCCTCATCTCACCCAAAGGCGACAAGCTAAAGTACGTGCTGCAGATGAACTTCCCAACCCTCCAACAATGAGGCAGAGTATGAGGCCCTAATCCACGGCATGCGGATGGCCAAGAACTGCGGCGCCACTCACCTCATGATCTAGGCGACTTACCTCGTCGTGCACAAACCATGAAGCAATGTGACGCCATCGCCGACAACATGATCGCCTACAGGGACCTGTACAACCAGCTGGAAGGTACCTTCGACGGCTGCGAGCTGCGGCACATCGGCCGCGAGAGCAACGAGGAAGCCGCCCTCGCCAACCTGGGCTCAAGACAAAGCGCCGGTGCCACCCGGAGTCTTCCTCGAGTGCATCACGCAACGCTCCGTCAAGCTCCGGCCCGCGCCGGGATCCTCTACATCGACAAAAGCACCGACCCGCCAGCACGGAGAAGGAGCCTATGGAGGTAATGCTGATCGAGCCCACATGGACGACCCATACCTGGCTTACATACTGCATCAGAGGGTGCCAACAAACCAGTCGAAGCCAAGCGCGTCATCCGCCGCTCCAAGGGCTTCACCGTCATCAACGGGGAGCTCTACAAGCGAAGCATCTCAGGAGTCCTCCAAAGGTGCATCGACCCAGTCGACGGTCAAGCCATCTTACTCGAGATCCCGCTGGCATCTGCGGGCACCACGCCAGCAGTCGAGCCTTAGTGGCCAAAGCCCTACGAGCGGGTTCTACTGGCCCACGCAATGCAAGACGCAGAAGAACTCGTGAGGAAATGCTCGGCTGCCAGGAGTTCGCCAACAAGCCGCACGCCGGCATCAGCACTGAAGACCATACCACTCGCCTGGCCCTTCGCTCAATGGGGGCTCGACATGGTGGGTCCACTCAAGAAGTCCTCTCCGGGAGGACACACTCATCTCTTGGTGGCAGTCGACAAGTTCACGAAGTGGATCGAAGCCGTGCCTATCACAAGTTCGACTGCCTCTCGGCAGTTAACTTCATCAGGTCGATCATCTTCAGGTTGGAGTGCCGCACAGCATCATCACGACAACGGCACGAACTTCACAGCCGAAGATTCAAGGACTTCTGCTCCGAGCAAGGCATCAAGCTCAACTACGCATCTGTCTCGCACCCGCAGTCCAACGGACAGGTCGAAAAGGCCAATGGCCTAGTCTGCAAGGGCATCAAGAAGCGCCTGCGAGTACCATTGAGGCGCGCTGCAGGCGCCTGGGTCGAAGAGCTGCCGTCTGTGCTATGGAGTCTGCGCACTACGCCAAACAGATCCACTCAGTACACGCCATTCTTCATGTGTCTACGGCGCGAAAGCATCATGCCAGCGACATCAAGTTCGACGCACCCGGTGGTGGCCTACGACGAGTCCGACGCAGAAGAAGCACTCGAGGATGACATGGATACCCTGGACGAAGCACGCGACATCGCCCTACCCGCACCGCGTGTACCAAAGACTACGCAACTACCACGGGCGGCGACTGCGGCCCAGACGTTCGTCCCTGGCGACCTCGTCCTCCGCCTCAAACAGAAGAAGGTGCACAAACTCGCCTCCCGTGGGAGGGTCCATACATCGTGACAGAGCAATCGGCGGCGGAGCTTACCGCCTGAAGGACTCGAAGAGGACAGTCTGCAGCACAACCCGTGGAACGTTGCGCAACTGCGCCGCTTCTACGCCTAGTCGACTCCCCTTGTAACAAAGCATGCATGTCAAAGGCGGCAGGTTCCAGACGCACTCTTTCCCTTACCAGGGTACCTGAGGGGACTGGAAGGGTTTTAATGAGGCGGCCTGCTCGCAAAAATCAATGAAGTGATTTGTGGAACAAGCTCTCCCCTTTACTTTTTAGTCAAAAAGCAACATAACCTAGGCCGCACCCGAAGCACTCGGGGCTGCGCGCACAGGTCTAAGTCAACACCTAGGCCGCACCCGAAGCGCTCGGGGGCTGCGCCATAGAGGTCCAACTCAAACCTAGGCCGCACCCGAAGCACTCGGGGGCTGCGCCATACAGGTCCAACTCGAAACCTAGGCCGCACCGAAGCACTCGGGGGCTGCGCCATACAGGTCAACCTGAAAATCCTAGGCCGCCACCCGATGCACTCGGGGGCTGCGCCGCACAGGTCTAAGTCAAAACCTAGGCCGCATCCGACGCACTCGGGGGCTGCGCCATACAGGTCCAACTCGAAAGCCTAGGCCGCACCCGAAGCGCTCGGGGGCTGCGCCATACAGGTTCAACTCAAATCCTAGGCCGCCACTCGACGCACTCGGGGGCTGCGCCGCACAGGTCTAAGTCAAAACCTAGGCCGCACCCGACGCACTCGGGGGCTGCGCCACAGGTCTAACTCGAAAAATCCTAGGCCGCCACTCGACGCACTCGGGGGCTGCGCCGCACAGGTCTAAGTCAAAAATAGGCCGCCACTCGACGCACTCGGGGGCTGCGCCGCACAGGTCTAAGTCAAACCTGCCGCATCCGACGCACTCGGGGGCTGCGCCATACAGGTCCAACTCGAAAGCCTAGGCCGCACCCGAAGCGCTCGGGGGCTGCGCCATACAGGTTCAACTCAAAATCCTAGGCCGCCACTCGACGCACTCGGGGGCTGCGCCGCACAGGTCTAAGTCAAAACCTAGGCCGCACCCGACGCACTCGGGGGCTGCGCCACACAGGTCTAACTCGAAAAATCCTAGGCCGCACCCGAAGAACTCGGGGGCTGCGCCATACACGTCCTACTTGAAACGCCTAGGCTGTACCCGAAGCACTCGGGGGCTGCGCCGCACAGGTCTAACTCGAAGAACCTCGGCCGCACCCGACGCACTCGTGGGCTGCGCCGCACAGGTCCGATTGACACATCTTGGTCGCACTCGATCCGCTCGGGGGCTGCACCAAACAGATCTGGCTCGCACATCTTGGCCGCACTCGATCCGCTCGGGGGCTGCGCCATACAGATTTACATGTCTATAAGATACGATTTACTCACTCGGGGGCTACCCCCACCTCGGCATACATACACTCATATTTCCACTTGGAAAAAAATTGCTTTTACAAGCTAACGCTATACGACAGCAGTCTACCACTCTTATTCTACAGGTTCGCCCTTTGGCGCATCGAGTGGCCCTACAAGGTGCTCACTAAAGCCCAGGACCTGTTGAATCATCTGACGCGCAGCCGCAAGGGTATCAGCGTAGTCATTCTCTAGGCAAGCCGTCAAGCACCTTGTGCAATGGAAGATGAGGCCGGTGCATTCGAACGTACGCCAACGCCGCGTCCGCCCCGGCAACAAGCTGAGCGTGCACGACCTCCTTCAACGCACTGCCTTCGCGGAACCGCTCCAGCAGCGCCGCCAGTCCATTAGGCTGCTCGTTGTGCGGAAAGTACACCCTGTTGATCTGCCAGAGGGTCTTTCTGCAACCTTCCAGGAGCATGGCAGCCCGTCAAGTGCGATCCAGCATTCGCGCCAGTACACTGCTTTTGGACTTGTTCGACCAAAATAGACGCGCTGCGGGTGAGTCACCGACAGGCTCTTTTTCCACTCGCTCGTCCACTCGACTCTGCTCGGCCTTCCAGTCAGGATTCACGTCTGCATCAAGACCCAGCACTTAGGACAGTGAAATCGTAAAGAAGCCGAGGCAAAGCGCTAGAAGGCCAACCTTGCAGCTGTCGACTAATCAAGTCTATCTCGCCAAGAAGGAATTCCTCACGCTAGCCGAACGGCAAGACAGGCTGTCGGGGGAATAGTTTCTGGATTAACCCGCGGCCCAGTGCGACTTACTTTACTCGCACGGACAAAGGCCCACATGGGAGTAAGCCCAATATTGAACCGCCATAAGGAGAAAGATCTAGAAGACATATCCCGGAGGACATGAAGACCAAGTAGTCTCCAAGTAGGTCTCTGTGGACATATTCCTTGTGGGGAAAGTTACGTTTGTAACCTGACGAACCTCGGTGCATATAAAGAGGACTCGCAGGACTTAGAGCGGGTTAAGCCATAGAGATCGATATCCACGATCTAGAACCCTAAACCCTAGCATACTCGGCGAGTTCTGGCTCGGATCGCCTCCATTGTAACACCTTGATCATCATATCAATACAAAGCTAGGATAGGCAGGAAGTAGGTCTTTTACCTCACATTGAGGGGGCCGAACCTGGGTTAAATCTGTGTCGATCTTCTGTTCCTACGATCCCAAGCTCGGAGACGCTTGACTCGCGCAATCCCCACCTGCGAAGTCAGCTATGACATCTGACGTGACAATCCACGACAGTTGGCGCCCACCGTGGGGCCTGCGGTCAAAGGCGTCACATTCCGCGCAGGATCCATGAAAGGAGCTGAAGATCTAGTTGTTGGCCGCATCATCACGGTCAACGGCACACGCCTCATCGACGATTCAAGCTGGGGGCCGAAGCAGATTATTGGAAACAGGCCACGTCATCCCGTTTGGATCTGTCCATGTTTTCGTCGGTTCATTGGCGGGAGTCAGAAGATCCATCGCAGCTTGGCGACTCAGAAGAAGGAGTCGCGGTAACGGTGGACCAAGAGGAAGAATCCATCAAATACGAGTCGCTGCCCCTTGAAGATGAAGAAGGCCAATCCATCGAGTATGTCCTTGAGGAAAAGCTATGTGGAAACCCCGTGGAAGGCGACTCGCCCTTGAAGGAGAACCGCACATCGAAGGGGTCTACAGGACCACAGAAGCGGATCAGGGGCTGGGCATGCCGCCAGGCAGCTTGGCCCCACGCCGCCAGAAGCAGCATAACAAGCCGCACCAGACGCATCAGGAGTCGCGGCATCCGCTGCAGCAACCCCAGGAGCCGCGGCCTCAGGAGTCGCAAACAGAGAGACACCGCCTGGAATTGTACCTACGGAATCTGGATCAAGGATGGCCTCCGACCCAGCGGTCACTCAGCCGCGGGGCAGTGTGTTGCTCACGCCAATATCAGCGGCCAACGCAGCCGCTAGAGTGACAGAATTGGAGGCAGCAAGGATTGGGCTGTACGATGAAATCCAAAGAATCGCAGATGAGAGGGCCAGGCTGGCACGTGAAGAACAGCGCCTCCAACAGGAGCATCAGCGACTCATTGAGGACACTACGCCCTGCAAGGAGTGCAAGACACCTTGCCACACAGGCGCTACGCGAGTCGCATGCAGCCTGGGACAGTAAATCCGGTGGATTTGTTCCAATCACCCACCTCTGGGCTTGCAGCCGCGGCCCCTGTGCTTAGAACATCAGAAGCTACGGCACCGCCCAACGCGGTTCCATCAATCGCGACTAACACAACGCGACCAATTGCTTGGACAGAAGCCGCGGTACCATCAGTCGCAGCGCCCTTATACACAGCCATCTGCTACAGTTGCGCGACCCGCAGCATCTTTAGTCGCAGCAGGAGTTCAGACGTATGCAGCACCATCAGCCGCACCTGCAGTACTGCCGCCTTCCGCCTTCTTTTCTGCCATTCTCCAGCACTATGGGCTGCAACCGACAACATTGCGCCCAACAGTATCTTAGTTTTAGCCGGCTTCCAAGCCCTATTTGAAGGCTACTTAGGTATAGTACCCACAGTAGAAGCCTTTAAATATTGCTTCATCTGTCGCCGGCAAACTGTTTCTGCGGCGTCATGGCAACTTGCGGCAGTGTCACATTCAACTGCCGCCAAGGTGACTGGTACCCCAAAATTCCCTACATAGAATCTGTAAAGAATTGGTCCAGCACCTTTTTCTACTGCAAAGACATTCCTGCTCCCGGCAAGACGATAGGCATTCCGCCTTTCGTCAACTCTCCTCCAGAGCATCAGGCGCACTGGACGGAGAAGCCGGCCACCAACCTACGGAGGAATTCCGCCTAGCTTTTAGGCGGATTGAATTTCTCACAAAAACCATGGTCCCTCCCCACCTTGACGGCGTCGACACCGTCCTGTGTTGGCTATCAAGGCGGATCATGCCTTTGCGCCATCGCCCATCAAGATGTGCGAATACAAGGCGGAGGAATCTGATGGCACGCTCGACGTGGACGTACTACTTTTCCAGCTGCGGGAACTCATCCAGCCGAGATTTGTAAAGGCGGCTGATAGCGTCGCCATGTTCACTCATGACAACCCAGCCCCAGAGGTAAGGCGAAACTTCCTTTGCATTTTGTACTTGCTTTCTTTGCTAGTATCAAGGCTAACTTGACCTTGCTTTATCCAGCTGAAGGCCTTGGCGGAGGAGGACTTGGCTCCCCACTACTACAATGCCGGGTACGTTGCATAAGTAAACAGTGAGCAAAAGTTTCATATTTATTTGATTTTTTCTAAATTATTTATGCTCAACACTAGCTCACTGAAACCCTAAACCCCGGAAACCCTAAACCCCGTCCGAAACCCCGTCCGAAACCCCCCCTGCTTCAGAGCCGTTGATCGCTGGTTAGTGAACGGTTGGATCAGAAGGAAACCCCGATCCGTGCCACTCCCAGTTCTGCGCTCTGATTGGCCACTCCCAGTTCCGCGCCATTCCTAGAAAAAAAAACTAAATTTGGGCCCAGCAGCAGGATTTGTCCCGCTGGTTAGTGCACAAGTTTTTTTAGTTTTTTTTTAATATGTCAAACACGCATTGGCCACGGCCCAAATGGTGTTTTTTTTTTTTATTCTCACCGCCTCGCCACGGCCGAACGGCATGGCCCAACCAAATAACGGGCCACGGCCCTCCCGTTCACTTTCCCATGCCACGGCCCACCGTTTTTTTCCCGGCCGCCTCCCGTTCCCCTTCTTATCCACTCAGATGTGTCGTACCCTAGCTATTTCACACCATTTCAGATCTGCGCGCCCCCCACACTCCCTCGCCGCCGGCGACCAAATCCACGGGAAACCGCCGCCGCCACCTACAGATCCAGCTCCACCCACGAAGATGATGAGGCGTGGGGGTTCCAGCTCCCACGATGGCCATTCCGGCTCTGGAAATTGCTCCGACGAGGACGGAAGGCGCAGAAGCGGCCGGCTGACCCCGAACGCGCGAGGCGGGTTCATTTCGACGTCGGTCGGAAGCGCGGCGCGTACAGGTGGCTCCACGGGGCCTAACGCCGCCGCCAGCGTTCGCCGTCGTGAGGTGGAGGAGTATGACCGCAGCGTGGTGGCGCGCGGCCGCCGCTACGAGCACGGGAGCTCCTCCGGCGCGGGGAGCTCCCGCATGGCGGCACGGGCGCCACAGCTGCCACCGCCGAAGAGGGAGGAGGAGCAGGAGCAGCAGGACCGCCCACCGCACCGCGGCCTGCTGCCCGGGGACTTCGCCGCCGACGAGGACCTGGACTGGATCACCGAGGAGGTGATCCAGCGCAGCAAGCAGCAGCAGCGAGGACGTCGAGGTGCGCCGTCAGGAACAGGAGGAGCTCAACGAACTCTGCCTCCAGAGCGCTATCGACGCTTCCCTCCACCCCGTCATCGAGGTCGGCTCGGACTCCGACTCCGTTTTGACTGGTCCGACTGAGCGGCGCCGCCACCTCGTCGCCGCCGCACCCCGGGGCTCCGTGTGTGAGCCCATTTTGGATCTGCGTTTAGGGGTAGGAGCAGCGGTTCGATCCCCAATGTAATTAGTTTGATGAACTAATCGTGTGGCTTTTGATCAGACGAGCCATTCTGCCATTGACGAACTACTGCAATTCAGTTAGTATGTCTGATTAAGTTCAGTTATTATGTGTAATTCAGTCTCGTGGATCATCTGCTTTTGTGTTAACCTGTAATTCAGTTCAGTTTTTTTATGTTTGACTGAGACGGAGCTCGCATCTCTCGCCGGCGTTGCCGCGCTTCGTCGCCGGAGAAGAAGAAGAAATGGCAAGGGAGGATGCGCGGCACGGGAGGAGGATACAACGGTCGTTGTTGCTGTGTGGGTCCCATCTTATGCAAGCTGACGTGGATAAGTTGTGGGTCCCACCCGTCGGCTCCCCATAATCACCTAACAGACTGCGCTTAAGGGCCAAGTCGCAGCAGAGCAATTTGTGCTCACAGAGATGTCGTAGCAGAGCAATTCCTGCCAACGACGTCGCTGCCCATCAACGTAGTAGAAAAACGTCGCATAGGAGCTATTTACCGGTATATTTGCAGTATCCGCATGTCCTGATACGGCATGATGGTTGTAGCCATATATATGAATATATATAAAACCGTCTCTAAAACCTTTGGTGTCTCGGTTTCTAGAAAAAAACGAGATGTTTTTTCTTTGTAGTCGGTCTTTAAAAGAAAAAAAATCCGGGCCGAGGGGATAATATATAGTGTCCTTGTAACTAGCTAGTGTACGTTTCACATGGGCTCTGCTAGCTGTGTCTGTTCTCACGAGAGAAAAAAGAAAAACAGGATGGATGGAGATGCCTATAAGATAGATACGAGGAAATGACGAATAACCACCACAATTGGGGCTAAGTTGTCTGAGACCACCGAAATTGAGGCTAGGGACACAAACACCTATCTTTGGGGCAGAGGTGTGACAAGGAGCACTGATTCTGAATTTTAGTTGTCTTAACAGCATTTCTGACCGTGCGGTCCCACTGTCAGGCCTAGGTGGCAAAAACAAAACAGAAAAAAATGCTGTTATTCGTCATTTCCTCACGGTCAGAAATGCTGTTAAGACAACTAAAATTCAGAATCAGTGCTCCTTGTCACACCTCTGCCCCAAAGATAAGTGGTTTGTGTCCCTAGCCTCAATTTCGGTGGTCTCAGACAACTTAGCCCCAGTTGTGGTGGTTATTCGTCATTTCCTCGATAGATACCAAGCCTTTGCATGGATCTCGCACTCAAGCTAGGCGACCAAGAGATAGCAGCCTTCTCCCTTAATTTCCCTCGGCCTGTGATCGAGAGCATGGCAAACGGTAGCAGCATGTGCGTGATCCGCCGTTTGAAGCGTGCGGATGGGCTCGCGGCCATCGATCATTACAGCAAACCCGCCCAACTGTTTGTCCCAGGAGGAGTACCGGGAGTACTACTTCCGCGCCACCAAGAGCCAACACCTCACGGTCCTCAAAGATAAACTCAAGTCAATGCGTAATTATTGGGTGAATGGCTCCTGTGCGACGTCTTTCTGGGCAATTGTCCACGAGGCGACGTCGTTGGCTGAAATAGCCGTGGCGCGACGCATCTCGTGGTTTGAATAGCTCCTATGCGACAGTGGGGCTTAACCGCAAGGGACAGGTTAGGGATTGGTATTATGTGTCCTGGTGGGACCCCCAACTTATCCACATCAGCCTAGGACCCACATGAGCACCTCTGAGCGCCGGACCCACCTTACCAGCTGATAGAAAACAGAGCCATCCCCGGGAGCTTTTCCCCCCTTCTTCTCCAGCGGTGGAGCAACGCCGGCGGTGGAGCTCGCAGCCACAACAGCAGAGGACCCACATGAGCACCTCTGAGCGCGGGACCCATCTCACCAGCTGATAGAAAACAGAGCCATCCCCGGGAGCTTCCCCCCCTTCTTCTCCAGCGGTGGAGCAACGCCGGCGGCGGCGGTGGAGCAACGCCGGCGGTGGAGCTCGCATCGGTGAGCAAGAATCAGCCGAGCGGGGAGACGGGGATGGAGGCGGCCACGCGCAGAGGTGGGCGGCGACCCTGTTGGTAGTAAGGTGCCGGGCGCGGGCGACAGAGAGGACGGCGTCGCTGGGGAGCGCCGCCGACGGTCGGAATATTCCTCTGTCTCTTTTTTTTCGAGAAAAATAAAAGGTTTCACAGTGGGCCTTTTTTTTTACGGACGCAAGTTTAGGCCCAGTAAGTTCCAGGAGCCCAGTGTCGGTTAGAGGAATGGGCCAACTATATCTAATTAGGCCCAGTAAGTGTAGGAGCCATTTCAGCCACTTTTGCGTTTTAGGGTTTATTAAAAACGCATGTTTGTACTGCATTTTTGGGCACGATTTAGATAAATAATTAGATGCAAACGAGTGCCACCATTACATAGATAATTCCAGGGACCGACACGACACGACACGACAAAGAAAAACACGGAAAACAAAATATAAACACGATAAAAGTAAAACATAGGTAATTCTTGGAACTTTCTTCATCTTCAAAATTCCACCTCCGTGCAATCTCGTAGCCGAGGCGAGCGTCCAGAGCGGCATACACGACTCTCTCGCAGCTCAATGGAACGTTGCCCCATCCGCGAAACGGAGGTCTTCTTCGTCGTCGTCGTCCTTGCCCATCTCCTTGCCCTTCTTCTTGTCCTTCTTCTTGTTCTCAAGTTTTGTCCCAACGATGGCATTGGAGAGAGCATAAAGACTAGGAGTAGGATTGCCGGTTGGGTTCCGCCAATCGCTTTGGAGGTCGACCGCGGACGGAATAACAATTCCGTAGGGGCGCAGCATCCGCAAGTCATTGCGGATAGCCACGCCATAGAATTTGATTGTCTCGTCACCTAAGAAATCCAGAAGGAGCTGCGGCACCCTATCAGCCTCGCAAATCTGGAAGACAAGGGTCTCGGACGCCACCGAGAGTTGAAGGACGGCGGCGCGCTGTCTTTTCTCGGGTGGAAGATCCCTCTGTCGACCCGGGAGAGCGTCGGTGAACTCGCAGTCGAGTCCAACGCACTTGATCGGTGCGGCGTTGAGATACAACTTCTTCACGTCGCGGATCCACCTCTCCACGCGATATGCACGGAGGGTGACCCATACATTGAAGTCCATGTCTTCTTTGGTGAAGTAGTACAGCCGAGACGGAGTTACGCGCGCGAGTGGCTCCATTGGAATACAAGAGAGGGATCGAGAGAGAGAGAGAGATAGTTTATGTGTGCTTAAGGCCATGGATTAGTGTAGGTTATATAGGGCGGAGAGGGAGGCCGGCGGGCAGAGAGGGAGGCCAGCGGGCGGCGCCAGTGATTAATCACGTATGAATCAACGCGGCACAATCAAAACGGCGGCTTGTTCAACTTCCAAAGTGCACCGTCGACGGGAAACTTCCAAGGAGACGCGCATGCATGCAAACGCCGTCGTTTCCCGCGCATGCATGCCACCGTCCGAGTTCAGGAAAAAAAAACTAGTCCGACCCGGCCCAACACTTGGAATTGACACGGACCAACAGTCCAGCCAATCAGATTGCAGTATACGGCCTCTCGCGGATCGCGCAGATTCCTGCTAGAATGTTGCATCGGACGGCTGCAATTTCCTTCTAGAAGGCTTGGGTTAGATCGGACGGTGCCCGCAGGTTCCTTCTAGGAGGTTTGACCAAATTTGAAATGAGCATAGAAAATAAAAAAAAAAAATCAAAAAATGCAAAAACCAGTGCACATGGTCTTCATATGACATATACTAACTATTCAAGTTGATAAACAAGGTCAACATGTATTCACGAAGAAATGCACATAAACAATGTGATATCTCACACTTTGTCATATGAAATCAAGAGAAAAGTGAGTTGGTTTTGGATTTGCAACATGAAATTTCCCAAAAAAAACTCACCAAAGCTTCATTTTGGAGTGACTAAGAAGGATCCAGTCTTACTTTTTCATTTTCATGTTTCAAACTTGTTTAAATGTTGGTCAAACTTAGGTTTGACCGAATTCAAAATAATCATAAAATATTCAAAAAACATCAAAAAAATGGAAAACCAGTGCACATGTTCTTAGTTTGTCATATACTAACAACTCCAATTGATAAACAAGATCTAGATGCATTCAAACAAAATATGCTTGAATGTGGTGTGAAATCTCAAATCTCAAACTCTGAACTCTCATGTGTGAAGTGAGGAGGTTTTGAATTTGCAACATGAAATTTTCCAAAAACTCACCAAAGCTTCATTTTGGAGTGACTAAGAAGGATCCAGGCTTACTTTTTCATTTTCATGTTTCAAACTTGTTTAAATGTTGGTCAAACTTAGGTTTGACCGAATTCAAAATAATCATAAAATATTCAAAAAAATCAAAAAAATGGAAAACCAGTGCACATGTTCTTAGTTTGTCATATACTAACAACTCCAATTGATAAACAAGGTCTAGATGCATTCAAACAAAATATGCTTGAATGTGGTGTGAAATCTCAAATCTCAAACTCTGAACTCTCATGTGTGAAGTGAGGAGGTTTTGGATTTGCAACATGAAATTTTCCAAAAAAATACCAAAGCTTCATTTTGGAGTGACTAAGAAGGATTCAGGCTTACTTTTTCATTTTCATGTTTCAAACTTGTTTAAATGTTGGTCAAACTTAGGTTTGACCGAATTCAAAATAATCATAAAATATTCAAAAAACATCAAAAAAATGGAAAACCAGTGCACATGTTCTTAGTTTGTCATATACTAACAACTCCAATTGATAAACAAGGTCTAGATGCATTCAAACAAAATATGCTTGAATGTGGTGTGAAATCTCAAATCTCAAACTCTGAACTCTCATGTGTGAAGTGAGGAGGTTTTGGATTTGCAACATGAAATTTTCCAAAAACTCACCAAAGCTTCATTTTGGAGTGACTAAGAAGGATCCAGGCTTACTTTTTCATTTTCATGTTTCAAACTTGTTTAAATGTTGGTCAAACTTAGGTTTGACCGAATTCAAAATAATCATAAAATATTCAAAAAATGAAAAAAATGAAAAAAACCTGCGCACATAGTCTTAGTTTGTCATATACTAACAACTCCAATTGATAAACAAGGTCTTGATGCATTCAAACAAAATATGCTTGAATGTGGTGTGAAATCTCAAATCTCAAACTCTGAACTCTCATGTGTGAAGTGAGGAGGTTTTGGATTTGCAACATGAAATTTTCCAAAAACTCACCAAAGATTCATTTTGGAGTGACTAAGAAGGATCCAGGCTTACTTTTTCATTTTCATGTTTCAAACTTGTTTAAATGTTGGTCAAACTTAGGTTTGACCGAATTCGAAATAATCATAAAATATTCAAAAAACATCAAAAATGAAAAAAACCTGCCGCACATAGTCTTATTATCTACATAATATATTTGTAGAACAGTTATTTGGCTGATTTAGACAAGGTCGAAAATAGCTTGCTTAGAAATGAGGTCGTTTACCCTACCTTTGGAGCTCCTTTTTAGCACTTTTTTCATGAAGGCTCGGATTGACGACCAAGTTAGAACAAACAAGTTTATAGTTTGGAAATCATTGCAGTATTCGGCCATATGGAAAAATAGCCGCTACCCGCATGGGTAGCTACACACCATGCCATTATACGCCGATGTAAGCCGTATATACCTGTTTTGGATTGATATTGTAGTAGAGTAGGGCTTTTTGGTGTACAAAACTGGTTTCAGAATTTCAAAAAAAATATTTTTTGGTCATCTTTTTTAGTCAATGAAAAAAGTCAACGAAAAGTCAACCCTAAAAAAAGTCAACCAAAATTTTTTTTTTTGAAATTCCGAAACCAGTTTTGTACACCAAAAATCCCTACTCTATTACAATATCAATCCAAACAGCTATATACGGCTTACATCGGCGTATAATGGCATGGTGTGTAGCTACCCATGCGGGTAGCAAATCGCCTCTCTCGGCCAGATCTAGCACTTTTCTAGTGAAAATGAAAATGAAGTAAAATTATAGTGAAATTCTAGATCTAGGTATTTTATTTCGAATTAAACTGATAAAGAAAAAAACCTAGGAAAAAAAACGCTAACTGTGCCAGATCTAGCACTTTTCTAGGCCCAGTTGCAGTATTCGGCCCGCTAATGTTTTTTCGCTGATTTAATTCACGGGACGCCTTTTAACTTTGGGTTGGGCCACGGCCCACGTACTAATCCCTTTCTCAGTTACGGCCAAGGCCATTTTTTTTCCCACCGCGTCGCGTTCCCCTCTCCTATTTATTCACACAAGTGTGTGGTACCCTAGCTATTCTCACCCACTCCAGATCTGCGCCACTCTCGCCGCCGGCGACCAAAACCACGCAATCCAGCCCCGCCGCCGCAGATCAAGCCCCGCCGTGCGACGATGATGAGGCGCGGAGGTTCCAGCTCGCACGGCGGCCATTCCGGCGGCGGATCTGACGAGGAGCGGAAGCGGAATGGGCGGAAGCGGCCGGCGCACGCCTCTGACCCCGAACGGGCGCGTCGGGTTGCTTCCGACGGCGGTCGGAAGCGCGGCGCCCGCAACTACACCAACTACGGGATCGCGGCGCCGCCTGCGTACGCCCGGCAGCCGCTACGAGCCGGGCGGAAGCTCCTCCGGCGCGGGGAGCTCCGCCATTGCACGAGCACCGCTGCCGCCGCCGAAGAGGGAGGAGGAGGAGCAGCAGGGCTTGGCACCGCGCGCCGGGCGCGTCGGCCTTCTTCCGGGAGACTACGTCGACGACGGCGACCTCGACTGGGTCACCGCCGAGCTGATGGAGCGCACCAAGGACGAGCAGCAGCAGCTCGTTGCCCGCCGGCAGATGGAAGAGGAGCTCAACGAGTTCCGCTTCCGCCATGCTATCAAGGAGTCCCTCGCCGACATGCCGTGGGGCGCCTCCGACTCCGACTCCGACTGAGCGGCGCCGCCGCCTCGTCGCCGCCACACCCCTGGGGCTCACTCAAGTGAGCCCAATTTTGGATGGATCGAAATAGGGGTAGGAGCTGCGGTGACGTCCTACTCCGGGACCCCCTACTCCGTGCCCTGTAATAGCGTAGATATGAACTAATCCGTGCCTGTGTGGCTTTTGCTCCGACGAGCCCTGCCATTAGAACTACTCCGTGTGTAATAGTATGTTTGTGTGCAGTTTTAATTCTGTCTGTCTGTTGTTTGAATTCTTGTCTGAATCGGAGCTTCCCAATATTATCTGTTATGCTTGTCTGAATCGGAGCTCGCCGGCGTTGCCGTGCTTCGTCGCCGGAGAAGAAGAAGACAGGCAGGGGAGGATGCGCGCGCAGGGGAGGAGGATATACCGGTCGTCATTGCTGTGTGGGTCCCATCTTATGCAAGCTGACGTGGATAAGTTGTGGGTCCCACCCGCCGGCTCCCCGCAAGCTGTGTGGATAAGTTGTGGGTCCCACCCGCCGGCTCCCATGATCCTAATCCTAACTAACAAACTGCGCTTAAGTGCCAAGTCGCAGCAGAGCAATTTGTTCAAACTGCGATGTCGCAGCAGAGCTATTCCTGCCAACGACGTCGCTGCCCATCAATTGGCTATGAAAAACGTCGCATAGGAGCGATTTACCCGTAATTATTAGTCCAAATTAGTTCATCATGCATGCAGGACAGGAGGAGTCTGTTCATATTTCTTGTCAATGATGTATGCATGCAGGTGACAAGACGGGCACGGAGAGACGTTTCTTCCACCACACGCAGGAGCTACTGGACGCCCACCATCGCTTCTTCGACGACGGCGGACACGACCGTCTCGAGATCGCCGCCGCTGCCGCCCCCGAGCTGGCCGCAAAGGCCGCAGCCAAGGCCATAGCCAAGTGGGGCCGTCCAGCCACCGACATCACCCACCTCATCCTCGGCACCAACTCGTGCGCACGCTCCCCGGGTCCCGACCTTGGGCTCGCCACCCTCCAGGGCCTCCGTCCCACCCTTGTCCGCACGCTCATCCAGCTCAACGGATGCTTCGGCGGTTCTGCGTCGCTGCGCCTCGCCAAGGACATTGCCGAGAACAACTGTGGCGCGCGTGTCCTCGTGGCATCTCCGTCGCCGGCTTGCGGGGGCCAGAGGAGAACTACCCCCACAACCTCATCAGCCAGGCATTGTTCGGTGACGGCGCAGAACATCCAGCGGTGCATCTCCGATGAACTCAAGCGGCAGCTGGGAGTTGCCGTCGGATGGAACCATTTCTTCTGGGCAGTGCACCCCGGCATCACCGTGGCGCTGAGCATGTTTCCATAATCTCTCAACACGGTCCGACTTGCTCACACATGTTCCACACGGACAAGGAAGCATAATATAATGAAAGCCGTCTGAGATTCTTTCTATAGGACTACTCTGAGGAGAAAGGATCCTTGCCTAGAAGAGAATAAGGGATCCAGAAAAGTTGGAAGCGGAAATGCAATTCTCGGGTGAGGGAAGGGAAGGTCGAAGGAAAAATATTAGGTAAGCTAGTTTGGTCACCTCCGTGTGATGCGAAAGAAGAGCTGGATTGTAAGTAGGCATCAATAGATAGATATGATTGGTTGACGAAGATTGGCTTAAACTATGGAGGATATGGCTTAAACTATCTTTTTCATTCTTTTTTTTATGCCATTTTTAGTGAACTCCAAATCATAGAGATAATACTTGGAAAAGGAAGCTCTGCTAAAAGCAAAATCGCAAATAAGTTCAACATAAAGATCCATCAACCACGAGCTTTGATCCTATTAAGGTATCTCGGCTCAATCGACGAACTAGGATTTACAAGATTGAAGTCTAGTTTATTATTTTTCGGTAATCCGTCCAAAGCCGTAAGCCACGCGGAAAAGGAAACAAGAGCTTCGCCTAAAACATTGGTCGAGATAGAAGGGCCCGGCCCATAGCTAGCTGCCTCATTCTTTTTCCGAGCGAAGGAAGAAGGAAGACGATCGTGAGGTTCCAGCGGGAGGAATGATTTGGACGGGGAGATACGTCACTGGTTTTTAGAACTTCCACACTTGTTTATCGGTACTTGGCTCTTGTAGAAGAACAATCTGTCAATCTTGGGATGGCTTCTTTTTGACTCGAAAGTACTGCTGATTAGGAGACTCATTTAACTAAGTCATTTCTTGTCAACTTTGATACTACCTTGGTCTTGCGAAATCCGAGTCAATAAAATAGAAGAAAAGTAGAGAGCTGGAAGGGAGCTGGAAAGATTTCCTGGACCACATTGACGTGGCTCTCCGGTTGGACCCGGGGAAGTTGGCAGCAAGTCGGACCGTGTTGAGAGATTATGGAAACATGCTCAGCGCCACGGTGATGCTGGGATTTGGACCGGGCTTCACGATTGAGACTATGCTGCTGTCTGCCACCACCAATCTCAAACAAAAGGGCTCTCTATGTGCCAAAATGTAATGCGCGCGTATTTTTCTTGAGGTCAAACGATGTACCAAGCTTTGATCAAATACCACGAGAGTACGCGACTTTTATAGAAGGCAGAAATTCTTACATGCCATGAATTCCTTGCATACAAAGAACTCAGAGGACCGAGAGAAACTCCAAAAAAAAAAGTAAATACATCCAGAAGAAAAGCTTTGATCAAATAACCAGCAGGGTGGCCCGTGCACCTGCGCTGGCAACATCTTCACCGGCTATTAATAAAAGATTTAAGCTAGTTTCCATTTCAATTACCATAAATGTCGATGTTGTTTCAAAAATTTCCAGTCACAAACTTCGCCACAATCTTTAGTAGTATATTTACTGATCTCCAAATTTTAGAGCAAAAAAATACTTTAGTTAATCTTGTTCTTGTGTAGTTAGTTAAAATATGAGTTGCAAATACGCTGCCCCGCTTGCACGAGCAATTCTTTAATATTTCTATTATAGTTATAACCAAATGATTATAATAATTAAGATTACTTATCATCCAAAATGCGGAGCTATCCTATGGCCCTAGAGCTTGCAGGTAAAGCAATGGTACTTCAAGTTCCAGTCTAGTCGAAAATCACGTGTCTTTGAACACATGCTACTTTACAAGGCGATGATGCTAAAATGGGGAATGGAGGTGGGAATGGACGGCAACCTGCATACACAAGGCGATGGCAATGAAGCCATCCGGTGGTGCATCATAGGACCGGCACGGCAGCCATACACTATGTGGTCCGCAAACGACGGCGAGCACGGGCTGCGCCTCCACTGGCGGCGCCAACGACTACGAGAAGGGGATCCACCACAGTTTATGGACATGTCGATTAGAGGCTGTCGGAATCCACGAGTCAAAGATGCTCTTAGGATTGGACGAGAGAAGGGGATTGGGATCGGAGAATCCACGACAGGAAACAGAGAGAGAAGCAGGATGGAGTGGAGTGCTGCGTAACCCAAGATAGGGCTTTATTTGGCTAAAAAAATAATACATTTTTATAATAATTTTAGAAATAATACGCGTTTTTAAGAATTTTGAAAAATAATATACTCTCGGTGCCTTATCGGCAACGGCGAAACCGAGCAGACCTGATCGGCCACAGTGTAGCCGAGCAGATGGTGTGCCACGCAAACCCGCGCTGTTGACTCAGGCGTTGCCACTAATCGGCCACGGCGCTGCCGATAAGGATCGACCGCTCGACTGGATGCGGAGTGCTGCCTGCAAGCTAGCTAGCCAGCTCCCAAGCCCAATCGATCGATCGGCGCTGCATGCAAGTAGCTAGCCAGCTCCAGCAGTTCAATCCATCGATCGATGGGTAGAGCCGGTGGCGTGTCCGCGGCTGGCGTCCGTGGCGGCGGTGGCGTCGGCCGGGCATCACGACTACCAGTGCGCCGGCAGGCTCCGGCCCGACCAGGCCGGCAGGCCCTGTCCGCCACGACGTAGCCGAGCAGGCTTATCGCCGTGCTGTGGCCGAGCAGGTCCTGACCGGCGAGCTGCTGCCGGGCGACCAGCCTATCAGCTACGCCGTGGCCGACAGGGCCTGCTCGGCCACAGCGGACAGGGACTATCGGCTACGCTGTGTCCGTAGAAGGGGTCGGCTACATTCATACTCCACCTTACTAAATGTGCTCAGCCCATAAACTGAGAGCTGAGAATTTCCGTAATTATCTAAAGAATTTGTATTTCATATGCTACATGTAATACCCCGGTTTGCTCACAAAATTTTGATCTAACATAAGTCGAAAAAGGTGGCCGGGGTTGGACTTTTGCATTCGTGTGGGACATTTGATAAAATTGTTGAGTTCATCTGGCCGAGTTGATCAAAAGCGACCATAAGATTGTCCAAATTGAAGCCTATATGCATGCACTAGTAGAAAAAAGGCCTTTAGTCGCGGGTCCAGAGGGGCTTTCGTCCCGGTTCTGAACCCGCGACTAAAGGGTCGGGACTAGAGGGGGGGTGGCCTTTCGTCCCGGGTGTCCACGACCCGGGATGAAAGGGCCTCCACGTGGGCTGCGCTGGGCGCGCATGGCGGGCACCCCTTTGGTCCCGGTTGGTAATACCAACCGGGACCAAAGAGTTTCTGCCTTTTATTTTCCTGCTAATTTATTTTTTAGGGTTTAGGGTTTAGGGTTTCCATTTTTTGTTTTCCAATTAATTATTTTTTACGAAGATCACGTTGCGCAGACAACAAGTAGTCATACACATAAAGTCATACACATAATAAAGCATATATACAATACACCGGGGTCACGTTTGATTCATACATACATAGCCCACAAGTTTTGACTACACCAGGGGCGGATCTACACCCCGGGCAACCATGGCCATGGCCCGGGGTGCAGCCATGGCATGCAAGCTTAAATGTGTACTGTAGCAGCTTCTGTAGCAGTCTTGTAGCTACAATATACGAAGATGGCCCGGGGCATACAGTTATCCTGCGTCCGCCACTTGACTACACCGACATCACGTTTCTCACACGGCGGGCAAATAAGTATCATGGTGATAAAATTCTGCGTCTTTCCTCAAGACCTCCTTGTTAAAAAATCCCGCCACTTCCTCTTGAATTGCTTTTAAGCGCTTCGATGGTATGAGTCGGTCCCGCTCTCGTTCCATCTAGATCAATATAAGAATATATATGTGTGAGCTGTTTGAAATCATCCTAAAATAAATTATGAATGGAACTCAACACAATATGCGAATAGTGTATACGTACGTTTTCTGTTCTGATTCTTCTATCCCGCTCATTGACAAAATATCGAATGTACTCGAAAACGTAATATGCGCATAAATTAGTCCCGACTGGCTGCCTCAGACACCACTTTACAAAAAAAGAATATCATCAAAATTACAATCAAGCACGATAATGGTATTGAAACTATAATTAAAGAGTTGCGCAGACATATATATGTACTACTACTTACCTTGGTTTCATAAAAATACAGTTGTTTTTTTCACTTCCCTGGACACTTCACCTTAGACCGTTCCCAAACCCTGCCCGGCAAAAGAAAATATTGAAAGGAGTTATTAATTACTTTGATATCACAAAATGAACGAAAGAGGTCGATATAGAGCAATAATGACTGAAATTACCTGTCAAGCATTTGTCTCAGGTCGTCCCACTCTTCCATATCTTTCCTTAACGAGTCCATGACTTGAACGACTCCTTGGTCAACTCTAATGATTAGCAAAATCCAGTGGAATCTGCACGCGTTTATATGTCCATGACTCATCGATTACACTAAACCGGGATGAAAGAAAAATAGAATGTGTAGAAGGTACAGTAGCACTCACTTGAAGTTGTAGGGAAAAAGTATTTCTGCGCAGGTATTTTGTTTCACTAAATACCGGAGCAAGCTTTTCTCTGTGACTTCGGGATTGTACTTCACAACAACTGAATGAACCCAATATGGGTCAATGAACCCAACAGCATAGTTTCGGACATCTCTGCATTCGTTGATCTTCATTCTGCACAAAATAATATATTTAGATAATTGGCAACGAACGAGCTGAGCTAGAGACTTAATTAAATCGCAAAACTAAATCACTTACAAACAATAGCAACTGACGATGGATTTGTCGAGGGAGTCTTGGTTGAATAATTGAAAAATTTCCGAAAACTGAACATACATCTCATATTCCCTGAAGAAATGCTCTTTCCTGACTTGAAGCCAGATAGCGTCATGCTTGGCCTCTACGGCTTTCTCGTACCACGTATGCAAGCGACGCATTTGTGTTGTCAGAGAGTTGACGTGCTCAGGTCTGACCAGGGTGCTCCCGTAGACCCATGTCCATGCATACTGATACTCTGTGGGGGCCGGATCGTCTATGCGAAAAGCCTCTTGGTCTACTACCTTTTCCGGCATCACCTTGAGCGCGGGGACCGACTGATTTGCATGTTCTCCGAGCTGGGCCACTTGTTTCCCGGATTTCAGCTGCTGCCTCTTTAGGCGAAATGCCGCCTCCTTCTCCTGCTTCTCCATCTCCTGCCTCTCCAGCATCTGCTTTCTCTTTCGGCGATATGCCGCAGTCTTCTCCTCCTTATCTTCACTAATTACCTTCGAAAGAACACGGTCATAGTCATGCGGTGGCGGTGACGGTGGCGGTGGCGGTCCACGCGATATATTTTTCAGGAACCTGTCAACTTTTTCCTGTGGTACTACCTCCTTCTGCGGGCGCTGTTTTGGTCCCAACTGTTTTTTCACATCGGCACGCACCGACTCGTCGAGTTCCTCTCGAGTCAAGTCGTAAGGCCTCTTTGGAAGAGGCTTTAGCAACTCGCGTTCCTCTCGAGTTTCTGGCGGGTAGTTTAAAGCGCACCTCTGTGTATATGTCGACGGGGCCTTCACTTTCCGCGAAACAGTGCGCACAGTCTCTTGCTGCGACCGCGCGGGCGATGGACTCGCGCTGGCCTCCCCAGCGTCGTCACGAGGTGGGGAGGGTGGATCTTGAGGTGGGGAGGGTGGATCTTGAGGTGGGGAGGGCGGATCTTGAGGTGGGGGACTCCTACTCGGAGGAGTCGGTGGCCTTGGCGGCAAGTTTGGAAACATGATGTCTTCCTTCTTCCAGAGAACGATATGCCGCTTGGCTTCTCCCGCTGTCCTCTCGTCGTCACCTCCAGGAATGTCAAGATTCAGATCAGCATATAACGGCACAACGTCATCCACCCCGACACGAGCATAGCCAGCTGGAATCCCGCCGAGATGGTAACTTTCTCCAGGCTGATTTGGTAAAGCATAGCCGTCCGCCACCTTGAAGGACATGTTCTTCCACGACATATGTAGCACACATGGTGTCTTCTCCGTGATCATCCACGGGGTAGTGAGCCGCCGGCGCTTCAAGTTCAGAATGTTCTACATGCGTGGAACCCACGCTGCTTTTCCGCTGATTAGATGGGGCGGCTTCGATTTCAGGACTTTCTAGCTGCCGCTGAGATGCCCTTTCTAGCTGCTGCACCTTGCATTCCAATGCAGTTAACCGGTCTCTGTCCTCCTTCTTCTTTCTCTCACGGCTTCTATAATTATGAGCGTCTGCCGGAAAACCTTGTCCCCAATTAACTCCGGGTCCATAGCCTCGTACTCGTCCAACTTTTTCAGGATTCCCGAGTGCGAGTGACAGCTCGTCTTTCTCTCTGTCGACCACGTACAGTCCTCTTCGAACTAGATCAATTGCCTTCTCAAGTTCTTTGGTTATGTACTTAATTTTTTCCGTCCATTTTCCCTGAGCAACAATCTTCCCAGACACAGGGTCCAACCCAGCCCCATGCGCGAACAACCAAAACTTGGACCTTTCGGGCCAGTCCGCTGTCTGTGGAATGACCCCGTTATCAAGCAGTTTTGCTTCAAAGGCTTCCCACTTAGGCACGGCAGCCTTGTAGCCACCTGCCCCCAAAGTGTGGTGATATATCTTCTTCGCAGCATTTAACTTATTTTGTTCCGATCGGGCCACAGCGGCCTCCGATTCTCTTTGCTTCACAAATGTCGGCCACTGGTCTTTTAACTTCACTTGTGCTCCAGTGAATTCTGGAGTGAATTCTGGATCTTCTTCTTTTTTCTTTTTATAAGTTTTCCACAAATTTTTCTTAGTGGTCCGGAATTGATCGGCCATCTTGCTAAGAGTCCACTGCTCGAATTTCTTCTTCCACGGCTCGTTTTCTGCAACATCTGGCGGTAGGGTGACCTTTGTCAAGATCTTCTCCCAAAGCAACTCTTTTGTTTTGTCGTCGACATAAGTAGTTGCCTTGGTCTCGTCCTTCGGCTTATGCCATTCTTGAAATGTGATCGGTACCATGTCCCTAACGAGAACTCCGCATTGATTTATAAATTTACGGCGGCACTCTTAGGGTTCCAACGGTTCGCCACCAGCAGAAACTATGTCGATTATTATCTTCTGACCCTCCTTCATCGGCTTCGACGGGCCTCGTTTCGACAGTTTTGACCCTTTCGACCCTTTAGATGCGGATGATTTGCTCGATCCGGAGGGCTAAAAGAAAAAAAATGATTCGTTAATAACTGCAATACAACTCAAATAATACATGTACTGTCATCGGTCAACATAGGCATAATATACCTCGCCGGAGTTTGTTAAGGGAACTTCCTCCTCTCTACAAATTTCTTCTTCCTCAACTCCCTGACCGGACTCGTTCAGAAATTGGGAGGCGAAATCTTCATCACTTAAAAGATTTTCTTCACCTACAAGATGTTCTTGCCCTTTAGGCGCCCTTGCACGTCCTGCTATAATCTGAAGCATTCTTATTTCTTTCTCCATGTCCCTAACGGCGACTTCCGGGCTTCCTGCATCCATTTGCTCTTCACGCTCCTCGTCTCTGCCGGCGGCGTCCGGACAATTTGGATCCATAGCGTAATGTCCCTGCAATCAATTTTGTAAAAAGAATATGAATATCCATAATTTGCATCTTAGCAAAATGTGAATACAAATTTATAGCAACTACTTAACAATGTCAGTGGGCAAATTTCACAACTGAAGCCTCATATGTCAAAGCCATTAGTCAGCAAAAAGAGTGCCTACAAGAACGAAGTAGAAATAAATGCATTGTTCTTACATTTACCCTTGGTTCTGTAGACAGTCTTCTTGCAAGCATAATGGACTATTCTAATCATCGGCTTGTATTAAGAATAGCCAAGAACTTACAATTTAAAATTCATAGCAAATTTAAATTCAGGAACTACAATTTAAAATTCATAGCAATTTACCTAACACTACACATGCATTTAAATTTACCTAACACTACTTTAAACTATATAATAGATGGCATAATTTAAATTAATCAACTAATTTAAACTATACTTACCTAAATTAATCAACTACTTTAAACTATATAATAGATGCCAAATTTAAAAGAATATGAATATCCATATATAATTTAAGATGACAAAGAACAAATTATTTCATAGCAACTATACAAATTTATACCAACTACCACTAACTATTAACACCACAATTTCTTAGCAACTATAATCATAGCAACATTTCCTAACCTAAAAATTTCTAACTTGTTATGTAATGCAAAATCCTACACTAAAATCTTTAGCAACTATAACAACTACAACAATATTCATACACTAAATTTAATGTCCTACACTAAATTTAAACAACTAAAATCCTACACTAAAAAATATTGCATATCTAACAAAATTCCTAAAATCATCTAAAATTTGCTAACACAAAATTCCTAACACAATCATCTAAAATTTGCATATCGATCGGTACCATATTTCCTAACACAAAATTCCTAAAACTAAAAAATATTGCATATCTAACAAAATCATCTACAAAATTAAAACTATGCAAAAAAAAAAACTCACCTTATGCAGAGGAGGAGGTCGCGAGGCAGGGGAGGAGGAGGCGGTGCAGCCCGATGTAGAGGAAGGAGCCGGGGCCGGGGCGCGTCGGGAAGGGGCACGGCGAGGCAGGGAAGGAGGCCGGGCGGCGACGCGGCCGATGCAGAGGAGAGGGAGCCGGGGCCAGGGCGCGGCGTCGGGGCAGGGACGCGGCGTCGGGGAGGTGCGGCAGCGAGGCAGGGGAGGAGCCGGGGCGCGGCGTCGGGGAGGTGCGGCCGATGCAGAGGAGGAGCCGGGGCGCGGCGTCGGGGAGGTGCGGCCGCGGCGGGGTCGGGGCGCGGCGTCGGGGGGGGATGCGGCGTCGCGCGGGGAGGGGCACGGCGTCGGGGCGCGGCCGGAGCAGCACGACGGCCGGAGGAGGCGGGCGGCGGCGGTGTCGGAGAGGACGGTGCGGCAGCCTGGCGGCGTCGGCGTCGTCGATCGTCGTGGAGGCGGAGAGGCAAAAAGCTTCTCCGGACTTGGGGAAAATTTGGGGCGGAACCGCTCAAATCCACGCGAAAAGGACCTTTGGTCCCGGTTCCAGCCACGAACCGGGACCAAAGACCCTTTGGTCGCGGTTGGTAACACCAACCGGGACCAAAGGTCTGTCTGGGCCGCGAAAATTTGCGCGCGAAGCCCAGCAGGCCTTTGGTCCCGGTTGGTGTTACCAACCGCGACCAAAGGCCTTTTCTACTTTTTTTCCTTGTTTTCTTTTTGTAGTTTGTTTTTCTGTTTTCTTTTCCTGTTTTTTAAGTTTGTTTTTTAAGTTTGTTTTTCTAGTTTCTTTTTTCTTTTATGTTTAATTTAAATGTTCCAATATTTATGAAAATCATACATTTTCTTATTTATTTTATATCTATCTATTTAATTATGTAAAAAATGTAATAATTATCTCTTTATTTTTAAAACATCCTTAACAACATCCCACCCAGTTACATAAAAGGATACATGATTACACATCACTAACAGTTACATTACTACATAAACGGACATGCTGGATCAGAGGCTTAGGGGGAACGGCGGGAGGAGCCAGCCCCGTTCGCGGCACGTTTCTGATTCTCGCGTGCACGTTTGCGGCGTAGGGCAAGATCCATGGAGGATGAGTCTTTCAGCGCCCAAGCCAGCTCGGAAGCCTCCTTCGCCTTGAGCTGGTAGGAAGTCCTGGCTCGCTGCACACGGTCATCGCCGACGGACTGCAAGGAGGCTTCAATGGCCTCCTGCATCTGCGGCCCGCCGCCCTCTTCCATATCGTCGCTCCAGTCGAAGTCGTCGTCGTCGCCCTCCTCGTCGGGAGATGCGGCGGTGCCTGGTGGAGGTGCAGCAGTGCCAGGTGGAGGTGCGGCGGCACCTGGTGGAGCAGGAGGCCGGTGCCTGGTGGAGTAATTCTGCGTATTCTTGCATTTTCTACATGGACAAGGAATATAACCACTCGACGGCTTGTTTTCATTAGCCACACGGAGAAAATTATGCATGCCATTGATAAACTCGAGACTGCGTCGGTCACTGTACATCCATTGCCGGCTCATCTGCATTATATAAATATATCAAAAACCATTACACTACATCATGAATATATAATACTGACCAAATTAATTAATACAACTTCATCACATTAAAATCAAAGTAGAGTACTGCCCAAATGTAATACATAGTTCTCACGAAACATACATTAATTGAAACTAACATACAACTATCTAAAGAATTTAAATCCAACAACAAATGCGATCAAAATCGCAACTAAGGTAACTATTGAACCAACAGCATAATGATACCAAGCCTCTTGACTAATGACATATTTTCTAATCTTTTTAAACTTGACGCGCATTGCATCCATCTTCCTCTCGTAAGCAGCGACGACGTCGGCCAGCTCGACCCCGTGAGTATCAACGATGTCGGCAATCTTCAAGTCCAATACCATCTTCTCTTCCAGGCATTGGAGACGAAGATCTTCACTTATCTTCAATTTTGCTTTTAAATCGTTGTTTTCTTTTTCTAAAATTCGACAATAGGGTCGGCTGGAATTTCCGGTTCAACTACCTCCTAAATAGAAATATATCTATGTCAAGTTTGTCGGCATGATTGTCATAAACACGAAACGAAACAAATAGTTATAAAAATATACCACATCGGAATCATAGACCGGACGAGGGCCGACGGGGACGGATATCAAAACCATGACACTATACATATAAAAAAAACATAAGAAAATTATACAAGAAATAACTATGCATTTAAATCATTCAATTAATTTTTCTTAAAATAAAAGATAAAGAAAAGAGGCTCACCGAAGTGGTGCCGGTGACGGGGACGACGCGGGCTATCGACGGCGGTGAGGACGGGACGACACTAAAATCCACAAATAATAAATTAATTTGAGCTCAAAATGCACATAAAAAATGAACTCTCTAGTTTGGGCATTTCATCAAACACGTAGCTAGCACTACAAAAATAAAATGAGCTAAACTAGCAACGAAATGAGCTAAAGTTGCAACACCGGAGGAAAGAATGATGATGCCAACCTTTGAATAGATGGGGTGCCTTCAATCCTCACAAATGGTGCAAAAAAATGGGGATTAAGTTGAGTGAGAGAGAGGAAATGGAGGAGAAAATGGTGCTGAACTCGAGCTCAAAATGAGCTCGGGGTGGAAGAAGATGATATATATGCAGGGAGACCCTTTGGTCCCGGTTCGTAACACGAACCGGGACCAAAGGTCCCCTGCCAGGGGGGCCCAGCGCTGCGGCGCATGTGCTCGCATGTGAAGACCCTTTGGTCCCGGTTCGTAACACGAACCGGGACCAAAGGTCCCAACCGACCCGGGACCAATGCCCACGGGCGCCCCGCCCGTTCGAACCGGGACCAATGGACCCTTTAGTCGCGGTTCGTATTTTGTCCGGGACAAAAGGTGAAAATGGAAGACCTGTTTTCTACTAGTGATGGTACCACACCCGGAGGAACTAACTGTCCAAACCGAGGTGTCACTAAATACAATATACCCGGGGGTACGAATAAACACTAGAGACTCGACCGTTTGGCATGGCAGCCTTTGTTTCAGTGTGACGTGTGCAGTGATTGGTAAGTCGATGGTTGTGCGGGCGTGTTGTAATCTCGGTTTCCGCTTGATATTCTTGTTAAATAATATGATAAAACAAAGCTCTTGTATACTCGTACCTGGAAAGCCGTGAGTGCACTCATGAGTGCTTCTCCTTTCATCTTTTGTGGGACAAGAAGATTCGCCACCTACTGGCTAAAGTTATTGGGTGCTCTCCTCGTCTCACGCAACCTCTCATTCGTTTCCCTTCAGATCGAGACAAGAAGCGGACCAGCAGGCAGCCAGAAGCAGAAGCGGGTCGATCTGGTGTGTCTGCGCGCGGTGGAAGGAAGACGCTCGGCTCTTTCTTGCAGAGAAATCAGGCCGGCGAATAGAGTACGTACGTGATCATCCATTCTTCTTTGACGTTTCTTTGATCTAGAGATGGAGCTGGTCCAGTTGCATGATCCTGGAGCTGCACCTGAATTTGCCTTCTACCGGTTGCTTAATTTTCACCATCGCATGCCTGTCTTCACCCTCTTCATAACCATTAGTTGTTTTTTATCATGCATGCATGTGGCTTAATTTCCTAGGTTAACGGTACGAAACAAGAGGATTATATATACTTTCACAAGCTCTGCCTATTTTACTTTTCAGCCGTGCTTGAAACGTTTTCAAATGCAAAAATAGTATAGTTAATCCATAGTGGTGATTCATTTCACAGATTGACATCCCGGGCATATTGAGGAAACGTATGCAACCAGGCCACCAACCAACAGTTAGGCGTAATCAACTCTGAGAAAGCAAATGGCTGAAATTGTGCTTCTTCTGGTCATTAGAAAGCTCGGAGTTGTGTTGGCAAATGGCGCAGCAGATCTGGCTAGCTCTCAGTTTTCCAAGTATGCAACGCAACTCATAGAGCTACAGGGCAGCATGGGTCGCGTTGTCAGGGAGCTTCGTGTAATTCACGATGTTCTCTCTCAAATGGACATTCGAAACCGCAGCAATCCAGTTTATGAAGGCTGGTTCGATGGGGTGCGGAATGTAGCACATGTGATGGAGGATATGGTGGATGAGTACTCGTATCTAGTCGGTCGGGAACATGATATAGGGTGCTGCTTTTACCTCAAGAAAGGGTTAAAAAAACCAAGATCTCTGTTTTCGTTGAACCAGATAGCTTCCAAGGTGAAGGAAACAGAGAAAGATCTGACACACCTATCGGAGACAAAAAGCCGTTGGCTTCCTGTAATAAGCAATGAAGATACTAGCAGCTTGAATTACATGGTCAAGAGGTCTCAAGATCTAGCAAACACTTCACGCTCCCTTGATGAAGAAGATCTTGTTGGGGTGGAAACAAACAGAGAGAAACTTAAGCAATGGTTGGGAGTTGAAGATGCGGAATGCTCTGTGATAACGGTGCATGGAATGGGAGGGCTTGGCAAAACAGCATTAGCTGCAAGTGTTTACAAGAAGCAGAGAGAAAAATTTCAGTGCCGCGCATGGGTCTCCATCTCTCAAACTTATTCTAAAGAAGATGTCTTGAGGAATATAATCAAGGAACTCTTCAAAGATAGAGCTGATGTCCCGTCTAACATCGTCGCTATGGACATCACAAGCCTTGAAGACACACTGAAGAAATTTCTAGAGAAAAAGAAGTATTTGATCATAATGGATGATGTTTGGACTCCAGAAGCCTTTGATGACTTGTCCAGGGCACTTCTTTGTAATGACAAGGGCAGTAGATTGCTAATCACAACACGGGAAGGCGATGTTGCTGCACTTGCTTCTCAAGGACATATCTTAACATTAGAAGCTTTACCAGAAGACATGGCATGGGATCTCTTTTGTAAGAAATGCTTTCCAAGAGAAACAAATCATGAATGTCCTGAGGATTTGAAGCCTTTGTCCAAAGAAATAGTTAGCAAGTGCAAAGGCTTGCCTCTTGCTATCGTTTCAGTTGGTAGCCTCTTGCATGTGCGCGAGAAAACTATGCAAGAATGGAGAAGAATAAATGACCAATTGTGTTGGGAGATAAATAATAACTCGAGGCTCGACCACTTAAGGAATGTTTTGCATCTGAGCTTCATCTACCTTCCAACATACTTGAAAAGTTGCTTATTGTACTGCAGCTTATTCCCGGAAGACTATCTTTTCCACAGAAAAAAGCTTGTACGGCTATGGATGGCAGAGGGGTTCATCGTTGAGAAGGGTGCAAGCACATTAGAAGAAGTTGCAGAAGGCTATCTGAAGGAGCTAGTCAACAGAAACATGTTGCAGCTTGTTGATAGGAACTCTTTTGGCAGGATGAAGACATTCCAGATGCACGATATCATACGCGAACTGGCAGTTGATCTGTGCGAGAAGGATCATTTTGGTGTTTATTATGAGGAAGAGAAATGCAGAGGATTTCTTCAGATGGATGGACGGCGATTAGTAGTGCACAAACTAAAGATGGATACCCAGCAGTCATTGTCTAGTGTACATGGACTTCGAACTTTCATTACACTGGACGAAAACATGCCATCAGTCAATCTACTACCTCTACTATCCGAGATGTCAAGATATATGACAGTGTTAGAGTTAAGTGGTCTACCTATTGAGGAGATTCCAAATGCTATTGGAGATCTATTTAATCTCCGCCATTTGGGTTTGCGGGGTACAAAAGTGAAGGTTCTCCCGAAATCCATCGAGAAGCTTTCAAATCTGTTCACACTAGACCTTCATGAATCTGAAATACATGAGGTGCCTGCGGGGATTGTCAAGCTCAAGAATCTTAGGCACTTATTTGCTCAGAAAGTTAATGATCGATATGTTAGAGTATTGCGTTCACACAGCGGAATATGCATCCCCAAGGGTCTTGATAATCTTAAAAATCTGCAGACTCTACAAGGGTTGGAAGCCCATGATGAGTGTGTCAGACAACTAGGTGATATGAGACAACTAAGAAGCTTGAGAATACTGAATGTGAAGGGAACATACTGTGAACTCCTCTGCGAATCTCTAGTGCAGATGCCATATTTGTCCTACCTAGATGTGGTTGCAAGCGACGAGAATGAGGTTCTCGTGTTGAACTCCCTCCCACCTAACCTGAAAAAGCTAAGTTTGAGGGCAAGGTTAGCCGAAGGGACACTATTGGGAGAGTCTCCTCTGCTCCAAGCTGTGGGGCAGAACTTGCATGAACTGTATCTATATTGGTCGCAGCTGAGAGAAGACCCACTGCGATCCCTCTCACGGTTGGCAAATTTGACGGTTCTGCACTTCTACAGAGCCTACAACGAAGAGAAGCTAGTGTTTCTCACGGGATGGTTCCCCAAGCTGAAGAATCTCTATTTGTGGGATATGGCTAATCTGAGGGAGCTGGAGATAAAGCAAGGTGCCATGGCGTCTTTGGAAAGATTAACACTAGGCAACCTCAGCAGCATGGCGGAGGTCCCAGCTGGCATTGAATTCCTCATGCCCCTCAAGTTTCTGGGCTTCTGCCTAATCACTCGTGACTTCCTGACGGTGTTGCAACAGTGCCCTAGACTTGCCGGTATGCAATGGGAGCATTCTCTCCGACTCCAAGATTGATTGGTCGTTGTTGTTCCATGAATTCTTATGTAAGTCACTCAAAGTCTCAGTTACCAACTCTGTTAGGATCACTCTCAACGTCATTTTGGTTATGCAGGTCACCACAAGGAAAGGAAGACTTGGTACAGTGATGTCCTGTCCACGTGTTGATGCACTGCAACTGGATGTGCCTCGGTTAGGCCTCTCTTCTGCTCCTCGATCTTGTCTAAGACTGGACTACAGCTATATTCTTTTTTTGAATGGTGACTACAGCTATATTGTTTGGCTATTATGCTTGTGTTGTAAGACTGATTAGACTACAACTCTGATGCTTTCATCTACTGTGTGTATTTTATTTGTGTGAGCTTGGCAGTACGACTCTATGCGTGATGTTCAGATATATTGCCTATTGATTTCCCCTGTGTATTTTCAAATAAGACTGATACTTCCAACTATTTTGTTTATGTGAGCTTGTGAACTATGATCTATTGTATACTCTATTCCAGCTATGCATGTTGAATAAATCGAACCATTCTTTCATAATTATTTCATCTGCACGTCCCAGCCTCAGCAATGGATGCCATATGCATGTATACGAGCATTGATGCAGCAGCTTCTACTAACACATAGTACAAATAACAAGTTACAGAAACATATTAGCAGCATTTCCCTGTTTGCTGTACAGGGGATGATAGTTACAGAAGAAAGCCTTCTCAAAAACACTATGAGAGGCCTCTTGTCAGGCTAGCCGCCGTAATCCTGACTTATCTTGATGCCGTACAATTTGTGCATCTTGATTAAATGGACTAGCGATGGAAAAATTGGCGGCGTACAACTTGAATAATAGGCAAGTCTGTGCCACTTCCTTAGAATGGAAAGGTCCCCGCCAGCTTGTTGTGCTCGAGCACTGGTACAGTAGATTCTGCTCATACATATAGCAAATCAGGTACTGAGAAGCACAATAACAAATGATCAGCGACGCTCGACGCTGTATTTCCTGTTTGCTGCTCAAACTGCGATCCATTTTTAGACAATGTGGATGAGGACGTCGAACTCGAGAAATGCACAAGAGAACTCCCCACATCGGGACCATCCACCCATTAGAGATTCGGAATGTACAACGTATTCTATGTGGTATATTTCCATATATTAATACAAAGTAGGCTGTGTATTTGAATTGTACATTCAGTGAGGTGGTCCTGGGAAAAAGAAAAACTGACTCCCGTGTCGCTCCCTAGGGCGGCACCGGCGGCCCAACCCTACCGCGCCGCCAGACCATCACCGCCGGGATACCGCTGCCGCCGGCCCTTGCCACGGCGGGGGGGCCCAATCTGCCATGGAGGCTTGGGGAAGGAAGGCTCCGCGATTCGTGGTGGACGCTAGGGCGCCTGCTTCCTGTCTTCGGAGCGCGTGAGGCCGGGGTGGCGCCCCCGTGCTGTGCAGGGCGCGGCCGTGTTCGCTTGCGCCTGAGGGCCTCCGGCGGAGCGGCGGTGAGGAGGCGACGGAGCGCCGCCGGTGTGGCATCTTCCACGGCGTGCGTTTGGGCCTGCAGGGCTCGGATCTTGGGCTCTAGGGCCCCGAACTTGGCTAGATGGGTCCGGCCAGGGCCTGTGCTGCGGGGTCTTCCTATGGCATGGCCACGCCAAAGACGATCTACGGCTGGGTGCTGGGCTGCCCTCACCTCTTCTTCCGTTCTGCTCGGAGATGACTGGCGGCGTGGGGGCCTGCGAGTCTCGCGAATGAAGGTGGTGTCCCTGGTCCTTGGGTACTTCTCGCGTCAAGACGAAGATTTGTCTGACGTCGGTCCTCTTAGATCTAGCCAGAGTGTCGGGTTTCGGAAGGCTCCGCCAGCGATCTCGCATGGACGTTTATGCCTAGAGATTGCAGGATCGGATGGTATTCGGTCGTGCCGGAGGTAGCGGCGCGAAGCTCTGCTTCTGGTGCCATCACGAGCAAATCCATGATGAAGTCAGAGACGGAGAATGTCATAAAAGCCGAGATTGGATGTGCTAGTAATGGTGATTGGAGCCTTGCACCGATAAGGACCTTGCTTGGAGTTTCGGGAATCGTTGCAGCGGTATGTAAGTGGGGGCAACAACACATGTGAAGTTCAAGGTCTTACCTTTCAGGGTGAAAATCCAAGGTTTGGTCTTAATTGGTTGTGTCTGGCAATGATCTTGTTGAAGAAATTGTTTTGAGAGCGGGGACTATCTCCAGGGTGAAAACCTAGGATCTTCGATCGGGTAACGACGGTGCTTGTGCACTGTTTTCTTCTTAAAGGCGTTGCTTTTGGAGAATTTGAACATCAGGTATTATCTTGGTGGTGTTTGTGTTGCTGCTGCTGCAAGGACTGTAACTTCATGGCGGGACTTTTTATTTTTTAGCTTCTTTTTTCGGCTGTGTGCATCCGTAACACCATTTGGTTTTTACGTTGTTGCAGAGGCTAGGTGTATTTTTTATCTCCACGATATTAGTATATACTCTTTATCTAAAAAAAGTGAGGTGGTCCTAACATGTTGATTAAATTGGCCACGGTTGTTCATTTTGGTCAGTTTTTTTTTGCAGAACTCAATAGGTACAACCAGACCACCATAATTGATAAATAGTGCCCTCAGTTAATGCCAACCTGCCTCCAGTTATAACATGTACACTGAGCCATGCAATTTTACCTCCCAGTAGATTCAAACTTAGTTTTGACATACATATTATTTAATTAGTGACAACATTGTTTAAGATCAAAATTTCAAAATAATATTTCATGTTTTTTAAATTTAACCCAATGTTTTATGGAATAGAATATTTTAAGACTCTAAACTATAAATCCCCATTCATCATTCTTTCCTATCTATTAATAATGAAAATTTAAAACGAGCATGGACATAATTTTGATTATATGATAATTAACTAGATATTCAGAAGTTTTTGTAATATTTTTAGAATATTCCGCAAACATATTTCGAGAGAATAACCCTAACCTTGGAAAGCAAAAAAACCATTAAGTATTTCGAATTTCAACATTCTCAAAGATTCAATATTTTAGCTATAACCAGAATCAAATCTTGAGAATAAATCGCTATATAAAAAAAAAAGTTGATACTAACAACATTAAGTATACTCATCTACTAAATGCATACTGAGTACTCTGAGTAGAAGAACTGGAGAGCATAAATTGTTCGGGTCTCCCTAGTCCCGGAGCTGTAGTATTTCGTGGTATATTTCACATGTACTCAATTCATATTTAATAATTCCTTACATTAGGTTCAGTCAAAGTGCCACCATGTTCACCAAATTCACGTTCCGTCGAACTCTGCCTATGTTAAATCAACATAGGCGGTTCCAATCCAATCCCAGATAAAGGAGCATTACGAATTGTTGCAAGCTGATGCAAACTCTTCTTGGTGACAGTACTAGTATTATAAAATTTACGGAACTTCCTTTTTCTAATTGGCAAATCCATTTTTATAAAGGATAGAATAGAAATGATTCCTATTTCTATTAAGGAATAGAATTTCAGATATGTTCTATCTAATAGTACTCCCTTGACAGTGAAAAAGGTAAACATCATCAAAAAGATAAACCTATGGCTAAAAGATTACTACGTAAGTCATCTCCCTTGACTGTGAAAAAGGTAAACATCATTTTTGAAATCTCAGACCTAAGCAATTAATCTTAGCTAGTATTAAATCGACTCTAAATTTTAAGTTCCACTAACAAAAAAGTACTTAAAATTCTTAACTAAATTTACCTTGATATGATTAACTAGGAGATAGCTTTATATAAAATTTGTCAAACTTATATTTTTTTCTCTAATTAACAAATCCATTTTTCTATGTAAAATAAAATGAAACTGATTCATGTTCTATAAGGAACTGGATTTAAGATATTTTAATTTGATATGGCTGCATACTAATGCATAGGAAAGGATAACCATAAAAATTGTATGCCATGTGCACAACGGCCGGAGAAGATAGTGAGTATTCCTTATTAATTTTAATCACACAAAATACCACTGTTTCGAAGTACAAGAGATTGATCAGGCTAGCCAGCTCGATTCAATCTGCTAATACTGTACTTTGCCAGCCTGTCCAAGAAAGAGCAACCAGAAAGATCGTGTTTGTACAATTTGTGCATTTCAAAAATCCTTTCTTTTCCCTGTAAATGAACTCGGTGAAAAATTGGTGTATAACTTAAATACTACATGAATCTCTGGCATCTTCAAAATGGCAAGGTCCCTGTCAGCCGGATGTTTGCATGCATGGCTCTGGATTGCACTTATCGTACTTCATTTCCGATAAATTCTCATAGCAATCCAATGATATGGCTCTTCACAGTAATCAACTCAAAACAGAACTTCCAAATAAAGTATAGAATGCTAAACTAATACATTAGTACAAACCTGAATCCGGAAGAAAACATAAATGGTAACTGTTGAAATGCACTGCCACCATTGGCATTGCCATTTTCATGAGCACGAGAGTGAGAGCTACTTTCACGAGCACGAGGGGCGGGTGAGCCATTTTCACGAGCACGAAGGGGTGATTCAACATTCAAACTTTCCTGAATAGCTCTTGCAAGTTGCTCATCTTCATCTAAATGCAGATCCTTTCCTAGAAGGGAAAAAAATAAAACTAGAAAGAGAAAGTATTAAAAACTAAATGCATTAATTCATTTGAAATGTTCAAAATAGAATAGCTTGACAGAGAGATCCAAACGAACAACCTCATGCCTCTCCAAAGGTGGGTTCCTTCTGGTGGAAAGAAATTTGTGCTCTATCCTTCCAATATAGAGGTGTTACATCTTGTGATCCTGGCCCCGGTAATTTGATCTTACTCTGGAAGGATAAATGGGAAGGAAATGAGCTGCTGGCAATTAAATTTGAGAGGCTTTATCCTTTTGCTCTTGACAAAGACATTTCGGTGAAAAAGGCCTTGGAAACGGACAACTTAGATCAGCTCTTCTTTCTCCCCATGTCGCAACAGGCCTATGTCGAGTTTGATGGGTTTCAGCTAAGCGTTGTTGCTGTCAAGAATTCAGTCCGCCCCAGTACTGATAAATGGACATATTCACTGAATAAAGGAGTTTACTCCTCGTCTAGCTACTACAAGTTCCTCTTTCAAGGAATATCAGCACAGCCCATCTTTCGTCAGCTGTGGAAAAGTCGGTGCATACCAAAACTAAGGGTGTTCGCTTGGCTGATGATTATTGACAGAATCAACACGAGAGATATGATGACCAGAAGGCACTGGCACTTAAATTCTGGCCCGAATTGTGTCCTATGTGCCTTGGGTACATTGGAAACAAGAGACCACCTATTTTTTCAGTGTTGTTTCGATGCTAGGTGCTGGAATCATTTGAAGATCACTTGGTCGCAGGCTGACTCTATCTCGGAAGCTTTTGATGCAGCAAAGGCGACATTCCTTGGCCCCTGCTTTATGGAAATAACAGTGACAGCAGCATGGAACATATGGAAGGAGAGAAACCTGTTCATTTTTGAAAACCAGAGGCCGAGTTTTACAAGGTGGAAGGAGAGATTCAGGAAGGACATTCTCCTGACTTCGTACAGGGTTAAACCCGTCAAAAGAGAGCTTCTGTTGAATTGGATCTTGCTTGTTTAATTTTTACATTCTTTATTTTAGTTTCTCTTCCTCATTAGGGTTGATCCTCTCAACCCCTCTGTATTTATGTAAAGTTTTGTTGGACTTGGCCTAGACCCTGTTTTGGGGGGCTGGGTGGTTGATATAGAAAATGGAAAATTAACCGTGGGGGCTTCCCCTACGGTTTTGCTGGTCAAAATGATCCAAACGAACATATAATATTCTGAATATGGCCTCCGCTACAATGTAAACACTAGTACATCGATACATGCAAATGTTTATCCGGGGGAATATGATTATTACATGATTACATCTAGAGCAATAAAATGTGCACCAAAGTTTTCTCCAAACCATCTTTAAAAATAAAGCTTATAACGAGCATGTGATTGCCATAACAAACATAGTCATATGTCTGTTCATCTTTTATCCTATAATCAGAAACCATAAGTGCTGCTACAAGGTAATGAAGTAGACACTAGTAGAGAAAAGCTTATAAGTAGACGGTCATTCTGTGGCGCACCCTTAATTGGTGCGCCACAGAAATAATTCTGTGGCGCATGGAGCAAGGTGCGCCACAGAAATTTTTGCCTTTCTGTGGCGCATTTCTAGCCCATGTGTCGGCCCAGTGGAAACCAGGGTACCACGGGCCGGCCTGCTCAGCCCCTGTGACATTATACTGAAGATTTCACCAAGTGCGCCTGGCGCGCCTCGCGAAGGGTTTTCCCTCGCGAGGGTCTTCTCCAGCAAAGGAGATTCTACTAAGGACCA
The DNA here is from genome assembly GCA_947311845.1 of Poa pratensis. NCBI lineage: Eukaryota > Viridiplantae > Streptophyta > Magnoliopsida > Poales > Poaceae > Poa > Poa pratensis. Next base: position 33,874,731 of record CAMZMU010000091.1, on the reverse strand, counting down.
GACGGTAGCCTCGAGAGGGCTCTTTCCCCTGGAGAGTCCTCTTCTACAACTGAAATACCGCTAAGTCCGGGCGCCGAGGCGCGCCCCCTCGCGAGGGCCCCCTCGCGAGGTTCCTTTCAGAGGAAGAAAGCTCTGTCTCCCCGACAGAGCGCACATGGCCTCTGCGCCCGCCGCAGAGTGACGCGCACGTCTGCGCGCAGTGACGCCCGCGCCGCAGTTGCCTCTTTCGTGCTAAAGGCGGTCAACAAAACAGCAACAAGCAAAGTGGACTACAAGAATTGCCATTTCGGTGCTAAGGGGACCGTGGTCCGCTACGCTCCAAGCCAACGTCACCGTGGGGCACAGCTCAGAGCTCTGCAGCGCAGGCTTATCGTCCTTAGACGGTGGCTTTACAGCCATGAAGGACAAGCTTTTCTGCCATGGACCAAGTCCATGGACAGCCTCCTGGCGTGCGCTGTCCTCCCGTCTGTCGCCATGTGGTTACCCTTCCCGCCAAGAGAATTGAGGGAAGAGGTCCGGGGCTCGTATATAAGGAGGCAGTGTACGACCAAGCAGAGGGATGGACTCATTCCGATCCGGCCATTCTCACTCACAATCACCTAGCTAGCAAGGGAAGAAAGCAAGTCTCCTTCCACAGTAGTTCCACCATAGCTACAGCTTGACCCTCGGCAAGCACCATTGCACTGTAACTCTTCAAGCAGTGCAATACAGACAAGCAGGACGTAGGGCTCTTACACCTCACGGTGGGCCTGAACCTGGGTAAAAGCTCGTGTGTTATCTCTGTCGTGACGTCCCTCAGCGAGCTCGCTGAGCACCGTCGCCGAGGCAGCTGAAGGTTGCTTGTTCGCGTGTTCAGCCCCTTACTCGTTCCTGGCATCATCGAGACAAACCCCTAGTTCTTGGGACTAGTCTCCGACATTTGGCGCGCCAGGTAGGGGGCGGAGGCGCGTTTTCAACCTCTCCTTCGCCATGGCCGAGACTCGAGCTGAGCGGCTCGCGCGCCGGACCTCTGGCAGGGTCAACACCGAGCCTGTCGCCCACCGCCCGCGCGGCCGTCCGCGCACCAACACCGCTCCAGGGCCAGCACCAACCCCGGGCCCCGCATCGAGCACCCAGAGGACCAGGACAACGACGGTGATGAGGAAGCTTCCTCCTTGCACCCGTCCAGGGACCCAGGTGCCTCCTCGCAGAGCCGGGCTGCTCCGAGCCCAAGCGCTGCCCTGCTCATGGCAGATGAGCTGCTGCGCTACCGCCCCGCGCAGGCGGGCTACGACGACTGGATCAACCGCATTGCCGAGCTCGTCCACGCCGCTTTGCCTGCTACAGCGCCAGCACCTTCACGCTCGTTGGTGCACCACTCTGGGTGCATGGGGAACGTAGCGCATGGCGCTCCTCCTCCGCCACCACCTCCACCACCTCCTCCAGGAGGGCCACCAGCTGGGCACCAGCGCGTCGTGTCGCACGCTTCCTCGCCGCACGACTGCATGATTGTGCAGCGCGCACCGGAGGACGCGCGCGTCGAAATCGAGCGCTAGAGGGACCGCCACAACCGCGCCGTCCAGGAGATCGCTACCGCAGGACGCCAGAACCGCCATGCGCTCGCGGACGGTGCCAAGGTGTACGCCACGGGCTGCTCCGCGTTCACTCGTGAGCTGCACCGCGTCGTCTGGCCTGTCAAGTTCAAGGCGAACATCCTTGGGGCATGCCTTGTTCAGATTCGTGAAGTCAATGCACATACGCCATACCTTGACCACCAGAGGTTCATCCTTTTTCTTCTCTACCAGGACCGGGTTAGACAACCAGTCCGGGTGCAGTACTTCCATAATAAAACCAGCTGCAAGCAACTTGGCCAGTTCATCGCCAATCACTTTTCTTCTATCATCTCCCCAACGTCTCATTGGTTGCTTCACCGGCTTCATATCCGGTCTAACAAACAAAGTGTGCTCAGCCAACTCCCTCGGAACTCTAGGCAGATCATGATTTGACCATGCAAAGATATCCCGATTCTCACGGAGGAAGTGGCAGAGCTCGCCTTCCTATTTCTCAGTTAACCCGGTTCCAATGATGGCATTGTGCTCTGGGAATGCCGGGTTGATGCAAGACGTACTTGCTCGTTGGGAGACCCCAAGAGGAAGGTTTGATGTAGCCTAGCAGCAAGTTTTCCCTCAGTATGAAACCAAGGTTTATCGAACCAGTAGGAGTAACGATTCTTCAGAAGGTTGTTGCCGGCTCGCACAGCGCAATACGATCCCCAACGTGGAACCTGCACACAACACAATCACAATACTTTGCCCCAACGAAACAGTGAGGTTGTCAATCTCACCGGCTTGCTGAATACAAAGGATTAAACGTCTCGTGTGGAAAATGAGTATTAAGTTGCAGCGAATGAAAAAGGAACAGTTTGCAGTTTGTGGTTTAATCAATGAAAAGGAATTGGACCGGGGTCCACAGTTCACTAGTGGTGTCTCTCCATAAAGATATCTAACATGTTGGGTAAACAAATTACAGCTGGGCAATTGACAAATAGTGAGCGCATGACAATGCAAATACATGGCATGATGATTACTATGGTATTTAATTGTGCATTACGACATGATACATAGACCGTCATCCAACTGCGTCTATGACTAATAATCCACCGCCGGGTTGTCATCCGAGTCCCCCGTTGGTATTAAGTTGCAAGCAACGGATAATCGCATTAAGTAAAGTGCGTAATGTAAACAAACACATATGCCCGTGGACATAGCATCATTAGGTTATCCCTAGTGGCAACAGCACATCCACAACCTTAGAACTTTCTGTCACTGTCCCAGATTCAATGGAGGCATGAACCCACTATCTAGCATAAATACTTCTCTTGGAGTCACAAGCATCTACTTGGCAAAGCATCTACTAGCAACGGAGAGCATGCAAGATCATAAATAACATAGGGCATAGATTGATAATCAACTTGACATAATATTCAATATTCATCGGATCCCAGCAAACACAACATGTAGCATTACAATAATATGACCTTGATCATGTAGGGCAGCTCACAAGATCTAAACATGATGGCACAAATAGGAGAGACAACCATCTAGCTACTGCTATGGACCCGTAGTCCAAGGATGAACTACTCACGCATCACTCGGAGGCAGGCATGGCGATGAAGAAGCCTCCGGTGACGATTCCCCTCTCCGGCAGGGTGCCGGGAAGAGGTTCTGGACCCTCCCGAGCTAGGGTTGACGGCGGCGGCGTCTCTGGAACTTTTCGTGGATAATGGCTCAGGTGCTTAGGGTTATTTTCTCGGGGGGAATAAGTAGGCGAAAGGGCGGCGGCTGGCGAGCCCCGTGGGGCCCACACCATAGGGCGCGGCAGAGGGGGGACCCGCGCCCTCATGGCGTGTGGGGCCCCTGTGGGCCTCCTCTGCGCAGCTTTGCGTCATCGTGTGTCTTCTGGAAAAATAGCACTCCCGAAGTTTCGTCCAATTCCGAGAATATTTCCAGACTAGCTTTTCTGGAATACAAAAACAGCAGAAAACAGGAACTGGCACTTCGGCATCTTGTTAATAGGTTAGTCCCAAAAAATGTATAAAAGTGATAAAGTAGATGCAAAACATGTAGCAATTGGTATAAAACAAGCATGGAACATCAAAAATTATAGATACGTTGAGACGTATCAGCATCCCCAAGCTTAGTTCCTGCTCGTCCTCGAGTAGGTAAACGATAAAAACAAAATAATTTTTGAGGTGACATGCTACTATCATAATCTTGATCAAATAATATTGCAAGGCACATGAATGAATGAAGTGATCCAAGTCAATGGTCTATAATTTGCTATCAAATAGATAATGAGTAAACAATGAATCACACAAGCTAAACGTTTTCATGAATAGTACTTTCAAGACAAGCATCAAAGTGTTTTGCATAAGTGTTAACTCATAAAGCAATAGTTTCTAGCAAAAGGTATTCAATCAACACAAAGGAAGAATTAAGTTTCAGCATTTGCTTCAACTTTCAACATATTTATCTCATGGATATGTCAACACAAAGTAGTATAACAAGTCCAATACGTTGCATATAACCATGTTGCACAAAATTGACACTAGTGTTTGCTTGTGGAAGACAGAAAGAATAGGAAAACTGACTCAACATAAAAGTAAAAGAAAGGCCCTTCGCAGAGGGAAGCAGGGATTAAATCATGTGCTAGAGCTTTTAGGTTTTTGAAAGCATATAGAGATTGCATAAAATATTTGACACTCCTCCCAACCTTGCTAACACAAGCCATGGCTAACCGAATCCTCGGGTGCCTTCCATCAATCACATACCATGGAGGAGTATCTATTTTTGAGAGGTGTTTGTTAATTGTCAACGAATGGTAGCGGGTGAACAGTATTCTACCTGTCAAACGGACTTTTAAGAGCGGCTCCCATGAAGGACGTTATTTCTACCAGCAAGGCAGATCATCCCTCTTTCTCTTTGGTTTACACACATGCAGATATTTCACTGTTTGTCATTGCTTACTGATGAATCAGGGCAAAAGTGTGAAGAGAATTAATTGGTTAAAGTTGTAATTAATTGGGACTGGGCACCCCGTTGCCAGCTCTTTTTGCAATTAGGATAAGCGGATGTATATGCCACTAGTCCAGGTGTAAAAGTCCATTGACAACCAGAATAAAGAATAACCACACTAATTCCTCATGAGCTAGTAAACATTGACACAAAAAGGGAATAATAACATTTTGAATAATTTAAAGGTAGCACATGAAAAATTTACTTGGAGTGGCAAGGAAATACCACATATAGGTAGTTATGGTGGACACAAATGGCATGGATTTTGGCTCAAGGATTTGGATGCACGAGAAGCATTCCCTCTCAGTACAGAGTTTAGGCTAGCAAGGTTTATGTAAGCAAACAAGAATATCAACCCGTACACCAAGTTTTATATGACAAACATATTGCAAACGTTATAAGACTTCATACCGTCTTCCTTGTTAACCAAACCCGTTATTAGAAAATATCTAGACCTTAGAGATACCACCGATGCAAACCAAATTTTCAACAAGCTTTACGGTAGTTCTTCACTAATAGGCTTAACTCATGATGCACAATTTAATCATGATCTACTTGTTAACTCAAAACAATTGACAAGCATCAAGTTATCCAATTAGTGATCTACAAGATTAAGCAAGTTTTTCCTTATACCAATTACCACATGCAACATTTTCTGAACCAACCAAACACCAATCAATTTATTTAATCAACTCTCCAAACAAATATAAGTGAAGCAAGAGAGTACTTTCTATAAAAGAAAGCTAATAGCTCTGAAAAGAGATACATGAAAACAAGAGCTAAAAGCTGAACAGCGCTAGATATGAATACTCAACAAATATAAGTGAAGAATAGGAGTATTCTCATGAAAAAGCGGAGCGTGTCTCTCTCCCAATCAAGAATGCTAGGGTCCAGTCAAGCTTTATTGAAAATAAAAGCAATACTGAAAATAAAAGCACACAGACGCTCCAAGAAAAGCACATATGATGTGAAAGAATTAAAATATAGTTTCACTAGAGATGACCTGATAATTTTGACGATGAAGAAGGGGATGCCTTGGGCATCCCCAAGCTTAGACGCTTGAGTCTTCTTGAAATATGCTGGGGAGATCCATGGGAGCCTCCCCAAGCTTAAGCTCTTCACTCTTCTTGATCCTATATATCATCCTTCTCTCTTGACCCTTGAAAACTTCCGTCACACCAAACTCAAAGTAATCTCATTAGAGGGTTAGTGCATAATCAAAAACTCACATGTTCTATAAAGACGCAATATGATTGTTACTTTAAACATTAGCTACAGCCACTGATGTTATGTGAAGCTCTTCCACCCAAAAAAGAATTTCACTCAACACTAGTAAAAGAGAGAATGCAAAATAAAAAGGCATAATCTGTCTAAAACAGAACAGTCCGCAAAGACGAATTTTTTCGAGGCACTTACGACGCTCAGATCGAAAAACTTGAACTAATGAAAGATTCAGACATTCATAAAGATTACGCACAAAAATTTCAGATTTTTTAACAATCTGGTGATTTTAATTTCGTACAGTGAACAGCAAAAATCTGTTTCTGCGCAGCAATCAAAATTAAGCATCTTAACATTAGAGGCTACTCTTGGCACAACAATGCGAGAAAATAAAGATACAAAGGAGTTGCTACAGAAGTAAACAAACACCTTGACTCAATAAAAGAAAAATTGCAGAAAAATAAAATGGGTTGCCTCCCATAAGCGCTTTTCTTTAACGCCTTTTAGCTAGGCACAAAGCATGCATCAAGTATTACCAAGTGAAGAAGCATCCAAAGAGAGGTCGGAAGTTTTCTCAACAATGCATTTATCTTGTCTATATAGGTTTCGGAATTCCCTTTCTCAATACCTCAGGCTCATCATATTCATCAAATGGGTTTTCAGGAACAATCCAATCAAAATTCTTTTCTAGTGCCTCCTGCATTCCTATAAGCTTAAAAGGTATTGGTACTTTAACTTCCCCCTCGCATTGGTTTCTTTGTGTACTTCAACCTCTCCTTTTCAAGTTTTTCAAGTGTATTAACAATATCAATATATATCCAAGCACCTTATATTTCAATAAAAACCTTCCTAGCTTCCCTAGCAACATCACCAAATTCTTTAAGTAAGGTTTCTAAAACAAAATCTTTCTTTTCACCATCTTCCGTATCATGAAGTTTTAGAAACATGTGCTGCATTATGGGACTAAGATTGACAAATCGAGCTTCCAACATGTGAACTAGAGAAGCTGTAGCAATTTCATAATTTGGAGCAAGTTCTACCAAGGATCTATCTTCAAAATCTTAACCATACTAACATGATTAAAGAATTCCTCAATGTTATCTCTTCCAATGATAGACCCACTACCCACAGATATTTCTTTTAAAGTATACTTAGGGAGAAGCATGATAAATAAAAACTAAACGAAAATAACTAGATGCAAGTAACTAATTTTTTTGTGTTTTTGATAATTGAAAGCAAACAAGATAAAATAAAATAAACTAAGCAAGACAAAAACAAAGTAAAGAGATTGGAAGCGTGAAACTCCCCTTGCAGAAGACTGCTCTCCCCGGCAACGGCGCCAGAAAAAGCTTGATGCAAACACTTGCTCGTTGGGAGACCCCAAGAGGAAGGTTGATGTAGCTAGCAGCAAGTTTTCCCTCAGTATGAAACCAAGGTTATCGAACCAGTAGGAGTAACGATTCTTCAGAAGGTTGTTGGCGGCTCGCACGGCGCAATACGATCCAACGTGGAACCTGCACACAACACAATCAAATACTTTGCCCCAACGAAACAGTGAGGTTGTCAATCTCACCGGCTTGCTGAAAACAAAGGATTAAACGTCTCGTGTGGAAAATGAGTATTAAGTTGCAGCGAATGAAAAAGGAACAGTTTGCAGTTTGTGGTTTAATCAATGAAAAGGAATTGGACCGGGGTCCACAGTTCACTAGTGGTGTCTCTCCATAAAGATATCTAACATGTTGGGTAAACAAATTACAGCTGGGCAATTGACAAATAGTGAGCGCATGACAATGCATATACATGGCATGATGATTACTATGTATTTAATTGGGCATTACGACATGATACATAGACCGTCATCCAACTGCGTCTATGACTAATAATCCACCGCCGGGTTGTCATCCGAGTCCCCGTTGGTATTAAGTTGCAAGCAACGGATAATCGCATTAAGTAAAGTGCGTAATGTAAACAAACACATATGCCCGTGGACATAGCATCGTTAGGTTATCCCTAGTGGCAACAGCACATCCACAACCTTAGAACTTTCTGTCACTGTCCCAGATTCAATGGAGGCATGAACCCACTATCTAGCATAAATACTCCCTCTTGGAGTCACAAGCATCTACTTGGCCAAAGTATCTACTAGACGGAGAGCATGCAAGATCATAAATAACATAGGGCATAGATTGATAATCAACTTGACATATATTCAATATTCATCGGATCCCAGCAAACACAACATGTAGCATTACAATAATATGACCTTGATCATGTAGGGCAGCTCACAAGATCTAAACATGATGGCACAAATAGGAGAGACAACCATCTAGCTACTGCTATGGACCCGTAGTCCAAGGATGAACTACTCACGCATCACTCGGAGGCAGGCATGGCGATGTAGAAGCCTCCGGTGACGATTCCCCTCTCCGGCAGGGTGCCGGGAAGAGGTTCTGGACCCTCCCGAGCTAGGGTTGACGGCGGCGGCGTCTCTGGAACTTTTCGTGGATAATGGCTCAGGTGCCTAGGGTTATTCTCGGGGGGAATAAGTAGGCGAAAGGGCGGCGGCTGGCGAGCCCCGTGGGGCCCACACCGTATGAGGGCGCGGCAGGGGGGACCCGCGCCCTCATGGCGTGTGGGGCCCCTGTGGCCTCCTCTGCTGCAGCTTGCTCATCGTGTGTCTTCTGAAAAAATAGCACCTCCCGAAGTTTCGTCCAATTCCGAGAATATTTCCAGACTACCTTTTCTGGAATACAAAAACAGCAGAAAACAGGAACTGGCACTTCGGCATCTTGTTAATAGGTTAGTCCCGGAAAATGTATAAAAGTGACATAAAGTAGATGCAAAACATGTAGCAATTAGGTATAAAACAAGCATGGAACATCAAAAATTATAGATACGTTGGAGACGTATCACGGGTCAACATTGATCTTCTTTGTCTCTTTTGGCACTTGGAATGCCGCACTCTGCTCCGGGTTAGCCATACCCGGCATACCGAGTTGCGCGGACTGAGCCAGTGCAACCACTTCATGGATCCTCTTCTTCTCAGCAGCAATAATCAATGACTCGGCCAGAGAAGAGCCTGCCGAGGCACACTCCATGGAGCGTTGAAATTTCCCGAGATAGTGATGATGCCATTAGGACCTGGCAACTTCATCTTGAGGTAACCCATATGAGTGGATATCATGAACTTGGCCAATGCCGGCCTTCCCAGCAAAGCATGATACGGACTTTCAAGGTCCACTACCTCGAACTCCAGGCTCTCTGTCCTGCAGTTGTCCCTGGTGCCAAGCAACACATCAACCCAAACCTTGCCCATAGGCGCACAAGAGACCCCGGGCACTATACCGTGAAAGGTGGTATGACTCGGTTGCAGCATATTTTCCGAGATACCCATCTTCACCATGGCGTCTCGGTACATAATGTTGATACTGCTCCCATTGTCAATGAGAACTCGGGTGAACCTCACATTGATGGTGGGCCCGATGAATGTCGGATCAACCACTAGAGCATAACATCCCTGACTCGGCATGATCCGAGGATGATCATCTATACTCCAACTGATCTTCTGATCAGCCCAGTTCATATACTTTGTCACAGCTGGCATGACTGCATTCACTTCCATTGCACGCCTGTGCAAGCTCTGCTTGTCTGTTGGCTCAGTCACAAAGACCACATAACTCTGGTGAGCCTCTCTGTACTCATCTCGGCGATATGCTGCTCCACGACTGGGACCGGCATCTATCTGGTTAACAGGTTTTGAAGCTGCATGCCTTGCAGGAGGCGCATTTACGGGATAGTGTTTGCCCCGGTAAGTGGTACAGGCCTTGATGCTGGAGCTCGGTTAGGTGCTCCCATCTGGTTTCCTCCACCTTCCTTCAGTGTGCGCTGATACCAGCTGCACTGCCGAGTTGAATGATTAGCTGGCCTGCGCGGGTCATGCGTGTGAAAGCTGCAGGGCAAATCCAGCATTGCCTCATATGTTACCCTCGGCTTCTCCTCCCAAGTTTTCCTGTTCTTCCCTTCCGAGTTCTGGCCCCAAGCTGGACCACTGCTCTTCTGACGCTGACTGTGACCGGCATCTGGCTGATCTTGGTTCACAGCCGCAACTTGGTTCGAACCGTACCGGTGGTCCAGACGATCCTCTCTCCTCTTATGCCCAAAATCTTGATGATCACCTCGCCTGGACGGTCCAGGCCCATTGTTTTCGGGGTGTCTTCTACTCGGTTCCACCGGGTTCAGCGTGGGCTGCATGGGATCTCCCAAAGCATAACTATCCGCAATCCGGATCGTCTCGGCCAGAGTGGCCGGCATTTCTCTCTGCAATTTCTGCCAGAGCATGGAGCCGTGTCGGCACCCTTGGGCAAACCACGAGATGGCTTGCGCTTTAACAACTCCTTCACAGGAATTGCGAATGGTACTCCACCGAGTCAAGTAATCTCGGTCATTCTCATCATTCCTCTGCTTGCACATGGCAAGTTGCTGAGGACGGTTTGGCCTCTTGTATGTGCTGGAGAAGTTGCTAACAAAAGCTTCTTCAAAGTCCAGCCAGCATTCAATCCTATTTTCTCTCAAGTTGTTCAGCCAGATCCGAGCTGGCCCCTCCAACATCTGGGGATGTACCTCACAGCCCAACATCGGTTTCCTCCCGCAATATGCACTGCCGACAGATAATCTGTCAACCAATCTTCCGGCTTAGTGCTGCCGTCATATTTCTTGGCACCTCGGTTCAGCTGAAATTGAGGCACGGTGGCTCCTTCATGATCGAGGTCCAAAACATGCAGGACCAGGTGGACCTTGCTCTTCCAGCATCTCGGACATGTAAATTCTGTCCAATTTGTAACGAGCGTCATTGGGCGATAACTGACGAGGGCCCAACCGAGATCCCAGGGCATTCTCATACCTCGGATACCCGGCTCTCTCCATAGCCGAGTAACCATCATCATATCGGTTGGCCGCACGGCCAACACCCTGTGGCTGCTGCAGATATTCACCACTCTGCTGCTGCCGAGGCTGGCTCTGCACCGGATACCGAGGTGGATTTCCTCGACCTACCGAGTTACCTCTCCCAACACTCTGGTTACCAGGCCCAGATTACTTCTATCTCGGCCAGCATTGGCCTGCCCAGCTAACTGTTTTCCGCCATACTCCGGATTGTATGTCTGCAGCTGCTTATCTCTGCCAGAGTTTACTCTCCGGTCTCTACTTCCACCGACATGCGGTGATGAAGCTTGTCCCTTGGACGCTCCTCTAGCTGAGTGAACTACCCCGGACACACCTGCAGCTGTGTTGCCCTTGAGATAGGTCTCATTCTACCGCGTTGCCTCTGCAACCAGCTCATTTACTCGGTCCTGCTGCCTACGGAGTGCGTTTCCGGATAAACCAGATAGCTCGGCTCTTGCTGCCTCGGCAGCTCTAAGAGTCTTAGCAGGGGAACTGTACATGGGCTTTTCAGCCGACACATGGCTAGGAGTTCTACCAGAACTCGATCTACCATCTCTATCAATCTCGGCATTGAGGCCCTTGCCTCTCTGGCGCACTTCCTCCATGCGACTAGGACGAGCTGCTATGGGAGTAAAACCATGAGCTCTGTTATACTCACGGAGTGTCCTCTGGAAGTCTCTCCTTACCTCGGCTATCTCCAGTGCCTCTTGATGCAGCTTCAGACGCTGCGCCTCTAACTCGGCAGCTGTCAGAACAACATCTACCCCGGCAGCTACCGGCACAGCCAGCTGCTCTATGATATCCTCCAGCGGAACTGGTCTGACCGGCACATCAGATGCACCAGCCCCGAGGTGCCCATCTCCTTCCAGCGGAGGCTTTGCAAGCCAGGCAGATCTGGCGGCAGGCTCGCCGACATGACCTCTGCCAGCACCAGCCGCTGGCCCAGTCATCATTACCTCGGCCCAGCTCCCGAGATTAGCGAAACCTCGGCTGCGAGCCGCGCAGACAGCAGGGGGATCTTCCGCCACAAGCACCTCTGCGGGGTACTTGCGGACAACCTCGGTTGCGACATAGACCTCGAACTCGCCAAAGGTGACGATGCAGCCGTTCCTCAGGAGCGGCCTGCCGCCGAGACAGCCAGCGTTGTCGCTGATGAAGCTCAGCGAACCGAGCTTGCAGACGAGTCCGGAGATGACGCGCTCGCCGGAGTCGATGATGGAACCCGTCCGGATGAACACACCAGCCAGCGCCGCTGCTGGCCCCACGGTGGGCGCCAACTGTTGTGCTGGTAACACGGCAGATGCCATAGGATGGCTTGAGTTGGGGCCGATGGACGCTGGTGATACCGGGGAGGGCTAGCGCGCTAAGGAGCGCACACGAAGAACACAAAGCACACAGGCAATCTACCCAGGTTCAGGGCTCTCGTGAGAGATAAAACCCCTACTCCTGCCTGTATCTCTCAAATATATCTCAGGTATCTCACAAGTACAAAGATGCTCCTTGAGCTGTATGCTCTCAGCTCTTGCTTAGCTCTCAAGGAAGAAGCCTAGCAGTATGAAAATATCTCTCTCAGGGTTCTGTCTCATCGTCCCTCAGGCAGGAGGGGGTACAGCCCTATATATAGGCTAAACCGAGTTGTCTTGGTGTCCCAGCCGAGTTACACGCGTCCCTACCGAGTTACAGGTGTCACTCTACCGAGTTACAGGTGTCCTTGACCGGGTTACCGAAATACCCCGCTGCACACTGTAGCCGACATACTGTAATGTCAGAGACATGCTCATGATGGCCTCTGGCACACATGCGTACACCTATGTCAGCATCTTGATCACCAAAGTCTACTCTGTCAAGACAGGACGGGACATGCTCTGCCTCGAGTCCCGCACTGCCTCGAGCCCAACGCCACCTCGCTGTCTGTTCCCTCTTATCTCTTGCGCAGAGATAAGCACGCCTTCAAGTCATCTCTGCACCATCCCTCTGCCACGCTCCCGTGTCAGACGAGAAGTGACAGCTCCATTGACTTCCATACCGGGTTAAGGCACCTTTTCTCCTTAACTCGGCACAGATATGTCGGATCCCCTTTCCTGGAGCTTTGCCCTGCACAAGAGAAAACACACCGGCATACCGACATACATATGTCGGATCAGTTATGTCGGGCGCCCTATCCCGGTTCCTTCTGGATCGGGCTATCTCGGTACTCCTCTGTACCGTACCTCGGTACAACAGCAAGCTGAGCCTTGCTCTGCTCAATGAGGTAAGTGACATGGTTAAGACCATACTTCAGTCCATCCATGAACATAACTTTGCACTATCATGACCCTACCTCGGGGTAGCCCCCGACAGACACCTAGGTCGGGGAGGGAGAGGGCAGCACCTTGGGGATTTTGTATTCGGTCGACGAACTGAAGGATTTTCTATATAGAACAAAACACACGGTTTCTCCTGCATACAGCCCAACGCTGGCTCGTGAGGGCCCGCATATCAAAATGCAGCGTTTGGGCGTATGCAGGGAGTCCGAATGCTTTGTTTACGGCAAATCGGCCTTCGATCCGGACAGCGGCAATACGTCTCTGATGATCTTCAACCATCCGAACAAGTGTTGGGGATGTTGCTAATCATCAGAGATCCTTGCCGCTGCTTGGATCCGACCGAGGGGAGGGTTCACCTTCAGCCTCCGCTCCAGGAACTCCTGCCTCTCAAAAATCTTGCTCTCCGCTACCCGTGAACTACAATGAGTGTCGTGAGTGCCCGGGAGTGGGGCTATATATAGGGTCATGTGACTCACGAAGAAACACAGTACGGTTCTAAAAATCCAACGGCTCACTAAGCCCTCAAAAGAAACACACCCCTGATCCAACGTCTCACAAGCACTTGAAAGAAACACACGATCTGTGTGCTTGTTTAGTCCCGGTTGGTAACACCAACCGGGACTAAAGGCGGCCTTTGCGGTCACCACTCGTGTCCTCCCAGCGCTGCCCTAGCCACGTATCCTCCCCTAGCGCTGCCCTGGGCACGTGTCCGGGAGGGGGCCTATATATAGGGTCATGTGGCTCACGAAGTGGTCGTGATAGTGCTGATCCAACAGCTCACAATCCCTCAAAAGAAACACACCCTGATCCAACGTCTCACAAGCGCTTGAAAGAAACACACGATCCGTGTGCTTCTTTAGTCCCGGTTGGTAACACCAACCGGGACTAAAGGCGGGCTTTGCGGTCACCACTCGTGTCCTCCCCCAGCGCTGCCCTAGCCACGTGTCCTCCCCTAGCGCTGCCCTGGGCACGTGTCCTCCCCCAACGCTGCCCTGGAGGTCTTTATATATTGTCGCTCACGGGGTGGATCGTCTCCACGAGATGGATCCGCCACGCCCACCGCAGCGTCTTCTGTACGAGGTCGAGCATGCTCGGCAGAGCGCGCTTGGGCGCTACCGCGGGAGCCTATCCCGCCGTATGCCCACAAGCCCGGCGTGGAGAGGAATAACCTGCTACCGGCCTCCTGCTCCGGTGCCGGAGGAGGTGCGGAGGACGTACGAGCGCGCGTGGTCCGACGTCCCTGACCCCGACGAGGATGCGTACGCATACGGCGCTGACTTGGCCGCCGCACCTCCACCAGCCGCCGTCGCACCTCCCGACGAGGAGGGCGACGACGACTACTTCGACTGGAGCGACCATGGGGAAGAGGGCGGCGGGCCGCAGATGCAGGAGGCCATTGAAGCCTCCTTGCAGTCCGTCGGCGATGACCGTGTGCAGCGAGCCAGGACTTCCTGCCAGCTCAAGGCGAAGGAGGCTTCCGAGCTGGCTTGGGCGCTGAAAGACTCATCCTCCATGGATCTTGCCGTACGCCGCAAACGTGCGCGCGAGAACTAGAAACGTGCCGCGAACGGGGCTGGCTCCTCCCGCCGTTCCCCCTAAGCCTCTGATCCAGCATGTCCGTTTATGTAGTAATGTAACTGTTAGTGATGTGTAATAATGTATCCTTTTATGTAACTGGGTGGGATGTTGTTAAGAATGTTCTTAAAATAAAGAGATGATTATTACAAATTCAAACAATATTAGTTAATGCATTTTTAATTGATTATTTAAATTTGCTATGTATTTATTGTTTTTTAGTGTTAGTAATTTAGTGTTAGTAATTTAGGGTTAGAAATGTAGGGTAAATTTGCTATGTATAGATTTAAATTTAAATTTAGGGTTTGAAATTTAAATTTAGGGTTAGAAATTTAGGTTTAGAGATTTAAATTTGCTAAGTGTAAATTTAAATTTGCTAAGTGTCGATTTAAATTTGCTATGTATTAGTGATACTTTTTGCAAATTTCTAAGTGTAGATTTAAATTTGCTATGTATTTTTTTAGTGTTAGAAATTTAGTGTAAATTTGCTAAGTGTAGGTTTAAATTTCCATGTATTAGTGATACTTTTTGCAAATTTCTTTTGTATAACTTGGGGATTTTGTATTGGAACATTTAAATTAAATATAAAAGAAAAAAAGAAACTAGAAAAACAAACTAAAAAAACAATTCAAAGTATACAAAAGAAAACAGAAAAAGAAACTACAAAAAGAAAACAAGAAAAAAATAGAAAAGGCCTTTCATCCTGGTTGGTAACCAACCGGGACCAAAGGCCTGCTGGGCTTCGCGCGCAATTTTTCGCGGCCCAGACAGACTTTTGGTCCCGGTTGGTGTTACCAACCGCGACCAAAGGGTCTTTGGTCCCGGTTCGTGGCTGGAACCGGGACCAAAGGTCTTTTTGGCGCAATATGTGGTGGTTCCGGCCAAATTTTTTCTCTATCTCCCCAAATCCCAGCGCGACCAGAGGAGAAACGCCGCCGCTCTGCTCCCTCTCCCCGGCCGCCGCGCTCCGGCCACCACGCCGTCGCTGCCCCGACGCCGCGTCCCCACCCCGACGCCGCGCGCTCCGGCGTGGCCGTGCCGCTCTGCCCCCCCCCCCCCTCCCGTGCCGCCGCCCTCTCCCCGCCGTTGTCGCCTCCACGCGAAGGAGGCCGCGCCGCCGCCCTCTCCCCTGCCCACGCCGTCGTCTCCGGCGGCGCCTCCCCGCACCCCTGCCAATGCTGTCGCGCGGTTCCGGCCCGTTCACCGGCGACCTCGATCTCGATCCGGCACGCCCGGCCGTAGCTCCGGTATTTTTTTTTTGTTATTCTAATTTTGTGTTTGTTAGTGATAAATTGTTAGTGTAGTTAGAGTTAGGATAAATTGTTAGTGTAGTTAGAGTTAGGATAAATTGTTAGGAAATATTGTTAGGAATTTTAGTGTTAGTGTTAGGAATTTAGGAATTTTAGTGTTAGTGTTAGGAATTTTAGGAGTTAGGATAATGGTGAGCACTTTTTTTTTTGTTGTTGTCTAGTTTAGTTAGTTTTCTTCATTGTTTTTTAGTGTTAGAAATGTAGTGTTAGTGTTAGGATTTTAGGAATGTTTGTGTTAGTGTGTTAGGAAATTATGCAAAATGAAAATTGTATGAAATTGTGTATGAAATTTGTTGTCTAAAATTGTAATCTTGTTCATTTTGTAAATCAATTGTAGGCTTTGTTGTTTTGTAATTGTTAGATGTAATTTTTGCTATTGTGTGTCATTGTAAATTATGCCATTTTAAATTATACCATTTTAAATTAGGCTATTACTTGTTGTGAATTTTAAATTTTAGTTCCCGAATTTAAATTTGCTAAGTAGTTGCTATAATTTTGCATTCACATTTTGCTAAGATGCAAATTTTAGGTTAGAAAAATTTAGGCTAGGTGAAAATTTAGGGGCGATGTCCGGGATGAAAAATTTGGGCTAGGTGAAAATTTGGGCTAGGTGAAAATTTTGGGGGCGATGAAAATTTAGGCTACTTTGTCATTTTCCTTAATTATGGATTTAAGTTACTACTTTGTCATCTTAAATTATGGATATTCATATTCTTTTTACAAATTTGATTGCAGGGACATTAGGCTATGGATCTAAATTGTCCGGACACCGCCGGCAGAGACGAGGAGCGTGAAGAGCAAATGGATGCAGGAAGTCCGGAAGTCGCCATTAGGGACATGGCGCAAGAAATAAGAATGCTTCAGATTATAGCAGGACGTGCAAGGGCGCCTGTCGGGCAAGAACATCTTGTAACTGAAGAAAATCTTTTAAGTGAAGATGATTTCGCCTCCCAATTTCTGAACGAGTCCGGTCAGGGAGTTGAGGAAGAAGAAATTTGTATAGAGGAGGAAGTTCCCTTAACAAACTCCGGCGAGGTATATTATGCCTCTGTTGACCGATGATAGTACATGTATTATTTGAGTTGTATTGCAGTTATTAACGAATCATTTTTTTCTTTTAGCCCTCCGGATCGAGCAAATCATCCGCATCTAAAGGGTCGAAAGGGTCAAAACTGCCGAAACGAGGCCCGTCGAAGCCGATGAAGGAGGGTCAGAAGATAATAATCGACATAGTTTCTGCTGGTGGCGAACCGTTGGAACCCTTAGAGTGCCGCCGTAAATTTATAAATCAATGCGGAGTTTTTGGTAGGGACATGGTACCGATCACATTTCAAGAATGGCATAAGCCGAAGGACGAGACCAAGGCAACTACTTATGTCGACGACAAAACAAAAGAGTTGCTTTGGGAGAAGATCTTGACAAAGGTCACCCTACCGCCAGATGTTGTAAAGACGAGCCGTGGAAGGAGAAATTCAAGCAGTGGACTCTTAGCAAGATGGCCGAACAATTCCGGACCGCTAAGAAAAATTTGTGGAAAACTTATGTAAAGGCGAAGGAAGAAGATCCAGAATTCACTGGAGCACAAGTGAAGTTAAAAGACCAGTGGCCGACATTTGTGAAGCAAAGAGAATCGGAGGCCGCTGTGGCCCGATCGGAACAAAATAAGTTAAATGCTGCGAAGAAGATATATCACCACACTTTGGGGGCAGGTGGCTACAAGGCTGCCGTGCCTAAGTGGGAAGCCTTTGAAGCAAAACTGCTTGATAACGGGGTCATTCCACAGACAGCGGACTGGCCCGAAAGGTCCAAGTTTTGGTTGTTTGCGCATGGGGCAGGGTTGGACCCAGTGACAGGGCTGATTGTTCCTCAGGGAAAATGGAAGGAGAAAATTGAGTATATAACCAAAGAACTTGTGAAGGCAATTGATCTAGTTCGAAGAGGACTGTACGTGGTCGACGAGAGAAAGACGAGCTGTCACTCGCACTCGGGAATCCTGAAAAAGTTGGACGAGTACGAGGCTATGGACCCGGAGTTAATTGGGGACAAGGTTTTCCGGCAGACGCTCATAATTATAGAAGCCGTGAGAGAAAGAAGAAGGAGGACAGAGACCGGTTATCGGCATTGGAACGCAAGGTGCAGCAGCTAGAAAGGGCATCTCAGCGGCAGCTAGAAAGTCCTGAAATCGAAGCCGCCCCATCTAATCAGCGGAAAAGCAGCGTGGGTTCCACGCATGTAGAACATTCTGAACTTGAAGCGCCGGCGGCTCACTACCCCGTGGATGGTATCACGGAGAAGACAGAATGTGAGCTACATATGTCGATGAAGAACATGTCCTTCAAGGTGGCGGTCGGCTATGCTTTACCAAATCAACCTGGAGAAAGTTACCATCTCGGCGGGATTCCAGCTGGCTATGCTCGTGTCGGGGTGGATGACATTGTGCCGTTATATGCTGATCTGAATCTTGACATTCCTGGAGGTGACGACGAGAGGACACTGGGAGAAGCCAAGAAGTCATCATTCTTTGGAAGAAGGAAACATCATGTTTCCAAACTTGCCGCCAAGGCCACCGACTCCTCCGAGTAGCAGTCCCCCACCTCAAGATCCGCCCTCCCCACCTCAAGATCCACCCTCCCCACCTCGTGACGACGGTGGGGAGGCCAGCGCGAGTCCATCGCCCGCGCGGTCGCAGCAAGAGACTGTGCGCACTGTTTCGCGGAAACAAAAGTACCCGTCGACATATACACAGAGGTGCGTTTAAACTACCCGCCAGAAACTCGAGAGGAACGCGAGTTGCTAAAGCCTCTTCCAAAGAGACCTTACGACTTGACTCCAGAGGAACTCGACGAGTCGGTGCGTGCCAATGTGAAAAAACAGTTGGGACCAAAACAGCGCCCGCAGAAGGAGGTAGTACCACGGAAAAAGTTGACAAATTGTAAAAAATATATCGAGTGGACCGCCACCGCCACCGCCACCGCCAGGATGACTATGACCGTGTTCTTTTCAAGACAATTAGTGAAGATAAGGAGGAGAAGACGGCGGCATATCGCCGAAAGAGAGAGCAGATGCTGGAGAAGCAGGAGAAGGAGGCGGCATTTCGCCTAAAGAGGCAGCAGCTGAAATCCGGGAAACAAGTGGCCCAGCTCGGAGAAAAGGCAAATCAGTCGGTCCCGCGCTCAAGGTGATGCCGGAAAAGGTAGTAGACCAAGAGACTTTTCGCATAGACGATCCGGACCCCACAGAGTATCAGTATGCATGGACATGGGTCTACGGGAGCACCCTGGTCAGACCTGAGCACGTCAACTCTCTGACAACACAAATGCGCCGCTTGCATACGTGGTACGAGAACGCCGTAGAGGCCAAGCATGACGCTTTCTGGGTTCAAGTCAGGAAAGAGCATTTCTTCAGGGAATATGCTATGTATATTCCGTTTTCGGAAATTTTTCAATTATTCAACCAAGACGCCCTCGACAAATCCCTCGTCAGTTGCTATTGTTTGTAAGTGATTTAGTTTTGCGATTTAATTAAGTCTCTAGCTCAGCTCGTTCGTTGCCAATTATCTAAATATATTATTTTGTACGCTATTATGCAGAATGAAGATCAACGAATGCAAAGATGCCCGAAACTATGCTGTTGGGTTCATTGACCCATATTGGGTTCATTCAGTTGTTGTGCAGTACAATCCCGAAGTCACAGAGAAACTTGCTCCGGTTTTTAGTGAAACAAAATACCTGCGCAGAAATACTTTTTCCCTACAACTTCAAGTGAGTGTTACTGTACCTTCTACACATTCTATTTTTCTTTCATCCCGGTTTAGTGTAATCGATGAGTCATGGACATATAAACGCGTGCAGATTCCACTGGATTTTGCTAATCATTAGAGTTGACCAAGGAGTCGTTCAAGTCATGGACTCGTTAAGGAAAGATATGGAAGAGTGGGACGGCATGAGACAAATGCTTGACAGGTAATTTCAGTCATTATCGCTCTATATCGACCTCTTTCGTTCATTTTGTGATATCAAGTAATTAATAACTCCTTTCATTATTTTCTTTTGCCGGGCAGGGTTTGGGAACGGTTTAAGGTGAAGTGTCCAGGGAAGTGGAGAAAGAAACTGTATTTTTATGAAACCAAGGTAAGTAGTAGTACATATATATGTCTGCGCAACTCTTTAATTTTAGTTTCAATACCATTATCGTGCTTGATTGTTATTTTGATTATATTCTTTTTTTGTAAAGTGGTGTCTGAGGCAGCCACAAGGGACTAATTTATGCGCATATTACGTTTTCGAGTACATTCGATATTTTGTCAATGAGCGGGATAGAAAAATCAGAACAGAAAACGTACGTATACACTATTCGCATATTGTGTTGAGTTCCATTCATAATTTATTTTAGGATGATTTCAAACAGCTCACACATATATATTCTTATATTGATCTAGATGGAACGAGAGCGGGACCAGCTCATACCATCGAAGCGCCTAAAAGCAATTCAAGAGGAATTGGCGGGATTTTTGAACAAGGAGGTCCTGAGGAAAGATGGAGAATTTTATCACGGTGATACTTATTTTATCGGACGTGAGCTCGACGCGTGAATCAAACGTGATGTCGGTGTAGTATAAACTTGTGGGCTATGTATGTTATGAATCAAACGTGACCTCGGTGTATTGTATATATGCTTTATTATGTGTATGACTTTATGTGTATGACTACTTGTTGTCTGCGCAACGTGATCTTCGTAAAAAATAATTAATTGGAAAACAAAAAAAGGAAACCCCTAAAAAATAAATTAGCAGAAAACAAAAAGCAGGAACTCTTTGTCCCGGTTGGTATTACCAACCGGGACCAAAGGGGTACCCGCCATGCGTGCCCTGCCATGCCCACGTGGAGGCCCTTCCATCCCGGGTCGTGGACACCCGGGACGAAAGGCCACCCCCCCCCCTTCTAGTCCCGACCCTTTAGTCGCGGGTGTACAACCGGGACGAAAGCCCCTCTGGACCCGCGACTAAAGGCCTTTTTTCTACTAGTGTCATGTTAGTTCTTTTTTCTATATGCAGGATAGACTATATTATAGTTTCTAATTGAATAGTACAGGAGGATATCATTATCATGCCTCCAACATTACTGTGTAGGCGAAGAAAATCTTGAAACTTTAGTGACTTAGCAAGTAATAATCAGGAAGGTTTTGCCTAACAGAACATATATGCAAGCATGCTTCCAACATCACTGTCTAGGCGAAGAAAATCTAGAAACTTCAGTGATTTAGTAAGCAATAATTAGGAAGGTTTTGTCTAACAAAGTTTATATGCAGTCATTATGCGCCGTTTACTCTTGTGCATAAAGGTGTTCTACTATATTTTCCCGTGTAATATTATGTTGTTGGAGAGGACTTAGTAGATATAACTATACTCAGGGCCGGGCCGGCAAAATCCGGGGCCCTGTGCGAAACTTTAAGACAGGGCCCTATCTCACACGAAAATTTAAACTAATAAATAATTTTGATGTATATGACATAATATTTTACGTAACAATTTAATATATTGAGAAATTTAACTCCAAGTTGCATAATGTTTATTTGAACATCATCATTCTTTTCATGTTCTTTGAAATATCAATCTATTTATAAGCAAGAAAATTCTAGTTTCTTGGATCAAATATAACATACTGAAAATAATCATCACTATCCGCACCAGGTGAATTAATCAAGTTAACATCAATATGATCTTACTCAACCTCAATGTTATCTGTCTTAGACAGACTGTCTATGCGTGACTATCTCTCGACTTCTCGAATAATTGTAAGGAACAATTGTAAAAGGATCAACAGACTAATTACCCGATGACACATGTGATGCTTCTTTTATAATAAACTTGTCCATAAAACTTTTTTAGATTAATTATGTTCGTTTTGTTTTCTCTTCCGCTTCTGAAACTAGACTGATGTTTTCCCATGTTTCATTGTCAAATTAATTGAGATTTAGAAATTAGTAGTAGGAGCCGATAAAAACGAAGTTAATCAGAAAGGAGGAACTACCGATCAGCAAACAGCAGTGTCACCCGCCCGTCGCCGGAAGGCCCTGGTCACCGGCGCTCTGCTTTTTTGTCGATTCTACGATCTTGTGGGGCGGCTGGATGCAAATGTCCAATTGCGATCAGAACTCAGAAGTATGGCGTCGTGGCGGCCTGGAAGCGATCAGCAGTGTCGATAGAGTTCTATAGTGGACCGTGGTGTTTTAACTATCGATCTCATCTGTATTCGTTTCCGATGGTAACTACAGTACAAACTCGTAAGCGGCTAATAGACAGGAGAAGCAGCCCACGGCCACGTTGCGCGGACGGCCGCGCTACGCTCGCTCACGCGCGGACGGCCCAGAAAATCGTCGCCCAGAAACCTGCTATTGGTAAGGTATACTGCATGTAAAAAAATTTGGGGCCCCAAAAAACTATGGGCCCTGTGCCAGCGGCACACTTGGCACAACAGTGGGCCTATACTTATGCTGTTTTTGTGTGATTTGTGCAGTGTTCTGGTGGCTCTATAGGGTTTCTGAAAAAGGGAAATCTACGCCGGGGTACGCGCCGCCGGTGACGTACGGCATGTCGCAGGTGAACATCGAGGGCAACTGCGGCGGCCGTACGCTGCCTCCGCAGCCCACGGTGAAGGTGTACTGCCGCGCGAACCCCAACTACGCCATGTCCGTCAGGAACAGCAAGGTCGTGCTCGCGCCGGCCAACCCCAAGGACGAGTACCAGCACTGGATCAAGGACATGAGATGGAGCAGCAGCATCAAGGACGAGGAAGGGTACCCTGCCTTCGCCCTCGTCAATAAGGCCACAGGGCAGGCCATCAAGCACTCCCTTGGACAGTCGCACCCTGTAAGTCACCTTTGGATCTCAGCTACCCACCTTAACTACTTTGTGTTTTCAGAACATGCTGCTGCTAGAATCCTCGTGAAAAACAAGCATGATCATATGAGAAGAACAAGTTTTTTTTAACTGAACATGTATTGTACGTGTTCGATTTGCAGGTTCAGCTTGTGCCGTACAACCCTGACTTTCTGGACGAGTCGGTGCTGTGGACGGAGAGCCCGGACGTGGGCAACAGGTTCCGGTGCGTGCGCATGGTGAACAACATCTACCTCAACTTCGACGCCCTCAACGGCGACAAGTACCACGGTGGCGTCCGCGACGGCACCGAGGTCGTGCTCTGGAAGTGGTGCGAAGGGCTACAACCAGCGCTGGAAGATCCAGCCATACTACTGAGCAACCCAACTACCCAAGGAGCCATGCGTGGTCGATCAGCGCGGAGCATACGTATTATAGAAAATTCCTTATATGACACTCCCTTAAAATTATGTTCCTTATTTGACACCGGTGAATTTTTTCTTTCTTATATGGCCTCACCCTAAAATTTCTTTCCCTATATGACACTCTAGTGTATTTTGTTCATCAAAGAGGCATAAAAGTACCTTTTTACCCCTGATGCATAATGTGACCAAAATTTTATACAGAACAAAAACGGCAGTAATATTAAATATTTAAACAACGGATTATTAAAAAGAGGTTATTAAATCAAAAAAAATTTGACACGATGACGACCACGAGCTTCCAGCAAGACGTGCAACGTATGTACGATTCCTCTAAATTAACCAGCTAGGCTAGCTAGCAGCTTATCGATTGCTAATAGCAAGCACAACACGTACGCACGCAGGGTATTGAACATGCATGGGTATTTATACGCTTGCTGCGTCGCTTGCCAGGCTATGAATACAACATGCATCAATTTCTTCCGAACGTGATGTAGCAAGCACAAGTGGACAACATCGATTCCTTCCAAACGTGTTGTGCTTGCTACTACTAGCAATCGGTCGGCTACTAGCTTACGTGTTGTGCGTAGACATCACGTTGGAAGGATTGGAAGAAATCGTACGCAGGTTGTGCTTGCGCGTCTCGCTAAAAGCTAGAAGCTCGTGAACGTCGTTGTGTCAAAGAAACAATTGATTCAATAACATTTTTATTAATAACCCGATGTTTAGCTATGCCTACCAAATATTTACTGCAGCTATTGTCATGTATAGAATTTTGGTCACATTATGCACCAGGGGTAAAAAGGTATTTTTATACCTCTTTGTTGAACAAAATGCACTAGAGTGTCGTATAAGGAAAGAAATTTTGGATGGAGGCTATATAGGGAAGAAAATTTTCACCAGTGCAAATAAGGAACATGATTTTAAGAGAGTGTCATATAAAATTTGCTTTTGTTCTGTAAGGTCCATGTTTTCACCAGTGTCAAATAAGGAACATGATTTTAAGAGAGTGTCAAATAAGGAACATGATTTTAAGAGAGTGTCATAATGCAGAGAGATGTCTCCATAGCCGTCGTCTCCTGCCTTCCTATGATCCGAGTCACGCTGATGATACATAGAAGGTCCACTCACTACGGCACAGCAGGCCTATGCCGACGGCCAAGACCTAAGCCGACGGCTTTTAGTCGGGGCCGTCGGCATAGAGCCCGTGGAGGCCAGCCGACAGCCACAACCGTCGGCATAGAAAATGCCGTCGGCATAGCCAATCTACGCCGACGGCTACCGTCGGCTATTCTTTTACCGTCGGCAAAGCCAGATAGAGAAATAGCAGCCTGACCTAAGCCGACGGCAATGCCGTCGGCGAACGTAAAATTATTTTTAATTTTTATTTTCCTCTCTTCATTTTATGCTCCAAGATATGCCGACGGCCTTGCCGTCGGCAAAAGGTCCATGTTTTTTTTATAATCTTCAATTTTATGCATTTATTTCTACCTATAAATTAAATTTAACAGTTTTAATACATTTTTATTCATTTTTATGTATTTTGCTACACCGAGTAGCGGTCTCCACCCACATAAAATGATGACGCGAATCTTGTCTCTCAGAATCCGGAATCTTGTCTCCACCGTGGTTTTTTCTGCCGATTTTTCCACGTATCGTATCTCACGCCAAAATCGTTCCCACCCTTATTTCCCGCCATGCATCTTCTCTCCCGCCAAGTTCTTTCCCGCCCTTTTTTCCCGCCATTGTATCTCCCGCCTTTTGTTTAATATCAATGCGAAAAGTAGTCACCCATCAACCGCATTGTATCAATTTATGTTGTGTTTTCGCTACTACCGATATTTTGTTGTCTGTGTAATTTATGTTGTCAATGTAATTTGCATGGTTTGTTTAATATCAATGCGAAAAGTAGTCACCCATCATCATCATTAATCGAAACAGAGTAGTAGCAACTAAGATATAAGTCTGGTACATAGATAATAATATGTCTCGTACGTAGATAATATGTGTCATACAAACATAAATATTAATATGTCTCACATACAAATAGAAATACGGATATGTCTCATACATCCTAAATACGAATATGTCCCGAAGATCTCACTGAATGGCTCCACGAAGCATGAACACTGACGGTCCGTCGGGATGAACTGAAGGATTTGTAGATAGAACAAAACACACGGTTTCCCCGTCATACAGCCCTACGGTGGCTCGTGAGTGCCTGCATATCAAATTCACCGTTGGGCTATATGACGGGAATCCGGATGCTTTGTATTCGGTCGACGAACTGAAAGATTTTGTAGATAGAACAAAACACACGGTTTCCCCTGCATACAGCCCCACGGTGGCTAGAGAGTGCCTGCATATCAAATGCACCGTGGGGATGTATGCAGGGAATCCGAATGCTCTGTATGCCATGCCCCTTTCAGAACCACGTCGGATCGAATCATCGCGTCGACGTGAGACGGCAAATCGGCCTTCGATCCAAACAGCGGCAAGACATCTCTGATGATCAGCAACCGTCGGAACAAGTGTTGGGAATGTTGCTAATCATCAGAGATCCTTGCCGCTGCTTGGATCCGATCGAGGGGAGTGTACTGCCAATGATGGATGTGAAGTGTACTCCTGCCTCTCTTATAGACCCGCCTCTCCTAGTGACTCCCTCCAGCTAGCCAATCAGGAACTAGTACGCGGATCGTGTGTTTCCTTCGAGAGCTTGGGAGCCGTTGGATCAAGCGGTGTGTTTATTTCAAGCGCTTGTGAGCCCTTGGATCGGGAAGAAGCACACGGATCGTGTGTTTCCTTCGTGCGCTTCTGAGCCGTTGGATCAGCGGTGTGCCCTTGGATCAGGAAGAAGCACACGGATCGTGTGTTTCCTTCGTGCGCTTCTGAGCCGTTGGATCAGCGGTGTGTTTCTTTCGAGCGCTTGTGAGCCGTTGGATCCAGAAGAAGCACACGGATCGTGTGTTTCCTTCATGCGCTTGTCAGCCGTTGGATCAGCGGTGTGTTTCTTTCGAGCGCTGGTGAGCCGTTGGATCCGGAAGAAGCACACGGATCGTGTGTTTCCTTCGTGCGCTTCTGAGCCGTTTCCCGCCCAAATATTTCCCGCCACCGTTTCCCGCCCAAGTATTTCCCGCTATCGTTCCCGCCACCGTTTCCTGCCAAATGCCGCCACCGGTAGTTCTATATAACCCAGTCGAAGGTAGGCATGGTACTCACTTGAGCGCAAGCATGGTGTGTATTGGTCCTTGCGAGAAGTGTGTGTCTGGGTTTCACATTTCCGCATCTGAGCATCTCGCTAGGCTTTCGAGCAATTTGAAGGTAGATGGTAGGGTAGTTCCAATTGAAGAAATTTTGCACACTAAGAGTCATCTCGCTTCACTCGGGGCGAAGCTATGCCGCGATGGGTTTCCGTATAGGACCCCGCTCCAAATTTGTGCAGAAATGCTCAGGCTTGCAGATAAGTTTGACAGGAAAGTTACGAATAGTCCGTTCTACCGAACTGAAGCTGACCGTGATTCGTACGGTCATTCCTGTCTCTGGGTAGTTGACAGCGATGATGACGACGATTTCATGCCGTCGTCAAAGGAAAGGAGGGTTGAAGCACTGAGCAAGAAGGCTGAAGCTTCGTCCAAGGGCAAAGGCAAGAAGGCAGAATCTTCGTCAAAGGGCAAGGGTGGCAGCACACGCACGGCATAGGGTGGAGAAATTTGTTAGTTGTTCGTGATTGTTGTAATTTGTTCTACATGCATGTTTACTTGTTTCTTAGTCAATTATGTATCGGCGGTTCAAGAATGTTCTCTGTGTAATTTATGTTGTCACTGTAATTTGCATGGTTTGTTTAATATCAATGCGAAAAGTAGTTCAAAGGGGGTAGAAAAGTAGTCGAAAGGCCGGTCACACCTCGGAGTCCCGAGATCAACAGAATCTTGGGCACACTAAAATTTTGCAAACTTACACTAAAACCATGCAGAAGCAAAAATTCCATCAACAGGGGCTGCAGTGCATTCAAGAATTGGAGCGCGTCTCCAGGACCCGTCACACCAAGAACGGAAGACACTAGATCCGAGAATGAGGCCTGAACGGATTCTTTGGCAAGATCAAGTTTTACGACTGTACTGTCCTTGACTAGGAATCTAACACAACCAAGCAAAAAAGTCCACTGGGCTACCCCCTTTCGACGCACGTCTATGGGGGTAGACGTAAACGTTAGGGTTTTTCCAGCGGATTCAGGTTTTCGCCGAAGCGGGGCCCCGGAGCGTCGGAACCCCACCCAAACCTAGGTTGTTCCATACCATATGTATACAAGTGTGTTGTGTCTTGTAAATGTGCAAGAATCTACTCCTAGGTGTGACCGACATCACCGGCTTCACTTTCTCTCTAGTGAGTTTCTGCACTTAGAGGTGAAAACTCCCCTTTCGGGCGAACCGGATAGAATCTTGTGTCGATTTGGGGTAGACTTTGGTTTGTCATGTTCCTATGGCCTAACCTAACACAACCAAGCAAAAAAAAGTCCACTGGGCTACCCCTTTCGACGCACGTCTATGGGGGTAGACGTAAACGTTAGGGTTTTTCCAGCGGATTCAGGGTTTCGCCGAAGCGGGGCCCAGGAGCGTCGGAACCCCACCCAAACCTAGGTTGTTCCATACCATATGTATACAAGTGTGTTGTGTGTCGTAAATGTGCAAGAATCTACTCCTAGGTGTGACCGACATCACCGGCTTCACTTTCTCTCTAGTGAGTTTCTGCACTTAGAGGTGAAAACTCCCCTTTCGGGCGAACCAGATAGAATCTTGTGTCGATTTGGGGTAGACTTTGGTTTGTCATGTTCCTATGGCCTAACCTAACACAACCAAGAAAAAAAAAGTCCACTGGGCTACCCCCTTTCGACGCACGTCTATGGGGGTAGACGTAAACGTTAGGGTTTTTCCAGCGGATTCAGGGTTTCGCCGAAGCGGGGCCCCGGAGCGTCGGAACCCCACCCAAACCTAGGTTGCTCCATACCATATGTATACAAGTGTGTTGTGTGTTGTAAATGTGCAAGAATCTACTCCTAGGTGTGACCGACATCACCGGCTTCACTTTCTCTCTAGTGAGTTTCTGCACTTAGAGGTGAAAACTCCCCTTTCGGGCGAACCGGATGGAATCTTGTGTCGATTTGGGGTAGACTTTGGTTTGTCATGTTCCTATGGCCTAACCTAACACAACCAAGCAAAAAAATCCACTGGGCTACCCCCTTTCGACGCACGTCTATGGGGGTAGACATAAACGTTAGGGTTTTTCCAGCGGATTCAGGGTTTCGCCGAAGCGGGGCCCCGGAGCGTCGGAACCCCACCCAAACCTAGGTTGTTCCATACCATATGTATACAAGTGTGTTGAGTGTTGTAAATGTGCAAGAATCTACTCCTAGGGGTGACCGACATCACCGGCTTCACTTTCTCTCTAGTGAGTTTCTGCACTTAATTAGAGGTGAAAACTCCCCTTTCGGGTGAACCGGATGGAATCTTGTGTCGATTTGGGGTAGACTTTGGTTTGTCATGTTCCTATAGCCTAACCTAACACAACCAAGCAAAAAAGTCCACTGGGCTACCCCCTTTCGACGCACGTCTATGGGGGTAGACGTAAACGTTAGGGTTTTCCAGCGGATTCAGGGTTTCGCCGAAGCGGGGCCCCGGAGCGTCGGAACCCCACCCAAACCTAGGTTGTTCCATTCCATATGTATACAAGTGTGTTGTGTGTTGTAAATGTGCAATAATCTACTCCTAGGTGTGACCGACATCACCGGCTTCACTTTCTCTCTAGTGAGTTTCTGCACTTAGAGGTGAAAACTCCCCTTTCGGGCGAACCGGATGGAATCTTGTGTCGATTTGGGGTAGACTTTGGTTTGTCATGTTCCTATGGCCTAACCTAACACAACCAAGCAAAAAAGTCCACTGGGCTACCCCCTTTCGACGCACGTCTATGGGGGTAGACGTAAACGTTAGGGTTTTTCCAGCGGATTCAGGGTTTGGGCGTCGGAACCCACCCAAACCTAGGTTGTTCCATACCATATGTATACAAGTGTGTTGTGTGTTGTAAATAGCAAATAATAGTGTTAATAAAATAGCAAATAATAGTGTTAATAAAAATAACAAATAATAGTGTTAATAAAGTAGCAAATAATAGTGTTAATAAAGTAGCAAATAATAGTGTTAATAAAGTAGCAAATAATAGTGTTAATAAAATAGCAAATAATGGTGTTAATAAAATAGCAAATAATAGTGTTAATAAAGTAGCAAATTATAGTGTTAATAAAGTAGCAAATAATAGTGTTAATGAAATAGCAAATCATAGTGTTAATAAAGTAGCAAATAGTAGTGTTAATAAAATAGCAAATAATAGTGTTAATAAAAATAACAAGTGTGTGGCCCTTCCACATAACTGTAAAAATTTATAACAAAATTTATTAAAAAACTGTAAAAACGAAATAGGTGCTGTCTGTTTTAACTGTAAAAACTGTAAAAAAAAAAAAAGGAAAAGCCTAAGCCGACGGCAAAGCCGTCGGCATAGGCCATGAGCGTTACAAGTGTTTAGGCCCGCGCGCGTGCGGGCCAAAACGCCCAAATCCCGCGCCTCCATTCTCTCCCCCCGCTCCGGTCGCACCTCCGCCGCCGCGCTGCCCATCCCCGGGCCAGCCCCGACCCCGTCGCCGTTGCCCATCCCCACCCCCGCCCGACGCCCCCGCGCATCTCCACCGCCGGCCCCCCCACCCCCGCCCGCCGCCGCCGCCGAGCTCCTCCGGCCGCTCCTCCACGGCATTTCCACCACCACCGCATCTCCACCACCACCGCATCTCCTCCTGCGCAGCTCCTCCCCTCCGGCCGCTCCTCCACCGCATCTCCACCACGGAAGCTCCTCCAAGGTTAGTGCCTTTTTTTGCAATGTGGTACTGTATAGTGCAGTATGTTAGTTTTAGGGTGTGGTAGTGTTAGTGTGTTAGTTGTAGGGTTAGTGCAGTATGTTTTTTTGCAATGTGGTAGTGTTAGTGTGTTAGTTGTAGGGTTAGTGCAGTATGTTTTTTTGCAATGTGGTAGTGTTAGTGTGTTAGTTGTAGGGTTAGTATGTGTTAGTTGTAGGGTTAGTGTGTGTTAGGTTTAGGGTTAGTGTGTGTTAGCTTTAGGATTTGTGTGTGTTAGCTTTAGGGTTTGTGTGTGTTAGTTTTAGGGTTAGTGTGTGTTAGTTGTAGGCTACTGTTAGTTGTAATGATAGTTTTTAGGGTTAGAATTGTAGATTTTAATTACTTGTTAGGGTTAGAGATGATTATTAGGTAAAATGGAGGGATTTTTGCTTATATATGTCGATTGTTTGTGCTTTTTCAGATGACGTAGCTTCCCGCCAGCCAGCACCGTCGGTCCCGCGCGTCGTTGCGGGGCTTCTTCTCCAGCGGAGGAGGGGCCGTCTCGGTGCCCCTGTTTCGTCGCCCTGCTTCCGGAGCACGTCCTCGACCTTCTCCGGCCATCGATCACGCTTCGAGGGTATAAACCTTTCGCCTCTCTTGTTGCATAGGTTTATTTTGGTCTAGATCACCAAGTCAGTCGCGTAACCCGAGTCAGATCCAGTCCGGAAGGGTTACAAATTTATAAATATGCAGGATTGTCCATCTTTGCATATTTATAACCGTAACACTTCCGGATTGTCCTGTTGGACAGTCCGAGTACGTGTAGATCGAGTCGTGTTCCATGTTCTACCCCTTCCTGAGTCGGAATTTCGGCAGCACCTCCCCGTTGTTCTTCGGATGCACACCCTCTCGGCTTGACAAGCTCGAGACGTGTATTCTGAAGAACAGCGGGGAGGTGCTGCCGAAATTCCGTCTCGGGTCGGGGTAGAACATGGGACACGACTCGATCTACACGTACTCGGGCGGGATAGGCCCTCCTATTAGAAGTGTAGGTGTACCCTCACATGTTGTAAAAGATAAAATTTGGTCGTGATTAATCTTGGTGTCATTGAATAAATTTATTATTACTTGGTGCATATTACGAAATGCGTTGTTGTTTGGCTTCCAATAAAGCAGAAGATGGCTGATAATGGGTGGATGTACAGTGGCCGTATCAGTAAGACTGAAAGAACATCTGAGTGGGAATGGAAGACTGATTTATTAGTGAAGGAGTTAGGGCGTGGTTCAAAAAAGTCAGGAGTTCGTCCAAGGTGCCCTTGCACTAAATGCAAGAATCGTTACCGTCAGGGAAAGGATGAAATGACTAAACACCTTTGGTTGTGTGGGTATATGCCTAACTATGTCACGCTGGTCGACTTTGCTCAGTACGAACGTGACAGAGGTGAGGTGATGCGGCAGCGGATCAATGGCAATGAGCACGATGGGCTTCTAGGGTTCCTAGATGATCTCCGTGATGGTGACATGCCGGATTTGCCACCTCCACAGGAGGGACCGCCAGAACCGGAGGAACTGGATGAACCGGAGGAACCGGAGCCAACCGCGAATGATATGATGGCCTCGGCTAAGAAGCCTCTATACGAGGTGCAAAGATTTCTCAGCTCGATGCCATCTCTCAAGCACTAGGTGACAAGTGCCAGAACTCGACCACCCGTCGAGGCTTTGAAGCTAATCTGAAAACATTCAGGCATTTCACCCGACCCGGGGGTGCAGGCATAGCCTCCCCCTATAATACCCGGGAAACTCAGCCGCTCCCGGGACCCCTGCCCTTCAGCTCTGAAGGAGAGGTACACTGTTGTCATGGCAGGAAAATGAGCTGCCACGGCAGGACGGACACGTTCCCGGATCACCGGTTTAGCGTTCCCGTCCACGTTTTCGCCCAGTTTTCTGCTGTTTTCACAGTTCCGGACGTGCTGGGCGTTGACGGGACACGTTCCGTCGGACTTCGTTCCCGGTTACCCGTTTCAATCTTCCGTCCCTGTTTTCGCCCAGTTTTCTGCTGTTTTCACAGTTCCGGACGTGCTGGGCGTTGACGGGACACGTTCCGTCGGACTTCGTTCCCGGATACCCGTATTAGCGTTTCCGTCCACGTTTTCTGCTGTTTTCACCGTGACAGACGTGCTGGCCGTTTACGGGACACGTTCCGTCGGACTTCGTTCCCGGTTACCCGTATTAGCGTTCCCGTCCACGTTTTCGCCCAGTTTTCAGCCATTTTCACCGTAACGGACGTGCTGGCCGTTTATGTTGCCCGAAGGGCATTATCTGCCTAAGACCATGCACGAAGCGAAGAAACTCTTGGGATCGCTCGGCATGGATTATGTAAAGATAGATTGTTGTCCAAAAGGTTGCCTTTTGTTTTGGAAACAGTTTGCGGATGACAAGTACTGTAGCATTTGTCGTGCCTCTAGGTATTATGAGAAAAAGGGACCCGATGGTCAGAAGACGCAGACAAAAGTCGCTGTGAAGATTCTTCGGTATCTCCCATTCATAAAAAGAATCCAGCGGCTTTACTTGTCCGAGGAGATTGCCAAACAGATGACGTGGCACAAGAAGGGGAAGAGATACACCGACGACACAGGACGGACAAAGATGGGACATCCATCTGATGGTAAGGCATGGCAGAACTTCGATGCCAAATACCCCGATGAGGCAGCAGAGGCTCGGAATGTCAGAATTGCGATAGCAACAGATGGATTCAATCCATATGGTATGTCGACTGCCTCGTACAGCTGCTGGCCCGTGTTTGTTATTCCTCTCAATCTCCCTCCCGGGGTCCTAATGCAAAGGAAGTTCATATTTCTGTCGATGATCATTCCAGGGCCCGAATACCCGGGGAAGAATTTGAGTGTATACATGCAGCCGCTTGTGGATGATTTGCACCACTCTTGGCACAATGGGACGTTGACATACGACCGAGCATCAAAGCGGAACTTCTTGATGAAAATTTGGTTCCACTATTCCATGCATGACCTACCCGGGTACGCCCTATTCTGCGGATGGTGTACAGCTGGTAAGTGGCCATGCCCAGTGTGCAGGAACCGACTTGAGTTCCTTTGGCTAACCGCGGGTCGCAAGTATGTTGCGTTTGACAAGCATCGACAGTTCCTCAAAAGAAGGCATCATTACCGACAAGACACAAAGAACTTCACGAAGGACAAAGTTGTGCGTGAAGTAAAAGAGATACCGAAGTTCGATGGTGTAGCTGTTGATGCCGAGCTAAGTGCTCTCGTGCCTGCTGTGGGACCTGGCCCACGATTTGAGGGATATGGTGTAACACACAACTGGACTCACGTGGCAGGCTTAACGCAGCTAGAGTATTACAAGGATCTCGAACTTCCCCATAACATTGATGTGATGCACACCGAAAAGAATGTCGGAGAGTGCTCTTTCACACAGTCCTGAACATTCCTGGAAGTCAAAGGATAATGTCAAGGCTAGAGTCGATGTTAAGAAGCTCTGTGATAGGGAGAGATTACACATGCAGGCTCCTCAGGGCCGTCAAAAAAATTGGTGGAAGCCGAATGCCGACTACTGCCTTGATAATCCAAAAGAAGGAGTCATTCCGTGGCTCAAACACGTCGTGATGTTCCCTGATGGTTATTGTTCCAATATAAGTAATGGAGTCAATCTTGGAACGGGAAAAGTCACTGGGCTCAAGAGTCACGACTATCATATATGGATTGAGAGGTTGATGCCGGTGATGGTTCGAGGGTATCTCCCCGATGGTGTCTGGCGAGTGCTTGCGGAGTTGAGCCATTTCTTCCGCACGCTCTGTGCGAAGCAGATATGTCCCCTGGTTATTGAGAAGCTGCATGATCTTGTGCCGGAGTTGCTATGCAAGTTAGAGATGATCTTTCCGCCAGGCTTCTTTGTTCCGATGGCACATCTCGTTGTGCATCTCGCGAACGAGGCACTCTTGGGTGGACCGGTGCAGTTTCGTTGGCAGTTTTGTATTGAGAGAGAGTTCAAGTATATTCGAAACTTAACTGGAAACAAAAACCAGATTGAAGCATAGCTGAGGCAACAATACTTCGGGAGATGACAGACGCCATGACAACGTACTATCCCGATGATGTTCCCACTATGCATAACCCGGTCTCTCGGTACAATGTCGACGAGCCCAAGCATGACCCCAAGCTCCTCCTCTTCCAATGCCCCGGTGGCAAGGCCGGTGCCGGTGTAAAAGATACCTTGACCAAGGAAGAGAAGGATTCCATAATGCTCTATGTGCTTATGAACATGACGGAAGTAGGCGGTTTCATCAGGTAAAATGGTGAACAAATTAATTTGCAACTTGTAACTCGGTTTCGGTCTAATACGTATTTTCTCCTTTTAGCCAATTCAAGCATGAACAGTGGTGGGGAATGGAGGATCCCTCTGCCGCGGAGCTGGACACTCTTTTGAAAGATGGTGCTCCCGGAGGAAAAAAACTTGTGTCTTGGTTCAGGGATAAAGTAATTTCTAACCTGTCCCTCTTACCTTGCAATCTGTGACTTGTCCCTCTTATTACGCGTAACTAATGCACAAAACAATTTGAACTCTACTCGTAGGGAGCGGATCCCAACGTTGAGATGACGGATGAATTGAGATGTGTTTCCCAAGGTTTTAACCGCACCGTCGTGAAGTATGAGAAGTATGATGTGAATGGGTACCGCTTCCATACAGAGGATCACCAGAAGAGTCGGCCAAACGCAAAAACTATAAATACCGGGGTCTTCACCAAAGGATCCAGAGGAGTCGATGGAGCCGATTACGTAGATTACTACGGAAGGTTAGAGAAGGTATACGAGCTGACGTTCAATGCTACGAACGTAGAACTCAAGCTCGTTGTGTTCAAGTGCCACTGGTTCGACCCACTCATTGGACAGAAAAGTGACCCTTCCATTGGGTTAGTTGAAGTTAGGCCTTCAACCACCTATAGCGGAGCCGATGTCTATATTGTGGCTCACCAAGCCAAGCAAGTTTATTATTTGCCCTACCCATGCCAGAAAGAGAACCTCAAGGGCTGGGAAGTCGTGTTCCGGGTATCGCCACATGGTAAGCTACCCATGCCCTCCGCCGATGATTACAACAACATTGACCCTAAAACATACGAGGGAATTTTCTATCAAGAGCAAGAGGACTTCGGGGACTTTGCCTTACAACCGGGTGGTCTTGAGGACCTCGAGAACGATGCACACACTCGTGGTGAGCCAGTGGTGGATCTGAAGGAAATAGATATGCTCTTGAAGTTACAAGCGGCCGATGAAAACGATGAGGAGCCTCCACCGTGCGAGGAGCCTCCAACCTACTACTCACGTGATAGTGATAGTGACAGTGAGAATGAGAACCAACCTAATTATGAGAGTGATGAATCGAGGTGACGGTCTTTTATGTCTTTATGCTTTAGTATTTATTTTTCAACATGCCTCTTAATTGCATTAGTGTCTACATTTTATTATGCCTCCAACATGCTTATTTATGCTTAGTGTCTACATTTTATTATGTCTTTTTGCTTTAGTATTTATTTTTCAACATGCTTATTTATGCTTACTGTCTACATTTTATTATGTCTTTTTGCTTACTTGTTTTCTCTTTTTCAATGCAGGTGATTGAACAATATGAGCCAAGGCAAGGAAAGCTCGGCGACCTTGCTTGGTACGTTGCGTCGAAGTGACCGAGGAGCAATTCCCAATCCGCGTTACGTCGAGCCCGGCGATGCGCGAGGAGGACGAGGACGAGCACGAGGACGAGGACGAGCTGGAGGACGAGCTGGAGGACGAGGTCCACCCTCCGCTTCTGGCTCTGTGGCTTCCCAGTTCCAGTTGGAGGACGAGGTGGAGCACGAGGCGGAGGTGAGCACGAGGCGGAGGTGGAGCACGAGGACGAGGTGGAGGGCGAGGTGGAGGCGGCGCCGAAGCTGCCGAAGCGTCGTGGTGAAGCGGGAGTCCCCGACGAGGCCGACTGGCCTACTAGCGAGGAGAGGAAAGCCATCATTATTCCTAACAAAAGGAGTAAGTGTACTAATTTTGTAATTTCATTTTGGTCATAACAATTTGGCATATGTACTAATGTTTGATTATTGTGCAGCAATTGGACATGGCCAGTTAAGCCTCCCCGCCATCCTGCGAGCTTGCTTGGAGCTCTGATTAGGAAACATTGGCCGGGCTTGTACGAGACGGTCACCGAAGCTGGCCACTACTTGGGTGGACTATGAGGCTGCCCCGTACCGCCCTTCGACAGCTGCTGAGGCCGTGATCTCCAAGTTTTGGGTAAGCCATATTTTCCGAGTTCCTTTCATAGTTTATGACCCCACCGTGCTAACTCATGACTCTCACAATATTTTTATGCATGGTTGAAGCGGTTTTATCGGGTGGAGGAGGAGCATCTCCCCTATGCGGCTCCCACTTTGCGTGCTCATTGTGTGAGGTTGACACGGCAGCAGTTCTACAACCAAAGGACTACGACCGCCAATGTGTTCCTGTCTGAGAAGAGGGGTAAGAGGGTCAAGAAGACGGAGATTCCCTCGGACATCACGAAGGAGGATTATATGTCGGTAAGTAAAATGTCAATGAAATTCTATATTGCTGCTAAGTTGCTATTGCATTATCTCCTCTTCTTGATTTGGATTTTCAGGTTATGCCCGACTGGGCCGACGGCAAAGAAGACGCATGGGAGGCGTTGGTTTCGAGGTGGGTCGGGGATGACCCCGAGTTCGACGCCTGAGCAAGCGGAACAAGGCGAACCGGGGCACCGAGGGAACACACAGTGGGGGAAACCTCAACCACCACCGCTTCAAGGAAAAGCTGGTATACATCTACATTGAATGACTTGCATTTATTTTCCCGTCATGTTCCTACTTGGTACGCATAACATTTCTTTTCGCGATGCAGGAGGCCAAGACCGGGGAGCCGATGTCTGACATGGAAACGTGGCGGGAGATGAAGCAGAAGAAGCTTGATTTCACGGAGCCTCAGCCTTCGCAGCCCAGGTACTTGGATATTTTCTGTATCCATTTTCATATTAGTTCATATTTTTCACATTCGGACTTGGATAACCGTCCCCTTCAGGTACTACGGGAAGGCCAAGGAGGACTTGGATAACTACTGCGGACGTTCCAGCGGCTGCACCCGGAGGTGGATAACAACCCCGTGAGAGAGGAGGTCGACGAGAACGCGGTTGTCCTGTCGGGGCACGGAAGGAAGCATGGTCGTAATCGCGTTCTTGAGAAGGTGGTCAGTCCTGCCTCGAGCTTCACGCGTCTCCGAGCTACCCTTCCTGCCGACACCCCCCTTATCCCGCGTCGTCCAAAGCCTCGTCCATCCGCCTCCACAGATGTAAGTTTTCCTCATTTTCATCCTCTTTTCGATATTGGTTCCTGCATGGCTAAGTTGACGAGATTCCTTATTTTCGAAATCGTAGGAGGAGTTTGAGGCGGCCTACGCTTCCGCTCATGCGGCGTATCAGGAGGCCCATCGCGAGTGGGAGGAGAAGTACCGGGCCCACCTCTCCTACACACAGTTCATGAACGCTGTAAGTTTCAACCTTTATTTCTACAAAATATGACAAATCCCACTTCCCTAGTTTGAAGCTCTATTTTGGCAACGCCTGACTCTAAACTATCTTGTAGGCGCTGGTTAGATATTTTGCCAGTGGAGAGCGGCCGGAAAACACTCCTGAGGCGCCTCCTGAGCCGGGGCCGTGTCCAATCTTTCCATCGAGGGACCAGTTCGCTCTCACCTACTACTCATCGACCCGGTGAGTTCTTTGCTAAACCACTGGTTACCATTTTCCTTCGCCTCGCAAGTTGCTAAGTCTTGCTCAAACATGTAGGGAGCAGGAGGTTCGGAGACGCCAGACTCGCCAGGTTCGCGTGAGATCATGCCGTTTGATCCCGAGGCTGGTACTTCGCGTGCTGCTACGCCGGGTTCGCGTGACATCACGCCGGTACATCCCACAGTCCTTCTCCTGGTGCTTCGCGTGCTGGTACTTCGCCGGGTGATTCGCCTTCTTCCGGTGGTTCTACTGCTGCGCCCAGCCGGCGATCGCCTTTTCTCACCTCGGCAGATATGGGGTACACCCCGTCGCCGCCGCCGCCGCCGATGTAGAGCTCAGGACATGTAGCTCGATGTATAGACTATGGTCTACATTTTGTATCCATACTATGATCTTGTATGTTTTGTGATGATATCCTATGTGTGATGATATATATCCTCTGTGTGATGCTCCTCTAATTTATCATATTTTTTCTGCTATTTTTCCTGCTATTTTTGCTGCAAAAACGAGCAGCAGGAGAATTTTTAAAAAAATCTGACAAGCCTATGCCAACGGCATCGGCATAGATACCTCAGTGACCAAATGGTCATTTCTATGCCGACGGCCTTGCCGTCGGCCGTCGGCATAGGTACCTCAGATGCCACGCCAGGGAACCCCAGATGCAGCCACGTGTCCATACCTATGCCGACGGCTTTGCCGTCGGCGTAGGTCGATCCTCATCAGATGGTTGTCGTGGGTCCCACCAACCTATACGCCGACAGTTTTTTCGCCGACGGCCCGCTCCTGGCCGTCGGCGTATCCTGTGCCGACGGCATTTTTCTACGCCGACGGCTCGCTGACCTGTGCCTACGTGGGTCTACGCCGACCGAGCTTCGCCGACGGTTGCCGTCGGCATAGGCTACGCCGACGGCCTATAGGCCTTTGCCGACGGCTTTTGGCCGTCGGCGTAGCCTGTCAGTCCCGTAGTGACTGACAGAGAGCTCGTCTGCGGACACCATACGCTGGCTGTTGTGCTTGTACGTCTAATAACAAGTTAATATCTACTCTCTCCGTGCACAAAAGGATGTCTCAACCTAGGCCAAATTTACATGTATCTACACACTAAATGATGTCTAGATACAAACAAATTTAGATTAGGTTGAGACATCCTTTTGTGCCTCCGTTCACAAAAGATGTCTCAACCTAGCTCAAATTTGCATGTATCTAGACATGATTTAGTGTGTATATACATGCAAAATTGAGCTAAGCTGAGACATCCTTTTGTGAACGGAGGAGTATAAAGCTACTTGGTGAGTGTGATTGGACATGTGAAATACTCCCTCCCTCTGCGAACAAGTGTTCTTCAACTTTTGCGCTAAGTAAAAGGAAAGAAAAATGGAGAGTTCACAAAGTTAGATGGGTTCTTTCTAAAAATGGAGAGTTTTCAGTTAAATCGCTCTACCAGTATTCATGTGCAAAGCAAGTTAATTTTCCTTATAGTGTTCCGTGAAAGTTGAAACTCCCTTTGAGGTTGAGGGTTAAGATCTTTTGCTGGCTTGTTGTTAAGAATAGGATTTTGACCCGAGATAATCTAAACAAGAGGGGATGGAAAGGTTGCGATTTAGGTGAGTTTTGTAGTTCCCCTGAGACACAAGAGCACCTCTTTTTTACTTGTCATATAGCTAAGTATTTTTGGAATGTGGTGAGTATAGCAATGAACTTGAGCTGCATGCCTTCCTCTCTTGATAATTTTGTATCAGCAATGTTTTGCCGCTTTTTCTGGTATAGATAGAAAAGTGGTAATGATAGGTGTTGTTGCAATCTGTTGGGCGTTGTGGAAAACGCGAAATAATTCGTATTTTCAAAGAATTTACATTAAAGATCTGTCCTCAGTTATTTCGTTAGCCTGTCACCTTTTACATGATTGGTCGATTATGCAAAAAAACGTTTTGTTGGCGAAAGTGGCGAACAAAATCTTCGGGAGAAAAACCGGCTGGAATCCTGTATTTTGCAGGATATAGATGTGATGCTTGTTGTTTCTTGCCTTCCTGGTAGATCTCAAGTGGTGTGCTGCTGCTGCATTCAGCTTGTGGCTCGTCCTGATGAAAACCTTAAGTGGAGAGTTCTTTTAGTACTTATGTATTGATATTTTGCTCCTGAAGTCTCTGTTTTGCTTGGTTCTATTTTTGTAGTACGCTGTCAGGCAGCGGTGATGGGGGTTTTGTCCCTGCCTCTGGTTTCCTGATGTCGTGAGCGTATGGCAGGTTTAGCAAGCCATTTCGTGGAGTTTTGTTGTTGAAACAGACCACTGACTTCTGTGCCTTTGGAGACTGAATGTTGTCACACCCCTGGTTTCATTTTTAATGAAACTGAGAGTCTCGTTTGAGACTCCTTATATCGAAAAAAAAGGAAGAAAATAAAATGAAAAGAATAAAGCAAAAACATTTTTTTGCGGGAAAAAAAAGCAGAAAACATATACGGAGTATAAGATATAAGGAAAGGAATGAAATGAAAAGTAAAAGGAAAGAAAATATTCCCTAAAATCTCATCTCAGCAACCGATCAGTTGTTTTTCTATAGAAGTCCCAATCACTGATTGGAGTTTTGTTATTTTTTCTAGCTTAATCACTGCTTGGAGGTTTTAGTACCTGCTGCCGCTCTCATCACGTACAGGGGAAATGGGGAAGGAATCAGGTCCATCGCCCACACGAGGCAGAAGAACAGAAGAAACAGAATAAATGGGCTAGGCTCAGATGGTACGGGTGTTACGCGGCGCCGCAATGAGCGGCGTATAGGAGTTTCCTCTTACACGGGCCAAGGCTGGTGTACGCGGGCCCCTAATCTCCTTCGGCCCATGTAAAGTACACGAGCTCACCCGTTTCCCTGGAAACGTCATTGCCAGCAAGTTAAGCTAACTGCTCACTAAGTCTCAAAAAAAAAAAAAGCTAACTGCTCACTATATTATTTTTTAAGCTAGCTGCCTGTTCTACCACAGAAAATTACAGAAGCACAAAGTGTTTTACAGATAGCTGACTAGACGACGAACTTGAATCGTTTGTGCATTTCCTCCTCGTCGTCTTCTTCCAGGAATCATGCACGCCCGGGCGGCAACCCAGCCCCAAAAAATCCTGGGCAGCTCGTTGGACTCGAGGCAGCGAGCGAAGGAGATCTAGCAGTCAAATGCAGGCTGAAAACATGGATCGATTCCTCTGTCCGCTAGGGCACACGATCCCAAAACGTCCAGACCGCGCGCACGCACGGTCAAACCCGTAATCCCCGGTCCGTATTGCGGCTTCACCGCTTTCCAGGCCGCACGGGTGCGTACGATCGATTATGCTTTGATTTTTTTTTTGCGAAACACAGTACAACGCAAGCGCTCATATACACGCGCACACACTCACCCCTATGAACGCACGCACGCACACCCTACCCCTATGAGCACCTCCGAGAGACTGAGTCGGCGGGTCGAGTCTTGAGATTGACGAAGTCACCACGGGCGCCTCGCTGTCGACGGGAACGTCGCCTCCCACTGAAGAATATTCCGCCTTAAATGAGAAACACCAGCGTCAAACCTGGGGTTTGAACTCTGGTGGGCTAGGGGTACAACCACCCAACTAACCATCTTGCCACAGGCAAGTTCTCGATTATGCTTTGATTCGACACCAAAATCCTAGGCACGCCCAGATCAGATTGAATCGTCCCTCTGCACAAATTATTTGTCTGATCAAGTGGCTCCGTTTTCATATCGCCACCCTGAACGGGAACCCACCGACGATCATAGGCCGGCCGGTCACCGACTGTAACAGCCAAGCTCCGAATATGTATATCAACGCCAAGTCGGGTATAAAATAGTACTGCTACTACTTTCCCGCATGAAAAATAAATATACTGATTAGTATAGTGTACCGCGTTGTGGAGTACGTATGTGCCAAAGTCAAGCAGAAGACCCCAGCGTCCGAGTAATAACAAATGCAGAGGAAATTCTGAACCATCAAATCAAATCTAGCTACCTACGTGACGTCCGTGGACAGGTGGCCAGCTTCTTTCCTTTCGCTGACCTGTGAATCTGAATGTCATAACTCATTACCTGTTCAAGATTAGCGTAGCTGCAGATTCGTTCGAAATCTATATATGGTTATCTGTAAGTTGATCGCACCAATTAACACGGATTTCTTCAAAAAAATATTAGCGCGACACTTGTGTCCCGCGTAAATTACCTACACCACTTGCCATAAATCGTACATCGTGACAAGGACGCATTGGCCGCCTGAAAAGAAATTATAATACCGCCAGTGTCACGTATTCCCTCCGTTCCAAATTAGTTATCTTCCATTTGCCAAAAAGTGGATATATATCTAAACATGTTACAAGTATAGATACATCCATTTTTTGGCAAATGAAAGACAACTAATTTGGAACGGAGGGAGTACGTACCTAATGAGTGGATGAGGTATTGCTGTGTACGTAAGGAGGGCTCGATCTCAGCTGTAGAGCCAACCTTCTGACTAACAAATGGGACACCTAGACATCATTTGACAGCAAAAATGGTACTCCATAGGAAATGCAGAATGGCAGACTAGCACCGCAGCACTAGATCCTTGCCACATAAGCAAAGAAGAACCTTTATATGGACAAGTATACATGTACACAGTATCAGAAATCGTAAAAATTAAATGCATTGTTGTTTGCAAAATATATAATACTCCTTGGAAGCAGATTATGGCGGAAAGCTTGCCCACATGCTCCTGTAGACCTGTACATATCGAAGCATATACCAGTACTCCCTCCGTACGAAATTTTATGACTTTCATTTACCACATATATATATGTATCTAGACATGGTACAAGTATAGATGAATTTACATTTAGCTAAATGGAAGTCATCTAATTTAGAACGGAGGGAGTACGTACCTTTTATTTGTTTCCTATTCGATCTTGCCATTTCCATCGAGTCGTCGTCGTCTCTCGGCGCTTTGACTATTGCCTACCCAATGATGCATTGGATGCGATGATCGATCCCGACATCCTCGTAAACTTACTTTACACTGTAGTACGCCTACATGCCATGCCGCACCTTGAATTTCTTGACGGCCATGACGACGTATTCTTTGGATATACCTACATGTATATTGTACGCACCAGTCGGCAAGCGTTCCCGTCCCTGCTGACCCACGCATTTGTGCTGTGCCTATGCTAGCTGGTACTACGTATATCTACTGTGTACGTGGCGCCCAAGTTCCGGTACGTACGCACGACAGTTGGCGTTGTTATCCCGGTGTACACACAAATACAAGCCGATCCATCCACTACAGCTCGGCGCCACGCAGTGGCACTACTGTAGCCATTGCCGATTAGATTACGCTCTTTCTGCCGCTAGATGCGATTTTTATGAGATTTAGTACGTCATCTCGCGCGGGTTGGCGTCTGGTGTTGGCGTCAGGCGATCGACCGAGTTGTTGTTGCTTCAGTGTGTTGGTGAAGCACCAAACAATTTGGATGGATCGAGATTACATGTATGCTATATATAGTGCCCATGATGACGACATGTTAATTAACTAGTGGTTTAGCTTAATTGGCTGCCGTCGCCAGGCCGCGTGGCGCGGACATGTGACTGGCTAGGGTGTTGCAGCGTTTCATGGCGTGTAAAGCTACTAGCTAGCTGCACCCGGATATACTCGTATGTATATCAACGTTAAGTCGCGTATAAACTATGCAGTATAGTTCCCTCAAAGAAAAGAAATATACTTAGTATAGTATACTGTACCGCGTTGTGGAGTACGTATGTGCCAAAGTCAAGCAGAAGACCCCAGCGTCCAAGTAATAACAAATGCAGTGGGAATTCTGAACCATCAAGTCAAATCTAGCTACCTACGTACGTGGCGTTTGTGTACAGGTGGCCAGCTTCTGTTCATGCGCTGACCTGTGAATCTCAAAGCCATACATACCCGTTCAAGGCTTCATGATTAGCGTAGCTCTAGATTAGTTAGCAAACAATCTAGGCTGCTGCGTGTATATCTGCAAGTCGATCGCGCTAAATATCACGACATTTTATCGAAAAGTATTAGCAAAACATTTCTGTCCCGCGTAAATTGCACCACTTGCCATAAATCGTACATCGTGAAAAGGACGTACTGGCCGACTGAAAAGAAATTTTAATACCGCCAGTGCCACGTACGTACGTGAGGAGTGGATGAGGTAGTATTGGTGTGTACGTAAGGAGGGCTGGATCCCAGCTGTAGATCGAGCCAACCCTTTGAGCTCTGACTAACTAACGGGACACCTAGACATCATTTGACAGCAAAAATGGTACGGAGTAGTACTCCACAGCAAATCCAGAATGGCAGACAGCTAGCACCGCAGCACTAGCTAGATCCATGCCACATAAGCACAGAAGAACCTTTATATGCGTGGGACAAGTATACTTGTATATATACAGTTGTATCAGAAATTAGTAACATTG
Source organism: Poa pratensis (assembly GCA_947311845.1). Classification (NCBI taxonomy): domain Eukaryota; kingdom Viridiplantae; phylum Streptophyta; class Magnoliopsida; order Poales; family Poaceae; genus Poa; species Poa pratensis. Next base: position 33,830,399 of record CAMZMU010000091.1, on the reverse strand, counting down.
CAGATTAAATGCATTGTTGTTTGCAGTATAATAGTACTCCTTGGAAGCAGGTTGTGGTGGAAACCTTGCCCACATGCTCCTGTAGACCTGTACATTTCCAAGCATATATACAAGTACGTACACCCTCCGTTCCAATTTAATTGACTTACTATGTATCACATGTGGATGTATTTAGACATGTTACATGACTAGATATATCCACATGTGGTGAAAGCAAGTAAATTAAATTAGAACGGAGGGAGTACCTTTTATTTGTTTCCTATTCGATCTTGCCATTTCCATCGAGTCGTCGATCGTCTCTTGGCACTTTGAATACTGCCTGCCCAATGATGGATGCGCTAGCTGATCTAGACATCCTCGTAGACTTACTGCCTAGCCACGTATTTTGTTCTGTGCCTATGCCAGCTGGTACTACGTATCCACCGTGTACGTGGCACCCAAGTTCCAGCGCGTACGTACGACAGCTGGCGTATGTTATCCCGATGTACACACAAATCCAAGTCGATGCATCGGGTACAGCTCGGCGCCACGCAGTGGCATTACTGTGGTCATTGCTTAGTAGGTTAAAATTTCTTTCAGGCGCTAGATCAATCTAGCTAGATGATGTATACGCACGGTGCGTCATCTTGCGCGGGTTGGCGTCTGGTGAAGCACCAACAGTTTTGGATGGATCGAGATTAGAAAGATACTCCCTACTATATATGGCGCCCATGACAACGACATGGTTAATTAACTATAGTTGCTTAGCTTAATTGGCTGCCGTCGCCAGGCCGCGTGGCGCAGGACATGTGGCTAGGGGGAGGAGCTTGTCTTATGCGTGTTGCAGCGTTTCATGGCGTGCAAGGTGCCAGCTGCACCCGGCCACAACTACGCGCGCGCGATGGCGGCAAACACGCATGTCCGACAAAGTCTCGCCGTCTCAGAGTATACTCAATGTTGGATATTCTTGCCTTTGTCCGTTTTTTGCCTTAGTCGATTATTCTTGTTTGGGCTCCAGTAGCAGTTGCACTGCGTACGTGGATAATCCAGCAACCATGCACACTACACATCTCACGTCCGGCCGACAAAGAGTTGGGACGATTGCCAATCCATCTGTTGCGTCTCTGGACGATAAACACCTCGCACTAGCCGCCAAAGACCGATCGATCATTTATTGCTTGAAGCGTGCACGATGCATGCGTGCCAATCACATGTCATATTCTCTGCTGCCGACATACGTCACATACTACACTACACCGGTCTCCGGCTGTGAACAGTATCCGTGCAACCTTGGAGCTAGTGTGATCAACCACGTACGGCCATACTCTTGTGGATGATCGATGGTGTTGCCGTACGTATACATCTACCAGCAGTGCAGCGAAATACACGTGTCGAGTTTGGGAGTGTGATGACAATGAGAACTTGCCTGTGGCAAGATGGTTAGTTGGGTGGTTGTACCCCTAGCCCACCAGAGTTCAAACCCCAGGTTTGACGCTGGTGTTTCTCATTTAAGGCGGAATATTCTTCAGTGGGAGGCGACGTTCCCGTCGACAGCGAGGCGCCCGTGGTGACTTCGTCAATCTCAAGACTCGACCCGCCGACTCAGTCTCTCGGAGGTGCTCATAGGGGTAGGGTGTGCGTGCGTGCGTTCATAGGGTGAGTGTGTGCGCGTGTATATGAGCGCTTGCGTTGTACTGTGTTTCGCAAAAAAAAAAAAAAAAAAAGTGTGATGACAATGAAAAGGAAAAGGAAAAAAGAAAAGTTGGCGAGCACTACGCATCGATCGCGGCTAGCTCGTGTTCATCCTGGCATTCTACTCGAAGACTGCCATGGATCGATCAAACCCTGCAACTAAACAATGCAAAGAAATGAATATGCCTCCCTTCCTCTTGGCAAACGAGAAGGGATCAAAGAAAGCTCCAAAGTAAGTACGGATTAGGTAAACTAGTCGATTCACGCACGCACATCACATCCCTATCACACGCCTAATCATGCACGTCTGAGCTAGCTATCACAGAGTCCCTGATGACCAAAACACTGGTACCAAGTTAGACATATGCTAACTTCTATATCGATCCATGCATGGCTGCCTCTTTGATCCCATCAGCGATAACATCAGCAAATCATTGACCGTCGTCCATATAAGCGGCGCCTGCGATTAATAAAGGCATGATGCCAAGAATTAATTAGGCTGGCGCGATCGATCCCGAGGTTGATTGATGCCTTCTGTTTTATTACCTGCCTGGCCACGCGCGTGCGTGTCCTTTCCCCGGCTAATTTATCCCTGGATGGATCATATCGACCTCATGATCCATGGCAATTGGCATGTGAAACGGTCACATGCCGCTGGCTGGCTCCTTCGTACGGCCGGCGGCGCCGCGCCGGACATCGCCAGACCGCCGCGCCAGCAGCGCGCTTTCGGCGGCATCGATCATGCATGCATTGGGGTTCCCGGAAATTACCGCCACCGAGCGCACGCGTGCGTTGAATTTACATGCCCGCTAGCTTTCACCTGCTGCTAATTAGTACAGTAACACGGACAGTTCCGTCAGTGAAACTCTGAACGATTAAGCGGCCGGCCGGCCGGTGGTGAAGTACCGGCGTGCCTTCCAGCTGAGGACATATACATTTTGGCGCTCTAGTTAAGCCTCGTTACTTGATCCATGTAATTTACGAGATTGTTAGTATGAACGTCGCTGTTATACCATCGCAGGCGATTGATTAGGCTAGCTAGGGGATAAGATAAAGTATCATCGAGTGTGACGGTGTGAGTACTTCGTCGTCTCCTTTTTTTACCTGTCGGAAAAATCCCGAGCCTTCCGTCACGAACCGCTAGATCCGGAGGAGATTTCAGACTTGTTCCCGCTGCGTGTGCACGTACGTACGTACCGTAGGTCACCTAAACCATTTGACTCGAGGGCACACATCAAGATGAGCAAAGTCAGGATAGAGCTGGCTGCTTTATCTTACTCTCCCAAGTCACCTCTTTGACAAAAATTCAGAAACATACAGAGCCAGAAGAAATTTCTGAAGATGGGGAAGAGGACAAACGGAAACGAACAGGAAGAGCCAGAATTATGGATCATTGGTCTGTTACCGTGACCGTGAGCGTCGCACGGTTTGGTTGGGTCCGTTGCAACGGAGCCGAGCGATCAGGAATTCAGCTCAGCATGCGTCATCGTCCATCCCATTGCCGCCCGACAATACTCTATTGGACGGAGCCGGTCCGGACCTCCCTCAACACCGTCCTCGAACCCTAGCTAGGCTGCCAAATTCTGCTCGACCCTTTCGTCTCCAGAAACGGCCACCACCTTAATCGATCGTCTCAGCTGCACGCACACGAACACACACCCAGTTGCCCAGTTGGTCCACTGGCTAGCTTGCTAGGCCGGTGCGACGCATCGCAGCTAAAACTCCAGTCCTTTCCGTTTCAAATGTACGGAGTAGTTCAGTTTTCGTAGCCGGCAAGGGCTGTTTCTGATCCATATCGTCTCCCTTGCTAAATAAGGTTCTCCTATCCGATCACAGCCGGCCCGACGGTGACAGGCGCCGCACCTCCGATCAGATGCCAAGGGCGGCGGCACCGGCACGGGAGCAGCAGCACGTTGGAGTGAGATAGAAGACGCATGCGATGCGCCACGGCCCGGCCGCCGATCGAATTCCGGCGGTGGCCACTGGCCTACGTACCTAGCTCGCCGTCCACCGTATCCCCAAAACGGAACGGGGACCCACCGCCACGCAACGGAAAGGCTACCTAGCTGCGACCGTTACCTTTTCGCCTTGCCTCGACTGACCAAAATCTTTCGCATCATCATGATGAGGTAAGACAAAGAGAGAGGAAAATTCGCAGAGAAAGAAAATACTTTCTCTGCCTGTGCCACTAACAGAAAAGTATTCTACGCGATATATACCAGTAGCAGTGCATATAGTATTAACAGGCACTAGAGAACAGTGCACTTTCTGGGCAAATGGGGTTGCACCTTCACGCGCAATACAGCACTACTATACCACCCGTGCTTGGAAAATAACTTTTCTTGGTGAAAAGGGGAAGAAGAATCAAGCGAAATGCCGGATATATGGAGCTTAGGCGACAAGGACAAGGCTTTTCCATCCGCCATGCATTTCCATTTTGTTCCTGCGCTTCAGGACCAAGCAAATCCATCCCCTCCATCAGCCTGCGATCATGGCACACCACGCCATACTATACTCGACTACCCGTGATTAAAAATTGGGCCGGCTTTGGAGTAAAACATTTCCAGGGAATCTCCCTTCATATTCCCGGGGTTTTTCTATGCCACGTTGTGCGAAATTTAATTTAATGCCAAGCGAAACTTTCATTCCAATCCATATCTTCGCTTGGCATCAGCGGGTGCAGTGTTGCTGTCGCAGAATGATAAGGGAGACTTGTCTACTTCCGGAACCATCGACGCTTCGACAGGGACTCGATCTGGCCGATGAACAGGTCCACCAAACACCGGCCATTTCTGGATCGAGATTCCCTCCCTCGCAGCTCTCTGGCAACGAAGCTATGTGCAATTATGGAAGTGTTTAGTCCTTGAAAGGGCTTGTTAATTATTACACTCGTCATTAGGCATGCATCAGAGGATGGTTACGCATATGTATTGTACCAAGCGAAGTGCCTTCTTCGATACTGCTGTTGGGAAACCGCTTAGGCCCCGCTTGGATCCAGGTAATCGGGCCGGAAATGGACGTTATAAATATATGGACCGTGGAACCTCCGTAATTTTCTGCTGGGACCGTCGTTTTCCAACCGGGGGAAAAAAAAGATGAAGCAAGCGGGGCCTTAGCTGGTTTCTGAATTGCTGTGTGCCACGAAATTGCAGCAGGGTTTTGTGTGCCAATGGCTAATGAGCTACTGATCTTTCTCGATACAAAATTAGTTTTGATACATTTCTGTGTTCACTAATGAACAATCTAGCATGTATTCCAATTCCTGAAAAGGTAGCACACAATGGACACGCGAAGAAGTGTCCATGCAAGGACATATTGCCTGCTGAAAACTTATGTTCTTGTGTGGTACTAGTACAAGGAGCGAGCCGTTTTAGAGACCGAGCTCCATGAAGCTCGGTTTTGAAAACTTCAAAATTGATATTTGAAACTTAAAAAAAAAATCGAAAATAATTTCTAGGCGTAGCTAACGTCGAGATCCTCGACCGTCCAAAATCTCAATGCAAAAATTCGTTCCATTTTTGGCTGCAAATTTGACTATGTTGTAGATCTGGATAGGTGAACAGCGCACAGTTTAGAAAATTTGAATTTAGTCAGATGTGTCATTTTTGTGTGGGTTAAAATAATATGAATCAATGGTACATCACGACATTATCTACACCGATGATTTTTATTTCAATTTTTGAAACATAAAATACAGATTTTTGAATTCTGAAAATACATTCAACTTGGGCTCTGTTTGCAAAATAAAAATTAGATTCTCAGCGTGGCTATCCCCAGTTCCATTTATCAAAACGAAACCATAATCTATTTGCAATTTCCCTAGTTTAAGGTCCCGCTAAAAGCTGTAGCAAGTATACTGATGAAATAGTTGGTCAAATTATTTTTAATCTCTTTTCATTATAAAATAATAGAAAGTTAGCGCGAACTGCACCTCAAATAAATATCATATAAGAATGTTAATTCCAAATGCATTTAATGTCCTCATGATTTAGTCTTTGCATGCTTAATGAAATGTATCCTTGGCAGATCGAAGACTAAACATAAAAAAAAAAACTGATCCAAGACTAGACTAAATCTCACATACGTGTCACCAGCTGAGGATTACACGTATGTATATAGCACGTAGTGCCTTCTTCAATACTACTGTTTGGAAACCACTGGTTTCTGAATTGCTGTGTTCGACGAAATTGTTGGGTTTCCTGCGCCTGTGAAGTACTGAAATTGTCCATACCAATTACTCTGGATACAAAAACTGACGACATTTTCTCACTTGTACTAATTATCTATCATGCATTCCAGCCCGTGGCCAGCTCGTATACTTTTTTTTTTTTTGAGGAAAGGATCCGACGATTATATTAAGGTAGCTCTGCACACTTTTACAAACAGGTCCAAAAGAAATTAGAAATTACAAGAGGACCTAGAAAAGTGCAAAAAGCACCTCAAGCCACCGAGAAGAACCACAATCGGATCCTCAGTCGCTGCCCAAGAACCTAGACGACGCCGGAGCCGCCGTACCGCCTGCTGCCGGGAAGGAAGCACCGCCACTTCAAGTAGAGGACCGCAGGAGCCGTCCGCCGCCGCGCGACGGAACTGAGGGGCGTTGAACGCGCACGGCCACAGCGCCTGCTCCCCGCAACCGCCCATCTTCCATCCGGCTCCGCACCGCCAAGGCCAACCACCACGAGCACCGCACCACCTCCAGACGCCACTCCCCTCGCCACCAAGGCCGGCCGGAGTGGAAGCGCCGAAGGAAACCACCTGCACCACCAGCACCAAAAACGGAACTCCATCTTCCACCAGCTCCACCCCTCGCCACCACGGCCGGCCAGAGGAGCAAAGAAGAAGAAGAAGAAGAACCGACGAACCAGCTCCACTACCTCCCCGGCGACGAGGCCGGAACGGAGGAAGGAGGGGGATCACCACGCCCAACACACCGCCGCCATCGCCTCCATCTTCGACAGCGCCGCACGGGCATGCACACCTAACAAACTACGACCTATCTACACGCACCAGCAAGAACCAGAGCTCCCCCCCCACCTCACGGTGCCGGAACGGCGACCGGAGGCGGAGGGGAGCGACGGATCCGCCGGTGAGAAGAGGAGAAACCCGAGTCGCCTTTTCCGCCTCCTCTGAACTGTAGCAGGGGAACTGTAGCTCGTATACTGATCATGACATGATATTCATTTTACATTTTTCTCCATTGAGACGCTAAAAACTTCTCCAGGTTCTGACTTCTGAATCGACCCACCGACGACCCAGAGGGCATAGTATGCATTGGCCAACGCGTGACATAAGATTTTCCAAGCTTCCTCGTTGGATTTTCCGTAGCGCCCACTCCATCTCAAATTAATTACACTCCACTAATCATCGGATATGGATGTTAATTCCTACTCCTTTTAATGTGCCAAAGATTTAGTCTTTGCGTACATAATGAACTGTATCCCTGAATGATTGTCCAAGACCTAGACTAATCATCTCACAAATATTATACTATTTGGTTATATTCACCAACTTGCATATCAATGGCTGTAACCCTCGATAATTACTATTCCACACACACGCGATTATCTTTTTCCCATTAGGACGATCGAATTAGCTAGTAGTGCTTGGTGGTTAACTTTCCTGTCGGATCCCAAATCTTGAATGTGGTGTCTTTTGTAAAAGAAAAAAAAATCTCAATGTGTCCCCAGAGCACAAAGCAATTGGAATATGGTACAGTGTTCTTCTGGGCTCACAACTATTAAGATATATATATGCCTAAAAAAATACACTTAGACATTTTGGATTTTACCCGCAAACAGTCTTGTCTAACCGTTTGCATTGCATATTTGTCTGGTCGATCCTTCCGGGAGTTCAACAGCTAGGCCTGGTTAAGCACTGCATATAAATAGTGCATATCGCTTGCCATTTTCCGGCTTGTTCAGTAGCGGTACGCGTCAGTGACATGAGAGAGCTAGGCTTGGTGAGAAAAGGATCTTGGTGTCACTTCAGATTTACTGTCGATTCCTCACCAGCTGACAACGCAAAACTTTAGTTAGTTTCGCTCTGAAATTTCCCGGAGTTTCCGAATTTTGTGTGGCTGCATTTGGATGGCCTCACAACAGATTAGCTAGACGATAAAGCTCGTTGTTACTGGTATCTTTCAAGCGACTGTAGGAGGCGAATTCTGGGACGAAGCATCGGCGGCTCTTGGTCACACACAAAAACAGCAGGAATTGACGTCTACTAGTGCGTACTACTGGCTTGATCGGTTCTAAGAGCATCTCTAGCAGAGCCTGCAAAACGCGGAACCGCAAAACTGTTTTGCGGGTCACGGAACGCGCGTTTTTTGGCTCAAAACGAGGCGACGCGGAGCAGAAACCGTATACACAAACTGCAAAAAGGAATATTCCTGGAATATTCCTTATCTTCTTCCTCTAATCAACAAATCGAACGAGCTCAACAAATCAAACGAGCTGGAGCTCGTGATTCAACAGCTGCTCACGCGGCCGCTGCTGCTGCCCACGCGGCCGGCGCCACCGCTGCTCCTCACGGCCGCCGCCGACCTCGAGGCCGCCGCCACCGCTGCTCCACGCGGCCGGCCGGCGTTGCTGCTGTCCTCGGCCGCCGCCGCCCCTCCACGCGGCCGCAGTTGATGCTGCCGGTACTAGCTAGCTCGGGCAAGCAATGGATTGATCCATGTACTAGCACGCTCGTGCTAGCTAGCTCACGAAGCCATGGAATCCATGTACTAGCACGCTCGTGCTAGCTAGCTCACGAAGCCCGCGTCGGCAGCCCCTTGTCGGGAGCGGACGAAGCCGGCGGCCGGCGGCGGGCAGCGCTGACGAAGCCATACGCGGCATCGGTGGACGAAGCCCCCGACGGAAGGAGCAGACAACGGCGGCGGAGGGTCACCGGCAGGCGAACTCCGGCCGGTGAACAACGGCCGTAGGATGGGAAACGCATGGTGGAGATCCCATCTCACCAGCGTTGACCAGTTTGCAGGCACCCGTGAAGGAATCCTCATATTGCCTCAAAATCTCCATGTTTGCAGGTTGTGGCTATGATTTCACGGGCGCCCGCAAAAGTTTTGAGGGTCGGACCAGTTTTGCAGGCTCTATTCGGGACGTTTTTTCGACAAAAACTGCAAATTTACAAGTTTGACCACTTTTGCGGGCTCTGCTAGAGATGCTCTAACCACCTAACTAGCTCGGCCGTTGAATTTGTCTCCTCGTCGAGATGATTGAAAATATGTGGATTCCGTTTGGGAAAAATCATGGAGAAATCGAAGCTTATTGGCTCTTCAGAGAACTATTTTTGCTCTAACTGAAGAACCGTTGTTTAGTACTCGTACTAGCAGTGCTTATGTGCCGCAATTTTTTCTGAAACTAAATTCGTTCATCAATCTCGAAGGTTCAATGTGCATACGTGTAACCAATGAAATGTCACCGCGCGAGGGTGGGCAAATGGGGAAGGATTGGATTAGGAGGTGTATCATCATTAGCACGTTATTAGGACAGGCTTATCTGGTAGTATTAATTATTTCTGCCGCGAAAATATTACAGCGAATAATTCGTACTACTATCTTATTTAAGAGGAGCGCAGTAAATAAGTGAGAGTAATTAGCGGGGCGCTTCTGCGGCAAGTTGCCTTCCCCCGCACGGCACTCGGCGGTGTTATATAAGCGCCCCCTCCCCGTTTCCTTCTTCTAAACCTGCCTAGCTCCATCGATCTCTCGCTCTTTCTCTGTAGCCGGTTCATTCGCAGACACCCCACACGCCTCGCTTCCTCCTGAGCTCTCTTCTTTAGCTCAAGCTTGCGGCCATGTCGGAGTCGGACCACTCGGACGTGACGGCGGTGATGGACAAGCAGCTGGAGCTGCCGCCGGGGTTCCGGTTCCACCCCACAGATGAGGAGGTCGTCTCCCACTACCTCACCCCGAAGGCCCTCGACCCCCGCTTCTCCTGCCTCGTCATCGCCGACGTCGACCTCAACAAGTGCGAGCCATGTGATCTCCCAAGTAAGTACCCGCCGAGCTAGCTAGTGTGCTACTAATTGATTTGCCTCGCCGTGCTTCGTTGCGACTGGATCTGAACATCTTTGGTCTCTGTGTGTGCAGGCAAGGCGAAGATGGGGGAGAAGGAGTGGTACTTCTTCGTGCACAAGGACCGCAAGTACCCGACCGGGATGCGCACCAACCGCGCCACCGAGAGCGGCTACTGGAAGGCGACCGGACGGGACAAGGAGATCTTCCGCGGCAAGGGCCGCTCCGCCGTCCTCGTCGGCATGAAGAAGACGCTCGTCTTCTACCTCGGCCGCGCCCCGCGCGGCGGGAAGACGCCGTGGGTCATGCACGAGTACCGCCTCGACGGCAAGCTCCCCGCGCACCTCCCGCGCTCCGCCAAGGTAACGGCCGGCCGGCAAGATTCGATTTTTTCTTTCCTCTTCTAGTTCCCGTCTCCGTGTCGATCGCTGGAGGGCCGGCTGGACCACGCGCTAGCTCGTGCGCTCACATGTCGCGCTCCGTATTGTTTCTCAAGTTGTTTTCAACGTGTTGCGTGCAGGACGAATGGGCCGTGTGCCGGGTGATCAACAAAGACTTGGTGGCGAAGAATGCAACCCAGGCGGCGCCAGGGGCCGGCGGCATGGCGCGCAGCGCCTCGCTCGACTTCCTCGAGGAGTTCCTCCAGTGCAACGCCGAGCTTCCACCGCTGATGGCCATGGACTCGCCGTTCGGCGGCGCCACCGACGACGACTTCACCGGCGCCTCGAGCTCCACCTCCGGCGCCGCCGTGCCGCCTGAGGAGCCGGGCATGGGTTTCTACGAGGTCAAGACCGAACAGCCGCAGCAGTTGGTGCAGAGCCCCTACAGCTACTTCTCCCTGCCGGCGACGACCGGCACCCGTGGCGGCGGCGGCGGGTACTCGCAGTACCAGGCGACGGGGAACCAGCAGGACGCGATCCGGAAGCACTGCCGGCCGAGCGCGCCGTCGCCGTCGATGACGCTCCTGGGCGCCGAGTCGGAGATGCCGTCTCTGATGCCGTCGTCGTCGTACCCGGAGCTGGACAACCTCTGGTCGGACCCCATCCCCGACTACTCCAACATGTGGTAGTTCTGACGAATCCATCCATCCTTTCGATGGATTCGCGGTAGCAATAGTTAGTTTGGTATGGTTAATTTGGTTGGTGCAATCTGCTGCTGCTAGGCCTTGGATTAGTTAGTTGCTTCATTAACTTCCAACTATTCAGGATTGCGTTGGTTCATTAGGCGGTGTCGATCTATCCATGGATCGATCGTGTGTGTTGTTGATGCGTGCAAGGCTAATTAACAATGATGGCCTGTGAGCGAGTGGTTAATCTTCTTAGGGGTGTGAAATCATGTCATACTAGGCAGCGTCTCTGTAGTCGGTCTGTACATACGTAGGATTTAGCTGTCAGATTGCAGGTTAGCGGTTAAGGGGGATTGATGAGTTGGATAGGGGGGTGCGAGAGATATACCGAGATGGAGTCGAGTGATTAGTCTGATTGTAATGTATACACCTTGTAAATGTACTATTGTTGGACCCCTTCTTAATACTCCATGGTTTATTATTCGGAATGTCTTCAACAACTGATCACCGTCTTGTATTGAGCTTGAATCTTGAGTTGGGACCGGCCGGTCGTTCTTATTGTTGGTGGCCGATGATTGATTCGCCGTGGAAATCGACCAAGAAAAGATCGCCGGCTGTTGCATATTTGTGGCGAAGAAGAAGCAGGAATCGAAACCGTTTCCTTGGATGCGTGTGCCCAATCATGCGCATGCGATTCATAGGCCTGTCGTCATCGAATCCACTTGCATGATCAAAAATCGAATCAATTCCTGGTGATTAATTGGAGGGGGCGTACCTCGTAATTAAACAATACGAGTGCAACCACCGTGATATTCCTTCTTTTCTTTGACGGAGACTGTGTGATTTTTTCTTTGCGCCTGCCCACGCGCTTCTTGCATCTCGCCTGGTAACCGTTTAACGCGACGGGCAATGAAACACCATCGTTGTGACACCTATAGTGGAAAAACCGAAGCTTGAGCATCTGGCGATGTTGGGGGTCATTGAAGATTGTTGGTGGAACCACGAACTCAGCGACCGAGCCCACGATGTAATGTGAAACGAAAGCCGCGACCTTTTCCGAGCTCGCTCTCCCCCATTGGTCGCCAACTGGCAGGCTTATCTGTCGATCTGTCCGCCCGCGTCGCCACCGACGTCACAACTTTAGGCCGATGCTGCTTGACCCGGCGACCTCTGTTGCATGTGAGGGCGCGCACCGCCTCGGCTAGCTGGTACGCGTCTGATCCATCTCCTTTCCGCCATGACCCAGCTGCCGCTGTACGTCGGTCGAGACCATTAAATTCCTTGGGATTTCTTGCGGGCGGGGCAGAGCACTGCTGTCCTATCCTAGCAGGAATTTCTGCCGAGTCCATCCGGGACGCTGTAGCACGGTCGCAGCCTGGCTAGATCTTGCTGTCCAAGCCAGGCAAGCTGACACTGATGACTGATCAGCAACTAGCTAGCCAGGCCAGGCAAGCTGACACTGACAAAAACGTACTGGGCCCAAGATTAACAAGAGACTGAGAGTTGGATTCCGTCATGATTAATTAGAGCTCTCATCATGCCATGGCCTCCAACAATTAACAAACTCGATCGATCGATGTAGGGTCCGCGCCGTCTTTTTCAGTGACGGGGCCGTTTTGGCCTACGTCTGACGATCATATCATACGGGGAATCGATCAATGCATGTGTGACCAGTTGTATATCTGACCGACCGATCAGCTGATCTTGTACTTTCCGCTGCGGGGGTCCTACGTACCTGAGCCGGGCCGCGCATATATACATATATATCCAGATGAAACACCGTTAGGGAACATATCCATCCTGCTGTCTGTCGAGATTATATTCCCATCGCTCGTGACTACCGGAATGCATGCCCCACGTACGCCACTGCATGTCGACGCTAGCTACATATCATTATCCCAATCCGATCAAGCATGCATGATTAACGGCCGGGCACTGTGCGGATGGCTGCCTCCTGCATCACATCGATTGATCGAATGTCGACCACCGATGCATGCGCGAGCTACAAGACAAGATTGATTCATCAATCATCGGTGCCATTCATATGCATGCGTGGCTATACGAGCTCGCTAACGGTATGTCCCTGCTGATAAGAACCATGCATGGCTGATGGCTGCTTGCCATACACGTACACGCGCGCGCGTTTGACAGAGAGCGCGGAAACTTCAACACAAATCATTGCACATACAGCATGCACTCTGAATGAAACTGCAAGTGATTTCCAGTTTTGCTTTCGGCGGTGTAAAGTTACTGACTGTCGTCAAGGTTGGGTTAATTGGATACCAGTTAAGTCTACGTCTTGGCCGAGACGGAAACAGCCAGGATTTGCTGGCTTCAAGCAGGGTTCACGAGCTACCTCCACCCTAGCTAGTACTACGTGTTGCCCATTTCTTCTTTCTTTCAGTGTGGAGTACTTAACACACGGTAATGCCTTCCAGAATCCAGAAGCTTAACATGGTAATCACGAGATAATATCTTGCAAATTAATCTGCTAGCTGCTGCTATATCTCCGGGAATCATTCGGAGTGAATGCTAAATATTCCAAGCTAATTATGTCTAGATCTCTAGGTGTACTCTCTAGTGCAAGTCACAGCAGAGACCCATACGCATTTCCTTGGTCGAGAAGAAAACCCCGGCCGGTGACGACTTTAGCACGTTTCTTGTTGCTCTCCAGTTATGAGCTAGATTCGCATGCAGCTAGCGTCGTACGTGATCTTCAGAGCATCTCCACCGGGGCCACCAAATTCGTGTCCGGCACATCCCAATGGAGGCCCAATTGGGGGTGTCGGACATGTGTCCGCTCCAGATTTGGAGGCCGTCCACAGCGGCGCACCCCAAACATCCGCCCCCCAATCGGTTCGAGATGCCGACCAAACAATAAACACCTTGCGCGCGAAATTTATATTGAACGAGATTTAACAAACTTACAATTTCGAATCTCAACGAGATTTAACAAACTAAAACCTAAACTAGGCGGAGCGAAGGAGGCCTATGCCGATGCCGGCGACACGCCCCAGCATCAAGCCAACCACTACACGCGCCGGCGGCGAGGAGAGATGCCGCTTCATGGCCTAGCGACGGCGAAGAAGATGCGAACCAAGCGCCGGAATCATCAACATACTTGCATGTCTCGATGATCCGTCGCCGGAAGTATCATCTGCTATTGCCGTCGGCTACAGCCTTTAGAAACGGCGCCTCGGCAGAGCCTGAGGCTTCTTATCTCGCGGCCGGCGTGTGCCGGGATTTGATCTACCGGTGGCAAGCCTGATGGGAAGCCTCGCCGGCTTCGGCCCGGGCTTCCTTCGCTCCCTTCTCCGGTGCCGGCGACGCTGCTGACCAAAATGCAGCCGGTTGTAAAGGGAGATCGGGCAGCTTGGGGTCGTCGTCGTTGTCATCGTCGTCCTCGCCGTCACGCTCGTCGTCCGTTGCGGACAACTCCGGCGTTGGCTCCCGCGCGTCGGTAGGGAGGAAGTTGCCAGCACGGCGCGCCTCGTACTCCGCGTCCACCACGGCGTGCCAGTAGGGCGCGCAGATGGAGTACGTGGGGTCGAGCTTGTGGTCGTACGACATCTCCTGCCACTTCCGCTTGATGAAGTCGATGCGCTCCTGCCCGCTGAGCCGCGGCGCCACCGGCACGTTGACGGCGTTCCTCGTGCACCCTTCGGGTAGGGTGGCGTCGTCCTCCACCGGCACGCCGTGGCGGCTGCACAGCTGCGCGGTCTCCAACGACACCACATATGGAGGCGCGTTGGCTGCCTCCTCGCGCCACAGCTCGCGTTGATACGCCTTGGCCATCTCCGCCTCCTCGTTGCGGCGGCGGCGTTCCTCCATCTGCTCGCGGCGCTGCTGCTCATTACGATGACGCCGGAGCTCGCGCTCCTCCGGCGTCTCGCGGCTGCCTGCCATGCTTCACGGCCGATCTGCTGGTAGCAGTTGGGAGAGGGGAGAAGAAGTGGTGTGGGGATATGAGGGCTGCGACCCGGGTTTTAAAGCCGGCCGGAGGAGCGGGGTGGGGTGGCCTGCATTAGCGCGGCCACCGGTTTGCCTGGCCACGCATTGACGCCAACGACGCGTGTGCAGGGCGCCGCCGCGGGCAGCCGCTGCGATTTCAGCACGCATCGCTTCCGTCTGCGCCATGGGAACGGGCGCGACGTTATTGCGACACGCCAGACACGATTTTGCTCGGGGCGACCCTTTGGGGGTGCCGCTGGCGGCGTTTTTTTCCGTCCAAACCTCCAATGGGCCTTTAGGGGGGTCAATTGGAGCCCCCGGTGGAGATGCTCTCAGTAAATCGCAGCTTTAATTCGAATACAGGGCCGGGCCCACAGTGGTTCCAACTGGTGCGGCCCGCACAGGGCCCATGGAATTTAGGGGCCCCAATTTTTTTTTACCTGTATATATATTTGTATAGCAAAAGTTGGCCCAGGTATCAGCCCAGAAGGCCTGCTGGCGCTGGGACGTTGGCGCGTCCGTCGCTCCGTCTCTGATCGATTCGTTTTCCTCGTATCTGATCGATTCCATCAGACGCGAACGACGCCAGGCGAACCGTCAGACACGAACGACGCCAGGCGAACCCTCTCGCCGACGCGCCTTGGTCCCGGCTCGGCGGCTCCCTCTCGGCGACGTGCTTTGCCACCTTGGTCCCAGGCTCCCAGCCCCTCTAGCCGACGCGAACGGCGCGGCGTCAATCTGAATCCCATCGCGACCTCGCCAAGTGACGCACCAGGTCTGTAGATTCCTCAATTTCTGCTCGTATGATCCAATCTCGCTTAAATTTTACAATCTTGTGTTTCAATAATACAGGTTTAATTCATCATGGGGAAACATGAGTCCGGTTCCCAAAAACGTAAGAGAAAAGAAAAGCAACAAAATTTCATTAAATCTCAAAAAGGTGCTATGGACAAATTTATTAGAAAAGAAGCATCACAAGCGTCATCCGATAATCAGTCTGTTGATCCTTCCGCCCTTGCACTTGCAATTGTTCCTTCCAATCGTTTTAGAGATGGCCAGACAGATAATATTGAGGTAGAGGAAGATTCTAATGATGTTAACTTGAATAATTCACCCGGTGTGGATTTTGATGATTCTTTCCGGTCTGATATATTTGATCCAAGAAACTGGGATTCTCTTGACTCTAAACAGATTGATATTTTAGCACTAAAGGGTCCAAGAAGAGATTTATCAATTAAGAAAGGTCCCAAAGATATATGGCGTAAAAGGTTTATTGCAAAGTTCTATACTAGATCTCTATCAAATGGGGAGCACTGTGATAGGGATTGGCTTGTCTATTCTAAGGAACTTGATAAAGTCTTTTGCTTTGGTTGTAAATTATTTACAAAAGGTCATCGGAAAGGTCATTTGGCAAATGAGGGCTCTAATGATTGGTCTCATATGAAAAATAAGCTACAACATCACGAGACAAGTGCAGATCATGTTTCGTGTATGGCTCATTGGTACGAGTTGCGTAGTAGATTGGCAAAACATCAAACTATTGACAAAGTTGCTCAACGACAACTTGAGAAAGAGAAGGACCATTGGAGAAAGGTATTATTCAGAATTGTTTGCATTGTAACATTTCTTGCCAAGCATAACCTAGCATTCAGTGGTAGTAATGGCAAGCTGTATGAAGATAGCAACGGTAATTTCTTGGGTTTGGTAGAGATGTTGGCTGAATTTGACCCTGTTATTCAGGAGCATGTTCGTCGTATTATAAATGATGAAACTCATGCTCATTATCTTGATCATAAGATTCAGAATGAACTGCTGCACTTGCTTGCTTCTGCTATTAGGTCTGAAATTCTTAAGAAAATAAAGAGTTCAAAGTATTTCTCTGTCATACTTGATTGTACCCCTGATGCAAGTCACCAAGAGCAAATGTCTTTAATTATAAGATATGTGGATTCATCTTCAAGTGATGTTTGCATAGAAGAATCCTTTATAGGATTTATACATGTAAATGATACGACTGGGCAAGGACTTTTTGATGTGCTAGAGAATGAGCTAAAGCTTCTTGATCTTGATATAAATGATGTTAGAGGACAAGGTTATGATAATGGGTCCAATATGAAAGGAAAGCATCAAGGGGTACATAAGAAACTTTTGGATGTGAATCCTAGAGCTTTCTATTCTGCGTGTGGTTGCCATAGTCTTAATTTAACACTTTGTGATATGGCCAAGACAGATGGTAGAGCAAAAGAATTCTTTGGAATCATCCAACGCATCTATACAACTTTTGCTAATTCTACTAAGAAGTGGCAAATTTTGTTAGATAACATATCAGGATCAGGATGGACTCTCAAGTCTGTGTCAGCTACACGTTGGGAGAGTCGTGTTGAAAGTGTTAAAGCTATTAGATTTCAATGTTCAGACATTCGGGAGGCTCTACTTCAGGTAACCAATACGTTCATATTCATAATGATGTAATTCCATTACGCTTTTGCTAGATCCAGCTATAATATTTATGATCTTTCTTTTAATTTCAGGTATCCAAAAGTGATAGTGATCCAAAGACAAGCAGTGAGGCTCTAGGTTTGGCAAACAATGAACTTGGAGAGTACGAATTTATAGTGGCAATTGTAATTTGGTTTGAGGTATTGTTTGCTGTTAATTTAGTAAGCAAAAATTTGCAAACAAAGGATATGCTTATAGATGTTGCTATTGAGAAAGTGCAAGGGCTTATATCTTTCTTCAAGGGGTACAGGGAAACTGGTTTCTTAGAAGCATTGGAGATAGCCAAAGGAATTGAAATTGAGATGGATATTGGTACAACATTTCGTACAAGGAGAGTAATTAAAAGAAAGAGACAGTTTGATGAGAACACAGATGAAACAAATATTGCCACACAGCCTGCAGAAGAATCATTTCGAATCAGCTATTTTATACCTCTTGTTGATCAAGCAATTTCGTCACTCACAAGAAGGTTTGACCAATATCAGGGTTACCAGAAATTTTTTGGTTTCTTATTTACCTCAGAAACATTGCGTTCATTGGATTATGATAGTCTGAAATCTTCTTGTGATCATCTTGAGGCTGCCCTTAAAAAGGATGACAAATCTGATATTGATGCCAATGATCTATTTGTTGAACTGAAGTTTCTCCAAAAGTTCATGCCAAACGAAAATATTGGGCCTGTTGAAGTTTTGAAGTTTATAAAGCGGCATGATTGTTTTCCCAATGCAAGTATTGCATATAGAGTTTTGTTGACCATTCCCGTGACGGTTGCATCGGCGGAACGAAGCTTTTCTAAGTTGAAGCTATTGAAATCCTATATGCGTACTACAATGACACAACAAAGACTCAACGATTTGGTCACAATAGCGCTTGAGGGTGAAGTGTTGGGGAAGATTGATTATGAGAATATGATTGAAGAGTTCATCTCAAAGAACACAGCAAGAATAATGATGTTCAAATAAATGTTATGCAACTTCGAGTTATATAGGTATGATTCTCAATGTATTCAATTGTTACCTAAATTTTCTGTCATATACGTTACAATTATTCATTAGCTCAAATTTTTGTGTAAGTTAAGGCCTCGTTTTAGATTTTCGCACCGGTCCCGAATTTATCCGGCCCGGCCCTGTTCGAATATCGGTATATATGCGTATACTATGCTGAAACACACGAGTACTGTTTTGATCAATGCCATGTCGCCACGCCGAGATGGATCGTGATCTCGTCATTTTCGATCTCTGGACCTCTCCCAGCTGACGAGATGACGTCATCACTCATCATTGCAACGGGTATGCATTAGAAAACCTACGGACGCAAAGCCAAGGCTAGCTTTTTGGTGGGCCATGGGGGGAGGAGAAAGGTTGTAGCCTCGACGTTTCATTCCGTGCACGGGCGGGCCAGCGCCTCCACGTCACGCCACGCGTGTCAATGTGGACTAGTTTAAATCCACACGCACGAGCGCTCCCTCAACCCTCCACGTCACTCACCAGCCGGGTCCACGGCGCGTGGAGCAGCGGGGCCCATCACTACGGGAAACAGTCAAAACGCCGACGGCGGTCCGCCGTCGGCGTAGCAACGATCGCCGTCGGCGTAGGCCTACGCCGACGGCGGGCGTCGGCGTAGGACGCTGTCGGCGTATGAAAATGCCGTCGGCGTATCCGTCGCCGTCGGCGTATCTGAAGTGGGACCCACAAAAAGGAACGTTGACTGCCACCTATACGCCGACGGCAGTGCCGTCGGCCTAGCTGCCACGTGTGCTGATCTGGTGCGTCTGGGAGGAGTCTTACGCCGACGGCAATGCCGTCGGCGTATAAGACCATATGGTCCTCCAGCGTCGACGTGGCGCCATCCTGTGCGTCCCCGCAGCATACTGCCGTCGGCGTAGACTTGACCATATTTTCAGTTTCTGAAATTTTTTGCTGCTGGTTTCTGGCGCATTTTAAATACAATTAAAATTGCACAAATTATAAAACATCACAGAAACATCAAATAAAACATCACATACATATCCAAATGACACAAACATGATTCAAATTCATCCAAGCATTCATACAAACTCCAAACAAGTTCGAATTCACACACGCTACACCCGAACACATCCTACACCTCCCGAGAGCCCGAGGCCGATGATTCCTTGCCTTGGCTCATCTTGGTCAATCACCTGCATTGAGAAAGGATAAACTTTAAGCATGTTGAAAAATGTAGTAAATAAGAATAAAGACGTAATGCAATTAAGAAGAAGCATGTTGAAAAGTAAATAGTACGCAAAAGGACATAAAAGACCCTCACCCCTAATCATCACTCTCATAGTTAAGTCCTGGGTTGTCATCATCACTATCATCACTATCAACATCACTATCACGAGTGTTGTATATTGGAACCTCCTCGCACGGTGGAGGCTCATCATCGTCATCACTATCACTCTGTAACTTGTTGAGCATATCTATATCCTTTAGATTCACCACTACGTCACCACCTGTTTGTGCATTGTCCTCGCGGTCCTCAAGACCTTGTATGCCAAAGTCCCCAAAGGTTTGTTCCTCTTGATAGAAAATCCCCTCGTATGTTTTAGGGTCAATGTTGTTGTAATCGTCTTCGGAGGGCATGGGTAGCTTACCACGTGGCGATACATGGAACACGACTTCCCAACCAATGAGTCCCTCTTTCTTGCATGGGTAGGGCAAATAATAAACTTGAAAGGCTTGGTGAGCCACAACAAAGACATCGGATCCATTGTAGGTGGTTGAAGGCTTAACTTCAACTAACCCAATGGAAGGGGTACTTTTGGTTCCATGCTCAGGGTCGAACCAGTGGCATTTGAACACAACAAGCTTGAGTGATATGTTCGTGTTATTGAACGTCAGCTCATATACGTTCTGTAACCTTCCGTAGTAATCATAATTACCGGCTCCTTTGGTGAAGACCCCGGTATTTATAGTCTTTGCATTAGGCCGACTGTTCTGGTGATGCTCTGTATGGAAGCGGTACCCATTCACATCATACTTCTCATACTTCTCGACTCTACGGTTACAACCTTGGGAGACACATCTCAACTCATCTGACATCACAACGTTGGGATCAGCTCCCTACAAGTACAAATTGTTTTGTGCATTAGTAAGAGGGATAATACACGAATTGCAAGGTAGAAGGGACAGGTTTGAAATTACCTTTTCCCTGAACCAAACCGTGAATTTTTTCTTTCCGGGGGCAGGCTCTTTCAAAAGAGTGTCCAACGCGGCTTCATTGGGTCCATCTGATGTTCCCGACCACATTTCATCCGTGAATTGACTAAAAGGAGAAAATACGTATTAGAACGAAATCATGATAGTAGTTGCAAAGTAATTTGTTCCCCATTTTACCTAAGGAAACTGCCCTCTTCTCCCTGCTCGTCGTGGGTCACTTCCTTCATGTTCATAAGCACATAGAGCATTATGCACTCCAGCTCATCATTGGTCAAGTTATACCTTGTTGGGCCACCGCTCTTGCCACCGGGACACTGGAAGAGGACGAGCTTGGGGTCTCGCTTGGGCTCGTCGACATTGTACCGAGAGGCCTGGTTATGCATAGTGGGAACATCATCGGGGTAGTACGTTAGCCTGGCGTCTGCCATCTCCTGAAGGATAGTTGCCTCGGCTATGGATGACTCAATCTTATTTTTGTTTCCACATTTGGTTCGAATATACTTAAACTCTCTCTCAATACAAAACTGCCAACGAAACTGCACCGGTCCACCCAAGAGTACCTCATTCGCAAGATGCACAACAAGATGTGCCATCGGAGTAAAGAAGCCTGGCGGAAATATCGTCTCTAAGTTGCACAGCAACTCCGGCACTAGTTCATGCAGCTTCTGAATAATCAGGGGACATACTTGCTTAGCACAGAGCGTGCGGAAGAAATGGCTCAACTCCGCGAGCACTCGCCAGACACGGTCGGGGAGATACCCTCGAACCATCACCGGTAGCAGCCGCTCAATCCATATATGATAGTCGTGACTCTTGAGCCCGGTGACTTTTGCCGTTGTATATTGACTCCCTTACTTATATTCGAACAATAGCCATCAGGGAACATCACGACGAATTTGAGCCAATGGAATGCCTCAGACCTTTGCATACTATTAAGGCAGAAGTCAGCATGCGGCTTGAACCAGTTCTTTTGACGGCCTTCAGGAGGCTTCATGTGCATTCTCTCCCTATCACAGAGCTTCTTAACATCAACTCTAGCCTTAACATTATCCTTCGACTTCGGGGTAATGTTCAGGATTGTGTGAAAGAGGGACTCTCCAACATTCTTTTCGGTGTGCATCACATCGATGCTATGGGGAAGTTCGAGGTCCTTGTAATATTCGAGTTGCGTCAAGCCTGCCACGTGAGTCCAGTTGTGCGACACACCATATCCCACATATCGTGGGCCTTTTCTCCCAGCAGGCACGAGAGCACTTAGCTCGGCGTCAACAGCTGCACCATCGAAAGTTGGTATCGCTTTTTCTTCACGCTCAACTCTGCCCTTCTTGAAGTTCTTTTTGTCTTCTCTAAACGGATGCCCTCTTTTGAGGAACTTTCGATGTGTGTCAAACGCGGAATACTTCCGTCCCGCCGTTAGCCACATGAACTCAAGTCGGTTCCTGCACACTGGGCATGGCCACTTACCAGCTGTACACCATCCGCAGAATAGGGCGTACCCGGGCATGTCATGCATGGAATTGTGATACCAAACTTTCATCAAGAAGTTTGTCTTCGATGCACGATCATATGTCAACGTCCCGTGGTGCCAAGAGTGGTTCAGATCATCCACAATTGGCTGCATGTACATACTTAAATTCTTCCCCGGATATTCAGGACCTGGAATGATCAGCGAGAGGAACATGGTCTTCTTTTGCATTAGGGCTCCAGGAGGGAGATTGAGCGGAATAACAAACACGGGCCAGCAGCTGTACGCGGTAGTCGACAAACCATATGGATTGAATCCATCGGTTGCTATCGCGATTCTCACGTTTCGAGCATCTGCTGCCTCATCGGGGTGGTTCGCATCAAAGTTCTTCCATGCCGTACCATCAGATGGATGTCCCATCAATTCCCGGTCGTGCTCATCCTTGTATCTCTTCCCCGTTTTGTGCCATTGCATCTGTGTGGCAGACTCTTTGTTCATGTAAAGCCGCTTGATTCTTTGTATGAATGGGAGGTAACGAAGAATCTTAATGGCGACATTTGACTGCGTCTTCGTACCATCGGGTCCTTTTACCACATGATACCTAGAGGCCTTACACAAGATACAGTACTTGTCATTGGCAAACTGTTTCCAAAACAAAAGGCATCCTTTTGGACAACAATCTATCTTCTGATAATCCATGCTGAGATCTCGCAGGATTTTCTTCGTTTCGTACATGCTTTGAGGCAGACAATGCCCTTCAGGCAACAGGTTACCAGTTGTTTGCAGATGCGCTTCAAAGCATGAACGGGTGCTGCCATACTGGAGCTTGTTGGCTAGTGCTTGCGAGATGGCATCGAGCTGAGAAACTTTTGCACCCTCGTACAGAGGCCTCTGAGACGAGGCCATCATAGCAAAGAAGGCCTTCGCGGTTGGCTCTGGGTCCTCCGGTTCACGCGGTTCCTCCGGTTCTGGAGGTTCCTCCGGTTCCTCCTGTGATGGTGGCGAATCTGGCATGTCGCCAGCACGGAGATCATCTAGCCAGTTTCTAATCCCATCATCTTCATTGCCATTGATCCGCTGCCGCATCACCCTGCCACTCTCGCGCTCGTACTCATCAAAGTTGACTGTCGTCACGAAGTTCGGCATATACCCACGAGAGAAGAGGTGTTTAATCATATCATCCTTTCCCTGACGTGTACGAAACTTGCAACGAGGGCAAGGGCACTGTCCACGAGCGCCTGACTCTGAACCCTTACGCGCTAACTCCTTCACTAACAAATGCGTCTTCCATACCCACTCATCTGTTTTGTCAACCAAACTAGTTCGGCCACTGTACATCCACCCATTATCTGCCATCCTCTGCTGCTTTACTGTGAGCCAAATAATAATAACATGAAATTAAATGCATCATATTTTTATTTTCTTGCATGCAATGTCACCATTTTATTACGGCCAAATTTTATCTTTTACAACATGCAAGGGTTCACATACACTTCTAATAGGTAGGGGCCTATCCCGCCCGAGTACGTGTAGATCGAGTCGTGTCCCATGTTCTACCCCGACCCGAGACGGAATTTCGGCAGCACCTCCCCGCTGTTCTTCAGAATACACGTCTCGAGCTTGTCAAGCCGAGAGGGTGTGCATCCGAAGAACAACAGGGAGGTGCTGCCGAAATTCCGTCTCAGGAAGGGGTAGAACGTGGAACACGACCCGATCTACACGTACTCGGACTGTCCAACAGGACAACCCGGAAGTGTTACGGTTATAAATATGCAAAGATGGACAATCCTGCATATTTATAAATTTGTAACCCTTCCGGATGGGATCTGACTCGGGTTACGCGACTGACTTGGTGATCTAGACCAAAATAAACCTATGCAGCAAGAGAGGCGAAAGATTTATACCCTCGAAGCGTGATGGTGGCCGCAAGAGAGGCCGAGAGGAAGCTACGTCATCTGAAAAGTACAAACAATCGAAATATATAAGCAAACAACCATATTAGCTAAACATAACACATATAGACAAGTAGCACAATAATACATAATACATAGGTAGCATGCATGCATCATAAGTCTAGCAGTACGACAGGTAGCATAATAAGTCTAGTACGACACGACAACGATAGGACATCTGATAGACATCCTAAACTCCACTCGCGCCGGTGTCAGTGACGTCGTCGTCGCCCAAGCCGTCCAACCAAGAGGTAAAGCTGCTAGAGTCCTCCTGCTGCTGGGTGCCGGAGGGGCCGGCCTCGCCCTACCCGCGCTGCTGCCGGCTCTCGCTCAAGACCTGGTACTGGACCGCCATCACCTGGGGATCACGGAGGAGATCCTTGACCAAGGGGTCATCCTCGCGCTGGTGGCGCGCCCTGAGCAGCCTCTCTGCCTCCCGGTGCTCCCTCTCCTCGGCCTTCGTCGCGATCCTCATGCCATCTGGCGCTAACATGTGCGCCACGCTCCGCTTATCCTCAAAGTTGAGGATCGCTCTCGCCCCAAAGTGCGATACCGCCGCGCAGTCGTAGGCGCGGGCCGCCTGCCACGGGCACCTGAAAGTACCAAGCTGGATCTTCCTGTGATCCACTGTGATCTGAGCTGCCCAAGTCGGGATCTTCGTGGGTCTCCGGTGAACACCACGAAACTTTCGCTCCGGCTCCGACATGATACTTAGTTAAGTAAAAGCATTTGATACAGGGTTAGTCATATATAAAATGAACATATGAAACAAATGCTGTCATTTACACACAGGTATACATCAATCTATGAGTAAGAAATTTTTATACCTGCACTCAAGCTCTGCTGCCACTAGAGTAGGAATCCTGCAAGCAAAGGGACTTTTTTTAGTCCAAATAACGAAGATATTAAGGAGATGACTATGCATAGGGAACGTGGTTTTACATCTGAAGCCTCATATGTCAAAGCCATTAGTCAGCAAAAAGAGTGCCTACAAGAACGAAGTAGAAATAAATGCATTGTTCTTGCATTTACCCTTGGTTCTGTAGACAGTCTTCTTGCAAGCATAATGGACTATTCTAATCATCGGCTTGCATTAAGAATAGCCAAGAAGACAACATTATTTCTTTCGACTCATAAAAAACAGCAAATCACCTACACTAAATTTCCTACACTACAAAAACAACACAAAAATGTACCTAAACTACACACCTAATTTATACTCTACCACCTTAGCAAAATTTCTACCAACACTTGGTCGACTAAGCAAAATCTACTAAGCAAAATCAACTAAGCTCACTTCCAGCTTAGGATAATAAGACCCATCCAACACTTCCCTAAATACAACATTCTTTTGTACTAAATGATCAATTATTATAACTAGAGCATGACACAATGCACCATCATCTACTTGCTGCCATAACACACATACACCATATTTGTAAACAACACCTAGACCAACTACAACAACTAGAACAATTACAACTAGAATCAGTACCAATTACAACACCTAGACCAACTACAACAACTAAAACAATTACAACTAGAACAATTACAACAACTAGAACAATTACAACTAGAACAATGCACCATATTTGTAAACAACACCTAGCCTAACAAAACAAGAAATCACCTGCAGGGGAGGGGAGAGCCGAGATGGAGCTGGTCAAGGCGAGCTCAGGAAGGCGCCGGGCGGAGCCGGGATGGAGAGGAGGCGGCCGGGTCGGCGTGAGGAGCGGCCGAGGCGGCGGGAGGTGGCCGGCGTGGGGAGTGCGCCGAGGCGGACGGGGCACGACGTCGGGGCGGCGGGAGGTGGCGGCCGGGGCGGGGAGGAGGCGGCGGCCGGGGCACGACCTCGGGCGGCCGGGGCACGACCTCGGGGCGGCGGGAGGTGGCGGCAGGGCGGAGAGGAGGCGGCGTGGGGCGGTGGCCGGAGATCGAGCAGGGGACGAGGGCGGCGGCGGCGGCGCGGGTGGAGGAGAGGAGCGCGTGCTCTCTGTGTGTGTGTGTGTGGGGTGGGTGGGTGGGTTGGGGACGACCACGCGCGGGGTAAGTGGATAAGAATACGCCGACGGCAATGCCGTCGGCGTATGAGTTGTACTAATATTAGGGCAAGCTAAACGCCGACGGCATTGCCGTCGGCGTATGAGTTGACCATTTTTTTTTTATGTCCTCCCTTGCAATTTATTAATTTATTAAAAGTGGGGTAGGTCAGTGGAATTAAAAGTGGGGTAGCAACAATGAGTATGTCATCCCCTCAGACCAACAATGCTCAATACAGATCCAGAAGCAATTCCCCTTTTGTACCAGCTGAAAAAACTACTAGCTATCATGTGAAGGAACCTGACGTCCCTACATTCAAGAGTAACACATATCAGGGAAGTTATATGGCACGCAGTGATGGGCACAATGATGCAATTGACGTCCCTAGGTTGTGACATACCATATGTGTACAAGTGTGTTGTGTGTTGTAAATGTGCAAGAATCTACTCCTACGTGTGACCGACATCACCGGCATCACTTTCTCTCTAGTTAGTTTCTGCACTTAGAGGTGAAACTCCCCTTTCGGGCGAACCGGATGGAATCGTGTGTCGGTTTGGGGTAGACTTTGGTTTCCCATGTTCCTATGGCCTAACATAACACAACCAAGCAAAAAAGTCCACTGGGCTACCCCCTTTCGACGCACGTCTATGGGGGTAGACGGAAACGTTAGGGTTTTTCCAGCGGATTCAGGGTTTCACCGAAGCGGGGCCCCGGAGCGTCGGAACCCCGCCCAAACCTAGCTTGTGACATACCATATGTGTACAAGTGTGTTGTGTGTTGTAAATGTGCAAGAATCTACTCCTAGGTGTGACCGACATCACCGGCATCACTTTCTCTCTAGTTAGTTTCTGCACTTAGAGGTGAAAACTCCCCTTTCGGGCGAACCGGATGGAATTGTGTGTCGGTTTGGGGTAGACTTTGGTTTCCCATGTTCCTATGGCCTAACATAACACAACCAAGCAAAAAAGTCCACTGGGCTACCCCCTTTCGACGCACGTCTATGGGGGTAGACGGAAACGTTAGGGTTTTTCCAGCGGATTCAGGGTTTCACCGAAGCGGGGCCCCGGAGCGTCGGAACCCCGCCCAAACCTAGCTTGTGACATACCATATGTATACAAGTGTGTTGTGTGTTGTAAATGTGCAAGAATCTACTCCTAGGTGTGACCGACATCACCGGCATCACTTTCTCTCTAGTTAGTTTCTGCACTTAGAGGTGAAAACTCCCCTTTCGGGCGAACCGGATGAATCGTGTGTCGGTTTGGGGTAGACTTTGGTTTCCCATGTTCCTATGGCCTAACATAACACAACCAAGCAAAAAAGTCCACTGGGCTACCCCCTTTCGACGCACGTCTATGGGGGTAGACGGAAACGTTAGGGTTTTTCCAGCGGATTCAGGGTTTCACCGAAGCGGGGCCCCGGAGCGTCGGAACCCCACCCAATCCTAGCTTGTGACATACCATATGTGTACAAGTGTGTTGTGTGTTGTAAATGTGCAAGAATCTACTCCTAGGTGTGACCGACATCACCGGCATCACTTTCTCTCTAGTTAGTTTCTGCACTTAGAGGTGAAAACTCCCCTTTCGGGCGAACCGGATGGAATCGTGTGTCGGTTTGGGGTAGACTTTGGTTTCCCATGTTCCTATGGCCTAACATAACACAACCAAGCAAAAAAGTCCACTGGGCTACCCCCTTTCGACGCACGTCTATGGGGGTAGACGGAAACGTTAGGGTTTTTCCAGCGGATTCAGGGTTTCACCGAAGCGGGGCCCCGGAGCATCGGAACCCCACCCAAACCTAGCTTGTGACATACCATATGTGTACAAGTGTGTTGTGTGTTGTAAATGTGCAAGAATCTACTCCTAGGTGTGACCGACATCACCGGCATCACTTTCTCTCTAGTTAGTTTCTGCACTTAGAGGTGAAAACTCCCCTTTCGGGCGAACCGGATGGAATCGTGTGTCGGTTTGGGGTAGACTTTGGTTTCCCATGTTCCTATGGCCTAACATAACACAACCAAGCAAAAAAGTCCACTGGGCTACCCCCTTTCGACGCACGTCTATGGGGGTAGACGGAAACGTTAGGGTTTTTCCAGCGGATTCAGGGTTTCACCGAAGCGGGGCCCCGGAGCGTCGGAACCCCGCCCAAACCTAGCTTGTGACATACCATATGTGTACAAGTGTGTTGTGTGTTGTAAATGTGCAAGAATCTACTCCTACGTGTGACCGACATCACCGGCATCACTTTCTCTCTAGTTAGTTTCTGCACTTAGAGGTGAAAACTCCCCTTTCGGGCGAACCGGATGGAATCGTGTGTCGGTTTGGGGTAGACTTTGGTTTCCAATGTCCTATGGCCTAACATAACACAACCAAGCAAAAAAGTCCACTGGGCTACCCCCTTTCGACGCACGTCTATGGGGGTAGACGGAAACGTTAGGGTTTTTCCAGCGGATTCAGGGTTTCACCGAAGCGGGGCCCCGGAGCGTCGGAACCCCACCCAAACCTAGCTTGTGACATACCATATGTGTACAAGTGTGTTGTGTGTTGTAAATGTGCAAGAATCTACTCCTAGGTGTGACCGACATCACCGGCATCACTTTCTCTCTAGTTAGTTTCTGCACTTAGAGGTGAAAACTCCCCTTTCGGGCGAACCGGATGGAATCGTGTGTCGTTTGGGGTAGACTTTGGTTTCCCATGTTCCTATGGCCTAACATAACACAACCAAGCAAAAAAGTCCACTGGGCTACCCCCTTTCGACGCACGTCTTTGGGGGTAGACGGAAACGTTAGGGTTTTTCCAGCGGATTCAGGGTTTCACCGAAGCGGGGCCCCGGAGCGTCGGAACCCCACCCAAACCTAGCTTGTGACATACCATATGTGTACAAGTGTGTTGTGTGTTGTAAATGTGCAAGAATCTACTCCTAGGTGTGACCGACATCACCGGCATCACTTTCTCTCTAGTTAGTTTCTGCACTTAGAGGTGAAAACTCCCCTTTCGGGCGAACCGGATGGAATCGTGTGTCGGTTTGGGGTAGACTTTGGATTCCCATGTTCCTATGGCCTAACATAACACAACCAAGCAAAAAAGTCCACTGGGCTACCCCCTTTCGACGCACGTCTATGGGGGTAGACGGAAACGTTAGGGTTTTTCCAGCGGATTCAGGGTTTCACCGAAGCGGGGCCCCGGAGCGTCGGAACCCCGCCCAAACCTAGCTTGTGACATACCATATGTGTACAAGTGTGTTGTGTGTTGTAAATGTGCAAGAATCTACTCCTACGTGTGACCGACATCACCGGCATCACTTTCTCTCTAGTTAGTTTCTGCACTTAGAGGTGAAAACTCCCCTTTCGGGCGAACCGGATGGAATCGTGTGTCGGTTTGGGGTAGACTTTGGTTTCCCATGTTCCTATGGCCTAACATAACACAACCAAGCAAAAAAGTCCACTGGGCTACCCCCTTTCGACGCACGTCTATGGGGGTAGACGGAAACGTTAGGGTTTTTCCAGCGGATTCAGGGTTTCACCGAAGCGGGGCCCCGGAGCGTCGGAACCCCGCCCAAACCTAGCTTGTGACATACCATATGTATACAAGTGTGTTGTGTGTTGTAAATGTGCAAGAATCTACTCCTAGGTGTGACCGACATCACCGGCATCACTTTCTCTCTAGTTAGTTTCTGCACTTAGAGGTGAAAACTCCCCTTTCGGGCGAACCGGATGGAATCGTGTGTCGGTTTGGGGTAGACTTTGGTTTCCAATGTCCCTATGGCCTAACATAACACAACCAAGCAAAAAAGTCCACTAGGCTACCCCCTTTCGACGCACGTCTATGGGGGTAGACGGAAACGTTAGGGTTTTTCCAGCGGATTCAGGGTTTCACCGAAGCGGGGCCCCGGAGCGTCGGAACCCCGCCCAAACCTAGCTTGTGACATACCATATGTGTACAAGTGTGTTGTGTGTTGTAAATGTGCAAGAATCTACTCCTAGGTGTGACCGACATCACCGGCATCACTATCTCTCTAGTTAGTTTCTGCACTTAGAGGTGAAAACTCCCCTTTCGGGCGAACCGGATGGAATCGTGTGTCGGTTTGGGGTAGACTTTGGTTTCCCATGTTCCTATGGCCTAACATAACACAACCAAGCAAAAAAGTCCACTGGGCTACCCCCTTTCGACGCACGTCTATGGGGGTAGACGGAAACGTTAGGGTTTTTCCAGCGGATTCAGGGTTTCACCGAAGCGGGGCCCGGAGCGTCGGAACCCCACCCAAACCTACCTGTGACATACCATATGTGTACAAGTGTGTTGTGTGTTGTAAATGTGCAAGAATCTACTCCTAGGTGTGACCGACATCACCGGCATCACTTTCTCTCTAGTTAGTTTCTGCACTTAGAGGTGAAAACTCCCCTTTCGGGCGAACCGGATGGAATCGTGTGTCGGTTTGGGGTAGACTTTGGTTTCCCATGTTCCTATGGCCTAACATAACACAACCAAGCAAAAAAGTCCACTGGGCTACCCCCTTTCGACGCACGTCTATGGGGGTAGACGGAAACGTTAGGGTTTTTCCAGCGGATTCAGGGTTTCACCGAAGCGGGGCCCCGGAGCGTCGGAACCCCGCCCAAACCTAGCTTGTGACATACCATATGTGTACAAGTGTGTTGTGTGTTGTAAATGTGCAAGAATCTACTCTACGTGTGACCGACATCACCGGCATCACTTTCTCTCTAGTTAGTTTCTGCACTTAGAGGTGAAAACTCCCCTTTCGGGCGAACCGGATGGAATCGTGTGTCGGTTTGGGGTAGACTTTGGTTTCCCATGTTCCTATGGCCTAACATAACACAACCAAGCAAAAAAGTCCACTGGGCTACCCCCTTTCGACGCACGTCTATGGGGGTAGACGGAAACGTTAGGGTTTTTCCAGCGGATTCAGGGTTTCACCGAAGCGGGGCCCCGGAGCGTCGGAACCCCGCCCAAACCTAGCTTGTGACATACCATATGTGTACAAGTGTGTTGTGTGTTGTAAATGTGCAAGAATCTACTCCTACGTGTGACCGACATCACCGGCATCACTTTCTCTCTAGTTAGTTTCTGCACTTAGAGTGAAAACTCCCTTTCGGGCGAACCGGATGGAATCGTGTGTCGGTTTGGGGTAGACTTTGGTTTCCCATGTTCCTATGGCCTAACATAACACAACCAAGCAAAAAAGTCCACTGGGCTACCCCTTTCGACGCACGTCTATGGGGGTAGACGGAAACGTTAGGGTTTTTTCCAGCGGATTCAGGGTTTCACCGAAGCGGGGCCCCGGAGCGTCGGAACCCCGCCCAAACCTAGCTTGTGACATACCATATGTGTACAAGTGTGTTGTGTGTTGTAAATGTGCAAGAATCTACTCCTAGGTGTGACCGACATCACCGGCATCACTATCTCTCTAGTTAGTTTCTGCACTTAGAGGTGAAAACTCCCCTTTCGGGCGAACCGGATGGAATCGTGTGTCGGTTTGGGGTAGACTTTGGTTTCCCATGTTCCTATGGCCTAACATAACACAACCAAGCAAAAAGTCCACTGGGCTACCCCCTTTCGACGCACGTCTATGGGGGTAGACGGAAACGTTAGGGTTTTTCCAGCGGATTCAGGGTTTCACCGAAGCGGGGCCCCGGAGCGTCGGAACCCCACCCAAACCTAGCTTGTGACATACCATATGTGTACAAGTGTGTTGTGTGTTGTAAATGTGCAAGAATCTACTCCTAGGTGTGACCGACATCACCGGCATCACTTTCTCTCTAGTTAGTTTCTGCACTTAGAGGTGAAAACTCCCTTTCGGGCGAACCGGATGGAATCGTGTGTCGGTTTGGGGTAGACTTTGGTTTCCCATGTTCCTATGGCCTAACATAACACAACCAAGCAAAAAAGTCCACTGGGCTACCCCCTTTCGACGCACGTCTATGGGGTAGACGGAAACGTTAGGGTTTTTCCAGCGGATTCAGGGTTTCACCGAAGCGGGGCCCGGAGCGTCGGAACCCCTCCCAAACCTAGCTTGTGACATACCATATGTGTACAAGTGTGTTGTGTGTTGTAAATGTGCAAAAATCTACTCCTACGTGTGACCGACATCACCGGCATCACTTTCTCTCTAGTTAGTTTCTGCACTTAGAGGTGAAAACTCCCCTTTCGGGCGAACCGGATGGAATCGTGTGTGTCGGTTTGGGGTAGACTTTGGTTTCCCATGTTCCTATGGCCTAACATAACACAACCAAGCAAAAAAGTCCACTGGGCTACCCCCTTTCGACGCACGTCTATGGGGGTAGACGGAAACGTTAGGGTTTTTCCAGCGGATTCAGGGTTTCACCGAAGCGGGGCCCCGGAGCGTCGGAACCCCGCCCAAACCTAGCTTGTGACATACCATATGTATACAAGTGTGTTGTGTGTTGTAAATGTGCAAGAATCTACTCCTAGGTGTGACCGACATCACCGGCATCACTTTCTCTCTAGTTAGTTTCTGCACTTAGAGGTGAAAACTCCTCTTTCGGGCGAACCGGATGGAATCGTGTGTCGGTTTGGGGTAGACTTTGGTTTCAATGTCCTATGGCCTAACATAACACAACCAAGCAAAAAAGTCCACTGGGCTACCCCCTTTCGACGCACGTCTATGGGGGTAGACGGAAACGTTAGGGTTTTTCCAGCGAATTCAGGGTTTCACCGAAGCGGGGCCCCGGAGCGTCGGAACCCCGCCCAAACCTAGCTTGTGACATACCATATGTGTACAAGTGTGTTGTGTGTTGTAAATGTGCAAGAATCTACTCTAGGTGTGACCGACATCACCGGCATCACTATCTCTCTAGTGAGCCAGGAAAAGTTTTTATTTGTTTTACATGTATATGTTGTAGTGTTGGGTTCCGGAAAACTCAAACCGTTATTTTACGGGGGTGGGATACTGAAATTGGGAGGGCAATTATAGGTCCAATATATATATAAATTACAACTACATTAAATATTATGTAGAGAAATAAAGAAATGAATATTATATACGAAAATAAATTTAAAAAAACAACTAAACGCCGACGGCAGCCGTCGGCGTATCAACGACGCTGGACGCAGTCAAACATGCCGCCCTTTGTACGCCGACGGGATTTGAAACGCCGACGGCAGCCGTCGGGGAAGTGATTATACGCCGACGGTTCTTCGTACGCCGACGGCTTGTTCGTCGTCTGCCCTATCCGTGCTGTACGCCGACGGCCCCGACATTTGGCCGTCGGCGTACAGGACGGCCGTCGGCGTTATGACGGTTTCCCGTAGTGCATGGGAGTGCATGCATATTTTTTCTCGGAGTCCAAATACATGGAAAAATATCGTTCTCGATTGAGATGAGATGGAGATGGATCATGGATGAGTAGGTGCCACTTGGATGGATCAGCCCTTGCATGCGTCTCTATACCAGAAAAGAAAGGACGAGAGAATGTAGTGTACAAGGGATATGATAGGGATATGTCCGGATGTGCATGTATTTGGAGCCCCTCCTACGTCACTCCAAAATACGTGGTGACTAGTCAAAGAAAGCAATGGATGTCATATTGTCATTAGCTCATTGCTACTCTTTTCAGACTTTTCACATCCACCTCTATGTCGTTAGAGAAATTTCATTACAGATAGAATTAGCTTAATTTGGTGTATAAATAATTATCAAAAGTATGCTGATTTGACAAAAAATAATCCATTTTCAGTAGTGTGTTGTCTCCATTTTTAGGTAAGTAAGCATATTTTTTATTAATCAATCATGTACTATATGAGTATTTGAGTACATGATTTTGAGGATATTTGAGATGCCAGTACTGTATTGTAGCACCAACATTTGAAGGAACCTCGGGTGCCAATGCAATGTTCATTATATAGTGCAGCACACCCCAATTCTTGTGCTGCGCTTGATCTTTCGTAATGAATGCAGCCCTAAAGTGCAAGATAAGGAAAAGTGCAAGCGATTGCACCTGCAAGATTTTTGCAGCTTGATACCTGCAAGATAAGGTACAGACGCAGTCACCAAACCGGACCATATCCTTGCTTTCATGGAAGCATTCTTCACATGGTTTATTACCAATCTCATGATGAGCTATCTCTATCCGGACAGATCTACTTGCTAATCAGGACCACCCAACGTATACTTCCCACATTAATTAGTGCCTACATTGGGGAAAGAACGTGGGGACAGAGTCATTAGTATGTGCTCGAGTGTACCCGAAATCCATGTAGTAGTAGTACCAAATTGCATGCCCAACTAGGGTTTGTCACACGTTTAAGTACTGCGCTGAACATTTTAATAAGCAAACTTGAGGCAAGTTAATCAGCTTTGGTACGCATTGGTTGGACATATCGGTCGGCGTCTGGTCTTATTGGATCGAGCGGAGAAATCTAGTCCAGTGGCAGTTTTGGCCACGGTTTAATCAGAAGCACTAGAACGCACTTTCAGAATTTTTGAATATGTAAATATATTTTATAAAATATTTTAAAATGGAGGACCCTGAACATCGGGAGTCAAAGACACGTTTTGGCAAAGTGAAAATCTCTGACTCCCAAAATCCAGTGATCCTGTTATTTTTTTAAAAAAAAATCAAAAATTGTATATACGAGTTTAAAAAAAACTGGATGTGGTATTACACAAGGTGCAAAATATCAATTTCAAATACTTTGTATTCTGAGCTACGCAGAAATGATAAAAGTTTGGATATGCATGTTTTCATATCTCCAAATTTATCAAATTTTGTCATTTTTATGTAGCAGATCTTTTGTGCTTGCAAGATATATCATTGTGATTTTTTAAACATGTAAGTATTTATTTTGAATAATAGAGGGGACAAGTGAAACTCGGAAGTCAAAGACATTTTCTGGCAGTAGTAGTACCACCATGGGAAATAACCAAGGACGGCCAGTTTCAGTTCTGACGTCGCTTTGTCAAACGCTAGCTGCCCATGTGAAAGATGGTGAAAGCAAATTGACCGGCGCCTCAACACAGAGAGAAAAATCACCGGCGTCTTCTCGACCGGGAGGGCCTGTACCTGATCCAAGCCATCAAGAGGTGCGGCGGCGGCGACGCGCCACCGGCGGCATCGTGCTCGTCATCGACATCGGGATCCAGAGGACCCGTTTGTAATTTTTATCTTTTCCTGGACCTGTTTGTAAAACCGAATCTTTAATACCAGTGCCTTTTCCCTCGCAAAAAAAAAAAAAAAAAAGAGAGAAAAATCAAGAGACCCAAGAAAAAAAGTGGCAGAAGCTCCTATGAAGTTCTGATATTTTCCAGAGCTAACTAACGGGGGCCTCAAAAATCTGCACGCGTGTCAATTGACTGTTCTACCAACCTTTGTTTTTACCCTGCAGAGTTTCAGATATGAGAAACGCTTTAACTACTGGATTGGCACTATGCGGAGATCCTCGTGTCGTTTTTGCCCGTGTCCAGTGACACTTGTATCTGTTCCGATCCACAGACCAACTGTATGTGTCAGTTACGCGAGCTGAAATGAAATGACTGGATCCATTGTACTATCTCCGTTCTAAATTAGATAACGATACATCCGCATGTGGATAAATGGAACACATCTAATTTGGAACGGAAGGAGTATAATTTGGAACAGAGGGGTATGTTTCTTTCCGAGCCAGGCAGATCCATCTGTCGATTAACGTTGGTACTGCAAGTTGGTAGTCATAATCCTATCGGCCCAGGTGCGGGGAATCTCCTGATGGCTCATTCCAGGATGCTGGGCTGTCGTCTCTCTCGCCGGTGTGCCACGTGTGGAGTTGAGTGTGCCGCTCCAGCACTCCATGAATTATGATGGTTCTTCCTCCTGGCTTTCTAGCCGGCGAACAAGTGGCGCACGCACCGGACAGCTAGTGATAAACATCGATCGTCGCGAAGCAGCTAGCGAAGAGTTTCGAGAGTTTCAGAAGCAAGGGTTTGATATTTACTTAACATTTTTTTGGTGTGTGTATGTGTGTGCCTTGTAATGAACCATACATATATACAGTACATGGGATTAGAGCCTAGTTCTAGTTATGTACACGCCTTAATTTGTGCGATATTATGACGGATCGTTGTCGATGGGGCAGTAGTGTGCGTCTTGATGGAGAAATTTAAGATTAGATGTGCCATGATATTGACCTGGTGTACGTGATTGCTGCGTGACTGCGGAGCGATCGAGGTGC
This sequence comes from Poa pratensis, assembly GCA_947311845.1. Taxonomy (NCBI): domain Eukaryota; kingdom Viridiplantae; phylum Streptophyta; class Magnoliopsida; order Poales; family Poaceae; genus Poa; species Poa pratensis. The sequence goes on along the minus strand of CAMZMU010000091.1, from coordinate 33,794,372 downwards.
TCAGCGATGGCACTCCACGCGCGGTTAATCATTTGCCGAGCCCTTGACCTGATCGCCTCAAAGCTTCCCGAAATGGGCATGTCCTGAGCATATACTCCTAGAATATCCTGATGCCAACACCTGAAAAAAGCTCAGAAAATTGCTGAACTTACGAATCAGGATCGAGCATCTGGAGCAGGAAGATGGCGACTGAAAACGAACGAACGAACTCAGAAAAAGATCCGTGTCCCGATCAGTCAGCAGGGCAAGCATTTTCTCAGTGTGTGCGCAAGCTCCCTGAGCAAGTAAAGGCACAGTTGAAAAGAGTGCAGGCCAGATGGTTACAAGCACAACTGACAATACATGCCTTTCCCCTCGGCGAACCGGATGGCCATACATATCCGTGCATGCATACAGATACAGATATACAGTGACGACCAATACTTCTAGTGGTAGCAATCGATTGAGAAGTGATGCGTGTGCTTGGCCCCGCCCGCCGTGAGAAGTCAAGCGGAAGCCGTAGTGTCTGTCACGCGGATGAGGCTTCGGCCGCCGCTACCTCTACGACGACAGCTACGAGGACGTGCCCAGACCGAGCAGGTGGCACGGCGATGCCTACGGCGCAGGTCTCAGCCACGCCTTGGACACGCCGCCGAGCGACTCCGACGACGACGGTGACAACTACACGGTGTTGTACAGCCAGCTCGGCATGTAGAACTAGGCTCTACTTTACGACTACACGGTGTTGTACGAATTTTGCCTATATATGAATGAAATTCGTCTAAGTTAGTTAAATTCATCTAAATTTCGCCCAAACTTTAAATACTGGGTTTACTGCTTGGGTTTCACAGCTGGGAAAACGCGGCGCCCAGGATGAGAAACAGCACCTGCGCCCCAGGCGGCCAAAATATCGGTGTTCTTGCGCCGCGGGGGGGGGGGGGGGGGGGGGGGGGGTCGAACGGGTGAACACGTTCTAAAGGTGATGTTGAAAGTGGCGCGACCTGTGCACCAAGCGTGTGTACCAAACTACCAAGTGGAAACCAGATGCATTGGTACAAGAAGAACTGACAATGCATGCCTTTTCCCACAGCAAACCTTTTCTACTACTCCAGTTGCCCCAATGATGTCCGGAACCGGATAGCAGCATGCATATGGCCATACATATCCGTCCATGTATACAGGATATTACAGGGTCGACCACCACTTCTACTAGTACTAGTGGCTGTCACGCGGATCGGATCATTCAACCGGCCGGCCGGAAATGCGAGTCTAAAAGGGCAATCAACCGATCCATCCATCGCAATTGTGGTGCCTTGTTTGAGGAGCTAGACTAGATGTGGGTGGATGGGCCCCGGGGAATCAAGTGAGCGTAAAGTGAGCTTTGCTTGCATGACCGGGACAAGGGTTAACGCTAGCTAATTAGCTCTACTGGCTCAAGACCCAGGTCCGTCGTCGTCAAGCTCCTGGATAAGAATCCTGGGAGGGAAGTCACTGGCTAGGTAGTGTGTTTATGTACGGTTAGCACAAGTTGCACGCAAGATTTGGAATGGTGATGCGCGTATCATGCACTTATGCGCGGTTATTAGGCCGGCCATAAGATCCTATTTGACGCCTATGCGTCGTGTATCGCCGCGTACCCCTCTCGCTGCTTATCGCCGTTTGGCTGGCCCATCATCGTAACCTGCGACCGCAAAATGAAAAGATGCGTGTGAGACCTCGCCGGAGAAGAACTAGACTTGCCGGAGACGGGGACGGTGAGGCGAGGAAAGGCCCTCACCGTAGCCGACGACACGGCTGCCCAGGTGGAGGTGAGGAAGTGACTTATCTTGGGGGGTCGGGTGCGGGAGTTCGCCGGTGGCGCGGTTAGGGTAGCTTTGCCGGGGAGGTGGTTTAGAGGGAAGGCTGGGACAGCGGCGGCTTGAGCAGGGCGGGGCGCGGGTGGCAGCAGAGAGGGGTACTATTGTTGGAAATGCATAAACTTGTTTGGCAATCCTAGGGAAAGGGAAAGGGAGTTCATTGCCTCTTCCCCCATCCCACGTCTCAATTACCAGGCCCTCCATAGGTAAGAGATTAGTGGGAGTTTACCGTGTGAATTCCCTCTCCACTTCCCTACTTAATTCCCATTCTCTCCAATCAATCGAGGGATTGAAAGTCTTAATAACTTAAACTCCCATTCCCTAGCTTTAATTCGCATGAACCAAACACGCTGTTACACCTTGTAAATGTACTATTGTTAGACCCCCGGCCTTAATCATCATTCATAGTTTCCTTATTATTATTATGTGTTCAGCGGATCACCCTCATGGATTGAGCTTGAATCTTACCTGTGGCGGGCTGGTCGTTCTTATTATTGTTGGTGCAATTGGATCGACGGCCGATGATTGATTAGATTAGCTGTGGAAATGGACCAGGAGGCATGGGGCCTCGGCCATTGATCGCCGGCTGTCGTCATGGAATCCACTTGCGCCCGCCCGCGCGCATGATCAAATCAAATCAAATCAATTCCTGGTGATTAATTGGAGCGCGTACCGCTACCTCGTAATTAAACAAGGAAAAGTCTTGTCGTCCCCCGGACGATCCGTTGCTCCGCGTCCTCCGCCTTCCCCTTGTGCCACGTGCCCTCTGGTGGCCCACCTCCACCTTATCTCCTCCCGTCTCCTCCCCTCCATTCATTTTTCTTCTCCTACCTCCATCGTTTCTACACAGCGCAGGATTTCTCGCCCAGACGCGCCGCTTTTTCCGCCGCCGCACGCCGCCTAGGCTCCACTCTCCAAGCCGGCAAACCGTTGCCGGCGAGGCACCTGCTCCGCCCACGACCAACTCGACCCGACGCCATGGTCGTCCTCCCTCCTCCGCGCCGAGCTCCACAACCCCTGTCGCACCCGTTCCCCCGTGTAGCTGCGCCGCCGGCTCGCAGCCCATCCCCAATCCCGACGAGGTTTCCGGTGACCACCAGGACAAGGGCCCATCCACAACCCCTGTCGCACCAGGACAAGGGCTCGCAGCGCCGCCTTGTCGGGGATGGACCTGCATCGAGAGGAGCTCCTCGAGGCCAGGGAGCTGGCGCGCGCAAGGTGTCGTGGTGGTGTCACGACAGATGCCATGGGGATGGCTTAAGTGTGGGCTCGCTAGGACGTTGGGGAACCGGGGAGCGCGTGCACGCTCAGGAAGCGCGCATGAAGAACAAGCAAGAACCAACAAGAACAAGCAAAACCAAGAAACAGCAAAGAACACCACGATGTACCCTGCTTCGGGGCCCTCTTGTGGAGGTAACACCCCTACTGCAGCACTAGCCTACTCTCGTATATCTCAAGTGTTTACAAGTACAGAGCGCTCCTTGAGCTGTATCAAGAACAATGGCGAGAGCTCTCTGAAGAAGATGAAGCTTGGGGAGGAAATGATGCTCACCACGATCGATCTCTCTTCTGGTCTCGTCCTTCTCACTGGAGAAGGTGGTGGCTCATATATAGCCTAACCGAATTACCCTTTTGCCCCTGGCCGCAGAGGACAATGGCATGGACAAAGAGAACAGGACAAACACTGGCCACTGTCACTCAGCCCAGCTCACCCTCTGTCCACCACAGCTCTGTCTTTGCCTCTTTGAGCTTAAGGTCGCGTAGACCACAGTGGCCTAGCCACTGCCTCTTTCCCGAATTAGCCGAGTCAGCGCCTAGGGGCTTGTGACCCGGAAAACCTGTGGCTGCACCTTGCTGTCTTCTGAACCCCGGTCAGTAACATTGCAGTGCCCGTGATCTTTAATGACATTACTTGGCCCCCGTGCAACATCCGAGTCGCCTTATCCGGGTCCTTGCTAACCGACCCGGCTAAGTTAGCCGACTCTTCTTCTTTGGATCCGGTTAAACCTCACCGGATCCCCTTTGGTCTTTCCTCTTACTCTGGCTTGAAGTAGAACTAACCGAATCCTCTTGAGATCCGGCCCAAGTGACCCGGTTAACCTTGATTCGGCCAGCCCTTAGCTGTTCACAACACAACATCTTTGCCCTACCCGGGGGCAGCCCCCCGACAGTAGTCCCCGAAGCTGGTATGGTCCTACAGCCTCGGCTGAAGGGCCGTGCCAGATTCAAAACCAACATCTCTAACCGGATCATATTTAGCTGTCTCCGAGATTTCCGGGACACTTGGCAGGAAAAGCCTGCGCAAAGCCGTGTAACCCGGGTTGTCAGCATGCTATCCGGATCCACCGGGTATTCGAGTGCGTTTGACCAGAAGACCACGTCTCCTCGTTTTCTCCGTTGACCTGCGCAGAAAATCCTCACCACCGCTTCCAATTCCGTGGCCCCGTGTGTGTTTGAAATAGACTGCCACACTTGCGGCCACAAATTTCCACGCGCAGGGGATCTAGCCACGCTTCGGTAACCGCGCGGTAGTGGGGGCAGTTACCGCTGGAGGCTATAAATGGGGGCGCTGAACTTCCCCTTCCTCTTCTCCACAACTCCCACTCGAAGAACCCCAACAGCGCCACCGTTGCCGCCGCTGCGTTCTTGCCTCTGCAACCTCGCCGCGCCGGAGAAAGACCGCTGGAGCCGCGTGCTGCGCCCATCTCCGCCATCTCGCCGTCGAACTCCTCCTTCGAGGAACCAGCACTGTAAGTTCCTACTCCTCTCGCCATGGCCACCGTGATGAGTTCATATTCTTGAAATACACACGTCTGTTCTTGCTAGATTAACGCGCATCTAAGCCCATGCTCATGCCGTAGCACGCTCCTCATAGTTCCTCTCTAGGTTTTATAGCATATTAGCCTAGACTTGCCCCTTCCCGTGGGAGCAGTTCAACCACGTTTTTACCCATGCTTTTCTTTCTTTTTTACCGCCGCTGTAGATCTTCTTTAACCCTAGAAACTCGCGGAAAGTTGTTTGTGATTTCCAACCGCATCACCTTCTCCACTGGACCCGGTTAACCTCATCCGGGATAAGATTAGCTGAGATACTTTAAATCTGACTCGGTTTTGTTACTATTCGATTCTTCCTTGGTTTCATGAATTCCGAATCTCCTAACCCGGTTATGTGCCTCTTGCTGCAGGCCTGATTCGGTTATGGCCAAACTTCCTCCTGGCAGTTGGGAGGGATCGGACATAACCAGAGATGATTTGGAGTGGCTACGAGCCACCCGGCGTATATCGCGCCAAGTCATTTGCCGCAGACCCGGAAAAGAACTTGCACCGGCTCCGGAACCCAATGAACGCGTGGTGTTCTTAGCACACTTCGAGCGTGGATTCGGTTTGCCAGCCAGTGACTTCTTCCGGTCATTTCTGGACTTCTTTGGCCTACAACTTCACCACCTACCGGCCAACGCCTTCGTCTCTTTATCAGCTTTCACTTCCTTCTGCGAAGGTTACCTCGGTCTCTGGCCGAGTGTTGATATATGGGCAAAGTACTTCCATCTCCGCAAGCACACCATTCCAGGCACCAAGCCGAAACAGCTAACTGATTGTGGTTCGGTTAGCATCACCCCGAGGCAATGGTCCATCTTTCCCCGAGTCACGGGCCTAGACACGGTGAAGAAATGGCAAAGGACCTGGTTTTATGTTAAGAGCGCTGAAGGCCAGGATGCTCTTAACTTGCCCGAGTTCCGGATGGAGCCACCCGTAGCCGAATTAAATTTCGGGTACAACCCGGCTGAGACAATTGTGGAGCTCCAGACAGTGCACACCACCCTGGATGATTTTCTGAAGAACGGTATGACTTCTGACGACCTGCTCCGGACCTTCATCGCTCGCCGGGTCAGCCCTCTTCAAAAGCGTGACCACAAGATATGCCACATGCGTGGCGCGCTGGATCCTACCCGGATCAGCAAGCACGAGCTTGACAAAGCTTCCGTCTTCAGACGGGTAAACGCCATTGCCGCCAATGAGATGTCGGACAAATGGCGGTGGGGCGTAAAGCCATTTTACCGAGAAAACCTTCCACCACAGGTTAGTTCACCATTTTCCGAATCTAACTTCATCTTATTTTACCAAAATAGCGTCGGACTAATCCGGATCTGCACTGACCTTTCTACAGTTGTTTGCTCGTCAACTTATTGAGGATGGAGACCTCTCCACCAAGGAATGGGAATCGGATCTCAGCCCGCTGCGCGAGGGCGAAGAAGATCCGGATACGGACGATTACTTGCCGATTCCCCGCGCCAAGCCAGTTCGCAAGGGTAAGCAATCAACCACTCACCACATTTCCGACGAGGAAGATGAAGATTGCTGCATCTTAGAACCCATCAATGCTATTCCGATTTCATGGTCACCACCACCTTGTGTTCCAGCCAAAGAAGATACCCAAGAGACATCCCGGAAGCGCTCTGAGGCGCCCGAGACTGAGGCCCCTAAGGCTAAGAGAACCAAGAAAGCCGGCATCAAGACGAATCGCGTCAAACCGATGCCCACCACTAAGGGGTAACGCCCACTGAACTTAACCTTATTTGCTCCCTTCATCTATTAACCGAATCATCATCATCCGAATTAACTGTTTGCTTTGCTTTTTTGCAGTGATGCTCTCACCATTGAGCAAACTCACTCATCCATTTTCTCTCCCGTTCCTCCACGGGACTCGGATATGGAGAACCCCTCTCCTGAGAGAGTTGTTAACTCCCCGCCACATACACCAACTGCCAGTGTCCCCGAGCCGACTCTCGCACCAGAGTCGGTTATTGACTTGGAGAGCGAGGGAACTCCGGTTCCCGTCCGAGAATCAAGCTGGCCACGCCCCTTGAAGGAGCTGGAGAAGGAAAAGGCCAAGACTTCGGCTAAGTCAACGCCTAAGCCGGATCCGCGCCCTACTCCCGCAGCTCAGGCCCTGCTGAACCAAGAGCAGCAGAAGAAGAAGAAGCAAAAGCAGCAACAGCAACAAGAGACCTCTGAGACACAGCAACAGCAACAGCAGCAACAGCAACACCGAGAGCAACAGCCGCCACCGCAGCAACAACAGCAACAGCAACAACAGCGACAGCAGAAACAACCACGACCGAATCAGACTTCGGGTGCGGCCGCTCAGCCCCAGCCGAATCAAGTTGTCTTTGGCACAACTGCCCCCACCTCGGACAAGCAACTAGCTACTGTTAAGAAGACTCCTACTACCTCCTCTGCAATCCAATCCGGCAAGGCCCAGCCGAAGCTCAGCACCGCCAACCAATTCATCGAAGCCTGGAATGGTATGGATTTTGCAGAAGATTTCTCCGCTGCAAAGCCACATCCCGCTGGCCCTAGCCGCATGCTTCAAACCCTTTATTCTGTGAAGGTTTTAGCCGCGGATTCTTACCGAGTCTTCGAGGTAACTCTTGCCGAATCTAGCTTTTAACTTATCATGATCAAATAGTAATACACCCAGTCCCCGAGATTCGGGTCGAATGACTGATACTCCTCGGAGTAAAAAAGTCATTCGGCTTGAATCTTTAAAAAATTTGATCAAGATCCCCGCCTTAGCCGAAGAAACTGTGGGACCGCCAGTCCCCGGGTCTCCTTTTCTATTGATCCGGTTAGTCTCGGGCCAGTCCCCGAGATTCGTTTTGACTCCACTTTGCCTCGGGTGCCAGTCCCCGGGACTCTTTTGACGCCATTTGCTCCCTTTTCTTTCAGGAAACCATTGGCACTCGCACCAAGCTATTCCAGCAGCTCGCCCATCAGCACAAGAAGCTTCAAAAATCCTTTGACTCGCTCTGTCTTGACATGAACAAGAAAGAAGAAGAGCACAAGCGTGCTTTGGCGGAGGAAAAGTCTGAGGTGACTCGGCTCCAGCGGGAGCTTGACCGGGTTGTCCAAGTGAAGAACAAGGTCAAAGCAGAGCGGGATACGCTACGGAAGGACAAAGACGCAATCCAGCAAGAGAGGGATACAATCCAGAAGGAGAGGGATACTTTGCAAGCCGGGCTAAAGAAGCGGGCCGAACTCGATAGGCAAATTCAAGATGCCGTTGCCGCATCTGAAGCCGAATTAGAAACGACGAAAGAAGAATTAGCTGCCCACAAGGAGAACAGCGCAAAATGGCTGGCCGAACTCGCTAGCCTTAATGATGAAATGGATCGTAAGCTTTGCCGAATCTCTTCTTTTCTTTCTGTTATTACCCGACTCACATTCTTGGCTTCCTTTTCTCTTAATCCGGTGTTAGCTTATTTGTTTGTAGGAGAGTTTACCAGCCTCCGGCTTCGAGCCGCCAAAGCTGTGAGGACGCCCGAACTGAATGAGCTAAGCTAACCGGGGTTCCCTTGCCAGAGACCTGGGACATTGAGGACCATATTACTGCACTCAAGTTCCGGATTCCTCCTCTGATTCCTGTGTCCACGCCGACGACCACCTCTACATCAGAAGTCTCCTCCTCGAGCGCTGCTGCGCGGACACCGGCGAGGTCCCGCTCAGCTGGGAGCACGTGGCGGCTGCGTCGGGATGCTGATGCTGCAAAGCAGGCCGCCGCATGCTGGCAGTGGTCGGCATGCTTACTGTCAGCGGTGGACGACGACGCTACAATCAGTCGGAGGCGGTGCTACAAAGAGTTGGGCATCGATGCTGCAAGAAGGAGGGGTGGTGGTGCTTCTGACACCGTTCGATGCTACCAATGAAGGGCGGCAGTGCTACCTAAGGTTGGCGACAGTGCTTCCAAAGGAGCACCGCCGGCAAGCGGCCGTGCTACCGTCGTTGAGCAGCGGCCGTGCTACTGCTTCCATAGGTGGCCGGCGGTGCTACCGGCGGCGAGCGGCCGTGCTACGCTAACGTCGGTGAGCAGCGGTGCTACCATAGGTGGGTGGTGCTGCTTCCATAGGTGGCCGGCGGTCCTACCGGCTGAGGGCGGTGCTGCTCACCGGAGCAGTGCTGCTGTCAACGGTGCTACCGTCCTTTGGCGGTAGTGCTACCGTAGCTGGTCAATGGTGCTACTAGGTGGACAACGGTGCTACCGTAGAGGTGTGGTGGTGCTACTGTCGATGGGCGGCAGTGCTGCTCGCCGGAGTAGCGGCGGTGCTCGGCGTTGCTCCCGTAGGGCGGAGGCGCTGTCGAAGGTGCTCAGTGTAGCAGCACTACCGGAGCATGGCGGCGTTGCTACCATTGTGGAGCCCTGGTGCTACCGAAGCGCGGCGGCGTTGCTGCGACGACATGGCGGCGCTGCTACCATCGTGGAGGCACAATGCTACCGGAGCACGACGGTGGTGCTCCCATGAAAGGATGGCGGTGCTACGGAACAAGCACGGCGGTGCTCCCGTGGCAAGGCGCCGGTGCTTCTGGTCGCAGTTCCGGCGCCGGTGCTTCTGTGTAATGTTTACAATTTTTTGCTTCAATAGTTTCGTGGGTATGCTAAAATAGCACAATGTTTTTGCTACGACGTTTTTGTTCAAGTCTGAATTTTTACACCAAGAAGAAATTTTTTGCTACAATTTGTTCTGATGTTTTGCATCATAAGTCTCAACTCCCTGGATTTTTTTGCTACGATGCTGCAATATAACAATTTTTTTGCTATTATTGTTATGTGGGTTTGCTACCATAGAAATTTTTTTTTACTACGATGTCTCCGGCGATGTCTCCGGTGATGTCTCCGGCGAAGTCGTTTTTGCTACAGTAGCACATTTGTGTTGCTACGAAATCTCCGGCGAGGTCTCCGGTGAGGTCTCCGGCGAAGTCAGTGTTTCTTTTTTCTGTTTTCTGGGCGAACCGTTTTTTACTACATAGGGAGCAAACGCGGGAATTATTTGCTACGGCGGCAGCAAAAGCGGGATTTGGACAGAAATAAGGGGACACGTGTCAGCAGGGGACACGGGGGATTTTTCCCCCAGATCCCCCGGGGGACGCCTAGTCCCTTCCATTAAACAATCCGAGTGATACTAGTGTGATATTTCTTTTTATTTTTTTTTGTATGAATTTTCTTTGAGCCCACGCGCTTCTTCGATCCAGGTGAGGACGAGGGCCTCGCCTGCTAACCGTTCGACGCGGCGGGCATCGAAACATGCATAATTGATCTGACCCATGGCGATAGTGGAAAAAACGAAGCAATTGAGCATCTGGCAAATGTTGGGGTCATTCAAGATTGTTGGCTGAACTGCGAACCTGTTGGGTGCGACCTTTTCCCCGCTCGTAGCTAGCTAGCTAGCTGTGCGGCGCAGAGCACTGCTGTCCTAGCAGGAATTTCTGCGAAGACGATCCGGGCTGCTGTAGCACGGTCCCGGGCTGGCTAGATCTTTGTGTCCGCCAGGCGCCTGCGTCCAAGCACGGAGGTTGCTTTCAGTCCTGATGACTGATCAACTAGCTAGCGAGCTAGGACAAAACCTCGATTAAGAGTTTTAACAGTTGGATTCCGTCCGTCATGATTAATTAGATTTCCCATCATATGGCTCCAATAATTATTAACAAACGCGATCGACGTAGGGTCCGTGCCGTCTTTGTCAGTGGCGAGACCGTTTTGTCCTGCGCAGGCAGGCAGGCACACCGGTCGATCATACGGGGATTCAGGCCGGTGTCCTCGATCAGCTCTTCTTGTACTTTCCGGCCGGGGGTCCGAGGTACCTGTATATATCCAGATGAAACACCGTTAGGGAATATATCCTCTTGTCTGTCGAGATTCCGATCGATCACTCGTGACTACCGAATGCCCCACGCCCTGTCCACGCTACAGTACATACGTACTCATTGTCCCAATCCAAGCATGCATGATTAACGGCCGGGCACAGTGTGCGGATGGATACCTCCTGCATCACATCCATCGATGGAATGTCGACTGATGCATGCGCGAGCTACAAGACAAGATGGATCCATCAATCATCGGTGGCATATGAATGGCTACGATCGATGAGGTCGACGATACGACTCTCGCTATCTAACGGTATGTATGTCACTGCTGATAATTAAGAACCATGGCTTGAGCATGCATGCATGCAGGCCATACACGTACGCGCGTTTGATGGAGAGCTGAAACTTCGACAGGAATCATTGCAAATACGCACCGTTCAAGATATCTTCCGATATTCCGATAAATCGGCCGATTTATCGCTTCTAGTGTGTGACCGATAAGATAAATCGGCCGATAAATTCGCCGATATGCCGATAAATCAGCCGATATGCTGATAAATCGGCCGATTTACCCCTTATCTTGGGTCGACCGATAAGTTCCCGATAAGCGATATCCCCAACATTGCAAATACGTACTCCAGTGCTAGAGTAATTATTATTCACTCTGAATGAAACTGCAAATGATTTCTAGTTTGCTTTCGGCCGCGCGCGTGTCGTTACTGAGTGTCATCAAGTACGGTTGGATACCAGGTAAGTTTACGTCTTGGCCGAGACGAAAACAGCAAGGATTTTTAGTTGCTTTCGAGGCTTGAGGGTTCACTTGCTACCCCGACCCTAGTACTACCTGTTACCCACAGTGTACTTAACAAACCGGTAATGCGCCATGTCCTTCCAGAAGCGCTAGACCCTGGCCTGCAACTTAGCGTAATTGAGTAATCAGGAGATAATATCTTGGAAATTAATCTGCTAGCTAGCTACGGCTATATCTCCGGGTATCATTCGGAGTAAATGCTAAATATTCCTTGCCTATTGATGTCTACGAGATCTCTATGCTAGGTGTACTCTCTAGTGCAAGTCACAGCAGACCCATACAGCACATTTCCTTGGTCGAGAAGAAAACGCCCAGCCGGTGACGACTTCAGCACGTTTTCAGTTATGAGCTAGATTCGCATGCAGCTAGCTAGCGCGTGCGTGATCTTCAGTAAATCACAGACTTAATTCGTATATATATATATATGCATATATAGCGAAACACACGCCAGCGGTTTCGATCACTGGTATGTCGCCACGCTGAGTTCGTTCATCACAGCAATCCCTGATGAGATTACGTCATCACTCATCATTGCAACGGGTATGCATGAGAGGACCTACAGACGCAACGCGAAGGCTAGCTTGTTGGTGGGCCACGGCAGGAGGAGAAGGTTGTAGCCTCGACGTTTCATTCCGTGCACGGGTGGGCCAGCCCTCCACGTCACGCCTCGCGTTCGATCTGGACTAGTTTAAATCCACACGCACGAGCGCTCCCTCAACCGAGAACTTGCCTGTGGCAAGATGGTTAGTTGGGTGGTTGTACCCCTAGCCCACCAGAGTTCAAACCCCAGGTTTGACGCTGGTGTTTCTCATTTAAGGCGGAATATTCTTCAGTGGGAGGCGACGTTCCCGTCGACAGCGAGGCGCCCGTGGTGACTTCGTCAATCTCAAGACTCGACCCGCCGACTCAGTCTCTCGGAGGTGCTCATAGGGGTAGGGTGTGCGTGCGTGCGTTCATAGGGGTGAGTGTGTGCGCGTGTATATGAGCGCTTGCGTTGTACTGTGTTTCAAAAAAAAAAAAAAGAGCGCTCCCTCAACCCTCCACGTCACTCACCAGCCGGGTCCACGGCGCGCATATTTTCTTGGAGTCCAAGTACGTAGAAGGGAAAAAATCTTCCATGGATCGAGATGAGATGGAGATGGATGAGTAGATGCCACTTGGATCGGCGTATGCATGTGTCTCTGTACCAGAAAAGAAAAGAAGAGACGATGGAATGTAGTTTAAAAGGGATAGGGATATATCCGGATGTGTATGTATTTGGCGCCCCTCCTACGTCACTCCAAATACGTCCATGGCGAGTAGTCAAAGAGAGCAAAGGGGGGAACTTAGTGGTCGCATTATTTTTTTGGCGGAATGAGCTCCGCTCACACCCCCGATAGGGCGACGCAGGTCGCGGCCATCCCGGCCACCGCCGGCGCCTCAATAGCCACCCCCACCAGCCTCACGCGTCCACCACCCTATCTCCGTCGCCGTGCCCGTTCTCTTGGGCGGACTGCATCGATGCGGAGGGCTCAGCTGCATCCGAGGTGCCAGATTCGCTGCTGGATCTGGAGGACGGCGAGCTGGCCGGCATGCCGCCGCGTTGCTTGCCTCCACCTCCGCGCGGGCAGCCGCCGGTTGGCCATCCTCGCCGCATTTGCTCCAGGATTGGTCTGGTGCGTGGGGATCTGCTCGTCCTGACGGAGGCCGGCTCCTCCATCCCATCGGCTGATGCGGCCGGCTTTGAAGAAGGTGCGGAAGAACCGGAGCGGCCATGGCAGTTCGTGCAGCACCGCCGCTCCGTCAGGCTGCTGCTCCCCCTACGAGGACTTCAAAGCTTCCACCCACCGGTGCTGCCCGCTCGTGCCCTCGTCCTTAAATTCCCCCACATCTGCGTGGGTTGTGCTTCAAGTGTCTGAAGAAGGGGCATTTCATCACCGTGTGCCGCGACCTGATCTGCTGCCGCCGTTGCAGCCGCACCGGTCACTTGGAGAGGGAGTGCTTGGAGGCCCGTCCAGCTCCACAGGCTTTCCCTGCTCCACATGCTCGTCCAGCTCCACAGGCTCGCCCGGCTCCGTGAGCTCGTCCTGACGCTCACGCCCGCTTGTCGCCGGTCCGCCTGCTGCGCTCGTTCGCGGAGCCGCCCATGGTGTGCCTGGAGCGGGACGTGAGCTACACCAAGGCAAATGAGGCGAAGCTGGCCATTCTGCGGTGCTACAAGGAGGGTGTGGATGGCACTCTCATGGAGGAGAACGAGGGGGCTGGCCGGATCATGCTGTTTGCGCTGGGGGTGGATGGAGACATTGCAGCGTTCGCGCAGGAGGCGCCGTGCGATGGGGGGTATATACACACAGATGTGGAGGCTGAGGCTGCTGATGGGGTGATGCAGCGGCTGGTGCCTTGCTTCGCCGGGCTGGGTGGAGAGGTGGTGTTGCTGGACGACGAGGAGATGGAGCACGAAGAGGAGAGCATCACCGATCTCGATGCGGGCTCCGCCCTGTTGTCCGATCAGGGTAAGCATTTGTTGAGAGGGAGGCCGGGCGGCAGTTTTTGATGAACACCGTCTCGCCAGTGCAGGACGGCCCTGGACAGCAGGACATGGAGGTGGGTGCACCTCTATGCCCCTTGTCGGGCTTCCTCGCCCGGATCACGGTGCCGCTCGCGGCCACCGTTTTGGGCTCGCCGGTCACGACGTTGGCCCACGAGATGGAGGTGGAGACGCCGTCTGCGTGGAGAAGTACGAGGTTAGCAAAGCTACACCCGGAGGGCGCCAACATTGAGCAGCTGGCCAGGGAGGCCGTGGCACGCCGTCTCGGCTCGCGGCCTGAGGGGGCAAGCACTTCAGAGCGTCAGCGGCAGGGATTCATGGCCCTGTTCGATGGACCCATCTCGGACCAGGTGGCGGCGGCGGCCATTGACGACCGCGTTCTCTCCATGAAGAAGCCCAAGAAGTAGAAGACGTTAGAAGCCAGGATGGTGCGGCAGACGCCGCCGGAGGTGGCCTAGTGATGGCCCTTAAATGGGTTAGGTTGAGACTCCAATAGCAGAGTGTATAGTATAGGCAAGACGGTTTTCCCCACGAGGGGTGACTTGAGGGTTTAATATCGAACTCTCAGAGAATCAGTAGTGAAAGTTTTATCTCCTTATCCTTCTCTTGAAGACCCGCAAACAAAGTAAATTGTTTTGTGCCCTCAACCTCACCAAGTGGTTGTCAAGCACAAGGTGTGAGAATGATATGAAAATAAAATGAATGCAAAACAGTAAATAAATATGCAATGATGGTGTAAACAATGATGGATGATATTTTGGGTTTTATATTGTGAATGCAAGATGCAAAAATATTTTTGTATTTTCGGATTTTTAAATGGCAGAAAATGTAAAGTGGTTAAAAGTTGTTGGAAAGGTGTTTCTTATGATTAAAAATGGACCGGGGGTCATGGTTTCACAAATGCACTCTCTCTTTAATAAAGTGGTAGACAATGGAACACTAGAATTAACATATGAGATTGCAACAAAAAAGTTTCATGACAAGTTACTAATCATATGGGCATCACGTCCTAACATAGAGATCTTTTGTTTATTAATCTCTCTTATACTCCACCCAGATGCGAACTAAATCATAACATCTTAGGATTAAGATAAATTAGAGCATAGCATTAAGTTTCATGACATGAAGTTAAAATAAGAACATGCTAGATCTAGTCACGGACTAGTGGCAATGGTCACAGCCACATCTCCGGTAGCAAGGTATTTTTCTTTATCCCTAGTGAGGCAACAAAGTAAGGTAAAGTACCCAAGTGGATCGCGGAACTTCTGTCACTTTCATCGCACTAGCCACCCCCCGTTACTCCATCTAATGCACACGTTCCCCCTCACTCGCTCTCATACACAAGCTTGATCAGAACAAGTAAGCAAGAACGGGGTACATAATATGCATCTACTTTCATAACTGAAACAAAACTATTGCAATCTCAAACATATATTAACTCATAAAAAGATCCACCACAAAGGTATTACATAGATGACCGTAATCATGTTCAGCAGCTCATACGGTACTAATTAGTGAAGCTCAAGAAAGGAGAGATACATAAGTTACTTCCACAAACCCATAGTCCAGGGGTGGACTACTCCCTCTTCATCATGGAGCCAGTGGAGAAGTCGTTGGAGAAGGTGGAGACCACCCCGGCAGCGCCCCGCCGGAGTTTTCCCCCTTCAATCTGCAACTCCAGGTCTCTGTTTCGTGATTTCTGTGTTTCTGCGGCGCTCCTTTCTGGAGGGCGTCGGGGATTATTTTTATAGTCGGTTTTAGGTCAAGACGAAGCTTCTGGAGAAAAGATCGACGGCAACGGAGCCTCGAGGCCCCAGTTGATGGGTCCCACGCGGCCAAGGAATCAGGCCGCGTGGGCCCACTCAACTTGGCCCTCGGGCCTCCGTTTGTTTGCTTCCTTCGCTCCTACGCTTTGTTCCTTCCAAAAACTGATGCTCGTAAATTTTCAGGTCATTTGGACGTCGTTTGGGTCCCTGAAACATCAAAATATAGAAAATAGGGTTTTCTGCCTGTGCAGAGTTAATTCCAGAAGAATAGGGAAACAATGAAATATTCCCAAAATTAATATGAAACAATGATATAACCCTTATATGATGCAAATATGGTTGAAATATAAGTAATATAATGCAAAGTTCATGTATGCATTTTACATGCATCAATATCCCCAAGCTTAACCTATACTCGTCCTCGAGTATGAAGGTGATAAAACTAACATGGACTTTGCAATTTAATACTATCAATGGATATCAAAGATGATTACTATTGCTACATAGAGTCAAATGATTCATTCTTCAAAGGAGTAGCAATAGACAAGATAGATTATGAAGTGATATCAAATATTCAATGTAAGGATGTTCAATGATAATTCACAAAGTGTAACATAGAAGAAACTACTATGGACCAAATGTATGCATAATGAAAAGTAAAAACATCCTATAATGGTCATAGAGTACTCCTATAATTTCATTACAGATAGGCTTGGGCTAAATTTGTAGCTTACATTGCTTTAAAAATCATCATAAGTATGGTGATTAGACTAAGATGATAATGGTGTGTTAGAGTAATACGCTACTTCCTCCGATCGAAAATGATTGACACATGATTTGTCTACATATGGATATATTTAGCGTATTTTAGTATGTAGAGACATAATATTTTGTCAAATCGATGTCAACCATTTCAGACCGGAGGGAGTACATTTTTTGGTCAGATGACTATCTTTTATTAATTAATGATGTTCAATTTAAGTACGATTTTGCGGATACTTAAGTTGCGACTACTATATTGTAGAACCTATTTTTGGATCCCGAAATACACTACTAGGAAACAGGCCATTAGTGGCGCACCAAAAATGCTTTCTGTGGCGCATGGAGGATGCGCCACAGCTAGCTCGCCACTAAAATGTATTTCTGTGGCGCATACTTGGGTGCGCCACAGAAAGCCCAGGTTTCTGTGGCGCACGGGACAGGGTGCGCCACAGAAAAATTTCAGTGGCGCATTCATCTGTAGTGCGCCACAGAATTACATGCGCCACAGAAAACAAAATTAATGCGCCATAGAATAATTTACACGTATTCTGGAATTGCTGCTGTCTGCTGTATAAATACAGGTATATTACAGTAAATACAGGTATATATACAGGATTTATACAGGTATAATAGAAACAATAATATATTTGACACGGTATATGAAAACAGACATATTACTATGTCATCACATTACTTGGAGCCCGAGATACATAAATATAGTGACAAGTGCTAAATATTTACACAAGTTATGATACGTACAAAAGTTCATCGATCATGTCACACGTTACACATGAAGTTCACCGCCTAAATTAGGATCAAATAGAGTACATCGGCGATGATGGTGAGCAATAGCGGGACCACGATCATGGAGCCTTCTTCTTGAGCGGCGCCGGGAACGGTGACGTGGGCCTACCTTTCGGGTGACCCACTGCAAGGGTACCTGGTGCACGTGTACAAGGCCCAAGAGGATAAACAAGGCCAAGGCCCAAGACAAGACCCGCAAGGAAAGATTGTATTCCAAGATAGGTGTAGTTCGAGTCGGTTAGGACTTGCCTAATTTGTAATCCTAGTCGGTTACCCGAGACCCAGCCACCTATATAAGTGCTGGGAGGGTCCCCGATTAAGGACACGAAACCATAGCATACCGCAAGTCTAGCCTCATAACCCTTGGCGAGATCGACATCTCGCCGAGATCCTTGTAACATCTGTGCTCACAGCCATCAATAAATCAGACAAGCAGGACGTAGGGGTTTTACCTCACTCGAGGGCCCTGAACCTGGGTAAATCCTTGCTTGTCAGCCGTAGATTACCACCGGTGCTACCAAATCTCGTTCCTATTCTCAACCCGAGGTACTCAACCATGGGATTTGCCGAGTTAACCCCTCGTCAAACGGTTTACACATCTCCTTCGTCGTCCACGTCCTGGCGTCCTGCTGAGCCTCGTTCTTCGATGCCCCTCTGGCACAACCCTGGAGATGGATTGGGATATATATTGGTTAGTACTATAAATCAAGTATGATTTATTATCGAAGTGGATAAGGTCTATAATAAAGAAAATAAAGAAGCCCTTGTTGCGAGTGAGGCAAGTCTTTCTTTTATAATACACGTCCTACCTCTGGCGTTGTGGAAGGACCCCGGATTTGTGCTGACATCTTCGACGATGATTTGCGATAGCTCCATCTGGATGCGATGGAAGTCTTCTCTAAGCTCATCATCGGTGATATTCCTCGCAGATTTGGTCCATTCTAAGAGACTAGATGGCATCCTCGTTTTTTCTGCATTCCGGACCAACCCTTTAGTGTGTTGGAGGACGTAGAAGGCCTCCTTCACGCTGCCAGGCTGCTGCTTGATGCACTGGAACTCGGTCCCATGCCTGAACCGGTGTTTCTTGTCACTTGTGAAATATTCCCCCTTCTTTTCGAAGGGGCCTCCCTTTTGGGCGTAGCCCTCGAGAGCCTCATCTAGAACACCCTTTATTCTAGTGTAGTCTTTCTTCCTATCCAAACTCCCCGAGTCGAAATAAGTGGCAATGGATCACCTCGGGCTTAGGACAATGAGTATGCAATACTTGTCCCTGGTCAACACACAATTGAAACGGAATGTTGGAAAGGATCAGCAATGGAAGAAATTGATAAGAAAGCATAAGATACGATGGCGGCGAGCGGATGTGTACTTACTCGGGAAAGAAAGGCAGAAGAAGGGTGTTCTTCCTCTTGTTGGTCAGCATGAACCTCTGGAGGTACTCCTTCGCCATGGTCCGTATGCTTGATCCTTCCACCAGCTGGTTGTCACGCATGTAGTAGGGATCCAGTACCGCGACGCACGAGGTATTATCTCTCCTGATCTTCATCACCATATTGAGCGCGTATAGGCGGACCATGTTATAGTCCAGCTGTCTAGAGTGAAACAGGTTGAAGACGTCCTCGAAAGCTATGAAGAACAGATCCGCCGGGGCTTCATGGACGAAGTCCAAGTCCTTTGGCACCTGGGCCGTGAACACCGGGTAACTTGGATTCGCGTCTTTAAGAAGCATGCCCTCTAGCATCAAGATACTTTCATGCAAAGTGCGCATGGGTCCTTGTGCGAGGCGGAGCAGCTCCGGAGGCAGTATCGGTTTACCAGCTTCATGAAGTCGGGTCAAGCCATCCGCACGGGGTGGTACCATGTCTTCATGACCCCGGATAGTCTTAGGAGCTGGCTAGCTCGCAGAGGCGCCTGGCCTACTTCTCTTCCCGTGCTTCTTCTTCTTCATCTCTGGGGATTGCACTCCCTCCTTAACGGACTTGAAGATTGTGCCAGGGCTGAAAACATTAGCCGGTTGAGATTGAATTCCGGCCTCCGGAGGCGTGTCTTGTTGAGATAAACCCTGGAAGTTCAGGCGTTGCGTGCATGTAGTGGGACGAGCAGGTAGAGCGCGGTCAGCGCGGAAGGGTTCGTCATCCATATGTATATCCGGCATGAACAAATCTTGGGTGGCGCCAGTGTTGATGAAGCCATCGACGTCGACATTATCGTCATCTTCGTCGTTGTTGGCACCAATTTGAGGTGCAACGGCTTTGTCTTTGGACGGTTGCGGTTCAGACGTCCCCAACAGTTGTTTGTGTCGGTTGGTGGCGGCGATGACCGGCGGCTCCTTCTGGGTGGTGGCAACGGCTGCTTCTGGCGCCGATTCCTTCACAACAAGTTTTCGTGGCGGCCTCGTCGAGGGCCGAACGATCGGGGACCGGTGCTTCGAGGTGGCGGCGGTGGTGCGCTTGACCCCCCCAAGACGAATCTGGGTCTTCGGCCATTCGAGGACCCACCTGGGGCATTCTCCAAGGACCAAGTGTTCATCGGCTCCCGGAGGTTGCATGGGGGGGTCGATGTGACGAAACTCGGGCACTACCGCAGTCAACCTGACCTTCATCACGGCATCGCTCATTCTGACGTTGTGCATATCCCGGGTCAAAGGTTGTATGAGAGTGCCCTCTGCGACTTCCTTCAACTCGCCGCCGGCCCCCACCGTATGCAGAAGTATGCAAGGCATGTCCTGGGAGTCAACACATGTTGGGCATCATGAGACATGGCAGAACCTTGTATTAAAACATGTCTAGATGCATGCATGTAGAAACTAGCTATAAAATTTTATATTTTGATACGGAGGGAGTACATTTTTACAATCATCAAAGGCGCATAGCTATAGAAGATGCCGCGTACTAACTAATTAGCTACCTTGGTGATGGCGTCGAGCTCGGCAATTGTCGAGACAAGGGCGCCGGTGCCGGCGGCCGGCCTATCATTCTTCGACCGTCGTGTGCATTCACCGCCGCCACCGGCAGCGCCTCGGTATCTTCCGCGGTAGGGGGCGCCGGTGGGACCAAATGGAGCGGCTGCTGTGCCGCGGTGTTGGGTGGCGGGGTCACCAGGTCCGGCGACACGTTACGGCTGGAGTTGCTGCCGGCGAAGCTGGGCACGTGTATCGGCCCCTGTCGACCTGCCGCGTTCCAGGCAGCTAACCCCTCCATCAACCCAGGGGTAACATCGCCCGGAGCTTCTCCTCCACTAACTGGTCCACCTTGGCGGAGTCCACTTTCTCCTGCTCTAGTGACTCCACCTTCTTCTTTAGCTCCACCACCTCGGCTTTATCCTTGCTCGACTTCCTCCTCTCCTTTCTCTTCTCGGTGTCCGTGCTGTAGTACTGGAGGAACTTCATGCTCGTACCAAAGCCGGACACACGGCCAGCTGACGTCGGCGGCGCCGACTTGTCCCTTTCCTTGTAAACGTTCATCGCCCTGTTGAAGGTCGTGTCCCACGGCTCCGTCGACCCCTGGGACGACGGGCCGGCCTCATCGTCAGCCTTCAACTCTTTCTCCTGTGCAGACAAAGGAAATTTAGGTAAATATGACTTCGTTATCTAATTAGATCAACGCAATGGACATTGAGATGTCCACGGTAATTAAATTCCTTACCAGCAATTTCTCGAATTCCCTCACACTGGCATCGTCGGTGACGAATTCCCCCGTCCCCTCCTTCAGATAGTAGCGGGACCGGACAAAGTTCCTAACCTGCTCGTCCGTGAATTTGTGCCAGGGGTTCTCTTTTCCCATCTTTGCAACCTCGGCATCCTACTTGTCCCAAATGGGCTGTTTTCCTCGGTAACCGCCGCTTCCCAAACGGTGGTTACCTAAGTTCAGGTCCCACATTTGCTTCCCCCAGGCGGTCCATTTCTTAGCCTCCTCAGTTTCCAAGGACAACTTGAATGCCTCGAACTCTTCTTGGTCGAGCATCGGCTCTTTGACCCTTGTCTCCTCCCAGCTCTGACCCTTATCGATCTTCTTCTTCACCCGGCATTTCCAGCTGCTCAAGGCGGTGCTCATCTTGTGATGGCTAAACTGTCCACCTTTTTGTCGAACGGCTCCGGGAACGTGTATCGTTGGTGAAGCTTCTGGAGGAGGTGTACGACCAAAGCCTCATTGTCCGTACTTCTGAGGTCCTTCATGTTGATCGACATGCTTTCACGAAGGATGCAGCCTAGTTGCATGCTGTACCCTTTGGCAAGATGCTTAGGCTCCAGTGGTTGGCCACTTGGCGTGACCTCAGTGAACGCGTCCGTGACGTTGGCGAGCGCTTGCGGTGTCCGATCCCTCCTTGGCTTCTTCTGCTTCGGAGCGGTCGGGTTACTGCCACCATCGCCATCCGTGTGGTCGCCACCATCGGTGGTGGTGTCATCCTCATGGCCGCCACTAGCAGCTCCATCGGTGGCTTCGGCGTCATCCTCTTGCTCATCGTCGGCACTGTCGCCACCACTAGCAGCTCTGGCGGCCTCCGTCTCCTCCATCTCCTGGGACAGCTGCCAGAACGGCTTGTTGGCCTCTCTAGCTTCTTCTTCGACGCTCATGTGCTTAGAAGGGCCAGGTCCCGACATGTTTGCACTGCATTAATAAAAAGAGGCAAAAGGTTAGTACAACAAATATAAGAATAAACCACTTAATTTAGTACTAAGATACCCCGGCCCATGCATTAGTCGCAATACCCCATATGTCCCTTTTTCAGCAAAGTCATGCCAAAATTCACGAAAAATTTCGGCATGACCTTTGCTAAAAAAGGGACATATGGAGTACCCGAATTTGCCGGAACGGAAGTTAATCGACGTTCCGGCAATCTCAAGGGCCTCACGGGGTTTCTGCAAACATTTCACAAAAAATATCCACATCTCGGCTGGCCGGCATCTCCGGCCGGCATCTCCACGACACGATGGTCGGAGCACAAACAACCACGACACGATGGTCGTGGACACATATACTCATGCACATACATCACCACATCCACAACCAAATCGAGGGAGAGAGGAACTACCTCGGGTAGGGAAGGGAGGCTCGGGTCCGAGATCGGCGTGGTGGAGGTGCTCCTCGTGGCGCTGCAATAAATTAACAAAACCATGATTTAGCATCTACCACACACATTTCACAAAAGCAGCTAGCAGCAAAAGCACCTAGCAGCAACTAAAAATGCATCTTCAAATCAGTTAAAAAGTACCAACTTTGGAGGCTTACAAAGTTATCAAATCTTGATCCTATTTAAAATGTACCTTCATGGATCTCTTGTACTAAGTTAGTACTTCATGATAAACGCCAAAAATATTTTTTGAATACCTAAAACACCTTTATTCAAGTCAGTTTTAAAGCTATGTTCCCACAGTGACCACATCAACACACTTAGCAATTTTTTCATCTCCAATTTTTCATCTACAATTTTTTCTTGTACTAACCTAACACTAACCTAGCAGCAACTAACCCAAACACTAACCTAGCAGCAACCTAACACTAGCCTAGAAATTTTTAAATCGCACCAATTCCTAGCTAGGAATTGTGTCGAACACGTTGAGTGCACAGGTTCGGTAGGGGAGGGAGGAGGGAGAGAGGGGGGAAGCATACTCGGGGAGGGAGAGGAGGGGAGGTCGAGGACGGCCGGGGCGCAGGGGAGGTTAAGCCGGCGCCGAGGTCCTCCGCTGCGTCGACGACGGCCGGTCCATGGGCACGGCACGGCGAGGCGACCACGGGCGCGTCGAGCACGAGTGAGGCGACCACGGGAGCGTCGAGCACAGGCGGCGCCGGTGCGGGTGGCGGTGGAGGTCCTCCTGGCCGTCGGTGGCGGGCGGGTCAAGCGCGGTGGAGCGCGGTGGGCTGCCGGCAGCGAGGGCGCGCGCGGGAAGTTAACTTAGTGAAATTTGGGGGAAGAAGGGGCAGCGCAGGGTGGCCCCACATGGAAGTGCAGGCGCAAGAATTCTGTGGCGCACCTGCGGAGGGATGCGCCACAGAAAGTTAAGATTCTGTGGCGCACCTGCGGAGAGATGCGCCACAGAATTAAGTCGACTAAGTTTTAAAAAACCTGTCCTGCTGTTTTACAACAAAGACATCAACTTAGCCCGATGGTTTGCTGGGCAAACTTGTACTTGGGACAGTCAGGTTCGAATCCTGGCTGTCCCATATTTTTTTTTTGGTTAAATTTAAATAAAGAACACAAACACTTTTTTTTAATTTCTTTTTCTTTAAAATATTTTTGGTTAAATTTGGCTACAAAATACCCAATGTCTCATACATATTCAATTCATTTAATACATATATATGCTCTTGCATTGTCTCACACACAATGTCTCATACATATTCATTGTATACATATATATGGTTGCATTGTCTCTCACACACACACACACAAATTAAATACACCAAAAAAGTTTCTTCTTCGTCTCGGTTCCGAGCTAGTTTCTCTTCTTTCCCTTCTTCGCGGTTGAATACTTTAGGCCGGGCACCTTGAGATTTCTTCGCGTGAACGGACAACCTTTAGTAGGTAGGGAGGTCTTCCTTCTTTGTGTACTAGTAGTAGGCATGTCGAAGTACTTGTCGAATTCCTCCTCGATCTTCGGATCGCTTTCCAAGTCTTCCTCGTTGGCGTCTCCTTCCATTCCGATGATGCTCCTCTTGCCCCTCCTCACGACAACACGGTTAGGCTTTGAGGGTCGGTAATGAAGAAGCATTGCTCAACTTGGCTAGCGAGTACCCATGGCTCATTTTTCGCGGAGGCGTTCTTCGATTTGGCATCGGGTATTACCATGGTGGTGAAATACCGGCCTTCTTTGACGACGTCCTTGGCCCATCTCACACGGAACATTGGCACCGACTCTCCACAGTAGTTGAGCTCCCATATCTCCTCGATCCTTCCGAAGAATCTTTCCTTGACAGTAGCCTCGTCATCGCCGTAGGATAGCATAGTTACTCCTGAGTTTTGAAATTCGCTAATCCTGTCCTTTTCCTCGGTGCTGAATCTGAAACCGCTGATGTCGTACGACTGATAGGTCCTTACGTTCTGCCCGGGGCCCTGTGATAAGGAGAATATGAGTTTTTCATCTTCCGTAGATGGCGTTTTGCTCTTTGATTCAAGAAGTTGCCTTTTCTTGAACCAACGCGTGAAGGTGGAGTTGTGCTCTCTGATTACGTCTCCCTTCTTCCTGTCGGCCCAGGTCGATGTAATTCTGCTCGATTAAGATTTTGTGCTCTTCCACCCAAGGTTCGATCAATTGTAAGTGTTGTAGCGCGACCCGGTGAGCCCTGTCGAAGTCGTCTTTTCGACCATGAACGCCGACAAAGAGTGAGCGGTAGCCCTCGCGGTGACCATATCCATCGAGCCTGCCGAGGTGCTTCCTGGTGGGCAGACCAACATCCTGGTTCTCGGTGCTTAGATAATTCTGGCAAAAGGAGATGCACTCGTAGGTTAGAAAGCCCTTGGCCATGCTTGCGTCTGGACGGGCCCTGTTGCGAACGTATCCTTTCATGACACCGTTCTGCCTTTCGAACGGCATCATGTAGTGCAGGAACGTCGGCCCGAGCTGCCTGATGTCATCAACGACATGGAGAAGGAGATGCACGCAGATATCAAAGAATGCGGGCGGGAAGTAAATCTCGAGCTCGCATAGTATCAGCACGATCTCTTCCTGTAGCTGTCGAGCTGCTTCACGCCGATCGACTTCCTGTTGATGACGTCGAAAAAGTTGCAAAGGGCAAGCAGCGTATCTCGGACGTGCTCGTCCATTATCCCTCGGATCGCAACGGGAAGTATCTGCGTCATCAGCACGTGACAATCGTGAGACTTCATCCCGCTGAACCTCTTCTTCGTTGCGTCCAGATATCTGCTGATCTTCCCCGCGTAACCGTGAGGAAATTTGACTCCTAGGAGGCACCTGTAAAACTGCTCGAGCTCCTCCGGACTCATAGTGAAGCAGGCAGCGGGAAGCACCACCGTGTTCTTTTTTACCCTTTTGCGGCGACCTTGAGTCCCTTCCGTCTGATCATCATCATCATCGTCGTCATCACTATCGGGTGCCTGAAGATCTTTCCTGACGCCAAGCCATTTCAGATCGTATCTTGCTCTCGTCCCATCCTTGCCCTTTTCTGGCATGTTGGAAAGAGTGCCAAGCAGACTCTCGGTGACATTCTTCGTATGTGCATCATATCGAGGCTATGTGGCGTCTTGAGGACCTTCCAGTACTCCAAGTCGTGGAAAACAGACCTCGCTTTCCATACACCCAGCAGCGGATCTACCCCGGTCGCTTCTTTCCCGGCGCAGGGCACTCCTCCCAATTTTTCAAAAGCTCGTCGATTTCGGTGCCGCTCCTCGGGCGCGGGGCTCTTTTGGGCTCTGTTCACCATTGAACAGCTCACCGCGTTTCCTCCACGGGTGATCCATGCGAAGCCACCTTCGAGCCCCTGGGTACACGGTTTTCGAAGACCCGAGATCCCTTGGTAGCTGGAGATGCGGGGTCTCATCCATGCACCTGACACATGCGCAGAATCCGTGGCCTACCTGGGCCGATACATATGAGCAACCAGGATAGTCCTGCACCGTCGTGAAAACGCGGCTCTCATGTCGAAATAATCTCCAGTGTATGCATCCCACGTACGGGCTGGCGTCTCCCACAACGTGGCTAACTCCTCTTTCAACAGCGCGAGATACAGATGTATGTCGACACCTGGTTGTTTCGGCCCCTGAATGAGAATACTCATGTGTATGTACCTTTGCTTCGTGCACAGCCACGGGGGAAGGTTGTAAGGCCATACAAACACGGGCCAGGTGCTGTGCGTGCTACTCTGGTTGCCGAACGGATTGAGTCCATCGGTGCTCATACCCAGCCTGACGTTCCTTGCGTCGCCCCCGAAATTTTCGAAGGCGTTGTCCAATGCTTCCCACTGGCTAGCGTCTGAAGGGTGTGTCAGGATCCTGCCCTTCTCCGGATCTTCTTCGGGCTTCTCCCTTTCCGCGTGCCATTGCATGAGCTTTGCTTCCTTAGGGTCCACGAAGTACCGCTGCAGACGGGGAGTGATAGGAAAGTAGGAACTTTCTTGGTCCCAGTACTCTTGTACCGTCCTTGGCCGCACACCGGACATGTGGTTATGTCCTTGTACTCGCCCCGATAAATTGCGCAATCATTGATGCAGGCGTGGTATTTAACGTGCGGCAGGTCAAGAGGGCACACGACTTTCTTGGCATCCTCGATACTAGTTGGCAATGTGTTCCCCTCGGGAAGACGATCGTGCATGAATTTCAAGTTCTTGGTGAAGCTCACGTCGGTCCATCTGTTCTCCGCCTTCATCTCCAGAGCATCAAGCGTTACTTGCAAGCGCGTATCCTGTGGTCGGCACCCAGGATACAACGGAGTCTTCCCGTCTATCTCCATTTGCGCCAGCTTGGCTTTCTCTCTGGCTGCAGCTCTGACGTTGCTCGTCTCCTTGAGGAGCAGTTCTTGAACATGAGAGTCCTGCAAGGCCGACATTAGCGGGTTCTGCGTGTTCGCGTCTTCTCCACCACCATCTACTCCTTCATCATGACCATCTTGCCCGCCGACATCTCCTTCGTCCTGATAACCATGTCCGGGAGACTCTTCGTCTTCTCCCCGGCCGCCCTCGTCTTCATGCGCACCATTTTGTCGGCGCCTCGTTTAAGCCTAGCATGAAACCGCGCCTGAGCAGGTGATCCTCCAATTGTCCGGAATCAGGGTCGATCCACCTCGAGTTTGCAATTTCGACACGGACATCTTATCTGGCGCCTGTTGCACCGAATCATTTCCGCCTTCGCTTCTTCCTTGTATCTACTGATTCGACCGGAGCTCATGTTGACGACCATGGTTGCCTACGCGGTATACAAAGAGCAGAAACGAGAAACGAATCACACATGCATGTTCGACGGAAAAATTCGGCATGACTTCTCTTGAAAGTAGGACGTATGGGTGGTGCAAAAATTTGCCGAAATGGAAATTAATCAACATTTCGGCAAACATCCATGCACCACGCCGGCACAAGCAACAAAAAAAAGCAACAACATGCAAATATCCACAAGCTTCATCTATAAACATCGTCTCGCCATCGTGCAAACCGCGACGTCAAGCGCTTCACCTAGAAGAAACATCCATACATGTACACCGCCGGCCACACACAAAACATGCATATGCATGCATGTCCATCCAACAAGACTCACCTAGTAGATTCGTTACCGAGACGTGACCGTGGTCGATGAGAGAGAGTGTGTGGTGTTGGAGAGAAAATAGGAGAAAAAAAGAGATGTATTGGGAGAGGAGGAGAGTGTATATGGAGGCTCTCCCCAAGCCCTCACCAATTATCTATCAAAAAAAGTAGGTTTAACTACAATAAATGGAGAAAAGTATGGGCAAAATGGGATGGAGAGAGGAGGAGGACGAGTTAGGTGGGGGAAGGGAGAAGGCCACAATGGGGGTGGTAGGTAGGGGAAGTTCCTTTTTGTAGATCTGGAACACATATTCTGTAGCGCATGCATACCCATGCGCCACAGAATATGTCCTTTCTGTGGCGCATCAAACCTGGTGCGCCACAGAAATGACATAATCTGTGGCGCACCCAGACCCATGCGCCACAGAATGTTCATGCACCCAATTATTGGGGGCGGGGCCCACCTGAATTCTGTGACGCATGGGTCTAGATGCGCCACGGAAACATGCATTTCTGTGGCGCATCCAGACCCATGCGCCACAGAAATGTGTGGTGGGCCTCGAATTCAAACGTGGGTGGTGGGGCCCACGATATTTCTGTGGCGCATGTGACTGAATGCGCCACAGAAATGCCATATTCAGTGGCGCATGGATATCTGATGCGCCACAGAAATTTGTGGCGCACCACTGGGGATGCGCCACTGATAAATTTCTGTGGTGCACAGCAAAAAGGTGCGCCACAGAATGGTCATCCACCTATAGCTAGTTTCCTAGTAGTGATACAGTGATCACTTTATTAAAAAATAATAAAAAACCATATTTATATGTTAAAAAATCTGAAAAACTTCCTAGGTGTTCTCAGTGATGTATCGCACAAATGTACAAAACTCGATTTCGAAATATTTGAGCTACACAAAAAAAAGTCAAATGTGAGTATCATGAACAATGCACATTTTCAAATCTCCAAAATTTATATGATTGTTTCATTATTTTTCTGTAGCCCATAATACAAATAATTTTGTGATGTGATTTGCAGACTTATAGGATACACCATTGAACAGATCTTTGATTCAGGCTTTTTCGAAACTTATAAACATTTTTCTTTGAATTTTAAAAAAATATATATCACTGAAATTCGGAAGTCAAAACGACATTCTGTCGGTACCTGCGCAATGCTGGTAGTACAGTGCAGCACACCTGAATACATGTGCTGCGCTTGATCTTTTCGCAACAAATGCAGCCCAAAAGTGCAAGGTAAGTAAAAGTGCAAATCCTTGCAGCAAGTTAATCAGGTTTGGTACGCATTGGTTAAAAGACAGAGAGCGGACAAGCCTAGTCCAGTGGCATTTTTGTCCATGGCTGGATCAGAAGCAATAGAACGTAGGAATAAGTAACCATGGACGGCCAGTTCGGAAAACACTTGTTGCTCCCGAGATTCAGTGCCCCCTCTGGTAAAAAAATATTCAAAAATCATATTTTAAAGTTTTAAAGAAATATGAAAAAAAATCATGCATATTGCTAATGATGTATCCCACAAATATATAAAATTTTGATTTGAAATACTTTATTCTGGGCTACACAAAAATAACAAATCTTGTATATTTTAAATATTTGAAAGTATGGACATTTAGATCTCCACCAATTTGTCAGTTTTGTGTCTAACCCATTATAAAATATTTAGAACATAATTGTGCACGTTTGTGGGATATAACATTGGCAACATACAAGATATTTTCTAAATAAATTAAAACTTATAAATATGTTTATTTATTTATTTTTGTACCTGGAGCCCGGGAGTAAGAAATCTCCATCTCAGTTCGGCGGCCAGTTTGAGTTCTCACGTCGCTTTGTCAGACACGAGCTGACCATGTGAGAGATGGTGTACAAAAAAAAAAAAAATGTGAGAGATGGTGAAAGCAATTGACCGGCGCCTGAACATAGACAGAAAAATCAAGAGACCCAAGAAAAAAAAATAGCAGCAGCTTCTTCTGAACTTCTTCAGATATTTTCCAGAGCTGAGTAGGTGTAATTGACAGCAGCCTAAGAAATCTCCACGCGTGTATCTGTCCCGCTATCCATCCACACGTTCCGATCCGTATGTCAGTTAGTAGAACGCTGAAGTGACTAGTCGATCCGTTGTAAGTAGTATGTTTCTTTCCGAGCCAGTCGATCAACATTGGTGCTGCCACTTGCTAGTCACAGTCCTATCCTAACGAACAGGGCCAGGTGCAGGGAATCAATCTCCTGATGGCTCATCCCAGGATGCTGGGTTCTGGTCTCTCTCGTCGGCGTGCCACGTGTGAAGTTGAGTGTGCCGTTCGAGCACTCCATGATCGATGCCTCCTCCTCGTCGATCTTCGGCCGGCGAACAAGTGGCGCACGCGCCGGACCTTGGCGATAAACATCGATCGTCGGCAAGCAGCTAGCAAGCGAACGAATCCTTGAATCCTTTCGAGAGTTTCAGAAGCAAGGGTTTGGTTACTTTTATTTTAAATAAATAGGAGGTGTGGTGTGTGTTTGTCTGTCTTGGAGCCATGCATAAACCATCCATAATATTTAAGGGATAAACGCACGCGCGGATTTCATTAATTACTTAGCCTAGTTCTAGGGAACGTTTATGGTCCAGATATATACGCCTTCGTGTGATGGATCGTTTTCGATGAGGCACTAGTGTGCGTCTTGATCGACAAGTTTAAGATTAGATGTTTCATGGTTGATTGACCTGGTGTACACGATGGCTGCGTGACTGCGGAGCGATCGAGGTGCTCACCGATGGCACTCAACGTACGTGGGGTGATTTGCCGAGCGCTTGACCCCGATCACCCTCAAAGCTTCCCGAAATGGACAGCGCCGCTAGCTGCCCTGTTGGCTCGAGAGTTACAAGCACAACTGACAATACAAGCCTTTTTCCCTGGGCGAACCTTTTCTAGCTAATTCTCTCAACGTGTCCGGAACCGGATCGATATGGCCATACATATCCGTCCATCCATGCAATGCGAGTCAAAAGGGCAATCAAGCCATCCATCCATCGCAATTGCATGCGGTGCCTTGCTTGAGGAGCTAGTCTAGACATGGGGCCGGGGGAATCAAGTAAGCGTAAAGTGAGCTTTGCTTGCCATGCCTGCATGAACGGGACGAGGGTTAACGCTAGCTAATTAGCTCTAGCTCAAGGTCCTGGATAAGAATCCAGGGAGGGAAGTCACTGGCTAGCTAGTGTGTGTATGTACGATTAGCACAAGTTGCACGCAAGATTTAGCGAAGGCGCGTATCATGCACTACTTATGCGCGGTTATTAGGACATGTAGTGCCTGGATCGGACAGTACCTGCAGTGAAAAAGGTTGGCTTGGACACTAGTAGCTATGCTATACCATGTTAGTCTTGGGCTACTTTTAATTAGCTTAATATGCTACAGTAGAATACTTTTCCGTTAGTGGCACCGAGAAAGTATTTTCTCTTTTCTCTGCTTAATATATAAAGCTCGCTGGATCTTTTAAAAAAGTACAGTATTTCCTCTTTGATTTTTCATGGAGTACTCATCATGACGCGAAAGATTTTGTTTTGGTCAGTTCAGCTAAGGCGAGAAGGAAACGGTCGCAGGTAGCCTTTCCGATGCGTGGGCGGTACATAGGTGGGTCCGGCCATTAGATTTCTTTTAGGCCCTGCACGTCCGGCATATAGGAGGCCAACGCGTGCTGGCCATCGACGGCACGGGGTGGTGGCCGGCAGTGAGATCAGTCGTTCGTGGGGAAAAGAGAGAAAAATGGAGTCGAGAGAGAAGTGAGATGCGTGGGTGGCTATCATTGGGCCAGGC
The DNA here is from genome assembly GCA_947311845.1 of Poa pratensis. Lineage (NCBI taxonomy): Eukaryota > Viridiplantae > Streptophyta > Magnoliopsida > Poales > Poaceae > Poa > Poa pratensis. Next base: position 33,763,233 of record CAMZMU010000091.1, on the reverse strand, counting down.
CGGACGTGAAGGAAGACGAACGGGCACGCGGACAGTGTCCGCCCCACCCAACTTCCTCCCCAACTTTTGTTCAGGAAATGAGGTTGTCCGAGCCACAAAAAAACAGACATTGATCTGTTTAGGTTCTGGCTTCCGGTGCTTGTTTCTGTTTGTCCTCTTCCCCATCTTCAGAAATTTCTACATCTATCGTCCATACTTGATGCTCTTTCTGTTTGATTTCTTGATTTTTTTTCTGCATTTTCTCTTTTGTCAAAGTGGTGACATAAGATAAAGCAGACAGCTATATCCCGACTTTGTTGATCTTGATGTGTGCGAATGCGTCGAGTCAAATGGTTTAGGTGACCTACGTACGTACGTACGTGCACACGCAGCGGGAACAAGTCTGAAATCTCGTCCGGATCTAGCGGTTCGTGACGGAAGGCTCGGGCTTTTCCCGACAGGTAAACAAAAGGAGACGACGAAGTACTCACTCCATAATTTACCTTATCGCCTAACTAGCCTAATCAGTCACCAGCGATCGATCAATCAATGTATAACAGCGACGTTAAGAATCTCGTTAATTACATGGATGAGGTATTAGCACCGGAGATACATGAACTTGCGTCATGGGAGCAGTTTCATACAAGAAGTTGCAAACTTGCACAAACTGGTACAAATACTTGTCTTGTTGTGCAACTCCATACAAAAGAATCCGAATGGGCCACAGTGGCATGACACGTAGGATTTGTAACATTGTGGAAACCCCCTCGGTAAATTTTAAGTACGACGGATCCAGCAACGAGCAGGCCGTTGTAATTTAATGAAAAGGTACCCGTTTTGTCGCATATTTATGGATAAGTCCTCGTGGCTTGTAAAGGAGCAAACAGACCGCAATCGACGTGATCGACATGTGCATGCCTTCTCCGTCCGCGCCATCGCCGCAGCTCCGCCGTCGCCGCCTGATGTTGGCGTCTGCCGAGGCGACCATGGCAGACGAACCCTTCTACCCTAACACAACATTCAGATAACTACTAACACTTTTTCAGTGAACTACGAACCTACTTATCCTGGTGCCTCTTCTCTCCGACTGGGGCTTGCTGGAACGCTAGGAACCGGAGGAATGTCGAGTTCTTCTTCCTCAAGGCCGAGCTAGTCGCCGCCGTCAATTCGCCGCCCTCATACTTCCTCGAGCTAGAACAACTACAGCATCCCCTTCCTAGTGAGCTTCCGCTCCAATTCCCTCATTTTCCCGTTCAAACCCGTGGCCGGAGTCCCGTGTTCCACACGTTCCTGAAGCCTGTCCGCCATGGTCGCCGCTGCGAGCTCGCCCGCACGAGCTGCTGCTGCTCCCGTCGCTCCTCACGAGCACCCATCCCACGCCCCTGCACGCACCAGCACCCTGGCGCACTCACCTGCACCCTCGGCCTCGCACGCTCAAGCCAGGAAACCATCAGCGCGGCAGCGCCGCTGCAGTTCGTCGCCGTGGCCCTACATCTGCAAGTCTGAAGCTTTTCTGTTTGATTCAGTTACCGTCGCTCCGGTGGTTCTTCTTTCTTCAGTACCAAAATCCAGCAACGCCGCCGCCGCCTCCTCTTTCTGACGCGCTTCCGGTGTCACTGGCTGCAGGTAGAAGACCTGCTCCACCTCCATCTATCAGGTTGGGTGCAGAACGACGGCGGCGAGCGGATTTGGGTAGGGAACGAGGCGTGCGTGCTCGATTTGGGTAGGGAACGATGGCGGCGCCCAGATTTGGGTGGGGAACGACGTCGGCGAGCGGACTGCGAGGAAAAGGGGAAGAACTAGTGAAGTGAACACGACGGTGTGAAGCGATTTTTTCGTTTGTACATGTGCGTGATGATTCACAAAGTTGGAGGGGGTTTCTGCAAAATGTACACACCACGCGTCCAAGTACTTTTCCACCGTGGCAGCCACATGTCGTCTCTGCAGCACACTTGTACCAGTTTGAATCTGCAATACAAGTATTTGTATGAGTTTGTCCAACTTTGCAAGTTCTTGTATGAAACTGCTCCGGCGCTGCAAGTTCTTGAACCTCCCGTGCTAATACCTCTACATGGATCAAGTAACGAGGCTCGAAGAACAGGCTACTAATTACCAAAGCCTCGTTCGGAATTACTCAAATGCACGCCGGTGCTGCGCCAATTATATGGCCTTCCGCTGGCCGCTTAATCATTCAGAGTTCACTTGTTTTACAATGGAACTGTCCTGGTTAGCGGCAGGTAAATTAAACGCACGCGCGCGGTGGCGGTAATTTCCGGCGCGGCGCCGCCGTACGGAGCGCATGTGACCGTTTCACATGCCATGAACCATGAGGTTGATCGTCCATCCATCCAGGGATAAATTAGCTTGGAAAAGGACACACGCGCGCGCGAGGAGGGCAGGTAATAAAACAGAAAGCATCAACCAACCTCGGGATCGATCACGGTAGCCTAATTAATTCTTGGCATCATACCATTACTTAATCTCAGGCGCCGCTTATAACGACGACGGTCCATGATTTGCTGATGTTATCGCTGATGGGAAAGAAGAGCCAGCCAACATGGTAGTGTCTAGGTCGTCAGGGACTCTTTGATTAGGCGTGATAGGGATGTGATGGGCGTGCGTGAATCGACTAATTTACCTACTCCGTACTTACTTTGGAGTTTTCTTTGATCCCTTCTTGTTTGTCAAGAGGATCGAAGGGAGGCATCTTCATTTCTTTCATTGTTTAGTTGCAGGGTTTGATCGAGCCATGCCAATGGAAGTCTTTGACTAGAATGCCAGGATGAACACGATCAACCCACGGCGAGCTAGCCACGATCGATGCGTACGTGGTGCTCGCCAACTTGTATTCTTCCTTTTCATTGTCACATACATCACAAACAGAAGGTACCCCCAGCCCACCAGAGTTCAAACCCCAGGTTTGACGTTGGTGTTTCTCATTTAAGACGGAATATTCTTCAGTGGGATGCGACGTTCCCGTCGACAGCGAGGCGCCTGTGGTGACTTCGTTAATCTCAAGACTCGACCCGCCGGCTCAGTCTCTCAGATGTGCTCATAGGGGTCGGGTCACTAGTGGAGACAGGGCCTCCTGTCCCGGGCCGTGAGGGGCTTCTGTCCCGGTCCAGAACCGGGACAGGCCAGGCGGGACTAAAGGCCAACCCTTTAGTCCCGGGCCTGTTACCAGCCGGGACAGAAGGCCCACCACGTGGCCGCCTGCGGAGCGCACTGGGGGCAGCACCTTTAGTCCCGGTCGTTTAACGGGCCGCGACTAATAGTTTTCTTTTATTTTCTTTTATTTATTGCTTTAGGGTTTAGGGTTTAGGGTTTATTTGTTTTCTTTTATTTATTTCTTCAAGCATGCAAAGATAATTGTTTTCTTTTAGCGGTATTTCTACGCTACACATACCGTACACATTCGTGCATATATAAGATAACTTGTCTTGCGATCGAGCATACAAATATATACAATTTTGATATTTACATGGAGATCACAATTACCGGGACTAGAGCCCGTATATTCGATTACACGGCCGGGGATCATCAGGCGCCTATTCACACTAAATTCACCGGCGTCGTTACCATCTCGTCCAAAATAAATCCCGCCAGCTCCTCAGCAATTGCTAGTACGCGTTGCTGTGGTAGGAGTCGATCCCGCATTTCTTCGAACTATATAAGAAAAGGAGATCAATATGAACATCAATCATGATAACAAAAAGTGACGGTAATAAAATAATGTTGTGAATGTATTGCTTACGTCGACTCTATAATCATGTGCTCAGTGGTAAACGAGCGAATGAACTCGCAAACGTAGTATCCACATAGATTCGTCCCCTGTGGCTGCCTCGCGCACTTTACGAGAATAGAATTCAATCAAAATAACAATCTAGCATCATAATTGTATTGAAACTAGAAGTAAAGAGATGCGTGGACATATCTCGTACTACTTACCGGGATCGGAGTAAACTTCAGCTTCTCACTCCATGGCCCCCACCACATCTTGAACCGGATCCAAACCCTGCCCGGCAAAGAAAATGAATTAATGAGTTATTCATTACCTGATATCTCATGAAATCAACGAAAGAGACCGATATAGCGCGAAAATTACTTCTGGATCATGTCCTGCATGCTGCGGAACTCTTCCAGGGTCTCTTTAATGGGTCCATGACTTCAACTATTCCCTTATCAACTTGAATGTTTAGCAGAATCCAGTGGAACCTGCACACGTTTATATATACGTCAGTAACTCATCAATTACAGTTAACATCGAGTAAGCAAAAGTGAATGTGTACATCATAGTAAGACCCTCACCCGAAGTTGTAAGGAAATAGTATGTGGTCACAGAAATTTTGCTCCGCTAGAAACCTTAGAAGGTTTTGCTCCGTCTCGTCGGGTTTCGTCGTTAAAGATTGATATGTACTTTATCTGGGTCAATGAACCCAACACTATAGACCTTTCTTTTACATTCCCGGATCTTCATTCTGCAGAATAGAGTACAAAAGGATATAACGAGGATAATTAAAATGCAATGAACTGAACAACTGAAAGACTGAACAACTTATAAGTAGACAATGAATTCAACAACTTACAGACAGTAGCAACTTGAGACATTTGTCGAGGGCGTCGAAATTGTATAACTGGTAGAGTTCTGAAAAGTCAACATGGACCTCTCTTCTCGGAAGTAGTACTCATGTGGGACTTTCGCCACGATCATTATTCTGCCCTTCTGTGACTCTTGCATGTACCAGTCATGCAATTTCCGCATTTGTGTTGGCAGTTGTTGCCACTCTCTCTGCTGACCAATTCCTCCTTTGGGACATATGTACGGACTACAGGAGCCTTGGGTATATTGTCGTCTTGGGTACCAAGCAATTCCGCAACAGTCACACCCATAGCGGCCGCCAACTTCGCAGCTTCTGCCATATCCTGTTTCCGCCTGCACGGGAACGTCTGTGGATAACACCTTGAGGGGTGGGATCGACTGTTTGGCCTGTTCTCCGAGCTGGGGAACGTCCCTTCTTTCCGCACTTGCACCTTTACTTGATTTGCTCCCGCTTGCACTATCACCTGATTTGCCCTTCCGCGCTTCCTTCTGAAGTGTGCGTAGATAGTTATCTGGCTTATGGTGCAAGTCATATTGCTTGGTGTGTCAGAAATCATTGCATACGCTTTTTGCTTCTCGGTGTATACCGGGGCGGCCTTGGGTTTCTTCTTTGCAAAATGCGCATCTTTTTCGGCCTTTGCGATCGCTGCGATTTCCTCGTCGGTACGGTCGTAAGTCTGATAGGAAGATTCTTATGAGGTACTGTTGGGAGGGGCGACCTTTGTCTTTTTGGGCTGCTGCGTCGGTTAGTACTCATCGACGGAGCACGCTTCCGCTTATTGTCCTTAGCGGGCAAAGGCGGCGGCGAAGACGGTGGACCCAAGTCCGGCGGCGGAGATCGAGATGGACTCGCGCTGTGGTGGTCGTAGTCATGGGGTGGGCTGCTTCTTGGAGGTGTAGGGGACCTGCGACGACTCGGAGGCGGTGTTGTCCTTGGCGCCGAGCCTGGAAGCCTGATGTTGTTCTTGTCCCATAGAATGACAGCACCCACTACTTCTCCGAGTGTCCTCTCATCTTGCGGTCCAGGGATGTCAAGCAACATATCAATAAAGTCCGGTAGTACTTCATCCACCACGACTTTAGCATAGCCAGCTGGAATCTCACGGTCATTCCAGCGTGCGTCAGGTGGACAAGGTACAAACATCCGACCGCCACCTTCATGGATATGTTCACCATTTTCTGATGGAGCTCACAAGATATTGAATCCTTGATTCCATCCACGGGGTAGCCAGGACCGCCTTCTATCATTCGCCGTGCATCGTCAGCCGGGACCTCCGAGTCACCCACGCTGCTTTTACGCTGAGACGGGCCGGCGGTAATATCGAGTGCAGGATCTTGCTGGCGCACTACTCCTCTAAGTTCGTCAATCTGCTGCTGCTGGTTGTCAATTCTGGCAAACAACTGGCTGAACTTGTCTCCCACCTCCTCCTCCTGTCGCCGCTTTGCTCTCGATCGGCTTCTGTAAGTTTCCATGTCTTTGGCAAACCCCATCCACCACGGACAACTAGGGCCAAAGCCTCGTACTCGTCCTCCTTTTTCATCATTCCCGAGGACCAATGTCAGCATGTCTTTCTCTCTATCGGGACGGAACTTTAACTTCCCCTCTTTAATTTCTTTCACCACTCTAAGCCAATTGTCCCTGGGTACCCTAATCCCGTCACTGCAAATAAGGTCCCCGTTGTTTCGTCGTATGTACTCCCATGCGCAAGGAACCAATTTCTTGCCCTCGTTTCCCATTCTTCGCGCAATGGTTCTGGTTGGATCCCTTTAGCAAGCAGCTCTTGCTCTTTTTTATCCCACTTTGGCATGGCAGTCTTGTAGCCCCCTGGCCCCAATTTATGGTGATACATTTTCATGTCAGCATTTTTCTTGTTCTTTTTTGACAGCTCCTTGGCATCTTCTGACTCCTTGTACTCCTTAAATGCGTTCCAGTGATCCGCCTGCTTCGCTAGATAGCCTTCGAATACTGGAGCAGTCTTTTTCTTCCGATATCTTGCCATAATCTTTTCTTCCACACCCGGAATAGTTCGGCCATCTTCGAGAGAGTCCACCGCTTGACTTTCTCCCTCAATTTTGCAGTGTCGGCAGGATCCTCCAATTCTGGCAGGGTGAAATGTGCCATGAGGTCATTCCAAAGACCCGTTTTGTACCTTTCGGCGACATACTCACTATCGTTCGCCCCTTTGCGCTGATTCCAGTCTCGAACGCTGATCGGGACGTGATCCCTAACCAGAACTCCGCATTGTTTTCTAAATACATCGGCAGCCTTCTTGGGTTCCTTCGGTTCGCCCGTAGGGGCTATGACCTCAAATGTGTAATGCGTAGATGGGGCCAACTTTTTGGTCGGGCCTCGTTTGGTATATTTGCTCGATGTGGAGGCCTAAGAGAAGAAACATTCGTCAATTTATATATATACAACTCAAGTAATGCATCTACTGATCGCCGAACTTCATATCTACCTCGCCGGACTTCGTTAAGGGTCCACCGGCTTCTCCATCATCGGAGCTATCGCCTTCTCCATCATCGGAGCCGTCGACTTCATCATCCATTCCATCCCCGGAGGGGTTCAGATACGACGACGGAGATTCGGCTGGATCAGCATCTGGGGCGTCGTGGATTATATCCTCGAGAATTTCTTCCTGTACTAGGTCTCTGTGGATTGGACTAGGTGGATCCATAGTTTCTGCAAAATGCACACAATATTATTTCAAAATGCATCAAATAAAATGAGTATCAATTGTTATAAATAATTACTAAAGCAATCAATACAAGTCGCTTATCTAATGTGTATCAATTGTTATCATCAATACTTTGTAATTAAAAAATTACTACAAATCTATTAAGTCACAATATATCCACTACAAATCAATTACTAAAAATTACTTAGTCCTAGAATTTATTTAAATGAATTATCATACTTTAAAACATAAAATGGTTTTCATAACTTATTCCATTTTGAAACATTACTACAAATCTATTAAGTCACAATATATCCACTACAAATCAATTACTAAAAATTACTTAGTCCTAGAATTTATTTAAATGAATTATCATACTTTAAACATAAAATGGTTTTCATAACTTATTCCATTTTGAAAATGTACTACAAATCTATTAAGTCACAATATATCCACTACAAATCAATTACTAAAAATTACTTAGTCCTAGAATTTATTTAAATGAATTATCATACTTTAAAACATAAAATGGTTTTCATAACTTATTCCATTTTGAAAATGAATTCAAGATATTTTATATTACAAAATATTACTCTTAATATTCCTAGAATTTAATTGAGATAAAATATACATTATAAAGCCCTATTTTATTCAAACACAAATTATAATGATACAACATTATTCAAACACAAATTATAATGATACAACATTATTCAAACACAATTTAATTACATGTCATAGACTAAACAGTACAAAAATGAACTAAAAGAAAAGATTAAAATCATCGCTGACGTCGGCATGACGTCACGAATGGAATCCGGCTCGAATTCGATTGATTCCGCATGAAATCTAGCAGTTGGTGGGGTGTCTACGAACGGGAACTTCATGGGGAGTCGATTGAGTGGCGCGGTTGACCGTATGGTCACCGGAGTCGCCGACGGCGAGCAATGTCGCGACGGCGGACGGTTTACTACGGCATTAGGATGAATCAAAGCGGGAAATGATGAATCCGGACCATACGCTCACCAGGATGTCGCTCGCGTGCTCGACGATGGAAGAAGAGGTCGAGGGAGGCCGTAGTATGGTCGGCGAACGGCGGCCGGAGGCGGAGAAGAAGTACCCGATTCGCTTTGCACGCGCTGCTCGCGGAGGAAGGATGGCGGTGGAGGAGGGAGCGGGCGCGGGTGCGGCGCGGACAGCGGCGTCAGGGACGGAGGTGCCGGCGACGAGCTCGACGGGAAATTTCGGCAGCCTGACGGCGTCGCTCTTCTCCTCGCGCTAGGGATCTCCGATGAAAAATGGCTAAGGACCACCGTGCCGCTTAAGTAGTGGAGGGACCTTTAGTCGCGGTCCGTGGCTCAACCCGCGACTAAAGGGGGGTCTTTAGTCCCGGTTGGTTCCACGGGCCGCGACTAAAGGGGTTGGAGGGCTTTTCGCGTTCCCGCGCGCTACCCACCCCTTTAGTCGTGGCCCGTGGCACAACCCGGGACTAAAGTCCCAAAAAAAGGGCGCGCAACTGAATTCTTTTTTCTGAACAGAAGCAGGACCTTTTTTTAAACATTTAAACATTTGAATTAAGCAGTTTTTGCATATTTTTGAATCTGACAAAACTTTCAACATGAAAAGTGTTTGAATTTGAATAACTAATTGAAAACCATTTTCTGTTTTATAAAATAATTATTATAACTATTCAAACTATTTTTTTTTGCCATTTTCAATTAAAAATGCATTAACTAATATAGTTTGAATCAAAACCATTTTCTGTTTTCTTTTGTATACTTTGAATTGTTTTTTTTAGTTTGTTTTTCTAGTTTCTTTTTTCTTTTATATTTAATTTAAATGTTCTGAAAAATGTAATAATTATCTCTTTATTTTTAAAACATCCTTAAAAACATGCTTTTAATATGAATTTAATTGTCTACAAAATTGTAATAATGTAAAAAAAATAAATGTCAGCACTACTTTTACGAAAAATTTCTTCATAGACTTGGAACTGAGGGTAGCGTAGGCGGGGGTTATCGCCGGCCGTGATGTAGTTCATGACACTGAATGCAACGACATTCGAATGACAACAAACTTGGATACATAGACGAATAACAACAAACTTGGATACATAGACGAATGATCAAAAACTTGGGTACATAGAAAAATGATAACAAACCTTGGGGTACATAGACGAATGACAACAAACTTGGGTACAAAGACGAATGACAACAAACCATTTTATCCTAACCAATGATGTGGCTCAGATTAGTCATACTCTTGCCTAGGCCTGTAATACTCGTGGGAGTAGTCGTCGTAGTCGCCGTCGTCGTCGTCGCTGTCGTCGGGGGGCCGTGATGTAGTCGTTGCCGGGGGTTGTCTCCTGGACTGTAATTGAGGGTAGCGCAGGCGGGGGTTATCGCCGGCCGTGATGTAGTCCATGACCCTCTTGAGAGTCCGGCCGGCCCACCACAGCCGACGGCCGGCCTCGTTGAAGTTCGAAGGACGCGGGCGGTCCTCCTCGTACCTGGCGAGTGCCTTCTCACGCCTTTCGATGAAGAAGGCGTCCCAAGTTGGGCGATAGTCTGGATGCCAGCGGGAATCCATCCGCTGCTCCGGAGTGAGCTCGAGGTAGTAGTGGTTCGTGATGGCCGCCCGGCGCGCCAAACCTTGAGGGAGAGGAGGGACCGGCACGCCTCCGGTGCTCAGCCTCCAGCCGGCGGGGACGTCGTAGCCGGGTGGGCAGGGGTAGTTCGAGGCGCAAAGCGCCTCCGCCTCCGAGTAGGTTAGAGTGGGTACGGTGGAAGCCATGGGAGAGTGATGAGGTTGCAGATATGAGTTTAGATGTGCTATGCCAATGGAGGCCATGACTACATATATAGTGAGAATCCCACCAATAAGGAAGAAGCACACGGATCATGTGTTTCTTTCAAACGCTTGTGAGCCGTTGGATCAGGGGTGTGTTTCTTTTGAGGGCTTGTGAGCCGTTGGATTTTTAGAACTAGTCCCGGTTGGTGTTACCAACCGGGACTAATGTAGTATGCCCAATCAGGAAGAAGCACACGGATCGTGTGTTTCTTTCTAACGCTTGTGAGCCGTTGGATCAGCGGTGTGTTTCTTTCGCTTGATCCAACGGCTCCCAAGCTCTCGAAGAAAACACACGATCCGCGTACTTGTTCCTGATTGGCTAGCTGGAGGGAGTCACTCGGAGAGGCGGGTTGTTTTTTTCGCGCCACCTTTTCCCGCCCAATTTTTTCGCGCCACCGTTTCCCGCCCAATTATTTCCTGCCGGTTGTTCTATAAAATCCAGTCGAAGGTAGGCATGATACTCACTTGAGCGCAAGCATGGTGTGTATTGGTCCTTGCGAGAAGTGTGTGTCCGGGTTTCACATTTCCGCATCCGAGCATCTCGCAAGGCTTTCAAGCAATTTGAAGGTAGATGGTAGGGTAGTTCCAATTGAAGAAATTTTGCACACTGAGAGTCATCTCGCTTCACTCGGGGCGAAGCTATGCCGCGATGGGTTTCCGTATAGGACCCCGCTCCAAATTCGTGCAGAAATGCTCAGGCTTGCAAATAAGTTTGACAGGAAAGTTACGAATAGTCCGTTCTACCAAACTGAAGCTGACCGTGCTTCGTACGGTCGTTCATGTCTCTGGGTAGTTGACAGCGATGATGACGACAATTTCATGCCGTCGTCAAAGGAAAGGAGGGTTGAAGCACTGAGAAAAGGCAAGGAGAAGAAGGCTGAAGCATCGAGCAAGGGTAATGGCAAGAAGGCTGAATCTTCGTCCAAGGGCAAAGGCAAGAAGGCAGAATCTTCGTCAAAGGGCAAGGATGGGAGATAGGTAGATTCTTTGTTTTACTTGTGTTGTATCGTAATTTGCAGTTGTACCTTAATTTGTTCTATCCAGTATTTAGAACTAGTGAAGTTGTAACGTAGATCTCTAGTTGTATGTTACATTAATTTATCGATTCAATGTGGGATGTTTCGTATCAATTATAATATGTCTCATTCAGACGAACATTACTACATCCTTAACAACATCCTTAACAACATCCCACCCAGTTACATAAAAGGATACATTATTACACATCACTAACAGTTACATTACTACATAAACGGACATGCTGGATCGGAGGCTTAGGGGGAACGGCGGGAGGAGCCAGCCGCGTTCGCGGCACGTTTCTGGTTCTCACGCGCACGTTTGCGGCGTAGGGCAAGATTCATGGAGCGTGAGTCTTTCAGCGCCCAATCCAGCTCGGAAGCCTCCTTCGCCTTGAGCTGGTAGGCAGTCATGGCTCGCTGGACAGGGTAGTCGCGGACAGACTGGAAGGAGGCTTCCATGGCCTCCTGTATCTGCAACCCACCACCCTCTTCCCCATCGTCACTCCAGTCGAAGTCGTCGTCCTCCTCCTCCTCCGCGGGAGGAGCGGCGGCGCCTGGTGGAGGTGCAGCAGCGCCAGGTGGAGGTGCGGCGGCACCTGGTGGAGCAGGAGGCCGGTAGCAGGGCATTCCTCTCCACGCCGGGCTCCCGCGGGTGCGCCCAGCATGCTCGACCTCGTCCAGAAGGCGCTGCGGCGGGCGTGGCGGATCCATCTCGTGGAGACGATCCACCCCGTCAGCGACAAATATATAAAGACCTCCAGGGCAGCGCTGGGGGAGGACACGTGCCCAGGGCAGCGCTAGGGGAGGACACGTGCCCGTTGGATTTTTAGAACTAGTCCCGGTTGGTGTTACCAACCGGGACTAATGTAGTATGCCCAATCAGGAAGAAGCACACGGATCGTGTGCTTCCTTCCAGCGCTTGTGAGCCGTTGGATCAGGGGTGTGTTTCTTTTGAGGACTTGTGAGCCGTTGGATTTTTAGAACTAGTCCCGGTTGGTAACACCAACCGGGACTAATGTAGTATGACCAATCAGGAAGAAGCACACGGATCGTGTGCTTCCTTCCAGCGCTTTTGAGCCGTTGGATCAGCGGTGTGTTTCTTTCGAACGCTTCTGAGCCGTCGGATCAGCACTATCACGACCACTTCGTAAGCCATGCGACCCTATATATAGCCCACCTCCTCAGACAGGTTACTCACTCACACCAATCATTCCAGCGTCACTCGGAGAGGCATCTTTGGGCAACCAGCGGCAAGACGTCTCTGATGACCTGCGACCGTTCCAAACGGTTGCAGATCATCAGCGACGTCTTGTCGGACGGTTGTAGAACATCAGAGACATCTTGCCGAACGGCACACAACTAGCGTCTACCTTTGCCACCTAATCCAATGGTTGGATTTAGCCTACCTGATGGCATGTTCCCTGGCATTATTGTGTTCGTCGTTGTTCACCGGCCAGCCATTGGAGCCACCTCCCGTAGGTCGGTGAACAACGACAACACAACGACGCTGTTGGAAACGCAAGCCCTCAGGTAGGTTGAATCCAACCACTGGATTAGGGTGACACAATGATGAATTGCCGAGGAGGTGGGAGTGGTGGTGGTGGAAGTGGTAGCCATGCTCACGACCACGCGACGATTTGCAGTATACAAAGCATTCGGATTCCCGTCATGCAGCCCTACAGGCCCTACGGTGCATTTGATATGCAGTCACTCACGAGGCACTGTAGGGCTGTATGACGGGGAAACCTTGTGTTTTGGTCAGTTTTGCTTATATATCAGGAGGCTCCACACCGCCCTCCGTCCCCTACCCAGGGTGCTGCCCTCTCCCTCCCCTACCTAGGTGTTTGATCAAATTTCCCCCTCATTTTTTCAGATCTCGGCGACAATGTCCGGCCTGTTGGATGCGAGGGGCGATGTCCGGGACTGGGCTCCGCCGATGTATTATGGTTAAATAAAAATGGACCCGGGCTATGTAACTGGATTAAATAAAGATGTATGCGTGATACTTCTGAGTTTACAGTTCTCTTCTGATTTTTTAGAACACAGTTACATAAAAGTTGAATACATTATTACACATCACCAACAACATCCCTATCTAGTCTTCACGTTTTCTTCGTGCGTGTCCCTTTCTTCTGTTTGCGCCGTAGCCATGGAGAATCTTCATCATTTAACAGGATGGATGGGTCAGTTTTCACTGTGAAGGGCGGAATTTCATGAAACTTATTATAATCTTCTGACATGTCTGTCTTGCCCTCGACTCCCACGATGTTTCTTTTCCCTGAAAGAACTATGTGGCGCTTTGGCTCATTGTCGATGTATTCGTTTGCTTATTTTTTTTTTTTTCGGTTGGAGACATGTCCTTCACATAGAAAACCTGAGCCACATCGTTGGCTAGGACGAATGGTTCGTTCATGTACGCAAGATTCTTGAGATCCACTGTTGTCATGCCGTACTTTTGGTCTACATCTACCCCGCCTCCTGTCAGCCTGACCCATTTGCACCGAAACAAAGGGATCTTAAAAGAAGGTCCATAGTCAAGTTCCCATATCTCCTGTATGCAACCATAATACGTGACCTTTGTCCCATTGTCGTTTGTTGCATCAAAGCGGACACCACTGTTTTGGTTAGTGCTCTTTTTATCTTGGGTTTCCGTGTAAAATGTATTCCCATTTATCTCGTACCCTTGGAAAGTACATATAGTCGAAGATGGTGACCTGGCCAACCAGTACAGCTGATCTCCAACAGTGGTGTTATTCATGAGATGTGTCTGCAACCAACTGCCGAAAGTCGCCTCGTGTTTCCGTTGAATCCAGGAGTCAACCTTCCCCGGGTTTTCGGAGCGTACAATATTCTTGTGTTCCACGATATACGGAGCCACCACGGTGGCATTGTTTAGAACTGTGTAGTGTGCTTGAGTGAAAGAATCCCTCTCCATACATACCGTTGCTTTCCTTCCTAGTGTCCCTTTTCCAGTCAGCCTCCCCTCATACCGAGATTCAGGAACACCAATCGGCTTAAGGTCAGGAAGAAAGTCAACACAAAACTCAATGACCTCCTCTGTTCCATAGCCCTTGGAGATGCTTCCTTCTGGCCTAGCACGGTTACGAACATATTTCTTTAAGACTCCCATGAACCTCTCGAAGGGGAACATATTGTGTAGAAACACAGGACCGAGAATTCTAATCTCTTCGACTAGGTGAACTAGGAGGTGCGTCATAATATTGAAGAAGGATGGCGGGAACAACAACTCGAAGCTGACCAGACATTGCACCACATCAATCTGTAACCCTGATAGACTTTCTGGATCGATTACCTTCTGAGAAATTGCATTGAGGAATGCACATACCTTCACAATGGCTAGTCGAACATTTTCCGGTAGAATTCCCCTCAATGCAACCGGAAGCAATTGCGTCATAAGCACGTGGCAGTCATGAGACTTTAGGTTTTGGAATTTTTTCTTTCATATTTACTATTCCCTTTATATTTGACGAGAAGCCAGACGGGACCTTGATACTGAAAAGGGCTTCAAAAAAGATTTCCTTCTCTTGTTTCGTAAGAGCGTAGCTGGCAAGCCCTTGAAACTGCCCTGGATGCATGCCGTCTCGTCCTTTATGACGTTGCTGGTCCTCCCGTGCTTCCGGTGTATCTTTTGACTTCCCATACAAGCCCAGGAAGCCTAGAATATTCACGCAAAGATTTTTCGTCAGGTGCATCACGTCGATTGCAGAGCGGACCTCATGGACTTCCCAATAGGGTAGCTCCCAAAATATAGATTTCTTCTTCCACATGGGTGCGTGTCCGTCTGCGTCTTCGGAACAGGCTGTCTGCCAGGACCCTTTCCAAAGATTACATTTAAATCCTTGACCATACCAAATACATCAGCACCAGTACGGGGACAGGCTTCGGCCGGGTTCTGCCGTGCCATTGAAATGCTTGCCTTTCCTTAAGGATGCCTGTGCGGAAGAAAACGACGATTGTACGGGTACACATTCTTCTTGCATTTATCCAGATATATACTTTCAGTCTCATCTAAACAGTGCGTGCATGCATTGTATCCTTTGTTCGTCTGTCCTGAAATGTTACTAAGAGCAGGCCAATCATTGATGGTTACGAACAGCAACGCTCGTAGGTCAAATTCCTCCTGTTTGTGCTCATCCCAAACACGTACACCTGGTTCGGCCCACAACTGCAAAAGTTCATCAACTAATGGCCTTAGGTACACATCAATGTCGTTGCCGGGTTGCTTCGGGCCTTGGATGAGCACTGGCATCATAATGAACTTCCGCTTCATGCACAACCAAGGAGGAAGGTTGTAGATACATAGAGTCACGGGCCAGGTGCTGTGACTGCAGCTCTGCTCCCCAAAAGGATTCATGCCATCTGTACTTAGACCAAACCATAAGTTCCTTGCGTCACCTGCAAAGTCCGGGAACTCTCTCTCGATTTTTCTCCACTGCCGACCATCAGCGGGGTGCCTCAACATCCCGTCTTTCTTACGGTCTTCCATGTGCCATCGCAACAACTTGGCATGCTCTTTGTTTCTGAACAAACGTTTCAACCGTGGTATTATAGGAGCATACCACATCACCTTGGCAGGAACCTTCTTCCTGGGTGGCTCGCCCTCAACATCACCAGGGTCATCTTTTCTGATCTTATACCGCGATGCAGTGCATACCGGGCATTTATCCATATTCTCGTACTTCTCACCGCGGTAGAGGATGCAGTCATTAGGGCATGCATGTATCTTCTGCACGTCTAATCCTAGAGGGCAGACAAGCTTCTTTGCTTCGTACGTGCTGGCGGGCAATTCGTTCTTTCTTGGAAGCATCTTCTTCATTAGTACCAGCAACTTTTCAAATGCCGAGTCAGTCACACCGGCCTCTGCCTTCCACTTCAGCAATTCCAGTGTGCTACCCAGCTTCTTCTGGCCATCTTCACAAGTTGGGTACAACAATTTGTTGTGGTCCTGTAACATCTGCTCGAACTGCAACCTCTCCTTTTCTGTGTCGCAGCCTCGCCTTGCATCAGAAATGACCCGACCAAGATCATCAGCGGGCTCATCTGGTGCCCGTTCTTCACCCTCTTCTTCTTCTTCGTCATTGCCTTCCATTTCGGTATCAGCGTATTCAGGGAACATGGATCGGTAGTTGTCATCATCGTTCTCTTCTTCATCGCCGTCTTCCATCATAACCCCTCTTTCTCCGTGCTTGGTCCAAACATTATAGCCGGGCATGAAACCGGACCGAAGCAGGTGGCTCTGAATGATTCTTGAGTTGCTGTGATCCTTCACATTCCGACATTCATCACATGGACAAAACATAAAGCCAACCCCATGCTTGTTCGCCTCGGCCGCAAGGCGAAAAGAACGCACGCCTTCTCTGTAAGCGGCAGAGCGTCGGTCACCGTACATCCATGGATGGCTCATCTGCATCATAGAACTATATATCAAACGCAATCACGATGCTAAAATTACTACCGCGCGGTCTAAACGAGAAAATAGTTGCTAACCTTTTAGGACACTTGGAAACAAAGAGGAGGAAGCTTAAGTGTGGCTCGGGCACCTCATATCATGTCTGTCTTGCGTGAACTCAAGTGGCATCGCTCTAACAGGCATTTCACCGAACACCTCTAGTGCATATGAAGAAAAAAAAAACTAGCACCAAACCTACTCCACCTCCTCCACGAAAAAAAAACAGGAGAGGGGGCGGAGGGGCTGCCAAATATATAGGCCCAGACCATTAGTCCCGGTTTTAAATACACCGGGACTAAAGGTGGCCGAACCCTTTAGTCCCGGTTTGTATCTAAACCGGGACTAAAGGTCCTTCTTCCTGTTTCAATTCATTTTTCAATTCGGTCTCAATATATTAATTCATTTTGAATTCAATATGGTGTCATATTAATTCATTTCATTTTCAATTCGGTATCATATTAATTCTCATTTTCAATTTAATATGGATTAAGTAAGATTTACGATTAAGTAATAATAATTATTAATTCATTTTCGATTTCAATTCATTTTCAATTCAGTGTCATATTAATTCATTTTCAATTTCAATTCGGTGTCATATTAATTCATTTTCAATTTCAATTCATTTTCAATTCAGTGTCATATTAATTCATTTCCAATTCACTTTCAATTTCAATTCGGTGTCATATCATATTTTCCATCATGTATATATAGGACTATTACTTAATTCATAACTAGTGGTTCATCCTTAAAATTCATGCACCATGAGCATCCATATTTAGGAGGCACACCCTTCCTAAATTCCAAATTCAATAAAATGCTTGAATGGCAACACATAAATTCATTCCCGGCAAATTCTTTCAATAAAATGCTTGAACGGATATTGTAAATTCATTTGCAATGTTGAATAAAAAGAAAATTCAAATTGGCTCCATCCAAGTTGGATAAAAAGAAAATTCAAATTCATTTACGGCAGAAATTAAAATTCACATGTTTATGCACATACTACTAGAGACACAGACACCCATCTACTCGTACTCCGAAGAATACTTGCGGTACAACTCGAATGAAACGTATGCATCTATTGCTGCATAATCAAGGTTGATCCTGTCAAGACAGTTCTTCTCCCAGAACCCGTGCTGCTCCTTGGGGAATTTTTTCTTCATACCAGCGTACTCCGGGTCGATCAAGACGGCTGCCATATCAGCCATCCCAGTCTTCTCGGGATACCGAAACTGGATCAAGTCCTGGAGATCAATGTGGCAGTCATCTGGTATCTCAATACCCCAGATTCTCATCATCTTGATTTTGTCATTCGTTATATCAACGCTACAAAAATGTATGCCGCTGTTGACAAGGAAATCCATGAGTTCTGGACAGTGCTTGGCACTACTGCAACAACAAAAATGGAACAAATGGAACAAATGTTAAACATCGCTGCAACATTTTGCTATCCTATATGAATCAAAAGAAGCTCTCTCCTATATGAAAAAATGGATTCAAATGGCCACACGTACGTTGCTATCCTATACAATTTTGCTATCCTATATGAATCAAAAGAAGCTATCTTTCCAATAGGATTCAAATGGCCACACGTTGCTATCCTATGAAATTTTGCTATCCTATGAATCAAAAGTTCTCTTTCCAATAGGATTCAAATGGCCACACGTACCCTATGCAATTTTCCTATCCTACAAGAAGTTCGTGTTACCTTGACCATTGGAAGACCATGACATGGTTCTTGTGAGCAAGTTGGATGACGGCAACATCTCGTCCATCGGCCGTGTACTCGAGATCAAGGCCAAGGAACTTGTGTTCATCCTCGTCATGCCATCGCTTCAAATCGGCAAGAAGACCCGGGACCCTAGCGCAGTCGTTCGTGTAGGCAACATCGAGAAGGGTCTTGCATGGTGTTGTCACATCAGTAAACTGAATACCAATTCGATTCATGGTGGAGGATTGGGGAAGAAGAGAGGAGAGCAAGAGGAAGAGAGCCCGTACCCGTACTGTAGCAAAATTTCATCGTTTCCCCTCCCGATCAATTAGAAACAACTTCCAAAGCGCGCGGGAGGCAAACGGTTCGTACTTTTTAGTCGCGGTCCGTATTACGACCCGGGACTAAAGGTCTCGCGCCAGGCGAACAGTTGCCAGGACACTTTTAGTCGCGGTCCGTGTTACGAACCGGGACTATTGGTCCCTAACGAGCCGGGACCAAAGGGTGCCGTACCCTTCGGTGTTTTCGGGGCGACGTGGCCGGACCTTTAGTCGCGGCCCAGGCCACAGCCGGGACTAAATGGGCCGAACGTAAGGTCAGTTTTCTACTAGTGGGTGTGCGTGCGTGCGTTCATAGGGGTGAGTGTGTGCGCGTGTATGTGAACGCTTACGTTGTACTGTGTTTCGCAAAAAGAAAAACTAGACACGTGTCAAGTGAGCTCCAATAATTAATCTGCACTTTTCTCATTCGCTCCACTGCTGGTAGATGTATACGTACGGCAGCACTATCATCCACGTGGCACGCTCGTCACGTTTCACGGCGGCGCGACATGTCACAAGAGTATGGCCGTACGTGGTTGATCACACTCGAAGGGTGCACACGGCCGGCTACTGTTCATAGCCGGAGACCGGTGACGTGTAGTATGTCGGCAGCAGAAAATATGACATGTGATTGGCACGCATGCATCGTGCATGCTTTTGAAGGATCGGTTTTTGGCGGCTTGTGCGTGGGGTTTATCGTCAGATCGATTGGCTATAATGGCAATCGATCGTCCGAAATGTTTGTCGGGACGTGGGATGTGTAGTGTGCATGGTTGCTGGATTGTCCACGTAGGCGGTGCAAACGGCGATGAGGTCGATCTCCGTGGAGGCCTCGTTTTCGGCTGTTGATGATTGGACACCATGGTTTTGCTCTTTCGGCTCGCATGCATGCTTGATGCATGTGCTATTCTCTTTAGACTAGTCACAATGAGGAGTAACATAGGAGTAACATCAGTGCCACATAGGCAAAAAATCTGATATGGCGGGTAATTAATGAGGAGAGAGATGTGTGTGGTAACTAGCTATGTTACCATAACATCACACATTTCAAGGCAAAATGAGTGTATAACCTATTAAATATGACACTACACACATGTTACTCCCCACTATGGAGGTAGTAACTTAGAGTAGTAACATATGCATGTTACTAATCTAAGTTATTCCCCATTGTGACTAGTCTTATGGCTTTCCTATAGATCATTTTAACTGAATTTTACTTTTTCTTAAAGCAACATAATGTGATCTCGGTTCCATCGATCATGAATATGTGATTAGGTACACAACCGGACCCCAGGAATATTTCGAAGCCCGGGCAAACAGTTAAATTTTAGATTTAGAATGCTAATTTCTTGTCTAATCTATCTATCTATCTATTATATACTAAAAGCAAAATGTGTTAGTTTTTCGAGGCACCACGTTAAGCCACATCATCTAAATTAATTTTAGTTGTTAGATCTAAAATATATGGCTAAGATGTAACAAGAAATTTGTAGTTACGTAACGGCAAATTTTAGTTTGACACGTTTAATCTGTATCCACACAAGACGTGGATTTGAAAAAAAAAAAGACCCAACCAGGTACGTATTATCAATTCAACCCAAGCCAATAGCACTCCAGAAAAAAAGAACTAGCTGCGTCACGTTCCTAAAAAAAAGATGTGGCACATAGCTGGATACCCGATGGATTAGCTAGGCCTATCGAATCTCAAAAGGAAAAAAAATGACCTACCGTATGTGTACAATTCATAGCATCCTGTCAACTGCTTCTCCAAAGTAAACTTGACATGTCACGATAAAAAAAGCTTCTGCACCGGTTAGAATATGGCGGTACACGTATAATAAAAACGAAATGTACACTTTCTTTTTTAGGAAAGGAAAAATGCTTCTCTGGTAGTAGTCGAGTATACAAATATATACTCACTCCGCGCATTTAAATTAAACTGATCAATGACATACAATTTTCACCACAAAATTAGTATATTGGCACATGAATTTTTTTTTTTTTTTGTAAGACGAGCAACAAAGACCAGCATAAAATAGCGTGCATTATATTTTTGGACGGAAGGAGTATATATGTAATATGTTTGTGCATGAGTGGACCAAAAATGATAAGCTATCTACATGGTTTTTTCTAAGCATATGATGCGTTATCGACATACGCACAAGTACACTGCCAGCACACACATACACATACACACTCGCAGATAGTCTGCTGACGACCAGAGTTGTGGAGTTTCAATATTTGCGAAGTCACCTCTATTGATGGTAGCGTCATTTGCTGTTTAAAATATAATCTGATTTAGCGACACACTTATGGTGCAAATACATATGTTTCATTCATGGTGCTGGTTAGAAACTAGCACCTTCCTACCCATCTAACCATACATCGGTTCTCCAAAAATAATTACACTTATAATGTATTGAGTACCAAACATACATAGAGAAAATAAAATTTGACAATAAATTTAGTTAAAACATTATGCTCAAGGATTTACATCGTATCCCGGCACTCAATCCACACAGGCTGTACTAAAGGCTGAAGTCGGACGTTTCAACATTGACGAAGCCACCACTAAGTTATCGATAAGAACAACACTTTCCATTTAAAAGATAATCTCCCTTAATGAGACACACATAGTAAAAATTAGGGTGTTCATATGTGGTGATTAGAAATGCAAGCACCTATCTAGCTATCCAACCACGTGTTGGTTATCTAAAACATCTACATTTCAAATTTTTTGAAACATAGAAGAGCAGCTCATGAAAAACATTCTTTTACAGGTTGCGCATATTACTGTGATAAGACTTAAAGTTTAAAAGTTCCACACCGACATAAGAAACACACAATCTTCACGAATTTCAGTTTAATTATAAAAACGTGGTTCATGATTGTTTATTTTGTTAACTCTATGCATCTAGACCATATGGGCACATCACCATTGATAAAATAGCTAACACAAGAAAGGGCAATCAAGCCATCCATCCATCGCAATTGCATGCGGTGCCTTGCTTGAGGAGCTAGTCTAGACATGGGGCCGGGGGAATCAAGTAAGCGTAAAGTGAGCTTTGCTTGCCATGCCTGCATGAACGGGACGAGGGTTAACGCTAGATAATTAGCTCTAGCTCAAGGTCCTGGATAAGAATCCAGGGAGGGAAGTCACTGGCTAGCTAGTGTGTGTATGTACGATTAGCACAAGTTGCACGCAAGATTTAGCGAAGGCGCGTATCATGCACTACCTATGCGCGGTTATTAATTAGGACATGTACGAAAAAGGTTGGCTAGGACACTAGCTATGCTATACCATGTGATTTGTCATTTTTGCACAGGGCGGCCATGCTCAGGTACGTGCATGATTTTTTTCGGAATATTTTGAACAGTTTTCAATTTTTTCGATTTTTCCGAAAAAAAAGGGAGCAAATGCTCCCCGGTGCACAAAATCCACTCTCCTGGATTGGACACTACAAAGAAGGTTGGCTTGGACACTAGTAGCAGCTATGCTATACTACCATGTTAGTCTTGGGCTACTTAATTAGCTTAGGCCTTGTTTACCTCTAGTGTATTTTAGTGGATGAGAGAGGATTATCCCGGATTGCGAAAAATCTCCACTAGTTTGTTTACTTCAGTGTATTTCAGGGGATGGGAGGAGATAATCCTCAAATATCCCCTACCAATCATCTCATTTTTGCCTAATACAAAAACTCTAGTACATGCTAGTGTATTGTAGGGGAAGAGTATATGTGGGGATTTGTGGGGATTGGGTGTTCACCAAATCCCCTCTCATCCCCACTCTTCCCATCCCTAAGGCCTTAATATACTACGGTAGAATACTTTTCTAGGAGAAGAGAGATTGGCCTGGCTTCTCTCAGCCTCCAAACAATTCTCGGTTAAGTCCTTTTACATGGCAATGCAGGCGCGTGCAAGTGTGTCGTCGAGATTTTAGTGGAAAATAAAAATTCCGTTGAGGATCAAAACGTTTATGTGGTTAGTCATTAGAAAAAGTATTCTTACTAGGGACGTTCTGTTCAAGAGAGGAGGAGAGTGCTCTAAGAGTTGTCTCTTTTGTGGACAAAATGAGAGCATTGATCAACTCTTCTTGCAATGTCCCCTGGCCAGATATGTCTGGAAGGTGGTATGTAGCTACTGGACTTAACTGTCAGTTTGCTAATGCCCATTACTGTCTAACAGACTGGCTTGATAGTTTTTGCATTAAGCAGAAGAAGAAGATTTTGGTTGGGATAGCTGCGATTTTCTGGGGGATCTGGAAAACTGGAAACCTGCCTTACTTTGAAAATAAGTGGCCAAATGAACCTACTGAAGTAATCCATAGTGGATTGATTGGTGGGCAAACTTGCAGGGATCAGAGGACGTAAAGCTGGAGCTACAGGTGGGCGCAAAGTTGCTGGTGCAAGTCGCGGATGAAGCGTTCAGGAGCACAAAGAGTTGGGCGTCTTGGAGACTGAGGCTGGATGGATGAAGTTAGCTTGGATAGGAGTCGTTTTGTTACTCTGCTCACTCTTACTGAGTTCCTGGGCTGTGTTCCCGTGTTTGGCTGTACTTAAACCTTGTTTTTACTTTTGGTGGTTGCGGTGTTGTGGAGGATCTTGTAGCCTGTGGTTTCTATTAATGAAATCGGAGGAAACCTTTTACTCTAAAAAATCTTTTCTCTGCTTAATATATAAAGCTCGCTGGATCTTTTAAAAAAGAATTTTCTCTTTGATTTTTCATGGAGTACTCATCATGATGCGAAAGATTGTGGTCAGTTCACGCAAGACGAAAGGAAACGGTCGCAGGTAGCCTTTCCGATGCGTTGGCGGTACATGGGTGGGTCCCCGTTTCTCGTTTTGGGATACGGTGGACGGCGAGCTCGCTAGGCCAGTGGCCACCACCGGAATTCGATCGGCCGAATCCAGTCCAATGCTGTTGGCGCATCGAGATTTCTCGGGCTCTCGGCATGCACGCGCCTTCCAGCTCACTCCAACGTGCTGCTGCTCCCCGTGCCGGTGCCGCCGCCCTTGGCATCTGATCGGAGGTGCGGCGCCTGTCGCCGTCAGGCCGGCTGTGATCGGATAGGCCAGAGAAAGTATAGCCTTATTTAGCAAGGGAGACGATACGGATCAGAAACAGCCCTTGCCGGCTACGAAAACTGAACGAAAGGACTCGAGTTTTAGCACGGATGCGTCGCGCCGGCCTAGCTAGCTACATAACCTGTGGACCAACTGGGCAACTGGGTGTGTGTTCGTGCGTGCAGCTGAGACGATCGTCGATCGGGGTGGTGGCCTTTTCTGAAGACGAAAGGTTCGAGCAGAATTAGCAGGCTAGCTAGGAGGGTGTGGAGGACGTCACGTACGCTTAACTGCCAATTCTGCTCGACTCACGGTCACGGTAACAGACCAATGATCGATAGTTCTGGCTCCCGGTGTTTGTTTCCGTTTGTCTTCTTCCCCATCTTCAGAAATTTCTTCTGTATATTTGATTTCTTCTGCATTTTCCCGTTTGTCAAGGTGGTGACTTGGGAGTACTTAAGATAAAGCAGCCAGCTCTATCCTGACTTTGCTGATCTTGATGTGTGCGTCGATCGAGTCAAATGGTTTAGGTGACCTACGTACGAACGTAGTACGTGCACAACAAGCGGGAACAAGTCTGAAATCTCTGGATCTAGCGGTTCGTGACGGAAGGCTCGGGCTTTTTCCGACAGGTAACAAAAAAGAGACGACGAGGTGCTCACTCCATACTTTTATCTTATCTCCTAACCTAACCAATCCCGTGCGACCGATCATTCCCCGTTAACAGATCTAGACGTTAATAGCAATCCCCGTTAATTACAAGGATCGAGTAACGAAGGCTTAACTAGAGCGCCAAAATGCACTCTCGAAGGCACGCCTGTACTGCACCAATTATGTGGCCGGCCGGCCGCTTAATCATTCAGAGTTTCACTGACGGAACCGCCCGTGTTTCTAATTAGCAGCGGGTGAAAGTTTTTCTTTTCATAAAGAGCAGCAGCAGGTGAAAGTTACCGGCAGGTAAATTCAACGGCACGCGTGCGCCCGGTGACGGTAATTTCCGAGAACCCGGCCCATGCATGATCGATGCCGCCGAAAGCGCTGCTGGCGCGGCGGTCTGCCGGCGATGTCCGGCGCGGCGCCGCCGTACGGAGGAGTTAGCCAGCGGCATGCATGTGACTGTTTCCTGGCTCCGCAACTAACGGTAGCAGACCAATGATCGATAGTTCTGCCTCGTGGTGTTTCCGTTTGTCCTCTTACCCATCTTCAGAAATATCTATATCGGACAGAAAAAAACCCCTTCGTCCCGTCCGCTCCCGCGAGCGGAGGGGCGAAACCCTAGCCGCCGCACCACTCGGCCTCCTCCACGCCTTCCCTCCCCCCTGCCGCCGCCGGAGGGCGTCGCCGGGCAAAGCCCGGGCGGCGCCGGCGGCGGCGGGGATCTCTCTCCCCCTCCCTCGGTGGTGACGGCGCGGGCCGTCGCGGCCGGTGGGGGCGTGGCGCTGGGCGTGGGGCGCCGCGGCGTGGCTGCTTGGCGGCGGCGTGGTGGCTTCGCGGTTCTTGCGTGCTCGTGGTGGTTGCGGCTGCAGCGAGCGGCGCTGCTCTGCTCCCGGTAGGCTGGGGTCGAAGGAACCTCCATGGATCTTGGCGACGGCGTGGTGGACTGGAGGCCATGTCGTGGAGGGTTCGGTGGTGGTGGTCGGGCGTTCGGCCGTTGTGCGTTCGGGTCGGGGCAGGGGCCCCGTGCTCGAACCCATCGACCCCACCCCCAGATCTGAGGACGCCGGCAGCCATGGGGCTGCTGGTTGTCAATCTGCCGGAGGCGCTCTCTCGGGTCCAGGGTGGCGGCTTGGGTAGCGCCGCCGGCCAGTCTTCGCGTGCTTTCGACCGATGTCCGCACTCCTTGGGGTGGTGGCGGCTTCCGTCTTCCTTCAGTTCGCGGTGCGCAGAGTTGGGATGCCGGGGCGGCGGCCCTGGAAGGTGGGAGACATGTTGGTTGGCGGGCGAGCCAATGTCTCAGGTGCTGGCCGGCGACCACGGCCGCGAGGGCGGCAGGTGGCTGGCGAGTAGCAGGCTGTGTGTAGAAGGCGGAGAGGGTTTGTCGAGGGGAAACCCTTGCCTGAGTTCGTCTCGGGCCGTGACGGCGACGTCCGTGGACGGCGTTCCCTTCTTGAAGGCGTCGCAGTGGCCCCTCTCGGTCCTTCTAAGCTCCGGATGAAAATCTAAGATCCTTGGATCGGGCGGTGGCGGCGCTCTGGCGCCGTGTTCTTCTTGAAGACTCCGTCTTGGAGTACATGGAGTGTTGCTCTCCGGAGGTGGTTGGCGGCGGTTGCGACTCTGGTGGCAGCCTCTTGCCGGGCTCTCTCTGGCAAAGTCTACAGCTTTCTCTGCACCGCGGCGTTTCTTTGCTTGGGCTACCTGATGCCTGTCTACAC
The DNA here is from genome assembly GCA_947311845.1 of Poa pratensis. Classification (NCBI taxonomy): domain Eukaryota; kingdom Viridiplantae; phylum Streptophyta; class Magnoliopsida; order Poales; family Poaceae; genus Poa; species Poa pratensis. The sequence goes on along the minus strand of CAMZMU010000091.1, from coordinate 33,737,171 downwards.
GTCGGTGCACACCTGTAATCTCCTCGGCGTCCCTTGCGGCTTCCTTGTTGAGCCTGTCTACCTTTGTGGACAGTGGCGGTGTTCTTCGTTGTTCGCCTGTAATCTTCTCGTAGTCCTGTTTCTTGTGTGTGTGTGTGCAGGGTTATGTTGTATGCTGGGTTCAGCACTATGTATCATCTTCGCCGTTTGGCGTTATTAATTTAACGCTGGGCCTTTGGCCTTTTATCTAAAAAGAAATATCTATATCTATCGTACGTACTTGAGGCTCTTTCTGGTTGATTTCTTATGCATTTTCTCCTTTGTGAAAGTGGTGACTTGGGAGTACTTAAGATAAATCAGCCAGCTCTATAATGAATTTGCTGATCTTGATGTGTGCGAGTGCGTCAAGTCAAATGATTTAGGTGACCTACGTACGTACGTACGTGCACACGCAGCGGGAACAAGTCAGAAATCTCCTCCGGATCTAGCGGTTCATGACGGAAGGCTCGGGCTTTTTCCGACAGGTAACAAAAGGAGACGACGAAGTACTCACTCCATTCTTTATCTTATCTCCTAACTAGCCTAATCAGTCACCAGCAATCGATCAATCAATGTATAACAGCGACGTTAAGAATCTCGTTAATTACATGGATCAAGTAACGAGGCTCGAAGAACAGGCTACTAATTATCAAAGCCTCGTTCGGAATTACTCAAATGCACGCCGGTGCTGAGCCAATTATATGGCCTTCCGCTGGCCGCTTAATCATTCATAGTTCACTTAGCGGCAGGTAAATTAAACGCACGCGCGCGGTGGCGGTAATTTCCGGGAACCCCCATCCCATGCATGATCGATGCCGCCGATCGAAAGCGGTGGCGCGGCGGTCTGCTGGCGATATCCGGCGCGGCGCCGCCGTACGGAGAGCATGTGACCGTTTCACATGCCATGGACCGTGAGGTCTATCTATCCATTCATCCAGGGATAAATTAGCCGGGAAAAAGTACACGCACGCGCGCGGGGCGGGCAGGTAATAAAACAGAAGGCATCAATCAACCTCGGGATCGATCACGCTAGCCTAATTAATTCTTTGCATCGTACCATTACTTAATCTCAGGCGCCGCTTATAACGACGACGGTCAATGATTTGCTCATGTTATCGCTGATGGGATCAAAGAGGCAGCCATGGATGGATATAGTAAGTTGACATATGGTTAACTTGGTAGTGTTTAGGTCGTCAGGGACTCTTTGATTAGGCGTGATAGGGATGTGATGGGCGTGCGTGAATCGACTAATTTACCTACTCCGTACTTACTTTGGAGTTTTCTTTGATCCCTTCTTGTTTGTCAAGAGAATCGAAGGGATGTTAACATATGGTTAACATAGTGGTTGATCACACTCCAAGGTTGCACACGGCTACTGTTCATAGCCGGAGACCGGTGTAGTATGTCGGCAGCAGAAAATATGACACCTTTGATTGGCACGCATGCATCGTGCATGCTTCAAGCAATAAATGAAGGATCGGTTTTTGGCGGCTTGTGCGTGGGGTTTATCGTCAGATCGATTGGCTATAATGGCAATGGATCGTCCGAAATGTTTGTCGGGACGTGGGATGTGTAGTGTGCATGGTTGCTGGATTGTCCACGTAGGCGGTGCAAGAGGACCGTGAAGTCGGCGGCTCACCTTCTCTCGCAAGGGCCTAGTCAAGGAGCTCGGTCTTTACTATCTCGATTTTCAGTTGTGTCCGGCGATATCCCTCAAGAGTTGGTGGCTTGGCATAACCGGATACCAGACCAGCAACCTCACCGCAAAGCCATGGGTTCCCTTACCTTGCTCAGATCTTTCGAGATTTGGATTGAAAAATATGTGTGTGTATTCCGTAACAAGCAAACTCCTCCGACGGTGGTTTTCAACAACATCAAGAAAGGGGCAAAACTTTGGGAAACTGCGGGCGTGAAGCCTTTGAGTGAATTAATGTCGGGAGAGTAATCGGTTTTGTAATATTTGTGGTGTCGTGTATCTTGTCAGACTGAAACACCTTCTTAATTAAATGAATGGGACAAAGCTTTCGCCCATGTTTTAAAAAAACCTGCTGCAAACTTCGGCTCGTTTTTACATTGCTTGATGGTGCATCACTCATTTGCACTTGGGGAGACCATGGGAGGACCGAGAGAAGAGGTAGGGGTTGTCCAGGGCAGGCCCATCAACTCTCTTCAGCTCTGGGGATTGGGGCAACTGCTTATCGGTCTAGCTCATGCCATATGGGTGCTCATTCAGCCACCTTATAGTTGCATGGGGGATTAGAGGATCTTCAACATTCTTTTTGGAAATGGGGTAGCCCAGCCTCTGCCATGCGACCGCTTATTACTTTATGAGTACCGAAATCACAATTATTACAATTCATGAATGGCATAATATTGAGGCATGGGTCAACCATCTAAAATTATTCACTAACATAGAACGCCTATGCATTGAGTTACTTAAATTTAAGCCGCCGACCACACTGGCATAATATGTACTGTGCAAGCGTTTCCAAATGGTTGCACCCAAAATTCATGCCCTGGCAACGCTCCTCCAGCAGGAGATAAGACCATATACTATCCAATGTGTGGCCAAAAGAATAACCTGTAAAAAGGAAAAGCTAATTTATTTAATTTAATTTTTTAGTTGGCGATTACTATTAGTGTAATATTTTAATACGATATAAAGAGCAAAGCCAAATTTTCAACTTATATTGATTCCATCATAGATCTCGCAAGACATATTTAATTAGCCACGAAAAACAAATAACGAACCTTTCTAAAAAACAATCAACTTATGCTTTGGAAGTTTCTACAAATATATACGATTAACTTCTCATATACCAAAACATCTATTAAGATATTTTCTAGACCATGTGATTTAGAAATCACTACCATAAATATTTATAATAATATAATTTAAGCAATTTTAAAAATTAAACTTATGAAGAAAATAATGTTACAAAATCAGTATTTAAATATAGCGCAATGCAAGTGTACTTTTCATCGATATATATTACAATTGTATAACAAACAACACTGAATTAATATTTAATTTTATATTTGATTAACTATGTAAAATAAGTAATGAAAATTATACTCGTCAAGAGCGTAGCAAGCTATGAACGAGTTCTAAGTATAAATGTTTAGTATAAAAATAATATAATTAATTCAATTCGCCCGTGGTTCTTTAGTTATGCTTGGACCGGCCCTGGCAAACCAGTCACATATTCTTCTTCGGCATGTTAATTAATTTTCCATTATGTCTTCATCTTCCAAAGTACACAATGTTTCATTATTATTTAGTTGAAAAATAGTAAAATTAGGTGCTAGTGTTTGTCTACAGTTTAGAGGAGACCATATGGAGAGTGGAAAGGGGGCATCGGTGGAGAAGGGGGGTGCATGGTATAAGGGAGTGCCATGGAGGGGAGGAAGGGCCACATTGCGGTGGGGATGAGGGGCTCAGGCGCTCAGCTTGGCTGACTTTGTGTGGCTAAGTCACAGCTACAGTACGCTGACTTAGGGCGTGTTTGGTTACCTGGGTCATTTTTGCCCTCCTTGTACTCTTGCCCCAGTGGGCCTGGCCCCGAAAAATGAGGTCTTGGCCACGTTGTGCAGGGCATTTGCTTGCCCACAAAGAGGCGGCCAGACCCGTGCCTCTTGAGACGAGTTTTGAAGACCCGGTGTTTGGTTTAGATCTCTGTTTCACATACTCTCACCTCCTCTCTTGTGGTGAGTTTAAGTCACACTACCTCAACACCGGTGATGACTCCGGCGATGGAACGGCGTGGTGGTGGTGCGGTGACGAAGGTTGTGATGGAGGTTACACTCTTACACAATCACTATAGCTGCTACTGCGCGGTGAAGCTCACGGCGACGATCGGCGGCGCTACGTGCAGTATAAACATGCATATATGAACTACAACTCGACTCGTATACGATCTCTGAAACAGAAAAGTTACAACATGAAAGTTGTGCGGAATGTCGAGATGAACATGCTCGTCAAAGGGCATTTCAAACGGTCAACCGAGTGCGACGAATTTGCCAAAATTCTCCAAAAATGTTCCAAACTTCGGTTCGAATTTGAGGAGTTACACTCGACGAAACATAGAGGTGAGCACGGGAATGGAACCTACTCGTCAAGACACATCTTTTCATGTACACTTTAGTTTGATTCGAGGTATATTTAAAAGTCACTAAGTGGAGAAGATTAAAGGGTGACCGGAGACTATCGTTCCCAGCGAGCCATGTGCAGAGATCGCACATGGGCTGTCGGGTGAGAACAATCCTGGCTCAAGGGAAACGGCCAAATCGGCCGTTCCTCAAGGGCCTGGCCCGACGGTGCTTTAAAGTTCGTGTTGTACAACAACGCAGCCCAGTCCAGGCAACCAATCAGGCCAAAAACTGCGTGGAACAGTGGAAAACTAGCCCACCCAGGAAACCAAACATGCCCTTAGCACTCATAACCGTCTGATTGAGAATCAACGGATAAGATGGAACCAGTACTGTTGAAAAAACATTGTTCGTGAAACACAGCGTGAAAACATTGTGCAAAACATGTGTAGACTGCACTGTGACATATGCGGTTTGTGATCTAATGGCCAAGAGGAAGCAAAGTTAGCAGCATTGTTCATTGGCTGACTTCGCCACAACAAGTCGGCGAATCTTGAGTAGGGGATGAGCGGCACCATTCTGGTGTAAGGAGAGGCACCATGGTGCTGTTGGGAGGGGCCCATGAGGGACAGAAAAATGAATGGAGAGGGAGAGCCATGGAGAGCAGAGGGAGGATAGAGGATATAATTGGCAAGAAAGTACATTGGGTCACCGTGCCTTTTATGCATCAGCCGTTGTTTCGGCACCCTCGCGTGGTCATGGTTGTGCGAAGAATGGGTACATGAGTATGAATGCGTGGTTCACTCGCTCTCAACATGCAAATAGGCTAGTGTGCCCCCAAGAGAGCTGCAGATTTGGTGACTCTAAACTGGCCCAGTTATTGCGAGGATGCGAGTCGCCCGGTACCGATGTGAAATTAATCACTAGAAAAAGGTCGACCTTATAGAAGACCTGCACCACGCGATGTTATCTTGAGAAAAAAAAAGTGAGGTATGGGGATGTGAGAGAGAGTCACTGGAGGGTGGGAGAGTGAATTTTTCTCTCTTATTTTTACGAAACTGGTTTGAAAAATAAATATGTTTTGAATACATCAAGTGTTGCATGACTGAGTTATAGCGAGCAGAAGTAGTAAAGAAATACAGGTGTATCCCTTTTTGTTAATCCACCTATTTCCAAACATTATTTCTAAGTTTTTTTTTCCTTATTCAGGAGACTCAAGTGAAACTGAAAATATTGTCAGTTTCGACTCATGCGCAGCTCCTAAGCCACAGAAATCTCAATGCAAACCTGACGGTTGTAGAGTTGACTGAGATCTATTTTACTCCCTCCGATCAGAAAAGGTTGTCGTGAGGTGTGTAGCAATTTGTACAAGTCTAGATTGTTTCCACGACAATCTTTACCAACCGGAGGTAGTTGAGAGTTCACCACACCGTGTGTTTGTATGCAGAGATGCTCGAAATTAATCCAACGTTGAGCACATGTGTCGAGACGGCGAGACTTTCGTCGGACATGCTTGTTTGCCGCCGTGCGCCGTGCGCGCGCGCGTCCAGTTGTGTGGCCGGTACACGCCATGAAACGCTGCAACACGCACAAGCCTCCTCCCCCCTAGCCAGCCACATGTCCGCGCCACGCGGCCTGGCGACGGCAGCCAATTAAGCTAAACCACTAGTTAATTAACATGTCGTCATCATGGGCACTATATATACAGTAGCATATATGTAATCTCGATCCATCCAAATTGTTTGGTGCTTCACCAACACACTGAAGCAACAACAACTCGATCGATCGCCTGTTGCCAACGTACACCAGACGCCAACCCGCGCGAGATGACGCACGTACTAAATCTCATAAAAAACGCATCTAGCGCCAGAAAGAGCGTAATCTAATCGGCAATGGCTACAGTAATGCCACTGGGTGGCGCCGAGCTGTAGTGGATGGATCGCTTGTATTTGTGTGTACACCAGGATAACTATGCCAGCTGTTGTGCGTACGTACCGGAACTTGGGCGCCACGTACACAGTAGATATACGTAGTACCAGCTAGCATAGGCACAACACAAATGCGTGGGTAGGCAGGGACGGGAATTAACGCTTGCCGTGCTTAATTACTGGAGCGTACAATACACATGTACGTATATCCAAAGAATACGTCGTCATGGCCGTCAAGAAATTCAAGGTGCGGCATGGCATGTAGGCGTAGTACAGTGTACAGTAAGTCTACGAGGATGTCGGATCTTTTTTTTTTTTTTTTTTTTGGTAGGCAATATTCAAAGCGCCGAGAGACGACGACGACTGGATGGAAATGGCAAGATCGAATAGAAAACAAATAAAGGTACTCCCTCCGTTCTAAATTAGATCACTTCCATTTAGCCAAATATAAACAAATAAAAGCTGCGGTGCTAGCTGTCTGCCATTCTGCATTTCCTATGGAGTACCATTTTTGCTGTCAAATGATGTCTAGGTGTCCCGTTAGTTAGTCAGAAGGTTGGCTCTACCCCTGAGATCGAGCCCTCCTTACGTACACACCAATACTACCTCATCCACTCCTCACGTACGTACGTGGCACTGGCGGTATTAAAATTTCTTTTCAGGCGCCAGTGCGTCCTTGTCACGATGTACGATTTGGCAAGTGGTGTACGTAGTTTACGCGGGACACAAGTGTCGCGCTAATTTTTTTTGATGAAATCCGTGTTAATTGTGCGATCAACTTACAGATAACCATATATAGATTTCGAACTAATCTGCAGCTACACTAATCTTGAACAGGTAAAATGAGTTATGACATTCAGATTCACAGTCAGCGAAAGGAAAGAAGCTGGCCACCTTCCACGGACGTCACGTAGGCAGCTAGTAGATTTGATTTGATGGTTCAGAATTTCCTCTGCATTTGTTATTTGGACGCTGGGGTCTTCTGCTTGACTTTGGTACATACGTACAACGCGGTGCACTATATAAAGTATACTCCGTATTTCTTTTCTTTGAGGAACTATACTGCATAGTTTATACGCGACTTGCCGTTGACATACACACGAGTAGTATATCCGAACCTGGCCATTAGTCGGTGACCGGCCGCCTATATATGATCGTCGGTGGGTTCCCGTTCAGGGTGGCAATATGAAAACGTACGGAGCCACTTGATCATCAGACAAATAATTTGTGCAGAGAGACGATTCGATCTGGGCGTGCCTAGGATTTGGTGTCGAATCAAAGCATAATCGATCGTACGCACCCGTGCGGCCTCGAAAGCAGCGAAGCCGCAATACTGACCCGTGGATTCCGGGTTTGACCGTGCCGTGCGTGCGTGCGCGCGGTCTGGACGGTTTGGAATCGTGTGCAGTAGTGGACAGAGGAATCGATCCATGTTTTCAGCCTGCATTTGACTCAAAGCTGCTGCTAGATCTCCATCGTTGCCTCGGGTTCCAATGAGCCAGGATTTTTGGGCTGGTTGCCGCCCCGCGTGCACGAGACGAATCCAACTCGTCGTCGAGTGATCAGCACACGATCCTCCTGTAAAACACTTCTCTTCTGTATTTTTCTGTGGTATAGAACAGGCAGATAGCTTAGACTTCTTTTTGTGAGACAAAGCTTAAACTGAGTAAGCGATTTCGGTTTCAGGAAACGGTCGGAAGTCGTGCACTAGTCGCGTATTCTCATGGGCCGAAAGCGAGTAGTGGCTCGCGTAGATCAGCATTTGGCCCGTTCAAGCTGCCGAAACAATATGAAACGGCACAGTAGGCTAGCCCGTGAGCGTCAGTGAAGCATACGAACCACTAAAGCCCATGGATGGTTCTCAAAACAAAAAAAAATAAAGCCCATGGATTCGTCAAAGAGTCGACAGCATCAGGCTGAACGGCCAATTTCTATATATGGCGCATGGCGACGGGAGGCATCGCGCCGCCTGAAACCGCCTTCCAGGGACGGCCCATCTGGCCGTCTTTTCCTTATATTTTTACTTTCTATGTTTTCTTTTCTTTTCTGTTTTATTTTTTACTTTTCACATTTTTATGATTTTGCAAAATGTTTAAACAAAACAACGTATATAAAATAAAAAAAAATCATCCGTTGAAAAGGGTCACGTCATTGCAACCCATTTAGTGGCGCTGCAGGCGCCGGAGCCTCCCGTGCCACTTAAAGCGGGATATACGAGCTCCTGACTGACGGGCGACATGCTGCCCTTACTCCCTAGGTCCAGTCCAAGCGTTTAAAAATTTGGGTATGTACAGCCAAAATTTAGTGCGAAAAGTCGCACAGCTATGATAATGCCACGAAAATTTCTGCTACATCCATGTTAAAATTATGTCTCGCCTGGCTATTGAAATTTTACCCGTGAACCATGCAAAAATACACATCTAATCCTAGTGAGCGATGGATGATGCGTGCATTTCATATAGAGTGTTTATTTACTTATTACATGTAGAGAGAGGCATTTCTGTATTTTTATCGCGCCAACACTTTATTACATGTACGCACTTTTATGTCTATGTATGTAGGAAGTCAAAATATTAAAGAGTAATTCTACATATGGTATGTCCTCAAAAATTCTACATATGGTAGTTTTACCTAGTATGGACGAAATATGCTGATTAGGTGCACTTAATTACTTCCGTGTGGAAAAACAATTCGCTAGAAATAAAGAAGAAGGAGAGAAATGCACACCAGAGAATAAACAGAGGACATAACGACCACCAGTACAGTCACGCTCGACCATACTGGATACCGTATCGCCTCTAGATCGACCTCCTTCTCCAGTACTTTAACCTTGTGGTCTCGGATTTCCAAACGAGCAGAGGACTGCCACCACAAAAACAGTCCCAAAAACCTAGCCCCGAGAAGGAATCCAGAGGGGAAATCAGCAGGAGGCTGCCACCATCTTCACCGCTGCGATCCAGAAGGCCAAGCATCCATCTCCTTCATCTACCCTCAACGAATCCCTCCTCCATCTCCTTGTAATCCCCAAAATTGTAGTTGTGGATTTGCAAGTGTACACATACTATTTTTCATCTTTCATCCATACTATTAATATGATGTTGTCTGGTACTTTCATGTCTGAGTAATTTCATTTCCCGGGCTGAGGGGGGCGACGCCCCCCCCCCCCCCCCCCCCCCCCCCGACATACGTGTAGCTCCGCCACTGCTCTCCTGCAGACACTTTCTTCATGATTACAAGATGTGTATTTGTAATTTGTAAGAAACAACATCAACAACTAACAGTTTTGTCCCAAACAAGTGAAAAATAAGAAAAAAGAAAAATAATACAAAAAGTAAATCAAGGTTCAGGCACATCTATTGTTGATTTCCAAGTAGCCCTATCAAAAAACAAATCTCTAGGTACATTTGTAAAATCTTTAAAAAATCATGCACATATTTAATTAAAACCTACCCTTGTTTTTTCAAACAGTACTTCAATTTGCTATGTTTAAAAAAATTAAGATTTCAAATATTACGCTGATTTTCTAAGTTTATAGGTATAGTGTGACGTGAGTTCAACGTATATATGTTGCAAGACAAACTCTCTTCATCCTGCAATGGTCCAAGACTGAGATGTTGAGAATAGGTGCTACCACCATGCAAAAAAAGAGAGGATTGGTGCTACCAGTACAAGGTTAATAAAATCCTCTATTAAAACGTGTTCCAGTTACCATATAGTACATAAAAGGTTCAAGAATTTTTTCGGTAACATATGGAAAGACATAAAAATTACACATGTCCTAAAAGTGTCATACATGAAGATCAGCAGCAAGGAAAAAAAATCGTGTTTTGATAGCCACTTGACGGCCAATTGATGTTTGTATTTAGAACCAGTACATAATTTCAATTATTTAAGTTGTATATTCGAAAGTGCCTATTAGGTCACTGGATGCGCCCAAAAATACTGAATTCAAACTGTGGATGCATATTTCACATGTCCAATCACACTCACCAAGGAGCTTTATTGATATTAACTTGTTATTACACGTACAAGCGCAACAACCAGCGTATGGTATCCACAAACGACCTCTTGTCATCGGACCTTCTACGGAGTATATATCATCACCGTGGGGATCATCGGAAGGCATGAGACGACGGCTATGTTATTCTGCAGACTGCAGTGTAGGGAGACATCTCTCTGCAGTAATACGTATGCTCCGTGCGATCGACCACGGATGGCTGGCTCAGTAGTATGGCTGGATCTTCCAGCGCTGGTTGTCGCCCTCGCACCACTTCCAGAGCACAACCTCGGTGCCGTCGCGGACGCCGCCGTGGTACTTGTCGCCGTTGAGGGCGTCGAAGTTGAGGTAGATGTTGTTCATCATGCGCACGCACCGGAACCCGTTGCCCACGTCCCGGCTCTCCGTCCACAGCACCGACTCGTCCAGGAAGTCAGGGTTATACGGCACAAGCTGAACCTGCAGATCGAACACGTACAACATATGTTCAGTTACATACACTTTCTTCTGTTATCATCATGCTTGTTTTTCACGACGATTCTAGCAGCAGCTTGTTCTGAAAACACAAATCTTGGGTGCTTGCCGGCGCAAAAGACTTGGGTCACCTCTTGCCGGGAGATTAATCCTTGTACTGTTTTTCGTTGCCCTTCTGGGCTGTAATGCTGGTACTTTGTGAACCCTCCTTCTTTATTAATGCATAAAGGGCAAGTCTTTTGCCTTTCGTTTCAAAAACACAAAGTAGTTAAGGTGGCTGGCTAGCAGAGATCCAGAGACGACTTACAGGGTGGGACTGTCCAAGGGAGTGCTTGATGGCCTGGCCTGTGGCCTTGTTGACGAGGGCGAAGGCAGGGTACCCTTCCTCGTCCTTGATGCTGGTGCTCCATCTCATGTCCTTGATCCAGTGCTGGTACTCGTCCTTGGGGTTGGCCGGCGCGAGCACGACCTTGCCGTTCCGGACGGACATGGCGAAGTTTGGGTTGGCGCGGCAGTACACCTTCACCGTGGGCTGTGGAGGCAGCGTACGGCCGCCGCAGTTGCCCTCGATGTTCACCTGGGACATGCCGTAGGGCACCGGCGGCGCGTACCCCGGCGTCGCCATCCCGTACCCGCCGAACCTCTGACGGTAGTAGTCCATGGCTAGCTGCTCGATCTGCAGAATGCATGGCGACGGGACGGGGGGTTTATAGATGACGGGCCGGGTAACTGCGATATTCCATTGGTGTACTACAATGGCGTTAGCCTCACGCTGTCAGGTGATAAGCGAACAGAGACGACGTCGATGTGCGTGCTGGGATTCGATCGGATAGGTGATGCCATGCCACACTAGGAACGGTCGAGAAGTTGAACTTGCTAGCTAAGTAGCTTTGCGTGATTCCATCGATTTCTGGTAGTTTTGGTAAGAATCACTCTTGCTATTATTGCTGAAAAGATAGGGAAGCGGCTAGTGCGCTTCAGGAGTCCTGCTGTACTACTATGAGATTTTACTACATTCATTTTCGCGGTCAGAATTTAAAATGCATTTTGCACATATTTTGAAATATCAAAAAATTTGAGAAAAAATGTTTGCGCATAGACCTTAACATGTTATGTGTTTACAAAGTAGTTTCACGAAAAACCGATATTTTTTGTGCCTTGCACAAAAAAGACAAAATTTGATGCTAAAATATGGCTTTTCACAACACTTTTTTTTTGTCTTTTTTACACAAGGCACAAAATTTATCGGTTTTTTATGAAACGACTTTGTGAACACATATAATATGAAGATGTATCCACGAAATTTTAGTTCAGATTTTTTCGACATTTTGAAATATGTTTTTTAAATACCTGCACCCGGGTGTCAAAGTGAATTTTCGAGCATGAAGAGTAATCTGAATCGTATACCTGTACCCACCAGAGGAGAGCCAGGCTTGATTCGATCATGTCATTTGGGAAAAAGTTCTCCCGGCAAGAATATGGCGTGCTTTTCTTCGATCATAACCCGGTTTGCTTGTCTTCAAGGTCTTGTGCTTCTTGCACAGATCAATTAATGGCATTGATTTACCCAGGTTTAGCCCCGGCCTCTTCCATGGGTATTCCTGCCTTGCTTTGTATTATAATGGTGATGTACAAAGGAAGAAAAAAAAAAGGATTATTTTCTCGGCAACAGGATTTCCACTTCCAAATGAAAAGCCTCAGGAATTATCCAACTGCCCATTGATAGCTTATATGCCTACCAACCTGAACTTAAGAGGCATAACCAAAAATTGTTCAGACGTAGTTCCTTCAATTACACTAATTTTTCACTTTTGCTTGCAGCTCCGCTCATTTGTAAACTAGTAACTTGATGACAAAAATTGTTGTGAACGATTATATGAGACTGTATTTCCCCAATGAGATCGGGTAACTGACTACGATAGATGCTGATTGTACTTAGTTCGTCGTAATCATATCAATTATTGCTACGTACTAGCCGCTGTAACTTTTTTGTTTATCAAATAGATACACGCTTCGTAAAAAGAAGGATGACCTGTGGCGTTTTGCCTTTCAATTACAGTCGAAATCAGTGAGTAAGCCTACTTTTAGATGCCTGGTTTGCAGCCTTAAAGTTTTCGGTTCAGGAACAATCAAAGACTTAGCGGAACACTTGGAAGAATGTCCAAGGATGACTGCAGTCTATGTGTTACAGCTGTTCGAACACTACAGGGATATGAAGTCTTTGAACAACACAGAAACATATCCATTAGCTCAGGAGCCTATGCAAAGAAAAAGGGCTGCCACAAAGAGGACTCGAGCTGATTCAACACCACTGGCAGGCACCTCCATCCCTGTGGAGAAGCATGATATCCTCGCAGAGATACGGGCAGAGGTTTGTGAAATGTTCTACTCTTGTTTTGGGGAGTGCTCATGATGACTTAACTATGTTGTGAAGCTAATTGTCAACTTTTGCCAATGTAGATTGGAGGTGTTGAGGATCTACAAGGAGACATTGAAAAAGAAGTGGAGAGAGTCATGACCTTGCACAATACCATGGGAAAGAAGGTGTCAAATATTGCTGGGATACAGGAGAAGATGGAAAGCATTTTCAAGAAACTGAAGGGTCTCGCAAGTCCCGGATCTTTTATCCCAGGTAAATATCAGCGTCAGATGTTCCACTGGCTAAAAAAAAGACATGTTTGCTTGACATTGTTAGTGCTAATCTGCGGCCATAGTTCTTGCTACTACGGACTCTGCAGCCACAGAAGAAAAGAAGGGAGACCAAGATGAAGGAAACAGGTCATAGGTTAAGGATGTTGGTCATTCTCTTCATTGTTTTGATGGCGTCTATCTTGAAGATGAGCTAAAGAAAGAGTTGTATTCTGCCGTTGATCTCGTAAGTCAAAGTCAAAGACCTAACGCCCCCATGGAGCGGGGTAAAAGAGGTAGCGCCCGCTGCTACTGATTTTTCTACCCTTGCAACACATTTATACTAAGCATTTAAACCTTTTTCACTTACAACGCATTCTCTCTACTTATGATTTAATCATTACTTTTTTATTATAGTTAGCAAATTAAAACATGATGGTAAAACTATATATGACAATACTATTATTTTTATTACATAAGTTTAAAATTTTCGTTTACTATTTCAACTGATACATATGAAATAAGAAAATTGCATGTCTTCACAAAGCCATGCCAATTAGGTGAACTACAAATATATGTTAGTGCCCATGTGTATTTTAGTTTTCTTAAATATCATGATCTTGACCTTTTAAACATGTCTTAGGTTTCTCGAATGCATGATTTTCTATTTTAGGTTTAATTGAAGAGAAGATATATCAATTAATCAATATGTATACAGAAACTTCTTCAGTAGAAACAACATTTACGAGGGGTTTTATCTATAATTATTACATTGCTCATTCACTAGTATCCTCATGGCCAAGTATATATTTCTTTCTCGTTCCCGATCAAACAATTAGTTGGCATTGCATACTTACTTTGCACTTAGTATCGAAAATAGTATCAACCAACTCAAGTCTCATAAAATTCGCTTAGTTATTTTTTGTGTTTGATCTATAATTTACAAAACAGATTGCATTATACTTGGTAATTAATATGATAATCACTTGCCATAGATATGTAAATAATTTATCCATTTAGTTGTTTTCTTGGTTTAATTTGTTGTACAAATGCAATGTATATGATAGAAGCCCCATATTTTTATTTCTAATCGCCTACAAAGGGCAGTGTGTGCCACACATGCACTCAGTATGTTAGCAAATTGTTAGGAAGTCCTATGCTACAAAAATCATAAGCCAGGATTTAGCAAGTTGAACAAATTGTTAGTAAGGCCTGAGAGCATCTAAAACAAGGACCCTAGATGGTGTACCTCATAATAATATCTCGACATGCCTTCCAGTAACGCTCCCGATAGTACTATTATGCACACATACACGAAAACGACCTCTAGAGGCAACTCCAATAGCAGCAAAGTTCCCGAATGGGCCCAGTACTTCGTTCGGCAACCTCGCCAAGGCCCCGACGTTTGGGATATACCAAATAGGTATCCCCACAGAGTGGAGTAAAGTCGGTATGTCAGGGTGGCCCACGGGTGGCAAATCCAGCAGCTTTGTCTGGTAACTCAGTAGGCTGAAGCGCAAGACGAATGACCAGCCGGATAAGGAAGGTCCAAGACGGTGGGCCATGTTCTTAACCAGGTTTAGCCCTTATTGCATTAGTATTCCTGCCTTGCTTTGTATTATCATAGTGGTGTACAAAGGATTATTTTTCAAGAGCATGATTTCCACTTCCAAATGAAAAAAAATCGTAAGGAATTATATAATTATCCATTGATAGCTTAGATGCCTTACCAACCTGAAATTTTGAGGCATAATAAAGGAAAAGCAGGAATATCTTCATCTTGATAACTTCCAGGATGTCCTGATGGGCGAGAAATTCAGCCCAAACTTGTCCAGATAGAGACAGGGTATTCATATTACAGCAAAATAGAGATATCATAATTCATGTCCCCTTCGGCTGTTAGGTCGGTAATCTTAAACAACATGTGTAAACTGATCCCAACATGCTCACCAAGTGGAGGACTTGTGTGAACTTTCTCAACCTCGATTTAAGACATTTGATATGAGTGGATTAACATGACTATCCGGAACTAAAATATTGGTGGATTAACTGCTGTGTGGAAGTCATTTTCATATTACGCGTACCCATTGAACATATTATCTTTGAGTTGAAGCTCAAAAGGTGCACCTAAGAAGTTTAGGTTTTTTTTTCGTGCTGTTGGATTATAAGATAGTGATCTCTCGCGATCGAGAAGACAGGTTCGCAAACCTTTCGGTGCAGTCATATTCTCTAATAGGGTGATCTATGCAGGTTAAGAAACCGTATGTATATTCACATCTGTGCCTACTAGACATTGGAGTAGTCAATATAATTGTTGCATGGCCGAATTTTACGGGCGAAGTTCTTCTTGCTATAATAAGAACTTAGAATTTATATGTGCCTTATTCTATTCATGTATATTTCTTATATGTTTTAATTTTATTTTCAGACCGTATTTGCAATAAATTTGGAAAATAATAAGCAAACATAGTTTTTTTTAATGTTATTACTACCAGTTTAAAAATAAGTCCAACTCAGTTGTTTGCTAGTTTTAATTTAATATGCTAAATCTAATTATTTTGTAAATAATGGTGTAATACTTTATGATTTACGTATAGCATATACTCGTATTTGCATGGAAACCGCAAACTTTAATTGAAATTTTAACATGACAGTCCGACCCAACTGCTAAACTCAACAGCTAAGTATAAAATTGGAATCAATTAAAATTCAACAATGGGCGCCGCACAAACCTTTCTAGTCGATATTACAGGGATGCTATGTAGTCGATCAATTTATCTATGGCCAATACAGACGAGCCACCACTTTCCAAAGAAGACACTAATTTCTTTTTAAGTTCACGTGCTCTTTCTTTCATCACCTTCCCCTCTTCATCTGCCATTATCTTCCGAACAGCCTTATCAATCTTGTTTCTCTCTAACTCACCATCGATCCCAAACCCTGCACCCCACACCGTCTCCACGTACCTTGTATTCATCATCTGATCCGCGAACTGAGGTCGGCAGAGCATCGGGACACCCTCACCTATGCTCTCCAGCGTCGAGTTCCATCCGCTGTGGGTCCAGAACCCACCCACTGCAGGGTGGGCCAGCACCTCCTGCTGGGGCGCCCAGCTCACCACCTTGCCCCTAGCCTCCAGGGCACGACCAAACCCGTCCGGCAGATCAGGTCCGTCCAATCCCTTCACCATATCCCGTCGGACGACCCACAGGAAAGGCTGCTCACTGTTAGCCAGACCCCACGCGACCTCCGAGAGCTCGCCGGAGTCCATGGTGGCCAGGCTCCCAAAGCTTACGTACAGCACGGACCCGGTTGCCTGCGTGTCCAGCCACTCGATGCAGCTACGGTCCTCCCGTAGCAGGCTGCTCCCGGTGCTCCGGGCGGAGAGCTTGTGGAGCGGGCCGGTTGCGAGCACTACGGGGATGTCTAGCTCGCCGCGGATCCTGTCAAGCTCGGCGGTCTCCAGAGCGTCAAATGTGTTGATCACGAGGCCGGAGGAGTTCCTGACAGTTTCAGTGGCTTTGGCCAGACATTTGCGCACCATTTCGTGGTTGCTGCTGCTTGAGAGGAACAGGTCCATCACACGCAAAGGTGGCAGCTCCTTCACCAACGTGTAGAGCTGCGATTCTAGATCAAGCAGATATATGTAAATTTAACAGCTTGATGCAATCAATTGAGGGCCAAATAATTTGACGTCGAATGTTAGAACATGGATCCCAATCGGGTGCAGAACTGCAGAAGTGCAGATCTCATTCTAATCAGGAATACATATATTGATTTACTGACGTACCTTTGGGAGGTAGATACCCATTTTGGTGGAGCATTGGATAGGCCAAGAAGCAGCTGAAGCAGGCCGCGCTGCCGGTGCGCAGCACCAACGTCGGGAGCCCGACCGCTGCGGCGGCCTTCTGCGCGGCGTTGAGGTTGGCGTCTATGAACATGCACGCGGCGGGCTCATCGGCGAGCACCGAAGCGAGGACGTCACGGACGGCCCCCGACGCCTCCATGGCGGCGTTCATGGCGAGCATAATGGAGAAGATGTTCCCCGAGGCCGCGACGTCGGCGGGGATTCCGTCGGGCACATCGACGAACGTGAACTCCGGGTGGAGCGCAGGGTCCAGCGCGTTGAAGCGGGTGTGGAGGATGGTGATGGCGAGGCCGCGGCCATGGAGCACGTCGGCCAGCTGCAGCATCGGATTGATTGTGCCCTGGAACGCAAGAGGGAAAAGCAACACCCGGCGCGCATCTGGTCGCCGGCCGTCGCCACTGTGGACGGCACTGGCCATTTCTCTCTCGGGGCTCAGACTCTCAGCTCGAAGCGATTCTGATGCAAGAGCAAAGCAAGAATAATTTGCAGCCTTCCTATTCTGAAAAATACGCTATCATATAGCCAAGGAGTCAATGAGGTTAGGTTGGCCGTGAATCACGCGCTTAATTTAAAAACCTTATGGTTGCATCCAATGCACTAGCTGATTAGCTTAACTCGGTGGGCGGTGCAAGTCAGATTTCCCATGCGTAACCACGTGTGCGGCACGCATGGCAGGGATCTCAAAATACGATTTCACATGTGCCGTATCTCAGTCGTGTCGCTACGCAACTGGGCATGTTAACATAAGTGGTTGTGACATGGATGATATCTTGATTTTCAAACACATTCGTTATTTGTGATCTTGATTGTCTTCTAGGTATTCAAATTTGTATAAAAATTGCATAAAATTCCATAAAATAGAAACCTCAAAACGAACGCATTTGTGGTTGGTACGGATCTTTGTATACTTATGTATTACAAAAATCGGAGAGAGAAAAACAGAAACAACACAGGTCGCCGCACGCCTTGGTCCTAATTTTCGGTAAATCCTATATCCCACCCCGTCGCGGCACTTTAGGCTCGCGCCGCCTGAAGGAATCCCGCTACGGTGGCCGACCCATTAATATTGTTTCCGTTTTTTCTCTTCTTCTTCTTTTCTTTTTCTTTTTCATTTTTCTTTTCTGATTTTCATTTATTTATTTTCTATGGTCTTGAAAAAGATTCGGTTTTAGAAAATTTCAGATTTTAAAAGTTCATCATTTGACAAAAAATAGATATAAAAAATATTCAGTTTTAAAATGTATTCAGATTTCAAAACATGTTCAAAACCAAAAAAAATGTTCATATTTGAATTTTTCATATTTCTTAAATATATTTCGATTTTGGAAAAAGTAGATCTTTCAAAATGTGCATATTCAAAATTTGTTCAGGCAAACAATGTTCAGATTTTTGTAGAAATTTCAGATTTATTAGAAGTACTCCCTCCGATCCGTATAAAGAGTCGGAGGAAATGTACAGTGAACGCACAAACTTCGTAGCACTATTAGCGACAATTTATTCGGATCGGAGGGTGTAAAAATAATAGTATTTTTAATTGGGCCGCTTTTGGTGTGGCCCTGAAGCATGCCTTCAAGCTGCGCTAGCGTGAAGAGCTGCTGCAAGGTAGTGTCAAAAAAAAAAAAAAGCTGCTGCAAGGTGATAGGCTCCTACTCCCTTTGTTTTTAAATATAATATGTTTTAGATTTTGTCCATATTTATATATATATAAATGTATCTAGACACGTTTTAGTGCGTATGTACACTTGTTTTATTCCGCATCTAGATAACATGTATATCACCTAAAATATCTTATATTTTAAAAATGGAGGAGTAACTTTCAGCCGAGCAATTTCACCTTACTAACGGGCCCTTAGGCCAACAATCCTACAACTCTCCACGGCTGAACCTAAACTGCTGCTCTTACTAGGCTCCATCATTAAATAATGGGCTGGCAGCCCAACTTTCCACCAAGGAGAGCGACAGAATCAGCACCGAACGCTTATGCGAGCTAACTCAGCGAAACAGAAAAATGGCTACAAAGAAATACAGAGTACAACTCTATCCCGCTGCACATTTATGACTGCGCTGTATTTAAAAGTACACCGCGCAAAATATGAAAATACGACCGTGTCGCACTTGACCTGAAAGTACACCGCTGCACTTGGAAGTATGTACGTGCTAGTACATCTGAAAGTATATCCGCGCTTTGCCTTGAAGTACGGCCCAACTTACATCTGCGCTGTACTAGAAGTGCGCTTGCACTGCGGGCGGAAATACATCCACGCTTCAAAGGTGAACTACTTCCTCTATGAAAGTTACTAGATATAACCTTTGGATTAACCTTTGGATGGTATACTATTTGACCATCGTTCCGTTTGGATTGCTAATTGAGTCACGATGGGTACGTGTCCACGAAAGGATGACCGAGGTGCAAGAGGGATCAAGCCCGACAAACTGGAAGTTTGGAAGAGAATAAGGAAGAGGAGCCTGCAGCTCCAGGAGCGGTACTACCGCTGCAAGTGTCGCCCTACTACCGTGCGACGCTAGATGCTCTCTGGATCATCTACTATACCCAGCCGATACCGACCTAGTACTACCGCGCGTCAACGATAAATATATATTCATGAGCAAGATCGCAGGTACTACCGCTGGTGTTCAGCGGTACTAAGTGCTACCCTCCTAGGATCGGTACTAACGCTCACCGGTACTACCGCTGCTTGCGCGCAGTGTCAGAGCTGAAGCCCTTGTATCTCTTTCCCCATTTACCACCTTGTATCTCTTGCCCCATTTACCACTTTGGGTATAGACTATATATAGGACCCTATGCTTAGTGTTAGGGTTAGACTAGTCATGAGATAAAACTGGGCTTGTGCTTATCCACTCCACTTGTGAAGAAAAACCCTATTGTGGATTCAATGCTTCTTGTTAGTCATTTATCTATTGAGTTGTATCAAGACCCTTTTTGTACCATGGTCGTGATTGTACCGAGCGCTCGCTGATCTCTCTCTAGTGGATTATGTTGCGCTAGTTGAACCTACAGGTGAGGGAAACGTGTCCTTATATTATACGGTGTTTGTTTTCTTATGTTCTTGACGTTCTTCGTGTTCATCCTCGTGATACTGTGTGAGTTCGCTATTTCCCGGTAAATACGTGAATCGGGACATGCCCAAGCTTAGGGCACCTCCAACGGGCTGGCGCATACGGACCAGCCCTGTCTGATTTTGTCCGAACGGACATCGAGGTGCTCCAACGGGCTGGCGCATATTGCCATCTGTCCGGGAGGACACGCGTTTTCACCCCAAACGCGGCCCATTTTTGGTCCGCCTTTGGTCGCATTTGGTCCACGCGCGGACAGAGCGCGTGTCCTCCCGTGTCCGCGTTTGGCCCACCTGGCAGCGACCGTGGCCGCTTCTGCTACCTCGCTGGGTCCTATTAAATGGGACCGCTGGCCAAACCCTATCCCCACTCTCCCCAGTCCCCACTCCGCTTCCAGTCAACGACCAAACCCTAGCCGCCGTTCCCGTCCCCGTCGCCCGCCGGAGACAATGAAGAAGCCTTCGTGGCCGTGGAAGGCCGGCCGCCACGACAAGGAGGCCTCCAGCTCCCGCGCGCCTCCACCATCCGACGCCGGTCGCCGTGCCGAGGCCCGCCGTGAAGAACTCCGCGCGGCTCGGAATGCCCGCCGCCGAGCCCGTCGAGCTCGCGTCAGCACGGAGGTGGCCCAGATCTACTGGGAGGTGGCAGCGCCCCTCACGTGGGGTGACGTGCACCTACCGGATGGCTGGCATCTGAGCCACCGCCGCATTCCGGTGCCCGCCATCCCTTGGTCGGACAGGGCGCGTACGGAGGAGATACTCCGGCGCCGCAGCTTCCTCCCGCCCGACCTCGTCCACGACCCAGCGTACGCGATTAACTCGCCGCTGTGGGACCGGTGGCTCGAGGTCGAGCACGATGCTCGCCGGCGGGCCGCCTTCGCGGCCGAGGCACCGGCGGGGTACCAGCCGGAGGAGGACGAGCCAGACCTCGTCGAGGTGGAGGATGACGACTCCTCCGACTTCGACTGGAGCGGCGACGAGGACACCGCCGCGGCCGTGAAGATGGAGGAGGACGAGCCTGCGCCGCCCGCCTACGACGAGGAGGCCGCCTTCCAGGCCGCCATCGATGCCTCCAATCTGGAGGAACTGGCCCAATGGCCTGACATCGCGCCAGCACTCTGGGCGTCGGCGGAGGAGGCGGCGGAGCAAGCCCGCCAGCAGGAGGAGGCGGCGCGCTGGCTGGAGATGGAGGCGGCGGCGGAGCAGGCCCGCCAGCAGGAGGAGGCGGCGCGCTGGCAGGTGCCGTGGTCGCCGTGGCAGGAGCGCCAGGAAGGCCAGTTCTGGGCGCCAGCACCCGCGTGGCCGCAGGACCCAGAGGCGCCACTGACGCCTCCAGCGGCGGCAGGGCCACCGGCGCACCTCTGGCACACGCCGGAGTACGTCATCCTCTCCGACGAGGACTAGAAGGCCACGGCGAGGTCGTGCTACCGCCGTCTCCCCCAGAACCCACTAGATAGGGTTATTTTCTTTTTTTAGATCTATTTTGTGAACTGTGTCACTGGCCCGTGGGGCCCTGGAATATATGTATATTATCTTTTATCTTTTATTTTTTTTCCCCTTTAGTTTTGCGCCAGCCCGTTGGGGACACCTCCAACCGAGGCCCAAAATGTGTCATCTGTCCGCCCCCAAACGGACCAAAAGGGACACCCAATGTGTCCCTTTGCTCCAGCCCGTTTGAGGTGCCCTTAGGCTACATCAGTAAAGGTTTGCCATCAGTCACACCCACACCACCTGCCCCGGTACAAATGCAGCCGAACTCATTGCAGAAACAGGGCAGCAGATCTGCAGATGAACAAGCAAAGGGGACAACAAACGTACGATCGAGAGAGGTGAAAGATAGGTGAGCCATTCATTGATTAGATCGAAGAAAATAAAGGATACAATGCAGGTCACAGAGCAGTACAGGCCCCAGTACTAGAAACAGAGACGAGTTATACATCACACTTCAGAATCAGGGCCCCTTCCTCTCTCCTACACGCTCCTTCACAACTCGACAATCACACAGACACCATTGCCATACATCGCACACACACGGTTTTATTTCGACAGCAACATTATTAGCTAGCAGAAGCAGAGGACTAGGACGACGACGGGTCCCCAGATTAATTCATGGCGATGGATGGCAATGCAGCTCCCGGTTCAACATCTCTGCAAGAGACAGCTTAATTGTCAGACAAGAATGGATGCACACACACAATTCAGTATTCTATCGGCATGATCTTGTCACTTACACCAGGGGAGGATCTTCCAGCACTGGTTGTCGCCCTTGCACCACTCCCAGAGCACGACCTCGGTGCCGTCGTGGACGCCGCCGTGGGCCTTGTCGCCGTGGAAGGCGTCGAAGTTGAGGTAGATGTTGTTCACCATGCGCACGCAGCGGTAGCCATTGCCCACGTCGCGGCTCTCGGTCCAGAGCACCGACTCGTCCTGGTACGCCGGGTTGTAGGGCACCAGCTTCACCGGGTGGCCCTGGCCGGTGGAGTGCTTGATGCACTCGCCGGTGACCTTGTTCACCAGCGCGAACGCAGGGTACCCTTCCTCGTCCCTGATCTTGTTGGCGTGCCTCATGTCCTTCACCCAGTGCTGCACATATGTATAGATCCAGTTATTTTTTTCAGAAAAGGCACGGCAGAAGAAAATAAAGATGATGTTTTGTACTGGCACGGTACCTGGTACTCGTCTCTGGGGTTGGTGGGCGCGAGGACGACGGTGCCGTTGCGGGCGGCGAGGCTGTAGTCCTCGCCGGCCTTGGAGAAGATGCGCACGGCGTGCACGGGGGGCCGCCTCCGTTTCTGGCACAGGCGCCGGAGTCGACGGCGGCGTGCGCCTCGGCCCACGGCAGGATCTTCCAGCTCTGGTTGTCCCCCTTGCACCACTCCCAGAGGACGATGGTGGTGCCGTCGTGCACGCCGCCCTGGTCCTTGGCGCCCTTGAAGGCGTCGAAGTTGAGGCGGGTGTTGTTCACCATGCGGATGCAGCGGAACCCCTTGCCCAGGTCCTTGCTCTCCGTCCACAGCACCGACGCGTCCTCGTACGCCGGGTTGAACGGCACCAGCTTCACCTGCACAGAGATACGCATCCATGTCGTCGTCAAGATCAACTGAAATCTTGAGGTGTGTGTGGTTGATTTAGTAGCGAACACTTACGGGGTGGGACTGCCCCATGGAGTGCTTGACGGCGAGGCCGGTGCCCTTGTTGACGAGCGCGAACGCCGGCATGCCCTCCTCGTCCTTCACGGTGGTGCTGAACCGCATGTCCTTGAGCCAGTGCTGGGTGTCGTCCTTGGGGTTCACGGGGGCGAGCACGACCTCGCCATCGCGGACGGCCAGGCAGTAGTCCTCGGACGCGCGGCAGAAGATCTTGAAGATCTGGTTCGGGCCGGACGACGGCGGCGCCTCCTTGTGGTGGTGCCCGAAGCCGAACATCTTCTCGGGCTTAACGACGACGAGTGTAGTGTAGTGATCGACTCGAATGGTTTGGTTGCAATGTGCGATGTGAGACGCTGCACCGCGGTGCCATTTTATACAGAAAACGGACCAGATCAATGAGGATTTTTTGGTGACGTTGCAATGAGTCACCAAACGCGGTAAATCTTTCGAGTTTATCTCCTGTGGGCTGTAATAAATTGCAGCGAGTAATTACGGATACGCTTGCTGACAAGTGGAGCCAGCCGGGCAGTACTATGAGATTATAGCTGACGCTTGGCATTATTTGCATTATAGCCGTTTGGTATGATTGTACTGAAAGATATGATTTGATTTCGTTCGAACCAAATCTTTCAGTAGAGTCATGTTTTCCCCCTCAAAAAAAAAGATTTGGTTTGATGAACCTACCATGTTTTCATCGAAATTAAGTTTGCATTTACCTGCATGCGTGTATGTATCCAACGGGCACTATGCCAGCAGTGTGTTTGTTTCTTGGTGCGCAGTCAGTGTTGTTTGTAATTTGTACTCCATATATTGTCTCATCCTAGCCGTGTTTTTTTCAATAAAATTATCATGCTTACTGGCTAAGTATCCCTCTAGTGAAGCATAATACTTTATTTTTCTGGGTTGTTTGCATTCTTTAATCCTAGAAGTGTTTTCTTCTATAAAAGCATCATGCTGAGATGCTAAGTATCCCTCGAGTTAAGCATAATATTATGCTTTGATTGTGGTTGTTTTGGTCATTGCAAAATCTTGATTTAATTAACAAGACGCGCAAAAAAAAGGTCCACAAAAAATAAGACTTCAATTTAACGTTGGATTTTTACTTTTTCTTTGAATGAGCGTGTTGGAGGAAGGAAGGAGTAAAAGAAAAAGAGGTGGAATGAGGGGGGCACCGTCGCAATTTGTAAGAAGGTAGCAGCACGAAAGGAGGACGAAAATGAAAGGAAAAAGGAAAACGAGTGAGCATTTACTTTGTTATAGCACGGTGACCAATCATAGAGTATATGGAATGTCAAATAGGGCGGTGATATGACTATTGGGAACACAGTTTTCTACAAGAACAATAAAATGCTGAAAATAATTATAAATGCCAAAATGTTCTGTTATTTCCACATAGTATCTATATTGGTGCCATTGATACTCGGCAAAATAGTAGTATTCTCTTTAGTTTTAGTTAAAGCGAGATATTTATGTGTCCTCGGCACCGAACTGCAAATGCTCAAAACTTAAGAAAGCATTTTCTCTTGCAACTAGCCTGTTTGAACATGGTCGTAGTACTTGTTTTTCCATGTAAATTTGTAAACTTCTAAAACACGTGAACGTGCATGTCTAATTTTTTTTTCCCGCTGTTCAACTTCAAAGTTCAAACTACTGCTGCCAAAAGAAACACTTGCAGATTTCCGAACAAAAAAAGCAGCATCTTTAGCCACCAACGGGCAACGGCCTTGGTTGGAAGCGTGAGCCCAACGCTGCATGATTCCCCCACAAAACAAGGTGGGATTCCAAGGTCGGATGCCCCCCTATGATCGTCTCCTCTGCTCCGATACACTGTTCACTGAACGAACAGAACCTGAGCGCTTTACCCTTTTTTCGAAATGGGCAGCTACCCAGACTATGTGTCATATATTAAAGCATAGTTCGAAAGAGTATAAAGATTATTACAAATCATGGGTCACTGTAATTGAAAAAAAACCAGCCACTCGAATATATGAGCCCTAAACATCTATCCTTTTAGGTGAAGCCACCCAAAAGTCGACAGAAGATAGCTCGAACGACCATCATTAAACGAGCACAACTTGTATCCGTAAGTACTCGCTAGCCAATAGGTAGGAGGAATGCCCACAAGTGAATCCAATATAACGCCTTGTTGATAGCCTACAAATAATGAACAACTTCCATTTTATTAAACACCACATCGTTGCGACAATTCCAGATCACGCAAAGAAAAGCCGCTGCGCCAATACATATTTGTGACTTGGTAATCTTATCTACCCCATTTAGCAGCTACCAAATATATTCAAAACACTGGAAGGAGGGTATATATCAAAGGTAAAATGTATAAGCCTCCAAATATTTTGTTCAAACGTGCAAAATATGAACTGTTCTTCAATAGAGTCTTCCTGATGACAATTTTTTTTACATCCTCTCCATCTATGTTTTGCTAAATTGTCTTTAGTTAGCAATTCTTTTCTGCGAAGAAATCACAAAAAAATCTTAATTTTTAAAGGAATATTCAATTTCCACGAATATTTCTACCTTTATCCCTGTTGTGCCGACTCTAGATCTACGTGCCCCGCTAACGAGATAAATCTAGTATCATGGAAATGACAGTGGACTGGTCGGCATGAAAGTGCAGTAGGTAACTCAGTAGTATGGTTTTGCTGACCCCCAACTTTCTGCCAAAATTTACGGTGCATGCATTGCTCGCATCATGCATGGATGAACCTGCCTTTTTTTTAATCGGGAAACTTGCTACGTGTCTGCATGGATTTCTCTCGATCAACTTTGAGTTTTAAAACCAAAAGAATAGTGTGGGTTTCTTGAAGCATTCGGAGTGTTAACCTTTTAATTGTGCTAGCATCAAAGGCTGATTTGTTCGAGGTTTGCTAGCATTAGCAGCCTGAAAGCTGTTGGCGCGTCGACTAGGGGAATATCGTACGTGTGACCGGTGCTGGTGAAGTGGGTGAAACTTGTCCTTCGTGATGTTTCCGAGGCAAAAGTTTGTCCTGTGTGAGTAACACTTGTTAACAGCAGGTGATTTCGATTTAAAAAAAAAACAAGTGATTTGAAAGCCGAACTTCACTGGTCTCGTGCCATGTGTGCGCTGCGCTGTGAACGTTGGGAAGGGTACAGCGCTTGGTGAGTCTCTATATTTGACCTTTGTTTTCTTGTTGTGGTTTGGTTCGAAGGTTGTGGCCATTTGCTACGAGACTTCAGTTGGTGAGCTAACCACAGCCTTTTGACTTGATGAAAATAAGGTGCGTGCGCTGATGGTGCTTGGCAGGTTTTGCCTGGATGGTTTTGTAATGGAGGTCAAGTAGGTCTTCGGTCAGCTATGATAGAGCAACGAGCCTGTGCACCAATATGTATACATCCATTAACTCCGTCGAAATCTTACTTGAGAACGTGTCTGTCGTCTCACGGCAACGAGAATATTATCAACAAGGATTACAATTTCTTGATAGTGTTCAACGCTAAATAAAGAAAAAGAAATGTCTGAAAGGCCTAGTCGTTAAGGATTTTGTTCTGGAAAATGTAAGAAATACTCATATGTGACATAGTTTTAAAGGAAAAAATACCAAGCCTCGAATATATGACACTCTAAAAAAAGTGTTGTAAAAAAGTGCTATCATCTATGACTTAACTTGGCTTTCAATCCAAATTGCCAAGATGATGACCATATCCATGACATAATTGATGATAATTTGTCCATATGCAGCACCAATGTGACTATTGGCATGAATTTTTTTTCTCAAAATGAGTTTCCAACTTTTTTTTATACAAAAATGAATTTCCATTTTAATTTTTGCACAAACTAAACATTCTGGGATGGCAAAATACCAAATATGAAGATGCCTTTGGTTTTTCATCGAGTTCCGGTCGTTTTGTTAAAAGTAATTCAAATTTGAAATACAAGTGCGCTATAATTTGGTCATATAATTTGGCAAATATTATTCTAAGATACCTAGTATGATTCTTTGTAGTAGACATGAAGAAATTTTAATATCAACTCCTTGGTGTGAATGTTCGTGCCGAAAATAGTGACCCTATTTTGAATCAATCAAACAAAATGAGGAAAAACTAGAAAAATTGTGCCTGGAGTCCTTTAATGTGACACAATTTTAGAAAAAATATCAAATATGGAATATGGTACTTTGAAAAAAATTGTATTCTAAAGAGGGCCTGTATGACCTATATATCTTGGTTTTTGACCCAAGTGACCAATGATTCTTGGCATAGAAAACAAAAGTTTCAAAGAGGATTTTCCAACTATAATTTTTCTAATGCTGCGTTCGGATGTTGATATTCGGCATCGATATTAGACATTCTAGTTTGAAGTCGCGAATATCCCAAATCGCCCTGTTCGGATGTACGTGATATTCGGGCTAGATATTCGGGGTCAATATCTAGCAGTCGCTTGGAAGGCAAAAAACATCCCCAGCGAATGTCGAGGGGAAGGCTAGATAGTGGTGTGATATTCGCTCTCGTACCACTCTACTCCGTCTCGCTCGCGCAGGTCAAACTCGATCCCCTTTCGGCCGTCGTCGTCGGCCAAATTCCGGCGAGCTCCGGCCTCACCCGCGCCGCCGCCGACCGGGACGGCTTCCTCTCCACGTGGCCTTCTGATTCCCCTCGCCTCCGCCGCCCGCATCCGCTTCGCCGCCGCCCACGCATCTCCGCCCGGCCATGGCGGATATGGCGGCCTCGCGCGCGCAGATCATCCACATCCGCATCATGGCGACCCACGGAGAGCTGGGCCGCCGGTCTTCCACCGCGCTATGGCGCCGGCCGCCGCGCCCGGTTGTCCCGCCGTCGGTCCACCCAGGTGCTCCTCCAACCGCCCGCTGCTGGCACGAGGTCCGCACTAGTAGGAAAACAGCTTTTAGTGGCGCACCAAAAAAGCATTATGTGGCGCATGGTGGGTGCGCCCCACAATGCTCGCCACAAAAATTTTATTCTGTGGCGTATCTGGTGGGTGCGCCACAGAATTCTCACATTTCTGTGGCGCACCCACAGTATATGCGCCACAGAATTTTCAAAAATTCAAAACATGCAAAAAATGCAAAAAGTTAAAAAAATCAGGAAAAAACAAAAAATGAAATAATTTGAAAAATCCTAATTATTTGATTTTTTTTATTTTTTTTAACTGATGACTTCACGCTAGGTCACCCATCCTCAAATTGCTCCAACCCAAGCACGCTTAACTTCTAAGTTCAATTCAATCCAGCTACCCTTGTGCTACTCACCTTCTTATTGATATATTGATATATGTATCATATGAAACCTCTTAAGTCTTGTATGTGTATATGCGTGGAATGAGTTATAGATGTATGTTTTTTAGTTTCAAAATAAAAAATCGAGGTTTCTTTACCTCTCATGCATGCCTACCCCCCCCCCCCCCCCCCCCCCCCCCCCCCCAACCCCGTGGATCGCCTTTTTCAGTTTTGCAAAAAAGAAAAGAAAATGATAAAATCTTCAATAAATAAAATTCTTTGAGATATAGTTAGGTTTTAGTGTCTAGGTCGTATAGAAATTTTGAAATATAAATTTTGACCTTTTTTGCGAAAAACAGAAAAAAAAAGTAAAACGTCCATAACTTTTGCTTACGACGTCGAAAAAATACGTTTAATATGTCAAAAAATTCGTGAGAAAAAAAGAAGTTTACCCGGTGAACTTTTCTCAGATTTGGGAAATTCCAAAAGAGTAAAAGTTATTTCAAAAAGAAGATTTTTTTCTACAAAATCAAAAAAATTCAAAAAAACACTACAACTTTTAGAAAAAATATATTTTTTTGGATTTTTGGATTGTCTGGGATTTTTTTACTTATTTTGGATTTTTTGAATTTTTTGAGTTTTTTAGGATTTCATGAATTTTGTTGGATTTTTTGAATTTTTTTGGCCTTTTGTGGCGCATATACAACATGCGCCAGAGAAAGCCACATTTCTGTGGCGCATAGCTACATGCACCACAGAAATGTGGCTTCCTGTGGCGCATGTAGCTATATGCGCCACAGAAAGCCTCATTTCATTGGCGCATGTAGTGAGTGCGCCACAGAAATGTGGCTTTCTGTAGCGCATATAGCTACATGCGCCACAGAAAACCATATTTTTGTGACGCATTTGGTTTTCGTGCGCCACAGAATTCCAAATTTCTGTGGCGCATGCAAAACAATGCGCCACAGAAATTATTTCTGTGGCGCATGGCTATTTCGTGTGCCACAAAAAGTGATCCACAGAAAGACAGTTTTCTACTAGTGCCGGCGCGTGCGACTCCTGGCGGCAGCGGATGGCGTGGTGGCTGGACGAGGACGCTCCTCCGACGGCGCTCAATCCCGGCGGGCCTACCGATTTGCCGCCGTGGGGATTAGCTAGCTAGCTCGTATTACTTGATTTAGCTAGCTAGCTCATATTTTGATGTTAAATTTAGCTAGCTATGTGATTAGGCAGATGGATTTGAGGTTAAATTTATCTAGTTTGTGTATATATGTGTACAAAAAATATGCTACGATTTGTTTGAATTTAATTTAGATCGTCAATCGTATTATACAATTGAATCTTTATTTGTTTTAATTCAATGAATTTGATATAATGTTGTTGTTGAAATATTGGAGAATTTTACGTATTTGTCTAGTTGTTGTTTGTACCATAATATGTGGTTGTTTTGGATATTTTGTCATGAATATAACAGTACAATGATCAATGTCTCGAAAAACTGCTTTTATAACATCCAAACAGCATTTGATATTCAAACTCAATATCTTGTCTAGGTCTGAATATCTAACACATCCAAACAGAAAATATTGACATTCAGACTCAATATCAATATCCCATGATATTGATATTCAACCCAATATAATATCAAGGCTCCCAATACAAACATCCTAACGGAGCATAAATGACTTGTCTTAGCAGCTTCCTCCCCATAGGAATTCTACTGACCCTTCCATGGATGAGTCTTCTTATCCATTTTTTCCCTCAGAATCTCTAAGCCTAATATTATTAAGACACACTAAATATTTAAAAGGGATCTTAACTTTAACACAAGTAAAGATAGATGCATAATCATCACTTCTACTTTTTGCAGGACCTGTTTTTTACTTTTTATGGAAATTAATCTTTAAGCCAGATGATACGTCTCAAACGTATCTATAATTTTTGATGTTCCATGCTGATATTATACCAATTGCTACATGTTTTGCATCCACTTTATATCACTTTTATACATTTTTTGGGACTAACCTATTAACAAGATGCGGAAGTGCCAGTTCCTGTTTTCTGCTGTTTTTGTATTCCAGAAAAGCTAGTCTGGAAATATTCTCGGAATTGGACGAAACTTCACGGAAGGACCTATTTTATCAGAGCACACCAGGAAGTCCAAAGGCGCAACGAAGAGGAGCCAGTGGGCCCCATATGCACCCAGGGCGAGGGTCCCCCCGGCGCGCCCTGGGGTGGTGTGGGCCCCACGGGGTCATCAGCCGCCGCTCTTTCGCCTACTTATTCCCCCCGATGCGAAAACCCTAAATACCCGAGCCATTATCCACGAAAAGTTCCAGAGACGCCGCCGCCGTCAACCCTAGCTCGGGAGGGTCCAGGACCTCTTCCCGGCACCCTGCCGGAGAGGGAATCATCACCGGAGGGCTCTACATCACCATGCCTACCTCCGGAGTGATGCGTGAGTAGTTCATCCTTAGACTACGGGTCCATAGCAGTAGCTAGATGGTTGTCTCTCCACTTTGTGCCATCATGTTTAGATCTTGTGAGCTGCCTATCATGATCAAGATCATCTTATTGTAATGCTACATGTTTTGTTTGCTGGGATCCGATGAATATTGAATACTATGTCAAGTTGATTATCAATCTATGTCCTATGTTATTTATGATCTTGCATGCTTTCCGTTACTAGTAGATGCTTTGGCCAAGTAGATGCTTGTAACTTCAAGAGAGAGTATTTATGCTAGATAGTGGGTTCATGCCTCCGGTAATCCGGGAGAGTGACAACAACTTCTAAGATTGCGGATGTGATGTTGCCACTAGGGGTAACCTAACAATGCTATGTCAACGGTCATATGTACTTGTTTACATTACGCATTTTACTTAATGCGATTATCCGTTGCTTGCAACTTAATACCAACGGGGGACTCGGATGACAACCTGGCGGTGGATTATTAGTCATAGACGCTGTTGGATAACGGTCTATGTATTTTGTCGTAATGCCCAATTAAATATCATAGCAGTCATCATGTCATATATATGCATTGTCATGCGCTCAATATTTGTCAATTGCCCAACTGTAATTTGTTCACCCAGCATGTTAGTTATCTTTTATGGAGAGACACCTCTAGTGAACTGTGGACCGCGGTCCATTCTTTTACACTGATTAAACCACAAACTGCAAACATTGTTCTCTTTCATTTTCTGCAATTAAACATCATTTTCCACACCATACGTTTAATCCTTTGTTTTCAGCAAGCCAGTGAGATTGACAACCTCACTGTTTCGTTGGGGCAAAGTAGTTTGATTGTGTTGTGTGCAGGTTCCACGTCAGCGCCGGATTCCCTGGTGTTGCGCCGCATCATATTTTGCCGTTGACAACCTTCAGAAGTGCTGCTGCTCCTACTAGTTCGATAAACCTTGGTTTCATACTGAGGGAAACTTGCTGCTAGACTGCATCATACCTTTCTCTTGGGTCTTCCAACGAACGTGTACTGCACGACAAGCACCAGACATCTGCTGCTGAAAGCAACATAAGTTGGAATTTAAATATCAAGCACTTTCAAAATTATTTTGAACATGAAATCATGTCATAGGCATATTGCAACATGCAAATAGTTTCATGAATAAAATCATCAACTAAGCCGTGAATAAGTCCACATTCACAAGCTTTCCTTACCACGAGTGTGAGAGTATATGTACATATATAACAATTAATTAAACAAAGTAGGGGACATGGCATCAACATGCCGCAAAACCCCTTCTAGTTCCTACTTGTTCATTAACCGTCACAACTACTTTACCATTCCTAACTGTCTATAAAAATCCCATATGTAGATAATGATATGATTTACAAGCGTGTTAAATTTTAAATCGTAATTCATTATATTGTGGGCTGGAAAAAATGACAAATGGGTCAGCCATAATTTTTCTTTTCCGAAAATCATTTCCTTAATGAATATTTGCAATAGGGCCCTGTAATATTAGGCTAGGGGGTTTTCTGAAAATGTCCGGTCCAAAACGGGATGACACTTCCCGTTTGTGACCAATGTGTACGCAATTGTCGAGATGTGTGACCAAAAAATCCTGTTATTCAGATGTGTGACCAATGTGCACGTACGTGACGAGATGTGTGACCTCCAGCGCAATTAACTCAACTTTACAACATTTTGATAACAGAGAGCTGTCAACGGAGGTTTGTACACGGTTTGAGAGAGTAGCGAGGGATATTTTTTCAACATGGGTGACGGCTTAAACTACGGATAGGTCCTCTAAATCCATCAACATAGGCGCCATGCTACGTGGCTTTCAGATACGTACCTGCATTATATCAAAACCTTTCTTCTTGTTTTTGTGTGTTGCGGCTGTGTCCTATCTGTGCAGAGTCTTGCTAGGTGTTGAACTCTTACATCTATAGGCTTGATGCAAAATTTTGAGTTTAATAAAGCATCCGTTATCTAAACCACCGACGAGACATTATTTGCGGTTTTCTCCGGCGAAACAACGACGTTGCATCGTTTACTCCTCCCTTACATGGGCAGGCTTATGCTTCAGCGTTAAGAAATAGGCCGCTTTTAAATAATTAACCACTCTGTTGGCCGGCATGACTTTGCAACGTAAGCTTGCTAGAAGTCCTGTCAAATAACATGAACCTCAATTTCTTCACTTCACTTGGTCGTGGGTAGCACTTGCTGACTTGCAGACCAGCACAGCTGACAACTCGTGAGCTTAGCCGGTACCCACGACAAGCAGGACGACAGGGACATGGCGGCACCTGTTATGTAAAACATTTTAAACTCTTTTTAAAATGTCAAAAAAATTCAAAAAAAAATTCGAATATACATTAGCACCCGTTATGTTAGCACAAAAAGTTACGTGAAGATAAGATATTTTTTGCGAGCTGTGCAAAAAAAGACAAAAACATGTCGCGTACAAAGTCATTTTGAAAAACCGGAATTTGTCTTTTTTGCACAGGCAGCAAAAAATGTCTTTTCTTCGCGAAACTTTTCGTACTAACATTAAATGTCTGTATGTATATCCGAAATTTTTATTTGGAATTTTTTGACATTTTGAAAATTGATTTTTGAGCAGTGGGTGCATCTAGCCCTATGACCCGATATGGATTTTCGGGACGACAATGAGTGGGTCATCGTGTTTGTTTCTTCTTTTCCTTTCTTTGGGTGCTTGTTAGCTGTCGCCCCAACCGTATCTCTCATTATTTGTATCGGCTGGTTGCTATATTTATATAGCGGGGCTACGGCCTATTTTGTCAAGCAGGACGACAATGAGTGGAGTGGACAACAATGGAAGACGCATGCCTGTATGGATTGGTTCATCGGGAGCAAAATATACAGCAAACTCAATGCAACTCGATCTCTCTTACGTACACAGTGGACAAGGAGACGGCACACAAAACTACGAAGATAGCCACCTCACCCTGCAGCTCATGGACATCCTGAAAGAAGCGATCCGGTCTCGACTCTCGAGTGACATCTATCGTAGCCGCAGCCCGCAGAGCTGGTTTATTCTGTCTACTGAACGGGAAACGGACATCTACGCTCTCTCTGCAACAAGAAAGGCAAGCGATGACGATCAGTGAACAAAGCTTAATTACGTTAGCTGAAACCGTACAAGAAGAGTTCAGAGTTGGCTGCAGTTGGCTTACACCAGGGGACGATCTTCCAGCGCTGGTTGTCGCCCTTGCACCACTCCCAGAGCACGACCTCGGTGCCGTCGTGGACGCCGCCGTGGTCCTTGTCGCCATGGAGGGCGTCGAAGTTGAGGTAGATGTTGTTCACCATGCGGATGCAGCGGAAGCCCTTGCCCACGTCCCTGCTCTCCGTCCACAGCAACGACTCGTCCAGGTACTCCGGGTTGTAAGCCACAAGCTTCACCTGCAGCACAGGCACGCGAACTGAAGTGTAAAACGTCTAGAAACTGAGGGAGCAGGTGGCAAAGCACAAATCTTGTGACGCCAATTAGGAAATCGTAAACGTAGATAGGTACTTGCCAACCACTACATTGACTGATCCAAGTAGGTGGATTTAATTAGCTTACCGGGTGGTTCTGTCCGAGGGAGTGCTTGATGGCTTCGCCGGTGACCTTGTTCACCAGTGCAAACGCAGGGTAGCCTTCCTCGTCCTTGATCCGGGTGCTGTGCCTCATGTCCTTCACCCAGTGCTGCATTTCGTTTCGGAGTACAGACCAAAGTTAAGTAAGATCACCACGTACAGGATCAGGATCAGATGGAAACTAGCGAGCTATGATCATTTTGTTCTCACCTGGAATTCGTCTCTGGGGTTGGCGGGCGCGAGGCACACAGCCCCGTTCCTCACGGTGAGGCTGTAGTCCTCGCCAGCCCTGCAGAGGACGCGCACAGTTTTCTCCGACACCAGCGAACGGTGCAGGTTGCCATACCCCGCGCCCGGCGGCGCGTACGGCTCGGTGCCGTGCGCATTCGGGGGAGCGTACCCACCTCCATACGGAGCCGGCGGTGGGGGCGCGTACCCTCCACCTCCATATGGAGCCGGCGGCGGCGCGTACCCTCCACCTCCATGCGCAGGCGGTGGGGGCGCGTACCCTCCACCTCCATATGGAGCCGGCGGCGGCGCGTACCCTCCACCTCCATACGCAGGCGGTGGGGGCGCGTAGGGATCGTGGCCTCCCGACGAACCGCCGGCGCCGTACCCGTACCCGGCCCCGGCGCCGTATGCTGGCTGCGGTGGAGGCGCGTAGGCGTCGCCACCAGCGCCCCACGGGAGGATCTTCCAGCTCTGGTTGTCGCCCTTGCACCACTCCCAGAGCACGACGCCGGTCCCGTCGTGCACCCCGCCGTGGTCCTTGTCGCCGTGGAGGGCGTCGAAGTTGAGGTGGATGTTGTTGACCATGCGGATGCAGCGGAAGCCCTTCCCCACGTCGTTGCTCTCCGTCCACAGCACCGACTCGTCGAGGTACTCCGGGTTGTAGGGCACGAGCTTCACCGGGTGGGACTGGCCGAGGGAGTGCTTGACGGCGAGGCCCGTCGCGCGGTTCACGAGCGCGAACGCCGGGTGGCCCTCCGCGTCCTTCACCCGCGTGCTGTGCCTCATGTCCTTGTACCAGTGCTACACCAGTATATGCATGTCACTTACGTGTACGTGTACATGTAGTTGAAATGCAAATTAATCTGGGTAACGCCGGTCATGCACGGTCCATATACCTGGTACTCGTCGCCGGGGTTCGTCGGAGCGAGGACGACGGCGTCGTGGCGTATGCTGAGGCAGTAGGCCTCGTCGGCGCGACAGAAGATCTTGAACGTCGGCTCGTGCTGGGCCATCGGCGCAGGCGGGTAGCCGCCGCCACTGGCCGGCGCCGGAGGTGCAGGGTGGTGTTTGTGCCCGTGCCCGAACATGGTGATCACGGGGACAGAGTGAGTGAGTGTTCCTTGCAGGGTCGATGTGTGCGATGCGAGTATGCCACTGGCCGGCCCCGGGTTTTATAGGACCGCGTCACTCTCCACCATCAAGAACAAGACATTGGTTTGTCTACCGATGATCTGGCAGGACAGGAGTGTGGAATCGTGATCAAATTAGAGTAGGTTTCTGGTGGCGGGACGGATGGCCGGATAGGTAAGGGTTGAACGGCGTCCGTTACGACCGAGGGAGGTGCCGGAGCCGGCCACCCGCGGCGTTGTTAAACGCGCGACTCCGATGACTAAAGACACCGTGTTTTGTCATCCGCATCGTCGTTTCCGCAGCCATGGGATGGGGTCATGCACCTCACCTGTGGATTTGGTGCACAAGCACACGTAGGTATTGCTTGTCTTGTCTTGGTGGAAATTGCCGCCCGGTAGTCTCTGTAGAACCATTTTCTTCTAGACGAAGGCACCTGACCTGCTCTCTCCGAGCGTCACTGAGAAGCCATTCTTACGGTGGAGTATGGGTTAGATGGGGGCAGGTACGCCCAAGCCATAGTTTTGAAAACCGGACCGGCGATCGAACCGGTGAGGACCTCGGTTCGCGGTTCATCAGTTAACCCGCCGGTTCACTCGGTTCGCTTGTCGGGTTTAAAAAATA
This sequence comes from Poa pratensis, assembly GCA_947311845.1. Taxonomy (NCBI): domain Eukaryota; kingdom Viridiplantae; phylum Streptophyta; class Magnoliopsida; order Poales; family Poaceae; genus Poa; species Poa pratensis. The sequence goes on along the minus strand of CAMZMU010000091.1, from coordinate 33,700,682 downwards.
AAATAGTGAAGAAATATAAATAATCTGTTAGAAAATGTAGCATATTTAGATTGTACGAGTACCATTATGACAAGAACTTGACGCACGCTTGGTGGCTAGCCCGCACAGCAGCAGGAGGTCTTGATTCCTGCCTCGTGCAAATTATTTTTCGCGCGCGTAAGGGATTTCTTCGGTCAGACCAGCGGTCTGTTACGTCCCGGTTTGACCGTGGTTCGGCATGTTTTTCCCGGTTCGCTGGCGCGGACGGTCCACTGCGCTTAACAAACCGGTGAGGGCTCTGGTTTGGTTTTTCTGGTTCAATCAGGGTCTGGTCCGGTTTTTTAAACTATGTGCCTAAGGAGTCAGGAAGTGCGGGCACGAGGCATAGCTAAATTAAGATTTGCATCTTATATCTTCTTATATATTTACTAATTGGAGGCACCGTACGAGACTCCACGTTAATCCTCACGAAACTAAGATAATTGTTTGTTTGATCTCCTAATTAGTTATCCCACCACATGCTATCAACCGGCCGCTTCACGCAATCCTTCGCTCGGCCAATGCCGCCCGACGACGCTTTTACCCATAGATTCGTCCCCCTCCTTGCATGATCTCTTTCCATATGTGATAATCGTCATTGGGAGCCACCCGATGTCTTTGCATTGTGATTCGCAATAAAAACATGGAATCTCAATTTCAGATCAAATGGTTAATCGCATCGATTTATACATAAAGAAAATTGAAACAATTTAAGTGTTGCGTTGATGTGATCCCACATGGACCTATTCACTGCAATGTCTCGCCGGCAGCGCGACATCATTGTACGTATGGGAGCGTGGCGTGCCGGCAGTCGTCCTGGATAGATGGTGGAGCACATTTGGGAATAGTGGCGGCGGCCCTTGTTCTTCAAGGGCGACAATCACCGTGGTCGTGTGGATGTCACAGGTCTAGAGATCGTGATGGAGAACATGAAGACCATAAGTATGGTACGGCCCCTCCACCTCTGGATTTGATATGCCTCGAATGGTGCTACGCATGTTGTCTTTTGCGGAGGCGCCTAGTGCAGAGGCGTCAAGTCATGCGTGTTATCGGCAGGTGATATGCATAGTGTCTCTTAGCGTGATGCGACTATAGCTTGAAAAAGGGAAGGTGTGCTACATCCAAGCCATACTTTAAAAAACCGGACCGGTAACCAAACTGGTGTGGTTGTTGGTTCACTGGTCCTCGACTGTAGGTTCATACCATTCGATAGTTTAAAAATTTTTTTATATAATTTTCAAGAATACGTAATGAAAATATGTATCATTTTCATAGAAAATAGGTTGGTCAGTCCACTCTACAATGAAAACACAAGCCAAAAGGTCAAGTGTGCGATCTCGCATCCGACACCCCCTAAACATAGAAAAATCAACTACGTGTCTATTACCCACCGTGCCGGCATTGTTCCCCACTATCGAGAACGCTCCACCTATAAGCCTCATTCGCCTCCATTACTGCCTCCATCCGAATTGTGCCAAGCACCGTGTCATCGATATCATCACATGAAAAGTATCATCAGCATCTAAACATGATGACGATCACACTCCGATCTCTGAGAGAGCCCGCCAATATGTAAGGGTTGTGTAGCATGTCATGCCGCACCACCTGTGAAAAGAAGCATGGCATGAGCGAGTGCGAAACAGATTCCTGCTCCTGATCACATAGTGGGCAACGCAAGGGAATTGAAGGCCTTGTCGCGTGAACCAGTTCACCGTCCAACAAACATTCTTTGCCACCAATGAAAAAATTGCAGCTCATTGATGCCCTTGATCACCAAACCTGATCACCTGGATCATCCGTCGTAGCCGCGAAGAAAAGACCTATAATATGGGTATGCGAAGTATTCGTCGTCACGCTCCCATCCCCATATGAGCTATCAATGTGCGCTGCAAACTGAAGTGTTTTTCTTTTAGTAGAAACAAACTGCAAGTGTGACATCATCTCCCAGAGGGTGAGGTATTATAGTAAAGCCGCCGCTACCACATTGGCCAACAAAGCGCCATGATTGGCCTCCTCAATGGTCCGCGTCCATTTTTATGTACTGATATTGAAGGAAATAGATGTCAAATAAGTAATATTTATTACATTTGACAAGTAACTATGTTAGGCTTGTTGGTTATTTAGATGATTTTGCTCCTTACGCATGTTTTCTCGCCGATCTAGGTTCAAATCCTATTGGCTGGGACGGTTCGTAGGCCTTAAGAAAATCGTGGTACTGGCTTCTATGTTATAAACGATAGGCAAAGAAATGATGAAGAAAACAGAAGCAAACCAATGGGGACACGAGATTTAACGTGAAAAACCTCTCCAACAATGGAAGAGAAAAACCCACGCGCGCCAGCCGGCAATACTTCACTATATCGGGTGAGGTTACAAACGTCGGGAATTTACAACGTGTGACTTCTCCCAACCGGCGGCTTACAAGATGTATATATGGTGGTAAAACCCTAAGTCGGCTGCAGTTCGGCCCAAGTCTCCGGACCTCCGCTCCGCTTCGAAGTTAGGTTCTATCTTTATATGAATTTGGATCACACCATAAATAACATTCTAGTATCTGATTCAATGATATCCGACGCAAGGTGTACTTAGCCGCTCAAATGACGAATGATGGTAGATGGTTTCGACGATGAGTATGCGCGCTCCGGTGTAAACACAAGATTTCTGATCAGAGAATGTCAAACCGCTTAGATCGTACCCTTGTGTAAGGTGGTGTCTAGAACTCGGGTAGGTATGAAAATTTCGAGATGGATCTATGTTGAACTCGTCATTGTCAACCACGTGCGACGATCCTTTCTCGAAGATTTAGTAGAGAACCTGTGTATCTTTCATTGGTTATGCTCTTGGATGATGGGATTGTTGAAAATTATTTCACTCATTTGTAGGTCAAAATTTGCTTTTTCTCCGATTGCGAGGGTGAAATTGTTCTCTTCGATCAGTACAGGTACAACGAAGAAAAGAATTGAAAAGCAAAATGTTTAGGATGTTTTGAATTCTTGAATAAACCAATTTGAGAAGTGCGACAAAATCATCAAGATTGGTATTCTTTATTTGGATTCAACATGTTCGGCCTATGATTACGGGTAGATGAGCTGGGGAATAAAACTGGGCTTTCTCACTATGTGCACAAGGCCATTTGCCAGTTTAGGTCCACGCACAAGCCCAGCAAGCAGTGTGTCACACAACCCAACCCAGAAGGCCCCTTTCGAGATGGTAATCAACACCATATCCGGCCCAAACCTCGTGTTAGCAACTGCAGGGAACTTTGTTTTTCACAGCCTGACAGCGAAAGTTCCACTCTCTTGTGTTCTATTCTGTTCAGCAAAGTACAGTTACGTGAGGTAAAAATCTACCGCCACACTCGGAGCTCGGAAATAGGAACATTCATCGAACCTGGGCGGTAGAATGGTTAAGCGCCTTAGCTCAAGTCTGAGATGTGTGGAAAAGTCTCACTCTGAATTTGTCCTTCCAGTAAAAAAAAATGGCAAGCTCAAGAAAACCACAGACCACGCACATACAGTTTACTGAATTTTATTCACCACACATCATCCAGAAATTCAAACACTGGTAAAATGGGAGCTCACTGTTCATTTTCACGGTATATTCTGCTGTCTTCTGGAAGCTTGGAATTCCCTATACCTCTGCATGGTTGCATGCGCATCTTACACTTGGATGGTGAAAACACGTCTCGTGGTAACTTAACTGTCTTGACTTTGCTGTCTAGTCCAGATGCTTCATCTGGTATGTCACTTTAGCCAAAAGAGAGGACTACGCTTGCGTTTTTCTACCACTTTGCACGTACCACCTAGCTTCCGCGTGTTCGTTTGTACGCTGTATGTATGTACAGACGTTCTACGCCACGCCGACGCCGACACCTGTCAGATACGTACGCCGTCGGCCAAATCTTTTCCTTCACTTTTCACCTCTGACCTCCGGACCAATGAGATTTACCGCACGTTGGTAATTACCACAACCAACCACGTCGATCTTACCCTTCCAATCCTTTTCTTAACAGACAAGTTGCATATCACTGCTCCACTCCATCATGCAATGCTTAACCGAGCTTCCTGCCGCTTGCTTGCTTAATTGCGTCTTTGCTTTTGTCCAGATAGTTACGCACATCTCCCGCTGCGTAGTCGTCCAGTGGTAAACCAGTGACGGGTGACCTGTTATATATTCTTGGACTATTCAATCTGTTTTCTTTGTTACTTGAAGAATTAAGCTGGTGACACTGCACGGAGAGCGATCTCGAAGGGATAAGCGTCAAGTTGTTATCAATTGATCGACCTTCTCCCTCCCGTTAAGGTCTCGTTCGTCTGCCTCTTTCGAGAGTGCTACTGGTACGAAGTGTTGCTTTAATCTCTAGATCTCCTAACCGAAAAATCTATCGACGAGAGAAGGTTCTCACAAAGAGAGTACTTCATGTCACAGCATATATGTATATATGGCTATGGCTCAGGTGCCTTTCCAAGAGTTTAAATATATGTCGACGTGGGTGACGACATGCATGGCGTACATGTCTGCCACTGCCAGTAGCTTGAGAAGTGTCACTAGCTTCCATGCACAAGTAATACCTGGTCGATCAGATCGGGTTGGCAGGCTTATCATCTGATTTGGAACCGGTAGCCTACCTTGTTAGTTCTTACGGCAGTCGATCGTCGTGCTAGCTAGTCAAGTCGTGCATTAACATGTCTTTCGAGGAACCTCACGTTGTAGTAAAAATCAGATTATGTATGTAGCTAGTGGCGCCGGTGATTATCACGAATCTTTTTCGATCTGGTCGACTGTACTCAGTGCATTAGGCTGCAGGTTCCAACGTGGGAGAACGCTATCCGGGTTGCTTTGAGCTCCTACTTTAGCCACCAACAACAGCACCTTTAACTAATTATCATTATTTCTCTACGTGAGAAAGAAAGAGAGAACCGAGAAAGAAGAGGTTGTAGCTAGCGATCGAACAAGAGGTAGATAGCTACACATGCATGCTAGCTTAATGTATATCGTTCAATGTGGAGGCCGGCCGGTGAGGTTGATGGTGGCACATCGATGAGGAGAGGACGAAGAGCTACCGAAATCTTTTTGCGCTGAGTGCAACGGCACACTACACTAGCCTATCGCTCTACACATCCGCCGGCCAATCTGCACATGGATGCATGCATGCATGCAAATATCCTACAGAACCGAAGATTGAAAACCCATAGCTCCATGTACGTAACGTACGTCATGCCTCGTGCGTATGCAGTGAGGCGATCGATTCCAGCTACTCGATCAGCTGCTGGGGCATCGATTTGAGCATATTCCAGCTACTCAGCAGCTGAGGCGATCTTATGTTTTCGATTTTTTCTAATCTGAATCGATATATTCATAATGTACACACACGTGGTGTGCCCACGTACTACACACCATCTAACCACGTGAACACGTTACACGTCAGACAAGTTGGGACTCTCACAACAACGTCGTGCGACAAGGTACGAAGAAGCAAGGACTTAAGGATGCTCTTGTGGATATACCGGCCTTGCTTGCACGTGTGGTAAGTTCGGATAATCACACCAAGACTTTTGTGCGCGTCGATCCAGCTGGCTCTACACGAGTCACGTACAAGTACTAATCTTTTTTTTAAATGAAAGCTACACATCGGCGACATCAGGCTTTCTTTTGGAATATATTTGTGTTTTATTCGAGAAATACATAAGGCTTCTCTGGAAGGCATGCATGAACCTAACTGAAATTATCAAGAACTAATAGTAGGTTAATGATCAATGCTAGGTTATTCCAGCACTAATTAAGTGATTCTAGTTCTTGTGTTTCGAACGGGTATTGCAGTGGCTTAGATTCAGTTCGTGGTTGCTGAATTGTGTTGTATTAATATGATTACCAACATCCTCTAATTCTCTCATTTAATTACTATATATTTTTCTCATTGATCGAGTAGTTACAAACATGTACGGTACTATCTACTATGGCTCCACTATGGTACGTGTTGTCTTATGTTCGTATTGATCTACTTGTGGGTCTTTACTTAAAAAATCTACTTGTGGTTCCTGCTTCTCCGGGCTAGCTTGCCCCATTGGCCTCAACACTTTATACTGCTTTAGACTAAACTGCACGCCAAATCAACAATCATTGCACTAGCTATCACTTCAGTAACCAAAAAGTTATGTTGTAAATGGAGGAGGAAAGTGAAATGGTCAGTAATTATATCTAAAATTCTTGACTAGGTAACGGGAATGGTCAAGAGAACAGGTTTGTTTTTCTAAGACGGCACTAGTAGATTGATGTATATCCACTCCAGCTATATAGCAAGAATAAGTTCGGTATCCAAAATTTTCCCTATCAGCTCGCGCGCGAACACTTCAAGCTCACGATGCACCAGGTCACGCGCGCTGATTTTCAACTGGGAGTGTAGACCTTATATTCAAGCCTTTGGCTTGCTTTGTAACCAAACTTCTCTTAATAAAGAAATAGGCAAAGCTTTTGCCTTGTTTCTAAAAAAATGATTAATTTAATTACGTGCGTGTCGTTCTGTGTGGCTGCTGATCAACGAGCACTGAAGCGGAATGGTCAAGAGATCGATGCTGCAGGCAGGTACATTCAAACGGATTTCTTCATGTAATTGAACTCCATGCATGCTGACCGGCCGTGCATGCGTGCATCTGGGTCATCCGCATCCCATTGATTTATTCTCCTCCATCCCACCAACAACTATACGTATATCCACTTCATTTTATCCGCCAATAATTTGTGGCACACACACACACTACCTGCTACTAGAAGCAGCATGGGCTCATACGAAAACAAGCTGGAAAGTTGCAGTTATTTTCGTTATCCTCTTGCCACCACCCCCCAACAATCGAAAAAATATACTCTCTCCGATCTATATTAGTGGGCATAGCTTTGTCTAAATTCATATGTATCTAGTTAAGTATTTAGACTAGATACATGTGTATCAAGACAAAGTTGTGCCCACTAATATGGATCGGAGGTAGTATTGGGTGTCACCTTATATCATATTCTTTGTCATCTCAATAGATATACACACATAATACAGTACGTACGACTATTTGCACCCGATCGAAGAAAATAATAATTATACACATAGTACTGTAGCAGGTAGCTAGCTAGCATGGGGCTTATCATTTGAGCTGACCTGCACTAGGGTTAATTTGTCATGGAGCTCCATGTCAATTTTGGCAAGTGGAGTGCTCAGGTGGAGTTCCTAGCTGCTCGCGTCCGCCGCCCGTCGTCGTCGAGGATGACTACCACCAGTAGTCGTACACCGGTCGGCGGCGCGCACACGTCGACACGTGCGGCGACGGCGACAAGACGGCTGATGCCTAATTACCACTTACCAGCGCGCAGATCGAGCGTGTTCACGTCAACGGCGACGTGCGATCGCTAGATGTTGGGAGCCAAGTATATCGATCCTAGCTAAACGCTACTAGTAGTAGCATTCTACGGCCTACACGGGTTAGAATTGACGTGAGAGATCGGATTAATTAGCGCGATGGAGTATTAGTATGTGCTAATAGTTGTTTGTCCTTAGTAGTCCAATTTAGATCACGAGCCTATTATAAAGTAAGTAACTTTTCATATCTGCACGGACAGCAGGTACTAAAACCCAACTCCTTAACTAGATTTAGATATGAGAGATACGTGTGGTAATGAAGACGAATCTGTGACTGAAAAGCCAGTCGGAGCTGTTTTTCATATATGAGTAGAAGAAAGGCTGATAGCCAAATGGCTCGGTTTATGAGGAAAACCAGGCCGGAAAACCGTACATCTCCTAGCAGCACTAGGACATCAGCACACGCCAAAGCATGGCACAACAACAGCAGCAGCAACCACAGCAACACCCACAAAACAACAAAGGCCTGCACGACACAACCAACACGGAGGAGGACCTCGACTTCCATCTTCATCTGACCAAGCAAGCAAGACGCTATGAACTTGGCCGTCTGGCTGCCACTCGCCAATACCCCCAAAGGAGGGAGGGGTGCCGAACGAGAACGAGATGATCATATTACACATAAAACATGTAAGTTGTGAGTTGTCATGCACGCTTAGTGCAGTACGTTCATATATACGCAACAATATCAATATATATAAGATAAAAGTATAGAATATGGAAATATATTTTACGCTGACTTCAATAATATTAAATTCATATTATAGGTGTTCATACTTTTTCCTCCATATTTACAATTTGACCTTGACTAAAGTGCTAAACGTAATGTAATTGTGAACGGGGAAGTAGTTGTATATGTACGGTCAGCAGCCGGAAGTAACATAATACATATATTTGCATTTATCTCTTGGAATTAGTATTCCAGGAATTAATATTATACGTCACCGTCAAAATTCAGATCGAGTCTCGCCTTTCGGACGATAAGGACGATCGAGCCATGCGAACCCAATGAATTCACAAGAACCTAGCGTTGGCGAGTAGAGCGGTAGCTGTAGTAGATCAACGTGACGTACTAAGTAACTACTACAGTACAAAAAAACGGCTTGAGTTCGTGATATTTATGGGGAACAAAAGCGACTTTGAACTGGAAAAACAATATTTTCAAGAGACACAGTTGAGACACAGAGATCAGTGCAAACATATGGACATAACCATGACGTACTTATTTTGAAGTTTGAACACACCAATACAGTAATCATTTCGGATCAGGTTGACCTTTATTTGAAAATTTTGAAAACTTTATTTTAAAAACTCAAAAATCTTGAACATATGTATATGCATGAGTAGATATAGTGGCCTAATATCTAACTAATAAATCTTATGGACATATTATGAGATGTGATCTAGATACACAAAATATCATGTGTGGAAGAGATCTTCTATTCTTTTCGTCATTTTTTCTTGTTATGTAGACCAAAACATGGCATACTTCGATCGACGACAAAAGAAATGTCATTATCTAGTGTAACTTTACAGATACATACATACTCCCTCCGTTCCATAATATAAAAAGTTCAAACTAGCTCACATGTTGGCTAGGTGCAAGCTCAAATGAGTGTACATACACACGAAAACATGTCCACACATGAATGTGGACAAAAAGAAAAACATCTTATATTTAGTAACGGAGCGAGTATTCCCTCCGTATCACAATATAAGACTACTTTCCACACGCATGTATTTAGACATGTTTTAGTGCAAGATTCACATGAACCTTGCACTAAAACGTCTAGATATATGTGTGTAGAAAGTAGGTAGAAAGTCTTATATTTTGGGAGTACTTATTAGTGTCATTTTTGAAAATTTGAAAATAAATGACTACTCGGCACTCAGGAAGTCAGGAGCCATATCGCCACACTCCACGCCTATACTGCTACACAATACGAACTGCTAAAGCTCGAGGGCTCGTGAACAATAACATTGTTTGTAAGCTGAAAAGAAACTTCAAAGTTTTCTTTTTGTCGGGGAAAAATTATATGTTTGGACAAGGCAAATTAATGAAACTCCGATCGACGACAAAAGAAACTAGGATTGGTTCACAAAAATCAACGGCTCCGGCCGACAATAGGAGGGCATTCCGGCCAGTGTGTGTGTAAGAAAGATTCCACGCTGATTTTTAATAGGAGGAGATATCACATGAGATTGATGAGCAGTGCGATGGAGGGGCGGCGGCTACTAGATACGGTTGCCCAGCTCATCGGCGCAACGGACGCACGCCCCCGTGGACTCGCTGACGCCACAAGCTCTACTCACGCCGGACGCGAGGAATAACGAATCGGCCGGCGCGACGCGACCCGGCCCAACAGCCTGCCCGGTTCTGCCCCTCGATGAACTCGGCGCTAACGGACAAGACACCGTGCAGCATATAAGCACCGGCCCCGTCTGTCCCTCCGGCCACCTCGAGATAGATTCTGGCACTCCTTGCTTGCTTCCAGTGAGCTACTGCTTCTTCTTCATCATCCTCTTATTCAGGTCGCGTCGTAGCTTGCTAGCTAGCTGAAGGTGTGGGTACTTGGCTGGTTGCACGAGGTGAGCTGCATATCGATCGATCGGGTGGTGATCGCGCGATCATGTCGACGGCGCACGGGCACGGGGCGGCCGCGGCGACGTCGCTGCCGCCGGGGTTCCGGTTCCACCCGACGGACGAGGAGCTGATCCTCCACTACCTCCGCAACCGCGCCGCCTCCGCGGAGTGCCCCGTCCCCATCATCGCCGACGTCGACATCTACAAGTTCGATCCATGGGACCTCCCTTGTACGTCCGAATTTACCAACTCCTGCAATCATGCATCCATCCATGTCGATCGTACTGACGATACTGAATTATTGCTGCTGGTCGAAACTGCAGCCCAGGCGGTGTACGGCGACAGCGAGTGGTACTTCTTCAGCCCGCGGGACCGCAAGTACCCGAACGGCATCCGCCCCAACCGCGCCGCCGGGTCCGGCTACTGGAAGGCCACCGGCACCGACAAGCCCATCCACGACGCCGCCACGGGGCAGGGCGTCGGCGTCAAGAAGGCGCTCGTCTTCTACAAGGGCCGCCCGCCCAAGGGCACCAAGACCAGCTGGATCATGCACGAGTACCGCCTCGCCGCCGCCGCCGACCCCTCGCCGCCGCCGTCAACACCTACAGGCCCATCAAGTTCCGCAACGTCTCCATGAGGGTACGACAGCCACCACTTGCTGCTTTCGTTCGTTTCGTTAGTTAATAACCGTGCGTTCGTGCGTGCAACTGTGTCACTCATGCGGCTCGCATGAATGCTATCCTGATATCCTCTTCGCGCCGCCCCATATGCTTTGTTGCACCGGCCGTGCCGTTGCAACGTCGATCGGTTGCGAATCTCAATTTGACAACCGAATTGCCCTTCTAATTCAAGTTTATTTTGCAACAAAATCATCGGCTAATACTACTACACCTAACTACCTCAATACCATCACATCAACCCGTGGATGATAGCTTGCGAGGGAACGCGAGAGATCGACGCTCAATTTGCTTTCTTCTGCTTTGATGTAAGAAGAAATTCACTGGCTTTACGGCTGATGCGTTAGCTAGTGGCATGGCGTGAGTTCAGTAGCTTTCGACTACGACGGGAATGGCAGCAAGTATACGTGTGTATGATATTGATATGTTGTGCGCTCGCTCCTTAATTGTGTGTGCACTGCAGTTGGATGACTGGGTGCTGTGCCGGATCTACAAGAAGACGGGCATGGGGTCGCCGATGATGGCGCCGCCGCTCGCCGACTACGACCACCTGATCGACCACGACGACCTCTCCGGCGGCAGCGGCGGTGGCTTCGACGACGCCACCGGGTTCTACACGCCCTCCAGCACGTGCAGGACCATGACCACGCAGCACCAGCAGCAGCCGCACGCCGGGAGGCTCCTCGCGATCCCGCCCATCTCCGAGCTCTTCGACGACTACGCGCTCGCGCAGATGTTCGACACCGAGGCCGACCACCTCGCCGTCCACCCATCCTGAACCAGCTCCTATCCGTTGGCGACAGCGCGGCGCACGTGCAGCCGTCGTACTACGCGCCGTCGTCGTCGTCACCGGCCGGCAGCGCCGGGAAACGCAAGGCGTCGAGCCCGGAAGAGTGCGAGAGCGCCAGACACCAGTCGTCGGCCAAGAGGCTCAATGGGTCGTGCTTCGACGCGCCGCCCCAATCCACGAGCGGCCTGCAGGCGGCCTCGGCGGTGCTGGGCGGGCTCAACCATCAGATGCTTTCTCAGTTCTGAGATGTAACCAATTAACGTGATTGGGCCTGTAGGCGCAGCGACACCAGCAATTAATCTTGCAGATGCTACGAATTGAAGATACATGATAATGTGTAGAACTAATTATTGTACTATTCTATCTTTAGAGTTAGGCCCTGCCTGGATTGTGAAAATCATCTTGATTAACTTTTCTTTCATCAGGAGAGGAGGCGAACGTGGCGGCCGGCTAGGGTTTCAACCCTAGCCGCCGCCGCCGGTGATATCTGCAGCTTCATCGTCGCCGCCGACAAAGATTCGACGGGTCCTCGCCTCCTCTAGGTGCCGTTCTGGCACTAGAAGGGGTGGGGACCTCGGATCTGCGCACGGCGCTTTTTGAAGGTCCTTAATGATAGAGTTTGGTTTTGGTCGTCATCTTCTTTGTTAATGGAGATGGTATCGTCTGCAATAAGTGATCCTCCACGCTTCGTTCGACGGCGAGATATCCTTCCCGACGTCAATGGTGGCTTTGGAAGATTAAGTCTGTCTAGGTATGGTTCTTCAGATCTTGCTTCGCCAGATCAATCTTGGATTGTTTCTCATGGTTGCCGCGAGGAGTTTTGTCCTCGCAATATCTATCCCGGCTACTACGTCTTCGGCAATGGTGATTCGTTCTCTCGGCTTCCAACGACGTCGACAAAGTGGTTCGGTTATTTGTCCCTGAAATATCAGTGGTGGTGCTCTTGCCGATGTTGCTTGATTAATTTAATGGCTGCGTGCGTGCACAAAGCCTTGGCATTGCGGCTCAAAATTAAAAAGGGAGAACTTTCGGTGGTATTCACAGGTCTGTGGTTTGGTGGTGTTGGCGTTGTTCTACGGCTGCCTTCAGAAAAGTACAAGATTGTGTCATGGATGAAGAAAGAGCTTGAAGATCTTATAGATTTGCTAGTCTCTTTTAGTTCTGTTTTTGTAAACGATGTAATCGTGTACTCTTTGCTGGTTTAATATACGTGGAAAAATTCAAAAAAAATTATTGTACTATTCTATTATTGGAAAACCAGGCATGTAAACAGGGAATTTGGAGATGGATACGGAAAAAAAATGTAAAATAACAAAGCAAATAATGTGTTCAGAGTACCAAAAGAACACAAAATGTATTTTTTGGCACCAAGACACAGCACTATCCAAACTTTTGCATATTTTACTAGAGAAAAATGTATATCTAAATGTTTGAAAACTTAATTTGTGAAAATATTTTACACTTATGGTTCATTAAAAAACAATTTATTTTTCCGTTTCTTCTTTCTATGAGCACTTGCATAATGTGTACATGTAATACAACGCCTCCGTCCCCGCCGGCCGGGCAACAAAAAAAAACAATTGCAGCCATAGACAAATTGATAATTTGCACATGCTATCAAGACCTCATTCAAAATTGATGATATGATAAGGTGTAGAATTAATTTTTTTAATTCTTGATATTATGAGAGTTAGTTAATACTCGGAATGCCAGCCAATGTATGTTTGTGTGTTCAAATTATGGTGGCCTGGTGTTTTGTTTTATTCAGCTTTGACATGGGACGCCAAGGTTGTCCCATGTGGTGGTTTATAGAGAGGCAGAGGGAGTCCGCTTAGCCATGTTTTGTCATCTATCATTTTTGTGCTTTGTTGGGCCTTTACTTTTACGTGGTATTGGGGCTTCTTTTTGTGTTGTGGAGGAAATTTTTCTTCTTTAATTCTTGTTTTCCAAAACCAGATGTTACATGTGCAATTCGGCCTTTCTAGTTGAACATTTTCTCTTTGTTTCATCGGCCTCGCTTCCGTTTGTTGATGTGGCTTTTGTGGAAAATATTTTTCAAAAAATTATCAAAGCCTTTTCCCAACAATTAGAAAAAATGTTACTATTTGCATTTTTTTTGTTAGAAGTGCTTTTGAGATAGAAAGTATGGCTCCCCAATGATTGTTACTTGTCAACCTGGGCCTCTTCAGCCAAAACCACAAGATATTAATCAAATCAAGAGCTTATGTTTTTTCGAAAAGGGAATGACCCGTTCTCTGCATCAGGGTGATGCACAGCATATTTATATACAATATATTAATCAAGGATAGGACTACCTGGGGGCGCCACAAATCTACTCCTGTGTCGCGGTTACTAATACATGCATGCAGTGATGTAAGCGGTAACGTCATATTAGATTCATTTCAATGTTTAAATTAAAAAAAAACTTTTACCTCTCAAACCAATAATCTATTTAAAAATCCGTTTTCACCGTTAACTTAGTCACGACGAGAACTACAAACCTAGATCCCATGTTGTCATATTTTGACAACTTTTTTTGGTCGGTAGTTATCAGATTAATATCACTGAGTTACAAGATTATAATAACTTGGTTATTAGATTTTCTGTACGTCAGTTTTTCTCAATTTAACACTGTATTATACTACTTTGTATGGAATGATATCATCTCTTAGGTCTTCCAAATGCTTGACTATTCCTCTCTAGCTATGCATATCATTACAAAATGTCCAGAAACATATAAAACTTTATATGATAACCATGAACAATTATCGTGGTAACTGTTCGCAGTTAACTGGTAACTGGTGTGAAAAACAAAATTAGACGGAACATATTAAAGTGGGATCTAGTTTTTAAACTCACGTCGATACGAATCTAGCAGTGTAAACAGATCACTAATCGAAATAACGGTTTAGAAGATAAATCATTTTCAATTTTGAATTTGGCAATTAATACGATTACATCACCAATAAGGTGACTGGCTAGTACATGCATGCATGTGCTCTCCCCTATAAGGAAAAGCACATGCAAATTAGCAGCCGCATGCCGAGCTTCCTTGCGGCGCCTCTTTGTAGCTTTTCCCTGTCGGGGGGCTGCCCCCGGGTAGGGCAAAGATGTGGTGTTAAGGATTGTCAAGAGTTGGTCAGATCAGTGTCTAGCCGGGTCACTTGGGCCGGATCTCTTGGGAGAGTCGGTTAGCTCTCGATCAAGCTAAAGTGCGAGAAGAAGCCAAAGAGGATCCGGTAAAGTCTAACCGGATCAGAGGAAGGAATACCGGCTTAAGTTAGCCGGATTGGTCAGGAAGAATCCGGATAGGGTAATCCGAATATTGCACAAGGGCCAAGTAATGTCAGTAAGTTCACGAGTCCTGCAGTTCTCCTGCCCGAGGCTCAGAAGACAGCCAGGTCAAGCCACGGGTTTTCCGGATCGCAAGGCCCTAGGCGCTGACTCGGCTAATTCGGGAAAGGGCAGTGGCCTAGGCTCCTGTGGTCTACGCTGCCTTAAGCTCAAAGAGGAAAAGATAGACCTGCGTCGGACAAACGATGAGCTGGGCTGAGTGACAGTGGCCAGAGCTTGTCCTGTTCCTCTTGTCCATGCCATTATCATCTCCGGCCAGGGGCAGTATGGTAATCCGGTTAGTGTATAAGTAAGCTAGCACCTCCTCCAGTGTGAGGGACGACCAGAGAGAAGCTTCATTTTCCCCCCGAGCTCCATCTTCTTCCTAGAGCTCTCACCATTGTTGCTTCATACAGCTCAAGGAGCACTCTGTACTTGTTACCATTTGAGATATAAAGAGAGTAGGCTAGTGCTGCAGTAGGGGTGTTACCTCCTCAAGAGGGCCCGAAGCAGGGTACATCGTGGTGTGCTTTGGTTGTTCTTGGTTTTGCTTGTTCTTGCGAGTTCTTCGTTGTTCTTCATGCGTGCTTCGTGAGCGCGCACACCCTCCCCGGATCCCCCAACGTCCTAGCGAGCCCACAACTTAAGCCATCCTATGGCATCTGCCGTGACACCACCACGACATTCCCATTCATCAAATCGCAAGAATATGTATATACAAGCATGTAACCTTCGTCATGTCAGGAACACGCTTCTAAGGTTTGAGGGGCAGCTGACGGACATGAGGTGGGTATACTTTGTTATCATGCTTTCGTACAAGGAGAGGTTAACACTTTCGCAAAGGCGTGATATAAGTATAGCAGGACCATCATTAGTGCACAAAAGAAGTTCAAAATGTGAATAAATACCAAGATCTAGAGATAAAATTTCAATGTTTTGCAGCTAGCATAAACATTGGAAGCACAAACACTACAACGTTGCTAAAAACAACTCAGATTTGTCTACACACTGAAACCCTTTTTGTCTTCCATTTTGAGTAATTAGTGGATTTGGGGCTAAGTACCACTTTTATTCTTGCAACAAAAATGATTCACTGCCCATAAGTTTAAACCAGATATAAGCAATATTTTGTAGTGAAAGTATGTTAGTTTTTGTCCTTTTCAAGATATTTCACCTTAAAACAACTTAAGTAAACGAATCATCTCATCGATATGGATAAAATAAATTGCCAAAACCACATGCCTCCATGCATTTTCTACCATTGAAAAATTTATTATGTACAAATATATAAGTGTCTGCTCTCTCTCTCTCTCTCTCTCTCTCTCTCTCTCTCTCTCTCTCTCTCTCTCTTGTAATTTACTATAGTTAATTATCTTGATATATGTATAAAGCATAACTATCTTTGACATAGGTTTCTAGTGTATGGTTAGGTAGTTAATTATCTCGATATATACTTAGCAGCCAAACATCGTTGTGTCGACACACCGCCCGGACACGGGAGCATGATTTTCACTTAATAATAAAAGAGTTCTTAATAAGGAAGGGCTCGAGATATCCCTAAAGTCCACAAGGTGTGGCTCCATATCAATCATTGAAGCATGGTTGGTGAACGACTCTATTGTGTCAGATGGAACGATGTGTCAGACTCTCGACAGGATAATCATGAGTGACTATTGTTTCACGCTCTCGACAACAGCCATAATGTCACAATTTTTTTTTATGAATGGAAATGATAGAACAGATGGGTGGGAAATGGTGAGAGTGTAACATTATCTGTCATTTATTAACTTAGATTTAGAAGAACATTGTAAAGATAGAGGCTACGATTTTTTGGGTATGTTGCTACAGAGAATTCAGTTGAGAACTATGTGTTTCTGCAGAGAATTCTGTTGAGAACTATACTCGTCATCTCTATTCGAAGATTCGATATTATGTACTAGAGAGATCAAAGAAAGATTACATCTTAGTAGGTTGTTTATTATTACATCTTTCCATTATTGTTCTCGTCCATGAAAAACCAAATTACAATTGATGGCTTCACTATTAAGCGACTACTTTACAAAGTCATAGAGGTTAAAATAGATCCGACTAGTTTCCATGTTGTTGTTTCGAGCACTTCTAAGGAAGTTATTGGGAAAAAAACTTGAAATTAAATAGAATTTATTCTAAACTTTTATACTTATTATAGTGATATTTATATATATAAGTCTTAACTAGTATGTTTTTTATTTTCTGGTCAGCAAATTAACCACATAGCAATGTTGTTAAATACTAATATATATAATGTTTTGTAGCATAGAATCGTAATATCCACCGTTCCAAAAATACATCTGCAACAAATATAAAAATTATTTTCTAATGAAAGTATGTTGATTTTTTTCATTTTTGAGATATTCCACCCTTTAAAAAGCTTATGAAAATAATCCGGTCCACGATACGGATGAAAGAAATGGGCCAAACCACATACATTGATGGATAAATTTGCTATAGTAGATTGAATTCTCATGGATAAATATATATAAGTCTCTCTCTCTCTCTTTTATTCGATAATAATTAGTTTTCTTGATAGATATCTTAGAAAGCATAACGTCTAGGAGTTATCTTTAGAGTTTTTAGTGTATGATTAGCTAGTATAATAGAACATAAAATTGTACTTCCTCCGTTCCGAATTATAATATGTTTTAGTTCTTTTCTTAGTCGCATGTATTTACACATGTTTTAATGAATATCAAATAATTTGTAAGAGGGTCTATGTTGCACTTCGGTGTTACTAAAAACAAATTTATTTATTTTACATAACACACAAAATATCTACCGTATTAGTGTGCCATACCGAGCCACATAATCAATGTCCATACTATCCCTATCACCACCCGCTCCTTCCATTTGGTCGCCACCATAACCGGAGGAGGACACGATATTGATGATCGCACGCGGCTTCTTCCTTGAGGATCCCCGCCATATTGTCCATCGTCGTTTCATGTTGTCACCCTTTGGATCTCCTGGAGTGAGATAGTTGGAGATGGTAGATCGCATGTAAGCAATGTCCATGGAAGCTGCTCTTTGTGTGGTGAACTTTGCCACTCGCTCGATCTTCTTGGTCTTCATGTTAACAAACAACGATCACCTGTGAATCTTCATCATCTAGGTTGGCCTTGGTCATCAGGTAGAGTTCATCATCATCGCGCGAGCTCAACATGGGGTGGCCAACAAAGAGCGACGGCTCCAAGCACGCGCCATTGACAAGGTCACGAGAATGAAGCTCGACGTCCTTGCGGAAACCCGGATCGCCAGGCGCCATGCTCCACGTGACGAATGTCCAGCCATTGGGGATGCGCGAGCCCGGCATGGCGTGGATCTGGATGTCGACGAACTTGATCCGTCCTTGGACGATGGCGATGTTCCGGAAGAAGGATGAAAATCCAAAGATACGGAGGTCGTTGTACGGCTGCATCGGCTCGGGTAGCGGTATGTAACGAAGCAGCCTGGGGTCAGGGCTTTCTTCCTGCCCAGCTGGAACATGCACGTCGCAGAGGAGGATGCCCTGCCAGAGGTCGACCCAGCCCATTTTGCCTCCGAGGCTCCGATGCTGATGACCGTGTCGCAGCTATGCTCCGGAGGCGCGTCCTGCGGGTGTAAAACAGCGGTCGGTTTGCGGGTCCAAGCATCAGCCATGGAGTCGTAGGTTCAGAGATCGTATTGCGTGGTTCCAAATTTCCAGTAAGAAGAGAGCCTTGCGATCTTGTAGGCATCGTAGTCATCGATGTTGGTGTGGGATTTTTGTGTAGCCCCGCACCTGCTGCGGTAGCGCACGATGCCAACCTCGCCGTGAATCAAGAAGCACTCGTTGATGCCCGGAAACACTTCGTCGCCGGGGTACGTGAGCCGCCTGAGCTCTGGCGAATCATGGGCAAGGAGTGGGGCACGGTAGACGAAATAGATGAACGTGCTTGGCTCGTTGAGCAAGGTAGAATGTCTCAGACCGATGAGCACGAGGTTACCCTCGGTGGACAAAATCTTAGGCTCAATGTGGAATCTGGTGGGTTCTCCGCTACTGTAGCAGATGCAGAAGTATGAGATATGTGGCGGCGGGGCGAGGCGGAAGTGACCTGCATCATGTCCTCCCTGGCGCCGTCACTCGATCTCCTGGTGATGTGGTTGCGCTCGTCGATCATGTAGGCTGAGTAGTCGACGAGGGCTTCTCCGCGGTCCCAGGAATCCTCCTCCTCTTCCCCGTCGCCGCTTTCTGGAGGAGGAAGCCGGGACTCTTCGTAGTAGGTCTTGTCGAGCATGCGTAAAAGATCTTCCTGACATTTTTTGTGTGGGGATCTTCGCCTGCCATTGTGATCTGCACTGCTGGAGCTGGTATTTATCGGGGGAAGGTCTAGTCTTCGAGCAGCTGAACTGGAGTTCGTATTGGAATCGGATAGGCTGACATAGATTGTAGTCGGTGTCGGATGAATCAATACACAGAGCACGATTCAGTAGATCTAATCTCTTCTATTCCTTTACCGGAGTGGGAGTAGAGGAGGACAAGCAAGGGGCGCTGGACCAACACTAGTACCGTGCTCCTGTCAAAAAAAAAAAAAACACCAGCAGCGTGCAGATCAAGAATCGGATGGACTGACAAAAAGGTTGTACGTAGTCAAACCCCATCAGGCTTTGTTTGTTTCTAGAGCTTTTTTAGGGTATTATCCCGGTCAAACCCTCAAATCCCCACATATTTAAAAACACCGTTTGTTTCTAATGTATTGGACAGGTATTATCCCCACTTTTCCCCACAAATTCCCAAACTCTAGTTCATTTTTCTCAATCCCCTAGGGAATCCAATACAGTACCCCTACCTAGTGGATTATCTCCTAGTGGATTATCCCCTAGTGGATTGGGTAAAGTTTGGGGATTCACCCAATCCACTAGAGGATTATCCCCACCAATCCCCTAAAATAGCCTAGAAACAAACAAAGCCTCAGGGTTTGTTCGGTTAATCCACTACCCAAGTGGATTGATGTGGATTGGACTGGATTAGAGGGGGTTTTGACTTGTGAGGGATTTAATCCACCCCAATCCACGTCAATCCCCCTCAAATTTCAGCAAAACCGAACAAGCCCTCGAGGAAACTGAAACCAAATGAAAGATCTAGAGTTCTCGCCTAGTTAGAACGGAACCCGACACACTGAAGTTTGAAGTTTCTTCATAGCGACAACTTATAAGCATCTATACGGATTCAATGATTCACAGCTACAAGGGCGGCAGTCCATAAGAATCTACTACACGGACTGAACGATGAGCAACGAGGGCGGCAATTTATAAGCACCAATACAGTGACACGGTAGAGAGAGTACAAAATGGCAACGAACAATACATTTACGGC
Organism: Poa pratensis; assembly: GCA_947311845.1. Taxonomy (NCBI): domain Eukaryota; kingdom Viridiplantae; phylum Streptophyta; class Magnoliopsida; order Poales; family Poaceae; genus Poa; species Poa pratensis. The sequence goes on along the minus strand of CAMZMU010000091.1, from coordinate 33,680,507 downwards.
AAGTGAATAATATTTGAAGTTATCTCACGTGTCTAAAAGAATGGCATGCTCTCATCCTACTTTCATCAGTACAAAAAATAATAACGAGCCTTACAATGGCGTCTGGCTCAAGTACAACTGGTAATGTAATAATCCATGTAACTTGTGTATGAATCTACTGTATGGGAGGGAGGCTAGATGAACTGACCGAGCGACAAAATGGCTGACTTCCATGGGGAACACCGAATGAGATCAAGTGCAAAACCTCTGAATCCAAAACTTTACGGTAGCCCATGCTCATACTCCCTTGCTAAAAGAGTGATGCCTATGATGAAGATGCAACCTCAATGGCGCTTCCAAGCGGCCATGCTGCTTCGACAAATGCGTCGCTGTAAGGGACCTTCTTTACCAAGGTCATCTCCTGTTGGGGTTCAACACCTGACAGGGGAAAAGCAAAAGGAATGAGACTCGGCATGTATGCAATTCTGGCCATTCTTTACTTTGAACTGAGCCTCTTACCAAATCCATCCACAAGCAGTGTGTACTGGTAAACAAGATCCATGCAAATAAATGGAATGTTATCCTTCTGGACACCGGGGTAGCTAGATTGGGCGTCGTTCACGTTTAACTTACAAGCCCGCTTGGCAGCTTCCTCAAAGTCTGAGGGTTTCACCTTAGCAACAGCTGCCTCGGGGTTTATGAAACCGGCCTGAGCAGAAACCACCGCATGTTTAGACGTATTGCGAGAAAGAGTAGCAAAAAAGCGAAATTCATCTTCAGATGGAGCACACTGCTAGAGTCAGATGTTCCATAACCTTACCTCAGCTGCTCTATCAAAGAAAAACGACGCCACAAAGAGATTCTTCTGTCCAGCACCACCACCACCATTCCAAATGCCACCGAAGGAACATTTCATGTGAGTACATGCCTCATCTACTTTAAGAGCTTTCACTACATCAGCCCTGCAGTCTGAATAACTACCACCAGAAGGTGCAGCCGATGCTTCAAATGTCTTATCACCATATTTATATTGCCCTGAGATCATAAATGCAATTAGAGTCAGATCCTCCTATAGTCCTATGGTCATTACAGATCAAACAAAAAAGATGCGACGTCATAATAAGCAATAAGATAGTTTGTTTAGTAGAGGTTGTTAACCTAAAACGAACAAATTTGAGGAATTGCTCCTACTGTAAGCCTGAGTTCGTTTCACAATGAGCATTATAATATGCCCTTTAGAGAAAAAAATAATATAGAGCAAAGCTGACCCTTTTAGGAACACACTTCATTTAACGAGCAGGATCCAGCGTGGCTGCCGGTTGTGGTCCTATCTTGAGTGGTCGGTTGTGTTAGTCTAGACTTAGGCTTGTACATTATCATTTATATCGGTGCATCGAGACGCAAGCTTTGCGTTTTCTCGAAAAAATGGGCAGGTAGCTACTTTAGAGTTTACAGTTGTAAGATGCAAACAGAAAAAAAAAACATAGCAGAACAGAAGATAGAAGAAAGCAGCCATACCCTGGTGTCCGGCCAATATACAGTTGCTGTAACCATTGCCATTGCCAGCTTTTAAGATCTCTGCTCTAGCAGCCAGCAGCCCATAGCGCAAATAGCTGTAAAAAATGTTCGCAGTTATACGCATGGTTTAGAGCATCTCCAGTCACGTCCCCCAAAATCGGCCCCCAAAGGGTCCGCGGACGCGTCCGGACGCGTCCGCGGACGCTGCCCGGGCAGCCCCTAAAACATGCCTCCTACAACCATGTACCACAAAATCTAGTTGCCAAACTACTACAAACCATGCAACGTAGATCATACTACGTACTACTCCTACTAGCTATTGTTGTAGGCTATCCTACTCCTCGTCGGAGATGACGATGACCGTCGCCCCGGCCCCTTCGCCGGAGCCGCCGCCCTGTGCCTCGTCACCAGTGCGGCCCGCATTTCCCTCCTCGTCGGAGTCGGAGAAGGAGAAGGTCGACGCAGATCCGGCGGCTTGAAGGTCGACGTTGCGGCCTTCCCTTATTGCCGTCTCCGCCTCGAGCTGCTGCTCGAGGAAGCCGGACCTGTTCCTCATCTGATCGATGAGGATGCGGTCTGCCGCCTCCGCCCGGAGCTGCATCTCCGCAGCACGGTGCTCCGCCTCCGACTCCGCAAGGAGCTGCTGCTCCGCCTGTTCGGCCTGGTACCGGGACTCCTCCTCCTCCATTCGCTGGCGGAAATCAGCACCCGTCATGCGGATGAATGTGGGCTCGGCCTCAAGCTCGACGACGCCAACGGCCGCCGTCTCCGCCGCCAGGACCGCCGCGTCCGCGGCCCCTTGCGCCTCCGACGCGGCCCCTTGCGCCTCCGCCGCCAGGACCGCCGCGTCCGCGGCCCCTTGCGCCTCCGCGTCCGCCGCGTCGTGCGCGAGCGCCTCACGGTAGCTCTGCGACATGGCGTAGCCGGTCGGAAGGCGGCGACAAATGGTGGATGTGGAGAATGGTGGATGTAGATGATGCGGCTAGGGTTTGCTCCGGCCATCCTTTATAGTCGGAGAAGGTGGATGGTGGATGGTAGATGAGGCGGCGACATGAATGCCGGCCAGCGGCTACGCCATTAATGACGCCGGTCAAGGTGCCTTATCCGCGTCGACGAGGCGGTCAAAGCGTGGGTCCGCCCTGTCATCGACCAAGGGGCGGACGCGTCCGGGCGCGTCCGGGCGCCCCCAAACCCGCCCCAGTTTTGTGCTGGGTTTGGGGTGTGCCGGACCGTCCGGTCGTTTGGGGCCGCTATAGGGGCCGTCGTTGGGTTGGGGTTTTTGGGCCAAACCCCGTCCGGGCTGTCCGCCCGGACGTTTGGGGTGGATTTGGGGGACATGCTTGGAGATGCTCTTAAACACCCCAAACTTTAGGCCAAAATGAACACATGATGTCACTTTCATTAGTGATATATCAAAAACTTATTACTCCGCGGTGCACAACTGGATGCATCACTTTATGTCAGATTAAGTGGTGGTTGAATAGACAGCATAGTATCTGTGATGCAGTAGCCTTGAAACACGGCATTAGAATGCAGTTATGCTTTTCTTGAGACGACCTAACAGCTTTTTATGGTGGATAAACACATAAATATGCATTTAAATTTGGATTGTTCTGAAGCTCCTCATACTTCCATAGGAATTGTGTTAGATCATGTATGCATTAAGCTATTTTACTATTTGCTGTGCACAATAGATTCGTACACAATTGCACGCTTTTCCCCTTTCGGTGGTTTATGACTCATCGATCCAATTGGACATAAACAAGATATCTTACCACCATGAGGTGATTAAATAGGTTCTGAAGAGTGTTACTTTGTGTTATGCTTAACATTCAGCAGAGGATCATAATTTACCAGAACAATATTTTGGTAATACAGAAGCAACATCAAAATGCTAATAAAAGTTTTAGTACTAACCTGTGGACATAAAGATAATATGTTGTCCCCTTAAGGAAAAGTTTCTTCACGTATGACTCTTCACCATCTGCTGGTTTAGGAGCCTTTTCGGCATCCTTCTCTGGGATAGCATATGCCATTTGGACAGATCCACCGCCAAGGTCAACCACGCCAACTGTGTCCGCGTATGTCTTTCCCAATTTTCCCAACAAATAATTAATGGTAACCTATAAAAACAAAGAAGAAAGAATAAGTGATACATGTTATATCATATATGTAGCTAAACAAAGTAGCACGGCTAACGTGCAATTTCAGACACTCTAAAGATATATAAATGTTGTATCATGACTCATGAGACAGGACCCAACATGGCCTCTACTATGACAGGTAACTTGAACTCTGCTTCCTAACAAAACCTGGCAGGTAATCTTCTAAAAAGTGAAATAAATGGAGTGATAATAATTTTGTTCGGCTAGAGCCATTGATAGGCATTTTGAAGTGCCAGTGAGCAAAGTAATATTAATATTTTAGAGCATACAAAGATAACAAAAATGTTGAAAAAATACTAAACACCATAAAGATGCATAAATTTGTATGTCAGAACATGACACGACCTCTATATGCATGGTCAGTGGTCACCTTGGACTATGGTTAAGTAAAATTTTAGATCTAAATTGGCAGACATCAGTACCTAATAGAAAAACCTGGAATGTGGTCTTCTAAAAGATGAAAAAAACATGCAGTGATATCAATTTTGTTAATATTGGGCCTTAGACAAACATGGAACATTGACAGGCAATTCTAAGGACAAGGGCACAAAGTAATGGTTGAGAGCATATATGGATAAATACGGCCAACATCTTACCCATTCATATGCACCTTCCTGAGATCCATCAAGAACTGTAACCCAATCTGGTTGGTTTTTAAATGAACTCTTTTCACGAAGAAGGTCCCTAACCTGCACAGTTGTGGATTCATTAGCGTCCAGTATTAATGACCAATAATGGTAAACTGGCACTCTGCATTGCAGTAATGACATCACGAGTGATGGAAGAACGCTTACCGCTTGCAAGATTTGCTCGGACTTTTCTGTTCCCAATGCTCTCAGACCCGCGGTTGCCTGTGCATGGATGATGAAGCTGAAGAACACCATAGAGCACAAATTGCAAAATGTACTAGCTAAGTTTTGTCGTGCTACACTTACCCCAACTCTGACAGGCGTCTGGTCGCGCAACTCCGCGGGAACCACCTGTTTGGCCTCGTCGATGAGGGAGACGAGCGATTCAGCGGCCTCGCGCGGGTCCGCGGCGAACGCGCTAAGTCCGGGCTTTTTCTGCGAGAGCGAAAGGGGAACGGAATTCATCAGACGATAGTACCCAGAGCAGATCCAGATCCGACGGACGGACGAGCGGGTCGACGTTGTACGCACCTGGACGAAGAGCTCGATCTCGGTGCCAATGTGGACGAGATCCAGGTTGCCGTCGAAGCAGAAGACGTGGACGCGGCTGCCGGAGCTCCCGGCGTCGAATATGACGGCGTACTTCTTGGCCCCGGCGACGGCCAGAGCGCCCTGATGCTGCCTCCCGGCGGCGGGTGAGCGGGGCATGAGGAGGAGCACGAGCGAGACGAGCGCGATCGGCGCGAGCACGACGAGCAGGACCCCGCGGTAGCGGTGCACGCGGTCGGCGAGCGTCTCGGGGCGGCCCGCCCCGGGCAGCTGCGAGTAGCGGCGCATCTTGTCGGTGGGGAGGAGGAGGTCGGGCGAGGAGGGCGTGCGGTAGCGGACGCGGTGGCCGGATGGGGGCGACGGCTGCTTGACCGCCTGCTCCGGGTCCGCCGCGGGATCCAGCGCTCCCGTCACGCGTCGGCCGGGTGAGGTGCGAGGGAAGGGAAGGACCGATCTGCGTGAGGTTCGGGGTGAAGTTTAAGGCAGGCAAGCAGGCGCGCGCGTGGGTTGGAGTTGACTTCTTGGCCGCGTCGGGATCCGAGCGCGCGCTGGGGAAATGCGTGCGTCTCGCGAGCGGGGCGGAGGGCGGGGCGGCGGTGGCGTTTTGTGGTGGCGTCGGCGGGGAAGGGGGGAGGAGGTTGCTTGCGAGTTCGCCGTGGACGTGCCGGTGCGTGCTCGCTTTGCTTCGTCCGCGCGCGTGTGAGGAGTTGGCCGGACGCCACCGGACCGGAGCTGCGGTGATTGGTAAATGCGGTGGCTGGGTCCACGAGAGACCGGGATTGTTTGGTTTGGTGCGAGATTACTACAAGTAATTGACCGTGCACGCGCCAACCGGACTATCTCTGCCGCGTTGATGGATTCAACGATCCAGCCGTGGTACTCAGATGATACAATGTTGTCTTGGTGGAAAAGATATCCTCCTGAGAACTTGCCTGTGGCAAGATGGTTAGGTGGGTGGTTGTACCCCCAGCCCACCAGAGTTCAAACCCCAGGTTTGACGCTGGTGTTTCTCATTTAAGACGGAATATTCTTCAGTGGGAGGCGACGTTCCCGTCGACAGCGAGGCGCCCGTGGTGACTTCGTCAATCTCAAGACTCGACCCGCCGACTCAGTCTCTCGGAGGTGCTCATAGGGGTAGGGTGTGCGTGCGTGCGTTCATAGGGGTGAGTGTGTGCGCGTGTATATGAGCGCTTGCGTTGTACTGTGTTTCACAAAAAAAAAAAAAAAAGATATCCTCCTTCCCATTAATAAAAGGATGTCTTAACTTTGTTTTAAATGTGCAAAGTTAAGACATCCTTTTATGTACGGAGGGAGTAGTACAGTATAAGTTTTGCTTGTAATGTGTGGTTATATCAACAAAATGCGCAGTTATTCTGTGAAAATTAAAACAAATGTAATGGGACATATAATATTGGAACCTCCAAAATGAAGGGCTTCTTTGGATCAAAACACAGTAACTGATGAAACGCGGTAATTTGATATGATTGCAAGAAAGCAAAGAATTCAAAACAGAGGAAAATTACATAAATAGTCATTTTGATGGGACACATGAAAAGTGTCTCCAATTCTACGTGAATGAGTATAAAAAAGAGGTTATAATGGATGTTGAAATTTTATGAGATTGGGGTGTAGAAATATAATCCATAAGAATTTTGGAGGTGTCATTTTTCTTATCCAAAATAGTTTCATTATGCCTTGTTTCGTATTAGTGTGAGAATTGGTAGGGTTTATCCCGGTCAAATCCCAAATCCCCACATATCTTTAAAGGCCGTTTGGTTCTAATGTATTTGATCGGTTTGTTCCGCACTTTTTCTCAGAATTCCCCAAGATCTAGCGTATTTTTCTCAATACCCAATACACTATTGGGGATTTGATGGGATTAGTTTAAGGTCGGGTTTCACCCATTTACCGTGGGGATCAATCCATTCAAAAATCGTACCACTAAACAAGGCCTTAGAAAAGAATCTTGTGAATTGGAATCTTCCAAAATTCATATGAAAATATTTCAATCCAAAAAGTCCCTAAAGAAACGGAGAAGTATAAATAATACGAATGTATGATTGATCTGTTTGGAATTTCAAAGCACATCCAGCGACCACCTACGCAGGGAAAAGAAGTTGTTTCACTTGAAGTTCCGGACTAAACTCACATGAAGGGGTTTATTTATTATTGCATAACACTTGTATGGAGTGGCAACTTTTGTACTACTACTCTACCGGTATATGATTCGCGTTGACTAGGACAGGAACACTTGTTGTTTACGGCAGAATATATCGCCATCCGTGCTAGCATGTGCTCGAGTGATGCTCCCCATTGGATGCACTTAAGGTGGATGCTTCTACAGGAAATCGAGTGCATCCCAGCTTCCTTAATACAAAATTCTCCTTCTTCTTTTCCACAAAAAAGTGCAAATTTATGTATCAACTTAAAACAAGTACTCCCTCAGTTCCAATTTAATTGACTAACATGTCTAGATACATCCACATGTGGTGTATAGCAAGTCAATTAAATTAGAACGGAGAGAGTACATACTTAAAGGTGATTTATGTACGGATAAACAAGAGAATATCTAGTACTAGATATCTGTCAAACATAACAAGTGTATATGAGATGGATATGTCTCGCTTCGGCGACGTCTCGAAGGCGAAAACCCTAGTGTCGCCTCCTTCCTTCCACTTCCCCTCCCTTATCTTGCCACCACAGGCAGCCGTCAACAACCCCGTTTGGCCGCCAAGGAACTTAGCGTTGAGCGAGTCGCCGTGAAGTATAAGTGGGGGCCCTAGTAATATCATGCGGGGCCTTTGAACGGAGAGGGCGGTGTCGATTCGGTGGCAAGTGCTGTAAGCTTTCCTCCTTGGCTACACGGGTAGTGAGGCAGTGACGGGCGTGGATCGCGTTTCCAGGATCAGCCCGATGGGTTTTCGTTGCCAAATCTGAAGACGGTTCCTTGTCTTTGTGCTTCTTGTCCCATCTCGTCGGCCTACATCCTGGCAGGCTCGATGAATCTGGTGGTTGGTTTAGGGTGTGTTCGGTTCCAGAATCTGTTGGAACGGGATGGAATGGTTCCGCACCTGAGTAGCACTCTCGCGTTCGGTTGTGGAGTGGAACGGGACCAAGTCGTTCCTCAAAAACGAACATTCGCAGAAGATCCAGAATTCACCTGTCCGGCCGATTCGGCTGGACCGAGTGGAACAGGTGCCTAATCTCCACTTTATCGCTAAACGAAGCCGTGCTCTCCCCTTGACCTCTCTCTCTCCCCTCGACCTCTCCTTTTCTCTCTCCCCGTGACCAGCAGGCGGCGGTGGCGTCCGGCAGGCGGCGCAGCGGCCAGCCAGCCCGAGGTGCGGCGTCGGCCAGCCAACCCAGGCGCGGCGGCCATGCGCGACGGGGGCGGGGCCGGAGGGAGCAGAGGCGCGACGGCCACGCGGCGGCGGAGGCGGGGCCGGGCGGAGCAGAGGCGGCGGAGCAGGGACGGCGGCGGTGGCTAGCAGGCGGCGGCGGCACCCTCCTGTCCTCCGTCCAATCTCTCTGAGGTCGCTGCCGTCCTCGCTGATTTGGAGTCCAGGTCTAATTAGGGTCTAATTAGGAATTAATTGAATGTTAGATTAAATTAGGGTCTAATTAATTGTATGTTTAAATTAATTTGATTCTGTTCCATTCCATCGTTTTCAAAATCAACCGAACACACTGATGGAATGGAATTCCATCCAAAAAACGAACACACCCTTAGTGCCTAGGCTCAGAAGCTCTAGACCAGGAGGGGGACTAGGAGGTAACGTTCTCCCGCTTGAAGGTAAACATTGAGGTGCCTTTGATTTTTATCTCTACTGAAATTAGACACATAAATCTGATCCGATCTAATTTTATCAGCAAGTAGTATTAGAGGTACTAGACACGAGCGTGTTGGATTAGTGGCGGAGGTTCACGGAAGCTCTGTATGTTTTAAGGGCAGAAGGGGGGCGACAAAGAAAATTTATGATTGTTTGTGCCTTTTGGGGAGCAAAAGTCTACTTTTTTCATTTATAGCCTCCCAAAAAAAATCAGAACTTGGACCAAAGTTGGGGTAGGGGGGCGATGGCCTCCCTGATTTGTACTAAGCTCTGCCTTTGTGTTGGATCAACCAATAGTACTAGATCGAGCCTATGACCAAGTGACTGAGCCTCGTGGTGGTGGTGTACGTGGGGATTGACTACATGTGTTTCCTCTCGCCGACATGGCACAAGCACCTCAAGCCGGTGTTTTGCGCGACGATGGCGCCTGCCACCGGACGCGCACCCTTCTACCGTCGGGCACGCCTTTTTTCTCTGTGAGGCCATCTCCATATGCTCCGTCTCTGCCGTGATGGGGCTCAAGTGGCACGACTCAATGTCTTATCGAGATATGGGAGGTGTACAATGTTTAGACATTTTTCTTTTCCAGATGCTTACATTGATATGTTCGTGTTAGGTCTGCATGACATTTTCGCATCTCGGCCGAGCGTCGCATAGCCACACGAGGAGGAGAATGCATGAGAGCGTCCTTTGCGACGCCGGCGGCGACAGCCTGCGCTTGGCTATAGCGGCGGTTCCAAGGCGTGAGGGTGCCATGAAGGAGTAGGACCAATCTCGTTGTGATGGTGGTGATAGTTGGGAGCGAAGGAGAGACAAGAGAATGGTGTTTGTAGGTGGGTGAGAGGCTAGCCTATGGGGTTGGAGGCGGAGCCGAACGTACATAACAGGCAAGCGGACATGTCCGGTCTCCCCATCCGGACAAAAAATGGGGCATAAATGCGTTGAAACTCACAGGTGGGGAACAAAGTGTCTGTTTGCGGCGACACATGGGTGCTGAGTTTTGCCCTCCAGGCATAAATAGACGTGGACTGATGAAATGCGGCGGACTCCCCCCCCTCCCCCCCAACACCGCACGGGGGAGTTTTCCCTGAGGAAACGAAGGATTGGCAAATGATTTATAAGGAGCTTATAACAAGAGCGGACAAATGGAGCGAAAAATTCAAACACAATGTTTCAAACTTTTAAAAACATATGAAAAAAATTCCTTGTCGTAGACAATGTTGTATTTTATCAAAGCGTGAAATCTCAGCTCAAAACATTTTCTATTTTTGGCTGCACAAAATCTGACATTTAAAGTAATGAAAAGTACCCAATTTCAAACCTCCAAAATATGTTAGATTGTATCCCAGAATATGACTTAATGTGAGTTGAGAAGTTGCACGTTGGAGAAAGCATCGTATGTCTACATGCAGAACTTTTGTTCTAAAAATGAGACTTGAAAATATATTGATTATAGTTTTCTAGAAAACAACCATCATGGAGCTCGGGCTCCATAAATTCCGGCCTATAACAGTGTTACCGTCGTAGGCGCATAGTTGATCTACCGAGAACCAAGCAATCACAGCACGATGACGACACCGAGATTTGGTAACGCAGTTCGGCGAACTCGCCTACATCTACGGGGCATGACTACGGGCGCTCCTCCCCATTGATACCGCAACCCTGGCCGCCCTAGGCGCCGGCACAAGCCGCCGGCTCCCCCTGCGTGCCTGTTGCTATCAAGTCGTCATGGGTTACACGTGTGGTGCTCCCCTCATTATATGGGAGACCCAGGGTACAAGAGTTCGACTCTAACACTACTCGTACCTACCACACCTAATACAACTCCAAGTCCAAACCTAACCCAACACGTACACAATATTTGACACAAAACACAACAAACTCCACCTTGGCGAATATTGTCCACCACCTTGAATTCGTCAATGCGTCAAACCTCCATGTACTCCGGACTTGAGTTGTCTCCATGAGCTGTACTGCTACTCCCAGACTCCACGTGACTCCACCTGCAACTGTAGTCCCTTCTTCCCGTTTTAACATCATCACATACCGATCACTGATATGCGTGAAAGTGCTTCCAACTTGAAGGAATTTCACCGTCGCCTTTTAGTCACCTTGAGTCAAATTCACAGTCGTCTCATCCTGGATAGTCTTCTACATGTCCCACAGCTATAGCACTCTGCCTCCTTCTGTATCTAGTCATCCGCACTTTGCCATGTGCACTGAACATCACAGAATATACGGCCATGTACTCTCCAAGCTTCCGACATTTCAGACTTTCCAACACTTTCTCGGATTCCCTATGGCTGACTCTTGTCTATCACTTGATGGCCACCCTGATAGACCCAGTCACCAACTTGAATCCAATACTCGCCAACACTGCTCCAGCACCCCTGCACACCTATCTGATCACATGTCTGACCGCCTGTGCCCTGGTCTGTCGCCGTGTCCCGTGCTTACCGCACGCCTCGCCGCTATAACCGCGTCGAGCATCCGCAATCTTGGCCAAGATCTCCTGGGTCGCTAACTGACGAGGGGTTAAATCGGCAAATCCCATGGTACCGTACCTAGGGTTGAGAATAGGAACGAGATTTGGTAGCACCGGCGATTATCTACGGCTGACAAGCAAGGATTTACCCAGGTTCAGGGCCCTCGAGTGAGGTAACACCCCTACGTCCTGCTTGTCTGATTATTGATGAGGTGAACACAAGGGTTACAAGGATCTCGGCGAGATGTCGATCTCGCCAAGGGTTCTGAGGCTATGAGTACTTGCGTGTATGCTATCGTGTCCTTGATCGGGGACCCTCCCAGCACTTATATAGGTGGCTGGGTCTCGGGTAACCGACTAGGATTACAGATATAGTAAGTCTAAACCGACTCAAACTATGCCTAATTTTGGAGAACAATCCTTCCTTGCGGGTCCCTTCATGGATCTTGGTCTTGTTATCTTGATGGGCCTCCATATACGTGCACCAGGTACCCTTACAGTGGGTTACCCGAAGGGTAGCCCCACGTCACTAACCCACACCACCTCAGGCCCCACCGCAGACAACCATCAGTCATACCCGACCGATGCCGAGCTCCACATATCTCTCGAACCCTGACGTCCAGTCCGACCAACGTGCTTCTCGCCTTCCCGCTGACTAGGCTTCGACTCTCCGCATGCTTACGCCGCAACCCCTCCATCAGCCGAGTGAAATCTCCGCCAGAGACTCCAGCTCTACCTTCAACATGACTCCATGGTAGAGGATCAGTCCACCCCGCGCCCTGTCGACTTCAAGTTATCACGTGTACACCGTTTTGAATCAACTCCGCGCCATCGCATGTCGAAGCACGCATAACCATGCGCCACGTGTTCCCACGCCACAGAATACGGACACCATCAGCCCTCGTGCGGGGCATGACTACGGGCGCTCCTCCCCATTGATACCGCAACCCTGGCCGTCCTAGGCGCCGGCACAAGCCGCCGGCTCCCCCCTGCGTGCCTGTTGCTATCAAGTCGTCATGGGTTACACGTGTGGTGCTCCCCTCATTATATGGGAGACCCAGGGTACAAGAGTTCGACTCTAACACTACTCGTACCTGCCACACCTAATACAACTCCAAGTCCAAACCTAACCCAACACGTACACAATATTTGACACAAAACACAACAAACTGCATAACTTGTTTTACAAATGACTTACTCTGCAAACAAATTGTAAAGAAGAGTGGTTTATAGATTTGATTCGATGTATTTGCTGCTAGTACCTGTAAGAGAGGGGACTTGATTCAGGGACTGGCCCATAATCCATTCTGTCACGATGTGAGCGGATACACTGCTAGACATATCTTATTTGAGTGTTGCTACTCCCTGTGAATCTGGTGAAGCATGATTTCTCGATTTGCTTGCCCTTTCATGGCGCAGGACTTAGGAATGGTCATTCAACTATTTTTCAATATTGGCATGCCATATATAAGACCCCAACTGGCCATTCTAAAGGGCTCCGCTCAACCATCATCCTCATTTCCTGAAAATTTTGGAAAGAAAGAAACGCTCACGTATTTGAAACAAATCGACATTGCCTTCGCTTCTCTTCCTAAAGATTATGGACGAAATCAGAAACTAGATCTGCCCCGGAGCTAACCATTTGGCAGTCGTGACGTAATTGGTTATGTCATAGTTTGCTATGTGAGGGTGTTTTCATTTTGGCCTAGACCGTTACATGTTTGTTTTTCCAATATCAACATAAATGGCAAAACTTTACCCCTATAGCAACATATAAGGTAAAACATTACCTCGTTTTAAAAAATGGTGACTTTTTTTTTCAAACGTACTGAATCTTTGTTTTTTTCATTTCTTTGTATATTTTAAAAAATATACCTTTCTTTGTATATTTATCTGCATTGCAATTCTGCATATGGAATAGATTCATCTCAAAGCTTTTCTCTTCCACACTGCTTAGTTCTTCAGCAGTCCCATCCTGTGTTGTTGATGATTATTGTTTTTTTTGGAGGAAATGAGGTGCGTTGACTTGAGCAACGTGCTACACTTTCCTGTTGACCTGCCACTCCGCACTTGTCTCTTGTTTACGCTATACACATCGCATTTCGAGGTACTACCATGTGGCACGTGCTAGCTCGAAATAGTTGAGCAACCGGTAGCCAAAAGACACTTCCTCTGAGGAGCAGAGATTTTTGCCTCCCAGCTCTGTTCAATTTTAAAAACTTGAAAATCATATTTAAGAGTTTTAGAAAAAAAAATTAAAAAAATCTGGGCGTAGCCGATAATATATCCCACGAACGTATATTCAGTAAATATTTTGTAATCTGAGCTACAGAAAAATAACAAAAGTTTGATGTGATTATGAATATTTTCAAATCCAAATCTCTAACTTTTACCATATTTTGTTATTTTAGTGTAGCCCAAAATATTACACGCTTGTGGGATACAACATTGACTAGATCCAGATTTTTTCAACAAAATTGAAACACACAAATACGATTTTTGATTTTTTAATTGAGCAGCACTGAATCTCTTTTTTTGAAACTAGTCAAAAGATTTGACTTTTATATTGATATCAAAGCAAACAGGGTGGGCCTCAACCCCAAATTAAAGAACGCCAAATCTAATCAACAGGCGCCTGATTTTTGGCAAAACGCGACGCACGCTCGCGAACCGTAGATTTCCAGCGCATGGTCTCCGCGCCGTCAATTTTCCGCAGCTCATCCACATCTCGCGAGACCCCGTCGCCTCTCTTCCTCCTCTGGCGCCGACACCACCAGCGGGCCACAGGGTCGCCGCCTCGCGCTGCTCCTACCACGCGCAACCTCGGCGTGCTATGGCCCCTGCACCACCACCGGATCCCCCTGCCGCCCCATACACCGGAGGATCCCCGCCACCGGAGGACACACCATCGCGGTACCGAGCCGCTGCTGTTGGCGTCTACTCCAGAATTCCGGATGCCCCCACACCCGTCGATTTTCTTCGCTTTGACGCGCTCGAGGGCGTCCACACTTCCTCCTCACTCCCACGAGCGCGCCCAGCAATCCGCTGCTGGCGACACCGGATCTGCACAACGCCAGCATGGTGACTCGCTCGGCGATTCTGCTCTCACTCGTATCCCCAAATCATTTCATCCTCGTTCTGGTCACTCCATTAGTTTGTTGCCTCCCGGATTGAAAGTGATTTGGAGCGGTGTTGTGGAGATGTATCGCTCCTATTTTACACGAATGGTGGAGATTTGGGAGAAAGTTTGTTGCTTGTGTTCCTATCATCCAACGGAGAAGAGACGGGAATAATGTGTGGGGGAATATCCAAACTCGTGTTTTGCTTCTGCCAAAGAGAAGACAAATGAGCAGCTGACAGTATGTACTAGTGTACTTCTTTCAAGGAAATTAATTTGGGTCTCCATGAAACCTTTCGATACCCAATTGTGTGAACTACTCGCTATGTCCGAAAATACTTAACTTAAATTTGTTTAAATTCAGATATACGTACGCACTAAAATATGCTTCCTTAGTGCCGGCCGGCCGTGCACTAGTGTCTCGCTCGTCGGCGTTGTCGACTACACCGTCGTCTTGTGACCCTATATGTGTCGCCGCGTCGAGACGTCGTTCTACTTGTCCTGTCGAGCCGTGTTCTGATAGCCGATGTCCACCTCGCCTCGTCCTTTGACGCCCTGAGGAACGCGACTTCACCCTCGTCAGGGCTGCTAGGACCCTCGTCGGTCGTTTACGATCCCCGTCGACCCTCATCGGAGCTCGGCGACCCTCCAGACCCCGCCCAGACTATCGTCGGCCGGCCCCGACCATCGTGGAACCTCACCGGAGTTCGGGGACCATCAATTTTTCATAAGTCGATACTGATGAACTTACCCACGGATATGGCGCCATATCTATAGATTAGTCACCCACACAGTAGTGATGGAGTTACCCACCTTAAGCTGATGGAGTTACCCACCACAGATTGATGGAGTTACCCACTCTAAACTGATGGAGTTACCCACCCAGTAGTGATATAGTTACCCACACAGTAGTGATAACGTTACCCACCCTATACTGAAAGAGTTATCAACCCAGTACTAATATAGTTACCCACCATAGACTCCAGTAGTTACCCACCCTAAACTTATAGAGTTTACCACCTGATAGTGATGGAGTTACCTACCCTAGACTGATGGAGTTACCCACCTAGTAGTGAGAGAGTTACCCACCCTATATTGAAAGAGTTATCTACCCAGTAGTGATAATATAGTTAACCACTATAGACTGAAGTAGTTACCCACCCTAAACTGACGAAGTTACCCACCCAGTACTGATAAAGTTACCATATGTTAATTATCCACAATGAAATCGTTGTAGTTAACCATAGTTACCCACCCAATACTGATGCAGCTACCCACCGAGTACCGATGAATTCTTCATCATGTAGTTATCCACCACAAAATCGATATAGTTACCATGTCCACTAAATAAAAGTTACGAACACAATGTCCATCTTTTTTATGGTGTAGTTGTCACTATGAAATCGACAGTTATCATTCTAATACTTATAAAGTTTTAACGGGTATTTTAGTATATAGTTACCAACTTGTGCACGATACATTTACCATCCCAAAGTGATATTTATGAAAAACTAGGTACGGTAACTTCAAAACTCGAAAAAATCGAAAAGAACAACAAAAAATGGTTCAATTTCAACCCGAAAATTAACCGTTAATATGATTGGTAACTTACATACTATAGCCCGGATAACTTTCGTGTTACAGGTGGATAACTTTTGGACCCAAAAAAAGTTGTCGAAATATGTCAATATGAGATCTAGTTTCGAAGATCTCGACGCGACTAGCTCAGCGGTGAAAACGGATTCTAAATCGGATAAACGGTTTGGGTTACAAAACCTTTTGAATTTTGGAATTTTATATTTAATGGGGATGACATCAGCTTTCTGTTTTTTCTGCATGCATGCAAAGGAAGGAGATTTCTCTATCTGGTGCGTGCGTAGACATTTGCTAATTAGCAGGCGCCTTCCGGTCGCGTCCATTAAAGAAACACATTGAAAGCTACATTAAGAGATAATTTTTTAAAGTAAGCCTAGTTTAAAATTGTCATACTTATTTTGGATCCGAGGGAGTATTATAGAAATATGGAAAAATAATTGAAAACAACCAAAATGATGGAGAAGCCGCTCACACCGTTTTGTCCTCGTTAAGACCAAAAAAAAAAAGTCGGAAATGGTTTAGAATGAGCAAGAAGCCCAAGCTCTGATAGCACGAAGGAGGCCCACTAACCCGTTGACAAATATAAAAGCCGATACGTATGATCGCCAAAGAAAAATAAAACATTTTTGCCGTACCCACTCTGATCGCACGCCCTCGAGCTGGGTGCGAAATAATACCACGGCGGCGAGGAAATTACAAAAAACTATCACAATTGGGGCAGCACTAACGAGTCAGTACCGATTGTACTAATTTTTTCAAAAACGTACCGACATTGGGGTAACAAAAACGGAGCGCGCTGATTTCCTGTCTAACTGGATTTTGACAGCAAGCTGACCGATGGAGCCCACATGTCACGGCTGACTAGGCAGCATACGTGGAAGGTTAGCTGACGTGGAAGTGGGGCCCACCTGTCAGCCCCCAATTTTTTCCTCCCCTCTTCTTCTTCCTCCTTCGTCTCCGACCTCCCTAGCCGCCATGCTCCGGACGCTGGGTTTCCTCGAGGTGCAGGCTGTCGCTGCCCTCGCTCTTGGAGGCCATCCACGACGTCGGCGCCGCCAATCCCACATGCTCCTCCACCTTCGAATCGCCGCCGCGGGTGAGGAGGATTGGCGGCCAGAGAGGTCGCGGCGGACCAGAGCTCGCCCGCGCCCGCGGCTCGCCGTGGCTCGCCCGTGCTCTCCGCCAGCAGCGGCGCCATGGCAAGGGCTCGCCCGTGCCTGGCTGTGCGCCGCGCCCGCCAATCCCACATGCTCCTCCACCTTCCAATCGCCGCCGCTGTGAGGAGGATTGGCGGCCAGCGAGGTCGCGGCGGACCGGAGCTCGCCTGCGCCCGCGGCTTGCCGTGGCTCGCCCGTGCTCTGCGCCAGCAGCGGCGCCATGGCAAGGGCTCACCCGTGCCTGGCTGTGCGCCGCGCCCGGCGGTGCCCGCCGGCGCCCATGCCTCGCCGCGGCTCGCCCGCACCATCGCCGTGGCTCGCCGCGCCCGCGCGACTGAGGCTGCCTGTGTCCCCTCCTGGCCGCGCTAGTCCGCAGCGCCGGCCGCGGCTATCCACGCCCGCGCCATGACCGGGACTCGCTCGCGCCTCGCCGGCAGCGTGGACTGCTCCATAGGAAGAAGATGAGCTAGCAAGCTCCAATGATTGGGGGCATAGTTGTAATTTTTATTTTTTTGTTAGGGATCTGTTTGTATAAAATATGTACTACTTTGTAAAGAAAATGTGGGCTGACAGGTGGGCCCCACTTCCACATCAGCTAACCTTCCACGTATGCTGCCTAGTCAGCCGTGACAGGTGGGCTCCATCGGTCAGCTTGCTGTCAAAATCCAGTTAGACAGGAAATCAGCGCGCTCCGTTTTCGTTACCCCAATGTCGGTACGTTTTCGAAAAAATCAGTACAATCGGTACTGACTCGTTAGTGCTGCCCCAATTGTGGTAGTTTTTTGTAATTTCCTCCCACGGCGGCATCTTCCTCCTCCTCCCCCAACTGTCCAGTGGCTTCCAAACCACGCCTCCGTCACCGCCTCGCCGTCGCCATCACCCCGAAATCAACATGCCACCAGCCGCCTCCCCCTCCCCCACTCTGCACATGCACTCCTCTCTACTCTCTACTCCCACTCCCACTCCCGCCCCTCCCGCCCACCTCCCCTCACGCCCCACTCTGGCACTCCCACAGCCGTAACCACCGTCGCCACCGGCCCCTGACCCCGTCGCTCCATGGCGGCCTTCGACGATGCCGACCAGGTAGACGACGACGAGTTCTACGAGTACAACCCCACCCCTACGGCGGCGGCTACGACATCACCGCCACCTACGGCGCCCCCCTCCCGCCGTCCCCCTCCACGTGCTACCCCGTCTCCTCCCCTGCCGCCGTTCCCGCGCGCCCCTATCCGCCACCTCCTGCACCGCGCCCGCGCCTGTTCCCGCTTCCCCGCCGCGGGCGCCATCTTCGCCGGCGAAGCCACCGCCGATTTCGCCAGAGCCGGCGGCGAAGCCGCCACAGGCGCCAGTGCCGGTGCCCGTGCCGGTCGCGCAGCCGTTCTACTGGCCCAAGCCGTATGACTACGGGGACGATGCGACGCGGTGCCGGCCGGTGTACCCCACGCCGGAGGTGTTCCGGGGGTGGCCGTACCTGCCGCCGAGGCCGCATTGCTGCCACTCGCGCTGCTCGCGCGCCGCGCGACTACTGGAGGCGCTGCATGCGCGGGCTGGACTTCCTCTTCGGCCACGCCGACGGGTACGGGGAGCGCCGGATCGGGATGGACTGCCACGGGGTCCCCGTGTACGCCAACAAGAAGGGGGGAGTGGAGGACGCCGTGGTCGTCGAGGTGCCGCCGCCGGAAATTGGGAATGTGCAGTGGCACGACGCCGGCGAGGTGCCGTCGTTCGGGAATGCGCAGTGGCATGACGCCGGCGAGGTGCCGGAAATTGGGAATGTGCAGTGGCACTATACCAGCGAGGCGCCGGAATTGGGACTGTGCAGTGGCATGACCCGGTGAGGCGACGGATCAGAGCAATGTGAGGAAATTCACCGCATCATTCTGCTTTAGTTCTTTTGACTTGGCATATTTTACACAATGTTTCTTTGGTATTAATTGACTGTTCTGCATTTTTTGTACTTGGATGCAGCCCTTATCTTGGTTCGATAGTGCAAAAGAGGATACCTATGCGTATGCCCATTCTACCTATGGCTCGTATGACACGTCCTACGAACAATCTTACAGTGTTGATGTCGTTTCGGATGAACCTACTTCGTGGTTTCCCAATCAGAGCTACCAGGATGTTTACAAAGAGGAGCCTCAGTATCAGGTATTTCTCACTTTTCAATGATCTAAATGTGAGCTGACTAGTGACTAGTTGTCAGCCTATGCATTTAGCTCAGTTATGTGTAATTGTTTTAATAACTATGTTGTACAGGTCAATATTATGTTTGCTTAATCTGTCCATAGTTTAGCTATAGCCACATCAGTGTTAACGAACTACCATCGGCCCAACTAATTAATGAAATCAATGGACATATTTGACCTATAAAAGAGCACGATTAGACTACAAATGCAAAACGAACTGCGGAGTTGTATGTCTGAGAGATGCTTTGGTAACTAGAGTAGCACCTGGACTTATTATCTTCACATCTAAACCCCTTCTCAGTTTCACACACAACTCCAGTTATGGTGCAGAGAATAATATTTTAGCTCAACGTACTTATCTGATCAAAACTTCAGTGAACAGACACCCTAAAGCTGTATTATTTGTTTAATCTTGTCAGTCGTATTGTTTGTTTTATCTGTCACTGAATGGGTTAGTCCCAGGCACCTCAGTGTTGTCTAACTATACATCTGCACACATGTTTCCTCTGCCTGAATGCCTGATTGACTAATTTTATCGATGGGCATATTTGACCTATAAAAAGAGGACCAGTAGACAAGGAACATCGAACCAATCAAGGAGTTTTTTTGTTTGTTTTATCGATGCTTTAGTAACTAGAGCAGTCTACTCAATCCATGATTCGTCAGTTATGACTTGCACTCAAGCCTATACTGCTTGTTATCTTTGCGTCTGAACCGCATCTCAATTTCACATACAGGAGGTTTTGTCCAGCTATGGTGCAGAAAACACCTTTTCATCTCAACCTATTTATTGTTACAATCAACACTATAGTGAACAGCCACTACATGTTCAGATTGAACCTCCGGAAACAGTTTATTCGCACAAGTTGGAGTACCATGAGGTTTGATAGCTCTCACTATCATTTACTTAGCACTTTCAGTTTGCATTGGTACATGAGTAGTTAATATATATGCGTTTGCTTATTCAGGATACTACACTGTCTCCATTAAAAAAAGTATGATATGGTTCTCAGTATTTTGACGTACTTATGTCGCATCTGAGTTAGAAGGCTAACTAGTTAATATTTTGATCCTTGTCTAGAATTTCTCAACATATACCAACCAAACCAATATTGAAACTTTGGAGATGTCGACACAGTCCTTTGAGATACAACACTATGCATACGTACCCGATGTTCCAGTTGAACCTTATCAACCTCCTTGGTCGACGAATTCGGGATACTATCAGGACTACACAGGAGAGGTGGCTCCTGAATATAGTAATGTAAGATGTACTTCTGTGACATTTTAGATGCTATTGATACAATGCTATTGCAACACGTCAGTTTGTCTCTTGTCGGAATATAGCTAATATTTTTTCTTTGTTAAATCATTGTTTGACCTGCAGCATGATTTACAATCTGGTGAATATGGAGATATGGCAAGCTTTTTTTCGTCTTACTCATATCCTCAACAAGTAGAAGTTCATGAGCAGTCTTATGGTGACGAGTATATCTCCTTGGAGCAAAAATATCAGAGCAACTGGAATATGCATTCTGAAGATAACCATGAAACCACTAAATCGGTAAATATAAGGGTGTCCGTTGTTATTACAATGTATTTATTCAGTACTATATAGTATATATCAAATTGCAATGCTTAATGCTCCTGTTTTCATGCGACATATTGTTTCATTTAGAAATGAATGTGCCATCATATGTTTTTTTCTAGTGTAACGATCCTTATGTATGGATGCCTATTGTTGGAGCAAACTCTTAGCCTTTGTCTGCTATTGCTACTGTATCTCCTTGGCCAACTAAAGAATTCAGATTTTTTTTTCTATACTCTTTATGTGGTAGAGTTTTCTTCGATGCAAATTGTGCTTTGGTTAAGAAATTTAGCTTGTTTTTCAAGATTTTAGGAATTTCTATATAAAAATGAGTAGCATATGAGTGAAGAATTCTCATCTGTGGAGCAAAACAGTTTACCGTCCTTAACCTGCAGGGTGATGATTTCAACCATATGAATGGCTCCTTTTGGCCCTTCGGAGGATACTGAACATACTGCATAGACTACGTTGTAATTTCACTTCAGGAGCAACATATTGTATAGTCTATAGTTCTATACTGTTGTAAATTCATTTCGGAATCACATGTATGGACCTTTTGATCTAATTTATCTTCCCAAGTGTAAGTAGTAAATTGTTTTTTGCAAGATATTATGTACCAAACACTAAGGCTGTTAGTTATGCATACAATGCAAGATAATGACCCCATTCCTTATCCTAGTTGCATTTCCCTATACAGTCGCTGATTTTTTGTTTGTGTTAATTGTGTTTCTGATCATGATATTTATGCAATTTATTTCTTACCTAAGACTGTTGTGTGCAAGAACCACTTACAGGCAGCCACACTTGCGAATAACCCTCCATCTTGTAAAGTGACGAGGTCTGTAAGACTACTTTACTATTTCAAGTTATTTTTGCACAATATTTATTACTCGTATGTATTCTAATTGGAACAATGTCACAAAAATGCACATCTAAACACCTCCTTGCAGTTTCCAAAATTTTGTATTGTGAGCTTGAATCAGCATCAATATGGGCTAATTTGCGAGACTTTCTGGCTGCTACATGGTTCAGTTTTTCAGTTCAAAAGCAACTTCCGTTAAAATACTGCCTCCAGATTATTAACTAGGCTAGGCTACTGAATCTCAAACGAAATGTGTTCTTCTGTATTTGCTTAGCATTGTTTGTTTTCGACATTTGTTGCTACTATGCATCACCCTGTCCGGAGTTTCGTTGTCTTACGTCCTTGTGGTTTCTTATGCGGTTCGCATCATTCGTGTTCCTAGTTTTGCCGAAACATCTTTGTGATTAGAATTGTTTGCTTCCTTGTGTGAGCAGGATATGGTTGGGATGTAGCTCTCAGCACTCTGCAAATTATGGACGCCACTGCATTCAGAATATGTGAATGTGATATCTACGGATGCTCCTGTCTGCCTATCTAGGAATTGTTTTTTTTTTTTACTATTCACTTAGTCATGCATCACACACTGCAGTACAGTTCTGTTTTCTGGACTTGTTAACTGTGTTCTTATCAACTTGATCATGAAGCAAGAAAAGGGAGAACATCGAATTAGTCTGCTAAATCCTGTTGTTACATACTCCTCCGTTCCAAAGTATAACATGTTTCAGATATTTCAATTTGGACTACATACGGACCAAAATGACACACGGTCCAGAAAAAAACTAAAACATGTTATAATTTGGAACGGGGTTATATCTACAGATGGCTTACACATCAGGGCACAATCTATTTCATTTTAGGGGACAGGCGCAATCTAATGATAGGTAAGCTTTCGCTTTTGGTTATCTCCCTGGCCCAGTCCAACAGGATACCTATTATGGTTAACACGACTGCGGCTTACTATTTTCAGGTCAAATCCTTGCAACTATTCTGGGCCGGCTTGACCTGGCCCTTTTAGTCCTTCTATCAGGGCCTTGGATGTGAGCCTGAAAAGAAGAGTCGAAGAAAGGAACAGAAGTTCTGAAGCGATAGGTATGACCGTGTAAAATAGATACATCGTCTGCTATTACTCCCTCCGTTCCATATTATTTGACTTTAAAATGGATAGATACATCCATTTTAAAGTCAAGTAATATGGAACGGAGGGAGTACATCACGCACACAAATCGGAGGATCGCCATGCCACATCTCATGCACGACCTCAAAATATTTAGCTAAAGTATCAGCAGCTCTATTAGCCTCTCTAGGACAATGATTAAAATAACCCGTGTAAAATTACGACAAAGGAAATTACATTCTTCATAAATTGCAGCTGCAGCACCAAGGGAGTTCCCGCCATTTTGCATGACTTCAATAACCTCCGTGCAATCAGATTCTACCATGATCTTGTTGCACCCAATATTCCCGGCCAGAAGAAGCCCATTCCGGAGGGCATGAGCTTCTGCTGTCGCCGCATCATCAAGTGAGTCAACTAAACCAGGAGAGAAATATCAAAGCGCCTATCATCACACTAGCACTGAATAGTACTCCCGCAGCTCCACTATATATACACACAAATAATCTATGAGCTTATTCAGTTGATACTCGTGATAAAACAAGCCTTCTGCCTTGTAAAATGCTGGAATGGCAGACCCACTCATTGGAGATAGATATATACTTTGAACGCACCTTCCTTTTCTTGAACCATGATCCTTTAAATAAGATTACCTCGCCCTGGGGAAAAGTAAAAGATAGGACATAGAAAAACTGAAAGATACCGATGGATCCAAAGGCTATCATATCTTCTTCCTTTATTATCATGCTCCCTAGTTGAGTTGCTGAGGTTGCCAGAAGTTCTTTGTAAACAGTCGAGGGATGAGCCGCTTTTTCATCACTCCCTGTTTGACTGAGCTTTTCACTTTCCAACTGCTTGTAAAAAAGACTGTCAGAAAGGTATGAAAGTATTGACTAGCTGTTGACATGATCCTTTGTGTCCGGAGCAGGTACTAGTACTTGTATTATGCAAGTATTGACTACTGGCTTTGAAGTAGTGACGCCACGAAATATTCCTGCAACTGAAATTTGCACTTTCAGCGCATCTCAGTTTACAGCAAGTTTAGCCAGCCAAAGGAAATCTGAGTAAAGGCCTTATCAGTTTAAAAATGAATGCCAACAAGGAAGCATGGTACCAAGTTGTGCCAAAGGTGATGTTCTTCCATGTACCACCAAATTGCCATTTCGTTTCTATGATTGCTTTAACCACTTTTCAATACTGTCAGTCTGCCACATGCCATCTGTGCTTCTTATTTGTTTTGTATATCTAGTACCAACTAGGAGAATTTCATTCAGATATCCAGTTGCATACGCCTATTAATTGCCAACATATGTTTGGGAGTATAATTGTTATTTTGTGATCTACTCTTATGCTTATAATTGAAAAACATGGTTGTTGTTCTTGTACAGCGATTTGGTCTTTAACACTTATCTGGTTAATGTACTCATGATGTGAGCACATGAATATAAACATCATAGTCGTTTCAAAAAAAAAAAAGAATATAAACATCATAGGCTATTTTCTCTCCTAGGCATCGAGCCTTCATGATATAATAATAACATGGGGTAGATAATTGCATGAAGACAAGGGGAACTATTAAACAGATAGGGCTATGCGATCTGGAAGGATTCTCTGATCAGATCCCTCTAGTTGATTAATTCTTGGTTGATTAATTGTTGCGTATTATTCAAAACAGACCGACGGACGTTGTTGTCGTTTGAACCTAGAGGGAAGCCCAAACAAATTGTTATATAGAAATGCAACAAGGCACAGTATCATCCACCTGAAACCGAGAGCCTCGTGTTTTTTCACCCTTGTCCACTCGAGGATTTGTGCACCTCCGAGCTGTAAGTGCGTTTTTGCTTGCTACTCGTCCTTTCGCTTTCAGCTGACGGAGAAACATCTGATCTCAGCTCGCCTTATTGTTTACAGTATCTCTAGCTGACTCGTTTACAATTTCGCAGGATAAAGATTGGGCAGGCTCATTTGTGGCGAACTGTTCTTTGACTGCCTACGTGGCAATGTACCGTTCTGAATGTTTACAAGACGGAGCTCAGATGAACTGGAATCGAGCAAGCATGTACTAGTGCGAGAGTGAGAGAGAGCTCTCCAGCTCCTCACTCCACAGTGCGGTGGGTCGTGGCTTCCCGAAACAAATCTCGGCTGTGTCAAGAGTCCGATCGGCACCCACATGGGGGAGTGGGTGGCAGGGCCGGATTGGACTGGATTGGGGGTATTCTGTTGCCCCATTTCCTGCTGTTCAACAAATCCATAGGGGAGAACTACTCCTAAACAAGCGCAAGCCCAGTACACCAGTGGTTTTAAGCTCCGTTGCCATGCATGTGGTGCGATCATTTTCTTTTGGCCTCTGCCTGAGTTTTGGAGTGCAGCCTTGACCGGCGGGGCGGCGAGGCTGTTCCGTTCGATCCACCCACTGCTCCCCTTCACGGGTGCGCGTAAAGCCGCTGTCCGCTGGGCCTCCTACTGGACATCGTCAATTCCAAATTCTATTACGTCCTTCCCCTCTGCTAGCTACTCTAGCTCGGCCACATCTACTATCGCCCTACTTAACTTGGACTGTAGCTCGCGGCTAGGATAGTGTGTACAACCGCACATGCAACGGGGTAGCACTTACAGTTAAGCTAGTAGAGCCCATCAATTTGTCCCCGGTCTGATTAGTTCTGCTCGCGATCGGGTCAGTGCATGGCACGCACGCGAGAAGGATCGGGACATGCGTGCCTGGTGACTGACCGGTTGATCAAGATGGCGAGAGGAATCAAGTGCTGCTAAATGGACTGGGAACGATCGATCTACTGCTAAAACAAGTTAAGCAGCACACGCACGGTGGGTCAATGGCAGCTCCCGAGTAAGGTCGGCGTCCGTTTATATCCGTGCGGGCAAATATGTTGTCTGTTTTCGTGTCTGAGGCCATCTCAGTTTAAATTTGGGCTAGATTTGCGTCGTCCCTGGTCTGCCCAACAGAGACACAACCCCCACTCTAGTCTTTCTTCTCAAGAGACTAAGCTCCAGCTCCTGCGCAGACATGGCCGCCGCCACCGATCCCGATGGAGCTGCGGCCTACCAGCCCACAGTGGTGGATATCGCGGTCATCCCTCCCAAGAAGGCAAAGAAACAGCTCACCGTGGAGCAAAGGGACAACGAGACGTGTCATCGTCCAGGCCCTTTGACTTGGCCTGGATTGCGGCGACTTCGACGCTTTCCCTCACCCCCTTCCTCGGGAGCCTCGCTTCGACAGCGAGACGTGTCATCGTCTGGGCCCTTTGACTTGGCCTGGATGGCGGCGGCTTCGACACTTTCCCTCACCCTCCCTGTCGTGGGGTAATCTCGACAGATGTCATGAATATGACTTCGTAGGCGTGGGGATTTGCGCGCTCCGAGCTTAAGATCACAGGGCACGAAGAAGACAATGTTTACCCAGGTTCGGGCCCTCAATGTGAGGTAAAGACCTACGTCCTGCCTATCCTAGATTGGAATTGATTGGAATATGGTGTTACAAGGGTTTGGCGATCAAGTTGATGAGTCGCCGTGTGTTCTAGGGTTTAGAACTTGTGAACTCTCTGTCTACGTCCTGCGAGTCCTCCTTATATATACCCGGAGGCTCGCTAGGTTATAAGGAATACTTCTTCTACAAGGAAAGCATAAGCCAGAGCCTTCTTGGAGACTAATTAACTCCGTGTCTTCCAAGTTAAGCCTCCTTCGTTCTTCCAGATTCTTCTACCCACATTGTGATTCGGTGGCAGCCCATCTCCGTGAAGGCCCACGGACAGAGCGACCACGAGCTTATCATGAGTCGCATTGCTCTGTTTGGCTGCGGGTCAACCTGTTAGGTATTCCCCCGACATTAGCCCCCAAGATCAACTAGGACTCTGGACGTGATAAGCCGCGAGTTAGCTTCGCCAACATGATGAGCCGCGGCCGTTGTCCTGGTCGATCTTCACCATTCTTTCTTTCTGGTTTTCGCGCTCCCTACCTATAAGAACCAGCTAGGAACCTCTAGTCTTTCAGATTTACGCGACTTGTTTCCTCCGCTGACTTTTTGGCTTCCATCAGGATCTTTTATCTTTTGTGAGCGGGAGTTTCGGGTTCCGAAGGATATCCTCCCCACAAATCTCGGATTCTCTAACCATAAGCCTCGCGTCGTCCTCTAGGTCAAGTCAAATCTGGTTTGTCCTTCTGTTTTTCCTCGTCCCGCCGCCCTTGGCATTTCGTCCCTTCCTTCTCGCCGCCAGCGAAATCGATCAAGGAGAGATGCCTCGACGTAGCTGCAACTGGGACGGCTCTTGGATCGATGAGGTGTTCCTTGAATCTCTGGCGTCTCTAGGCCTTCTGCCTCCAAATGCGGAGTGCGAGTGGCGGGCTGCGGATGGCGAATTGGTTCCCACTCCTCAGCCTGGAGAGGTGGTTTTATTCGTCGAACATGTAGAACGTGGATTCAAGTCCCCCAGGCTCTCTTTTCTTCCGCTCATGTGGGATCTAAACTCTTGTGAGGATCAATATCGAGAGCTAGAAGCTGATTCTACATCGCGGCTTTCAGAGAAAGAGAAATGATCCGATCTATGCAGGCGGACTTAGAGCATAAATCATTGATGTTCAGCCAGCTGAAGGAGCAGCATGCGCGAGAACTAGCTGCTCGTGACGACAAGATTAAGACTCTTATCAAAGCTTCAGAGCTCGCGGGGTCTTTCATCCGTGTAATGGTTCAAGAATTGGCTGGTAAGTACCGCCTTTTCCTGCTCCTCTGGCGACTTCAAAACTTTGTACTTTTTCTGCTTGCTCATATGGATTGTCCAATCATAACAGGTCAGAATTCCCCTATCTACCACGTCAATATCAAGGAACAATTGGAATTTCTTAAGGACTTCAATCGACGTGTCCTTGCGGCGACTAAGCAGCTGGTAAATAAGCTTTTGCCACAGGATAATCCACCAGCGACTTGTGAATATTGGCTCAACAAGCTTGCAAAAGCTCCTCAGTACTTCTGAAAGTGCATGTGTTGCCCCATGCGTGGTTTTGGTAATTAATGACAATCTTTATGGACTAATGTTTGCATTGAGATATACTTGTAGATCTTTTCCATTGGAAGAGTTTGGAGTTCATGTGTTGGACTCTAGAAGATTACATGATGATCAATACTCTATTCAAGGTTTTATATGAAGAATGGTCATGTGTAGAGTTGAGCATATTGCAAGCATGTCTTGAAGGTTTCAAGACATCATCTTTGTGAAGATAGAGAAGATTTTGAAGTGCAAGTTCAATATGATCTTTCTCGGAAGATATCTTTTGATTGAAGCTTGCAATGGATACATGAAGACGGAGCTTAGCGAGGCTCTCCCATAATGGTGTATGGGGGAGTATTTGGAGATGTCTTCATCAAGCATGTGCTAGCAAGCGCAATCAAGAAAGGTGGTCCACTTGAAGAGATCAAAATCGTCATCCTCCAGCTCAAGTGGAATGCGCAAGGCAAAGGTATGATCTTGATAGGGTTTCTATTTTACCGGTCTCATGTTGTTAGTGGGAGACCGGGTTATAGGATAGATGCCGTACTATCAAGAGTGGCTCTCAAGTGAGTAACTTGATCGCATCTTTGTGGAGAGCTCAAACCTTTGCATACTTGGCTTAATCATCTTTCTTGGTTCTTATTTGGCTTTTATCCATGTGAGAATTTAGAGCTTGTGTTCATCTCCATACCAAGCACTAGTTCACCGAAAACGGATTTCGTATTGACAACTTGTTGCGTTTTCGGTTTTGGAGGTTTTGCCGGTTCATCTTGTTATAGAGAGGTTTTACCTCTCTACATTTGATTTCCTCCTCACATGATGGACTATGATGTGCATATGCATGATCTTGTAGTGCTTGTGATTATCTTCGGAGCAAGCCCAAGATCATTGAAAACGGAGTCCGGATGGAAAACTTGTTGCGTTCTCGGTGTTGGAAATATTACCGGTCCTCCTCGAGATAAGGTCCACACATTCCATGTGTGGTATCTCCTCTATATTTGTGACCCTTAACTTTTTGTAGCAAAGCTCTTGTCGTTATCTTTCCAACGCAATTGGTTTCATCTCATTTGGAGTTCATATGAGAAAGTTATTGCATTTCAGGATTTGCAGTTTCACTGCTTTAAAAGCAAAAAGGTCAACAGGGCAGGTTTTATTACAATTACTTGAAATGGACCGGAGTCTCCGGACTCAGGGGATTTTGTCGAAGTTAAGCAGCTGTGGTTCAGCCCCTGGTCCCTGTCCGGAATCTTGCCGGAATGTTCCCGGAAAGTGACCGGAGTCTCCGCCCCCGTGCCGGAGTTTCCGGTCCCTGGTCGCAAGTTTCCGGCCTGAGCTGCTCCTTGCCTTTTATGGTTCAGCCCTGGTGGGGGCCGGAGTATCCGGTCCTTGGTGGCCGGAGTTTCCGGTGTAGGCCGGAGTATCCGGTCACTTGGGCCGGAGTCTCCGGTGCAACTTTGGCTGCAACGGCTCTTTTTCTGGGATACCCCTCCACCTTCCTCCAGCCAGCTAGCTCTGCCCTCTAAGATTTGATTTCTCTCTCCTCCATTGTTGCAAGCTCAAAACTACAAGTTCTCCCAATCCCTCCACCCAAACTCGTTGATCTTTGGAGGACTGAAGGAGAAGACCTAGATCTACATTTCTACCGATCCGTTTCTCCTCTAAGTGAGTTGAACCCTTTCGATCTAGTTCTTGAAGTTCCATTTGTTGTGTTCTTCTTTGTTCTTCCTCTCTTCTCCCCCCACAAGCATTTGTTGCTTTTGGTGGGATTTGGGAGTGAAGGACTTGAGCACTTCTTGTGTTCTTGCCTTTGCTTTTTTGCATAGGTTTGCCTTTGCTTTTGTGCATAGGTTTGCTCTCTCCACGAGGATTCGTGGAAGTGAAGATTGTGAGCTTGTTACTCTTGGGTCGTTGGACCCTAGACGGTATTCTTGTGACCTTTTGTGGTCAACGCCTTTTCTGGCGAGTGGCGCCTTTTGTGGCGGTGCAAGGCCTTTTGTGGCCGCTTGGGAGCTCCCGATCCTTTTGTGGGTTGTGCCTCAAGTTTGTTGTAAGGGACTCGATTTCCGCCCAA
Organism: Poa pratensis; assembly: GCA_947311845.1. NCBI lineage: Eukaryota > Viridiplantae > Streptophyta > Magnoliopsida > Poales > Poaceae > Poa > Poa pratensis. The sequence continues at coordinate 33,650,666 of CAMZMU010000091.1, read as the reverse complement.
AAGGAAATCAATAGTGGAAGGTGAACCGAGCTTTTGTGCGAGGTTCATCGGAGAATAGGGTGAAGCCTTTTGTGGCATCTTGAGTTTGAAGCTCACACCCCTCCAACGAGACGTACTCCCCTAAAAAGGAGGAACTCGGGAATACATCGTCGTCTCCACGTGCCTCGGTTATTTCTATACCCGAGCTCTTTACTTATGCACTTTACATTGTGATAGTCTTCGAGCTTGAAGTATCATATCTTGCTATCACCTTGTTAGTTGTCTTGCTTAGCATAAGTTGTTGGTGCACATAGGTGAGCCTAGTTTATTTAGGATGTTGGCTTGTTAATTTAAACACCTAGTTTTATTCCGCAATTAGCAAGCCTAAACCGGAAAAGTTTTAAACGCCTATTCACCCCCCCCCCCTCTAGGCGACATCCTTGTCCTTTCAACTTCTCTGGTTGGAAGGGTTCTGCTGCTCGTACTTGCGCTGCTCATGTGCTTACTTTAGCTCGGACCTATCATCCAGACATTGATATTGAGCGAATCGCCCAGGGTATGGAAGCAAAGCGCAAGGACAGCACTGTCGTTTCATTGGTGGAATATTCCGATATCTAGAGAGGTATGTGCGGCTATGCCACACAGCTTGTAAATAACCTTGACTTGGGCAGTTATTTCCCCAAATTTCACTTGGATGGTAGCCTTGTGGAGTGGCCCTTCATTAACTACCTTTGGAGCTGTTCCATTGGTACGGCCACTGGCTATAGCAGCTCCGAGTCAAGCTGGAGGACCTCCTGTTGGCACGTCCCTGAAGTCATCAGAAGATGAGAAAAAATCATGAAGTATAACTCATGTTTAGCTGGTGTAACTTATCTTGATTGTTACAAACAATATATGGCATTATGTATAATACAGTGTTCTGGTTAGTGCAATCAATGCAATGGTTCGACCTATACGCAGGTCTCGCATCATATGATCCCCATTGGGGTGCTGCGACCTATTAGCAGGTCTCGCAGATTAAGTTGCGACCTTTAGGCAGGTCTCGCATAATGGAAATGATGTTTGCGACCTATGGGCAGGTCTCGCATGTTTTGGTTGCTTATAAAGCGGGGTTGCGACCTATTGGCAGGTCTCGCATGTTACTATTCCTGTTAAGCTGGCCCTTGCGCGCCTCAGTATTTCCCGAGCTAAATGTGTGTTCAGGGTCGAGAAAGTCCATGATAGGCATTCAGACTCGATTGACGCCACATGCTGGTACTTTGGTCGCATAGTGCAAGTTGCATCTGGCTTAAAGGAAAGTGCCAATAAGCGGCAAATTCTAAGGGTTCAACTGGGCTCATAAGGTGTCCAAGCCCCCAAGAAATTGATGGTATATCAAATAAAAGGCTCAGCGACTCATTGAGGCGAAACGACGATGAAAGGACAAGGATGTCGCCTAGAGGGGGGGGGGGTGAATAGGCGATTAAAACTTTTCCGGTTTAGGCTTGCTAATTGCGGAATAAAAGTAGGTGTTTAAATTAACAAGCCAACAAACTAAATATACTAGGCTCACCTATGTGCACCAACAACTTATGCTAAGCAAGACAAGCAACAAGGTGATAGCTACAAGAATACTTCAAGCACGAATGCTATCACAATGTAAAGTGCATAAGTAAAAGGCTCGGGTATAGAAATAACCGAGACACGCGGAGACGAGGATGTATTCCCGAGTTCCTCCTTTTTAGGGGAGTACGTCTCGTTGGAGAGGTGTGAGGCACCACAAAGGTCGATCTCAACGCCACAAAGGCTCACCCTATTCTCCGATGAACCGCACCACAAAGGTTTGGTTCACCTTCCACTATCGGTATTCCTTCGAGGCGGAATCCGGAGCCTTTCAACAACAATCCGAGGCACAACCCACACAAGGGATTGGGGGCTCCCGAACGGCTACAAGTGACCACACAAGGGTCCAACCACCACAAAGGCGTCTAGGGTCCAAGGACCCAAGAGTAACAAGTTCACAAGTTTTCAACTTCCACGAATCCTCGTGGAGAGCACACCGATGCACCAAATGCAAATGGCAAGAGCACAAGTGCTCAAGTCCTTCACTCTCAAATTCCAACAAAGCAACAAATGCTTATGGGGGAATAAGAGAGGAAGAACAAAGAGGAGATGCACCAAGAACTCCAAGATCAAGATCTACTAGGTTCCCCTCACTTAGAGGAGGAATGGATTAGTGGAAATATAGATCTAGATCTCCTCTCACTTTCCCTCAAAGATATGCAAGAATCATGGGAGGGAAAGAGAGGAAGGCAAGCTTTTCCAAAGGTCAACAATGGAGGAGAGAGAGAGGGAAAAACTTGCTCAAGAGCTGCACTGCGCAATGGGGAAGAAAGCCCCTTTAAATAGGTCCCTCAAAAAGTGGCCGTTGCACACTGATAGCCCGGCCTGCAGGCCGGTTTGGCCGGCCTGGGAGCTGGCCTGGCGAGTTGATTGTGTGCTGCAGGGTGGCCGGCCCGTGGCCCGGCCGAACCGGCCTGGGAGCTGGCCAGGGGCCAGAACCAGCCGGCCAGGGGCCCGGTTCCAGCCGGCCTGGGAACCGGCCTGGCAGCTGAGCCACCCGGCCAGCAGCCCGGCCTGGCCGGCCTGGGAGCCGGCGGCCTGGCAGAGCCAGCCGGTCTGTGGCCCGGCTGAGCCGGCCAGGGAACCGGCCCGCGCAGAGAAAATACTTCGGAAAATCATATCTTTTCAAATACAACTCCAAATGCGACGAAACCAATTTTCAAATATTAAGGGTCACAAATATAGAGGAGATACCACACATGAAAGGTGTGGACCTTATCTCGAGGAGGACCGGTAATATTTCCAACACCGAGAATGCAACAAGATTTTCATCCGGACTCCGTTTTCGATGTTCTTGGGCTCGTTGGAACCGCAACGAAGAGCCCTTCAAGATTATTCATAGAAACATCATAGTCCATCATGTGAGGAGGAAATCAAATGTAGAGAGGTAAAACCTCTCTATAAAAAGATGAACCGGCAAAACCTCCAAAACCGAAAACGCAACAAGTTGTCAATACGAAATCCGTTTTCGATGAACTAGAGCTTGGCATGGAGATGAACACAAGCTCTAAATTCTCCAATGGATAAAGGCCAAATAAGAGCCAAGAAAGATGATGATGCCAAGTATGCAAAGGATTGAGCTCTCCACAAGGTGCGATCAAGTTACTCACTTGAGAGCCCCTCTTGATAGTACGCCGTCTATCCTAAACCCGGTCTCCCACTAACACCACGAGACCGGTAAAATAGAAAACCTATCAAGATCATACCTTTGCCTTGCGCAATCCACTTGAGCTGGATGATGACTATCTTGATCTCTTCAAGTGGACCACCTTTCTTGATTGCGCTCTGCTAGCACATGCTTGATGACGACTTCTCCAAATACTCCCCCATACACCATTATGGGAGAGCCTCGCTTAGCTCCGACTTCATGAAGATGATGTCTTGAATCCTTCAAGACATACTTGCAATATGCTCAACTCTACATATGACCATTCTTCATATAAACCCTTGAATAGAGCATTGATCATCATGTAACCTTCTAGAGTCCAACACATGAACTCCAATCTTTTCCAATGGACAAGATCTACAAGTATATCTCAATGCAAGCATTAGTCCATAAGGATTGTCATTAATTACCAAAACCACGCATGGGGCAACACATGCCCTTTCAGACGAGCCCCTGGATGGCAAGGGTGCCGGCTTTATTTCATAACCACCTGAATCGATTTATGATACAATCAGCTTTAGTAGCTGTGGTGATCCGGTGAGACGATGAAGAACCTTGACGCGGGTTTTCTGTTCCCCGCAGGCCGTACGTGCTTGGTACTTCAACTTTGCTTCACACATGTGATTCTTTGCTATCATGTCAAGCCGAACCCTTGGTGGTTCATAATGTAGCTGCTGCAGCGATCTAACGTGAGTATTGCGGCGCCTGTTGTTTTTTGCCGTTATCCTTTTGCCCTTCGGGGCTTTGAGTCACGTTGGCAGGCGACGCGTGCGACTACTTTCCCCCAGTGTTGGCCTGTATGACCAGCCATCCTGCCGGGTTTTTGCTATTGAGCGTTGCTGGCTTGATGCAGATACGCCAGCTTCCGTTTTTCTTCTGTATTAACGCGGCGCTTGCGTCTTCCTGATGCGATCCCACTTGGACGAGGTTTGCCCTTTTTGAGTCCTCGTTGGCGATTTGGCTTTGCCGCGGCTCGACTGCGACTCGTTTGGGGCTTCGGAGGTTCGTTGATGGCTTGAAACTATGCGAGGATCCTGCAATGCAGGCTGCTTCTCTTGTAGGCGACTTAATAGTCCTAGCACTATGCCATGGATGGTTTCTCTTGTAGGCTGGAGCCAGAAGTCTGGCATATTCATTCTTCTAAAGGTGTCGTTGACGAGGTGTTAACTCGTCAAATCCCATGGTTAGGCACCTAGGGTTGAGATCAGGAAGGAGATTTGGTAGCGCTGGCGGTGACTACGACTGACAAGCAAGATTTACCCAGGTTCAGGGCCCTCGTGTGGAGGTAACACCCCTACGTCCTGCCTGTCTATTTATTGATGTATACGAACAGTCGAGCTACAATGGAGTCCCGGTGAGATGTCAATCTCGCTAGGGTTTTGGAGGCTATGGTATTGCGTGTCCAGGTCGGCGGCCCTCCCAGCCTTTATATAGGAGGCTGGGTCTCGGGGATTTGCAACCGACTTGGTTTACAAGTAAGGTAAGTTTAAACCGACCCTATCTACGCTTGACTTGGAGCATACTCCTTCCTTGTGGGCCTCGGACTTGATCCTTTAATGGGCCTTCGTGCAGATCTTACTCCTTGTACGTGCACCAGGTATCCTTACAGTGGGGCACCCGAAAGGTAGGCCCACGTCAGTCGTCGTATAGGATATTTATCCTGCTACCCCCATCCATCAACACCTTGCTCAACTTGTATCCTGCGACTTGAGGTGCCACCACAAGGGCTAGTTGTCCCGGGTCTTTCACTTCTGGGGGGTGATCATCGCGACTCCATATTACTGGTCTGCTTGCCCATTCAAGGCGCTGTCGAGACACTGGTACTCGATCTTCCCTTCGGAAGTTCCTAGGACGACTTTTATTTTTTTCTTGCACCATGATAGTGTGAAATTGCCTCAGGTACCTCTTTAAGTCGCAGCGCGACCCCTGGCTATTATATGTCCTTTCAGTATTGTCTTGCATCGGGTTGTGGCGCTCCTCTCGCTCCAGGCTTCCTTCTCTCCAGCGCCGGTAATAGTGACATTCGGCCTTTGTGTGACTCGCTGGTCTCCCGTCCTTCCTGCGATGTAGGTCGCATGGGCTATGGAAGGCTCGTTTGATGCTGTATTGGGAAGGTGGTCTGCTTCTTGGTTGTCCCTTTGTCTGGAACTCGCTACCTGCAACTGAAGACGTCTTGTCTTTTTTCTCCGAACTGCGTGGCGGATCTTCTCTCATATCCTCAGTATCAACGTACTTGCTCGCTATAGCCAGCAGCTTGTCCAAGCTGTCGATTTTGTGTTGGGCGTGGCTTAACTTGTGGATCAATGGCTCAAACCTACAGTTTTGCCTCATTGCGCGTACGACGGAGTTTACTGGTATATCCTGGGAGGAAGCAATGATGTTTGCGACTCTTTTTACCCAATTGCGGCTCGACTCGCCTGGTCCCTGGATGCATTGCTCCAAATCTTCAAGGGTGAAGAGTTGTTGGCCCTGAAAATTCTTGATGAACGATCTTTTTAATTCTGCCCAAGTGTTTATTGATTTGGCCGGCATGCTTCTGATCCAAGATCTTTCATCTTCTCCCAACACTATGTGTAGGTACTTGGCGCATACCTCTTCGGCTACGTTCATCTGGGCCATGATGGCTTCGTAGTTGTTTATCCACGGGATGGGGTCTTGTCCTGTGCGAAAGTTGGTGATCCCTCGCAGCTCTTCGAAATCCTGGGGGAAACGCGCGAGCCTTATCCTGTCCCCGAGGCACGCAGGCCCTTGCAGCAACGAATTGGCCTTTAGGGGTGCTGGGGAAATCGCCTGTGTCTTAGGAGGAACACAGTCTGGTTGGTCCGCGCCGAGCGTCGGCTTAACTACTATTGCGGGAGATTCTTTGTCCTTTGCGATCTGTAAGACTACCAACCGGTTGACTATTCTCTCCACCGGTCGTTCTGCCGAGCTCCAGGTTGCCTCTTCGCGCGGCTCATTTTGTGTCACCTCATACAAGTTGGCCTGTTGTAAGACAACCGTAGTTAGTAACTCGATGGCGTATCACGCGTCTTCGTCGGCTTGCGTTTTGCCTACTGGCACCATCCTTGATAGTATCCCGATTGCTGCATGCAGGTTGCCTTCCGGGCTATCTTTGTGTCCGGCTGATATTGATATTTCCTTGGCCCTTGATGATGTCGAGCCGCTGTCTTTGGGAAGGGTGCATCCAAGTGTTCCCTGCCCTTCCTCATGAGTCGCGCACTGCAAGGGTTGCGCTTGCCGAAGTTGCTAACGTTCCTCTTGGAGCCTCTTTCGCTCCAGACCCATCCGGTGTGCCTCATCGGCGAGTTCGGCCCTGATGGCCTCTATCTCTTCTATCTGGGAGTCCGCCCTTTTGTTCGTCATTGGTGACCAAAGTGCGTCCTGCGCGCCTGGTGTTGGTTCTGTCCCTATGACTCCTTCGGCTTCTACAGCCCTTGCGGCTTCTGCAACTTCTGCGGATTATGCGGCTTCCTTCAACACGCAGACTCTGACAGGTCGTAATTCTTCTTCTGGTTGATCCTTCCGAGGCGTGTCGAAGGACCCGCGACTGATGGACCCAATGAAGATCTTGGTGGACCCGAAGGGGATGATGTATCCAAACTCCAGTTTATCCGTCTCAGGGCCCCACTCCGAGTCGTCAATGAAGGGTGCGCCGTTGATCTCTTCGACTTTACCGACGACGAGGTCTTCGATTCCTGACATGGATCTTGCTTGGAACGTGACGCTTTTGACCGCTCGCCCCACGGTGGGCGCCAACTGTCGTGGGGTAATCTCGACAGATGTCATGAAGATGACTTCGTAGGCGTGGGGATTTGCGTGAGTCAAGCGTCTCCGAGCTTAAGATCACAGGGCACGAAGAAGACAATGTTTACCCAGGTTCGGCCCCTCAATGTGAGGTAAAGACCTACGTCCTGCCTATCCTAGATTGGAATTGATTGGAATATGGTGTTACAAGGGTTTGGCGATCAAGATGATGAGTCGCCGTGTGTTCTAGGGTTTAGCACTTGTAAACTCTCTGTCTACGTCCTGCGAGTCCTCCTTATATAACCGGAGGGTCGCTAGGTTACAAGGAATACTTCTTCTACAAGGAAAGCATAAGCCGGAGCCTTCTTGGAGACTAATTAACTCCGTGTCTTCCAAGTTAAGCCTCCTTCGTTCTTCCAGATTCTTCTACCGCCACGTTGTGATTTGGTGGCAGCCCATCTCCGTGAAGGCCCACGGACAGAGCGACCACGAGCTTATCATGAGTCGCATTGCTCTGTTGGGCCGCGGGTCAACCTGTTAGGTATTCCCCCGACACCCCCCCTTCCTCTTCCTCGGGCGCCTCGCTTCGACAGCGAGACCATCGACATTAGAGCCACGCAAGCTGCGCTCCTCATGCTCGGCATGGCACCACCCGCTGTCGTGGCCCCATCCGAGGCGGCCAGCTCCAACGCATCAGCGGCCCGGCCACCAAGGTCGAAGTGCTCCATGATGACGACGCCATCGTCACCGCCACACCGCCTGCGTACGGCTACCTTCCCGGAAGTCTGACGCCGCGGTTATCACTGGAAGTCGGCGATTCAACACCGATTGCCCCGTGGTGCGTCCACTTGATCTCAACGCCACGCCTATGCCCGGTTCGTCACCGGCTCCTCACCAGTTGTCACCTAAGTCCGTAGCCTGTTCGTCAAAATGCCAGGCCCGACGCCGGTAGAGGATGTGTACTACGAGGAGTCGAGGAGCCGGAAGGGGAGGGATTTCTCCAGGACATGATCAAGGAGAATGTACAGGATGAATACGCGGCCAAGACAATTACATCCAGGGGACGATGAAGTTCCCGATAGCGGCTCGGATGTGATCAACATTGAGTGGGAGCTAGTTTATTTCGAGGAGCTTGAGACCCAAGCCTGAACATGGCAATATTATTTTGATATAATGGGATATATGTTTGGTTTGTTGCTAGCCATATCTGTTATCTTTATTTGGTCGAATTTGCTAATGAAAAATTGCAAAATCTAGATAGAGCGAATTAAATGGGTCTCCTTCTTTGGTGCAGTGGTCTACGAAGCGGAGACATGGACAGGACGTCTTCCCGTTCGACGACCCAAACGTATAAAACACGAAATATTTCGTTTCCGTTTGATCGTCTTAGGGTCTGTTTGTTTGGGCTGCAGCTGTTGAGAAGCAGCTGTAGCTGGTGAACTGTGAAAAAGCAGCTGTGGGAAGTAGCTGTTGAAAGCAAAGATTTGATGTTTGGCAGGCATAGCTGCAGCTGTAGGTTTATGGGTGAAATATCTGTAATGCCCCTGAGTGCGGAAGATGTGTATAAATACTGGTATAAAATGAATTAGCTATTTCTAATTGTTTTAATAGCTGAATTCTCAATTTACCCTTTTAAGTTAAAATTATTGACACAAACAAATTAGCTGTTTTTTACACATATGTTTATCTTTTTTCTCAAACAATTGTAAACACGTATTTGTGAGAGTAATTTTGATTAAATATTTATATGTAAAGAATAAACACCTAAGTTATTAGTACCTAATAAGAAATTAGTATGGAGATTGAGAACGTATATTAGCTGGATCTGGACCAATATTATCAACATGTTAACTGGATGTTATTTAGTACTTAATTGAGTAGATTCTGTTTGGCCATCAACGATTTCTTTTTCATGTAAATAGGATTCATTTTGGCCATCAACGAGATTATATTTTGTCAACCATCCAAAGATACAACATCATACCATCGGAGCCGGTGAGGTGGCAAACTGTAGTTTCATCGCGTATCCCAAACATGAAAAAAGACTAATCAACTGGAGAACTGGAGATGGGGAAAAGAACAGAAGCAAATCACATCGGACAAAAGACTGGAAGAGCAATCCCTCTAGCCAGATCGCCGTCTGCGGCAACACCTTGCTGCGTGATGACCATATACTTGCGGCCGTGTGCGACACAGCGAGCTCGCGCCGATGCGGAGACAGCTCCAGTGACCGGCGGCGCCTCGAACAAGCTCCAGTCACCTGCAGCCGACGGGTCCCGTAGTGCGGCCGGGCGATTGAGGGACGACGCGAGCTGGAGAAGGACGGGAATAGAGAGAGGGAGGAAGGCGACGGGGATGGCGGCGTCGTCGGCGGGGACCGGCGGCGCCGGTGGCGGGGAATGGCGGCGGCGGCCGGAGTGGTGAACCCTAACCCTACCCAGGAATGACCAAGGGAGTGAGGGACAGAGATAAAGGGGAAAATGGTCAGGGGGGTGTTGGTCAGCTGAGTTTCGCACGGAGGAGTTCCAGTTACATGGGGTGGCAGCTTTTCCGTAAATACTGTAAATTATAGAGGGTAATTTGGTCCGATGGCATCGGGAAGCAGGGAAAAGCTCGGGAAGCACCTCCCAGGTAGCTTTCCGTGTGGCTCGCTCGTTACGTTCATTTTCCAACCGCGCTTGTGCCGAGCGCTTTTCTACCGATGACTGTTTGTTTGCGCTTCCACTTTTCAACCTCAAAAGCTTAAGCTGCAGCGGAAACAAACACAGCCTTACTCCATGAAACGGCAGATTATTAGGGCAGGACCTGGTTACCTACATGGCTACCAACCTCCTATCAAGACACCATCCATTACAAGGCACCGGTGCAAAACGGACATTCGTGGCTAATCCCATCTCCGATCGGATTCAGTCCTCCAGGTCGGCATGAGTGTGCCACTGAGGCGGATCGGCCGCCCATGTTACCGGTCGCAGCAGAATGCACGGCCACGTAAAATGGGTGCCCGCCCCACAGCATTGATCGGCGCTGCTGTACCGGTTTTTTTTTTTTTTAACGAGCTGCTGTACCGTTTTAATATCTGGTATTTCTTTTTTTTTTCGAATCAAATGTCTGGTATTCGCAGACAGCGGCTCCTCAACTTGGCAGGCTCCACCAACAGTGCCGGTACCATTTATTATGTACCGTAGTCTGTAGTACAGTACACTCGATAGACCGAAATCTTCTGCTCTTACGGCTAGCGGCAAAACGGACAAAAATAACCATCATAGAGTGAAACAAATTCACAAAATAAACGTTGGATGAAACAATTTCATTAAAATAACCATTTCGTGTAGCAAGACGCTATACTCTACATCGTAGAGCACTAAGACAAGGCGCTACATTCCTTGTTAAGTAGCGCCCGAGTTCAAAGCGCTACACTAAAGAGTGTTTTCAAACCTTATTAAATGCAGTACTCTATATAGACATAATTGCCGCGCAGCTCAGCCGCACACACCCATTCTTGCGGCTGCGTCGGTTTGCGAGTTTGAATCCTACAACCTACCAATTTTTGAATTTTACTGTTTGCAACTAATAAAATCCCGTCGAACCCGTCGGTCGCTCAGAGCCATGCCAAGCGCCGGCCCACGCGACCCAGATGTGGCCCGCACAGGCCCAGCCAGACGAGTGCCGCCGTCGTCGCGTGCCCCCTGCCATGTCTCGGGCTGCCGCCAGGACCACGTTGCGCCCGACTGAGCGCCAGCCAGAGCCCGCGATCCGTGCGCGAGGGCGCCTGCCAGCGCCGTCGACCTGCCATCGCCGCCCAGTCGTGGCCGCGCCATCGCGGGAGAGGGAGATCACCACCAGATGATTGGATTTGGTTGAGGGCACGCTGTTGCTCCATTTCCTGCTGTTTACTACCGAGTGACCCTTGGCCACAACGAATCCACAGCCATAGGGCCTATCAGAGATTTCTTTTGGCGTTTGCATGAGTTTTGGAGTGCCGCCTTGACCGGCGACGCTGTTCCGTTCGATCCGAGACAGCAATGCGTGTCCGATCGGCCCACTGCTCCCCTTCACGGGTCCGTGTAAAAGACGACATTGCCAATTCCAAATTCCATTGCGTCCTCTCTGCTGCTACTGCAAGCTAGCTCGGCCACATCTATCTATCTATCGCCCTACTTAACTTGGACTGTAGTTAGCTGCTAGTACAACTGCACATGCATGCAACGGGGTTGTAGTACTAGGGTTAAGCTAGGAGTAGTGGAGCCATCAATTTGTCCCCAGACAGACGCGTCGTAAATATCTCCACCTGCCTGATTAGTCCTGCCCGCGATCGACCGGGTGCATGCACGCAGGATCGTGACCGGTTGATGTACTGATTAATTACACTAGTAGAAAACCCCATCCGTGCCGGTTCCAGAGGCCCTTTGTCCCGGTTTTACAACCGAGACTAAAGGGTCGGGACAAAAGGGGGGGCTTTCGTCCCGGTTGCTTGCGAACCGGGACGGATGGCCTTCACGTGGGCAACGCGGGGCGCGCCTGGCGGGGACCCTTTGGTCCCGATTGGTGAAGAATTCTGGTTTTTGTTTTTCTGCTGATTTATTTTTTAGGGGTTTTAATTTTTTGTTTTCCAATTAATTATTTTTTACGAAGATCACGTTGCGCAGACAACAAGTAATACACATAAAGTATACAATACACCGAGGTCACGTTTGATTCATACATACATAAGCCCACAAGTTTATACTACATCGACATCACGTTTCTCACACGTCGAGATCACGTCAATTACATTGGAGGCAAAATATAATTGTTAGTGTGATAAAATTCTCCAGTTTTCTTCAGGACATCCGAGTTCAAAAATCCCGCCAATTCTTCTTGAATTGCTTTTAGGCACTTCGTTGGTATGAGCTGGTCCCGCATTCGATCCATCTAGATCAATATGAATATGTGAGTTGTTTATAACTATATATATGAAATCATCATAAAATAGTTTATGAATGAAACTCACACAATATGGTAATAAAAAATTGCGAATAGTGTATACATACTTCAGCTGTTCTGACTTCTCTATTCCGCTCACTGACAAAAGAGCGCATGTACTCGAAAACGTAGTATGCACATAAATTAGTCCCTAGTGGCTGCCTCAGACACCACTTTACAAAAAATAGAATTTAATCAACTAATAATTAAGCATGATAATGGTATTGAAACTAGAATTAAAGAGTTACGCGGACCTATATATATAGTACTACTTACCTTGGTGGTATAAAAATACAGCTCCGGTTTCCAATCCCCTGGAACCTTCACGATGAACCGTTTCCAAACCCTGCCCGCCAAAAGAAAATGATTAAAGGAGTTATCAATTACTTGATATCAGAAAATGAATGAAAGAGGTCGATATAGAGCGATAATGATTGAAATTACCTCTGGAGCATATCTTGCAAGTTTTGGTACTTCTCCATATTTTTCCTTAACGAGTCCATGACTTGAACGACTCCTTGGTCAACTCTAATGATTAGCAGAATCCAGTGGAATCTGCGCACGTTTATATGTCCATGACTCATCGATTACACTAAACATCGAGTAAGCAAAATAGAATGTGTACAAGGTACAGTAACACTCACTTGAAGGCGTAAGGAAAAAATATTTCTGCGCAGGTATTTTGTTTCACTAACCCCACTAAAATAAAGCAAAATCCCACTAAGTGCATTAATTATTTTTCTATCTCAACATGCAAGCTATCCACATCATCCACTCTTTTAGCCAATTAATTTTCCATGTCATCCCAACTAAAATAATTAATATTAGTACATCTTTCATGCAACATATCCATGTCATCTTTTTTCAGTCATATAATTTTCCACGTCATTATTATTTAGTCCTCAAATATTCAACAATTTCACATGAATTAAACTTAGTGTCTCAACTATTGTGATCAACGAAATCTTAAAAATGGAATAGGTAACATGTCGTATACCATTTCATTTAAATAATATTTTTAAAGAGATTAATTTTCCTAACAATAATTGGGCTAATATAGCTACCTCGATCCGGTGGAGGCGGCGGCTGGCGTGGGGAGGGATTCCGGCGACGGCGCGGCCGGGGATGGAGAGGGAGTGCAGCGCGGCGGGGAGAGGCCGGGGCGCACGGCCGGGGATGGAGAGGGAGCGCGGCGCAGCGGGGAGAGGCCGGGGCGCGCGGCCGGGGATGGAGAGAGGGAGCGCGGCGCGGCGTCCGTGGGGAGCGACGGCGTGGGGAGGGATTCCGGCGACGGCGCGGCAGCCTGGCGGCAGAGGAGAGGGCGGCGGTGTGGGGAGGGATTCCGGCGCGACGGCGCGGCAGCCTGGCGGCAGGGGAGAGGGCGGTGGCGTCGGGGAGAAGAACTTGGAGAGAATGAAAAAATTTGGAGGAAACCGCTCAAATCCTCGCAAAAAGTACCTTTGGTCCCGGTTCCAGACACGAACTGGGACCAAAGACCCTTTGGTCGCGGTTGGTAACACCAACCGGGACCAAAGGTCTGTCTGGGCCGTGAAAAATCGCGCGCGAAGCCCAGTGACCCTTTGGTCCCGGTTGGAGTTACCAACCGCGACTAATGGGGCCTTTTTATTTTTTTTCTTGTTTCTTTTTCTAGTTTCTATTTCCGTTTTCTTTTTTGTTTCTTTTATATACTTTCATTTACATGCTTTTTGAATTGTTTTTTCTAGTTTCTTTTAAAATTTTCCAATATTTGAAAATCATATCTTTTTCTTATTTATTTTATATCTATTGATTTAATTATCTAAAAATTGTAATAATTGTCTCTTTATTTTTAAAACATCCTTTCTTATTTCTGAAAAACATATCTTTTTCTTATTTATTTTATATCTATTGATTTAATTATCTAAAAATTGTAATAATTATCTCTTTATTTTTAAAACATCCTTTCTTATTTCTGAAAAACATATCTTTTTCTTATTTATTTATATCTATTGATTTAATTATCTAAAAATTGTAATAATTATCTCTTTATTTTTAAAACATCATTTCTTATTTCTGAAAAGCATATCTTTTTCTTATTTATTTTATCTATTGATTTAATTGTCTACAAATTTTCGACCTCGTCCAGAAGGCACTGCGGCGGGCGTGGTGGATCCATCTCGTGGAGACGATAGGGGAGCCCGCCTTTAGTCCCGGTTGGTAACACCAACCGGGAGTAAAGAAGCACATGGATCGTGTGTTTGTTTCAAGCGCTTGTGAGCCGTTGGATCAGGGGTGTGTTTCTTTCAAGCGCTTGTGAGCCGTTGGATCAGGGGCGTGTGTTTCTTTTGAGGGCAAAATCAGTGTTGGATCAGCCACATGACCCTATATATAGCCCCCCTCTCGAACATGTTCGACACTCAGTGTAGTTCATTTGATATACAAAGCATTCGGATTCTCTGCATACGTCCGATGGTGCATTTGATATGCGGGCACTCCCGAGCCACCGTCGGGCTGTATGTAGGGGAAACCGTATGTTCTGTTCTATCTAGGTTGCATGCACCTTAGGTGTTTGATCAAATTCGCCACTCATTTTTTCAGATCTCGGCGACGATGTCCGGCCTGTTGGATGCCAGGGGCGATGTCCGGGACTGGGCTCCGCCGGGCTGGCACTGGGAGGTGGTATCTTCCGGGACGCGTCGCCGTATCAGGGAGGAGGACGAGCACGTCAATCGCTATGTGTTTATGTTGGATACGCCAGCGGTGTATGAAAGTAGATGGATGGTTCTTCATAGGGATACTTCTCACGTGAGTATTGACCCTGTGATGGTTCCTGCTCTTTGAGTGCACAGCGCCGGCCGCTCAGCACCCCGTGGCTTAGGACCTGGCAAAAGTTAGTGATATTATTCCTGATGTATTATGGTTAAATAAAAATGGAACCGAGCTATGTAACTGGATTAAATAAAGATGTATGCCTGATAACTACAGAAATCATGTGTTTTATCGAGCGCTTGTGAGCGCCGTTGGAGTTTAGAGTTTTCTTCCGAGATTTCACAACACAGTTACATAAAAGGTTTAATACATTATTACACATCACAGTTACTTCTTCTTCGTGTGTGTCCCTTTCTTCTGATTGCGCCGCAACCATGGACAATCTTCATCATTTAACTTGATACTTGGGTCAATGTTCACTTTGAAGGGCGGAATTTCATGAAACTTATTGTAATCTTCTGACATGTCTGTCTTGTCCTCCACTCCCACGATGTTTCTTTTTCCTGAAATAACTATGTGGCGCTTTGGCTCATCGTATGATGTATTCGCTTGCTTATCTTTTCTTTTTTTCGGCCTGGAAGACATGTCCTTCACATAGAAAACCTGAGCCACTTCATTGGTTAGGACGAATGGTTCTGTGTCGTACCCAAGATTCTTGAGATCCACCGTAGTCATTTCGTACTTCGGGTCTACATTTACCCCACCTTCCAGGTTGAACCATTTGCACCAGAACAAAGGTACCTTGAAAGAAGGTCCATAGTCAAGTTCCCATATCTGCTCTATGTAACCATAATATGTGTCCTTTTCCCCATTGTTGTTTGTTGCATCAAAGCGGACACCATTGTTTTGGTTGGTACTCTTTTTATCTTGGTCGGCCATGTAAAATGTATTCCCATTTATCTCGTACCCTTGAAAAGTCAATATAGTCGAAGATGGTGCTTTGGCCAACAAGTATAGTTGTTTTTCAACAGTGCTGTCATTAATGAGACGTGTTTGCAACCACCCGCTGAAAGTCTTCATGCGTTCTCTTTCAATCGATTCTTCAGGCTGCTCCGGGCATTTGGAGCGTAAAATATTCATGTGTTCCTTGATATACGGAGCCACCAAGCTGCAATTATGTAGAACTGTGTAGTGTGCTTGATTGAAAGAATCCCAGTCCTTACACATTATTGCTTTCTTTCCTAGCGTGCCTTTTCCACGCAGTCTCCCCTCATGGCGCGATTGAGGAACACCGATCGGCTTAAGGTCAGGAATAAAGTCAACACAAAACTCAATGACCTCCACTGTTCCATAGCCCTTGGAGATGTTTCCTTCTGGCCTAGCACGGTTATGAACGTATTTCTTTAAGACTCCCATGAACCTCTCAAAGGGGAACATGTTGTGTAGAAATACATGACCGAGAACGTTAATCTTTTCGACTAGGTGAACTATGAGGTGCGTCATAATATTGAAGAAGGATGGTGGGAACACCAACTCGAATCTGACAAGACATTGGACCACATCCTTCTGTAAACTTGGTAGAGTTAATGGATTGATCACCTTCTGAGAAATTGCATTGAGAAATGCACATAGCTTCACAATGGGTACTCGAACATTTTCCGGTAGAAACCCCCTCAATGCAATAGGAAGTAATTGTGTCATAATCACGTGGCAGTCATGAGACTTTAGGTTTTGGAACTTTTTCTCTGCCATGTTTATTATTCCCTTTATATTCGACGAGAAACCAGACGGGACCTTGATACAGCTCAGGACTTCAAAAAAGATCTCCTTCTCTTTTTTGGTAAGAGCGTAGCTGGCAAGACCTTCATACTTCTCTGGATTCAGGTGGTCGTCTCGTTCGTGCATACGTTGGTGGTCCTGCCGTGATTCCGGTGTATCTTTAGTTTTCCCATACACGCCCAAGAAGCTTAGCAGGTTCACGCATAGATTTTTCGTCACGTGCATCATGTCAATTGCAGAGCGAACCTCTAGGATTTTCCAATAGGGTAGCTCCCAAAATATAGAGCAGTTCTTCCACATGGGTACGTGTCCATCAGCGTCATTCGGAACAGATAGACTGCCAGGACCCTTTCCCAAGATTACTTTTAAATCCTTGACCATGTCATATATAACATCACCATGAGGGAATTTAGGATTCGTCCGGTGATCTGCCTCACCTTTGAAATGCTTGCCTTTCTTTCTTACGGCATGCTGTTTTGTAAGAAATCGACGATGCCCCAGGTACACATTCTTGTTTCCCAAATATATACTTTCAGTCTCAATTAAACAGTGCGTGCATGCATTGTATCCCTTGTTTGACTGTTCTGAAATGTTACTAAGAGCAGGCCAATCATTGATGGTTACAAACAGTAACGCTCGTAGGTCAAATTCCTTTTGTTCCTGCTCATCCCACACAGGTACACCTTCGTCACGCCACAACAGTAAAAGTTGTTCAACCAATGGCCTCAGGTACACATCAATATCGTTGCCGGGTTGCTTCGGGCCTTGGATGAGCACTGGCATCATAATGAACTTCCGCTTCATGCACAACCAAGGAGGAAGGTTATATATACACAGAGTCACAGGCCAGGTGCTATGACTGGAGCTCTGCTCCCCGAAAGGATTAAAACCATTTGTACTTAGACCAAACCTTAACTTCCTTGCGTCAGCTGCAAATGTCGGGAACTACCTGTCGATTTTTCTCCACTGCGATCTATCAGCGGGGTGTCTCAGCATCAGGTCTTTCTTACGGTCTTCTTTATGCCATCGTAACAACTTTGCATGCTCTTTGTTTTGGAGCAAACGTTTCAATTGTGGTATTATAGGAGCATACCACATCACCTTGGCAGGAACCCTCTTCCTGGGGAACGGCTCGCCCTCAACATCACCAGGGTCATCTTGCCTTATCTTATACCGCAATGCACCGCATACCGGGCATGCATTCAAATTCTCGTACTCCTCACCGCAGTAGAGGATCAGTCATTGATGCATGCATGTATCTTCTGCACCTCTAATCCTCGAGGGCAGACAACCTTCTTTGCTTCGTACGTACTGGGGGGTAATACGTTATCCCTTGGAAGCAGGGGCGATTTTACCATCCCTCCACCTAGGGCACGTGCCCGGGCTGCGCCGCTGCCTACAGGAAGTTAGGGACTCAATCGACATGCGTGAGATGTTCGTAAAGGATTGAAGATAGGAGAAGTTGCTTCTTGGGCTGAAAAATGTCGCTTGGCAGTTAGCAGGCCACATATATTTTCTTGCGTATCTCTACTTGGGTCTCAAAAGGATGTGACTCAGCCATCCACCTAGGCTCCAGAATCCCATAAAAAACCTAGGCTCCAGAATTGTCTAAAAAAAACCTAGGCTGCATAATTTAATAGACAACTCGATGGATGCAGGACGATGAGAAAATTAGGAGTTTAGTGACTTGATACGTCTCCAACGTATCTATAATTTTTGATATTCCATGCTTGTTTTATACCAATTGCTACATGTTTTGCATCTACTTTACGGCACTTTTATACATTTTTTGGGACTAACCTATTAACAAGATGCCACAGTGCCAGTTCTTGTTTTCTGCTGTTTTTGTATTCCAAAAAAGCCAGTCTGGAAATATTCTCGGAATTGGACGAAACTTCACGGGGGTCCCTATTTTACCAGAAGACACCAGATGGAGCAAAGGAGCAACAGAGGAGGGCCACCAGGAGGCCACACGCACCCAGGGCGCGCCTGGCCCCTTGTTCGCGCCCTGGGGTGGTGTGGGCCCCTCGGGGGTCTCCAGCCGCCGCCCTTTCGCCTACTTATTCCCCCCGAGAAAATAACCCTAAGGGCCTGAGCAAAAATCGACGAAAAGTTCCAGAGACGCCGCCGCCGTCAACCCTAGCTCGGGAGGGTCCATAACCTCCTCCCGGCACCCTGCCGGAGAGGGGAATCATCACCGGAGGCCTCTACATCACCGTTGCTGCCTCCCATGATGAGGAGGGAGTAGTTCTTCATCGGGGCTGAGGGCTCTACCGGTAGCTATGTGGTTTATCTCTCTCCCATGATGTGATCTATATGTGATCATGAGCTTTGTAATCTAGTTGAATCCATAGATGTTACTCTTCATTATCTTATATGCTACTTGAGTGGTTTTATTAATGTAATCTCCGGAGTCACCTTTGTCCCACGGTGCGAAGTTGACAGTGTGCGCCCCGTGTGTGGCTCTTAGGCTAAAGATTACAGAAATACTTATCATGAGTTATTATTTGCGTTGGATGTCTCTATGAAATTGCGGTGTTTGTTTAGTACCTTCTAGGGCGCTCAAGTTGACAGTGTGGGGTTAACTAGACATGGGGATGGGACTTTAAAGTGTGCTGTTATAGCCCTACGCGGTGGATTGGTGTTCGTTATCCAACGAGAGAATAACTCAGAATAGCATAGTGAAGAGGAAATATCTATGTATTCAATTATATTATTATTGTTGAGAGTGTCCACTAGTGAAAGTATGATCCCTAGGCCTTGTTTCTAAGCATTGAAACACCGTTTACAACCAGTTCTGCTACATGTTTGCTTGCTGCCATTTTTATTTAAGATTGCAATTACTACTTATAATCATCCATATCACTCGCATTTTAATATCTCTTCGCCGAACTAGTGCACATATACATCTGACAAGTGTATTAGGTGTGTTGGGGACACAAGAGACTTATTGTATCTTAATTGCAGGATTGCTTGAGAAGGATATCTTTGACCTCTACCTCACTGAGTTCGATAAACCTTGGGTTATTCACTTAAGGGAAACTTGCTGCTGTTCTACAAACCTCTGCACTTGGAGGCCCAACACTGTCTACAAGAATAGAAGCGTGCGTAGACATCATGGCTGTATTATTCTTATTCTTTTGTTTTCTCTAAAAGGCAAGACTTTCCACCAAATATTATTTCATATACTTATAAATTTCGTCTTGCTGCTGTTGTAATAAAAAATGTGCTTGGTAGGAGCAAGCAAACACAAGGTATGTATTCAAGTATATTTGATTTTAATCTCTAATACATTTTCTCAAAATATTGTTTTCCTTCTTCTCCATCTCAGTTTTGTTTAAAATCTATTGTTTTATCAATAGTTTTATAAATTACTTGACATGTCACGACATTAACATTAAATTAACACAATCATCTATGAAGCGTGTGCCCAGGCTTTCAGAAAGCGCTAGATCCGCCACTGCTTGGAAGCATCTTCTTTATTATTTTCAGCAAATTTTCAAATCCCCTGTCAGATGTACCATTCTCTGCCTTCCATTGCAGCAATTCCAGTGTGGTACCAAGCTTTTTCTGGCCATCTTCGCAAGTTGGGTACAACAATTTTTTGTGATCCTCTAACATGCTCTCTGACGAGGGGTAGACTCATCAAGACCCATAGTCGAGATCCCTGGGTTGTGAATATGAGGGAGAGAACGTGGTAGTGCTGGAAGTTATCGTCGGTTGACAAGCGAGGCAAGGATTTTACCCAGGTTCAGGGCCCTCGAGTGGAGGTAACACCCCTACGTCCTGCCTGTCTGTTATTGCTTTGCGAATATGAGGATTACAAGGGTCCCGGCGAGATGCTGATCTCGCAAGGGTTCTGGTGGCTCTGGTGTTTCGTGTCCTGGTTCGAGGCCCTCCCAGTCCTTAAATAATAGGCTGGGTCTCGGGTGTTCGTAACCGACTCGAATTACATATATGGTAAGCCTAAACCGACTATGCTTTTACTAATCTTGGAGGACACTCCTTCGTCTTGGGCCTTGGTTCATGGGCTTCTTTGTAGGCTCTGATAGTTGGGCCTAGTCGATACGTGCACCAGGTACCCTCATGGTAGGGTACCCGATAGTCATTCCCATGTCAGTAGCCCCCGAGTACTTGTCTAATTCGAAGAGTCAGGCATGGACTCACACATCTGAACATGTTATATCCTTTTGCTTTTGTGTCATATGATTCTGATTTTGTATAAAATAGCACACGATGGCTATGTCGAATGTTTCATCGACTATGATTTTTGCTTATGATAGTCAAGGGATATTAGCTTAGCAGGCCCGGCACACACGACGGATCGGGGCCAGTTAACTACCATTTGTGGCAAAACCATACTAGCTTTCAATCAAATTCGAGTCCCCGGACACGAATCTGGAACAGACTGGACAGACTCGAAACGGCCATTGAGGTCTTACTGAATCGAACTGCAGTATAGTTTGCAATCAACCCATGCGCGTCCGCCGGGGATTATCCATCATGTCTGCTGACACGGAACACTTAAGGATTACGCTGCTGGAGCGGTCCTTAGCCCAGCTCGACTGATCGGCGGGTCTTACCTTTGCACCATGCATGCAGCATCCAAGGACCGTCGGATCAACTTGGGAATATTTCGAGTATAATTTTGCTTATGAACTGAGTCGAACCATTGTCGACTGACATTTTGCTATGTATTTTATCGGGTGCGCGACAGCGCTCCCGATGGGAGTAGCCCCCGAGATTGTGCTTTATTGCTTGCAATGCAGGATAATCTCAAAATCCTTTTATCCTGCATTTGTTAATCAAAGAAAATTTTAATACGCTCCCGATGGGAGTATGATGTTTCAGTCGAAAGCCCTTCGACTAGCATCTATGATTTGCTGGATATCTATTCGAAATCCTTGTGAGAGACCACCCGATGATTTCATCGAGTGACTTTTATGCCAGTTGTGCGAGAGAAAGGAACGTCAGCAATGACGTGTTTTTGCGACTGCCACTTCTGACAAGCGGTGGCGTGCTTGGTAATGTTTGACAAGACGTGACCCTGCTTTTGTGGGTCCATTTTTGCAGAGCTGACCAGGGATGACGCCGCGTGGACTTGATTTGACCGTTCGGGCGCTATTTTCCCGGGGCGTAATTATGGTCCTGGATTCCCGTGCATCGTGGGCGGAGTGGCCGGCGACGGTTGCCCTCCGCGGCTGCCACGTGTATGGTGAGATATCGCGCGGAGCGTTTGGATATGGTTAAACGGCTCTGATTTGTTTTGCGAACTGTGGTAAATAGGGCGGACGGCGCTGGCAGATTTTTTACTTGCCATTTGCTCTTTGCGCTGCCCCTGCCTTCTTCATCTTCTTCCTCGCGCCGCACCTCCATAGCGCTTTTGCCTCCAAGCTCTTCTTGCGCCGTACCATCCTCCATAGCAATGGCGAAAGGGGGCTCCAAACGCAACGCTGCTGCCGCCGCGACCGACGCGGCGAAAGGCAAGAAGGCCGCGGCGAGCTCGTCTGCAACTGACAATGCCCTGAAGAAGGGCTCCGGCGATTGGGCGAAATCCACCGTCAAGGATGCCCACTTGATGAAGCTGCGCGAGCAGGGATGCCTGCCGCCACCGGATCAGCTCACCGTCCGCGCGCCACCGTCCAAGGAGGTACTCCCCGAACCACGCGCCAATAAGCGTGTTTGCTTTGCGGAGTTTGTTTCTAGGGGCTTCTCTCTTCCCCTCCACGACTTTGTTCGTGGATTGCTCTATGCCTACGGGGTGCAGATCCATGATCTTACCCCAAATGGCGTTCTGCACATTGCGGTGTTCATCACCCTTTGTGAATGTTTTCTGGGAGTGTCGCCAAGCTGGGCGCTGTGGAAGGCGATCTTCATGGTGCGGCCTAACAGAGGAGGCGGTCGCACCTACCCTGTTGGCGGCTGCGGCGTTCAAGTGCGCAGCGATATCCGTTATTTTCGACTGAAGGCCGTCGACTCCGCCCAAGGCTGGAGGAAGGGCTGGTTTTATGCGAAGACGGAGCAGGACGGAGTCGCCAACTTCTCGACTGCAGCTTTCGCTAGGACCAAGGCATGGGACCATCAGCTCTCACCCGAGGAAATGGAGGAAGCTCGTCCGCTGATGACTCGAATCGGCGAGATGCTGGACAGTGGAGTCACAGGCATCCACTTGATCGCCACTTTTGTGAAGAGACGGGTGTGGCCCATTCGTGCTAGGGCGCACCCTATGTGGCAGTATGCGGGCGCGGGTGATCTCATCCGAATGAGCCCAGATGAGTTATCCAAGAGTGAGGTGGTGACGTACGTGCGGCACATCACCAGCCTGTCGGCAGTCGACCCATGCAACGTCGACTGCCCCATTGAGCCGTATGGGGTGGAAAACCCTTTACCTGAGGTATGTGTACCCTTTTGATGTGCTTGCACTTTCGAGAGTTGCCACTCGCATGTTTCACAATTTTCATTGTTTTTGCTTCTGACTTTGCCTTTGCCATATGATTTTGTAGGGTCACTCGACTGCCACCACGTATCCTCCTCTGCCTGAAGACGGCCCAACCGAGGAAACCCAGGTGCAAGAGGGGAAAGGGGACCAATCGCCAGTCCCTTCCGCCCATACTTCGCACGTGGAGGAGGGAGAAGGTGAAGCAGTCGAGGAGGTGCAGACTGAAGAAATTGCCTCTCCTGACCAAGAAGTTGATGCTGTGCCGCCTACGAAGCGCCGTCGACTGGCCAAGAAGGCTCTTGCCTTTGGTCCTGCAAGAGAGGACTTGGAGGACGATGAGGAGTCAGACTCGCCTCCTCTTGTCAGAGCTGCTCCCTCACGAGTATGCTCGTCAAGCTCGACTCTCCCTGCCCGTTCGAGTGGTGCCCCAGCATTTGGAGGACCTCTCTTTGGCGACTCCGATGAGGAGGATGAGGAGCAAAGGTATGCGTCTTTTTGCGATTGCTTTGAGAGTTTTGTGTTGTTGCATATGTGTGCTGATTTGCCTTTTTATGAATCACTCGCAGCGCTGAAAATGATCAGCCTACATCTTCTCCAGCCAAGAGGGTGTCAACCCCAGAGCACCCGAGGACTTCCGCATCTGCACCCGAGGCATCTGAACCCGTAGTTACTGGGGTTGCGGAGACGTCCAAAGTAGCCACTCCAGATGCTGGGACACCACTCGCGGCTCATGAACCGTGGATGAACCACGTAAGTAATTTTGTGCCTGACTCACATAGCTTAGAACTACGCGAGTGTATGAATTTTGCTAAATTTGTGTGTCTGCAGCCCTTCTATCACACCTTGGCAGAATCTGCTAAGACGTACGTCCAGGTGGAGGAACACAGGGACTCCTTGCTCGCCGACCTGGAGCGGCTCAGCCGTAAGTTCTCCTTTGTGCTTTTGCATATACGAATTCCTTTTTGCAATGTCGAATGCTGTTTGAGCATGTATGTGCTGTGCTGAAACAGGCGAGAAGAAGGAGCTGGAGAACACACTCGCCGCGCAGCATGAAGAATCGAAGAAACAGCTGGATGCTGCCACGGCCTCAGCCGCTGCACGCGAACGGGAGTATGCTGACCAACTCACCGAACTCGCACAAGCCATGGGTGGTAAGTTTTGCTTTCCCTCTTTTTGATTAGCTGACACATGTTTTGAATGCTTTAGGATGACCTTTGCACTTTGTAAATTTTGCAGCAACTGTTGGCGCACCGGCCTCTGAAGAACTAGCGAGTGGCAACCTTTCGCTGGAACAGGCCGTAGGCAGCTTAAGCGCCATGTGCGATCAGGCGAAGGATGCCCTTGCGAAGTCGACCAGCACACTGGGCGCTGTGTACAAGGTTGTGTTTCCAGGAGGCGAGGTGCCAGCGACTGCTGATGGCTTTGCTGAAGTGTTTGGTCCTGGGACGTCCACCATGGAGAATTATGCTTGCGCCAACACGGTACGCGGATCCGAGCACACCCTGAAGCTACTTATGGGTCACGGGATAGTCTGCGATTATGAGGGTGCCTTGTCTGAATACCCTCGAAAGACAGATGGAAAGCCCATGTCTCTGAGGGGGGTGAGTGGACCTGCGTCGCGCTTGGCTGAGGTGTTTATGAACACAATGGAGCGCCGGGCAGTCGAAACTGCCAAGCTCCTACAGCAGAAGAAGTCGACCTCTTAGGTTTAGGGTGTCCATTACCCTTTTGTTTATATGCCCTGTAATGATACTCTCTGAACTGCGCGAGTATGCGCTTTGCTTGTGGTACCTTTGTATATGCCATTAGCCTTTTGCTAGTATGCTTTATGCTCGAAAAGCTTTATGCTTATGATTTTGAGTATTTTGTATCTGATACAAACTTTGTGTTTGTGATTATGCCTTTTGAACAGTCGCGAGAAACTGCTGCTGCAACTGGTTCCTCACAGGCTACGGCCACTACCCGATCACAGGGTCGGGTAGCAAACGATGCGAAGGTGTTAGAATATACGAAAACCAAATATTTGGAAATGAAGCAGCAGCTGATGAACGCCCAGAATGAGCTAAATCGACTAAGGTCGAGGCCCGCGTTAGCTACCCAACGCGAGGGATATGTGCTCGGAGAGATGGATCTCGTGAACAGACAACTCGAATGTAAGTTCGAGTCTTGCTCTGTTTACTAATGTTTTGCATAGTTTGCCTTCTTGGTCTGACTGGTGTGCCCGTGTTTGTAGGCTTTGTTGACAATTTTGAGGCTGAAAAGGCTCGCGTTGAGGAGCGTTTGGATAATGCGCGTGACGACCCCACGACTGGGCGTCAACATTTTTGGCTCGATAGGTATCATGCTCGCATTCTTGCCACCTTGAAGGATCGCGCCTGGCGAAGTGCAGAGTTGCTCGAGTTATGCCGGATGGCGTTTATCCGTTTGAACGAGACTCTTTTCCCTGCCGGGCCGCAACCACAAGGGATCCGCGCTTTGCTGAATATTTTCCGTCACACGAATTCCGTCCGGATTTGATAACTCGAAGACTTGTGCTTGGAGCCAACGCAGCGATGGCTTATGTGCGGAAGCGAGACCAAGATTGCAGTTGACGCCACCCGAAGCCGGAGAAGTTCTTGAACGAGGAGATTTGGATGATACGATCCGAGCTGCGGAGACACTAATCGAGTGCACTCGTGAACAGCTTTGTGGTCCTGAACTGCCCGTAAAGGACGAGCCTGAGGATTAGAATAGTTTGCGAGTGCTAACTTTTTTTGGGGGCAGCCCCCGAGTGCAAATTTTGACTCTTTGTATATGATTCGATCATAGTTGTATTTGCTCAGCCCCCGAGTCAAACGAGTGGGGTTTATGAAATGTATAGTGATTATGAAGAGTTGACGATACAGCCCCCGAGTATTCGAGTGCGGTTGTAAAGTTTTTGTGTTGCGTTTTGATTTGGATCCTTAGGACGCAGCCCCCGAGTGATCGGTGCTGCTAAGGTATGGTGTTTTTGCAGGAGCAAAGGCTCTTATGATTGATAAGACAGCCCCCGAGTCAATCGAGTGCGCTTGGGTTATGAATTATGCGAGTAAACACAGAAGAATAGGAGGAACAATGATTATATTCCACTTTTTGAATATTAGGCTGCAGGCCGCCTCATTAAAAACCTTCCAGTCCCCTTAGGTACCCTGGTAAGGAAAAGAGCGCGTCTGAAACCTGCAACCATCCGACATACGCCTATTACATTTTTGACTGAGAGCACTACTAAGCATAGAAACGGCGCAAGTGCGCTACGTTCCATGGATTATGTGAAAGTTCGCCTGTCTTCGCGTGCTTCAGTCGATATGCGCCACCACCAAGGACCTCAGTGATGATGAAGGGTCCCTCCCATGGGGAGTCGAGCTTGTGCACCTTTTTCTGCTTCAGTCGAAGAACCAAGTCGCCAACCTCAAAGGATCTTGTGCGCAGTCGACGGCTATGATAATTGCGTAGATCCTGCTGGTAAACAGCTGTGCGGGCTAAGGCCGTGTCACGTGCTTCGTCGAGTAAGTCGACTGCGTCTTCGAGTGCTTCTGTCGCGTCATCTTCATTGTATGCTTCGACTCGTGGTGCATTGAACCGCACGTCTGATGGCAGGATTGCCTCTGCGCCGTAGACCATAAAAAATGGTGTGAACTGGGTCGAAGCGTTGGGGGTTGTACGTAGGCTCCACAACACAGATGGAAGTTCTTCGACCCAAGCCCCCGCGGCCCTTTTGAGTGGCACCAGGAGGCGCTTTTTGATCCCGCTCGTCACGAGTCCATTGGCCTTTTCGACTTGGCCATTGGATTGCGGGTGCGCCACGGACGCATAGTTGAGCGTAATGTCTTGCTCTTTGCAGAAGTTCTTGAACTCTTCAGCCGTGAAGTTTGTGCCATTATCAGTGATGATACTGTTTGGAACGCCAAAGCGGTAGATTATGCTCTTTATGAAGTTAACTGCTGTAGTGGCAGTCGAACTTGTGATGGGGACCGCCTCGATCCACTTGGTGAATTTGTCGACTGCCACCAGTAGGTGAGTATGCCCGCCATGCGATGACTTTTTGAGTGGCCCAACCATGTCGAGCCCCCATTGGGCGAAAGGCCAGGCCAATGGGATGGTCTTCAACGCCGATGCGGGTGCGTGCGGCTTTGATGCGAATTTTTGGCAGCCGATGCACCTTTTGACTATGTCCTCCGCGTCCTTGAGCGCTGTGGGCCAGTAGAAGCCTGCTCGAAAGGCTTTGGCTACGAGTGATCGACTGCTGGCATGATGCCCGCAGGTACCTGCATGAATATCTCGAAGTATAGCTTGGCCATCTTCGAATGCAATGCACCTTTGGAACATACCTGATATGCTGCGCTTGTATAACTCGCCGTTAATGACGGTGTATGCCTTGGATCGCCGAGTGACGCGCCGGGATTCGGTTATGTCATCCGGTAGCTCGTTGCGGAGTATGTACGCCAGGAAAGGTTGAGTCCATGTTGGCTCGATGAGGAGTACCTCGACTGGAGGATCCTCTGTGCTGGGTGCTTTGTTCTCGACTGGTGCAGTCGATGCAGTTTGTGGTCTCTTCTCCTTTATGGATCTGTGCTCGATGCGCTCGAGGAAAACGCCGGGTGGAACTTGTGCGCCAGTCGAGCCAAGGTTGGCTAGCATGTCTGCTTCTTCGTTGCTTTCCCTTCCTATGTGCCGCAACTCGCAGCCATCGAAGCTGCCTTCGAGTGTGTTGTATAAGTCACGGTAGGCGATCATGTTGTCTGCTATGGCGTCACAGGCCTTCATTGTTTGCTGCACCACAAGATTCGAGTCGCCATAGATCATCAATCGAGTGCACCCGAGTGCTTTCGCCATCTTCATGCCATGAATCAAGGCCTCGTACTCAGCCTCGTTGTTGGAGGGTTGCTTGAATCCCATCTGCAGAACATAACGGAGCTTGTCGCCTTTTGGTGATATGAGGATGACGCCTGCGCCTGCGCCTTCATTTTTCTTGGACCCGTCAAAATACATAGTCCAGGAGTTGGACACATCTGGTGCTCCAGGCAGCTGGGCTTCAATCCACTCGGTTGTGAAGTCAGGTAGGACTTGCGCCTTGATAGCCTTCGGGTGCTCGTACTTGATGTCCCTTGGTGCTAGCTCGATTTGCGGAGTTACTTACCACGGTGATCGGGTGCTCTGAGAAATAGTGCGTCAACTTCCTTGAGGACATGAACACGGCATAGGCCAGCTTCTGATAGTGCGGGTACCGCTGTTTTGATATGGAAAGAACTTCGCTGAGGTAGTAGACTGGGCGTTGTATGCTGTTGGTGTGCCCCTCCTCCCTTCGTTCGACTACCAGCACGGTACTCACAACCCTGTTCGTTGCTGAGACATACAGGTATAGTGGCTCCCGTTCCTTGGGTGCGACAAGGATCGGAGGGCTTGTGAGGATCCGCTTGAGATCTGTGAAGGCTTCTTCAGCTTCTGGCGTCCACTCGAACTTGTCTGCCTTCTTCATCAGTCGATAAACGACAGCGCCTTTTCGCCAAGTTTGCTGATGAATCGACTGAGCGCTGCCACTCGACCTGCCAGCTTCTGCACGTCGTGAAGTTTTGAAGGCCTTTGCATTGTAAGGATGGCCTGTATCTTTTCTGGGTCCGCTTCGATTCCGCGAGCAGAACGAGATACCCCAAGAGCTGCCCGGCTGGGACGCCGAACGTGCACTTCTTGGGATTGAGCTTGATGTGAAGCGCTTGAGGTTGTCGAATGTCTCCTTAAGGTCGTCGAGTAGTGTGCGCTCTTCCCTTGTGGTAATGACAATGTCATCCACATAGACTTGGACGTTGCGTCCAATTTGCTTTTTGAGGCAGTCTTGCATCATGCGCTGGTATGTTGCACCAGCGTTCTTGAGCCCAAAGGGCATAGTTGTATAGCAGTAGACCCCGAGTGGGGTTATGAACGCCGTTTTTTCTTCGTCTTCTTGCTTCATCCTTATCTGGTGATAGCCCGAGTAGGCATCCAGAAGGAGAGTCGAGCGCATCCGGCGGTGGAGTCGACGATTGGTCGATTCGAGGTAACGGGAAGTGATCCTTTGGGCAGCACTTATTCAGTGCCGTGAAATCCACGCACATCCGAAGGATGTCTGAATTCTTCTTCTCCACAAGTACGGGTTGGCCACCCAGTGTGATTTTTTGATCTCCTGATGAATCCTGCTGCGAGTAACCGGTCGACTTCAGCTTCGACTGCGGTTCGCTTTGGTCCAGAGATGCGACGCATCGTTTGCTTGACTGGCTTTGCATCTGGAAATAATTGGAGAGAGTGCTCGGCAAATTCCCTGGGAATACCTGGCATGTCGGCTGGACACCACGCAAATATTCCCAGTTCTCACGGAGGAACTTGACGAGCGCGCTTTCCTATGCGATAGGCAGACTCGAGATACGTTGACTGTCTTGGACGGGTCAGTCGGATGTACCTGATGCGCCCTTGTGTCATTTGTAGCGTTGAAGGATCTGTCGACTGCCAACTTTTTGTGCTCCGGAAGGAGTGTGCGGTCATTGGAGATCGCCAGCTCGGCGAATGTCTGCTCTACACCGAACGTCTCGGAGATTTTGCTGAATTCACGGTCGCAAGCATCAGACCTTTGAAAATTGCCGCGGATAGTGATGACTCCTTTTGGTCCTGGCATCTTCAGCATGAGGTACGCGTAGTGTGGCACCGCCATGAATCGATCAAACGTCGGGCGCCCAAGAATAGCATGGTATTGTGATTTCCAGTCGACGACCTCGAACTCAATCGACTCCGTCCTGAAGTTGCTCTTGTCCCGAACGTAACGTCGAGTTGTATGGTGCCTTCTGGGCTGATTGCTTTGCCTGGAACAATACCATGAAAAGTGTTTGAAGATTTTGGCAAATTTTCGACTGACCTGTTCATTTTGCGGAGCGTATCCGCGAAGATGATGTTTATGCCGCTGCCTCCATCCATGAAGACCTTGGTCATGGCGTAGCCTCCAATTTGCGCGTCGAGTACCAGAGCGGCGTGCCCTGGTCGAACCACAGCTGGAGGATGATCCTCCTGACTGAAGCTTATGGTGGTTCCCGACCCTTTGAGGAACTCGGGTACAGCAGGGGGCGCCATGACTGCCATGTTTACCTGTCGAGTGATGAGCTTTTGCTGCCTGTTAGAGGGGCGACCCTTTTGTATCATGTTCATCTGCCCGCGGGGCTGTGGATATTGATCTTCTTCCATCGATATACGGGTTGTATGGCACCCGCAATGTGTCCGCCTGCCAGGCTGTGGTGGTGGCATCGGTGGCTGTGGTGGTGCCATGAGAGCAGGCGCGGCATTTGGCTGCGGCGCTGGTGCAGGTGTTGCTTGGGCGGGTGCTGGTGCTTGTCTTCTCATTCGTGCCATGTAATCAGCCGCCAGCTGGTCGAACTCCCTGCAGTTCCTTAGGGTGTGATTGGAGATTAACCTTCCGTCCTGTCCTTTGAAGAGGTGAATCTGCACCAATCATCCATCTTTTCTTCGAATGACCGCTCGGGCTTTGGTCGCTGCGCTTGCGCCACTCCTGCCTTTTATCGCCCCGCTGATCGCGGTCTCGACTGTCCCGTCGATCATCCGAACGCCGGTTGCTTCTGTCTTGATCTTCACGGGAATGCGTGTAACCAGCCGCCATGAATTCGGGTCTGTCGTCGTCGTAGGGACGTTTGGAGCGTTTGCGCCTGCGATCATCTCTGTATGAGTCTCTGCGGCTTCGACTGCTGCTGTCGTGGTTGTCGCGTGGGGGGAGGCGCGGTCTGCGTACAGAATCCTCTCCATCCGCCCACTCAGTCGCGATCTTTATGAGTTGAGCCAAAGATTTTGGCTTTTCGCGGCCTAGTGCTTCCTGAAGTCCTTCCTGAGTAGACCTTCTGTGAAGGCGTCCATGGCCCTATCTTCTGATATCATGCCAACCGAATTGCGTATTTCGGTCCACCTCCGTATGTATGACCTCAACGATTCATCTGATCGTTGTTTGCATGCTCGTAGCTCTTCGAATGTCTTCGGGCGCTCA
Source organism: Poa pratensis (assembly GCA_947311845.1). Classification (NCBI taxonomy): domain Eukaryota; kingdom Viridiplantae; phylum Streptophyta; class Magnoliopsida; order Poales; family Poaceae; genus Poa; species Poa pratensis. Next base: position 33,619,778 of record CAMZMU010000091.1, on the reverse strand, counting down.
CAAAGAGGCTCGAAGTTTTTGATGAAATCGCGGCGGAAGTCGTCCCACGAGTCGTATGATGATGGAGGGAGTGCCTTGAGCCAGTCGCGGGCTGTGCCTTCAAGCATCAGTCGTATGTACTGCATCGCTGTGGTGTTTGTGCCACGCTGGCATGCCACAGCGAGCCTATAATCTTCTAGCCACCCGGAAGGTTCCTGGCGGCCATTATACTTGGGTTGTTCACCTGTGAGCTTGAATCCTTTGGGCATCCGCGTCTCGCGAATGCGTCGGGTGAAGCATAAAGCTCCGCATGGTTCTGGCTCGCGATCGGAGTACGAGTCGCTGCTGTAAGACCTTCGAGACCTGCTTCTGCTGGACCTGTGATGGTGTTTGCTTCTTCCATCTTCCGAGTATCGACTGCGACTGCTATGATCATGCGTTGCGTGTCGCGGGTTCGCCACCTGGAGATCTCGACTCCGTCCTAGAGTTTTGTCTGCTGGCTGCAAAGCCTTTGCCGCTAGAGCGAGTGATTTGAGTTGTTGACGATGTAGGGCTGCAGCAGGGTCGTCCGCCGGAGGTTGTAGTGCCTTAAGGTAAGCACCTACAGAGAGTAATGCACCCTCGGCTGTCTTGGGTACTGGGATTCCGCTCGTATCTTCTGTCATGAATGACAGGTTGCGAGTGATTGCCACCCTTTCATGCTCTGGAAGGCCCGCCAACCGCGATCTGACCCGCGGGGTTGGTTGCTGAGTGGATCCGAGCGATTGCTCCCTTCTTCGTGCACTCGAGATGCTAGCCTGCTTTCTGCGTTCTTCGAGTGTCGCCCGGTAGTTCTTCAGTCGAATTGACTCTTGCCAGTTGAAGTACTGGTAGGTCAACATCTCCTCCGGAGTGGAGTTTGCTGGCATCAATGTGCACTCCTTGATTACTTTGTCTGCTTTCGCTGCCATCTCCTCCGTGATTAGCAAGGTTGTGACCCCATCTGGCATGGTCACCGTGCATGGGAATTCCGTAGGCCTGCGAGCAGCTGCGGCTGCGGATGATTCTGCGGAGAAGGCCACGTAGACCTGATGAGGCGTGACCCGTGGGCACGTGTATGCATCGCCGACTCCAGTCATGGACTCGACGTCGTCGTCTAGGCTCATGTCAGAGCCTACATGCTCGTCGAGTAGATCTTCTAGACGAATCTCGTTCTCGACGTACTCATCAACTGTGTTTGTCATAGTGTTGGCGAAGCCATTATGGATCTCTGAGTCGAGGTTGATGCTGGTGCAGATCTCGGAGTCGACATTACTGTCGTTGTGAATCGCAGGCTCGCAGAAGTCGTCGAGGGAGATCCCGCAGTCGAAGCTATCGTCGAGTGGGTGGTCGAAGTCAACGTTGTTCGCGTGATATGCTGACTCAACTTCCTCACCTTGGAGCTCTGTCATCATGAACCTGTCGATCTCGCCAGTCGACATGGTTGTTGCTGGTGAGCAAGCTTCAGGAATTGATAGCGAGGGGAGTGCAGTCGACGGAGCCTCGGGTGCGCCTCCCGCGAGTTGTTGCGGATCTGTCAAGTCCTGCGTGCCAACATTGTTTACGAAAAAACTGAATTTTCTAACCGTTAGATCCAAACCTGACTCAAGACCGGAAAATGCCTCCTGAAGATCCGGCGAGTGCGGATTGAAGTTCATCTCAGGCGCAGACGTGCTTTTTGCGGGTGAAGCGGGCTGGCTGCCGCTTTTCGAGTAGATCGGCGAATTGCCGCATGTCGCCTGGATCGGCGAGTTATTGTTTGCTGACGTGGCCGGCGAGTTGCCGTTTGCAGATGAGATCGGCGAGATGCCGTTTGCATATGAGATCGGCGAGTTGCCGTTTGCAGAAGGGACCGGCGAAGCTTCGAGTCCAGCGCTATTCTTTCCCACAAACGGCGCCACTTGACGAGGGGTAGACTCATCAAGACCCATAGTCGAGGTCCCTGGGTTGTGAATATGAGGGAGAGAACGTGGTAGTGCTGGAAGTTATCGTCGGTTGACAAGCGAGGCAAGGATTTTACCCAGGTTCAGGGCCCTCGAGTGGAGGTAACACCCCTACGTCCTGCCTGTCTGTTATTGCTTTGCGAATATGAGGATTACAAGGGTCCCGGCGAGATGCTGATCTCGCAAGGGTTCTGGTGGCTCTGGTGTTTCGTGTCCTGGTTTGAGGCCCTCCCAGTCCTTAAATAATAGGCTGGGTCTCGGGTGTTCGTAACCGACTCGAATTACATATATGGTAAGCCTAAACCGACTATGCTTTTACTAATCTTGGAGGACACTCCTTCGTCTTGGGCCTTGGTTCATGGGCTTCTTTGTAGGCTCTGATAGTTGGGCCTAGTCGATACGTGCACCAGGTACCCTCATGGTAGGGTACCCGATAGTCATTCCCATGTCACTCTCCAACTTCAACCTCTCGATTTCACTTCAGCTGTTTATCTGTGCATCAAGAATGGCCCAACCAAAATCATCATCGGGCTCATCAACAATGGGCTCATCAACAATGGGCTCTTCTTCAGCTTTGTCTTCCCCCATTGTAGTATCACCGTCTTCGGTGAACGTAGGATAGTTGTCATTATCCTCTTCTTCTTCTTCATTTTCTTCCATTATAACCCATCTTTCTCCGTGCTTGGTCCAACAATTATAACCGGACATGAAACCGGACTGCAACAGGTGGACGTGAATGGTTTTTGAGGTAGAGTAATCCTGCGTAGGCTTGATTTTCTCAGCCACACGGAGAAAACTATGCATGCCATTAATATAGTCGGGACAGCGTCGGTCACTGTACATCCATTGCCGGCTCATCTGCATTATATAAATATATCAAAAACCATTGCACTACATCATGAATATATAATAGTGACCAAATTAATTAATACAAGTTCATCACATTAAAGCCAAACTAAAGTAAATGTAATACATAGTTTTCATAAAACATACCTTAATTGAAACTAACATACAACTATCTAAAGAATTTAAATCCAACAACAAATGCGATCAAAATCGCAACTAAGGTAATTACTGAACCAACAGCATAATGATACCAAGCCTCTTGACTAATGGCATATTTTCTAATCTTTTTACTCTTCAAGCGCATTGCATCCATCTTGATCTCGTGAGCATCGACGACGTCGGCAAGCTTGAACTCGTGTTCATCGATGATGTCGGCAAGCTTGAACTCCAATTTCATCTTCTCTTCTAGGCATTGGAAGCGAATATCTTCACTTCTTTTCAATTTTGCTTTCAAATCATTGTTTTCTTTTACAAAAAACTCGACAATAGGGTCGGTTGGAATTTCCGGTTCAACTACCTCCTAGATAAAAGCGTATATGTCAAGTTGGTAGGTATAGTTGTTATCACGCCCCAAGACCCGGCCCGGTAGAATGACAGCCGCTGCGCGCCTATAGACCCGAAAGTCAATACACGCGCAAGGCGTAGAGAAGCAGGATAAACCAGCACAGTGGATCTCAACAGCTCATCTAATCATTTTTACAAGATTATTACATTTACAAGGAATAAAATGTTCGCTATCGCAGCCCACCCAACTGGTCCAGCCTACTCCTCGGATACGATGGCTTCCGCTGCGAACTCTGATAATCTAAAAACAAGGGAAGCAAGGGTGAGTACAAACAATTAAGTCGTACTCAGCAAACAATTCATACACTTCCATATACTTTGTAAAATACACTAGGTTTTCGAAATACCAGTAAAATCACTTTGTGGTTAGGTTCTTAAGCAGGTTAAAAACACATGGTGCCACACATGAAAGTGAGTTCCCCTACCCGGGAATTACAGGGGTGAATATCCACGCTTTTACACTCTTAAGAGGGGTACTCCGACATCACAGCCTCGCCCAGAACCGCACAGGATTCCAGAACGAGCAGAGTCCTTTTACCCGCTCAGACACCGGACACCCGGACCTACTCGTGTCGATCGCTCCTACGGACCCATCACCGACTCTTTCCATTCAAGGGCCGCCCCTCACGGAGAACTCAGACAGTTCCATACCTGTACTGCGACCGGTACAATACGATCACCTTCGTAACACCAAGTTTTGCTTCTAAAAACGTTGAGTTCATTTCCATGTCAACTATACGTGCTAAGCCCGGCTCGTACCGGTGGCTCCTACGGATCCACCACCATAACGACACCAACGCATTAGCCCCGTATATCAACACAAAGCTCGTACCACTCAGGGTATCACACATATTCAATCAAAGCATACTCTACAAAACTATACGAGAGAGATAAGAACTGCTTGCCTCGGTTAACCTACGTCGTAGCCATCAAATAACACCTCGACGCTTGATCAGACCACTCCGGGTAACAATCTACGATCGGCGTACGACTATACAGATCATACGCTAGCACCAGCTACAGAATACCACCAGCACAAGTGGTGTGCCGGACCCTCCGCTCACCGACGCCGATCTCCTGCCGGCGACCTCTGCGGAACTCTCACCGTCGCCTTCTGCTTCCTTCATGCACGCAACCATGGCGGCATCTCCTTCTGTAATTCCCATCTGCCGCTCTCTCGTCGCCGGCGGCGTCTCCAGCTCAATAATCTCTCTCACTAGCTCTCTCTACTTACTGCCTTACTGGTCGTTGTGTTGGGGTGAGGAGAGAGCAGAAGCAGCAGCAGACATCGCCAGCTAATAGGAGTCGATCAGGTAGAGTATTGGCTAAAATATCTGTGCCGCCTTGCCGCCTTGCCGACAGATCCCTTCGACGCTGGCAAGCATGTAAGAAGTCCACGCCCGCACAACTAATGACTCAGCCACTAGTGTGCTGCCAGCACGGATGTGGCATAGCCCACGTAGGGCCCACTTGGAGAAATATCTACCGATGACCTATGCTATGAAGCCACGTTGACTCTTGCTTGCATATTCCCTTACGCCATGCATGGTGAGGATCATCTATGCATGCACGTACTCTTCTAATTTGCTCCAACGATGGATCAGGTAAAAGGCTAGCACATGCAAGAATTAAAATCTATCTTAAACACAAGATATTTTCAGAAACCAAAATAATTAGTAGTAAAATATTATTTTACTTAAAATAATTAATAACACGAAAATACGAGTTATCACATCCTCCCCACCTTATGAGAATTTTGTCCCCGAAATTCAACACAAAAACGAACCCCCTATTTTTAACTAAGAAGCATAATTTTGTCTATTCGACTGTTAGTCAAACAAAAGATTTTGGTCAGGCAATCAAACAACAAATTTAGCAAACATCAACCAAAGTTAGTTTTCAGTGACTTTTCCATGACGTCAATAGCTTCTGCAGATTCTTTAGTCTGTTTCACTTCAACCTCTTATGGGTCCTTCTTAAAGTTGCGGATATAGTGTTAGTCCTAAACATCAAACAAAACAATGTTAGTCGCCAACTTTAACTAACGCTCTACCCAAAATAATTAGTAGTAAAATATTATTTTACTTAAAATAATTAATAACACGAAAACAATGTTCGTGTTACGAACCGGGACGAAAGGGTGCGCTGGGCCCGGCTCTGCACATGCCGCTACGAACCGGGACGAAAGGTCCCTGACAATTCTGCTGCATCCTATTCGTCTCGGTTCAATAATTTGGGCGGGATAAAAGGCCCGAACGAATGGGGGGTTTTTCTACTAGTGTTAGGAGAGGAATAAAGTGCCGCTAAATGGACAAGGAATGATCTGTTGCTATAAGAAGTGAAGGAGCACACGTAGGGTAACCCTACCGCCGACAACAAGGAGAACAGAAGATGGTACCGAGGGTACCTCGGCTACTCCATATAGATGGCAGATTGTTAGGGCAGGATCTGGTCACCTACTAGTACCTCCGATGGAGACGCGATGAAATTACAAGACCAGCTACCGGTGCAAACCGGACATTCGTGGCAGATCACATCTCCGTCGGGATTCCGTCTAGGTTGCTCGCCATGAGTGCCGTTCTGGTCGCAGCAGCAATGCATGCACGGCCAACACGGCCACGCTAAAATCAGTGCTGCCCCGCCCCGGCCCACAGCAATTATATGGCATGCCGGCGCGCTGATGTACCGTTTTAATGTCTGGTATTCGCAGACAGCGGCTCCTCAACTTGGCAAGCGCCACCAACACTGCCAGCGCCATTTATTACACGTACTCCGCTCGATACACCAAAATCTTGTGCTCCTACGGCTACGGCTAGCTAGCCCCCGTAGAAAAGAGGACTCCTACCTCCTGCATCCAGCTCGTCTCGGTGAACACTGTGGCTCCTCCCATCTTTGGATCGCGCGCCAGTGAATCATCAGACTGCTGCATCCAACGGTCAACCCGTAAATAACAATATCTACGGCTACGAGGAGTAGAGCAAGGATAATAGAAGAGTCAGCTGCTGGCTGTAGAGCAATGCCATGTCACCTAAAGTCTGCATAGAGCCAGGACAGTATAATGGACTATCTATAAGCTGGCTATAGATTAACTTTGTTAAAGATTTAAATATTCAATCTTTGCATGGAAGGGATGCGCGTGATTGGAAGTGAAGAGGCAAGCGGCAGCATGCAGCTAGCTGCTCGGCTGCAAGCGGGCTGCTGCTCCTCGTTCTACGTGCTGTAGCCGGGCTGTAGCAGTATCGCCCGCTTAGCTCTCTCTCCTCTTTTCTCTCAGCTACACGTAGGATTTGAATGACGTGGCAAACGCTATAGCCAGCTGACTAGGCATTATTGTACTTGCTCGTAGTAGTAGTACTACTCCAGTACTACTCGTTTTGGGTTGATGATTGGCATCTGACTGTGCAAGGACAGGCGCTGACAGAGGCCACATGCTGCTGAATCAGCCTGACCCACACCGCAGACCGGATGGGCCGGGCCTGTCGTTAACCCGAGGGCAGGAAAGGAAAGGAAAGGAAATAAAGCAGCGCGGGCGCGTTTCCCGGCTGACGCGATGGTAAATAAAGCCGAAAACGACACTCGCCCGCGCTGCTGCTGCTCGTTTTCCGTTTGGATCCGGGTAGCCCTCGCATCTCTCTCGTACTACCGCGTGTGTTGCTCGTTCTCCTCCTCCGGGACCGGCGGAAATGGGCCTGCCACCCTAGTCGTCTTCCACTTCTCATCCTAGCTAGTAGGCAGCTAGGCCTAGGACGGAAAGAAGAAGAAACCCCGGGGAAAATACTCCATCGTCGTCACGTAGGTTCATTCATGGAGGAGTTTGAGTTTGAGTTCTTTCTTTCTCCTGCCATCACAGGCCCTTGGGTAAAAATAAATTACTTGGGAGTCTTATTGTCATGATGATCTTCCTCCTCACATGTTGCATGACTAAAATTCCAGCTTTACGCAGGAAATTGGTTGCTTGTCAGATCTAGAATGCAGGCTCCGTTGTATTTTTCAAATATATAGCTTGAAAGAATTTGATCCTAAGGGTCAATGAACTCATGATTTCTATCATGCGATCAAAAGTGCACATCTCTCAAGAGCATTTTCTCCAGGGGCGATTGAGAGCTCGATAATCGCGTTCATGCCACTACTCCCTCCATTGACAGTTAACATGGGTTTTGAATCTAGTCAGAATCAAAATTTGTAACATCTGACCAAATGTATAGGGAAAAAAAATCCACATCTATAATGCAGAATTTATTAGTATTAGAATCATTACAAAATATTGTATACATTTGATATTATAGACGTCGATACTATTTCTAGGTACTTGATTTAACTTATAAGAATACACTCCATTTTGTAAGTTAAATCAAGCATACATTTTCTCCGAGCATAGCCGGAAGCATGCTACTTTTAGGTGCACCCTTGTTGTGTGTGCCTAAGATTTTCCTTCCCCGGTTCCAGCGTAGCAAATTTGAGGGAGACGTTGTCTCCACAAGGGACAAAATGCATCGTGTCATGTGATGGCGAGCTCAGGCAAACCGTGCGACGCGACAAATTGATTTGGTTGCAACAAAGCCTAGTTGATAATACATTTTAGACCACCCGGATTTACCCGAGAAATTCATTAAAAACAGGTAGTAGGGTTTGAGACAACGCTATAAATAAAGCCTATGATTTTGATCAGCTGCGCCAAAATAAAGGAAAAGGGGGTTATGACTTTGAGAGGGCGTCACATGAGATTTCCTGAAATAGTAGTAGCAGTTGTACACGACAGTAGGCCTAGCTAGCAAGTAGCATGGGTTATCTTAATGATTGATGCGCATATCACGGCTAAACAGTGCAAACTTGGGAACTCACTGATTAAGCTTGACTACGAGGTCCCCCAAATAGTCTAGGATCCTGGTTACTAAATATACATATTGGATACCAACAAAAAATGACAAGACATCAGCTATGGACAAGTGAACCGAAGTGTTTCTGGCGCACTATATTTGTGTTAGCTAGCTAGGCCAATGTGTTAAAATTTCGGCTCGTACTGTCACTAGCTACCTGCAGCAGCGATATGCTTATTTTGCCGCCAAATATGTGGAGACAGTGGCCACTGATTAAGAACGTAAGGTCACTCCGTCAAAAAAAAGAAAAAAAAAGAATGTAAGGTCGCCATCAGACCTGATTAAACAAGGATCTTTGGACTCAATCATGATTACTAGCGGTGATGGGAGACTGTCCTAACTAAAGTTTCTTAATTATGCAGTCAATCATGATTTCGTTGGCAAGCAACAAATACGTACTCATGTCTATCATAATAACGCCACTTAATGCATCCAGAGAATGTTTCTGTTTTGTCAATGGGCTAATATATATCTGGGCAGCAGGTACGTACGGTACTAATTAACTTCTTATTTAACGAGTCGTACCATAGCTTGTTTTTGTTCGGTGTGGTTATTCGTTAAGCACCCAGTTTAAGTAGCCCCATGTGTGTACTTAGTGATGATGGTTCTGATTAAAGCCGCAGGCAAGATGAGCTTCAGCACGATTGAGCGTGTCCTTGCCTGGAAGAACTGGGCACACACATGCTTGCACAGGTTTGTACCGGCACTGCTTAAAGGTGGCGATGAATTGGTGGTTAATGACGGTGTCTCGCGCGGAGAGACCGTCCAGTTAATGCACTTAACCACATCTCAGCCGCACATTTGGTCGGAGACGGCATAATTAATTGTCGCATGTGAAGATTTCATCTCACTTTTTGCTAGCAAGAGGATTAGTACTAATTGATTTGCTGCGTCGATTTCATTGGCAAGTTGCGAAGATGGAATAAGCTATATATTTTTGTCATTTTGTGGTCACTGGAGTAGTTCGCTTGCATGCGTTAGCTTACGTGCCATGCATGGCATGCAAATTAACATGGGAGAGCAGCTGATTGATCTGTGGGAGCTGGCCCTTACACAACGCGGCCAAATCCAGTCAAACCCTGCCGCGTTGCACGTTTGGACAACGACGATCCATGGACCACCCGAAAATCGTAGTAGTCCACACGTCGGTCTGTCACATTGTCGTAGAAGCGAGGCAACTTATCCCTCGCTCTATATAGTCATTGGCCACTTAAGGGCATGTTGTTGCGCAACCCGGTTTTTGATGATTTTCATAAACTTTGAAAGTCGCAACCGTAAGGTACTACGGGAAACACGACGCGCCTTTCAAGTTCAACCATCTTTTTAGCTAGACTTACAATATCAAGACAACACTTCTGAAATCTTCCACGCACTACTCATATGAATTATGAATAGCTCAAGGAATGTTGTATTTGCTTACGATCATAGTTAGAGAAATCCTCGCGATAAATCTCTACAGCCCGAGTAAGCTTATTGAAAGAAGTTATCAAGCAACTCTGAATATACCACATCAAAGTAATTATTACACTCAGTGGCAATACAGTCCATAACAACATATAAGGTGCCCACGTGATAAATATTTGATTAACAAAATAGGCGGTGGAACCGTAAACATTACATCACATACTTCAACATCATTTGATCGTTCTTTTGCAATAGATGAGATACATCATTGGTCATACAAAGTAGTTTTAACATCGTATTCATTATGAACACAAATCTAAAAGTCTCCATTATAAGAAGCAAACCTCTTGCCCGACATGGAACACGCACATCATTCTCAATAATTCTCAAAACTTTATTATTGAATCTCACATCTATTCAATCCGAGGTAAGGTTATGTGATGAGAACTCCATTTTGTATCTCCAGGTCGTACCAAGAATGTTTCGCGATTTCTGCCACCTCATATGGGCATCTCAGATTTCTTAATCTTAGCAAAAAGATTCTTTCTACGCTTATCAAGCAATATATCCTTCCTCTTCTAAGACTAGTCATAGTGGGGAGTAACTTAGACTAATAACATACACGTGTAACTAGGCTATATTACCACCTCTATAGTGGGTAGTAACATGTGTGTAGTGTCATATAACTCCTCATTAATTAGGTTGTAGACTCATATTGCCTTGGGTTGTGTTATGTTACGGTAACATAGCTAGTTACTCTATTTGTCTCTCTTCTTTAATTGCATGCCACAACATCATTTTTTCCTATGTGGCGTAATTATGTTACTACCTAAGTTACTCCCACCATAGGCTAGTCTAAGAAGAATGAACACATCGTCAAAAAAATCCTCAATACCATTGAAACATCTCGGTAAAGCAATAAATGTAAACTGTAATGGGTGGTCAAAGCAATGAATATAGAATACTATGAGTTATCATCATGCATTAACTTCTCATGCCTACTAGAGCAATGGTATGCTGGAGAATTTAATGGCCTTTAGATGTTGTGTTTGGGACATGCTTAGGGCCTAAATATATTTCAACAATTTATCCACTTTTGCTCATATACCTACCAGAAAATATCAATTAGTTGAATTAAACTAGATATAGTGTAAGTAAAAACAGAAGTACTTAATATACTTCAATAAATACCTTAAGAGCAAGTCTAATGAGGCTGACTCAGCAGGCTATAAGGCATTCTAGCTCAGCAACATCTTATGTGGAGGAGAGAGGAGTGATGAGAGAGAAGGGAGCCGGCGCTTGATTTATCGCCGAGCTGCAGCACACATCACGAAAACCTACAGCAAGCATGCAGCTTGTGGCGAGCGCTAGAGCAGGCTATTCCCTTCCGTATCTCTTGCATGCGAGGACCATCACATGCAATCATTAAATGGTTAAATATTTCATAGAGCCAACTTTAGAGCCAGGTTATTATATGGGTATTTATTTTTGCTGGCTTTAGGTGACATGGCATGGGTGTGTAGCCGATAGCCGGCTACATTATTATCCTTACTCTAACTAGTTGGCATGTACGTGCAACGCACGTTTTCATAATTCATAATTAATAGGGGCAATTTAGAAGTAGGTAATAGTACTGATTGTTGTAGAAAAAAGCACAAGTCACACATACCCCGCAGGTCCGCCGCCATCCCACACATGCTGGTAACCTGATAAAGCATGTCGGCTCTAACCAGATGAACAGATAAATAAAAAGACTAAAGTTGTTCTCACAACCTGAAGTTGGTAGATACAGTCATACACCGATCTCGTTCAGGCAAGCACCAACGTTAAATCATTTCACCAAGCAGTAGTGATAAACTTCATTGGACACGCATGGTTCACCTCAGCATTCTCTCGCATGTATTCATTGATGGGTCTAGAACATGACAGGACTGGTTGTTGACATCCAAATCCAGGGTATAATATTGTAAAAACAGATCTTATGAGTTCAACATATGCAACTTCTAAGATGGACGCATGTATCCGAGTTGCCCCCGCGTTTTAGCACTCAGCGAAACTGAGACCACTCGGCGGCGAGTCAGTTTCCCGTAGTGAAATACTAACTTCATGAGTCAAGTATTCTCCCTTCAAAATAAAGAAGCAAATAAGTACTCCTCTGTTTTTATTAACTTTGCATTCTGGGTTTTTTGAAGTCCAATTTTTCAAAGTTTGATTAAGTATATACGAAAAAATATGAACAACTATACGGATATTCAATACGGGTAGTGGGTGCAGATGCACCCACTACCCAGAAAATATTTTTCGAAATATCAAAAAATTCCAAATAAAATTTTTTCATGCAGTTCATGACATTTCATGTTGACACAAAAAGTTATGTGAAGAAAAAAGTTTTTTTGCAACCTGTACAAAAAAGACAAATCCGGACACACCGAAACGTATATTGCGTCAGTTTTTTCTCTTTTTTGTACAGATCACAAAAAAAGTTTTTTCACCCTGCCTTTTTTTGTGCTAACACATCATGTTGTAATGTACACCCGGATTTGTTTCCGGAAATTTTTGACATTCTGAAAAAAAATAAAAAAAATTACATAATGGGTGCAGATGCACCCATGAGCCAAATCGCCGTGTCGAACAACTATAATATTAAATATATATACAATATGAAAATATATCTAATAATATTAAAAATTCGTTGTAATTGTTTATTTTTTCTAATATATTTGGTCAAATTTTGCAAAGTTTAACTTTGACTAAACCTATAACGTAAAGTAATTATAAACCGAGTGAGTATAGCCATCATAATTTCGGAAATCCATTACGGCTTAGGGGTCTAGATGATCCCACTATGTATTTTATGTTTGCTTGTCCAATGATAATCCACCAATCACAGATTACCTAGAATTTTAACACACAACCATGGTAACAAAGAATCGAAACAATATTAGCTAGTAATAATATCTAAAACTTAAAAAATCAGGGTATCAAATTTCTCAAGAAAAAAATGCTAAACAAAACAAGGGGGGGGGGGGGGGGGGGGGGCTGTTGGGGAGCTTGCTGGAGATGCTCTTACAGCCAGAATTCATGTCTTGCACGTGCTCCGGCAGCTGGAGACAGGACCACGTACGGACCCGATACATACTCAAAATAATAACCTACACAAAAAGATGGTATTCATGTCTTATTAAAAACATGATCGTTTCGAACATTCCACATAGCCCAAAGTAAATCACAAACTCCCACTCGAATTTGAACCTTATCTTTCTTAGCTACACCCCGCAACCAATTCCCAAACAGATTTTTGACATTTGCCGCTGGTGCTATATTAAATGTCATAGAAATGACACGCCAAGATTTTAGCAAAAAGGACATGAAAAGAAAGAAAACATATTGTATTGTTTCCTCTTGACCACAAAAACAACACTCTTTGTTACCCTGCCAATTCCTTTTTGCAAATTGTTCTTAGTAAGAATTACTTTAGGGCGAAGAAACCACATGAAGATCTCGTTCTTAGTCATGGTCGTCGCCTCCAGCATTCATCGCCCTCGTCGACGACCACGAGGAGTAGGCCTTCGATGGCCACCCTAGTTTAGATCTAAGGTTTACTAATTTCCAGTTTTTAATGAACATGTTTTTGGCGGCCTACTATACATATTTTAAATCTAAAAAAACTGAAATGCGCCGCGTGCGTTGAGTGCATTGGTGGGCCGGCGGACACGTGCAAACATCGTGTATCCACCTACCCAACTAAGCGGATCGGAAGCGTACACGTTTTATATCCGTTTGGATCGGCCGGTTGGAGTTGCCCTTACAAGTGAACCAGAGAGAATAACGGAGAACAGAGAGGAAGGAGACTGCAACGCATACCTGGTGTTGAGGACACCACGTTTTCAGTGTACAATACTGGATGTCGACGTTGTCCCCCACTGCAGCCTCCCACAAGGCAGCATCGGGTCCTCATCTCACCTGCGCACAGAAACTTCTCGTCAGGTTGCCATCGCGCGGGCAATTGCTCTCCACTGCATCAACCCGGCGTCACGGATATATATACTTGGCTAGGACCATGTCTAACCTCACGTTTGCTACCACCATCTCGTAGCCCCAGAGCCTGACCCGTCGTTAAATACAGGCCGTCTTCAACTTGAAGAACCCCGTAGCATGAGAGGGAAATTTATCTGTACACTGTTATGGCGGCTCGTTACAATCTAAGTGAAAAGGAAGAAAATAGTTTAATCTAATTGTAGTTTCATCTAAGTGAATTACGTTTGTGATATTTCGTTAAAAAACTGTGAAATGCATGAAAAATACTGTCAATTGTATCTCACCGAGAAAATTACTGGTCTCTTGAGAAGGTCCAACAAGAACTTATTGCTGCTGCCCTGCTCACTGACGTTTTAATTTGTCTAGGCAATATTCAATAAAGAAAAAGTGAAACTTTTCTAGGCAATATTCAATAAATTTGAACCATGAAGAAAAAATCCCGAATAGGAACTTCTTGTTGGAGTTGCTTATATCAACATCATTTGACAGCAGGGAGATCTCCAATTAAACTTGTGTAAATATCCTACTGAACCATGAAGAAGGGACAAGCTTAGCAAGAAACACACATGAGGGCACCAAAATTGAATGTAACAGTGGCAAAACAGTACAACTTACTGCTTTCTTTTGCCTTTTCCAAGTTTATGTTTCGAAACCAACTCAGCGCAGCAATAGTGGCGCCTGATATGCACATGAATATTTGGGTAAAAAATATATGTGTAATTACTCTAAGAAAAAGAAAATGTACTCAGTAGTTAATTGTCGACTTACATTCTTTTCGAGGAACTGTCTAGTAAGTGGAACTTGAGTTTCATTGCAATTGTTTATTACCATCTGGCATGAAATCTTTTCACGAATTGCTTGCACGTCCGACTACAAAAAGAAAATAGAAGATAAACATTGGAAGAGTAAATTTTGAACAATGGAATCAAATTTGCATTTTGTCATTGTGGAAACTTTAGTTAAAACTGTCAAACTGTAAGAAAGTACTTACGTTGGAGAAAATCTGAACTTCAATTCCATTGTACCATCTAATGTATTGCATAACAAATATACCAGAATCATATCTGCCAGAAAAGAGAGAAGGAACAAACAGACATGAATATTTGAAGAAAAACATTTTAGTCTATTCTTAACATGAATATTTGAACAGAAAGTTAAACTATTGGTAGTGCGACGATCTAACCTGAAATTAAATTTTGGAGTATTTATATGCCTCACTTTGAAATCAAAGATGTTGAAGTGTCGGCAGCCTGGGTAGCTCATAGCAAACAAATGCTTGAAATTTTTAGTTACTGTGTTAACTATCGAATAAACTTTATCGAAGGAGACATCAGGATTAAGAACATCAAATGATCTATCAATGAAATTAGCAACAATGAGAACCCACTGCCTGTCAAATGGACATGGAATATGTACCTGCCATGTGGAATGAAACTGAAGATTAGTTTTCAATGGCAATGTCTAAAAAATGAGATTGTGATATTTTTGCGTGGTGCATACCAATCCTGCTGTTATTTATTTATGTATAAATTCACGTTGATCTAAGTGTTATTCCGTCTGATTTATAAGTTGCAAGTTGGGTTGCAATTTAGATTATTTAAATTGTAAATGGGATTTCAAAAAAGAAAGATTTCCTAAAGTATAATATGGGTTGCAACTAAAATTTGATGATGTAAGAACTAAGTTAATTATAATTCGACTAAGAATTAGTTACACTCAAAGTTTATATCTCCCTGTTCCTATATCTAGGTTGTGTAGCTTTTGGCTCAAAAATTAAATCAAGCTTGTGGGCAGGAAAATTACACCAGTTTTAGACGGAATCATCTCTGGCTAATTGATGTGGGAAAAGGAGGAGTTTGCATGAGATAAGGGAGCATAATCAAATTAAAAAATATACATTATATATAGGAATGGAGGGAGTATATTACAAGCACAAGAATTTAGAAGTTGAAACTTAGTTTTGGCTTGCGAGCTTCATACAACTTAATTAAGTGCATTGCCATGCACCTCCCACAGCCGGTGAGGTGAAGGCATGTTGCTTTATAAAGAGATAAATTATCATGCTCCGTGAAAGATATATTCCTCTGAACTGTGATATACCATGTTCTCTTCTCCAGCTTTACAGAAAACAAGCATTGAGATAATTTGCATATCTCCATAAATATATTTCAAGGTGATCGTACTAAAGCAGCCAGAAGTATAAAATATATTGGTGGAAACAATAAATTTCCATCCAGATACTATCTCGGAACAATAAATTTCCAAATCAATAATCATCGTTTTATGCAAAGAACTTCCTAGTACAAGTAGTTGGTGTTGATCACTGTGATTCCACCAGATGCAGAAATATTGAAACAACATGATGTAGAAATTCCCACTCCCTTTGTCACATTTGCAAAGATTCATCCCCATTTTGACAGGTTCAATCAATACTTGCTGGAAAAAAAAAGCCATTTGCGTAAGACCTAGTAATCCAAGACTTAATTACACAAAGTGAAGTAACAAAACCAGAGTGTTTGCTAGCTGAGAAACAGTGCATCAAATGATTAGATTGTGACCAAAGTATATACACTGATTCTTGAACCTTTTACAACCATAGAGAAATCAAACCAGAGTTAAGCCAACCGCCTGTAAGGCAAAATCATTTCTGCACATCAAACAACAGTTTAAGATTGTGGATAGGTTATTTCAGAGTCACATCAAAGGTCATGTGAAGACAAAACTAAGGGAATTAGCTTCAGCTCAGATCCATCCATTTGTTTATTCTTGCCTATATGCACAAAGTTCAGGATAAACAAAACTGCATCTTACTGGGTGTGCCAAAGTTTCATCTTTTATCCCCTAACCAGATTTAAAGAAGTAGTTCTATTGACTCTTCTAAAGGACAGTTGTTACCTCCGACAAACCACACAATTTCCCACCCCAAATATCTCGGTTTATTTCATAAAAAGATCTGAAACTATAAATATCACCAGTATAAAACAATGTCTAACTCTCCACGTGATATAGGTACATATTGTGCATATATATTATATAGCGTAGTTCTTTGTATGGCAATCTATCAGGGTTAACAAGAGAGTAATCATGATATATATACAATATGAAAATATATCTAATAATATTAAAAATTCGTTGTAATTGTTTATTTTTTCTAATATATTTGGTCAAATTTTGCAAAGTTTAACTTTGACTAAACCTATAACGTAAAGTAATTATAAACCGAGTGAGTATAGCCATCATAATTTCGGAAATCCATTACGGCTTAGGGGTCTAGATGATCCCACTATGTATTTTATTTTTGGTTTTTTTCTGAATGTCAAAAAATTCCGAAAAAAATCCGGATGTAGATTACAACATGATGTGTTCGCACAAAAATTGGCATGGTGAAAAAACTTTTTTAGCAACCTGTACAAAAAAGACAAATTTCCGACGCGTACATATACTATTGGGTATGTCCGAATTTGTCTTTTTTGCACAGGATGCATAAAAAGTTTTTTCACCATGCCAATTTTTGTGCTGATTTCAAACATGTTGGACTACATGCAAATATATTTTTTTTGAATTTTTTGACATTTGGAAAAAAAAAATTGGGACAGCGGGTGCAGCTGCACCCGTGTCCCAAATCGCCGTGTCCTCATAATTTTTGCTACGATCTGCGTGTAATTAAATAGCATCACACCCCTACAGGCAATTTTTTCATCAGGAAGCAACTCAAACATAATCTTCTTGTGTTTCCTCAAAAGTAGAAAAGCCACGTGATACCACTGTCAGTGCATACCTCTGCCGTACGTGATGCATGAGCGAGTCTTCTTGCCGGAGCCATGAATTAGGCAATATCTTCTTGAATCTGATCGACAGGTGCAAGCTGACGACGTCCTGCGCCACTGACGCCATTCAGCAGCGATATATACTGCATCCAGTAGCATCAATAGCGAGGGATTAAGATTGAATAGATACGTACACCAGAAATATGCATGTCAGCAACAGTGGATGCAAGGTTTCTTACTTGATATAAATATTCTCAGTGATAATGGTCATAAATAGTATATGGTGACCGTCCTGCATGAAGTTTACCTTTAGACTTTTGACCACGTTGATAAAATAGATTAATGCATGCTTGCATCTTAGCGACTGATGCATCACATGCTTATTTCGTTGGGGCTTATTAAAAATTTCAGAACCGAGTTTAGATGTGAATAAATAATGCAGAAATACAATCTAAAATCTTCAAAGGTCACAAAGGTGACCTGATACCTGAACACCGTATACATTAGAATATTCCTGCATGGAGAATACGACCCGATGCATGCCTTTGCACATGGAAGAGCATCAGCTAGTGCCATCCCAGCCTAGATGACCAATCCGGCATCGAGAACGGCAACTAAAGTACCGCTATACGGGGAAAAGAGGTAGGATCCAACGGTGAGACGGCGATTTGCATAGAAGAGTACGTAGATAGATTGTACGTGAGCTTGGAGGATGTCCCTTATACCAGTCCGATCGGGACTCTTGACCGTGATTTATTTTTGTCTCTCTTCCGACTACCACGTGGAAAGCAAATCGTTTATTTTTTGGGGTGGCAATCTCTGTAATATTTACAAAAACGAAGAGGTACGATGGCATTAGCAGTATTATGTGATTTGGTGGCAGGGTAAAACGGTCCAAAACGGACAATGTTGAGTTGTCAAACATTGGAACGATCTGGGCCGTTTGATCGGATATTGAAGGGCTCAGATTTAAAGAATCCCAACAAGACAAGTTTGCTCTTTTAATAGTAGTATAGATTCCGACTACCACGTGGAAAGCAAATCGTTTATTTTTTGGGGTGGCAATCTCTGTAATATTTACAAAAACGAAGAGGTACGATGGCATTAGCAGTATTATGTGATTTGGTGGCAGGGTAAAACGGTCCAAAACGGACAATGTTGAGTTGTCAAACATTGGAACGATCTGGGCCGTTTGATCGGATATTGAAGGGCTCAGATTTAAAGAATCCCAACAAGACAAGTTTGCTCTTTTAATAGTAGTATAGACTAGTTGGCATGTACGTGCAACGCACGACACGTATTCACAATTAAATAGGAAAATTTACAGTTAGAAAAAGATCGTACACGACCGATTAAACATAACAATCCATTAATTTACACGTATATGAATTAAACATAGATTCAATATAGCATGCGTGCAACTCGTAACTACAAGACCGATTTAACACAACAATCCATTAATTTATATAATGTATAAATTGTACAAAGAAAAAATTCATAGGTTGTCATGAGGGCACGCCATAGCAGATAAAGACCCATTTTTTTTGTAACTTCTTCATTGACCATCTTGAAAAAATAATAACTAAAGTGGCATCTATAACATGTGAACTGCCGTATGGAACAGCACAAGTAGATTGTTTAACCTAACCAGGTAGGAAAAAAGAACATGCTATCGATCATAAGTAGGTTGCTCTATGAAGCAAAGTTCAAAATTTTAGTTAATTTTTTGTACTGCACGAACAATACAATCAGCAGTGCCATCTTGGTTTTAACATAACAATTAACCAAACTGTATTCCTGCAGAAGTGGAGGATGACAAAAACAAATTCAACCAGCTAAGACTACATAATTAAGCAAATAAGCACATGGTCAATGCAATCGCTGCGATTGAGTTAGTACCAGCACTTTGCCAGTCAAAAGATAAAGTCCGTCTTCAGTAGCATAAACACTATAGTTCAGTAGCTTCAATATATCCGATCTGTCGCAGCTAGTCTGAAGCATGGCAGTGTCCGGAAGTGACAGAATAATGCAAGTAGTTCATGCCTTGGTAAGAAGCAGATTTCGTTCCCTGATGATTCTGAATACTTGCGTCAAATACGCCGATCAGCATCTTCGAGCCGACATCATCCTAGTTTGCAGCCACAACCTCGTATGAAGTCCAGCCTCCCGTCATAGCCTCCGCGATGGAGGACAGCGCACAAATCAACGTCGAGCTGGGCGTCTAAATCAGCCCCGCGTCATATAGCCTCCACCTGACCCTATCCCGCATGTGCATGTCACGGCCTTGCTACAGCTCGCTCGATCCTCATCTGGAGCAGAAGCCGCAGACCAACCCGCCTGATAGGGAGCAACAATGGAGGCGCGGAAACTCAGTCCTAGGCTTGGCGCGGTGGCGAAGGGGATGCCTGATCGCTGCTGGTGTGTATGCCCTGCCGCGTCGGTGCGGCCTGCGGGTCAGGCGCCCGGACAGATCAGCGAGGGATCTGGAGAGTGCGGCGGTACGGCTAAGGTGATGTCCATGCGGGTGGCCTCCAGCCATCCTTCCTCATCCCCGGCTCCGACTATCCGACAGGGACACGCAGGCCATGGCCGCCAACCAGCCGGAAGCGGGTGCGGAGATGATCGCGCATCGCTTCTCGCCGGCCAGGCCGCCATGCTACAGCAGCACGGAGACCTCGCTCTCGGCGTCACCGTGCACCACGCCGGCTCAGCCCGTTTCTTGAACCGGCGGCAATTCTTGT
This sequence comes from Poa pratensis, assembly GCA_947311845.1. Lineage (NCBI taxonomy): Eukaryota > Viridiplantae > Streptophyta > Magnoliopsida > Poales > Poaceae > Poa > Poa pratensis. Next base: position 33,599,601 of record CAMZMU010000091.1, on the reverse strand, counting down.
AATTATAACAAAACTGAAAAGGTGTGTTGAGGTGCTCAACGCGTTGGAACGATCTGGTCAGTTGATCTGATATTGAACGACTCAAATTTAATGTATCCGCACCATGTTTGCTCTTTTAATAGTAGTATAGATAACATGGATATGTGTTATTTTAATGTGCCACAACATTTGCACTTTCATGGTGCTAGATTAACTATTGCCGTTAGATAGTGGTAAAAATTATATTTTCAGATCTGCAACTTACAGTATTTAAAGATAAGAGTATTTTACATATTTAACTCGCTCACAAGTCACAGTTCACAGATTGAAATCTTCATCCAATCCACCAAAAAATATTATATTCCCCTTTGCTGTTGCAGGACCCTTTTCTTGTCCATCCTCTACATCCACGGGTCCAAACCCCTATCCAAGCAAGTGCCACCGCCGTCGAGCAAATGTCGAGAAAAACCCTGGCTCGTTGGTTGGCACAACGCTGCCCGTCGCCGAGGCTTGCTGGTTGGTGATGACCCACAAGTATAGGGGGTGTATCGTAGTACTTTCGATAAATAAGAGTGTCGAACCCAACGAGGAGCAGAAGGTGCTGACAAGGAGTTTTGGTAAAGGTTTCACTGGAAACACTAGCAGACAAGTTTTTAGGGTTTTTTGATATAGCAAAATACGAGTAAATAAAAGACAATAATAATAATTGCAGCAAGTGGCCCAATCCTTTTTAGAGCAAAGGACAAGCCGGTTGGTTTACTTATGATGGCAAAATGTTCTTGAGGACACACGAAAATTTAGTCAAGTGCTTTCGCTTCATATAGTTGATTAATCTTTATTGTTTTGATAAGTGTTGTGTGGGTGAACCTATGCTAATGTACCGCCCTTACTTGGACTATATATACTTGTGATTATACCCCTTATAAGCATCCGCAGTTACAAGAAAGTAATTAAGATAAATCTAACCACAGACTTAAACTCTGAGATCCTACGCTCCCTCGCGCACCGGTTTACTAACGGGGGTTTAGGTTTATGTCACTCCGGCAACCCCACAATTATCAACCAAATACACAATGCATTCCCCTAGGCCCATAAAGGTGAATTGTCATGTAGTCGACGTTCACATGACACCACTAGAAGAATAACACCACAACTTAAATATCAAACCTTTAAATATTACTCAACATAATTCACTACTAGCGACAAGACTTTCCCATGTCCTCAAGAACTAAATGAACTACTCACAAGACATCATTTGGATCATAATCAGAGGTGATACAATGATGAATAACAATCTGGACATAAACTTTAATTCACCGATAAAACTCAATAGCATCAACCACAAGGAGTAATTAACACCGGGAGAGTTCCCCCTATGAACTAGACAAAGTATAGCACTAGATGTTACAACGAAGTGGGGTGGAGCAGCGGTGATGATGGTGATGGCGGTGGAGATGATGATGATGATGATCCCGATGAAGTCCAGCGTGATGACGATGAGGATGGTGATGACCCCCCCCCCTCCGGGAGGGAATTTCCCCGGCAGATTTCTCCCTGCCGGAGAGCTTTTTCTCTCTCTGTTGTTTCCGTCCCGTGGAGGCGGCGGAATATTTTCTCTGGGTCTCCCCCTGGAAGATTAGGGTTAAGGGGATGAAGTACGCGAAGGGGCGACGCCTGAGGTGGGCCAGGGGCCCCACACGCGGGCACGGCGCGGGTCCCACCATGGCCGCGCCCTGGGTGCGTGTGGGCCCCACATGGCCCATCTCAGCCTCCCTTTTTGGCTTCCTCCGTCTTCTGATAAAATAGGAACTTCTGTATATTTGACAAGATTTTTAGAGCTCCAGAAATATAATGTCTTGACGGTGCCTTTTCCAGCTGAAATCTGACTCCGGCAGTTAATTATCCAATAATCATCAAACATGCAAAATAAGACAAAATGACATAAGTAACACATCTTAATATGAAATATATCAATGAATAACAGTAAATTATGATATAAAATAGTGATGCAAAATGGACGTATCAGTTGGCGTAGCCGTCGGCCTATTCCAGATCCCTCCAGATGACGGCCCACCCCTCCTTGTCGAGTGTCTATGACACTCGGCAAAGTCACGTACTCCACCACCCCCCCCCCCCCCCCCCCGGTTCATCCCTTTTTGGTTCGAAGTGCAACGGTAAGTCGAGTGTTGAATGGTACACTCAGCAAATACGTATTTGCCAAGTGGCCGAACAAAGCTCTAAAAACATGTAACATATGATCAGCCTGAGTGTCTCGATACACTACGCATTCTGACGAGTCTGGTAGTACATGTTTATTTGTCTTATATTTTCTGATATTTCTTTCATGAGGTAGATAATAATCATCTTCCTCAGCGAAACGAGTCAAACTCTTTTCGTAGATAGATCGCCACAGGCTCATTCATTAAAAATCAAAATCATAGAGATATGAAAAGAAAAAATCTATCAAATCAAATTAATAGAAAGAAGGATCTTTGTAAAAAAAATTAGGAAAATGTGAGAATGTTTACAAGTATTGTGTTTACTACCATGCTACCATTTCAAATAACTTTATTTTACTTTTTTTAAGAAATAATGAAAAAGAGTGAGTGTTTACAATCTCCAAAAAATTCAGAAACAAAATTGAAAAGAACATTGAGAAAAAAATCCATGTGTGAATAGTGTCAATTTTGCATTTATCTTTTGTGACACTATTCATTCTAGATTAGTATTCTTTGTTTCTCAATGTATATTTGGATTTTGGACCTAATTTTTTGAAGGTTGTAGGCACATTATTTGTGAAAATTCACACTTTTTATAGATATTCTAAAATATTTGAAATTAATTATTTAGAACTTAGTAGCATGGTAACACCTTAGACATGGTAGCATTAGATACTCTCCCAACACCAGGAGCCTAATCCCGGCCAGCTTAATAATACAACCTTCGACGCCCGAATCAGATTCTTGGCACTCGCTACTCGCTAGGCTGAAGTACGAGCGATGTCGCTGTCCGGACGACAGCAACCGGGCCAAATTAGGCGTGTGTCTCCAACTTTCCATCGATCGTCTATTGCGCCCAATCGATCCCAAATCTTCTCAGCCAATTACTCACTTTGCTGCGAATACTTAACGAACCTGATTCGGAGCGGCCAAGCAGAAGCTTACACGCTCATCATCATTGGTGTAATTAAGCTACTCGAGTGCGTAGTACTAGGAGAGTTGTCGCGATCAAGCTGAGTAATTAGTGTCCTTAACAGCGACAGGTCGAGTGGGCCTGACCAACCATCGGCTCAAACATGTTTAAGTTTTCGTGCTCCAGAAATGAGCGCAGGGAGGAATCAAGCATCTGCGTTTATCGACGGCTGGATATTCTTGAACCGCTCGTTTGGGACTTTAGGTCGATTTTGTGTGTATTAGGGAGGAGACAGGAGGGTCGTTGTGTACCGGCGTTGGGTTCCCCTTCCCCAGAATAAATTTGCCCGGCTAGTGTTACCTGAGCTAATTTAACCATATTGTGATGCTAATTCTCAGTTGTCCAGATACATCTCTGAAGGATGGCTCGCGAAGCCCTCCCCCCTCCCCCTCCCCCTCCCCCGCCGCCACTACGACAGCCATGCCCACCGACGAGAGCCACCGGAGATAGCTCTCTGGTGGTGAACCGAGCTTCCCCGAACCGACCCAGCCCGCCGCCCGTGACTTACGCGGGCGCAGTTCGAGGAAGGACGCGGGAGGGAGATGGAATCGCAAGGCCAAGCCGCCCTCAACCCCGGCGAGATCCCTCGCCATGCGCGAGACAGTACTCCTCTCCGATCAGACGGCGCGAGGCGAGATCCGGCGACAGGCGCGAGAATGGGGATTTGAATCCCCAGGACCCACATGTCGGTCGGGCAAGGCTTGGGCGCCGCGGATGCTCGACAGCTGTCGGAATCCATGGCCCGGGAGCTTCTGGACGCCATGGGAGGGACACGGGCGAGAGGAGTACGCCTTTGACGTATCCTCCGAGAGTTGCGACTTATCAGGGGGAGAGGAGGCCGTCCCGATCCAAAACCAAAGTTAGGGTTCCAGCTAACCTCGTCTGGATCGAGAAGGAGTTGTTCGAGAAGGGTTCCTTCACGGCGAAGGACTGCTTCCCTGCTGTCGCCGACGGCCGACTGCCGATTCCGAAGAAGTTCAGCTTCTCGAAGGATTGGTGGCGGAAGGAGGCGGGCCGCGAAACCTACGCGGCGGCTCTGATGGTGGGTGCGGGGTATGATGAGGGGAGGCAGGGGAACCGCGGCCGTGGAGCTCCACGGCCAGGCCGATCGATGAATTTCCCGACGTCCTCAGGTACATACCGCCTCAGTACTCCGAATCAGAATCAGCAGATCCCTGTGGCTCCGATGCAGATACAGCCAAGGGGTTTCGATCCTGGGTAGATGCTTCAGATGATGCAGCAACATGGGATGTTTCCGCAGTATCAAATGGGTCCCTGGCCTCCATACCCGATGTTTCCCCCACCTATGGTGCAAAATCAGGTGATGCCCAATAGTGCCACCCAGAATCAAGCTGCTGGGGGTAGCCTGCAAACCCAGCCAGCGCAGATGCCTCAACCCCAAGCTCTGAGCCAGACTAGCTCTGCTAGCTCTCAGCAGAAAAGTAAGCAGAAGAAGTCTGTTCAGCAAGGGGGTCCTGTCCCGGCACCGCAGGCAATAGAGCAGACTGGTGAGACGGATAAAGCTTTGGTGTATGATCCAAAGTTCAAGGATGTTATCTGTTATAACTGTGGGGAGCCTGGACACTATGTTGGTCTGTGCCATGAGAAGAGACGCTGCTTCATCTGTGGAAAGGCAGGGCATCGGATGGATGCTTGCCTGGACTGGTATAAGCCCATGCCTATGGCACAATTTCTGGGGAGTGCTAGCCCTGGATTGGGTTTCTTCCATGTGGAAGTTGAGGGCCCAGAGGCTACAAAGTGGCTGAACTTTGATAATGTGGCAATTGTGACAGTTGTTGAGGGGAAGTGAATGAGCAGGAACTGGAGCAGAACTTAGGTGAAATATGGAAGATGAATTGGTACTGGCAGTTCAGACAACTTGCTCCTAACAAATACTTGCTCAGACTACCCCCCAACAAGAGGATAGATGATTTGGTGGAATACCCATCTATCAACCTGAGGAAAAAAGGTGTTAGCATATCCTTCTCCAAATGGAATGGTGAAGCCGAGCCTTTTTCTGAGATGAAGGAGGTATGGGTCAACATTGAAGGCATCCCTACAAAATGGTGCTCATGGAAGACTATCTGCCAGGTGGCATCTACTCTGGGGGTGCTGGTTAATGTGGATTGGCACACCATCTTTAGGAGCTTCTACAGAATTGTAAGGGTGAAGATATCTGTGAGGGATGGAGAGAAGATTCCTAAGGACAGACTGTTTGAAATGGAACAGCTGTTTTATCTGGTCCTTTTCACAGTTGATGAAGAGGGACTAGAACTGGGTGATGATAATGATGATGACCTGGGAGGGAATGGACCAGCTAATACAGAAGATGATGGGCTGGGAGATGATTTCCAGGACCTGCAGAACAATGAGCAAGCTGGTGCTTCTCGAATGGACACTGATAAAAATGCTAATTCAACCCCTGCTCCAAATCCTGGCTCATCAAGAGGAGATAACAGGACAGTTGCTATAGGCGATATGAATGTTCCTCTATCAGCTAGAAGAATGGAGGCAAGTGTGCAGCAGAGGATGAATGGTGGACAACCTAGACATGTGATGTTATCATCTGTGATGGTTGAAAAAGCACCTGTGGAGAATATTTCCATAAACTTGATGCCACATATGGAGGAATCCAGGGATGAGGGGCAGCAAAGTCAACAGGATGTTGAACCTGTCACAGCAATCACTGTAGCTCCAACCCATAGGCAGAGGAAGCAGTGGGGCCCTGTCCAAGCTACAAGAATGAGCGCTAGGATTAAACATGATGGTAAAACTGTGCTGGAGAAGGCTCAAGAGTTGAGGAAAGCAAAGGATGCTGGAAAATCTAGAGGTAATATCCATGGTTTTTCAAATTCCTTTGCTGCTCTAGATAATTGTTCTCTATTGAATATTGCTAGAAATGCTGGTATTAGCCTTGGTGTTTCTAATAATGAGATAGAGAACAATATTGAGGTTGTCAAAAATATGGAGGCCAATAGGTTAAATAAATTCCATAATGATAACCCTGACATGTTCTTGCCTAGTAACATTGATATTACTGGTGAGGAGATGATTGGTGATCCCACACCAAATATGGTGGTTGAGGATACCTCTGACTACCATCACAGTAGTGATGACAGTCCTACTGAGCCACCTTGGATTGAGGTGTCCAGTAGGAAGTAGGAGTAGGAAAAAATTAAGATTTTAAAATGGTAGTGGCTTTTATTTGGAACCCAAGAGGGTTAAATAGACCTGACAAGTTGCTAAGGGTGCATGATCTCTTTAGAGAACATTGCCCAGATTTAATTAGTCTCTCAGAGACCAAAAAAGATGATTTTACTTCCTTTCAGTTGAGAGCTCTAGATCCTAGTGGCAAGTATGCCTGGAATTGGCTGCCAGCTATTGGTACTGCAGGTGGTATCTTAGTGGGTGCTAATGTGGATCTTTTTGAAGTTCTCTCTTGGAATATACATCAATATAGTGTTGTTGCCCTTCTTAGGACTAAAAATGACAACACTATATGGAGGTATATTTCAGTTTATGGGACTGCCTGTGATGAGCACAAGTTGGAATTCATTAATGAATTGCATAATGTGCTTGCTAGCTGGGCAGGTCCCACAGTAATTGGTGGTGACTTTAATCTCATTAGAGAAGCGAGTGAGAAAAGTAGTGGTAATATTAACCAGCAGTGGGCTGACTTGTTCAACGACTGGATCAATAGATTTGGTCTGATGGAACTTAAAAGTGCTGGGAGAAGGTATACATGGGCTAATAATCAAGATAATTTGATTATGGCCATTCTGGACAGAGTCTTCATTACTACATGCTGGGATCAGTTATACCCTGCAAGTAGTGTGAAAACCCTAGCCAGAATTGGTAGTGACCATACCCCTTTGATTCTGGACACAGGAGCGTTTACAGTTCCAAAAGTTAAAATGTTCAGATTTGAGAAATGGTGGTTACAAGTTGAAGGGTTTGAGCAAGTAGTAAGGAGAACTTGGTCATTACCTTGTAGAATGCCTAAAGCTATCGATAGATGGCAATTTAAGTTGAGGAATATTAGGAAAAATGTCAAAGGGTGGAACATTAATGTTGAATCTGCCCAGAAAAACTTAAGCAACAGCTTGTTGCTGAGTATGATCTATTAGACATTATGTCTGAGACTCAAAATCTTTCACCTAATGCTAAGAAAAGATTGAAAAGTATTTCATCTGAACTTACAGACATTTGGAAGAAGGAGGAGATCAAAGCTAGGCAGAAATCTAGGGAGAAACAGATCCTGGAAGGGGGCAGGAACACTGCCTATTTCCACTCCATGGCAAATCAGAGGAGGAGGAAGAAGCAGATTGCCTCCCTAGAAGGACCTGATGGTCTGGTGGAAGACCCACAAGGTATTATTGATATTGCTGTCCAATATTATAAAAATCTTTTTGGTCATGAAGAGACAATTGGTATTGATATCACTACAACCGATCTGACCTTTTGTGACAAAACTCCTGTTGACGACATCGAATTTGTCACTGATTCTCCATAATAGGTGACGGTATTTTTGATTTTTGTCACGCATTAGCGTTAATCATGACGCTCAACTTTGCTGTCACAAAGTCTGTCACGGATTACCCTGGTGACGGATTTAAGGGCGTCACCCTGGTCATCACAAAGTTTTTTGGACCGAAATGTCAGTTAATTAAATAAAACTTAAAAAAATAATCGTTCGTTGTGTTTTGAACCCGCGACCTTCTGAACAAAATAAAGATGCGCTACCGCTTTGTTGAGCTAATGTTACTGATAAGTTTTATGAGGTCCTGATATTGACTAGTTCGTACTGAATTTAGGCCTAGTGTGCATTTGTTTTTTGCATGGTTCAGGCGACAATATAAGTTAGTTTGCATTAAAAAACATCAACACTTGACAATTTTGAGCAAAAAATTGAGCTTCCACTTAATATTTCAAACATTGTCATGTTACTAGAATTATAAAAGGTTCCACATTAGCATCATGATAGAACAGCACATGCATGGACTAAGTGTGGCACATTACCATTACAAAAGTTTCCACTCATTAAACCGATAGAGCATCAGTGAGGTTTGAAGACAGTACTTAGAAGGTTTACATCATGTAATTACACACAACAGGCTTCGGCATCAGTTCAGGGCAACAACAGTACACACAAATCCAGATTTTTCAGTATGCACAAAAGTGAAGACACATATGGCACCCTCCTCGATTCCAGCTTCCTTGACTATTTTCGGCCAATTGCGACACATCTGGGCATCTTGTTTGTTGCCGATGAGCAAGGTTACACGAGTAACATTGGTGCCACTAGTGCAAAATACAGGAAGCTCCATTGTCGCATACTGGTTGAGGTGTGCAATGCTGAACTTGGAAGAGAAGTACTGGAAGAGAAGTTTCTAGTTAGTTGAAGCCTAGGATGATTGTGCAAAATCAGTATGAGAGTTTATTTTTTACCATCTTGGCCTTCCCATGGGTGACAGTAGACTTTGTCATCGTGCATACATAGTATGGTATCAATGGCTTCAAGATTGCAACTTGGCTTCTGAGATGTGCAACTTGGTCTTCATTCAGGTCGACGTCGTTTGCAAAAAAGCAGTACTTGTCAAACTCTTCAGTCCCACAAATGTTAGGACCTACAATGCAAAGAACTAATTATTAGAAAGTAAGCTGTAGGTGCATACAATAGTAGTATACTAGTACAACATTAGGTTAGGCGTTGTCACCTCTACGAGTGATCTTTCCTCCCCTGGCTCTCTTCACTCTAGTGTGCTTGGGATCCTGATGAGACTCTACCGCAGCTTTCTTACCTTTCTTGTCTGTCGTTTCCTGCTCATCATCATCACTTAGGTTAACTACGTCTGTGTTATTCTTGTTGCCCATCTTCAATTTCTCTAGCTCTTCCACGGCCTTATCCTTCTCATCCCACATTTTCATAAAGTTCGTATGGAATCGCCTAAAGCTCCTCATCTGTGCGAGCACTTCATGCTGGAGTGTGAGGCACTCCTCCACTAGAGACTCCCGACTAGCGGTTTCAGGTAGGAAAGCGGTCACTTGCTGTGCGGTACAGGCCAGGATCAAACAAGTATGCAGTTAAATATGACAGCAATCACAATGAAAGATGTACCTAGAACGTAGAAAGGAGATATTAATTCGTTTGTTATTTACCTCGGCTGAGCGTACAGGCTTGGCTTCTATGCGTAGTCTAGCAGTGACAAAAGTGTCATAAAGAGTTGGGGAAGACATCGTTGATGGACCTGCGGCATTTTTCTGACGACGACGCATGCAGGCCTTTCGTTCCTTCTCTAAGAATTGAGCGTACGCGGGATCAATGGCCGGGCAAACGATCTCCGCACTTGCAGATGATACACTCAGCATCACCACATTTTGACTCCATTTGCTCAATTGCACTCGTTCTAAAACAAGAGTTCGAAATTAAGTTAGAATAAGAAATGAGCAGCTTCTACATGGAACCAATCGCCGGTTAACAAAATCGAAAGCCGGCGTCCTAGATCCATGGACGGGGGCATTTTCTAGCATAATTTTTCCGAAATATAACCTACATCGTACCCTGGCTATGGATTTACCTAGATTTAGAGGCATCATAAGGGATTGGAAAGGAAGGAAGTAGCAGTGCAGTGGTACTTACCAGGTCGTGCTTGAGGACGACTATGCTGTCGCTGATGACAAGTAGGTCCTTGATGCGGAAGGCGCCGTGGTCCGCCGCCGTCGGGGGAGGAGGAGCCGGGGTTTTTTGTGGGGTGTGGGAGAGGAGTCTGATTTGGGCGAGGTGGAGGCGAGGACGAGGAGTAGGGAGATAATAACTGTATGACTAGTGGGACCCATAGGGCGAGTTCGTAGATTCTAAATGGACGGACCAGATTGCTCGGTGAATGCGAGGAGACGGCTGCCACGTATTAAAGTAGCATTGTCAGAACACGTCTCCGTCATTCCACTATTCACCTTCTTCCCCACTCGCACCAGTCGGCGGAGAACTCCCCATTCTGCACAAAACCCCAGCCATGTCTACGCGTCGTGGAGCTCCAAGCTGGAAGCAACAGGTAGCTGCCACGAGCTGAGGAGGCCCGCGAGGCAAAACGCCGTAAGAAGATAGTGGCTCAAGAAGATGGCGGCGAACAAGATTGTCCTCTGACGGAGGCAAAAACCCTGCTAAATCTGAGCGAGAACCGGTACGTTTTAATATCCATGAAGCATAATTTGTTTGGTAGAAACATGTCACGATATCCATCAAACTCAAGTGAGTTGTACATATCTCAGAGCCAGCGGCTCGACCATCGGCAATCCAGAGCAAGAACAAAGCAGGAATGTCGTAGCGGGAGAGAAAGAATCATTCGATAACCTCGTCCATGCTCTCCGACAGAGCGAGGTCTGAACTTACCACTTTTTGGTTCTATTCCTCAAATTCAGACTACTCTCACTACAAATTAATAACTGCCTGCAGGAAGCCAGGGCTAGGATCGAAGTGAAGGAGGCTCAGGCAAATGACTGGTGCGCCACCCTTCTGAACAATAACAAGCTACTGAAAAAAGAGTGTGCAGGGCTCCGTGAAGATTTGGAGCTACAGAGGAAGGCGGCTCAAAAAATTGCGACTGAAGCAGCAAATCTTCGTGCGGACCGCAACAAACTACAGAATGAGGTAGCCACCTTGTACAGGATAAACAATATGAGTTCTGAAACGAAGAAGAAGGCGATAGGCCTGATCAAGGAGCTTCTGGTAGAGAAGAAGAACCTCGAGATGCAGCGTGAAGACCTTATTCGTGAGAAAATCAAGGCGATAGATGAACGCCATGAAGAGCTCAAATATGCCATCGCCGCCCAAGAGGCTAAACTGACGGCTCAGGTAGAACTGAAGAAGTTGAAAGATGACAATGCAAGATCAAGCATCGTAATCCAGAACCTGAAGAACGAAGTCGAGCAGCTCCGCGCCGACGGTAATGCACCAGTAGAGCCCCATGTCAAAAGCCAGTAGAATCTACTAAACTAGGTAGCAAAACGTCCGGCTCCGACTTGTAAACATGGGGCTATCCCCATTTTCAGTTTGAAACATGTAAAACTTTATTGCGAGAGCTAAATCCTTCTACGATTCTGACTACTACGATTACATACTGGGCAGTACTTAATAAGAGACAACAACTACTATCAGTTTTGTACGACACTACTTGCACTTCTTCATAACAAATACTTACATTCAGTACCTAACTACTCTGGATCAATGTACGGAACATCGGTCACAAACAGGAAAAGCCCTTGGTTACCACTGTAAAGCAAGAGCAGCACCTTGTCACCCAACTGGAAAACATTTTCCTTCTTCATGAACTCCTTCCAACCACCGACAGAAAGACGACCATCTGAAGTAGAGATGCTGTATGTGCCCTTAACCGCAGTGTTCGGATGTCTCACAATGGTGATGCAACCGTATTCTTCGAGCTCTTGGGGAACAAACCGGCTTGGGATTTTCTGTTCCATATTCGACAGACGTTAGCTAGGTTTTCACAATCACTGCAACATACTTCAACAAGTGGCACACATAACACTGTAAGCACTACATATTTAGTAAGGAAATAACATGTTATAAGTGTTTACCAAGTGCATGCTGTGTCTGCGAGTGTTTGTGTAGTTAAGGGTATGCAAACATGCGACAGTCCTTCCTTCTGCATACTCTCCACCATCATGATAGTCGACAAGGTGGTCAAGATGTTGCACATTTAGTATTACTATCTCCATCATCCTCCAGTTGATCTTGGATCCATCAGTGGAATCCATAGAGTCCACAATAAGACGTTTTTGGGGGGACAAATCAAGGTAGGCTGTAAGATTAAAGTTTAGTAACTAAGAATAAATGATCAGAGCACTACTCATACTACCTGGTTACAAAATGCAGCATAACAGAAGATGCATCCACCTTTAAACTTACCTGGATGTGTGATTGGTAGGTTTTCAGGTTTAACACGAGGCTCAAAATGTTTGCTAATGCAAAAATAGAGATCCTGTCCAACTTCAAGAGAGTAGATTCTACAAAAATCTTTCCACATACTACCAGTAATGAAGGTGAAACCCATTTTGTTGGTACATACAACAGGGAATGAGAATCCCTCATTGGTAACGAGAGTAGCTTGGAAGTGGCAAAGTTGAGACTTGGCGATATAGTGCCTCTGAAGAAAAGAAACTCTGCCGTAGCAGGGTATAACCTGAAAAAATAGAACCAAACATGACTTTACACAACTAGGTACTAGTTTCCTATTAAAAAATAGAACCAAACATGACACCACAGCAATTGCTCCTACTATCAAATAGGCGCAACAAATTCTTGGAGACATTTTCTTGGAACCATAATCAAACTAACATGCATATTGCACAACAAAATCTTCAAGACATTGCAACAGAATTGTTAATACCGTTCTGTCCTCAAATCCCTCTTGAAGGGTCAGAACAAAGAACTTATTCTTCATGTCTGGATCGCCGCACAATCCCTTCGTGTCAAAACAAGTAGGACACTGCGATCCGAAATAGTTCATGTCAGTTCTCCAGATCTGAGGTAAATCGGTGGTTAGGGATGGCCACGGAAATAAATCTTACCTGGTCGGAGGCCGCCATCGTCGGTTTTCCTCTAAGTGGCGCGCGGCGGATCAATGCGCCGCCTGAAAGTAGTTGACGAGGCGAGAGAGGGACAAGGAGTTTCCGGCGACGGCGACTAGATGCGCCGGCGATATATGTAATGCGACTGGTCTAGGGAGAGGCGCTGTGCCGGAGATTGGATTAGCAATGAAGTACTGTACGTGGCGTGAAGCGGGAGGGGGTGAATTGATAATGCGCAATTGACGTGACAACTCGACTACCGCGAGCTAAACCCTGACTATGGGTCTGACATGTGGATCCCAATCCAGGTGGGCCTCACATGTCTGTGATTGAAAGTAGGATTCCCCACGTCAGGGGAGCTGGGCCCATTAGGCTGACGGTTCCACGATTTTTGCAAGAAAAAGGCTACGAAATTTATATTTTGACCTACTTTTCATAAATCGGCTAAAGTTCATTCAAATGGGTAAAACTAGATAGCAGGCGAAAAAATTCAAAATACTTCGGATATTACACATATCATATGTCCCTATTTCTATGGTACTTGTGTTCATGCTAATTTGCACCTTATTTTTGCTACTTGGTTCACAAAAAACTCATATTTGACGCTTAATTATTCAAAAAAAATTCAAACAAAATTCAAAAAAAAAATTTGTTCACACATGTTGCCATGCCAAGATACACCTATGTACCAAATTTCATCTCATTATCAGGAAGTTTCCCATGGATATGGTCTTCTTCAAAGACATTTGGCCTTGAGGCTCTAGAATCTGCATAGTCCAATGTGCTCTACTTGAAGTGTTGTGTTATGATATTGTTATATTCTAATTTCATTGCTTTGAACTTTCTACATTCAGTTTGATTTTTTGAAAAATAGGTAAAATTTGCAGGCATGGTTATTCATGTGTAGGTGTCGAATATCTTTGACAACTTTCAACGACTTTGTGAGACAATCACTACTTGGGTACCCCAAAATGATTTTTTCAACATAATTACAGCAAGCTACAGCATACTTGTAGTTCAAATTTGACCAACTTTTCATAAATCAGCTTAAGTTTATTTAAATGCGCAAAAGTAGATAGCAATCGACAAATTTCAAAAAAAAAAAATCAAACAAATTTCAAAAAAAATATTTGTTCACTCATGTTACCGTGGCAAGATATAGCTATGTACCAAATTTTAGGTCATTATCATGAAGTATGACGTGGATATGGTCGTTTAAATCGGTGAACTTACATAGAACCTGAAATAATTCAAAATATTTAGGGTTTATCAGTTAAATTTGTCGAGATTTCTAAACCACATCATACTGAAAGTGCTTTACATACAACTGAGCTAAACCACATTGGTCAGATAGATGTTACAAAGTACGGAACGAGTGACACAAAAGCATAAACAGTACGACACATATAAACAGTACGACACATATCGAGGGCTTCGTGCCGCTCACTTCCACCCGGAATAGTCGTCGTCCCCAACTGTGCCATAGTTCCACCCAGTGGTATGGTTCCACCCCTCACCCCTTTTGCGGCCATCCTCCGCATAGATGTCATCCTCCCACTTGTTTCGCTTGATGCCGATGGTGGAAGATGTTGAGGGTGCACATAATTTGGGGATGACCGGTGGTACTTTTGGTTTTGGTTGGCAACAAACCAGCCCCTTTTGGGCGCACTGGATAACCCGGTACAGCTCGAACGAGACAAACCCATCGACAGCAGCATATTTGAGGTTAACGTCGTTAAGTGGAAGCTTCTCCCATAATTTGTGCCCGCCTTCTGGGAAGTCCTTCTTCATGGTTTCATACGATTTGTTGATGAGTTCGGCTGCAAGGTCAGCCATTCCAGTCCTCCCGTCGCGTCCTTTTCCTTTTATGTGGTAGATATCTTGGATATCCACATGATACTTCCTTGGGATTGTAAAACCCCAGGTTCTTTCCATCACCTTCCTGTCACCCCTGATGTCGACGCTGGCAAATTTACACGTCCGCTCGGTGAAAAACTCGAATAGCTTTTCACAGCGGTCCCTGGGCCTACAGTAGTTACAAAGTATAAATTGTAAATTTGCAGAAAGTTCAGTTCGAATTTACATATCAAGTATATGTAACATGATTAAATTAATTGTACAAAGAAATTGTCATAACTAGGAGCACTGTTATCAATACTAGTTGAATGCCCGTCGTCAACTTTTTTCATCGCACATGTAAAGATAATACACAAAAAAATTACATGTATAAAAAGCGATAGGCACATAATACTTTAAAAACAATGAGATTCTTGTTTGTTAAATATGTACTTCTATATAAATCTATTTTTTTACACCATACGATTCTATTTATTGACACAAATTTCTTAAATGTCACTGGAATACTTTTGAAAGTGTTGTATTACTCTAGCCATCCTCAGACAAAATAAAGAATGTTTTCATGGCCATGAATTTAAGATAGTCATAGTTGGAAGATGAAAGGGGCCATGACAGGCATGCCGTTGCACTAATTGCATAAACTAAATAAATGCAAACCAAAAGGATTGAAACAATAAGTGAATAGGGATTAACATAATATTGGGAACAATGATTGTCTAATGTGAAATCATCCAACAAAATGTCAAAATCTAATGTGACTGGCTATATAAGGCAAAAATGAATGAAGCATGTCCTCAAAATTAGACTGTCAGGTAGGTCTACCATTGTACAATCAGATATTTAACACAATGAATGAAGCAATTGATAAAACACTAATAGAAGATAAAAAATTACAATTACTTCCTTCAATCTACTATTTGATAGGTACAATTGTCAGATTGTCATATCCTCTACAAAAATGCTATTGAACAAGAAAAGGCCAATAGATACACAGACCAATACAAGATCAAAACTTACAATTTCTTGCATGCAATATTCCATTTCATTGGTGCATTGGAAAGACCTTTCATTTTTGCTTGCTGCCGTATGTTGCATATATTTCAGTTGAGCATTTGTTATCGTAGTCACAGTCGTACATATGAATCGTGAAACCAAAACAATGTAAGTAACAGTAACAGTATATATATAGCTCTGTGATTAACAGAAGAATGAAATAGTTGGAAAACCCCAATACGGAAAATGTACAGTACTAGATCTATCAGTCATACCTAGCCAACTGCCAAACCAACACAGTTTGGTCCACGCAAAGTTGAACGACTGCCACCTCTTGAGAATCCAAATCCGCGTCGGTGTACTCAAAATCCATCCCCATGAACTCATCCTCCTCATCCATTTTCAACAGCTTGCGCTTGAGCACTAAGAGGGTTTCCTCAACCCGCGCAATGTCGTTGGTGTATGTCACATCTATGTCCGTCGGGCCATGGGCGGTGTACGACGTCGAGACAGTACGGATTTGTGCTGGGTCCATGGCGGCGTGGACGGAGAGGAAGAAGATGAAGAGGAGGGCCGAAGACAGGAGAAACAGGGGAAAACAGGGGAAGCGGTGGCAGTTGAGAAGAAAGAGTAACTAATAAAGAACCGTCGCAAGCAAGACTTGCCCTGTAGTTCTTTCCTCGGCCTCCACGGAAACAGTTACCGTGAGCGAAAAAAAAACAATACGTATCTCTTCCCCTCTATTTATTTCCTTGTACGAACATGTAATTTTTTTCCTTGGCCAATTAAAACTGCATGGTACTCACTAGCATGTTTTATGATGGATGAAATTAACTTATCCCGAATAAAACATAAAAGCTTCTTCTCAGTACTTTGATTGTAATATCGGTTTCAATTTCATGAGTCATTTGAGTACCAACCACGTTGCTACTCAATATTATTGAAATACAGGTTTATGAACATATAAAACCATTACTTGGGTACCCCAATATGATTTTTTAAAAAAATTGAGCAAAATATTTCGAGGTTAGAACTAAAATATGTCCAGCCAAATGTCAAATTTGTGTTCATGCTAAAGATTGGCCTTTTTTTTTCTGAATTTACGTGGTGATTAGTGAATGTTATAGATGATCTAAACTAATAAACATGAACTCCTTGTACCTACATGTGATTATGTTGTTTTTCTAGGTGCATATGTGGTATTCAAATCAAGAGCTCACATGCTTGTACCATTCCAAGTAGCCATCCACATGCAGCAACAAAGTACATTACCCTATTTAGAAAATTTCCACATGCAGCATATTTTCAGATTTGTCTGACAGGTATAGGTTTTGCTATCATTTTGTTGGAAGTAAAAGGCCAGAAAATGAAAGACGTACGTGCGCATTTTTGGTACTGACTAAGTGTGTTCGTGCTGGGTCCAATGGCGAGCGGCCGGTGGCGAGAGAGGTGTCGGCGGTGAAAGATGTAAGTGGTGAGACGTGGCGGCTGCTAGAGGAGGGCGAGGGCTTTTGTTTTGATGCAGTCAATTTCAAGGTAGACGAGAGGATAGAGGCAAAGCGGCCGTACTGGCGTTTTGACGTGACAATACATACACCGCCAGGCCCACCTGTCAGTTGGATAGACGATTATACTAATTGTGTCTCGGCCCGTCCCATTTCGTCTCAACTTCCATAGCTCCTCTGTTTTCCCCTGTTTTCCCCTCTTGCTTCTCGTCTTCTCCGCTTCCAATGCAATCTGTTCTTCTCCCCCGCGGCGTCGCCATGAACACCGTCAAGTACTTCTCCGAGACGTACTACGTCACCATCCACGGCAGCCAGAAGATCGAGGCGGTGTACACCAACGACCCAGCAGAACTGGAGCGGGTCCTCGACATGTACCAGGAGTGGTTCGCGGCTGGAGACCCCAAGATCATGGGGCTGGACATGGAGTACACCAGCGACCGCGCCAGGAAGGACAAGAGGATGGCCGTTATTCAAATTGCCATGCGCCGCCATGTACTCGTCTACCAGTGCGCCAGGTATGAACAAACATGGCCACGCATGTTGCTGCTTTGAGGGTTTTTTGCCCCACTCATTCTGCCAGACTATTTGTTCTACTATTAGTACTTGATGTCGCTCAAACTGCTTGCGATGTCACTAATTCGGTTAATATTTATGCTAGACAGAAGTTCCTAGATCTATTTCCGTATTCGGGGTTAGTTTGAAACTGTGCTTGCGAGGCCACGGATTAGTTTCAACTAGTAATGCTGGATCTATTAAAAAAATTAATAGGTGTGAAAAATAGATGCACACATGATTTTGTTATGGGTTTTTTTGTTTCGGTAGACAGAAGTTCCTAGAAGTGTTCATACTTATGAAAACTAGTAAAACGTATAGAACAAATCAAATTAGAATTGTTATATATACAAACTAGTAAAATGTAAAACAAATCAAGTCAGCATAGTTTTTCTTAAAGTAAGCACATATGTTTCTGTCAATTCATGTTCATCATATTTCACATCTGTAGGTGGACTTGTTGATCAAATTTCAAATTTGTTAACTAAACTTAACTCATTAGATGGACTTGTTGATCATATACTTGTTTGTCACCTATGAAATCATCTTTTAACTAAACTGAACTCTACATTCTCTTGGTTATTGCAGTGCTGACCATTGGAAGTGTTCATGCTATATTGCGGATTTTCTACGCTTCAAAGGTATTAAGTTTGCTAGCGTAGACACCACGACAGACAAGGTGGTTCTTCCTCAAACCTGGCCCAATGTCACATTCCAGAAGAGTTCTATGAGGACCTCCAGCACCTGTACCAGCTCCCTGGATCAAAAGACAAGGTTGGCACGAGTGTGATGGCTGAGGACCTGATTGATCCATGGTATGCAGACATGAAGAAGAAATTCCCCTTTCAGGCGCACTCAAGCTGGGAGAACAGACCTCTTGCCAAGATCAACAAGGACTACGCCGCCATTGATGGCTTCGTGGCGTTTGAGCTGTACCGGGTAATGCTGGAGAAGCTAGACGTTGGACTGCCAATTCGATTTCTGCTTCAGGATGATTCTGAAGAATCAGGCACTGATGTTCCTGAAGATTCATCAGATGAAGAAGAATCAGAGGAGGATAACAAGAGATGTAAGCTGGCGTAGGATGCTTCCTGGAGTTTAGTTTGCTTCTGTGGTTGCACTTATGTAAAAATATATTTGTGTTTGGATGAACAAGTTAGACTAGCTAACTAGTTATGTAGTGTGTTCCTTTTGTTGGGCTATTGAAGACAAGTTATGCTGGTACATATGCAGTTCATATTTTCTTTCTTGTGTGTTGCTTTTGTTGGGCTGTTCAATTTGACAAATTTTCATGACTTTTTTTCAATTTCTGGCATTTTTCTTCAATGAAAATGATATGCACAATTTTAAATGTCAGAAAAATCTCAAAATCTGCAAGCCCACGTAGTATGTGTTCATAACCACCCCAAAAAATTTGAGGCCGATCTGGATCTCCTATATGCACCTTTCTTCAAAGATGCCCCATAAGCGACATGAACGATGTGGACCAAACCCATAAGTTGTTTTGTCCCCATTAGGTTTCACAAGTGCTAGGCAAAATAGAAAGCCCACTTCATGATCCTTGCCTGCAACAGTGTTCATGCTACATGAAAGCACACATCTTGATAGGGTTTATCCAAAGCTTTCGGCCTCGATGTTTTGACCAAAATGCCCAAAATGCCCTCCTTACTGAACCTTTTCCATCCAACTTGACCAAAACTCTGTCACATCCTATGGTACATAATTTCTACATGATTATACAAACTTTGCATGACTCAGGTGAGTTTAAAATGATTTTAACATGAATTTGACAAATTTTCATGACTTTTTTTCAATTTCTGGCATTTTTCTTCAAAGAAAATGATATGCACACTTTTAATTGTCAGAAAAATCTCGAAATCTCCAAGCCCACGTAGTATGTGTTCATTACCACCCACAAAAAATTTGAGGCCGATCTGGATCTCCTATATGCACCTTTCTTCAATGATGCCCCATAAGCGACATGAACGATGTGGACCAAACCCATAAATTGTTTTGACCCCATTAGGTTTCACAAGTGCTAGGCAAAATAGAAAGCCCACAATCATGATCCTTGCCTGCAACATTGTTCATGCTACATGAAAACACACATCTTGATAGGGTTTATCCACAGCTTTCGGCCTCGATGTTTTGACCAAAATGCCCTCCTTACTGAACCTTTTCCATCCAACTTGACCAAAACTCTGTCACATCCTGTGGTACATAATTTCTACATGATTATACAAACTTTGCATGACTCAGGTGAGTTTAAAATGATTTTAACATGAATTTGACAAATTTTCATGCATTTTTTTCAATTTCTGCATTTTTCTTCAAAGAAAATGATATGCACACTTTTAATTGTCAGAAAAATCTCAAAATCTGCAAGCCCACGTAGTATGTGTGCATTACCACCCACAAAAAATTTGAGGCCGATCTGGATGTCCTATATGCACCTTTCTTCAAAGATGCCCCATAAGCGACATGAACGATGTCGACCAAACCCATAAGTTGTTTTGACCCCATTAGGTTTCACAAGTGCTATGCAAAAAAGAAAGCCCACAATCATGATCCTTGCCTGCAACAGTGTTCATGCTAAACCAAAACACACATCTTGGGTTTATCCACCTTTCGGCGTCAACGTTATGACCATAATACCCAAAATGCCCTCATAAGTGTACCTTACTTTTATATGCAATTTACCACTTTTCATTCATTAATTTAATTTCTGCATTTTTCGTCCTAACAAAATGATTGACACCAGTTCACATGTTAGAAAATTCTGAAAAACTGCACGCACACCTAGTATGTGTGAATGAACACTCACAAAAAATCTCTGCTCAATTTGCAAGCACACCTAGTTTAGATGGGAAAATTTTATTTCGTTTGTACAAAAAACTGTACGTTCCCTCCTTTTTGGTTTAATTTTTTTGTTCCCTCCTTTATTTAAAATTATCCCCGTTCCCTCCATTTTTTTCGGCTCAAACGAAACCGTCCCGCGCACCCACCCTCCCCCTAAATACGCCCCTCGTATCGCCAGAACCCACGATCTCGTACCACACCTTCCATTCCTATCATCCTCCCTCTCCTCTCGAAGATCTAATCTCGCCTACCTCATCCTCTTCATCACCCAAGATCCGTCTGCCCCGGCGGTGGAAAATGTTCGGCCGCAACAATCTGATCGACCTGACGACCGACATGGACGGCAGCATTCTGGAGGAGAACCCCGGCATGAATATGCAGGAGAACACCGGCAGCCCTGGTAAAGATCAAATTTCTTGTAGTAGGGGTTGTTCAGTCAAACTCTTTCCCTCTCATCTTCTATTCCATATAGATCTATGCATATTTGTGATATTTTGTTGATTCGGGTAAACACCATGAGTTTACCAGTTATATTTGCAAGATCATATCTGCTACAAATGGTTGTTATTGCACGCTCCTTATTACGTATCAAGTCATCACAATCGTTAAAGAAATCAATTTTTTCAGTCGTATAGGTAATGGTCAAGTACTGTAGGGTTTCATGGATTTTAGTTGGTTCAGATGGGTAGACCAAGTATCATGTTTGAGATCCGTGCAAGTTGCCGTCATGATTTATTTTCTGTAAGTCTGTTAAAAATGCCACGTTTATTCAGACTAATACTGAACCTAAATGAAACTGAAACAGACAGCGACAACAGCTAGCGAGCTACAGTAAAAGTGTCGCTCTGAAACTGAACCTTTGTCTGTCAGGCTTATAGTTCTGCACGGACCTCGTACTATTGGATTGGATTGGATTGTATGCTACGATAGTTGTGTCGGTTCAGAAACATAGACATCTGAATTGATAGTTGTCATGTTTTAAGCTATGTGCCATCAATAAATGTATATGCATATAAAATAATTCACTTTATTTTATTTCAGGTAATGAAGACATATCAGAAGTTGCATATGAGAAAATTAGGAAGCTAGCGATGGAACAGAATGCTTCTCGTATGTCTGCACTACTGAAGAAGCAAGCTGAAGGAAATGGTGAACAAATGCAAGATTTTGACTCTATAGCAAGAACTTTTGTCTACGGTGGTTCAAGCACCCGAAAGAAGAAGGCTCCTGGACCGCACTGGATGTACTACGATTCAGTATGTTCTGTGCGACACCATGCTTTTATGAATCATGTTTGTTCAGTTATAGCTTGTGCATTCATATGTTTTT
Organism: Poa pratensis; assembly: GCA_947311845.1. Taxonomy (NCBI): domain Eukaryota; kingdom Viridiplantae; phylum Streptophyta; class Magnoliopsida; order Poales; family Poaceae; genus Poa; species Poa pratensis. Next base: position 33,577,747 of record CAMZMU010000091.1, on the reverse strand, counting down.
ACTCCATGGCTTACTAGGGAATCAACGGGAAGAGTACAATGAACCAGATAGGTGAGACAAGTCGCTCTACAAGCAAGGATGCTAGCGAGGAATATGCAGTGCGTACTTATCAGTAAAATTCAGTTGTACCTAATCATTGCACTTATAACTTGTGCACTAATATATTTTAACTTTATGATAAATTATGCAATTCAGGGGAGGTATGAATTGAACCAATTAGGTGCGACAAGTACCTTCATAAGGAGCATCTATGGTGGCGACGTATGTGCAGTAACTGGCTATCCCTCTGAAAACCTTACCTCTTCACTAAATTTTTCATATACTCTTCTTATTTACCTGTTTCGAAACCCTTATAGGTTCCTCCTGTCTTCAAGATTACTGAGACGCGCGAAGCAACTCCTATTGAAGTTTTTAAAATAACCAAAACAAACAGTGCTGGTATCATGAGCAAGGATGCACAAGCTGCTTATGTAAGTAAAATGTTTACATTTTCTTGTAGCATTATTATGTACTGTTTCTTGCACCTGACAAAAAAAATACTCGTATCCTATGGCAGGATGAAATGATCCTTGCAAAAATGGGTCCACACATGAAAGATGAGCCTCCCCGAACTGATCAGCAGATTTGTGAAGATGTCCTCAAGAAACGCAGAATGAAAGGCATTTTCCTGTCAGACTTGGGGACTACATCTAGCATGACATCTGCAATCATCCCAGAGTTTGAAGGAATACTAGAAGATCATGAGCAACAGTCCTTACCTACATCTCCAAGGTACCAGCAACTGCAGGCAAGGATACAGGCCGTGGAAGAAAGAACTGAAGACCTGAAAAGGAAGCACACAGAATATGAAGCTCTGCACAAGGCTTATGATGACATGACTTATGAAATAAAATCGAGGCAGCAAGAGATGGATGCACTTCTTGGTTATCTCCTCAGGACATGTAAATCACCTAGTTGACCAAATAAGCAGCAAACCTTGCCCGCCAGTAGTGTTTTCTTCATGAAAACTTGATTTCATCCACATTTATGCCTACTATCTTTCATTTTCGTGTGCTATTGTAACAGTTGGTGTCAGTCAGACATTAAGTATTTTGTGTGCCTGAATTATAAGTGCAATAATGTTTTATCGGCACATTTCCAAATGGTTCATTTGAATTCTTTTTATTTACAAATTGCCTCAAAATTTGCAAATATTGAAAATTTTCCATCGCCTAACAACCGTGACAAAATTTGTTAAGCGTCACAGCCTTCTGTCCCACATGTCAGCAAACCGGTGGGTCCCACACGTCAGCAAACCGGTGGGTCCCACATGTCAGCAAACCGGGGGGTCCCACATGTCAGCAAACCGGTGGGTCCCACATGTCAGCATTGTGTGGACCCATTTTACGTCATGCCACGTCAGCAGAGCACGGACCCACATGTCAGCATACACGTCAACAGACACGTCGAGTGCCACCTAAACAGCCACATGTCAGCATCCACGTCTACAGCCACGTAAACGACCACATCATCTTCATTGACCGAAGTCAGCAGCTTTGACCGCTGACGAACCAATCAATGACACGATTTTTGTCACGCATTGCGTTCATCGGTGACAAATTTACGAATGAGCAGTGACAAATAATTTTGTCATGCATTCCATTAATGCGTGACGCGAAAAAACGCGTCACCGATGAGCCATAATGCGTGACGCGAATTTGTCGTGGCGTCACTATTTTGTAATCTGTGACGAGGATTTTGTGACGGGCTTAGTGACGCCCTAATGTCGTCACGAGGGGGTAATCCGTGACAAATTTCGTTAATAAGTGACAAAATGACCGTGTCACAAAAAGTCAATTCGGTTGTAGTGTATACTTGAGAATTTTTGGGACCAAAATGATAAGGTAACTACTGAACAAAATAATTTTTTAGATGCTGATTTTACTGAACAAGAGGTTAAAGATGCAGTGTTTGGCTCATATGCTGAAGGTGCACCTGGCCCTGATGGCGTCTCTTTCTTATTTTATCAGCATTTTTGGGATCTTATTAAAGATGATCTGATTGCTCTACTTAATGACTGGAATAAGGGTGAGCTAGATCTTTTTAGATTGAACTTTTCTTTGCTCACTCTAATTCCCAAGGAACCTGATGCTGTTAGTATACAGAAATTCAGACATATTGCTTTAACAAATTGTAGTTTTAAGATTTTTTCTAAATGTGCTACAAATAGACTTGGTGTTATTTGTGAGACTTTAATTTCTCAGAATCAAACAGCCTTCATTAGAGGGAGATATATTCTTGAGAGTGTGGTCTCAGCCCATGAAATTATTCATGATGTGGTGAGAACCAATCAAAGTGGTTTTATCTTTAAATTGGATTATGAAAAAGCTTATGATAGAATTGATAGAGCTTTCCTCATTAGAGTTCTTGAAACTAGGGGTTTTAGCCCCAAGTGGGTTGCCCTGATCAAAACATTACTAGTTAATGGTTCAGTTGGGGTTAGAATTAATGATATAAACAGTGATTACTTTATTGCTGGGAGGGGTGTTAGGCAGGGGGATCCTATCTCCCCTTTGCTCTTCAATCTCACAGCCGAGGTTTTCACCAAAATGCTGATTAAAGCAGCTAGCTGTGACCAGGTTACTGGCCTGCTGACAAGTTTTAACCAAACAGGAGTGGTCAGCATGCAGTATGCAGATGACACACTCCTGTTCATGTCTAATGAGACAGACAAAATTAGAAATTTAAAATGGATTTTGTCTTGCTTTGAACAAATGTCAGGTATGAGGATCAATTTCCATAAATGTGATCTCATTCCTATTAATGTAGATGAGGATCAAGCTTGAGTGGTAGCTCAGATACTTAGTTGTAAGCTTGGTGAATTCCCACTAAAATATTTGGGAGTGCCTCTTCATTATAAAAAGCTTAGAAGAGAGGATTTGCAACCTTTGGTTGATAAAATCCTAGGGCAAGCTGGTGGCTGGAGAGGGAAACTACTCTCCCATGTTGCAAAACTAGAACTTGTTAGGAGTGTCCTAGCTAGTATACCAGTGTATCTGATGAGTGTGATTAAGTTCCCCAAGTGGGCTATAGTCCTTATAAATTCACAAATGGCTCATTGCCTTTGGGATAACTATGAGGGGCATTTCAAGTATCATCTTGCTAACTGGGGGCTTGTGTCACAAAAAAAGGAATATGGGGGCCTGGGGATCCCTAACTTAGCAGAACTGAATCTCTGCCTATTAGCTTCTTGCGTTAAAAGGTATCAACTTGATGACCACAAGCTGTGGAAGCAGATTATTGATCATAAGTATAGGGTCAATAACCCAAACATCTTCTGCTGTAGTTCTGTTGGGGCCTCCCCCTTTTGGAAAGGGGTTTTATGGGCGGCCCAAGCAGCAAAAATGGGGTACCAGTGGAGAGTGGGTAATGGTAGAAAAGTGAAGTTCTGGGAGGACCAATGGTTTGGTCCTTCTAGCTTAGCTGTCCAGTACTGGGAAATCTATGTCCTAGCTAATGAAAAAACAGCCACTATCGCTGAGGTGTGGGATGGTGAGCAACTAAAGGTTACCTTTAGGAGATGTTTGAATCAGAAACTTTTGCAACAATGGTTTGAAATTCTGCAGATTGCGCAGTCCCTGCACATTAGTGATGAGGATGACTGCCTCCTGTGGAAGTTGGACTCAAAGCATATTTACTCTGTCAAATCTTTTTATGCTGTGGTGAACTTTAGAGGAATCACCCCTGTGGATGTTGCCTCAGTTTGGGAGATTAAAGTGCCCCCAAAAATTCATTTCTTTCTTTGGCTAGTGTCACATAACAAGTTGCTCACTATAGACAACCTTGTTAAAAGGCAAAATATAAATGACTTGACTTGCCTCTTTTGTAATGAGGAAGAATCTAGTGATCACCTTTTCTGTGACTGTGTGGTTGCTAAAAAGCTCTGGGCCAATGTACAGATGATACTAGGTGTGGATAGATGCATTTACACTATTTGCAGGATCACAAGTATGTGGTCTGACAAGAATAAATTAGTGGAAAATGTTGTCCATGCTTCCATTTTGTGGGCTTTGTGGCTTGTAAGAAACAGTAGTTTCTTTAATCATGATGTTTGGCTTGGGCTGCAGGTGATTTGGAGAAGAGCTGCCTACAACCTTGCCCAATGGAGCATTCTGTCCTCGGGAAGAGACAGAGAGAAGATCCTGGATATGGGGAAGGCCATGGAGCATCTAGCTCAGGCACCTCCACAATTATCCTGGGATCCTGGGTGAATCTGCAGAGGCTCACTGGCGCTGAGCTTGTTCTTACTGATGACATTCGCCTCGTCAACGACAATGAGTGGAAATTTACCACTGAAGAGCTGGACACACGGCTGAGGGAGAACTCACTGGAGCTCATCAGAGACGGTCATCTGCTTAGGGTAGTTTGATTTGGAGTTGAGTTGGTCCTTCCTTTCTTAAGCTTTGTGGTGTTGCAGTTCGGTTGTCGCTTTGACTTAGATGGAGACTATGACTTGTAAAAGGCTATGCACTGCTTTAGCTAGGCTTTCCTTTTGCTGGTCTGTAATAATTCTTGGAGCCTGCGTCGGCTACTCCCGGGTGCTAACCTGAATGTTGTAAGGTGGTTTCATTTTTCTAAATGGAACCGGGGCGGAGCCCTTTATTTCTAAAAAAAATTCTCAGTTGTCCAAATATCTTATACGAGGAGAATTGAATGTCCCAATACCAGGCTTCGAGGCCTTGGTATTTTACACCTCGACAAGTTCGTCTCAGCTCTTACGCACGATGGCTTTGACTTGAATGGGGGGTGTTATATCAAGTATTGGATTCGTCTTGGAAACCCTGCAATGAGCCAATGATAATGATAGAGATTTTTGCGACAGCCACATTTGTTACGGTTGGGAATGGTGATAAGGCAAGATTTTGGACGTCGGCCTGATTAAACGGTATTCGCCTGAAGGACATTGCCCCGAAGGTTTTTGAAGAAACCAATAGGAAGAATTGTTGGGTCAAGAAGGCGCTGGAAAATAAGTCAACTCCCTCAACATGCAACATGGTTTCGATATAGACCACATATAGCAATTTGTCTCCCTTTGGGAATTGGTCTCCGATGTTAACCTTTCCAATCACTTATCGATATAGTGTGCAGGCATCATCTCCACCTCCCTTGATGCTTTTATTTTGGAGGTGTTGGGCGCCTCCAAAATGCACATTTTTTGCTTGGTTGGTTATGCAAAATAGGATGTGTACGAGATATCGTTTCCAACGTAGGGGGTGACAAAATTATGGGGGTTGTCAGCTTTACAACCAAGTGCAAGAATCAGCGAAGAAACTTCTCTACAAGTGTTGTTTCACCACGTGAATTTAGAAGCAAATCCTTACATGTTGTGGTTGCCACGGTGTCATTCTAGTGTACTGGGCCAATGAGACACGTCCGTCAATATAACCTCATCAACGTCATTGCAAAGCTTGCGATTAATCATGGCGTTGCTGGGAAGGCCAAGTTCTCCATGATCATGCTTATTACTTGAGAGGTTTGGAAAGAGCATAATTCAAGGGTGTTTCCGCATATAGCCTCATCAACGGTTTTTGTTATCTCTAAAATTATAGACGAGGCGAGAGCATGGTGTATGGCCAGGGCCAAAAAAAGTTAGCAGTGTAACCCCGGGAGAGTAATCTCCATTGTAAAGTCCTAGGACTTGTACTATGCACTTATATCTAAAATATTTTCTTTTGCAACGCAAATAACAGTAGGGAAGGGCCTTAATGCGCCATTTTCAATTTATAAAAAGACATATGCACATGGTCGTTGTCGTGTCTCGATGCACGGACACCGGGAGTAGAGGATACCCCCTTTTAGGTTCGGCACGGGGCGCGAAGGAGGCTGAGAATCGTCTTCGTGGGCGGAGTCGGGGTCAAGCTCTCCTCTCCACGATCAAAGCATGCAACCAAAGGGACACAAGGAGCTACCCAGGTTCAGGCCGCCCGGAGGCTAAAAGCCCTACTCCTGCATGTCTGGATTGATGGGTTCTTCATAGTGTGGCTTACAATGGAGCCTCCGGATGAGGTACCCGGAAGGGTGTTGGCTGGAGGTAGAAGAAGGACAGATCCTGACCCGGAGGAGATCACCTTCCCCTTCACCTTCGCAGCCCTAGTCTAGTCTTGCTCTGGCTCGACTTGTTCCTGGTCCGACCTCCCCTCCTCCGTGCCTTGGTCCTCCTTTTATAGGCCAAGGGGTTGCCACAGGGTCACGTGAGGGGCACGAGGGACCTTCGGCGTGAAGGACCCTCCTTGGCTAGTTTAGGGGGAGACGTGGCCTCTTCTCAGCCAAGCGTCTCCTTTGGGTTAGGTGGGAGCATCCGCCTTGGAGTGGACAGAGGCTGACACCACCACGGGCTCTGCCTCCTGCCCGCGCCACCTTCATCTTGCTTCCCAAGTCTTCTGAGGTCTTCTAGCATGAGGTGGAGAGCTTATCCACAGTGGTGCGGAGAAGTACCCGAGAGGGAGCCTGGCCTCCTGCCGGGAACTCGGGCTCTCGGGTCCTTCCTTGCCTTCTTGCTTGGTTCGGGGACCCGGCAGGCCCCCAGGACCGGAGCCCTTTGTCGGTGAAGGTCTTGCTTGGTCTTCGCGGGGTCTGATGGTGAACCCGCCAGCTTGTCTTGAGTCTTGGCCTTGTCCATCTTCATCTTCGGCCCACAAGGGGTGAACCCACTTTGGCAGCACTAGGAGAACCCCATGTTCCACTGCTGCGACAGTAGCCCCTGGGCATGGTCCCGGCGGCTCTGGCTCCAGCTGCCGGGGCTATGGCCTAAAGACAGGTCAAAGTGGGTCCCCGGGCATCTGGTCATCCTTGCTTTGCTCCGTCAGGGACCCACCGAGGCGAGGTAGAGACGAGCCCCCGGGTCCTCTTGACCGAGTCGCAGTGAACGTTGCGATCCGTGCGGACTCCGTGCTTATCTTGGAATCCAACGGGCAGCACGCGCAGGAACCGGCACGCCCCCTCGATCCCCACGTCCGTCGGAGTAATGGGGCCGCGACGCGACGTGAGGGGTGCCTTATAAGCCAAGGCTGGCTTCCACTGTAGACGTTACTCTCTAGATTCGCTGAAATCCCCGAAATCGCGGCGCGAGAGATTCTTCTTCCCCGACTTCGCCAAGCGCCGCCCTCCGCCTTGGCCACCGTAATCCGCCGCCACCCCTCGTCCTTGCCCCCAACCCATGCCGCCTAGGCGGGATAGGATAGGAGTGAGGAAAATGTCGCAATCTGCCGCCGAGAAGATGGCGATGGAAGCTTCTCTGGCCGAGGCGCCGCCTTCAAGGAGGGTGGCTCAAGCTCTTTTCTCTCCCAGTGAGTATGCATCTGAGGAAACCATTCAGCGCGTCCGCCAATCTCTGGCCGCGAGCTTCCGTGGTGCAGAGGGAGTGGTGGTGCGCCCTGGGAGCGGACCTCAACGGGAAGGCGAGGTGATTACTTTCCACGACTTCTCCGTCCGTCATCGGCCTTCTTCCTCCGTTCTCCGAGTTCCTTGTGGCAATCTTGGAAGCTTACGGGTTGCATATGCTGCACTTGCATCCTAATGCCGTGATGATTTTTCCCACCTTCGCCTATGCCTGCGAGGCGTTTGTGGGCGTCATGCCCTCGGTGGCCTTGTTCCGCTGATTGCTAGGCGTGCCTGCTCGTTGAGAGACCCCAAGAGGAAGGTTTGATGTAGTCTAGCAGCAAGTTTTCCCTCAGTATGAAACCAAGGTTTATCGAACCAGTCGGAGCAACAACTCTTCGGAAGGTTGTCAGCATCGAAATATGATGCGGCGCAACACCAGGGATTCCGGCGCTGACGTGGACCTGCACACAACACAATCAAAATACTTTGCCCCAACGAAACAGTGAGGTTGTCAATCTCACCGGCTTGCTGAAAACAAAGAATTAAACGTCTCGTGTGGAAAATGAGTATTAAATTGCAGCGAATGAAAAAGAAACAGTTTGCAGTTTGTGGTTGTTTAATCAGTGTAAAAGAATGGACCGGGGTCCACAGTTCACTAGTGGTGTCTCTCCATAAAAGATAACTAACATGTTGGCTAAACAAATTACAGCTGGGCAATTGACAAATAGTGAGCGCATGACAATGCATAAATATGACATGATGATTACTATGGTATTTAATTGGGCATTACGACAAAATACATAGACCGTTATCCAACAGCATCTATGACTAATAATCCACCGCCGGGTTGTCATCCGAGTTCCCCGTTAGTATTAAGTTGCAAGTAACGGATAATCGCATTAAGTAAAGCGCGTAATGTAAACAAACACATATGCCCGTGGACATAGCATCGTTAGGTTACCCCTAGTGGCAACAGCACATCCACAACCTTAGAACTTTCTGTCACTGTCCCAGATTAAATGGAGGCATGAACCCACTATCTAGCATAAATACTCTCTCTTGGAGTTACAAACATCTACTTGGCCAAAACATCTACGAGTAACGGAAAGCATGCAAAATCATAAATAACATAGGGCATAGATTGATAATCAACTTGACATAGTATTCAATATTCATCGGATCCCAGCAAACACAACATGTAGCATTACAATAATATGATCTTGATCATGTAGGGCAGCTCACAAGATCTAAACATGATGGCACAAAGTGGAGAGACAACCATCTAGCTACTGCTATGGACCCGTAGTCCAAGGATGAACTACTCACGCATCACTCCGGAGGCAGGCATGGCGATGTAGAAGCCTCCGGTGACGATTCCCCTCTCCGGCAGGGTGCCGGGAAGAGGTTTTGGACCCTCCCGAGCTAGGGTTGACGGCGGCGACGTCTCTGGAACTTTTCGTGGATTTTGGCTCTCGCCCTTAGGGTTATTTTCTCGGGGGGAAGTAGGCGAAAGGGCGGCGGCTGGAGGCAACCGTGGGGCCCACACGCACCCTGGGCGCGCCAGAGGGGGGCCCCGCGCCCTGGCCACGTGTGGGGCCCACGTGGCTCTCCTCTGTTGATCCGTTCGTCCATCTGATGTGTTCTGGCAAAATAGGGACACCCGTGAAGTTTCGTCCAATTCCAAGAATATTTCCTGACTATCTTTTCTGGAATACAAAAACAGCAGAAAACAGTAACTGGCAGTTCGGCATCTTGTTAATAGGTTAGTCCCAAAAAATGTATAAAAGTGCCATAAAGTAGATGCAAAACATGTAACAATTGGTATAAAACAAGCATGGAACATCAAAAATTATAGATACGTTGGAGACGTATCATCCGCCATTACTTCGTTCCCCGCTTGGGGAAGTCCAAGTGGATTGCTGGCGGCGTCTCTTTTTGCCTCCGGAGTGATGCGGCGCATCAGTACCCGGAAACCTTCACCAAGGCCTCCGTGGACGAGTGGAGGCACAACTGGTACTTCGTTCAAGCTGATGGGACCAACCTCCATCTGATGACTCCATTTTATCCAGCGGAGTGATTGGCGCATTCCAAAGAGAGGAGTTCTCAATGGGAAGTCCTGGCTCCGGCCATTAACAGGTTGGCAGCGCTCCGCGCAAGAGGAGTGACGGGCGCCATGATTTTGGCAGACTTTCTTCGCAGAGGGATTGCTCCCTTGCAGTTCCGGAGCCGCCCGCTCTGCGAACTTAATCAGGTGGGTAGCAGCCTTCCACGGTCCATCTTCCACTTGACAGAGACTACCTGGGCTCTGACCATGGGCTATGTGTTGCCATGGGTTCCCTTTGAATTCCAGGATGAGGTCTTGCCACTGTTTGAGGACCCAGATGCTGACATAATCCGATCTTCAATGCCATCGTGCAATGAGTACGGGGTGGCGGGTACCACCAAGATTGAGCCCCCGCCGGCACCCAAAACACGCAGCCTCCGAGGAGAGAGGCCAAGGGGGCAAAGCCTTGCCCACGGAGACGTTTCCCCTGAAGAACCCGGGTCTTCGGATGACGAAGGCGACGAGGTGGCTCCTCCGGGTGCGCCTTGCGGGCGAGGAGGCCCCGGGACCCCTCCCGTGACGGCGACGAACCTGCCGGGCGCTGGACCTCTGGAGCAGCCAGCGCCGTCGGGCTCGCCGTCGATGCAGGATTCTGACCAGGCGTCGGAAGCTATCCCTCCTCCCCTTGTAGACGTGGAGGTTGGGGAGGAGAGCCTGTCCTTGCCTGGCCTCTTTGATGACTTGGCGAATAAGAGGTGGAGCTTCTCCGGATTGAAGAGGGCTCGCCGGTAAGCCTTGCTGGCAACTGGCCTTGATCGTGAAGTTGCTTCTCTTTCGCCATCGCCCTGACTTTTCTGCTCTTGTCTCTTGCATAGGAGCCCGACACCAGAGTGGCCAAGCAAGCGGGCCCGGAGAGGCGAAGATGCCGACGCGACGAGCTCTACTGATGCCTCAGACGGGGACGACTCCGAGCCCCCGATCCCCCGGCCCGCTCCTCGGGTAGCGGAGGTGGCTCCAGTCGTCGTAGACGAAGCCGAGGCAGCTCGCGCGGAAGCCCCCGGGGAAAGGCGTGACGTGGATCCCCGAGCGACTTCTGAACCACGCAGACTCGAAGCAGGCGGGTTCATCCCCAGGGGCTCGGCCCCCGGGAATGCTGATCCCCGCCTTGAACCCGGGAGGGTCGAGGAAGGCCCCGGGTTCTCCAAGACATTCTCCAGTGTCTTGGAGTTCTTGTCCTTTGCCCGCGCCGAACTGGCGCGGTTGGTGCCCCCGACCTCCGGCGGTGGGGAGCACTCGCAAGCTTGCGAACGGCAGCTTGCCACGGGTGAGGAGGCTCTCGATGCCAGAGAGCTGAAGCTGGCAGCAAACGAAGAATTGCTCTACGCTCGGGAGCGGCGAATAGCCAGCCACGAGAGAGAGTTGGAGCAGCGAAAGGCCGAGCTGGAAGACGAAGAACGCCGCTACCTCGGCACCATTGAGGAGCTCCAGATCAGAACGGTGGAGGACGGGGCCCGCCTTGAGCAAAGCTTGGAGAATGTGGCTAGCTGGGCTCGCACCGAGGTCGAGCATGACCTTCGAGCCAAAAGCAGAGCCGTTTCTTCACTGGGCAAGCAGGTTTCCAAACTCCAGAGCGAGCTCAGGAGCGAGGGGGAGAAGCGAGAGCAGGCCACCAAAGATTTCCAGAGAGCTAGGAGTGAAAGAGACAACCACTAGTACAGAACGACACATCGGATACCCCTCTATGTAAACGGCACGAGTTAGGCGATAGAGAATCACGATTCTAGCGTTGCGGACGAGGCCTGGCAGAGGCTGGTCCGTCAACATTGGTTACGGAGAATTTTATATCTCCGTTACCAAAAGTATTGGCAACGGTCGTATATTTGTCTCCGTTTCCAATATGTATCTCTATGGCTACGGTTGTTTATGTATATCCGTTTGCGATGTGCTTGGGAAATTGCAGTTGCAATCTGGAAGCGTGCCTGTTCAATGCGGCTTAATTCACGAGGGATTGGAACCGCCTGCTCGACGCTAATGAAATGTGACCGGAACCGCGCGAAGCCAGGCAGGTCCCGCATTCTCCCTTTCGTTCTCTCCCACATTATCTACCACACTAGCACAACCGCCATGGAGTAACCCTGGTGGCAGAATGAGGAAGTCCCGAGCAACGACGCGAGCGTGGAAGACCGCGGTGAAGTTCCATGGTGGGATCAAGACGGGCTGCCGGACTCGGACCCCGACGTCTCGGACCCGCCATCTTCACGCTCTGTAGAAGACGACTCAGACGACTCGGACCCGCCGTCTTCACGCGAAGGAGAAGACGACTCCGAAGAGGACGAGTCACCGGAGGAAGAGGAGCCGGAGCCGTATTCTAGCCAGGAAGAATACGACGCCGCCGACGACGACGACGACGAGGAGGCGTCGGAGGAGGCGCCGGAGGAGGAGGCATCGGAGGAGGAGGCCCAGAGAAGGACGCGCCGGAGGAGGACGCGCCGGAGAAGGAGGATCACGCTCCGGAGAAGGAGGCGCGAGAGGAGGATTCGCCGGAGAAGGACGCACGGCCGGAGAAGGAGGAGCACGAGCCGGAGGAGGAGGAGGAGCACGCGCCTGAGCAGAAGGCAACCGGCAAGAAGCGACGCCGCGCCGCGGATGACAATGGCGCGGAGGCAGGGCATAAGCAGAACAAGTAGAGTAGATAGTTAGTTCAATTACTCTATCGATCCTTTGTAAGTAGGCCCAGTGTGTCAGTGAAGAAATTAGAGGAAACGGTTGTTTATCGCCTCCGTTTGCGATGTTATATGATATAAATTTGCCACTGCGGCAACCCTAACACTCTCGCTCTCACTCTCACTCCACAGTCATAGTGTGGCGGCGGCTCCAGACCTAACCCTTATCTCGCAGATCTGAGCGGCGCGTCCGGTCGGCATCGCCGTCGTGCATCTTCCCCCAGCGGCGCGTCGGCGCATCTTCCCCTAGCGGCGCGTCGTGAGCCGCCGCGCATCCCCCAAGCGGCTCGTCGGCGAGCCGCCGCGCATCTTCCCCGAGTATGTCGCCGACGCGGATCTACTGGTCTATTGCCGTGCATCTTCCCCGGGTATGTAGCCGACTAGATCTTACATTTTATTTGAAGTAGGACAGAAAACTTGTCTAGTATTTGAAGTCTACTATTGTGTTCTGTCTAGTGCCGATGATGAATACACCCCTTGACACTAGATCTTACATTTTATTTAAAGTAGCATCTACCGATCTAGTATTGTAGTACTGTCTAGTATTGTAGTATTGTGTTCTGTCTAGTATTGTAGTACTGCCGATGATGAATACACCCCTCAACACTAGATCTTACATTTTATTTGAAGTAGCATAGAAAACTTGTCTAGTATTTGAAGTCTAGTATTGTGCTGTGTTTGTTTTTAGTACTGCCAATGATGAATACTCCCTCCGTTCGGAATTAGTCTACATTCTAGCTACAAAATTTGTTCGCAATTAGTCTACATCCTGAGTGGGTCCCACCTCGATTTACTTTTCCAATGCAGGGATTGCATTAGTTAAGATGGATTTAACCAATGAGATGCTTTGTTTCTTGTGAGATCATAATTATGATGCATGGTGGGGTGTGCAAAAGTAGTACTAATAAATGCAGCCTAATTTGTCTGAATTTTCTAGAATGTAGACTAAAAGCGAACGGAGGGAGTACATCGCTCAATACTAAATGTGCTAATCCTTTGTCAATGTGCTAATCCTCGTTATGGTTTTCTGTAGCTAGTGTATGAAGTAATAGTATATTTCGGCGACAATGTATAAAAATGGTGAGGCAATTGAAGGTAACATCACCTTCAAGTTCTGCCTCCAAATCGTTTCGATCGGACAGCAAGCACATGGATATAGGCGCTTAAGGTGTAAACTGTTTTCATCTTAAATTGTATTTATGTCATGTAGCATCATATTTGGTCTTTTCTAACTAGACATCCATGTATTTTATATGCAGAAGCGCCATGCAGATCCAAACAAGCTTTAAAAGAGCTAAATACAAAGTGGGATCATATCCGTGAACCGTCGCTGTTGTGACGTTTTGCTGCACTGTTCAAAACACTTTTTTAATTAAGAGTGTCTTGGACAGTGTGGCCGAAATGTCACAGCGGTGGCCGAAATTCCGTTTTCGGCGCTTCGGAACTGAGGAAGAAGGTGGAGCTGGAGAAGAGTGGAGTGTCATAAAAGTTAAGTTTAGGGAGGCATGAGAATGATAGGATTAGCGAGGCATGTGTAACTCATCTTTTGATGCTATGTAATGATGACAATTCTTATATACGTTATGAATGGATTTGCTAGCAACTTTGTGCTTCTGCTGTGAGATTTTGAATGTCAATTGGCAACCGCATTGCTGCTGTAGGCTTCTGAAGAAACCTCAATGCAAACGAGTAAAATAGAATCTCCGTTACTGATGCACCGATATATCGGAAACGGAGATTGGTCGGCAACCGTAGCCAACTTAAGCCTCATCGGTGACGGTTTTTTGCCTCCGTTCCCGATTAGGTCCTTCACATCAGTCACGGACGCGGGGACACGGACCCTTTCTCCGTTGCCGAAGGGGTTTTTGGCCCGTTTCCGATGTGTCGTTCTGTACTAGTGAACTTATCCGCTCAGGCTGGGCTGATGGCTGCCACAATTGAGGCGCAGAAGCAAACTCTCAAGGCAGCTGAGAAGTTCAAGCAGGAGGCCACGGCTGGCCGCCTCGCCATGGAAAGGAAGATCCGGGAACTGGGCGAGGCGATCGATTTCTGGAAGGACAAAGACAAGCGCATGACTGCTCTTCGCAAGAAAGAGGCAAAGGAGCTGGATGATGGGCGGACGGCGATGGAGGCGTCCAAATCTCAAGCTCAGATTGCGTGGCACCAACCTGAGCAGGCGTCCAACCAGCTGAAGATAGTGCATGCCGAATTGGCGGAGGCGAAAGACGCACTTGAGAAGGAGCAGCGGCGGTTCACACTCCACCGCCGCGATGACTCCAACATCTTGCTCCAGATGAATCACGGGTCCTTGGACATTGTGAGGGAGCTCACGAACTTGGGGGTGCCTTCTCCGCCTGTCCTCATGGCTGATCATTCCACCTCCTTCGTCCGCAATCCCGGGTTCTTGAAGTACGTGGCCTCGCTCATCAAGGGCATCAAGGAGCAGGCTAGCAGAGCTACCCGCCTGGCCGGGGAACAGGCAGTGAGACAGGTGACGATCCGGTTCGTCACAGCACTCCACCGGCGGTATCCGCAGCTTTCTTTGCTGTCCGAGCTAGAGGCGCCCGAACCCGAGACGCCGCCTCCTCCAGAGGTGTCCCACCAGGTGGAGGAGATCTTGGAGCGTCTTTCCCGCGAAGACGACCCGTGAACCTGTAAAGTCCTGAAAAGGACAATACCAAGGGCCGTGAACCATGATTTTGTACTGATATTGCCAACTGGCTTATGAACTCATGCTTTTGAATGTAAATAACTTCTTCCCAAGATATTTAAGTTTTATTATACTCGTGGGGGCTTAACGCTCTCGGGAAGGATCCAAAGGTGTGAGCGCTAACCAGCCGTGGGCGCTCAGAATGGTCTGAAGTGCTGACACAGGGCGCAACCCCCCAAAGGACCCACCGTTTCCTGACCGCACGGACCTCAGCCCACGACTCCACTGCCCGAGGGAAACTGACAGTGTCATCGCGAAGGCGCTGCCCCAGGATAACGCCCGCTTTCATCTTAGCCAAAGTACATAAAACAGATATACCCGGGAACAAGCCCGTGCAAGCACGTTTATACTTAGCTCGTGTTTTGATTCCTTCAGGCTACCTCGGTGATCGTTTGGTCGCGCTGCCGCCGAGGCGGGTCTTCTATGCCGTATTTCAGACATAATTCTGCCTTGCCCAGCAATTCTTGGCGGGGACAAGGCTTCCAACTGAGATAGCCTTCAATGCCGACCAGGGGCATGACTGACTGGCTTGTGCCGGTCCGGCGACCATTGTGCTACTTGCTCGAGTTACCCGAAGTCCACCTAATTGGTGATCCGGCGACTTGCTGGCGTACTAGAGACGCCGGTCTGGAGACCCTGCTGCTTTCCTTAGCTTACTGGACCCGAATGCTTCTTGCTTGATGACCTGTCAATCTTGCTGGCTTATGCCGGTCCGGAGACCCTGAAGCTGATTTACCCGCGGGACCCTGAAGCCAGCCACTTAGCGATCCAATATTTCTGAGGGGGTCCGCTTGGTCCTGGCTGTATGGTGACAATGTGACTCGGGAGATCCCACTCTCCTCTGGCCAAGTCTCCATAGATAAAGGTTTGTTCCTAGCTAGCTGCAGTTAGCCCTTGACTGTCTTGTGTCTGTGGTGGTGACGGCAACGGACAAGGTTCCGGGGGCTCCTCAGTCTGCGTGGAGGCATTAGCGAAAGTTCTGAAAGATCTTCCCATTTGAGGAATCCCAGCTGTGGCGCCTCCCTTGGTCTTCTTGGGCTTCTTACTGAGAGGGCAATCCCGGCTGATATGCCCTGGTTCTCCACATGTGTAGCAATCCCCGTTCTTCTGGCGTATGTGGATGTCGTTGAACTGTCGGCAATCTTCAAGGTTGTGCCTGTCAGATCTGTGATACACGCACCATACTCCAGGTTTGCCGTTCTTGCCAGGGGGAATGTGGATCTCTTGCGGTATGTAGACGAGAGAATCTTCTTGCCGAGGCTCGCCTTTCGTGTCTTGGTCGAGGCTTTCTTCCTCCGGAAGCGGCACTGTGGTTGGCGCGTCATAACAGAGTTCCTCCTTCAATCCATGCGTCCATGGAGAAAGAGGGACATCAATGTTCGTGGCACCTTCCTCAGGTCTTCCCTTGCTGACCAGAGAGCTGACATAGGCGGCGGAAGGGACGAAACGGACTCCAGAAGTGTGATTTTCAGCAGCGGGCATTGGCGAGGACTCATCAAGAATGAAACCGAGGCCAGGGTACCGCAGGAACTCCAAGGCTGCCTTTCCCTTTCTCTTCCGCGCCATCCTGGCCAAGGAGCCTTGTTGGAGTGCAACAGGCGTGATGCAGATCTTGTCTTGGCCGAAGAACTTGACGATGAGCTTGTTGCCGAAGAAGTGGAGCCTGACGCAGACTCCGAGGTTGTCGACGACGAGCTTGCCGTCGCGGCGGATGTAGAGGAATCCAGCGCTTGCGCCCCCTACCTGGCGCGCCAGATGTCGTGTCTCGATGCACGGACACCGGGAGTAGAGGATACCCCCTTTTAGGCTCGGCACGGGGCGTGAAGGAGGCTGTGAATCGTCTTCGTGGGCGGAGTCGGGGTGAAGCTCTCCTCTCCACGATCAAAGCATGCAACCAAAGGGACACAAGTCTACCCAGGTTCAGGCCGCCCTGAGGCTAAAAGCCCTACTCCTACATGTCTGGATTGATGGGTTCTTCATAGTGTGGCTTACAATGGAGCCTCACGGATGAGGTACCCGGAAGGGTGTTGGCTGGAGGTAGAAGAAGGATAGATCCTGACCCGGAGGAGATCACCTTCCCCTTCACCTTCGCAGCCCTAGTCTAGTCTTGCTCTGGCTCGACTTGTTCCTGGTCCAACCTCCCCTTCTCCGTGTCTTGGTCTTCCTTTTATAGGCCAAGGGGTTGCCACAGGGTCACGTGAGTGGCACGAGGGACCTTGGCGTGAAGGACCCTCCTTGGCTAGTTTAGGGGGAGACGTGGCCTCTTCTCAGCCAAGCGTCTCCTTTGGGTTAGGTGGGAGTGTCCGCCTTGGAGTGGACAGAGGCTGACACCACCACGGGTTGTGCCTCCTGCCCGCGCCACCTTCATCTTACTTCCCAAGTCTTCTGAGATCTTCTAGCATGAGGTGGAGAGCTTATCCACAGTGGTGCGGAGAAGTACCCGAGAGGGAGCCTGGCCTCCTGCCGGGAACTCGGGCTCTCGGGTCCTTCCTTGCCTTCTTGCTTGGTTCGGGGACCCGGCAGGCCCCCAGGACCGGAGCCCTTTGTCGGTGAAGGTTTTGCTTGGTCTTCGCGGGGTCTGATGGTGAACCCGCCAGCTTGACTTGAGTCTTGGCCTTGTCCATCTTCATCTTGGGCCCACAAGGGGTGGACCCACTTTGGCAGCAACAGGGGAACCCCATGTTCCACTGCTGCGACAGTCGTAAAAATACAGTTCGCAAAGTGTGGACCAGTTGGGACATACCCTCTTTAAGACCGGGTTTAGCTCTATGCCTGACAAGATCAAAATATTATTTGAAAAAATTGAAACACGTATCAAAATTAATGGGCTGATCATCTTAATCCATCCTTTTGTTTTTTTGAAGAAAAAAAAATAGTCGATGGTAGGGTGGTCCAAAGGCCTCCAAAGACAAGCTTACAAAATTCAGGCAACGTACTGAGAACATGGTACACTATCAAATAAATCGTACGTCTCTTGCACCAATAGTTGATCAACTTTTTATGAATCCTAGGTCAGACCGATCCGGTGAAGGGGAAATAGCTGGAATATAAATAGCTGGAATTGAGGCAGGATCGCAGTACACCAAACGTGGTACTACAGTACCACTAGACGTAACAAAGAATCGAAAATAATTGCGATGACGGTCCCCTCTTGCTGCCGACCATGGCAACAAGCCAGCCTACTCGGCCGTCCGTGCCATACTACCTAGTCATAGAGCTTTGGGATGTTGAAGAAAGGAGGGCACTGCTCCGCTCTGTCCCCTTGCGTTGCGTCACAAATACAAGCACACGTATTTTCAAATTCTGGACACGTTGATGATGCCATTCAAATGTACTCCCTCCGACCCGTTATATGTGTCGTGAGAATATACCTAATCACATAGGACAACTCAACGGCATAACTCACGACAGATTTTTCGGATGAGAGGGAGTAGTAAAATTCAGATCAGGTAAGCTTTAGGACTCCGGCACCGATGCAACCCAGAATATCTCCCACACGCCACATGTAAGCGCACTTGCTAATCATGCAAAAAAAAAAAAAAAGTGTTATGAAAACCCGAGCAGACAAAGAGATTCGGGGTTGGTTTCACCAAAATCTGCTGGTCGTTTTCAGAGAACGACATGTTCTTTTTTATTGTGCATGTGTGTGTGCGCGCTTAGCTCGCTCGCAGTGCGCACACAGAAAACATAGCACATTTTCTTCAAGAAAATGAAGTGAGAAATAAACTTCCCCCTTTTTGAATGAATTAAGGCAAATCTTTTGCCTTTCGTTCAAAAAAAAGTGAGAAATAAACTATAGGTTAATGCAACCCGGCCATAATCACAACTACACAGTTGTCCGCACAGCGGATCCGCAGAATACAGACACCCGCTCCATGTGAGGCTCTGAAACTGGGAGCGCCTTTTCCTCCCCTTTCTTTTTCGTCCTCGGCGGCGGGGCCCACGGTCCAGCCCACTGCATCCGCAGCGTGAACAATTTGTGCGTGAACGCCCGCGATAAAAAAAAAACATAGTAGGAGCACTAGCCACTCGATCGCGGCGGAGTACAAATTGAACTGCGCTAGACGACAATCGATTCATGGCCGGGCCGTCTCTCGCTGTCGAATATCGTCTCGCTGCTGCAGAGAGCGAATTAAATAGGGCATGTGCTATGGCCACAGAGTAAAAGGAATTGTGGATTGGCCGTTCGTTCGACGCGCCGTACATTTGACGAAAGAGTCGTGTACGTACTACGACCCGTAGACGTTGGAGTGTGGTAGTGCGGTATCGGTAATCGGTATGTCGCGTGTGTCGAGACAGGTGACATGCTCACGTCCGTACGTACGTGGCTCCAAATTTAGTCGCTGCGGCCCTGCCGGAGAATCCCCAAACTGCCGCCTCGAGTTAGAGCATCTTCACTCTCGGCGTCTAAAACGTGTCCGGCGGCAGCGCCGGAGGACACTATTAGTCTAGAAACGCCGCGGGCTATTAGGGGAGGGGGACGCTCCCCACTCGCGACACCAATAGGTTTTCAAAAATCGACGTTTAAATTTGAAAATAGATCGATGTCATACGGATTTCGTTCGAACTAACCGAATTCATTCAAACTAGACTTAATTCATTCAAATTAAACCCTAAACATAATCAGTATGGCGGCACGCCGGGCACCTGCAGTGCGGGCAAGAGCCTGTCTGTGCAGGCAGAGGTGCCCGACGGCATCCAAAGCGGCTGCAGTTGAGGAAGAAGCCGTTGGCGGCCGACGACGACGCATGTGTCGTAGGCAGGGCCACAGACGCCTCAATGGCGAACTGCATGTCGCATGCGTCCCACCGTGGCGAGGGCCACTCACCGTCATCATCATGCTCATCCTCCTCCGTCGCATGTGGAGGTTGAGGTGTCAGCGGTGCCACCGGCACCTGCTCTTCCCTTGCCCGCTGAGCCGCCTCCACCACCTCGTATGGCTGCCTCTCCCTATCAATGCCCGCCAAAAAAAAAATTGTCGGAAGTGTTGGTGAGGATGTCATCGTCAGAGTCGAACCACCCCATCGGTTTCGTCAGGCGTGCCCAAACGACTCCCGGCAGGAAGGGTGTGGGCTGAGCGTGCCGTACTAGATATTAGGCCACGCCGGACGTGAGGCTAGTATTGACGCCGTGAGTAAGCCAAAAAATACGTCCAGCGCACCTAGCTATTGGCTCCCCGAGTGGAGATGCCCATCGAAACATTTTACTCTACCTTTTGCAGTACGATATTCCTGCCAGGTTCAATCACTTAGGTGTACTTCCGTTCAGCATGAGTAGGAAATGAAGAGGTGAAAGAGACGCAGACGTGGACGTGGCTATTCAAAATATTAAACTAATGGAAAAGAATTGCTACCGCCTTTAAAAACCGAGTTGAACAGCCTCCTCGTAGCTAGCACCCCTCGGACGGATCCATCCATGTGCTCGCCGCAGCGCACGGTCGGTTTCCGCCTCCAAAGGCACCGCCCGCGCGCGTGCGGGCGCGCGAAAGGCAGCGAGCAGTGAAAAGAAAGGAGCGCGCGCGCGAAGGGGAAAAGACGAGCCAAAAGCCCCCGTGGATTTCCCGAAATCGCCGCTTCTTTTCATCCGTGATCCCTGGCTATCAGCGCCAATCACACCTTAGTAGTACTAGCTTTTTTACCTTCTTCCCCTCCCAGACGAATCTTGCCGTCTCCCTGTGTTTCCGTTTCGGTTTTGGTTCTACAACGGCGGCGAGGGATGAGGCCGTGGATGTGGTCGCGGCGGCAGGGAGGCAGACAGCGTCGCGCACCCAACAACAAGGAAACAAAAAACACGTCGCCAGGGCCCAACGGAAAGTGAGGTGGAAATTTGGATCTATCCGACGCGCGCATCTCTGTCTGTCTGTTCAATTTATTTTTCACGACAGAAAAGTATGATAGGAGTGATGAATATTTTACCTACTTTTATTTTCGCTTCGATCTGTGGCCTGTGGAGGCGGAGCGCGTCCGGGAGGGAGCAAGCAAATGGGAGAAGGAAAGCGACGGCGAGAAGGACGGACGCGAGCGCGACTGCGCGAGGGTGGCCATGGGGATGCTGTCCTTTTCCGCCCGCTTCCCAGATAAATCCATTATCCGTCTGAAGCTTGAAATACAAAATCTTGGCGTCAAAATAATTAATCAGGTTCGGGAGGATTGGTTTAGGGAGGAAAACACGCTTAGCAAGACAGTGAGACAAGCGACAAGGATATGTGTAAACAAACGAGGCCGAGCGACGGAAAGGCTAGGCTACGGGTATCCGACGGAGGGAAAGGCGTATAAAAATGTCGGGCTGGGCGCCATTCCTATCGCGAAAGGCCGCAGGCAGCAACGGAGGGGGGAGCAGTGGGAGAAAGGACAGAGCGGGACGGGACGAGTGGGCGCCGCTGCGTACGTGGGTCCCGGTCAGCGCCCCAGATTACCGGTCAATCACAGATCCAGAGTGAGTAGTAGGATTATTTATCGGAGTATCAGGGTTTTTACAGCCGAGTTGTGTCTGTGACCGTACGAATAAACGTCGGATATGTTCCGGACAGAGGCACGTCACTGTCGTATATCCACGCACGCCACATAGGGGAGCACAGTCGCGTACAGGATTCAGAAATACCGGGTCAGTTTCAACCTTTTGATGAGCGCATGCAGAATAAAGATATTTCTATTTGATAAAACTAAATTTATGTTGATGAAATTTAAATACAGTAACTTTGAATTCACGTTTGTTTTTCTTTAAAATATTTACTCCTTGTCAGAATATAGTGCTTATGAGATATTTTTTCAAGTCGGATCATTTAAAATTTGACAAATGTTACTCCCTCCGTGTCAAAATACAAGGCGCGCTATTTTTAAGGTGGTCTTTGACACTCAACTTTGACCACCAATATATATCAAAATATATTAAATGAGAATGTATATATATATGATACCGTTGGATTCGTCTTGCAAATTTTTTTAATTTCATATATCTTTATAATAATTTGGGTACATATTATAAGTACAAATCATGGTCAAAGTTACACGGCGTTGACCAGCGGAATTAAAGGGCGCCTTATATTTTGAGACGGAGAGAGTATCTAACAATATCAATATCTGGATTACCAAGTCCATTCCCTCGAATTCACCATGGAGCATATTTTCGTATGGTTTACGTTTGGTATTGTATGTACTTCTTTTGTTCCACAATATAAGATTTTTTTTTCACATACACATGCACCACACATGTATCTAGACACGTTTAATTGCATGTGTCCATTCTTTTTAGTGTGAATCTAGGCATGCATGTGTAACACCTAAAAACATCTTACACTATGGAGCCGAGGGAGAACTTCGTAGTGGGGCGCCCGCTTGGAAGCAGCGCTGGGGCAGATGCCTAGACGGGTAGTGTTATGGAAATAGCCTCACTAAATGTTTTTTCCATCAAACCCTGGTTTGAAAATAGTCTCATTAAATTTGAACATGTTCAGCAAATTAGACTCAAGCCAATTTTTGTATTCAAAGTTCTGGTAGGTTCTACTAAGGTTGAAGTCTCAAGTAAGCTGCCCATTAACCTCGGAATGCATGTCAATATTGTGAAGCTGATTTAAGAAAATATGTTTTCTATCAAGATGACATGTGCCACAGATATTGGTGACAACAAAGCTATCATCGAACTGGGTGGATGTCAATTTAAATGGAATGTAAATCATTTTTTATAGAAGTTCCCCCACAGACTTTAGCACCATACGAAGGTGGCAACAACCCCTCCCACATCTCCACATAGAAGGAAAACATATTTGTGAGATCTTCTTAGTATAAATGGTATATAAGTTTCGCCCTTTGCCAAATCCAAATGGCATCCTCATCGAACGTGGGTGCAAGCATCGATTGACGAATGGGTCGCCGAGGTCTCATCTCTCTTGAAGCAAAATGAAAGTACTTTTGACGAAATGGCCTGCCTGGTTGGAGAAGCTCGCGCTCGAAGCAAAATATGAAGCCGCCAAGATCGAAGCCCAAGCGGATGTTATGAAAGCCGACACGACGAGAATCATGACATTGGTGAATGCCTCACAATTTGTGGTAAAGAAAAGGATGATGCGGAGATCTTTACGGCCCGTCGGTGAGGGCTTGGGATGTGATCACGGAACAGAGCATCCTTTTTCAAAATGGGACTTGTGGAGGCGACAGAGGGGCAGCACCGGCGGCGATGCATGAATTTTGCGTATTTGACATAGCAACGGGCCCTACCAATAGTGTTTTGTGAGCGGAACTTGTAGTTTAGGCTATTTATTTTGCAAAAAATGATCAAAAACTATTAGTAGGGCCCGTTGTGGACGATGCTGGGCCGCCAGCACTAATATGACGACAACATGTGTCGGCCCTCTTATCCGACACAGTTTTAAACCGCCGATTAGAAACGTCGATGAAGATACTCTTACGAGTCACCAAAGATTGTAACAAGAGAGGGATTAATCACCACTTCACCCAACTCGGAGTGTATGAGCAATCCATCTATGGTCTATCAAAGCATGGCATCCCGCTAAGAAGGAATCGGACACAGGCACCCCCGTTCAAAAAAGAAAACGAACACAAACACATTTTCCGACGCAGAAAAAAAAAGTAGAAAGAGGCCAAGATGGTCACAGAGGGGGAGGTGGGTCGAGTTTTATAAATGGGGGCCACGGCGATCCAGATCTATCCACCTCCTGAAACAATAAAAACACACTCCCAAACATCACTGCTAAGAAACACTAGTTGAATGCCCGTGCGTTGCTACGGATTCTACTTTTTTCTTAACGTCTATCAATATAATATATACGAAAATTCATGTGTAAGAAAAAGAAAACACCCATACGATTCCACATCGTTTAAAGTATGTAGATAAAAAGTATAATTTGACATCGTTCGAACATGAAAAAATCTCTACTATCAAATAACAATATCAAATTATGATAAATTATCTTCATTTAGATTTTATTGAGAAGCTGCAAACATTACTTACATATTAATCTTAGAAAAGTTCACATTTCATAAAGATTCCTCGTATATAGAAGTAACAATGGTTAATTTATATTAGAGAGGACTTGTAAAATGGTACAATAAGTTAATAACATATTTGAATTATTATAAGCATTTAAAAATTGGTGGGGGATAAACACTACTATCCTTTTTTTTTTTGCAGTTTATAAGCACTACTATCCTGATGTACGTCTCTCAAAGGAGACAAACTTAGCCTAACATAGGCTTAGCGAAGGAGATTGTGAAAAAATATAGTTGTCATCTCACTTAGTACATTGCAATTTCACAAATAATCACAACCAATTTTTAACCGCCATAGAGTTATTTCTAATCATGATCGGTTTTCCCTTCAAATTGGCAATAAAGATCTCAATTTTCTTCAATTACAGCGTCAAGAGCAGCTAAAACAACACAACAGCAGGGCCAACAAAAATAGAAGGAAGCAATCAGTAAATACTCCAACACGAATAATAGCAAGCAGTAGGGCTTTCTTCCAAAAAAAAAAACAGCAAGAATATCCCACTCTCCCGATCCCCTCACATCCCCATCTCTGCCAGCTCTCTCCCGATCCTTCTCACTCCTCTCAATCTCTCACTCACCTGCACCTACTCCTCACGGCTCACAACCTCACCCATGGCTGCCACCTGCGGCCCCTCGAGCTCCCTCCTATTCTACCGTGCCATACTCACCTGCACTGCTCCCTTCGGCTCCACCTTTGCCACACCCAGCATGGCCGAGCTGCCATCTCACCCAATTCTTCCAGCAAGCTCCGCTCTCTCGATGTGCTCAGGCCGGCGGTGCTCTCTCTAGCGGGCGGCAGCAAGGGAAAGGGGATATGGCGGCCACGGCTCCAAGCGATTATCCTCAGACCTTCCTCCACGGTCCACGCCTCCCCACGCAGGGGAAAGGGGATCCGCACAGAAGCCTCCCCCTGCCCGCGTCGGCCCGCCCAGCGTCGACGCCCACCAACATGGCCCGACGGCCCCCGCCTCGCCTCCTCGCGCCGATTGGCTGGATTCCGCGCACAACAACGATGACGGCGCGCGGCATGGAGCGGAACTGTGACCCGGACAGCACAAACAACACGACGTCATCACCCTCAAGCTGGGTAAGACTTCCGCTCTCCCAAACTGATATGTCGGAATTAGATGGTAAACATGATAGAATCATCAAACTTACCCGAGAGCAAATCGATACATCGACGTGCTCCACCATTTTTTGCCTTCGTAGGTCGTAGCTTTGTGCACATGTCGTGGTGTGCTCGCTGTGCTTGGTTGGTAGGCGCAAAATTTTATTTGGGCAAGGGGGATAGTGCAGACGGATTGGTTATGTGTTAACCAAACCAATGGAGTGAGTATACGTATGCTATTTGTTAGGAAACAAATCGCGGGTGCGCGAGGGATTTGCGACTTGTTATTGTGGCAAACCTGTTTTTCTTTTGGGAAGGTGACCAAGGTAAATTTGGTAATCTTGGATCACAAAATATTTCCTGATAATGTTGATACATAATGTTGGCCGCATTGCTTTTTATGTGATCTGCCTTCTGCAATGTAGGATAATTATTAGATATAATTAATCATTGTCAGATAAGAAATACTCTGGCTAAACAAAACAGGCGTTTCTGAATTCATTCAACTGCCTCAGCATAAAATTTATCTTATTTAGAGGTAATTTGGCAGTCTGACGTTGTTGGTGTGACTTGCCTGTTCCTTTGACTGTGCTTTGTACTTCTTTTTGCCTACCCTGCATACAGTGCAAGGCCTTATTTCCGTATATCTTGCTTCTCAATTATTCTATAGTGAAGTTGACCAGCTCAATTTAGAAAGTTTAAAATTTATTGACTTGGATATTGCAGGTCAGGGATCTTCTTTGTATTCGTTTGTATGCATTGAGTAGTCCAAATTTGGTATACAATATGGAACTCAAGAAGCAGGGCATTCCAATGTGTACGCATGGTGTAGTCCAAATTTGGTATAACATTCACTCTTAGTTCTCTAGAACAGAAATATGTTTGTGAATTGTTTTCCTTTTATTCATTAGAGTCAACCCAATTATTTCAGTGATGACAATATATTTTTGTAGATTCTATATACTCTCTTGATAGAAATGGTGTGTAATTTTAATGTAAACTTGCAGATAGACACGCCCACGAGGATTGATGGGTAAAACAATCACGTAAGTTGAAATCCCAGTCCTACTTGGTTACCTATTTCATATTCAAAATAAATGGTTCTCCAGATATTTGAGCTGCTTTAGAAACAAATAAGTCAGCATGCTACTTAATAGTAGATATGTGTTGCCTTCATATAAATTGTGCCTAAAGTAAATCTGATATGTGAGAATCGGTTGACCGTCATTACCTGCTATATTATTGTGAGGAACTGATTTTTGTAACCCACAATCCTGCTGAGTCCCAATATGAAATGAGTCACATGTAGTTGCACCGGATGTCATATCAAAACTCGGCATACCTATATCAATATGAAATGAGTCAGCTGAACTTCCACAAATGAACCAGCTCTGTACCATAGTAAGCATCACCTTCTCTAGTTGGGGTTAATGGTAGTTGTGTGATGGCTGATTGCACAGTGGCATTATGTGGAGTATAAAATCCTGATTAGAAGAAATCATTAGGTTGGTTGCCTTCATATAAATTGTGCCTAAAGTAAATTTGATATGTGAGAATCGGTTGACCGTCATTACCTGCTATATTATTGTGAGGAACTGATTTTTGTAACCCACAATCCTGCTGAGTCCCAATATGAAATGAGTCACATGTAGTTGCACCGGATGTCATATCAAAACTCGGCATACCTATATCAATATGAAATGAGTCAGTAGTAATACACAAATGAACCAGCTCCGTACCGTAGTAAGCATCACCTTCTGTAGTTGGGGTTAATGGTAGTTGTGTGATGGCTGATTGCACAGTGGCATTATGTGGAGTATGAAATCCTGATTAGAAGAAATCATCAGGTTGGTTGGAGGTCTAGCATTATGTTTTCGAGGAAACCAAATTAAACTTGAAGGTACCAGGTGACCCATTTTGTGTGGTACATGTAGTTTGTTTTCCATTGAGATTAGATGCTGCAGCTTTCTTCCTTGCATATCTCTCCCGATCATATTGTCTCTTCAGTTCTTTTGGATCCACTATTTGTCCTGTGGGTAAAAATATTTTAGACTACATCACCAATTTGGCAGAATAAGTAGTAGTACATCAATGACGATGCTCTTTCTGGTATTAAACATCACCTTCTGTAGTTAGCTTTTGTGTGATAGCTGATTGGCCAGTGACATTTCCTGAAGTGTGAAAGCCTGACAAACACGAACCCATGATGATGCTTATGATAACTGCATTATATGGGCTGGTGTCAATAATGAACATATACCAGGTGATATGGCAGCCGGTGTATTAGATGTACTCTGTACTTCATTGAGTTTAGATCCGGCAATTTTCTTCTTTGCTGCATATCTTTCCCGTTCCCTCTGTCTCTTCAATTCTTTTGGATTTGGTATTACCCCTGCATCGTCATTACATTTTTATTAGATGGTAATAGCTTATTGGAATTAGAAAGAGGTGGTGAGCTCTTTACCCGAATTCCTGGTATTCGTTTGGTCTTGGAATGGAACCCGCTTTGATGATGCCATATGGCACACTGCTGTTAATTTAGTGCCAACAGAAGAAGATGGTACGTTCATATGCCACAATTTAATCATGAGAAGCTAGACGTAAGGGGGGAGCATGTATAGATGCTGCTAACCCTCTGTATTTGAACAAAATTAACTGAACACGACTGAAAAATACACCTAAGTGAGTGCAAATCAAGAATATTTGAGGCCCTTCACCATACGAAATTATGAGTTTAGCAGGAGGACTTGCGAAGATGCATAGAAAAGAAAAGAGGATAGAAGCAAATCTATAGAACAATACTAATTTGACGGATTGTGCAAAGTCCACCGAGTGCAGCAATAATGTAGGTCAGCTTTAGACCGTCAAAAAACATGTCAGCTTTATAAGTGGTTGTAGAATACAAATTTTCTCAGTTAAGCCCATTAAATTTGCAACTACCACCATCATGAGTAAACAAAGTGCACTTGAACAAAAACAAGTCAAACTGAAACAGATTCATTAAGTACTGAACCACCACTAACAGAATCAGAACATGGAATGAGAGACATCGTGGCATCATTCACCAAAATTTCCTGAGTTAAAACGGATTTTGTCAAAGCATTCCACCACTCCTAAGTCTATAGCTGGTGGGAAATGAATATCGGCTACCAAGGGAATGTTGTAACTAATGAAAAAAAAATTATAAGCAATGAAACGAATATATGGAGATTTAAAAGTTGACTCATTCCTCTGAACAAGAGTTGTTCTTAATTTCAAAACAGGCAACAACCTCCTTACCCTGGTAATCATGTTAATTAGTCCAATCTAGGGACATGCCCATCTACAGATCACTCATACTAACCGTCAGAAACAGTGCACCGTATGTAGATACAACAAATCAACAGTAAATTACCTCAGGCTGCCGGGAGAATTTCAATCCTTTCTCACTGCTTGTGTGTAGCATGCGGTTTCTGAATGTCAAAACAGAAAAGTTGGAGCTAAAACGTTGTACACAACCAATAGAGGCCTGTAGAGTACTGAAGGATAAGCAGGAAATGGCATCACGTACATGTTTCAATAAGCTATTTGATTCACCATTACTGACCGTGGTTCTGTCGTTGGTTGGCAGGAATCGAAGGACGTTGAAGATAGCCGGCGTCGTTGGTGCGGCCGGCACGGAAATTGAGTTGTTCCCTGGGTGCCGGCGCAGAAATTGAGTCGTTCCCTGGGTGGACACCGGAGCTTGGCTAAAGTGTGCCCTAGGGCGGCAGTTTTTTGCATTCAAACTGCTTGTGTTGTGGAAGTTCAGCGACCCAGGGCGGTATTTGGGGAAGGAATCAATTTTTAGTCTTTGAGCAATAATGATGATTAACTTCGTTTCCGTGATTGTGGGAAAAGAAAAGGCATGATTTTAGTTTCCTGGTTTGTACGGCAACAGTTTTGGCAACTTTGCGCGAGTGAATTTGTTGGGCCTGGGCCCATTTTACCGATCCATCGCGTGACGCAGCGATCCGGCAGAATTTTCCACCTTGGTTGAACCATACCACGTACTCCCATTTAATAGTAAAGATCACAGGACAGACGCGGTACGTTTTCCCGAAACACCCCCGCGATGTCATCCCCGTCACCGGCGACCCCCTCTTCCCCGGGAAAGCAAAGCGAAGCAGCAGCGGCCAGCTTATAGATAGAGAGATTGGGATACAGCCCGAGGTGGAAGGGAAGGTGCGCACCACCCTCGTGCCGCTGCAACTAGTATAGCATAGCTAGCTAACCCTCGCTGCCACCGCGGGCTCTGGGGATTCATGGAGCTGCTCGTCTCGGGCTCGAGCGTACTGATCTCTTGCTAGTTCTGCAACCAAGGAGGAGAGGGACAGGAGGAGGAAGCAAGGGGGCGTGAGGTTTTCGCTAGGTTGGTTCTCGAGTTCGGTCGATCGGCATGGACGCCTACGAGGCGACGAAGGTGGTGTTCGCGCGGATCCAGGGCCTGGACCCGGACCACGCCGCGAAGATCATGGGCCTCCTGCTCATCCAGGACCACGGCGAGAAGGAGATGATTCGGCTCGCCTTCGGCCCGGAGGCGCTGCTCCACGCCGTCATGGCCAAGGCGCGCAAGGACCTCGGCCTGCTCCCCGGGTCGGGGCCGGGCACGCCGACCTCCGCCCAAGGCGCGGCGGGAGGAGGACACTCGCCGTTCATGCTCTCGCGCCAGAACTCCGGGCGCGGCGGCGGCGGAACGGCGCCCTCGCCGCTGTCGGTCTCGTCGCCCTCGTCGTGGGCCCCGCCTCCGGTGTTCTCCAGGAGCAACAGCGTGAGCAATGGCGCCGCGGAGGAGATGGCCGGTGTCGGGAGGAGCTGATGAGCCCCGCCAACGGCGGTGGTGTCCCGCCGTCGCCGTTCTTCGGCGGGGACTCGCTGATCCTCGACGAGCTCCACCTGCAGGAGCAGCTCGCGTTCCTCAGCGACGGCGGGGGCATGGGAGGAGGTCGTCAGCTCCCGCAGTTCGAGAACGGCGAGTGCCGAAGCCCCGGTGCTGGCGACGGTGGGCTCTTCCCGTACGGCGCCGGGTGGGCCAACGGCGGGCCCGGACACCGCCGGTCCGTGAGCGAGCTCTGCTTCGGCGGCAGTGATGGCCTAGGCTGGAAGCCGTGCCTGTACTACGCGCGCGGGTACTGCAAAAACGGCAGCGCTTGCCGTTTCGTGCACAGCGGTCTCCCCGACGACGCTCTCGCCGGCGCCAAGATGGACCAGGCCTCCATGGAGCAGCAGTGCCAGGATTTCCTCATCCGCTCCAAGTCCCAGCGCCTGGCCGCCGCCGCCGCTGCTTTCCCCTACTCCCCCACAGGCTCCCTCCCCGGCTCCCCCTCCGCGGCCAGCAAGTGCCTGAGCTTGCTCCTGCAGCAGCATCAGCAGCAGAACGAGAACCAGAGGTAATTTTACCACCACCTTCGAGCTCCTTGCATGCGGCTGTCGTTTCTACAAGCAGCAGGATGCCAACGGTTCCTCCGATTCGCAGGGCCGCTGCCGCCGCGGCCGCAGCAGCGCTGATGCTGGGCGGCGACGAAGCGCACAAGTTCATGGGCCGTCCCCGGCTAGACCGCGCCGACTTCGCCAGCATGTTGAACCCGGGGTCCCGGCAGATTTACCTCACCTTCCCGGCGGACAGCACCTTCCGCGAGGAAGACGTCTCCAACTACTTCAGGTACCCACTCCACCTTGCTCGCTCGCACACTAGCGTCCATTGCCGCCCGTGATTCCGTGAGTTTCGCCGGGATTAACTGTGCTCTTCCTCTGAACCGTGTAGCATCTACGGCCCCGTCCACGACGTGCGTATCCCCTACCAGCAGAAGCGCATGTTCGGGTTCGTCACCTTCGTCTACCCGGAGACGGTGAAGCTGATCCTGGCCAAGGGCAACCCGCACTTCATCTGCGACGCCCGCGTGCTCGTCAAGCCCTACAAGGAGAAGGGCAAGGTCCCCGACAAGTTTAGGCAAGCCACCTAACCCCACGGCGATCTTTGCCTCTTGCTTCCGGCAGCAGTAACAACAACAACCCTCATGACCAATAACTTCGATGTTGCTCTGCAGGAAGCAGCAGGGCGAGAGGGTGGACTTCTCCAGCTGCGGCTCTCCCACCGGGTTGGACGCCAGAGACCCTTTCGATCTGCACCAGCTCGGTTCGTCATTGTGACATCCAGTTGCTTGCTGCAATCTTCATGCTCGTTGGTTCTGATCAGATGCATGATAAGTGGGAGCTCATATTCGATGATTGTTGCAATCTTTCAGGTGCGAGGATGCTGCAGCACTCTAACAGCGCTAACGAGATGCTGCTGAGGAGGAAGCTGGAGGAGCAGCAGCAAGCAGCCGAGCTGCAGCACGCGATCGAGCTCCAGAGCCGGCGCCTCATGGGACTGCAGCTGCTGGACCTCAAGTCACGCTCCTTCGCCGGAACCGCGCCTACTCCCATTGGCAACCCGTTTAGTCCCAAGCACACCGCTGTCACCACGCCTAACGATTCACCGCCCGATTCCGGTAAGACATCCCGTGCGACGGAGAAGAACATCGTATCACTTGTCGGAACAACAGATGCAGTGTTGCTAATGTTTCTTGTGCTGACTTGGTAACAGGAGAGCAAGGCAATGGCTGCGGCTTCCTTTTTCCTCACCACAAGGCGGTCAACGGAGCCGATAAGGATGAATCCTCAGGCGATTCCACCAGCCCTAACACTGACAGTGACCAAAGGTAGAATTTAACGCTAAACAAATCAGCATCAGCTTCATCATTTGTTGCTTTCAGCACACTTAGCTTTCATCCATCAGTGCAGGGAAGTAACCATTTCACCAAACTGAACTTTTAGCCCATTGTGCTGTATCTGTATGCAGTGCGGAGCATAACCTGCCGGACAGCCCGTTCGCGTCGCCAACCAAGGCAGCGGCGTTCGCCCGAGGTCCTTTCGCGCCAACTGAGGCCGAGATCTCCGCCGCCTCCACCGGCGGTTGCAACGCAGCTTACATTGGCATCAGCAATGGCGCCAGGAACGGCGGCACTAACCATCTCCTCCCCCTGCATTGGACATACCCTCACCAAAACCTTACTTCTTCCCAATGTCCAGGTATGCTCAACACTACCATCTGTATGGTATCCAGTAGCTAGTTCCGTTTAATATTGCAAATTGTGTAGCAATGTATCTGAGGTCTCATGATTGATTTTGCTGAAAGTATCATGCATGGATGCAGGCTGTCCTCCGATCACGGCGCGATCGGGATGTAAAGTAGCCCTGAATGGAAGTGAGTAATACTACTGCCTAATCATAGTAAGCACCTCGTCTTCAGACACTTTTACAAAGTCCTTCCTGCATAGTAAAATCATACTCGAACGCATGATGCTGTCTTCTTACACTCTCTTCCTCCTCTCTGTTTTGCCCCTGCAGGAATACTAGCAGCAAAGAAAAGAAGAATAGTGCAATATACTAGGAACAAAGAGTGAAGAAGTTGCAGCATAATTTTAGTTTTTAGTTTCAGCCCTCTTTTTTTTTCTTTCTTTCTTTTCCTTCTCCTCTCTCCCAAGCTGATGGTGCCAGCATCTTATTAAACCACAAGAGGAGAATGGTAAAAAAAACAGCAGCCCCAAGGCTTTAAAAATACAGTGTCAGGTACAGTAGGGCCCCTCCTATTACTATTTACCATAATGCATTAGTTACAGTTAGTTAATTACCCCCTAGTACTAGTTCTACTACCAATACTACCACCAAGTCACCAACCCCCCATTGATGTACCACCAAGCTCCTGATAAGCCACCACCACCACCACACAGCCACTGGTCATGTAGCAGCAGCAGCACATTAGGTGTGATGTTTAGCCAAAGATACTAGTACTACAATGTAACAACAGGCAGCATACGCTGGTGGTTTGCTCGCTGTATTGCAAGACAGTACACCGAGATGCACTGGTAATGGACAAAGAAGACAGGCAGGCATAGCTTAGCTAGCTAGTGTGTGTGTTGGTGTATGATTGTATAATTCCACAGGATGAATGAATGAAGATATGAACAGGTCACTAGGTCAGTTCCATGTAGGCTTGTCGATGGGAGAATGGGAAGCAGGACCACTCCGACGCTACGCTGCACCGCGCCGTGCTGCTCCGGCGGTAGGACGAGGTGTCAGCGTTGGCCGTAGATCTTGGTCCCCCTCTCGACTTCGTCAGCAGATTCAGCTCACTATAGAAAATGTTTTTTCTTTCTCTTGTTTTTTATCCTCTTGCTCGTGTAAATCTACCCCGGTCTGCCTGCCCTGTGTATCCATGTTCGTAGTCTCTGCTGAAGTGCTGTTGCTTTCCTCCGTTGCGGCGGCGCACTCGTAGGCAGGGTGGACATGCTTTACTCGGGAGGATGCCACCGCGACGTGTAAAAAAATTACACCGGATGACCACGCCGTCCACATCCGATGATCAAACGAAACGGATGCGAGCGCGACGTGAGAATTTTTCAATACAAAGATCAATGGAGCCATTGAAAAGGAAAGAAACGGGTGCTCGAGATTATTCTCTTTGGAGGACGGCGCGTAGTACGATTGCCGGTAATCATGCCAGCGGCAGAACGAATTCAGTAGTACCGATTTCGTTTCGGTGGTGATGGAGGAGGCGGCCGCGGTGGCTTTTGATGATGGGGAATGGGGATGGTGGTGCGCTCCGGGTATATCGCCCTCCGGACCGGAGGCCGAAAGGCGCCGCGCCGGATTGGACCGGGAGAGAGAGGCCCCAGATGTCGGAGCCGCGCCGGGCGATTAGGAAAGTGCGTGCCGTTTTCGTGTGCTTTCGTCCCCGCGATTAGAGCTAATCGCCGTTGTGATCATTTCCCTTTGCTGTCAGTTCATATGGGTGGAAACTATTGTTATGTATTACATGGACGTGCCTAGCCTAACTGCACAGCTAGGAGCTGGTACCGATGTTGACCAGTGTACGCAATTGCTTAGTAGGGATTTCGGGCGCTCGAATCTAGTGATCTTTTTGTTTAATTTTTTATAAAGTATATTTACAAGTTTCACAAAAACGTGAAAATAGTTCAGCATGTTGCCAATAATGTATCCCACAAACGTGCAATATCTAATAAAAAACGTGTTATCTTGATTTGAAATACTTTATATTTTTAGTCACACAAAAATAGAAAGTGTATGATTTAAATGTATACATTTACAGATCTCTCAAATAAATAAGATTTGTCATCTATACCTAGCTCTGAATATAAACCATTTGAAATCAAGATTTACACATTTGTGTGATATATAACTGATAACAGACAAGATCTGTTTAAGCTTTTAGAAGTTATAAATATGAATTTTTTTTTTTAAAAAAGAGTGACCACTGACTCAGGAAGCAAAAATGACTCCGCGGTCGTTGTACTACTACAACATGGAAACGCTCGCGTGCCTACGCATGACCCGCTGCTGAACGAGTCGACGCGGCTCCTCCATCCTCTACGGCGGCGGCGGAGCGAGCGAGAGCCGCGACTGGCTGCGGTGGAGGTAGTAGAGGCGAGTCAAACCTTATTGTGAGGGGTGCGGGATCGCCGGCGTCGACGGGTTTATAAGGATGGCCGGGGGTGGCGGCAGACCGACGGACGAGGATCTCGGGACAAGGTGGGGCGGCGAGACATCGCGGTAGCGCGCCGCGGTTCGGCCGACGGTGGTTGCAGTGGCGGTTCTTCCTCCTATGCGACCTTGTGATCCATGTGTCGGAACCGTGCGAACTGCGAAGGCTCTTTTCATGTTCGAACAATAGCATCGCCCACTACAACACGGTAAAATAAAAGAGCGCCGTCTCCGTACGGAGAAATACCGCGCGGTAAAAATGCGCGTTTTCACCCGGGAGCGGCAAACAGTGAAAAGCATGTGAGGCGGACGCGGACAGGATAGGGGTAGGTAGATCGGCGCACGCAAAAGGGCGTGTCTACCTTACGCGCGCGCGAGCGAAGCGAACCTGTCGATCGGTTTCCGACAGCCTATTTCCGGAAAGATTAACGACGCGCTTTGCCAAAAAGGGAAAGAAACAGAGAGGAAGATGAACACCGCACCGCACGCTCCCCACGGCAAGTTCCGCACGGCGAACCGCCCCACCCCCACCCCCACCGTTAAGTGGCGAACCGCCCCACCCCCACCGTTCATCCTCGCCGTCGCCACCTCCGCCGCGGCCAGCCGCGCCTCCGGCGGCTCCGGCGGCTCCGGCTCGGCCTGGCCCTCGTCGCCGTCGGTGAAGAAGATGGCGGCGGCGGCTCCTTCGATTCCGCCCACACCCCCCTGCGATAAGGTTGCTTCTCGCCGTCGCAGCCTCCGCCGCGGCCAGCCGCGGCTGCGGCGGCGCCGGCTCGGCCTGGCCCTCGTCGCCGTCGGTGAAGAAGATGGCGGTGGCGGCGCTTCGATTCCGCCCACACCCCCCTGCGATAAGGTTGCTTCTCGCCGTCGCAGCCTCCGCCGCGGCCAGCCGCGGCTGCGGCAGCGCCGGCTCGGCCTGGCCCTCGTCGCCGTCGTGAAGAAGATGGCGGTGGCGGCGCTTCGATTCAGCCCACACCCCCCTGCGATAAGGTTGCTTCTCGCCGTCGCAGCCTCCGCCGCGGCCAGCCGCGGCTGCGGCGGCGCCGGCTCGGCCTGGCCCTCGTCGCCGTTGGGGAGGGAGAGATGGGGATCGTCGCCGTCGGTGCGTGCGTCGCTCGCTTGGGGAGAGAGACGGAGCGCGTGCGTCTGCGTGTGGGGAGAAAAAGGATGGAGCGTGCGTGCGTGGCTTTCCCGGAAGGAACGACGTGCGTGCGTGGCTTGGGAAGGCACGTGGTGGGACCCACCCAGTCCTCTCGCTTCCTTTCCTCCTTTCCGTCTCGTCGTGCGTGGCGCGGATCGCGCGAGCGATCGATCGCTCGAAGACGAGCCTCCCCGCAAAATTTCATTTCACCTACGGGTAGGGCGTGGATCGAAGCCGAAAGTTGAAGCCGTGGTGGGGGTCCACGGCGTCAGACCGCGGCCTGCGCGCCCCACGTGTCCGTGCGTCCCGGCTCTGCTTTCACCGAATCATCCGTCAAAAATGTCCGAATATCCAACCACTCCACTCCCGTTATCACCGCTGCCGCTGCGGGTAACTTTTGAGTTGTGTGCGCACGCGAGAACGGACGTCCGATACCGACTTGTGCTACAGTCCCACGTGGAAGCGCGGTAGAAAAAGGGAGTAACTTTCCGTCGTGTCCACATGATAATCGGTCGCACGTGCAGGTGGTTCGTTCACTCGCGGGCGCGCCAAGACCGGTCAAACCTCGAGGCCTCTTCCGATCCTTGGTGCAATGCGCAACAGAGCAATTCCTGATTAGTCAAAGCATCGGGCGAGTATGGCGGAGCGCTGCGGCTCCTGATCTGTTTACTACGTAATCAATTCAGCCAGTGGCTCAGTGGCCGTGGCCGTGGTCGAGGGCAGCAGCTCATCCCGCGCGGCCAGCCTCGTTCAAGTCGCGGTGGCAACTCGATTTGGCCTTGTATTTGCAAGGCAAAACCAGGGCGGTATGTTTTGCATCGTCTCTCGATCGATGACTCGGATATGATCAGTTCTGCGGCGATCGCGGCCGTCCCTACCCCGGCCGCGCTCCATGTGCGCTCCATGTGCCGCCGGCCCATCTCCAGCTTGTCCCCTCAGATGCACTACTACTGTGCCTGTGGTGCGTATCTGTAGCTGTATCTACGGCGGCCAGATAATACCATGTCAGTGGCCGTGCTGCTGCTGGATCGGTAGCTGCGTATGCATGCGCAGCTGTTGATGGAGACGGTACGCACGCGCGGCAGCGGGCGTGCATGGTCGCTGGAGAACAGGGTACGTATGTAGACGTGGGTCTGGTCGCCGGTTCACCGCCACCGTGGACGTGGAGCCGGCACCGGCGCCGGCCGGGCCGGAGGTGCTGGAATCGTAATCCGGAGAGAGACCGGAGTCGATGACCAGAACCAGGTTATAGCAGGATGATTATTTAGATACTTATCGCATCGCATGCACCCAGGAGACATCAGTTAATTAGGAACAGGGATATCTGCTCCACTCCACCGATGCTAGTTATTACTCCTTGCATCCGCTGAAATAAATTCCGTCTGCTTGCACGTTGGATGGTTGGTAGGTTCCCCAGGATTTAGGTAGGAGAAAAGAAGAAAAAAAAGGCACGGTGGTGGATGGATGTGGAATGTGCGCGCGCGCCCGCCCGGGAGACCGTGCCGATCAGCCGATGCCGGCCGGCGTCGCCGTGCGCGCGCGCGTGCTGGGCTTCCTTCGGACGCACGCACGGGTGTCCCGACTCCCCATCCACCGGCCGGGTTCCTAGACAGGATTCTCCACCGGGTTCCGGC
Source organism: Poa pratensis (assembly GCA_947311845.1). Classification (NCBI taxonomy): domain Eukaryota; kingdom Viridiplantae; phylum Streptophyta; class Magnoliopsida; order Poales; family Poaceae; genus Poa; species Poa pratensis. Next base: position 33,540,462 of record CAMZMU010000091.1, on the reverse strand, counting down.
GGCGAAAATGGTTCGAGCCATCGAGGTGTCTTGAGTTGCACGGCTGCCGTGTTTTGGCCATGTATGTAGGGTTGGTAGTTTCGAGCCGTATCTTTTGTTGTTGTTTCTGATGAGTGGCAGCGAGTCCCATGCATGGCATGTGCGGCAGGCCGGCGAGTCTTCGATGCAGATTAAGCTCACATGCGCATGCACGCCCGCTCATGCCTTTTGTAGCCACAGTAGGTGCTACTAGCGGGATCGGCCTATGCTTCCACCTGTGCGACGCGTTCGGCGCGTCGCACACCCCGCTACGACATGCACCCTATCGGGCCGACCCACGTTGGGCTTCTGGCTTCCGCGATTCTACCGCATAGCTGGATTCCCTTATTTTCTTTCTAAAAAAAAATACAAATACCATCCCTACTCAATTATTAACACTCGAACTACTTTGAAAGTTGTGTACACGAAAATTATGCGGGTCCACGAGTAGGTTCCATTCCCATACTCAGTTTCGAGTTTCGCCGATTATAACTTCTCAATTTTGAATAGATGTTTGAAACCTGTTTAGCCAAATTTTATCGAATTCGTCACGCTCGGCTGACCGTTTGAAATATTATTTGACGAGTAGGTTAACATCCACATTTCGCCCAACTTTCATGTTGTAATTTTTTCGTTTCGACGATCATATACGAGATGTTCGAAACTATTTTTGAACACGGAATGTGTGTTTGAACGAGACCTAAGTTGGAACGATTTTTTAAAACGTCGTTGAACGGAATTTGGTTTTGAACGGAAATGGGAGAATGGTTGCATGTATTGTGTGTTTTGAACAGGATTTGAGTTTGAAGGATTTTTTTTAAAAACGTCGTTGAACGGAATTTGGTTTCGAACGGAAATGGGAGAACGGTTGCACGGATTGTGTGTTTGAACGGGATCTGAGTTTGAACGATTTTGAAAACGTCGTTGAACTGAATTTGGTTTTGAACGGAATTCTATGAACAGAAATTATTTTTGAACGATTTTCAAAAAGTGAACAAAAAAGGTATTTGAATGGAAACTATTTTTGAACAATTTTAAAAGGCGAACAGAAAAAGTCTGTGAACGGAAATTATTTTTGAACGATTTTCAAAAAAGTGAACAAAAATAGGTATTTGAACAGAAATTATTTTTGAACGATTTTAAAAGGCGAACAAAAAAAGTCTATGAACGGAAATTATTTTTGAACGATTTTCAAAAAGTGAAAAAAAATGTATTTGAACGGAAACTATTTTTGAACGATTTTAAAAGGCGAACAGAAAAAGTCTGTGAACGAAAATTATTTTTGAACGATTTTCAAAAAGTGAACAAAAATAGGTATTTGAACGGGAATTATTTTTGAACATTTTCCAAACTGTATTTTTTCCAAAAAGTGAATTTTTCTTTTGAAAACTGAACAAACTTTTAATTTGAACATTTTTCAAAAAATGTTCAGTTTTCCAAAACTGAACACTTTTTAAATTTGAAGAATCTGAACAATTTTAGTTTTGAACATTTTTTAAGAGCTGAAAATTATTCAAATCCGAAAAAAGAAACAGGAAAAATGGAAATAGAAGAAAGAAAAAGAAACAACCAAAAACGAAAAAAGAAAAAATATCCGAAAAGTGCAGAAAACAGAGAAGGGCCAGCCCACGAAGGGGGTGTGCGACTGGTCGTTATCGTCGACCTGGTCGACGTATAGGGATTGCCGCTACTAGCAGCGTGTCGTTAACTTTTTTCTCCAACGGACGGCGTGTCGTTACCTAGCCAAACTTTTTTTTTTTTTTTTTTTTTTTGAGATTACCTAGCCAAACTTTTTGCACTGAGCATTTTGATGCACAAGCCTAAAGATTTGGCCCAGTCAGCGTAGTCTTACACATAGTGGACCATATAGTTTACAGAGGGCTTAGCACCAAGGCCCATAGAGGGGCTTACAGGCCCGCATTGTATATACATATCCACATGGCCCTTATAAAGAAGACAAATCCTACAACATAACAATCATGCAGCATTCCCTCGAGAAAAAAAAAGGCAAATCATGGAGCAAAATTACGAATTAAGAGAGAGCATAAATTAATTTATCAAAGAATAAGTCAAAATGAAGAGTTACAAGCATAATAAAATGTATATATATCGTTTAGCTCTGTATGCTGTTTAAGTTGAAAAGGAATAGAAATATCATATCCACCATAGGAGTCAACGATATGCATCAAATAGACCATACAGATTTACCCATCATAGGACATAGGAGACAGCCATCCAAAAAATACAAAACACAGCTACAATTTTTGGACAAACAAACAAACGTGTGTCCATTGTTTAAGAAACAAATAGCACGCAAAATAATTTCTGAAACAGAACAAAACCTATGCAAAACAGAACAATATGTGTAATGATTCGTCCATTTTTGCTAAAACAAAACAAAAACTATGCAAGAAAAGTATTTAGACAAGTAATTTCAAGCCCGGCAAACTATTTTCTCAGGCTCCACACATGTCGATGTCACTCTTATCAACCGATGCATGTTTTCTGCAAAAACACAATTCCTTGTTTTCTTTGTCTAAACAACCTCCCGCTTCCCCAGCGGGTGACATACCCAATGAATGGGTTAACACGAACACACATGAATGAAAATACTAAAGTGAGGAGGATAGACCAGACGATTGACAATAGTCAGTGTATGGTATTGCCTACCCATAAGACCCTCTGAGTAGTGTTATACGGAAGCAATCAGCCAATCACCGAGAAGGTAAATAATAGCTTTCCAACGAGCGTTCCAAATGATTGGTAGCCACTGTTGGTGGTGTAGTAGATACCAGCAACAACATTGAGCAGATTGATGATCAAAATGGTCACCCCCTTGAACAGGTAGGGGTACGGCTTTGCCACCCCCACCTGCTTTCTTGCTAGGTCGCTCATGGTTCCATCGGACCTTCAAAACTAAAGAAAGAAACACAAAAACAAACACATGCAAAACAAATAAAAATTATGCAGGGCGTGTATTGAACGCAGCCGTACAACTCTTATGGAGAGATGAAATCATGTTTGAGACTGAATTATATGACAGGCCTAGCAGCAGTATGTGCCAAATCTAAGGTTTCATAACAGATTAGTAAGTTTGGGTCACTCTGGAAAACCAAAACAGAGAGTACAGAAGATAGGACTTAAATATTCTGAATAACAAATTTGTAATCAAGAAAATGTGGACATCTCTACAATTTCTTATATAAAGTTAGACACAATATAATCTTTGCTTAAGAAAAGGGCATTTGACTTTATGTTTCAAAACTGCATCTAGCATAATCATTCTTAAAGAAGCACTTTCCACTACCTGGCAAACTTGCCTCCTATTCACTGATTCAGTTATTACCAACTACTGCTAATTAGGAAATAAAATCTAAATGAAAAGGACACATAAAAACCCAAGCATGAAACGAATACATACAATCAATCTAGTAGAAAGGGTTCTTGAATTTGGCTTGCTTACATAGGTGTACAATAAATAGGAAGGAATGCATTAAGGAGCTATCACATTAGAGGTGAACTTTTTTATTTCTTCTGAGACGGGGTTACAACCATTGCGAGGTCAGAATAACACATGTGAACAGAACTCACCTTGTTGGGAAAATATGGCAAAGTTTGTCTTACTGAAGTGAACTAATGATCAATCCATGTTCGAAGAGGTAGAACTGAACCTTGAATATAAATATGTACATTTCTGCTACCCAGAGAAGCGTTTTGTATGAGCATGTCCTGAGGAATATCAGATGAGCAAGATGTCTTTGAATTCCGATTGAGGCTTAATCAAAGAGGTAACAAGCCAGATCAAAGCACCATTTGAATTAAAACAGCACATGCCAGTTCCAGAAAAATATGTAATTATTTTTAAGGGTATTAGAATTGCACAAAGCAGGACTGCTATATAACCACTAGACTTGAGGCAAGAAAAAGAAAAATCTCCAACAAACCATGTCTCGTTATCGGTCTGAAATCTGAGAGAGGTTAGAAAAATCTACCTCATATAGAGCACTGCATGTAGTTCTAATATTACACAAAATGAATCATACTGTATACAAACTACAAATTATACAGCACTTGTAATGGAAACGGAAATGATATATCATGAGTAACAAAAACCCTCAACGTAATAAGTAACAGAAAAGCGAGACATGAATTGTGAAATCCCTAGGGGCAGCACTTAGAGAAATTTCGTGGAGTTTAGGAACAGGAGCTAATTAACTCTGATACATACCATGTATATCTACCATGTCTTGTGTTGAGAAATATCAAAACAATGGATCAAATAAGATCATAGATTCTAATACGAGCAGAGAGGCACAGTGAGGCAAAACGAAGCACATGGGAGTGAAGTAAGACATAGTGAGGACAGTTTTAGAAGTTCATCAAGATTTTCTCTTGTGACACACCATCTGCTCCAAGGGCCAAGGTGAGCTCCTCGACCATTTGTTTCTGTCCACATAGAACTGCCCCAGTAGAAGCAGGATTTGCAATGTTCTTTGCTTCCAAGAAGGCCTTCTGAACATATCCCCGCTCACCTTTCCAGCTATCATCAGGCTGTGACAAGACCGGCACGATCTTGAGACCCGTTGACTCCCACTCTGCGAATCTGTCCTGATACGCCATCGTCTGGAGATTTCGAGCACCGTAGTAGAGCCTCACATCGGCTCTCTGATCGGCTGCGAAGCCGAACTCGATGAGCGAGCGAATCGGGCTTATCCCGGTCCCGGTGGCGAAGAGGAGCAGGGTCTGCGCGGCGTCCGTGGGGGTGACCCTCTCGATCGGGAACCCCTTCCCCATGACGGCGCCGAGCTCCACCACGTCCCCGTCGCGGAGGCCGCAGAGCTTCTCCGCCGTGGCGCCGGGGACCGTCTTGATGAGGAACTCGAACCCGCCGCCGGCACCTGGTGGGGAAGCGATGGCCATGAAGGCCGGCTTGAGGCCGTCCTCGCCGGGGACGCGGATCGTGAGGTACTGCCCCGGCGCGGTGTAGGAGGAGGCGAAGTCCGCTGCATCGGAGAGGTCGACGCTCAGGTGGAAGAGTGATCCGTCGGCGCTGGCCGGGCTGACGGAGGAGACGGGGGCCGCGTTCCAGACGGCCGCGTCCTGCTGGACCGCGGCGACGGTGGCTAGGGAGGGCAGGCGGCGCCGGAGGAAGGGGAGGGCGCGCAGCATTTTGGGGTGGGCGAAGGCATGACGGGAGGAGGGTCGGAGGTTGAGGGGCGTGGAGGAGATGGTGGCGGCCGTGGCCATGGCGGAGGGTTGGGGATTTGGATGGCGCCGAGGAAGCCGGAGACAAACTACTCCAGCTCTGTGGCGATGAGAATAGCAGGCCGTGGATTTTGGGATGGGGTATTGGTGCGCTCTCGCTTCTGCAGTTGTCAAAAATTCATAAAGAATTAAAATGAAATAAGCATTTTTAGCACAGGAAAAAGGTTCTGAATATAATTTATTAGTTTTACATGTCTTTCTGCATCTGAATAGTGCTGAAGTTGACAAAGAACATGGAAATTATGTAATCGTGTTCACCATGATCTATATATATACTATGTCAAGCATGTTGATATATCGGCCATTGTAGAATACATGTAAAAATAGAGGGCGTGGTTTAAAATGTTTTGGCTACGTGTACATCTCTCAGTATAAGGAGACATGTGTAGATTTTACAAAAAAAAAAAAGACCACTCACAAGTACTCCAATAAGGAGTAATAATGTAAGCATCAAGAAATAATTCTGACGCATACATTTACTCTAAGCAGACATGTGGAAAGTTCTTGAAGTAATTTTAGTTGTATGCACACAACCCTCCAATTTTAGAAAATATCTAGTAATAATACTTTAAGCATTAGTACACAATTAAAAGTGTCGTACTGACTGCATCATGTTGTCAAATGTTTAACTACTAGCTGACTTCATTAAAATCTAAAATATATATTTTGAATACCTAATGCTCGACAACGAGAACCAACAAGTATGATAATTTAACTATTGACTAACCATGGCGTTGGACTATTCACATTTACCGATCAGAGTCGAGACGTATTGTGCTCAATTGGTTGCTATGCTCTCCTCTATTGTAGTGGATCGATCGCCTCTTCACTTAGTTTCCAATGTTAAACATTCGTATTCACGCAGTAGGGAGTGTTCTTTTGTAAAGGTGGAACGTAGTCAGGTTAGGGTTAGCCACCATGGGTTAGGGTTAGCCACCATCTTGCAAATCTTGCTAGGGTGGAGTGCCGCTCTGAATTTTGAACCGGCTCGGGAGCTGAAGAAATTCTTTAATTGCTCGAACTGGACTGTTGTGTAATCCTACCTGAGTAATAAAGTTCCTAATTTACCAGTAAAAAAAAACTATTGTCAAACTCGACAAGCCTTGTATGTAACACAAGAATACAAACAATACAGGATTTGAGTGTCTTGTCTGGTGGATTCCTCAATGAATGCAAAACACAAGAATTTCACAAAAGAATGTTTTTGGATGCACTGCAACAACTTTGCAGAAACTAGTTTCATGGAGAGGAAGACTCATCTTGACTCGGTAGTTCTCAAATAAATATTTGACACTATGGTGGACTTCATGTTTACAACCCTCCAAAATGTGGAGTAAAAGAACATTTTCTATAAGAATTCGTAGGTTCACTGTTACAATCAAAAGTGTCTCATAAATAGCTATAGGATTACAATCCTATGAAACCATTTGTTCCAAACAAGCCCTTAACCTTGGGAAAATGGCAAATGGCCTATTACATCTATTTACAATTGTGCTTTCATAAATACATTGTTTGTCATGGCGTTCTCACTTTAGTGGTAATTTGCAACCCCAACAACTATTTTTCTGGCTCCGTGGGTTGCAAATCAATCACTGACCATGTATATAATCTGAACAAAAAAACACAATTCTCTGTATTTTCTGTCTCCGCAATGTTCCATTTTCCTAGCAGTTGATCCCACAGGTTGTCACGTTCGGGCCAGCGACACGGGTAGTGAACGGATCAATGCGAACCCACAGCAAGGAGAAGATCGAAGCGAGGAGGATAGCCCAGACGATGACAATCGTCGGTGTGCGGTTTTGCCTGCCCATAAGACCCTTGAGGAATGGGTACAAGTGAACAATGACCCAGAAGGCAAAGAAGAGCTTTCCGAAGAGAGGCCCCCATGATTGTAACCACTGTTGATGGCGTAGGAGGTACCGGCAACAACACCGACCATGTTAATGATCAAAATGGTCGTCGGGGGGATGAGAAGCGTCGTCCACTTGAACATGTACAGCTCGCAAAGTCGCCTTCTTCATCATTAGCCTTTGAGGTGACAGTGAAGTTGGTGTCGATACCTGCAAGCACCTTCAGAAGACCCTGAAAGACGGCAAACAGATGGGCAGAGATACCTCCAATAACCCAGAACTGTTCATTCCTCCACCACTCATCGATGCCAACACCACTCCACCTCATCTCAAGGATACCAGTTGCGAAAATTGAAATGAAGAGAGAGATGAACCAGATACTGGCCAAGTTGCTAATCTGCATTCCAAAATGAATTCGGTCAGTTTTGTTGTTGCAAGCTATCTCAACTGAATAACTGAAATATGCAACCAACGTTTACCTCTGGCATGATGAACTTTCCAGTGAGCAGACAGATAGCAGGCAATATACAATAGACAAGAAGCGGGAGCGACGTAAGTGGGTAAATGGTGGTGTTGATGTAAGCGAATCTCTCTAGGAACTTGAGGCGTCCTCCGTAGCCATACCATAAGGGGCAATGCCGACTGAAAAGAATTTCAACAGAACCAAGAGCCCACCGGAGCACTTGATTTAGACGATCTGAAAGATTGATGGGAGCAGATCCCTTGAAAGCTGGGCGCTTAGGCATGCAGTAGATTGACCGCCAGCCTCTTGCGTGCATCTTGAATCCAGTGAGAATATCTTCTGTAACAGATCCATAGATCCAACCAATCTGCAATTCATAACAATTCGTTACAGTTAACCAGGAAATGGACTTGCTCATGCCAACTGAGAATCATTTGCAATTGGTATTAAAAAAGTAACATATTTTTGTCTCTCAGAGGAAAGATTCAAAAACATTAGTTGCATCCCCAATTTTGCGTACTATTTTTTTTCGCGCAATTTTTGTGTACCAGAAAATATGAATGTAAATATATTGAGTGAATGAATGTAATGTTACCTCACTACCCCAGTCAGACTTGTCCTCATAGCCACAACTTATGACATGGATAGCTTCTTTCAAAAGAGATTCTGGAGTCGAGGACTGAGGAACACCACCATATTCCATCAGAGTGGAGGCAACAAATGCTGCCGACTGGCCAAATCTCTTCTCTAAGCTCATTTGAGACATGAGAACTGATTTCTCATCATCAAACCCAGCACCTGCCACATGTTGACATGTCAATATGCTTACATGTTGGTTAAAACTCCAAAAACAACAACTGCTGCAGATTATAAAACAGCAGAACTCTTAAGAACTTGGGCCCTAGAAGTTGCAAGAATATAGATGGTACCTTCAACACCCTCCTCTATGTCTTCGAGATTGAATACTGGGACAGAACTGTCCACATGCTTGCTCGACTTTTTCTTCTCTGAGCTCTTTTTCTTTGACTTGCCTGCCTTCTTCTTGCCCCCACATAGTGATGCAAAGAAACCAGGCTTCTTCGCCTTAATTGGGGGTTCATAACCATAGATAGCTGTTCTGTTGAAAACACAACCAGTTCCCACATAAACTGGTCCTTGAATGCCATCGAGACCCCTCAAGTTAATCTGCAGCAAGCAGAAATAGCCCAAAAAATCATTGGACACGGATAGGAATTTTAAAACTAGTGCATCGACCAATCTTATGCTCCTAGCATCACTTATTAAGCAGCTAAAAAACATAATTTATTAAGCTATGATTACTTGACATCAGTGAATTCAGATACGGGAGAGGACTGCAGACTTACATCGAAAAAGACAGTGTTCCTGTTCGCATATCGATCATTCCTATCAATACCATCAAACCTTTGTGGGAACTGAACATAACAGACACCCCTTCCTAGGTTTGGATCCATAAGGAAGCACATAGCTTCCCTGATAGCCTTGCTGTTGTTGATGTAGTGATCACAATCGAGATTCAACATGTATTGTCCGTTAGTAAGGACAGCTGAGACACGAACCTGTGGAAAAGATTCATCTGCCATTAGAACCAGCAAATGGAAGTTAAGTAGATAATTTAACTCCAGTCATTTAACTACTCACAAGAGCATTCATGGCACCAGCCTTCTTGTGGTGCTGGAATCCAGGACGCTTCTCACGAGATACATAAACTAAACGGGGGAGCTCATTACCCTCAGTATCAAGGCCACCACTGTGACCAAGGAAAACCTGATATGGCCAGAAAGAGGAGTTAGCCAAGCAACGGACTTTCCAAATAGTAGATACAAAAAGGCTACCTACCCAGACCATTCTAGCCGGCTATTAAGTAATAGTATTATATTGGAAATAAGCTAACCTGAATCATTCCAGGATGGTCCCTGGTATTGTTTCCTGGCCATGGTGTGCCATCTTGCATGATCCATCCTTCCTCAGGGACCTTTATTGCCTTAGCAACTAGGGCATTTATCCTAATTTTAAATTCTTCATATTCTCTCTGCAACAGTTTTTTTTATAAGACATACTAGCATAGGATCAGAAAATGTGAAATCAATTCTATATTTTTAAAAAGAAAACAAACCTTCATTGCCCGGCGTTCTTTAACAAATGAAGGCTGGACTTTGTCTTTCAAGTAATCAATTTTCTGGGAAAAGTAAAACTCAGGAGCTCTGGGTTCAATATCATACTTCTTAACGAATGGAACCCATTTCCTAGCAAACTCTGAAGTCTCAGCCAGTGCATCAAAAGTAAGCATTGAAGCTCCATCATCAGATACATAGCAAGAGCACTTATCCACAGGATAATCAACAGCAAGAATGGATAACACAGTGTTGGCAGTGACGATAGGTGGCTCCTTCAAGGGGTCGACTGTACTGACAAAAATGTCAACAGCAGCCAACTGAGATGGTTCACCTTCTCGGTCATACCTGTTAGCGGAAATGAATAGTAATAGCATTAGGAATAATGAATAAACAAAGTCCGCTTTAAACCAAGTACAAAAGAACTGATAAGAAGATCACCTTAAAGCCAGTCTGTCAAGGTAGGTCTCCCGATTGATTGGATACCACTTGGGGAATTGATCCAGTATCCAGGATATGGCAAACCAAATCTCACATATAACAGATAAAAGCCACAGTGGGTATGCATTACGCACAGGATTTGTGAGACGGTAGTGCAGGAAATGCTTAGAACAACCAATCGGATAACAATGACCATTCTGTAGGGGTTTATTCTGGATGAAGGGATGGGGACTTTCCTAGATAGAGGCTGGCGAGTTTCATCATTCCTGTAATTTAGAAGGCACAAATTAATGCTGCAAGAGAAAGATGGCATAACATTTGATGAAAAGAACATCTGTAATATTCCTGAAAAAAAAAGTTTAGTAGTGGTGCAAGTGTAAAGACAACGTCCTAAGTTTGATCGGGTTTTGTCCTGACAAACAGCAGATGCAGCTGCAAAATATGAGTGCTAAGAGGGTGTTAGAACTCACAGTAAAGCGTCTTCCATATTGTATTCAGTAGATGCATCGATGTCAGCAGCTCCCCGGCCTTCAGAGGGAGCAATGCTTGAGCCATTAGTCATGGGAATCGCACCCTTGTCCTGCTTCATTTTCCAGCCATCAACTCTATCCTTCCATGCAACATTCCCAACACTACCAGAGAACTCTCTTGACGGATTTGCTGGCAAAGGAAAATAAACAATATTAGCATGTTGACATTTCAAACGAATGTTACGAAATGAAACATGAGATATCATGGCAAGACATAAACATACGTGAATGATTGACATAGGGAAACGGAACACGTTTGCCGATGTTCCCTGTAGGGGACATCATATGATGATCAGGGGAAGCTCCAGGGATTTCTCCTGAGATCTGCAAGAAAAATCCGACTCAAGAACATAAGCAACAGCGCATACCCGTGATATTCTCGCAAAACCTAGTAAAGTCTTTAGCACCAACCTGGCTGTTAGTGACCGAAGGGATGTATCCCCGAGGGATCTCACCACTGTCATACTTGGAGAGCCCGATCTCGCCACTGTCATACTTGGGGTGGCCAACATTCCCACTACCCCTGGTACTCATGCGCCAGCTGCGCATCCTGTCAGCAACCTTCTGCTTCTGGTCCTCGGTGCCAGATGCAGGGTAGTTGAAGTCACTGCCATCATCAGCATCAGTATCGTCGCCTTCCTCCCCACGGATCGCTGGGCTCCCTGAAGAAGTTAGGCACAGGTAAGCATAGACTCAATAAAATGTTTCGACAGCACTGCGGTTGATGACCAGGAATTCAAGAGTTTGGCATCATATACCACAATATCTGCTCATTCTCCATAGCTACAATTCACCCAGACAGAATAATTCTAAATATGCAGAACATTCTACTAGATTGCGACAGTAATGCTGTGAGATCTACTGAATTATACTCGAATTGCAGTTACAGAAAGAGAATGATGTAAGATCTACTAAGGGGAATCCTCATTTTGTCTGTTCTCAGCTATAAACTTCCCAGTTCTGCTCAGTAGTAGTCGAATTGCGGGCATCAAGAATGGGAAAAGAGGGCTCAAGACAAATTCGTTACCCTTGTGGCGCTTGTACTTGGTCTTGCACTGCGGGCAGGCCTGGGTGCCGTCCTTGCGCTCGTACTCGTAGCAGGGGCGGCAGACCGGGAAGCCGCAGACGTCGCAGGCGGCGAAGACGTCGCCCTCCGCCGTGGCGCCCACCCCGTCGCCGCAGATCTGGCACGCCCCGTGCCTCCCCGGCTTCTGCAAACGAAACACGCAATCAGAATCGAGACCATCCACCGAGGGATCTGCGCACGAAACGAAATGCAAGTCGAGACTCCGAGAGATCTCCTCGGGGAGGGACTCACCACGGCATCCGCGTCGCCGTCCATGGCGCGGCACCACAGAGAGACTCGGAGCTCGACCAGCTCCCACGATCCCGTGCGCGGAGTTCAGGGGGCGCAGCGGTGGGGGTAGCCACGGGAATGGCGCTGGTACTAGTAGCACTGGGGCTTAACTAACGGGAGAGGAGAGAGGGGAAAAGGACAGGCCACCACCCACCGATGCTGAGCTGCGTTGGTTCCGCTGTCGGTTTCCATGCGGGATTAGCTAACAATTAACAAAGGATCTCCGCGACATGGCTAATGCGATTAGTTTTCTCTCTCTCACTCTGGGGCCAGCGAGGCGGGAGGTGGAAGAAAGGCGGTGGGGCCCGCGCGGCAGAGAGCGATGGCCCGTCGGTCACCGACAGAACGGTGGATTTCGGTAGGTGCACTCTCGCACACACCACCGACACCGCTGCGTGCACGGGAAATGTGTGATTATTGGCCGGAAGACTGTGCAATCAATCAGAGCTTGAGTGTGGGAGTGACGCGGTTAGGAGACTGGCAGAACTGCACATGACGTGCACGAAAATGATCTTTGGGAAACAAATAATGATATTCCTTCTTCACTTGTCATCTTAGTATTTATCATACTCCTAGAACTTTGGGAAAACAAATAATGAATATTCATATGCTTGCGAGTTCATCACCAATGGCTCACTTTGGAAAAACTCCCCAAACTTGTCTAGAGTGTCGTCAACCAGCGAGTTCATGAAGATGAAGAAGCAAATCACAGAGGCTCGAAGCCCGCATTTTCATAACTCGACAACCCTAACACGACCACAACATCAAAACCATCACAAGAAGGAAAAACTCTTCAAACTTGTTAAGAGTCTCATCAACCAGCGAGTTCATGAAGATGGAGAAGCAAAGCACAGAGCCTCGAAGCCCGCACTTCCACAGGTCGACAACCCTAACACGACCACAACATCAAAACCACGACCTAAGGAGGGACTCAACGAGTAGATGGGGAAAACCGCCCGAAAATAGGTAAGGGGTGTTGTCTAGTCAGTGCTCGAATTGATGCCTATCACGTCCATTAAGCCATGCATACCGGAAACACTATCTTTGCTCCACCACCAAAGCGTGAATGTCATTGTCGCATGCCGCCATGCCAGAGTTCTCCACGGGCTGCTAAGACAACGCCTCCAAGGGGGGAACAATGTTGTTGCATTGCTGTCGACTGATTCAACAGGCCAAACTTAGGGTTTCCACTAAAACTCGAGGAGGAACAAAATCCGATTTAGAGGTTGTTATGACACGTCCAAAAAGGTGGCAACACGTCGGAATGGTCATCTCCGTGTAGCGTTTTGCCCCAAGCCTTGCTCGTCGACTCCTAAATACCACCAAAAGAGTGATGACACACATGGGACAAGGGGGAGCTCGTCAAATATGCACACTCCGGCATAAAAGAGAGACCATGTTGTTCCTGACAAAGGGCATGGAGAGGCACCATAGCGCACCAAGCCGACAGAACCCACGGGCTCGAGATCCAACAACCAAGCCTGCAGCTGCAAAATCCCGGCTCCACAGGTAGAAGCATGTGACGACACCGTCCATGACAACCTATATCTTGTGTGGCGTAGCTAGGCCACACATCACCCACTAGGGTCCGACGATGATGTCTTCGCCACCCAGAACCGGTAGACACATGGATGACTACCATCGTGCAAGCTTTGTCAGGTTATAGCGAGGGAGGGACAGCCGGACATAGGAGGTGGACGGTGTGCTAGGGTTAGTCGCCCCAAGAGCGACGTGGGAACTCTTAGAACCGGCATGATATCTCTAAAGTTTAAACCACATAATTTTGCTTGAATCTAGTATTTGCACAAAAGTGGGCTCTCTCCGTCTAATTATTTCTTCGAGTTGAGTTATTTTTCTAAACTAGTTGGCATGTACGTGCAACGCACGTTTTCACAATTAAGGGGGCAATTTACAAATAAGAAAAGACCGTACCAGGGTGTATGAATAACTTCTTTTACACTTATGATTTCTTCATGAAATAGGTCTTCCGTGTGAATATGACAATTGGTGTGACGATTTGTTTTGTGTGGAAATATAGGAACACAATAGTTTAATTTTCAAGCAGTCATGAGGCGAACGCACTGATGAAAACGTATATGTACGAATTTAACAGTTAGGAACGCACATGTATTTTGGTGTGAATTACATAACGTAGCCGTTGCTGCATACGCTCGCAGGCTCAGAGTGCGCGTTATTATACGGGAAATTCCTGTTAGCTTTTCCGAAGAGTGGAGCTGAGTAGAAATCAGTGGTCAGATTCAGACAAATAAAAATCCTACCAGCATACACCAGATGAAGAAGATTGAAGATAGCCACAGCTTGCCTGCGATCGATTCACGAACAAAGAAAGTCCTCAGAGCAACCACCACTCCGCTTGAGGAAAACATGCAGAAGATCACGCGTTCCAGAACCACAAAGCGACCATCATCTTCAATTGGCCGCAGAACCTGCCAAATTTATCACGGACTCTCGCCGGCTGCTGCACATCGGACGAACCCCGTCCCAGCTCGACGTCGACAAACTCCACCTCGTCCTGCCATGGCGCGTCGGCGGACGGCTATGTCGGCAACGCCGATGCGACGGGGAAGACGACCGAGCTCATCACAGTAAGTGCGCCTGGTACCTGGTTAATTACAAGATGGCACGTGTGCGTTCTCTGAGATAACGAGGCACGTATTTGTGATCAAAGTTTGTACTGTATAAAAAGGGATCGTCGAAGTACGCACGCGCTCGAATCGGAAAGCGAGCTCCTGCCTGGCTGGCTGCGCCTGTCGCCGTCGCCGAGACCGCGGTGATATGCTAGCTCTGCGTTAGGTATCGGTAGTAGCACCAGATGAGCACATACCGATCAAATATGAGACCCGATGGCACCAGCGTTGCTTACTTTGCATCATGGATTGTCGCTGCTAGCTTGATGCACGCAACCTGGAGGTAGAAGATGACCTTGTCCAGCGTAAGAACGCAGGGGAAGATGCATATGCGTCAGTAGATGCATCCGGCACCATGCACACACATGTTCTCAATCCAGATGGGCCCGAACTCGAAGTACCTGTCACGATCGCGGCAGCCCGCTCCTGCAGCACCAGCAGTCGCGGATGGAACTGATCCAGGCGCGTAGGCGGCCGATGTCAAGTTGTCAACAGGGCCGGCGAAGACCTCGAATTGAACCCCGCCGCGGAGGGTGTTCTGGGCATGGATGGTTGCATGATCAAATACCAGATCGATCAGGGTTTGCTTGCATATGAATTGGCTGCCGCCGCCGGAGGCGACACGAAACTATGGGCATGCACTACTGCTAGATCAAACTTGATCGACCTTGCCACATCGTACGCCGGCGAGCTAGCACATGATCACGTCGGGAGTTTTTGCGTCGTGAGCGGGACGTCGTCTACCGTTTCTTTTACCCGATGGCAATCCATGTAAATAACACGAAACAAAAAGCTGTGTGGCATTAGAAGTATTATGTGATTTGGTGGGAGGGCAAAACGGTCCAAAACGGACAATGTTGAGTTGTCAAACATTGGGACGATCTGAACCGTTTGATCGGATATTGAAGGGCTCAGATTTAAAGTATCCCAACAAGTACAAGTTTGCTCTTTTAATAGTAGTATAGATGAGCTATTCCTAATCCAGCCTAAACTGCGCCAAGAGAGATCTTTATCAGTGTCTCTACAATCTCGATGGGTGTAGTTGATGGCAATGCTTCAACGGGCCAAGTGGACAAACTAATTATTTATGGCAACAACATGCATATTAGCTGTCATCACAATACCAAGGACAGCTCAGGAGCTGCAATTGACTCTCATGTGCGTGTATAATTGACTCGTCTTGTTTTCTCACCGTAACTAAAGCAGATCCAGAAATTATAAAACACCACATGCTTTCAGAATAAAATAATGTTAGAGGAAGGTTTGTTTCTTAACCACCTCATGTGACATAATATTCTCTGTGATATTCCATATACTGTCAGGGTGGCAGTGCAAACAGTAATTAACAGCAAGATGAACATAACAAGATGAAAAAGTTTGCAAACAAAGAAACGATGGAGGGGCACGTGTGCACTTAAGTCGTCCGTGATAGCATGAATTGAGCGATTCAGTGGACCATAATATTTAAAATGAAAATCCGGAAGAACTCCAAAAAAGATTTTTTTTTTCAATTTATAAGAGCCATCTAGTGGATCATACTCCATACGTTTTTTAATATAAGATATTTTTTACTTTTGTACACATTCACAAGTGTCCAGATTTATTTAGACATGTTTTGATGGGTATGTTCACTCATTTAGCTCACCTAGTCAACATGTGAAGTAGCTAAAACATCTTCTCTTCTCTCCTATTCTCTCCTATCTAAAAGAAAAATTACGTACGTGTCAAATCTTCGTCCAACATCGTCGTCCGTCGCCCTTGGTTCTCTCCGCTCGCCCCGCACGCTATCAAATGGGCCAAAGCCCAACAAAATCCAGCCCCGGGATCCTGTTGACTCCCTCTTCCATCCCTTCCTCTCCCTCTCCCTGGCGGCCGGTCCCCCCGAGCTTGCTCAACCACTCGGGCGTCACTGCCCCCGCCGGCCTCCACCACACCGGCGTCGCTGCCCCTGATCTTCCATCTCGCGCTTGGTCGCCTGCCAAGGTCACGGGAGCCCAAGTCGTCGTCCTTCCTCCCTCTTGACTTGCTATCGCCCAGGACGCTGGCCTCCCCGAAGGCAAGACCCTGAGCCAATATCCCTGGAGGCCAGGACCTAAGGCTGCATGTGACATTCCTTCACTGCCACGCCACCTCCCTGCAGCGGCTTGCGCTCCGCCTCCCCATCCAGGCCACAGCGAGCAACAAGGACCCGCCGTCGCCGACATCTGGTCGCCTCTACCTTGGGCGGCATCAGCGGCCACTTTTCTGCGATCTATATTTCATAAACGCGAGGTAAATATACTTAGGATACGTCCCTTTGTTAGTTAGCAATTTGATTGCAGTGCACTTAGCAAAACTGAATTTAGTTCATCACTGGGATGCACTGCGCAGTCTGCACAATTCTATTGTTTTTCACTGGGCCTATTCCGACAGAGATCTGAATGCCCATGTCTGATGTCTGAAGTATAAGGCATTATATGGAAAGGTTTAACATGTAAATGTCTTCTTCAAGCTCATCACATGGTTCAGACTATCTTAAGGTCGAGGGGCAGATTGTGTTGTGGTTCAAACATATATGGAAGTGTACTCAGTACAATGTATCTTCTAAGGATTTAATCGACTAAAGCAAGTGAACATTCAGAAAATGTATTTAAGCTTAATTCAGTTTTGTGCCCTCCTTTGAATTGTAATCACGTTTCAAAATCCAGGACATTACAGAAGGTTCTGTAGCTGTCGTTAGCTATGCACTACACCTTGATGAAGATTTTTTCACCTAAGACCAATGGCATTAGTCAGAGAATCAGAGAAACAACAGAAACCCCAGGAGCCAGCTTGTAGACGTATGCTGAAATATTATCCTTAGATCGTTGAGTAGGTTTGTGAAAAAAGTCCGTTGAGCAGATAACTTATTAGTTTGTCTTTTTGAATGACAGAATTTGGCATGCTAAACTATTGTGCTGAGATGAAATGGAAATGCTTCATTTGATTTAACCCAACATTTAGGTACAACATATTTTTATCTTGTCAGCCAAGTTTGAAACATGAGTCTGTCTTTGTGAATGATACGCCATGGATAATTAAAGTGAATTCACTATTTCAAATATGTCTGACACTCCACCAGATAATGGCTTAGATTTATTCTGAGAGCTTTCTTTGTTTTGCTTGCTAAGTTGAGCTGTATGGCTGAGCTATTAGTTATTTTGCCAAACAGGTGATCGTGAATACAATGGTCTCATAACAAACAATGATATGATAGGCCCAGAGCGTCTGATCAATGATAATTTTTTGAACCTTACTGATCAGTGATATTGACTTTACAGTGATTCGGACGTCACTCTGTTGGACTCGCTTCCAGTGGTCTATGTCGGTACTCTTCCCAGGCTGAAGCAGTTTCTGAATGTGATGGTAGAAGCTGCAAAATGGCCTCGGTGTCCAATTTAAGTTTGCCAAAATTTTCATCAGGGGATGAACCTCAGACGTTTAGCAGGTACACTTTGGAAAGTTATATGTATTGACTCATTATCTGTTGAATTTACACTTAGATGAGTTATAGTTGAATATGATGGCACAGTTTGAAGATTCTTTCACTTAAGAGCAGCTATGGCAGAACAGGGTACAAGATAACAAATCTCTGAATATTGATGTAGTGGAAGAGGCTACCAAATTGCTAAAGGAATCACTAACATTTTTGGATTTGATGTTGTTGTAAGTATTTCCTTTTCCGGGCTTTCTATGTATCAATTTTTTTTAAATGCAATACGCTACAAAGAAAGTGACTTCTGCTTTGTGGAAGTCTAAGCACTTAAACTTGCCGCCATGCTTTTCCTGTAGCATATTCTACTTCGAGACTGTAAAAACCAACATTTGGATATTGCAGGTTCAAGAGGGTAGCGTAGACCATGTCATAGTGGACCTAAACTATCTTCAATAGTTGACCATTACGTGGTGCCACAGAAATACAGAATGCAAGCTTTTCAAAGCATCGAGCACATAAATATTTTGTATGAAAAGCATGTACACATGTTGAAAAATATTGTAGATAGCATAGGATTACTCATAATTTTGAGTTCTTACAAAGCCCTGTTTAATGATACCATTTAGTATTCCTGATGAGAATGCAGTTTTCAATATTTTGATGATAAAAATGTATTTTCACTATTTTGATGATGTATGTATAAATATTTTTAAATCATTGATTCTATTAACTTAACAAATGTTTCACTGCAGTTACGGTAAGACAATAAAAAGATGTCTTCATAGTCATCATCGGTGCGCTCTGGAATATTTGGAAGAGAAGGAACAAATTGATTTTTAACAGCGAGGTCGAAGCCCCAAAAGTAAAGCTGCTCAGATGTTCTGATGAAATTTTATTATTCTACAACAACAAAAATATTCTATGTGAATTCTCATTGAGGCTTTGAATCCCAAAATTTTGTATGCTATCGTGGAAGCAAATATCAAATGTCAAAAATGCTACAGGCATCAAAGAAGTCGTATGTTGGAAAAGTTAGTAAAGCAAGATAAGATTTTGGAGATTATAATTTATCAGAAATTAAAATTATAGGAAGAAGGAATAAACACGATGGAACTAATTCAGATGGTTGATCTATGGTTACTTAGAAAATCAAGTCATCTCAGAAATTCGGCCTGAAAAGAGAACATGGCTTTATTTTTTCAGAAATAACGCAGAACAAACTGTATCATCTTCATTTTTTGTTTGAAACCGTCAAATTATCTCCATTTGAGGTGTTTAGTTCTTCCATAACTGAAATGCAACCTGCTGGGCATACTAATGCTAGATTGATCACTGTATGGAGTCTGCTATGGTTCTACTCCAGGCAAAGGCACAAAGGATTTGGTCGTGCACATAGTGATAGTTTCATGCGATAATTTGTTAGGTTCTACTCCCTCCGTTTTTTAATATAAGATTTTTTAAGTGTTGTACATGTTATCTAGATACACACTAAAGTGAGTGAACCTACACACTAAACATGTCTACATACATTTCTACACATATGAATGTGGACAAATGCTAAAACATCTTATATTAAAAAACAGAGGAAATATGAATCAATTTGCTCGCCATCAAGAATTTTGTATATACAACAGATATACCTATATATGACAATCATGTCTATGCTACGTTTGTCTATGGGGATACTCTCTTGTAGCAGCTCCATCTCTGAGGTTAGCTTCTATGCTGTATTTGCACTAAGGAACATTCTGAAAAGTCTTCTTATTTGACTTGGCCCTTGTACATAGTCTGACCATTAGCTTATGCAGAGCCTTATACTGTTAATTAACGTTCTTTCAATCCATGTTTTATATTCTTGGCCCTACAAAAATATTCCTCAGGTCCATATGCATGGGTAGAGGAAGAATAATATATTACATTCTCTCGAAGACCTGGTGGAGCGGAGCAAGGGGTAGTGTTCTGAGAGAGGAATGGACAATGAAGATTCGGTTGCGAAGAAAAATATGTGAGATCTGGAACATGTATTTATAGGCTGTAAGATATTCAGATAGGATGTTCTTGTGTCTGCTCTATTGGAGGATATGTTGTCTATGTCTTGAATATCTCCATGAACTTGCTTTGTGTCGATGGCCTGTAAGATATCTGATGATCTGCGAGTCTTGAGTCGATGATTAGGTTCTAAAAATTAGGCGATGTCTGTTAGGTCGTTTTCCTTTCGTCGCTGTTATTGGGCATGACTTATCGGTCTCATTTTGATGAAGCCGGGAGCGGTGGCTCCTCAATTCAAAAAAGATGGGAGACACATTATTGCCCAACAACAGAAGTAAGTGGTTGTGTGGCAAAGCAAGAATGCAGACTGCGAGGCCGATATTGACAAAGGAAAGATGCACCAAGAATTCTCTTTTCACGGCATGACCATTACCTTTCGTGACATGCTATATTTTTCCGTATCAACGCACCGGCACCTAACTGTCAAAATAGCGTCAAGAAGTAGATATTAGTCGGATGCTTATTTCATGTCTGAACTGTGAAAAAGTATACCTTTTGCCAACATACACTTCAAGCGAAATAGAATCTTATGATTTTTGTAAGTATCTTTTGGTTGTCCTACTCTTACACATGAATGTTGGCATGTATTGTATTAACAACATTATGAAAAAATATGACCCGTAGCAACGCACGGGCATTAAACTAGTATATTAAAAAACATCTTAAGGGCAGTAGGGGAAAATCCAAGCAGTGCTCACAAACTTTGGGCTGAGATGTATCCCCTATGCCTCGCTCGAAGCGAGTTGTATGGCTCAGCGGGACTCGCCCGCACGCGTCGCTCCCATCGGAAGGCCCATGAAGAAGAAAGTTGTTGAGCATGTGAAAGGATCGGTATGACACCTAGAGAGAGGGGGGGGGGGGTGAATAGGTGCTACTTCAAATTTTAGTTCTTTTTCAAATTAGGCTTGACACAAAAGGTAAATTCTCTTGATATGCAACTACGGTGAATTTACCTATATGACAAGCTAGCAACTAAGCAAGGTACACGAAGTAAAGACTATAAACAAGGATAGAAGTAACCGAAGTGAAAGCACGCGGAGACACAGATGTAATCCTGAGTTCCTTCTTTTTAGGGGAGTACGTCTCGTTGGAGAGGTGTGAGCTACCACGAAGGTCAAAACTCAACCGCCACAAAGGCGTACCCACTAGAAAGGTTTGGTTCACCTTCCACTATCGGAATCCTTCAAGGCGGAATCCGGAGCCCTTACAATAACGATCCGGGGCACAAACCACAAGAGGATTGGGGGGCTCCCGAACAGCTACAAATCTGTCACAAAGACAACAAGTGAGTACAACAAGAGGCTAGGTTTTTCCAAAGGAATCCTTGCAAATGGTCCCTCAAGTGAATGAGGGGGAAATGTAAATCGGCTTGGTGAAGATGTAGATCCGGGCCTTCTCCTTCAATCCTTCAATCCTCCAAAGATCAACAAGTTTGGGTGGAGGGATTGGAAGATCTAGTGATTCTTGAGCTTGCTTTAATGGTGGAATTTAATGCTGGGCGAGCTACTTGTCCCAAGGTAGGTGGAGGAGTATTTATAGCTCCTCCAAAAAGTGGCCGTTGAAGAAGACTGTCTGGCCCGGTCTGGGAGCCGGTTTGGCCGGCCTGGGGGCCGGCCTGGCGTGTTGTGGTCTTCCTGCAGAGGAGTCGGCCACCCAGCCGAGCCAGCCGGCCTGGAGCCCGGACTGGCCGGCCTGGGAACCGGCCACCCAGCCGAGCCAGCCGGCCTGGGAACCGGCCACCCAGGGCACCGCACAATTATCCGATCTCCCAAACTTTCTTTCTTCTTTTTGTATATGGAGAGATACCGGAAGTTTTCTGAAATCACTTAGCAACATATTAAACTGTCACGAGTGTTGTTATCTAACACACAAAACATAAAGGGGATAATAAATGTCCTTTCAACATGTATTTATCGCTTGAAGCGAGCAGCAAGCCCAACACTGGCACGAGTCGCTCCCATCTGAATTATTTTAAAAAATAAATTTGGAACATTATAGAAGAATCTTCCTATAATTTTTAAAGTGTTTTAAAAATAGTTATCAGGTGTTTGAAAATGGTTCACTGCTGGGTTAAAAAACTTTTTATCATGTAATCTAAAATGTGTTCACGTATTCATAAAAATAATAGTGTATTTAAAGAAAAATCATCGTTTAAAAATGCTCATCCTGAAAAAAGTTCACCATCTAAAATATGATCACAGTATATTAAATATGTTCATCATGCATGTAAAAAAATGTACGCGTGTACCTAAAAATATTCACGGACCCCAAGAAATGTTCATGGAGTTAAAAATTGTTCACATAGTTTAAATTCACGGTGTCAAAAAAGTTTGCAGGTTAAAAAAAGGTTCATCAATTAAAAAAATGTTCAATTGTTCATAATAATATATTCATGAATTAGAACATAAATATAAAAATAAAGGACGAAATAAAATGAACATAAATAATAAAACGAAAAACAACAAAAGGAAAGCGTGGAAAGAAAGAAAAATGGAAAAGAAAAGAAAAAACAAAAAATAAACAGAAATCAAAGGCAAAAAATAAAACTAATGGGCCGATCCAGGCGGCGGACCTTTGCGGACGATTCGGTGCTAGCGCTCCAAAGAGCGATATATAGTGCGTTCGGCAGAGATTACATGTGTACCTCACATAACATCCTTGCTACGGAGTAGATGAAATGAGGGCCTCTATATAGATTGGGTTATGGACCACCGCACCTATTGCTCACGCTTGCAGGCGAAGTGGCGTGCAACTAGGTCTAAAAATAAAACTCAAAACTAGTTGACTCATCGAGGGATCATATTATCTAACTTGAGCTCGTGAGCTAGCGAATAGGCACATATTTTGATTGTTAAGAACCGAGCCATATATTTTGATGGTTAAGGATAGCAATCCTACAGAATGAGCTACTCGCGAGACTCACAACTCCTAAACTCTCTGAACTAGCCAGAACATGCCACAATTGGCCAGCCCATGGCCCAGAATAAGAACATCCCCACATGCGGCCAGCCCACAGTTCAAAGAATTTCTTATATATATATGTGACACTTGCTTTTTAGATAAAGAGTGTATATTAATATCGCGGAGATACAAATTACACCCAATCTCTGCAACAACGCAATAACCAGAGCCATTACGGATGCACACAGCGCCGAAAGACAATAAGAAGAAGAAATAAAAAGAAAAGTCCCGATACGGAGTTACAGTCCTTGCGGCAGCCGCACAACCACCACCAAAACAACACCTGATGTCCAATTCTTCAAAAGCAACGCCTTCAAGAAGAACAGTGCCAGGCACACCCAATTAAGGCCAGACCTTGGGTTTTCACCCTGAAGATAGTCCTCACTCTCAAAACAATGTCTCCAACAAGACCACTGTCAGGCACAACCAATTAAGGCTAGACCTTGGATTTTCACCCTGAAAGGTAGGACTTTGGACTTCACGTATGCTGTCGCCCCCACTTACATGCCGCTGCTCCAAGTCATGAAACACCAAGCCAATTCCTCATCGCCAGAAAGATTCAAACAACCATTGCCAGTCCTCAGATCTCGCCTTCCATGTCATTCTCCGCCAGCACCATGGAACGAGAAAGCGTGCTCCATGATATTAACAGCCAGCAGAGCTTCGAAGCGCTCCCTCTGAAACCAAACGGTCAGAGAAAAAACACGGGTGCGCACGATCGAATACCATCCGATCCAGCAATCTCCAGGCATGAGTCGCCCAGTAGAGTTCGCCGGCGGAGCCTTCCGAAACACGACCGTCCAGCCAAATCGATGGGGACCAACATCCGGTAGATCTTCATCTCGCCGCGAATAAGAACCAAGGACCACCGCCATTATTCTTCAGCCTCGCAAGCCCCGACGCCACAAGGCCACTCCCAACAGAAACGGCAGCAACGGAGGAAGTCAACCAACGCACAGCTAATCGGCGTGGCCAAAGCCACCGCCAGATCGCCGGCCCGAGTTGGATCCCGCAACCCAGATTGGATCTGGGACCAAGATCAGAACGCCCGATCCCTTCCGCCAAGACGGAGGAGAGGCATCGGCAGCGCCCCACCACCTCGACGCCGCCGCGCCGCCAAGAGAACTCAGGCGCCGGCCGGACGACCGCGTCGCACCGTGCCCGCCGCCTGCGCCTCACCGCCTCCGTGAGCCGTCGCCGCGAGACACCTCTTCTGCCCACCGTCAAGGACGGGATGGGCACCGCCACCGCTGCCAGGGCCGGCAGCAGCGGCGGTGTCGTGGTGGTAACACGGCAGATGCCATAGGATGGCTTATGTTGGGGCCAATGGACGCTGGTGATACCGGGGAGGGCTAGCGCGCTAAGGAGCGCACACGAAGAACACGAAGCACACAGGCAATCTACCCAGGTTCAGGGCTCTCGTGAGAGATAAAACCCCAACTCCTGCCTGTATCTCTTAAATATATCTCAGGTATCTCAGTACACAGGCGCTCCTTGAGCTGTATGATCCAATAATGGATAGCTAGCAGATGAAGTTACTTAGTTCAAAAGTCTCGTCCCTCACGCAGGAGGGGTAGCAGCCTATATATAGGCTAAACCGAGTTACAGGCGTCCTCCACCAAGCTACACGTGTCACTGCTGAGTTTACAGGTGTCCCTGCCGAGTTACCGAAATAACTCTTGTAGCACACTGTAGCCGACATATAGCCTTGTCAGAGACATGCTCATGATGACTTCTGGCACACATGCGCACGCCTATGTCAGCATCTTGATCACCAAAGTCCACTCTGACAAGACAGAATGGGACATGCCATGCCTCGAGTCCCGCACTGCCTCGAGCCCAACACTACCTCGCTGTTTGTTCCCTCTTATCTCTTGCGCAGAGATAAACACGCCTTCAAGTCATCTCTGCACCATCCCTCTGCCACGCTCCCGTGTCAGACGGGAAGTGACAGCTCAATTGACTTCCATACCGGGTTAAGGCACCTCTCCTCCTTAACTCGGCACAGATATGTCGGATCCCCTTTCCTGAAGCATTGCCCTGCACAAGAGAAAACACACAGGCATACCGACATACATATGTCGGTTGTGTTATGTCGGACGCCAAACCCCGGTCCCTTCTGGACCTGACTATCTCGGTTCACTTCAGTGCCATACCTCGGTACAACAACAAGCTGAGCCTTGCTCTGCTCAATGAGGTAAGTGATATGGTTAAGACCATACTTCGGTTCTTCCATGAACACAACTTTACACTATCATGACCCTACCTCGGGGTAGCCCCCGACATTAGTCCCCGAAGCTGGTGCGGTCTAGCAGCCTCGGATGAAGGGCCACAGCAGATTTAACAAAAATAAACCGGATTAACCAAGATCCCGACATCCTTATGTCGGATCACCTCCCAAACCAAGAGTTGAATCTCCGACGAATTCTGACATTTATTCTCATGCCAGATTCTCCTACCCAGGAAGATTTCCCTGAATCTTATCCAAGATCTGTCCGTGATCTCCTACGAGATCTTGCCACAACACGTGGCCACATACCTCTGCACATCTCTCCGAAAACCGTGCATGGATAGACACGTCTCTGCCTGCACTCCAGCCACGTCAGCCGAGCTCACTGAGTTGTCATGTCCATCAGGCACTTGAGTGCCTTGACCAGGTCAGCGCACGTAAAACGGCGCGGCCCCTGGAATCCCGCGCCCATTACTGCTGCACTAACCGCGCGCCGCTCCAGTTACCACTCCGTGGCCCACGATGTGGCCGTTATCACCGCACCACGTGGTTATTAAGCGCAATAAATCCGCGTGCACGTTTGGGAGATCGTGCGTGGTTAAACCGCACTCCACTCGCCTCCTCTGCCTATAAATACGGGAACGGGGGGCCCCTTCACCTTTTTACCCATCTCCACACCTTCTTCTTCCTCTCGCCCGCACTGCTCCACTCCACGCCATTGCCTCCGCCGCACCGGAGTTCACCGCGCACGGACAGCAGCGCCACCGCACCGGAGTTCGAGAAGCCACAGCAGCGCCGCCGAACTCCACCTCACCAACAACGCCGCGCGCCCTTCTCCGGTGAGATTCATTCCTCTGGCATTGCCCCATTAACGTGTTCATCCTCCGCGAAGAACACGTTCATCTTCTCCGATGAACTTGATGAACTTCTTAATGAACATGCTCACTGCCATGGCGGTTACCTTTGATTCCTCCACTCTAGATCTGTTCTGGATCCTCTTTACCATAGTTTTAACTAGGCTTGCACTAGCTTCTCCCACTGTCCCTCTTGTTGAGCGGGCCAGCTGGGAAGGTTCCGACGTCACCCAATCAGAGATTGATTGGTTGATCAACACTCGGCGCATCCCTGAAGGGGTGATATGCCGGGTGCCGGGTGACGAGGCCGAGCCGAGCTTACAAGCCGGCGAACGTGTGGTCTTTGTCGCGTATTTCGAGCGCGGCTTTGGCCTTCCAGCAAGCCCCTTCTTCCGATCCTTCCTCAACAAATTCCACCTTCAACCTCATCACCTTCCCGCCAACGCCATCCTCGCACTTTCCGCCTTCATTTCTTTCTCCGAGGGTTACCTCGGTCTCTGGCCCACCGTGGACCTCTGGGCCAGGTACTTTCAGTTCCGGCAACAGGTCATCCCAAACAAGGATCAGCCACATCTCTCCAAGAGGATGACTGCATGCGGAGCGGCCACAATTATACCTCGGAGAGGCTCCAGCTTTCCCCGAATTCAGGGATTGGAGTCATGCCGGAAATGGCAAAGGACCTTCTTCTACGTGAAGAGCCCAGCTGACCGAGATCTGCTGAACCTGCCGACGTTTGTACTCGGCACTCTCGCAGAACAACACAACTGGGGTTTCAATCCCGGGGAGACGAACCTCGAGATCAACCGTATCCACGGCTACGTTATCTCTTTCCAAGGAGAAGGGCTGGTGGCGGATGATCTCCTGCGGACCTTCATCAGCCGCCGAGTTTCCCCTCTTCAAGACCGGGTTCACAAGATTTGCCACATGAGTGGCCAATACGATCCAACCCAGCACAGCACTTACACGCTGAGCAGAGCCGAGATTAGAAGACGTGTCAACGCCATTGCCAAGACAACGATGCCCGAGAAATGGGTATGGGGTAAAAAACCCCATGACAGAAACAACCTTCCAGCACAAGTAAGTAACACACAGTCTTGATCGACACAACTTGCCTGCCGACATTACTTTTATAACAGCAATATCAAGTGTGTCGGGGGGCTGCCCCCGGGTAGGGCAAAGACGTGGTGTGGAGAACAGCTAAGGGCTGGCCGGGTCATTGTTGGCCGGGTCACTTGGGCCGAATCACGTGGGGATTCGGTTAACACAGGATCTAGCCAGAGTAAAGGAAAAGACCAAAGGGGATCCGGTGAGGTGTAACCGGATCCGGTTAAGAAGAACCGGCTAAGTTAGCCGGGTCGGTCAGGAACGACCCGGATAGTGCGACTCGGATGTTGCACAGGGGCCAAGTAATGTCAGTGAAGGTCACGGGCGCTGTAGTTTTACTGACCAGGGCTCAGAGGACAGCAAGGTGCAACCACAGGTTTTCCGGGTCACAAGCCCCTAGGCGCTGACTCGGCCAATTCGGGAAAGGGGCAGTGGCTAGGCTACTGTGGTCTATACTGCCTTAAGCTCAAAGAGGAAAGATAGTCTGTGGAGGACAGAGGGTGAGCTGGGCTGAGTGACAGTGGCCAGTGTTTGTCCTGTTCTCCTTGTCCATGCCATTGTCCTCTGCGGCCAGGGGCAAAAGGGTAATTCGGTTACTATATATGAGCCACCACCTTCTCCAGTGAGAGGGATCCACGGTCATTTCCCCCCAAGCTTCATCTTCTTCCTAAGCTCTTTCCATTGTTCATCATACAGCTCAAGGAGCGCTCTGTACTTGTAAACACTTGAGATATAAGAGAGTAGGCTAGAGCTGCAGTAGGGGTGTTACCTCCACAAGAGGGCCCCGAAGCAGGGTACATCGTGGTGTTCTTGCTGTTCTTGGTTTGCTGTTCTTGTTGGTTCTTGCTTGTCTTCATGCGCGCTTCTAAGCGTGCACCCTCCCCGGTTCCCCCAACGCCCAAGCGAGCCCACACTTAAGCCATCCCATGGCATCTGCCGTGACACCACCACGACAGTTGGCGCCCACCGTGGGGCAAGCATTGGCGTTGGCTGGGGTTTCCATCCGGACGGGCTCCGTCACTGGTGCCGGCGAGCGGGTCCTCTCCGGGCTCGTGTGCAAGCTCGGCGAGTTCAACTTCATCAGCGACAACGCGGGGTGCTTCTCCAACAAGCCCTTCCCGCGGATGGCTTCCTCATGACGCTGGGCAGCTTCGTCACCTACGTCGCCACCGAGCCAGTTCGCGAGTACCCGGCGCAGGTGCTCGTGGCTGCAGATCCTCCTCTTTCCGCGCAGCTCGCGGAGGGCGTAGCGCTCGCCCGGGAGCAGCGTGGAGGTCATGGTGGCTGGCGCAAGCTGCTGCAGGCAAAGGAGCCAGCACGAGCGTGCCAGAGGAGCTGGCCACGCCAGTCGATCCGGCTGACAAGCCGATCGGACAGCTAAGTTCCCTAAGGAAAACCCGATCCGGTTGGTCCCCTTGGCATGTCAAGCAGGGAGGCTTCCTTAGAGGATCTTGGAAAAAGCTCGGCCAGTGGCTCCTGGAGCAAATGTAGATGACTGTAGCTCAGCTAGAGGCAGAGCGCCTGAGGTTGCAAAAAGAGGCTCGGTTAGTGATAGAGTCTAGGCAAGAGTTTGATAGAGACCTGAGAGAATACAATGCTGCCAATGGTATCACAGATGGCTTTACTCCTGTAGTGCACCGCTCGCGCAAGAAAGCCGAGTTGCGTAACAGAGGCAAGGACCTCAATGACGAGTTGGCTAGAGCTGCAGGTTCGAGCTCAAGTAAAGCCACTAGTCATAGATCCGGAACAGGCAAGCCGGTTTATAGCTCCCCGGCTAAGAATCTTAGGGCTGCAGCAGCAGCGGAGCCGAATTAAGTAACCTGACCGGGGACGCTTGGCGCAAGCAGGCGGAGAGAGTGAATGAGCTGTAGATGTGTGCAACAGGCAGAATGAGGCCTACCGGAAAGCTAATCCGGATGCTGGTGGTTCCCGGGTAGTTGTCTCGGTTAGGGCTGCTAGCCAGAAGTCTAAGGGGCAGCGTCCTCTCCGCATGTTGTTGTTGACCGAGCTCAAAGTGTGAACTCGGGTAAGAGCAAGCAGCTGCAAACTTATGATGCGTGTATGCGGCAAGCAGCTTGCAGCCCAAGGAAAGGCGGACAAAGCAGAAACAGTGGTGGTCAAGGCAATCCGGGTGCTGGAAGGGAAATTCGGCTGGCCGAGGTCAACCACCTCGCCATCCCGGACAGCAAGTGATGGCACAGGTGCAGCAGCAAGTGGTGGCCAGGTGGGCTACCGCTATGACGATGGCAATTCGGCTATGGCGCGAGCCGGATACCAGACGTATGACAATGCACTGGCGTCGAGACTGGGGCCTCGGATGTTGGATCCGGATGATCAGCGTCTCAAGTTGGACAGAATCTACCAGTCCGAGAAGCTGGAAGAGCAGGCCCACCGGGTCCACCATGCTTTGGACCTCGGATAATGAATGAGCCAAGTGTGCCGTTGTTCCAGCTCGGCCGCAACACGAAGCCGTATAATGGCAGCACCAAGCCACAGGATTGGCTGACGGACTATGTATCATCAGTGCACATTGCGGGGGGCAATCGCCGATGGGCGGTCCGGTATCTCCCGCATATGTTAGAAGGTCCAGCCCGGATTGGCTGAATAACTTGCCGCCGGGTAGTATCAATTGTTGGATGGATTTGGAACAGGCGTTTAACAGCAACTTCTCCAGCACCTACAAGAGGCCAAACCGACCTCAGCTCCTGGCTGCGTGCAAGCAGGAAGAGAGGGAGACAGACCGAGAGTATTTGACTCGGTGGAGCAACATGCGCAATTCTTGCGAAGGTGTAGTGGAGGAGCAGGCCATTTCATGGTTTGCGCAGGGATGCAGGCATGGTACCCACTTTGGCAGAAACTCCAAAGAGATATGCCAAAACCCTGGCAGATATGATCCGGATAGCAGACACGTTACGCTGGGTGATCCAACACAGCCCGCATTGGATGCAGTGGGAGCAAACAGGAGGCAACCGGTTAATAACCGAGTTGGACCATTAAGGCCCAGTGACCGACATGAATTCGGTTACAAAGAAGAGATCCGGATTACAGATACGGCTGATCAAGTTGCTGCAGTAAACATGGATCAACCCGGTGGAGGAGATGCGCAGAGGCAAAAACTGATGGTCCGCTTGGAGGCCGAATCAAGGTGCTTGGCCGAAGAAAGTGTGGGAGGGACCAAGTCCACCTCTGACTTTTGAGTCCAGATTAGATGGGCCTTGCTGTTATCACACCACTGATCCGCGCAAACCGGCTAATCATTCGACCCGGAACTGTAGTTGGCATCACCGCATTCAGGCGGAAGGTCAAAGAGGACCACCTCAGAGAGGTGCTCCTAGACCGAATTTCAGGCCAAACATGCCGCTAACCGGAGCCAATGCGACCCCGGTGAACGCTGGAACTCCAAGGCCAGCAGCAACGAAGCCGGTTAACCTGGTGAACATGGGAGGCAGTGACAATGGTGATGGCCCAAGTAGGCAAGGTGGATACCCTGGGAATGATTACAAGGAAGCACATCAGAGTTATGTGGTTTTCGTGACCGAGCCAACTGACAAGAAAAGTCAGTTGAGAGAGCAAAGGAGGTGAATGCAGTGATGCCAGCAGTTCCAAAGTACTTGAACTGGTCTGAGCAGGAATCACTTGGAGCAGGGCGGATAACCCGAATCATGCCAAGCCCAGGGAACTATGCACTGGTGGTGGATCCAACTTTGGTTGGACCCAAGCTGAACGTGAATTTAGCCGAGTCTTGGTCGACAATGGCAGTGCCATAAACATCATGTATCGGGACACAATGGTCAAGTTGGGTATTTCGCCGAATCAGTTGCAACAGAGCAGTTGTACTTTCCATGGCATAGTACCCGGGGTGTCTTGTTCCCCCATGGGTAAGATCTGGGTAGATGTGTTGTTTGGTACCAGGGACAATCACAGACTTGAGAGTCTCGAGTTCGAGGTGGTGGATTTGGAAAGCCCATACCATGCTCTGCTTGGCAGGCCAGCATTAGCCAAGTTCATGATATCTACTCATGTGGCCTACCTCAAGATGAAAATGCCTGGCCCGAATGGTGTTATCACCGTTGCGGGAGACTACAAGAAGGCCATACAGTGTGCTACAGTTGGTTCCAACTTAGCCGAATCACTGGTGATACAAGCTGAAAAGAGCAAGATGCACGAGGTGGTGGCAATGGCGAAGTCGGCTCAGTTAGGCGTGCTGGCCATGACCAACCCGGATGGCGGCGCAACCTTTGAAGTGCCCAAGGAGACAAAGAAGATCCCCATTGACCCGGAGAACCCGAGCGCATGGCCATCATTGGAGCCGGTTTGGGCGAGAAATAGGAAAGCGCGCTCTGCCACTTCCTCCGTGAGAATCGGGATATCTTTGCATGGTCGGCTAAGGACCTGCCTGGTGTTCCGAGGGAGTTGGCAGAGCACTCTTTGTTTGTCAGGCCAGAAGTAAACCGGTTAAGCAACCGACTCGGCGTCTCTCAGAGATAGAAGAAAAGTGGTGCTCGATGAGCTGGCTAAGCTACTGCAGCCGGATTATTATGGAGGTGTTGCATCCAGACTGGATATCCAATCCGGTTCTGGTGAGAAGAAGAAGGACGAACCAGCTGTGGTCAAGGTGTGGCGCATGTGCATCGACTTCACCAATCTGAACAAGGCGTGTCCGAAGGATCCATTTCCTTTACCTCGGATTGATCAAGTGATCGATTCCACTGCTGGGTGTGAGTTGTTGTCTTTTATTGATGCGTACTCTGGTTTTCACCAGATACCACTGAACCCTAAAGATCAAATAAAGACTGCTTTTATTACCCCGTATGGGGCGTATTGCTATCGTGTCATGTGTTTCGGTTTGAGAAATGCTGGTGCAACTTATCAGAGATGTATGCAGAAATGCTTGCATTCTCAAATGGGTAAAAATGTGCAGGTGTATGTGGATGACATTGTCATCAAAACAAAAGAGAAACGTACTCTCCTCGAGGATCTCGAGGAAACATTTGTGAACTTGAGAAAATATCGGTTAAAATTGAATCCGGATAAGTGCACCTTTGGTGTCCCGGCTGGAAAGTTGCTTGGCTTCCTTGTATCAAGCCGAGGCATTGAGTTAATCCGGCTAAGATCCGAGCCATAGAAAACATGAAATTGCCTAAGTGTCTAAAAGATGTGCAAAAATTCACCGGGTGCTTAGCCTCATTGAGCCGGTTTGTGAGTCGGTTAGGAGAAAAGCCTTGCCCTTGTATCAATTGATGAAAAGAGCACCGGGTTCACATGGACCCCACAGGCAGATTCGGCTTTCAATGAGTTGAAAAAGATGTTGTCCACTGCTCCAGTTTTGGCATCACCTTTGCCAAGTGAACCGATGTTGCTTTACATTGCGGCCACTAACCGGGTCGTAAGTGTGGTTATTGTGGTAGAAAGAGAGGAAGAGGGCAAATCCGTGCAGAGGCCGGTGTACTATTTGAGTGAGGTGATCTCAACTTCGAAGCAAAATTATCCTCACTACCAAAGATGACATATGGTGTGTACCTGGCGGTCAAGAAGTTGAAACATTACTTCCAAGAGCACCCGATTACAGTGGTGTGTGAAGCTCCAATTGCGGAGATCATTGGGTGCAAAGATGCAACTGGCCGAGTTGCCAAATGGGCGATAGAAGTGTCTCCTTACACACCGCATTATGAGAGAAGAGATGCTATCAAGTCTCAGGCTTTGCCGGATTTCCTTTGTGACTGGGCTGAGATGCAATATGAGCCACCTAAACCGGATTACAATTACTGGAGGTTGCACTTTGACGGTTCCAAATGCAAAATCGGGCTAGGTGCTGGGTGGTGCTCACATCACCAAAACAGGATCAATTGCGATATGTATTGCAGATTCATTTCTCAGCGTCAAACAATGTAGCCGAGTATGAGGCACTGATCCATGGGCTTAATGTGGCTCGGGACATCGGCGTTCGCCGATTGAATGTTTCGGTGATTCGGATTTGGTCGTGCAGCAATCTTCTGGAAATTGGGATGCTCTTGATGCCAATATGGCACTGTATCGGTTTCATGTTCAGAAAATTTCGGGATTTTTTGAAGGCTGTGAGTACAAGCATATACCTCGGCTGGAAAACCAAGCTGCAGATGTTCTGTCAAAACTCGGGTCGTCTAGGGAGGCAATCCCACCCGGAATATCCTTGAATCATCTAAGGGTCCCTTCAATCAAACCTCGCCTGATTCCGAGTCGATTTTTATTCCCAAGCAAGAATCCGAAGCTATTCCTATGAATGTTGATGTTGAGTATATCGAGGAAGACCCGGGGACTGCATGCCCGGACTCGGGGACTGCTCACACAGATTCGGAAAATGCTAACCGAGTCTTGGGAAAGAGGAGCAGATGAAGATGCTAACCGGATTGTGGGGAATGGACAGAAGCTGATAGAAGAAATAATGGCGGCCAAACCTGTGGAAGAAAATGAGCACTTGTTCCCTTTGCATCCAGTACCAGAGTGGGCTGAAGAGATCATGAAGTTCATCGAGGAAGGAAGCTTGCCAAGCGATGAACCAAGGCTAGGCGTGTCCAGAGGAGATCCAAGGCTTATACCATCATCAACAAGGAGTTATACAAAAGAAGTGTAACCGAGGTGTTGCAGCGCTGCGTGGAGCCAGCAGAGGGCAAGGAGATGCTCCTAGAGATACACCAAGGTGAATGTGGACATCATTGCAGTACAAGAGCCCTGGTGGCTAAAGTGTTCCGGCATGGATTTTATTGGCCCACTGCTCATGCAGATGCGGAGGACATAGTCCGCAGATGTGAAGGATGCCAGAGATTTGCTAAGCAAACACACTTACCCGCATCGGCACTGAAGACAATTCCTATTACTTGGCCATTTGCTGTGTGGTGTTTGGATATGGTGGGAGATTTCAAGCCGGCTAGGGGCAACATGACACATATGCTGGTGATGGTGGATAAGTTCACCAAGTGGATAGAGGTGAAACCAATACGGAAAGTGGATGGCCGTTCGGCTGTAACTTCTTGAAAGAAATCATTTTGAGATACGGATACCCTCATAGCATCATCTCGGATAACGGCACAAACTTTGCTGTCGGAGAGTTTGCCCGATTCTGCATGATAAGGGGATCCGGTTAGACATAGCCTCAGTGGCACATCCAGAGTCCAATGGACAAGTGGAAAGATCAAATGCTCTAGTGTTAGCCGGCATCAAGGCTCGTCTCATTGAACCATTGTTGAAAACTCCGGGGTGCTGGATAGATGAAATCCATCAGTTCTATGGGGTCTAAGGACTACACCGAATCGGTCAACAGGCTATACGCCATTCTTTCTGGTTTATGGGGCAGAAGCTGTCCTACCCACTGACATAGAATATGATGCACCAAGGGTGGCAATGTACACTGAAACCGAGGCAAAGAGGCCCGGGAAGATGCAGTGGATCTGCTAGAGGAAGCAAGAGAGTTGGCCCTGTCTCGGACAGCAATATACCAGCAAAATCTCAGGCGTTATCATAGCCGAAAATCAGTCCTCGAGTGTTTCATGAGGGTGATCTAGTGCTGAGGCTGGTGCAGCGCAGCAAAGGCCGACACAAATTGTCACCTCCATGGGAGGGACCATTCATTGTGAGCAGGGCTATGCACAATGACTCGTACTATCTTATAGATGCACAGGAACCAAGGGAGGATGGCTTGGACAGACCCGGACAGGAAACCAAGCGACCTTGGAATGTAGCTCTGCTTCGACCCTTTACTCTTAAAGGGCGCAATGTATGTATTTCAATTTATCATGAATGAAATCGCAGTAATCCGAGTCTGGACTCGGGGACTGCTTCGTCCTTATGCATGTGTTGTTTATTACTGTTTTGTTTTTTGCCGTTCGTGTGCCGAATCGCTTTGAACCTTGTTCTAAGTTTCAAGTAATGTATGTTGTGTTGTTGATCTCGTGACTCGACTGACAAACACCAAAATGGTAGTCAAGAGCAGAGATGAGGAATATGGGAAACATGAAAATGGACTCGGGGACTCGGTCCAAAACCGATTCGGCACATGTCGTTTACTAACCCCTGTTATTTATTTTTCGTTTATGTTGAATGATTCTAAACCACAACTCGCATGTTTCAAGTATTGTATGCTATGATTCCTATCTTGTGACTCGACTGTCAAAACACCCAAAGAGGTAGACAAGAGCAAAGATTTGGCAAAAGTAGTAAACAAGAAAACAGACTCGGGGACTCGGTTTAAAATGATCCAACATAAACCTTGTCCGGATCGCATTAAGCATGATAAACATAGTCTCGAAAGAACTTAAAGTAGTCTGTTACATCTGCTCCCGGCATACCGGGGATTTAATGTTTTTGTTAAGTCACTTCAGGGTGCAGTGGGCTCGGTAGCAGCAGACCCGGTTAAGGGAGCCTCGGTTGTAGCAGCTTCAGGTGCGCGGCTTCAGTTGCAGGGGCTTCGGGTGGAGCAGACTCGGTTGTTGGCTGAGAAGATGATGGAACTTCAGGGGTAACCTGAGAAGAAGAGCTGGAAGGCTGAGTGGATTCGGGCACACCTGGACCAACTGAGCTCTGCTCGGCAATCACAGCCGACTCGGTGATGGGCGTTTCAGGAGCCTCGGTTGGAGTTGGTTCGGTGAGCTTAGCCGAATCGGCAACTGGGACTTCAGGGGATTCTTCTTCTTCCTCAACTTCGCCTTCGGAATTGGCGTAATCTTCAGCGGAGTCCTCTTCGGATTCCTCTTCTTCTTCTGTTTCTTCGCCGTCTGAATAAACCGGGGCATCCACGTCAAGGTGCTTCGTGTTGGCGAACTCGGCCATAAAGTTGGCGGCTTCCTCGCGAATCTTGATCCGGACAGGGTCGGTGGCCCATGGCGAGCCTCCGCGGAGTGAGCGAATTCGGGCAAGGTCAATAGCCTCATGCCAAGACATGATAAACTGCAGAGCTGCGTCAGCACCAGCTCGGGCGGACGAGGATCTCCACTTCTGTAACCGAGTCTTGGCCTGATCCAGGTCTTTGATCAGCTCATCCGCAGACTTGACTTGCCCTGATTCGGGAAACAGAATCCGGTGGGCTTTTAGACTAGCGTTGAGCAAGTCAATGTGGGAGTCCTTCAGCGGGGCGATCCGGGCCTTGAGTGCAGTGATATGGTCCTCAATGTCCCAGGTCTCTGGTAAAGAGGCCCCGGTTAGTTTTGCTCGTTCAGCTCGGGCGTCTTTCACAGTTTTCAAGGCTTGAAGCCGAATGCTGGTGAACTCTCCTACGGACAAATAAGCTAACACCGAGTTAAGCAAGATGAAAGCAAAAAATGTGAGTCGGATAAAAGACAAAAGAGAAGCAGAGATTCGGAGAGCTTACGATCCATGTCATCGTTGAGGCTAGTGAGTTCGGCCAGCCATTTTGCGCTGTTCTCCTTGTGGGCAGCTAATTCTTCTTTCGCCGTTTCCAATTCGGCTTTAGATGCGGCAACGGCATCTTGAACTTGCTTATCGAGTTCGGCCCGCTTCTTTAGCCCGGCTTGCAAAGTGTCTCGCTCCTTCTGAATTGTATCTTTTTCCTTCTGGAGCGCGTCTTTGTCTCTCCGAAGTGTATCCCGCTCTGCTTTCACCTTGTTCTTCACCTTTTCGACCCGGTCAAGCTCACGCTGGAGCCGAGTCACCTCAGATTTTTCCTCCTCCAAAGCACGCTTCTGCTCTTCTTCTTTGGAGTTCATCATCAGAACCAATGCATCGAAAGAGGTTTGGAGCTTGTCGTGCTGGTTGGCGAGCTGTTTAAAGAGCTCGCTGCGAGAACCATGATTTCCTGAAAGAAAAAAGGCAGTTGGTGTCAAAAAGGTCTCGGGGACTGGCACCCGAATCAAGGTGGAGCCAAAACGAGTCTTGGGGACTGGCCCGAGACTAACCGGATCGGTTAAAAAAGGAACCCGGGGACTGGGAGTCCCACAGTTTTTTCGGCTAAGGCGAGGATCATGATCAAGTTTTTTAGAGATTCAAGCCGTATGACTTTCTTACTCCGAGGAGTATCAGTCGTTCGACCCGAATCTCGGGGACTGGGTGTAGTACTATTTGATCATGATAAAATAAAAGCAAGATTCGGCGAAAATTACCTCGAAGACTTTGTGCGATGCAGTGAAGGCAGCCCTCACAGAATGAAGAGATTGCAACATTCGGCTAGGGCCAACAGGGTGTGATGATGCTGAGACGGTGCCACCTTCTGCAAGATCCATAGCATTCCAGGCGTCGATAAATTGGTTGCCGGTGCTGAGCTTCGGCTGAGCCTTGCCGGATTGAATCGTAGAGGAGGTAGCGGGAGTTTTCTTGACAGCAGCCACTTGCTTATCCGAGGTGGGGGGAGTTGTGCCAAAGACAACTTGATTCGGCTGAGGCTGAGCGGGCGCACCCGGGTTCGGATTCGGCTGTTGCTGTTTCTGCTGTTGCTGCTTCTGCTGTGGCTGTTGCTGCTGTTGTGGCGGTTGTTGCTGTCTCTTCTGTGGTTGCTGTTCCGAGGTGGTGGAAGTGTCTTGTTGATGTTGCTGCTTCTGCTTCTTCTTCTTCTGCTGCTCTTGGTTCAGTTGGGCTTGAGCTGCCGGGGTAGGACGAGAATCCGGTTTAGGCGTGGACTTGGCCGAGGTCTTGGCCTTTTCCTTCTCCAGCTCCTTCAAAGGGCGTGGCCAACTTGAGTTTCGGGCTCGAGCCGCGGTCTCTTCATTCTCCAAGTCAATAACCGGCTCTGAAATGGGAGTCGGCTGAGGTATGCTGGCACTTGCGCGTGGCGGGGAATTAACAACTCTTTCAGGAGATGGGTCCTCCATAACCGAGTCCCGTCGGGGAATAGGAGAAGAGATCGATGAGTGTGTTTGCTCGGTGACTATGGGGTCACTGCATGAAGCAAGCAAGGAGTTAATTCGGATGAAAAGAATTTGGATAACAGAGGTGCAACGTAAGTAAAGTTCAGTCAATGTTACCCCTGAGTGGTGGGCATCGGCTTGGTGCGATTCGGCTTGTCGCCGGACTTCTTTCTTCTTTTGGCCTGAGGTGGGGCACCTGTTTCGGGCACCTCAGCACGTTTTTGAGATGTCTCTTGTGTATCTTCTTTGGCTGGAACACAAGGTGGTGGTGACCATGAAATCGGAATAGCATTGATGGGTTCTAAGATGCAGCAATCTTCATCTTCCTCGTCGGAAATGTGGTGATTGATTGGTTGCTTACCCTTGCGAACCGGCTTGGCGCGGGGAATCGGCAGATAATCGTCCGTATCCGGATCCTCTTCGCCCTCGCGTGGCGGACTGAGATCCGGTGTCCACTCTTTGGTGGAGAGATCTCCATCTTCAATAGCTTGACGGTCAAACAGCTACAAAAAAGATAATGCGAATCCGGATCAGGCCGAGGTCATTTAGAGGAAGTAGGATTGGATTCGGAAAGTACTGAACTAACCGGTGGTGGAAGGTTGTCTCGGTAAAATGGCTTGACACCCCACCGCCATTTATCCGACATCTCGTTGGCAGCAATGGCGTTAACCCGACGCCTAACGGAAGCTTTGTTGAGTTCGTGCTTGCTAATCCGGGTAGGATCTAGCGCGCCACGCATATGGCATATCTTGTGATCACGCTTTTGAAGAGGGCAGACCCGGCGAGAGATGAAGGTCCGGACCAGACCATCAGAGATCATACCGCTCTCCAAAAAGCCCTCCAGAGTGGTGTGCACTGTCTGAAGTTCCACAATGGTCTCAGCAGGATTGAATCCGAAATTCAATTCGGCTGTGGGCGGCTCGATCCGGAATTCGGGCAAATTAAGAGCGTCATGGCCTTCGGCGCTCTTTACGTAAAACCAGGTCCTTTGCCACTTCTTGACAGTGTCTAGGCCCGTGACTCGGGGAAAGATGGAAAACTGCCTCGGCGTAATGCTGACCGAGCCGCATGCAGTCAGCTGTTTCGGCTTGGTGCCCGGGATTGTGTGCTTGCGGAGGTGGAAATATTTGGCCCATATATCCACAGTCGGCCAGAGGCCGAGATAGCCCTCGCAGAAGGAGGTAAAGGCCGATAGAGAAACGAAGGAGTTGGCTGGGAGATGATGAAGCTGTAGACCAAAGAAATCCAGGAATGCCCGGAAGAAGTCACTGACTGGCAAACCAAATCCGCGCTCGAAATGCGCTATGAACACCACGCGT
Organism: Poa pratensis; assembly: GCA_947311845.1. Classification (NCBI taxonomy): domain Eukaryota; kingdom Viridiplantae; phylum Streptophyta; class Magnoliopsida; order Poales; family Poaceae; genus Poa; species Poa pratensis. Next base: position 33,500,958 of record CAMZMU010000091.1, on the reverse strand, counting down.
TCATCGGATTCAGGGGCCGGTGCAAGCTCTTTCCCGGGTCTGCGGCATATAACTTGGGGTGTTATACGCCGGGTGGCCCGTAGCCACTCCAGATCATCTCTGGTAACATCAGATCCCTCCCAGCTGCCAGGAGGAAGTTTGGACATAACCGAATCAGTCCTGCAGAAAAAGGCAGGTAACCGGATTAGGAGATTCGGAATTCATGAGGTCAAAGAAGAATCGGATAGCATTGAAACCGAATCAGATCTAAAGTATCTCGGCTAATCCTATCACGGTTAAAGCTAACCGGGTCCATTGGAGAATGTGATGCGGTTGGAAATCGCAAACACCTTTCCGCGAGATTCTAGGGTTATGGAAGATCTACAGCGACAATAAAAAAGAAAGAAAATCATGGGTAAAAACATGGTTGAACTGCTCCTACGGTGGGAAGCAAGTCTAGGCTAATCTGCTGTAAAACCTAGAAAGGAAACATGAGGAGCGTGCTACGGCATGGCGTTTTGCTAGTGTGCGAGTGAATCTACACAAGAAATAGGCGTATATCCCCCACGGGTATGAACTCATCACGGTGGCCATGGCGGGAGGAAGAGGAACTTACAATGTTGGTTTCTCGAAGGAAGAGCACGGCGGAGAAACGGCGGAGATAGGCGCGAGGCGCGTCTCCACTGGTTTTGCTCTGGTATGCTGTGCCTCCCCGGCACGGCGAGGTTGAAGGGCGAGATTGCGGCGGCGACGGTGGCGCTATTGGAGTTCTTCGAGTGGGAGTTGTAAGGAGGAAGAAGAGGAAATCCACCGCGCCTCCATTTATAGCCCCAAGTGGTAACTGCCCCCACTGCCGCACGGTTACCGAAGCACGATCAGGTCTTCTGCTCCCAAAAACTTTGTGACCATTGCTGTGGCCGTGTATTCCAAGCACATATAAGGCCACAGAATTGGAAGCGGTGGCACGGATCCTATGTGCAGGTCAACGGAGAAAACGAGGAGACGTGGTCATCTGGTCAAAAGCACTCGATTACCCGGCGGATCCGGATAACGTGCTGACAACCCGGGTTACACGGCTTTGCGCAGACTTTTCCTGCCAAGTGACCCGGGAAATTCGGAGACAACTAGATGTGATCCGGTTAGTGATGTTGGTTTTGAATCTGGTACGGCCCTTCAGCGAGGCTGTAGGACCATACCAGCTTCGGGGACTACTGTCGGGGGGCTGCCCCCGGGTAGGGCAAAGACGTGGTGTGGAGAACAGCTAAGGGCTGGCCGGGTCATTGTTGGCCGGGTCACTTGGGCCGAATCACGTGGGGATTCGGTTAACACAGGATCTAGCCAGAGTAAAGGAAAAGACCAAAGGGGATCCGGTGAGGTGTAACCGGATCCGGTTAAGAAGAACCGGCTAAGTTAGCCGGGTCGGTCAGGAACGACCCGGATAGTGCGACTCGGATGTTGCACAGGGGCCAAGTAATGTCAGTGAAGGTCACGGGCGCTGTAGTTTTACTGACCAGGGCTCAGAGGACAGCAAGGTGCAACCACAGGTTTTCCGGGTCACAAGCCCCTAGGCGCTGACTCGGCCAATTCGGGAAAGGGGCAGTGGCTAGGCTACTGTGGTCTATACTGCCTTAAGCTCAAAGAGGAAAGATAGGTCTGTGGAGGACAGAAGGTGAGCTGGGCTGAGTGACAGTGGCCAGTGTTTGTCCTGTTCTCCTTGTCCATGCCAGTGTCCTCTGCGGCCAGGGGCAAAAGGGTAATTCGGTTAGGCTATATATGAGCCACCACCTTCTCCAGTGAGAGGGATCCACGGTCATTTCCCCCCAAGCTTCATCTTCTTCCTAAAGCTCTTTCCATTGTTCATCATACAGCTCAAGGAGCGCTCTGTACTTGTAAACACTTGAGGTATAAGAGAGTAGGCTAGAGCTGCAGTAGGGGTGTTACCTCCACAAGAGGGCCCCGAAGCAGGGTACATCGTGGTGTTCATTGCTGTTTCTTGGTTTTGCTCGTTCTTGTTGGTTCTTGCTTGTTCTTCATGCGCGCTTCCTAAGCGTGCACGCCCTCCCCGGTTCCCCCAACGTCCTAGCGAGCCCACACTTAAGCCATCCCCATGGCATCTGCCGTGACACCACCACGACAAAGTGCCTCTGGACTAACTCGGTTTCACCGCAACCACTTTGCAGCTTTTTGCTCGACAAGCCCAGGAGGATGGAGCGGATCCCTCCGCCAAATAGGGCCAAGACTTGCCTGTCCCGGCCGTTGCCGAGTTAGAAGACCCGGACAACGAGGACCACATGCCAATTCCGGATGCTGGCGCCCCTACCTCGGGTAATAACGATGATGACGATGACATCGAAATTCTTGAGATACTTGAAGCTACTCCACTCAAATATGCTTGCCCCATGCCCTCGGCACCAATTAACCCGGCAGGCCAAGCTCCCAACTCGGGCCCTGCCACTACGGGCAACCCTGGCGCATCTCGCAAACGCGCCGGCACTGGTACCTCGGATACCGAGGCATCCACAGCCCCGGCCCCTGAGGCGAAAAGACCGAAGATGCGCAACAAGCCAGGCGACAAGCGCCAGAGCAAGAAATTGCCGCCAGTCACAGAAGGGTAAGATAACCTCTGCCAACATAACTTTTCTCTTCCTTACTTTCTTTCTCTTCTTCTCTCTTAACCGAGATACTTTTTTCCCGAGGTAACACTTTTTTCCTGCTTCAATGCAGCGCCCCCCTTGAAGTCAACCAGAGCGCATCCAGCATGCGCTCACCTCTATCTCGGCAGACAGACACTGGCGCTGCCATCCCAGCCCCGACACACCAAACTCCGCCCGTCATAATTTTGCCGGACTCTGATGCTGCCACTGGCGAAGGCCAAGAAACCCCAGACATCTCGGCCCTTGACCGAGATACAGATCTGGGGGGCCAGAGAACACCCCCCGAGTCTGCGTGGACCGAGACTCCGCCACCTCCACCAAAGCAAAAACCCCCGCAGCAACAACATCAACACCAACAGCAACAGCAACAACAACAACAGCAACCACAGCCGCACCAGCAGCAAGAGAAACAGCAGCCGAAGCAGACGCCGAAGCAGAAGCAGACCACCAAGCCACCACCAAAGTCCACCGAGTTGCCAACTCCGAAATCCAGCTCACCGAGCAAGGCGGCAAAGGGCGGAGTGGCAATTGGGAAAACACTTGCTACCTTTGGGAAAACCCTTGCTACCTCAGGAAAGCAAGCGGTGCTGACCCCCACCACCACGCCTGCCCACAAAGCCCTTACGGCATCTACGTCCCGAGCTTTTTCTGGCAGCTGGGATTTTCCCCAGCTCCGCACTCAAAGTGGACATAGCTTGGGCTCGGTGGAGCACTATAGCATGGACTGGAACGCCGCCGACACTGGCGAGATCTCTTCTGCAAACCCGGCCGACCGACATCCGGCTGGCCCAAGCCAAATTGCACAGACTATGCACACGTTGCAAGTTGCTGTGCTTAATGCCAGCACGGTTGCCGAGGTAAGCCTAACTCGGCTTAACTCTTTCTTCTTCTACCATCAACAATAGATATATAATATCCCCAGCCCCGAGATTTGGGTTGAATAATTGATGCTTGACCGAGATAAAATTATTCAGCGCGAATCTTCATAAAATCCGACATTCAGTCCCCGAGACTCAAGTTGAGTTTACTCGGCTTGCAACTTCACGTCAGTACTAACATACTTCCTCTTTTTTCAGCAATGCACCAATACCCGGACCAATGTGTTCCGGAGTCTGCTTTTGGACCACAAGAAACTCAAGGGCTCCTACAAGCAATTGCAGGGCCAATTGAAGAGCAATGAGGATGCGCACCAGGCCGCACTTGAGAAGGAGAAAACCGAGGTGGCTCGGCTCCAGCAAGATCTTGAGCGGGTCCAGAACGAGAAATCCGCGCTGGAGAAAACTTTGAAGCAGCGAGATGAAGCCACCCTGAAGCAGAAGGAGCTCCTGGATCAGACCGAGTCTCGCGCCACCTCGGCAGAACATCGCTGCCCTCCAAGTTAAATGTGATAGGTGGCTGGCCACAGTCACCCGGATTAACCATGAGATGGAAAGTGAGTTCCTTATATCATTTCTTCTTGCTTGCTTTGTTTCTGCCTCCATTAAAAACATGCCGACATAAGTTTTAACTCGGTAACAGCTTTCCTTTCTTCAGAACACTTCTCGCACTCCCAGGCCGCGGCCGCAAGCACTGTTCGCAGGGCACGAGCCAGGAGAGCCGAGGCTGGCCCAATCTCGGATGAATGGGACATGGAGGACCATTTGACTGCCTTGGAAGCTCGCATTACTCCTTTGAAGAGCATTGGAACTGATTTACTCAGCGCTGGCATCCGGGCTCACAACGCTCTATGGCCAAATTCAGTGGCTCCAACTTCTGTCTCCGAGTTATCCAAGCAACTGCTGACTGCCGAGACAAGACTCCGAGAGTGGAGATCCTCCTCAGCCCGCACCGGAGCAGATCAAGCCCTAACCTTTGTGCTATCTTGGTATGAGGAGACTGATCTCAATGCACTGAAATCTCTGCGCGCCCACTCCAAATGGACTGAAGATCCAGCGCTGATCGAGCGCCGCAAGGAGGCTGCATCCTTCATGGCTGGCTATGCTCAAACCCGACATCTCATCCCTGGGACGGCATATTCTGATGATGAAGATTATGCAGATGATGAAGAAACCGAGTCTGACAAGGAGACCGAGGCAGAAGCTCATCCTACTGCCAATGTCGAAGCGACCGGCACAACCGAGCAGGCCGCAACCGACATCACCGATACCTCGGCCTCCGATCCCACAACCGAGACTGCTCCGAGCCCTTCCCGTGCTGCTGCTTGAGCTCACAAAAACTTGAAAACATTAAATCCCCGGGATGCCGGGTGCAGATGTAATATATACTTTTAAGTATTCCGCACCGTTACACTTGCTTTTGCTGCTCTTAACTTGCTAGTTTTAAAGCAGAACGGCTTGATGCCGGATCACTTCGCATCAAGTCCCCGGGTTTACTTTCTCGTTTACTATACTTAGTAATCTTTGCTCTTGTCTACCATTTTGGCGTTCGACAGTCGAGTCACAAGATCAAACTTATAGCATACGATACTTCGTAAATTTTGAGGCGAGACTTAGAGTCATCCGACATGAAAAAACCGGGTTAGTAAACGACATATATCGAATCATTTTTGAACCGAGTCCCCGAGTTCGTTTTCATGTTTACCACATACCACAACCTCTGCTCTTGACTGCCATTTCGGCGTTCGTCAGTCGAGTCACAAGATCACAACAAAATGGCATACATTACTTTGTACTTTGAAACGAGGTCAAAAAATCATCCGACATATGAACAACAGGGATAAAACAGAGATAAAAACACATGCATATGGACAAGGCAGTCCCCGAGTCTTTCGGGGTGCCGACATTTTATTCAAAGGGGATCGAGATACATACATTGCACCCTTTCAAGAGTAAAAGGGACGTAGTAGAGCTACATTCCAGGGTCGTTTGCTTTCTTCTTCGGATTTATCCTTCCTGTGCTTCGTTGGTTTTCTGGCATCTATAAGATAATAGGAATCATTGTGCAGAGCTTTGCTCACAATAAATGGCCCCTCCCATGGAGGTGACAACTTGTGCACACCAGCTTTGCACTGCACCAGCCTAAGCACCAAATCTCCCTCTTGGAAAACCCGAGGGTTGATCTTCCGGCTATGATAGCGTCGGAGATTTTGCTAATATATCGCAGACCGAGACAAGGTCAGCTCTCTTGCTTCCTCGAGCAAGTCCACACCGTTTTCCCGAGCTTCTTTTGCCTCGGTTTCAGTGTACCGCGCCACTCTTGGCGCGTCATACTCTATGTTGGTTGGTAGTACTGCTTCTGCCCCATAGACCAGAAAAAATGGCGTGTAGCCAGTTGATCGGTTTGGTGTGGTCCTGAGACCCCACAACACTGCTGGTATTTCCTCTATCCAGCATCCTGGAGTTCGCAGTAGTGGTTCAATCAACCGAGCTTTTATGCCGGCTAAGACCAATGCATTTGCTCTTTCCACTTGCCCATTTGCCTCTGGGTGCGCCACCGAGGCTATGTCCAACCGGATTCCCTTGTCTGCACAAACCGAGCAAACTCTCCCACAGCAAAGTTTGTGCCATTATCCGAGATAATGCTATGGGGATACCCATATCTCAAATGATGTCCTTCAAAAAGGACACCGCAGTGTGGCCATCACACTTCCGATTGGCTTCACCTCAATCCATTTGGTGAATTTGTCCACCATTACCAGCATGTGAGTCATGTTACCTCGGGCTGGCCTGAACTCTCCCACCATGTCCAGACACCAAACTGCAAAGGGCCAAGTTATTGGAATTGTCTTGAGTGCCGAGGCTGGCATGTGTTTTCTTGGCAAATCTCTGACATCCTTCACATTTCCGCACAATATCCTCAGCTTGATTCAAAGCATTGGGCCAATAGAACCCATGTCGGAATACTTTAGCCACCAAAGCTCTTGATGAAGCATGATGTCCACACTCTCCTTGATGAATTTCCAGGAGCATTTCTTGCCCTTCTTGCAGCTCTACACAATGCTGCAGCACCCCTGTCACACTTCTCTTGTATAATTCATGGTTGATGATGGTATATGCCTTGGATCTTCTTTGTATTTGCATGGCCTCAACTTCATTACTCGGCAAACTTCCATCGATCATGTATGACATGATAGGTTGCGCCCATTCCGGCACGGGTGCACAGGAAACAGTGGATCATCTATGTCCATGAATATACCGACATCGCTTCCTCCGACATCCACTGGCCAGTCCCCGAGACTTGCCAATCAGTCCCCGGGTTTTCCGAGATGCACCCGACATCAATGTCCATGGGAACAGCATCAGATTCCGGTTTCTTCGGGATAAAAATTGACTCGGATTCTGGCGAGGGCTTGATAGATGGCTTTCTGAGATGCTCCAAGGATATGCCGGGTGGGATTGCATCCCGAGATGAACCCAGTTTGGACAATATATCTGCAGCTCATTTTCTGCCCGAGGTACATGCTTAAACTCGCATCCCTCAAAGAATCCCGAGATCTTCCGCACATGAAACGATATAACGCCATATTGGCATCCAGAGCATCCCAATTTCCCGAGACTTGCTGCACCACAAGATCCGAGTCTCCAAAACACTCTATCCGGCGAATACCAATTTCCTTGGCAACATTGAGCCCATGAACAAGTGCCTCATACTCGGCAACATTGTTAGATGCCGCAAAGTGAATTTGCAGCACATATCTCAACTGATCCCGCTTTGGCGAGGTAAGGACTACCCCGGCACCCAACCCAATGTTGGTTTTGGAGCCATCAAAATGCATTCTCTAGTAATTGGAGTCAGGCAATGGTGGTTCATACTGCATCTCGGCCCAATCTACCAGAAACTCCGGCAATGCCTGAGACTTGATGGCATCTCTTCTTTCGTAATGTGGCGCATAAGGGGACACCTCTATGGCCCACTTAGCTACTCGGCCACCTGCATCCTTGCAATTGATGATCTCCGAGATAGGAGCCTCACACACCACTGTGATTGGATGCTCTTGAAAGTAATGTTTCAATTTCTTGGCAGCCATATACACACCGTAGGTCATCTTCTGATAATGAGGGTAATTTTGCTTGGACAGTGAGATCACCTCACTCAGATAATATACCGGCCTCTGCACAGTTTTGCCATCTTCTTCTCTTTCCACAACTATCACAGCACTAACAACTCGGTTTGTGGCTGCAATGTAAAGCAACATTGGCTCTTGGGTAAAGGCGAAGCCAGTATCGGAGCAGTTGCCAACATCCTCTTTAACTCGGTAAATGCCGCATCTGCTTGCGGGGTCCATGTGAAGCTATCAGTTTTCTTCATTAACTGATATAAAGGCAATGCCTTCTCTCCCAGCCTGCTGACAAACCGACTTAACGATGCCAAGCATCCAGTGAATTTCTGCACATCTTTGAGACATTTCGGCAATCTCATGCTTTCAGTAGCACGGATTTTTGCCGGGTTAACCTCGATACCTCGGCTTGACACGAGGAAACCGAGTAACTTGCCTGCTGGCACACCAAAGGTACATTTATCCGGGTTAAGCTTCATCCGGAATTTCCTCAGATTCACGAATGTTTCGCTAAGATCATCAATTAGCGTGACTTTTTCTTTAGTCTTGATGACGATATCATCGACATACACCTGTGCATTTTTACCTATCTGATCATGCAGACATTTTTGCATACAACGCTGATAAGTAGCACCGGCATTTCTCAAACCAAAGGTCATGACTCGGAAGCAATAAGCCCCGTACGGGGTAATGAAAGCAGTCTTTATTTGATCAACAGGATTCAGTGGGATCTGGTGAAAACCAGAATAAGCATCTAAAAAAGATAACAGCTCACACCCAGCTGTGGAATCGATCACCTGATCAATCCGAGGCAGCGGGAATGGATCCTTGGGGCATGCCTTGTTCAGATTTGTGAAGTCTATACACATACACCACACCTTGACTACCAGAGGTTCATCCTTTTTCTTCTCTACCAGGACCGGGTTAGACAACCAGTCCGGGTGCAGCACTTCCATAATAAAACCAGCTGCAAGCAACTTGGCCAGTTCATCACCAATCACTTTTCTTCTATCATCTCCCCAACGTCGCATTGGTTGCTTCACCGGCTTCATATCCGGTCTAACAAACAAAGTGTGCTCAGCCAGCTCCCTCGGAACACCTGGCAGGTCATGATTTGACCATGCAAAGATATCCCGATTCTCACGGAGGAAGTGGCAGAGCTCGCCTTCCTATTTCTCGGTTAACCCGGTTCCAATAATGGCATTATGGTCTGGGAACGCCGGGTCAACATTGATCTTCTTTGTCTCTTTTGGCACCTGAAATGCCGCGCTCTGCTCCGGGTTAGCCATACCCGGCATACCGAGTTGCGCGGATTGAGCCAGCGCAACCACTTCATGTATCCTCGTCTTCTCCGCAGCAATAATTAATGACTCGGCCAGAGACGAGCCTGCCGAGGCACACTCCATGGAGCGTTTGTAATTTCCCGAGATAGTGATGATGCCATTAGAACCTGGCAACTTCATCTTGAGATAACCAACATGAGTTGATATCATGAACTTGGCCAATGCCGGCCTGCCCAGCAAAGCATGATACGGGCTTTCAAGGTCCACTACCTCGAACTCTAGGCTCTCTGTCCTGCAGTTGTCCCTGGTGCCAAGCAATACATCAACCCAAACCTTGCCCATAGGCGCACAAGATACCCCGGGCACTATACCGTGAAAGGTGGTATGACTCGGTTGCAGCATATTTTCCGAGATACCCATTTTCACCATGGCGTCTCGGTACATAATGTTGATACTGCTCCCATTGTCAATGAGAACTCGGGTGAACCTCACATAGATGGTGGGCCCGATGAATGTCGGATCAACCACTAGAGCATAACATCCCGGACTCGGCATGATCCGCGGATGATCATCTATACTCCAACTGATCTTCTGATCAGCCCTGTTCATATACTTGGTTACGGCCGTCATAACAACATTTACTTCCATTGCACGCCTGTGCAAGCTCTGCTTATCTGTTGGCTCGGTCACAAAGACCACATAAGTCTGATGCGCCTCTCTATACTCATCTCGACGATATGCAGCTCCACGACTGGGACCAACATATACCTGATTAACAGGTTTTGAAGCTGCAGGCCTTGTAGGAGGCGCATTTACCGGGATAGTGTTTGCCCCGGTAAGTGGTACAGGCCTCGGTGGTGGAGGTCTCTGAGGTGCTCCCATCTGATTTCCTCCCCCTTCCTTCAGTGTGCGCTGATACCAGCTGCACTGCCGAGTCGTATGATTGGCTGGCCTGCGCGGGTCGTGAGTGTGAAAACTGCAAGGCAAATCCTGCATTGCCTCATAAGTTGTCCTTGGCTTCTCCTCCCAAGATTTCCTGTTCTTCCCATCCGAGTTCTGGCCCCAAGCTGGTCCACTGCTCTTCTGGCTCTGACTGTGACCGGCATCTGGCTGATCTTGGTTCACAGCCGCTACTTGGTTGGAACCATACCGGTAATCCGGATGGTCCTCTCTCCTCTTGTGCCCATAATCTTGGTTATCACCACGCCTGGATGGTCCAGGACCATTGTTGCCGGGATGTCTTCTATTCGGTTCAACCGGGTTCAGCATGGGCTGCATGGGATCTCCCAAAGCATAACTATCCGCAATCCGGATCGTCTCGGCCAGCGTGGCCGGCATCTCTCTCTGCAATTTCTGCCAGAGCATGGAGCCGTGTCGGCACCCTTGGGCAAACCACGAAATGGCTTGCGCTTCAACAACTCCTTCACAGGAATTGCGAATTGTACTCCACCGAGTCAAGTAATCTCGGTCATTCTCATCATTCCTCTGCTTGCACATGGCAAGCTGCTGAGGATGGTTTGGCCTCTTGTACATGCTGGAGAAGTTGCTGACAAAAGCATCTTCAAAGTCAAGCCAGCAATCAATGCTGTTCGCATGCAAGTTGTTTAGCCAGATGCGAGCTGGCCCCTCCAACATCTGTGGAATATACCGCAACGCCCAACGGCGATTTCCTCCTGCAATGTGTACTGCTGACACATAATCTGTCAGCCAGTCTTCCGACTTTGTGCTACCGTCATACTTCTTGGCACCTCGGTTTTAGCTGAAAATGAGGCACCGGTGGCTCCCTCATAATCCGAGGTCCAAAGCATGCAGGGCCAGGTGGGCCTTGCTCTTCCAGCATCTCGGACATGTAAATTCTGTCCAACTTGTAACGTGCATCACTGGGTGACAACTGTCGAGCTCCCAACCGAGATCCCAGTGCACTCTCATACCTCGGATACCCGGCTCTCTCCATAGCCGAGTAACCATCATCATATCTGTTGGCCGCACGGCCAACACCCTGTGGCTGCTGCAAATATTCACCACTCTGTTGCTGCCGAGGCTGGCTCTGCACCGGATACCGCGGTGGATTTCCTCGGCCTGCCGAGTTACCTCTTCCAGCACTCCGATTACCCGGGCCCAGATTACTTTTATCTCGGCCAGCATTGGCCTGCCCAGCTAACTGCTTTCCGGCATACTCCGGATTGTATGTCTGCATCTGCTTATCTCTGCCAGAGTTTACACTCCGGTCACGACTTCCACCGACATGCGGTGATGAAGCTTGTCCCTTGGACGCTCCTCTAGCTGAGTGAACTACCCCGGACATACCTGCAGCTGTGTTGCCCTTGAGATAGGTCTCATTTTGCCGCGTTGCCTCTGCAACCAGCTCATTAACTCGGTCTTGCTGCCTACGGAGAGCATCTCCGGATAAACCAGTTAGCTCGGCTCTCGCTGCCTCGGCAACTCTAAGAGTCTTAGCAGGGGAACTGTACATGGGCTTCTCAGCCGACATATGGCTAGGAGTTTTACCAGAACTCGATCTACCATCTCTATCAATCTCGGCATTGAGGCCCTTGCCTCTCTGGCGCACCTCCTCGATGTGACTAGGGCGAGCAGCTATAGGGGTAAAACCATGAGCTCTGTTATACTCACGGAGTGTTCTCTGGAAGTCCCTCCTCACCTCGGATATCTCCAGTGCCTCTTGATGCAGCTTCAGACGCTGCGCTTCTAACTCGGCAGCGGTCAGTACAACATCTACCCCGGCAACTACCGGCACAGCCAACTGCTGTATGATATCCTCCAGCGGAGCAGGCCTAACCGGCACATCAGATGCACCAGCCTCGAGGTGCCCATCTCCTTCCAGCGGAGGCTTTGCCAGCCGGGCAGATCTAGCGCCAGGTTCGCCGACATGACCTCTGCCAGCATCAGCCGCTGGCCCAGTCATCATTAACTCGGCGCAGCTCCCGAGATTAGCGAAACCTCGGCTGCGAGCCGCGCGGACAGTAGGGGGATCTTCTGCCACAAGCACCTCTGCGGGGTACTTGCAGATGACCTCGGTGGCGACGTAGACCTCGAACTCGCCAAAGGTGACGATGCATCCGTTCCTCGGGAGCGGCCTGCCGCCGAGACAACCAGCGTTGTCGCTGATGAAACTCAGCGAACCGAGCTTGCAGACAAGCCCGGAGATGACGCGCTCGCCGGAGTCGATGATGGAGCCCGTCCGGATGAACACACCAGCCAGCGCCTCTAATGGCCCCACGGTGGGCGCCAACTGTCGTGGTGGTAACACGGCAGATGCCATAGGATGGCTTATGTTGGGGCCAATGGACGCTGGTGATACCGGGGAGGGCTAGCGCGCTAAGGAGCGCACACGAAGAACACGAAGCACACAGGCAATCTACCCAGGTTCAGGGCTCTCGTGAGAGATAAAACCCCTACTCCTGCCTGTATCTCTTAAATATATCTCAGGTATCTCAGTACACGAGCGCTCCTTGAGCTGTATGATCCAATAATGGATAGCTAGCAGATGAAGTTACTTAGTTCAAAAGTCTCGTCCCTCACGCAGGAGGGGTAGCAGCCCTATATATAGGCTAAACCGAGTTACAGGCGTCCTCCACCAAGCTACACGTGTCACTGCTGAGTTTACAGGTGTCCCTGCCGAGTTACCGAAATAACCCTTGTAGCACACTGTAGCCGACATATAGCCTTGTCAGAGACATGCTCATGATGACTTCTGGCACACATGCGCACGCCTATGTCAGCATCTTGATCACCAAAGTCCACTCTGACAAGACAGAACGGGACATGCCATGCCTCGAGTCCCGCACTGCCTCGAGCCCAACACTACCTCGCTGTCTGTTCCCTCTTATCTCTTGCGCAGAGATAAACACGCCTTCAAGTCATCTCTGCACCATCCCTCTGCCACGCTCCCGTGTCAGACGGGAAGTGACAGCTCAATTGACTTCCATACCGGGTTAAGGCACCTCTCCTCCTTAACTCGGCACAGATATGTCGGATCCCCTTTCCTGAAGCATTGCCCTGCACAAGAGAAAACACACAGGCATACCGACATACATATGTCGGTTGTGTTATGTCGGACGCCAAACCCCGGTCCCTTCTGGACCTGGCTATCTCGGTTCACTTCAGTGCCATACCTCGGTACAACAACAAGCTGAGCCTTGCTCTGCTCAATGAGGTAAGTGACATGGTTAAGACCATACTTCGGTTCTTCCATGAACACAACTTTACACTATCATGACCCTACCTCGGGGTAGCCCCCCGACAGGCGGCAGGGGGCTGGGATGGTGGGTGGCTGCTAGGATTTGGGGCGGCCGCCTCCGGAGCCGCCTAGAGGGAGGCGACCCAGGAGGAAATGTAATTGCCCCTCGTGACACTTGCTACCGATGTGAATTATGTCAGATGTTGAAATGCTTGCCGTGTGAACTATGCATTTAAATCTGAATGCTGATTTTGGTTGTGAGCTCACTGAGCATTTGGTGTGAACCGATTTAATATTTCTTGTTACCTCTTTAAATTGGATTATTTATCATGGCATATTCTATTTTATACATAGTTGCTGCCAAAATTTCAAGGAGTTTTTCCGAGCTTAACGAGGCAACTCGAACATATTACGAATTGAGTCGAGATGCTCCTGATCAGTCATAATGGAGAGGCGCTGCTCCGATAGCGCATATAGCATAGAATCAGTTTGGTATGGTAGGAGATTTCAGGGAGAAGAAGGGGGTGGTGTTAATGATGCCCGACAGCAGGTTGTGCGACCAAATTTCAGAGCTCGGGGTGTGGCTGCTACAAATAAGAAGCCTTGTCAGCCGGAGTCGAGGACTAACAGTTCAGGTCCATTTTGTGTGGGTTAGGATCTCTGGTGTGCGTGACTACACCACACATCGATGGTTTTGTTGAAATTGCTTGCATGTTGGGATATGTGCAAGAGGTGGACATGGATGCATTTCTGCAAGAATGAGATATAGTTAGGGTGAAAGTAGGGGTTAGAAGCTAAAAGCTATAGGGACATTGCAGATTCCGATGGTCAGGGACAAGGGCCTGGTGGGATTGTGGAGATCGAGAGTAGTAATAATAATTTTGGATAGGGGGTGGGTCTTAGGAAGAGATAGACCTGCCAAGGTAAATACAACTTAGGACTGCCATGTTGGCTATACAGAAAAATGGAGGTTGACAAGCCAAGTGCATAGGTAATGAGTGGGGGTGTGAGTGATAATAGTTAGGAAGTTTTTTGAACATGCCGCTCTTAGGAACCTGACTAATGATCAAGACTCCGAAGAACATGTGGACTTTGATGAACGGAAAGTGGGTATGGAGTGTTCGGACCATGATGTGCGGCCCAATACCCAGGTCAATAGGGAGAGGATTGAAAAAGATTATGCAAAGGAGGATTTTGAAGAAGTTTTCGACTCCCAACCTAATGGGATGAGAGAGTGTGCATTAATAGCATTATGAATAACTCTACGAATGACATGCATGGTGACCGGAGTCAGAAAAATATTGTTGGGAAGAATGTTGTGATTGATAAAGAAAGGAGCAAGACTACCAGAAATGTCTGTGACAAACCTGCTATGGACAACACCAAAGATAGGGTCAAGCTGAATAACTTGGAGGTGCGAAACGACAAACGCACGTCACCGTGGCACCCTCGTTATCCAAGGTGGCGCATGAAGCTTTTAGTGTCAGACAAGGTTGGGTGCCGACAACGAAGCAAATTGGTCTGGGTGAAACGGATCAAGAGTCTGGAACTCCATGAAACAAGTGTTTTTCCTTTTGTTTTTCATTGTTATATGATTTGTTGTTGAGCAGTGATTTTCTATAGGAAATGGTTGCGATGGTTGCAGTGGACCTTTTGTTGTTTCGCCGGTAGTGGGATACAAGAGCTTGCTTTGTAAAAACTATGAATATTGTCTTATCGATTTCATTTGCACTGCAAGCTCCTCAATTCAAAAACAAACAAGTCAGCCTTCAGAAGTAGCACCAAGACAAGGTGCACACCCGATGCATCCTCATAAGCGTCGAGGCACACCATTGCTTACACGACTCTCGTTCTTCGCGCATCGCCGTAGTCAGATATTGATTGATCACTGACGAAACGGTGCTAGTATACCTAGATAAACTAATTTGTCTTCCGTGTAATCCGTCTATAGCATGAACACTAGTAGCTTCTTCGTCTCTTGAGAGAACCCATTTTTATCTAGTTCTTCTCCTTGTCTCCGAGCATGTTTACATGGGCATGCGGAGGCACTCTAATTGCTTGATCTTACTTTTTTCGTATGCGCTAGTCTCCTGGAGAAGAAAAACATTTGGGGATGATAAACTTGAAGATTGGTGCAAGACACGTGTCAAATAGTTAAATGGGTATACAGTGATTTAGAAATAGCTAGATTAGGTCTTATAGAAGTTTTCCCGCAAGTCTTCATATTACTTGCATAACATATCCAACAATAATTGGCCAAAAAGGCAAATATAAAAAATTAAACTGCAGCAATTAGGGTACTGCTTTTATTGTAAAAAGATTTCGCACATCAGTCATATAATATGCCTTCGGACACTAACAAATATGTGAGTGAAATTGACTAGGCAAGAAAAGGAGCAAAAGGGCTTGCCCTTGCTACTGTGTCTGAAGTAGAGGATTCTGCACATTTTTCCATGCACAAGTCCATGGTATAGTAGCATTCGTCATTGACTAGACAACAAAAGCAATTTTCAATGCACTGTCTCTTGTTCTCATGGAGGCACAACCCGAATGGAAGATTGATCTTCTCGTTAACCATGTCGGAGATGATTCGGCCTACGTTATAACGAATAACCATTGTTATGCAATTATTTTAGATTGATTAACAATAAAGCAAACATATCAGAAAAGAAAGAGGTAATTGCACCACTCATACATAAACTTGTCCGGTGGGTGCAGTTTCATAAAAAAACTTGCAGAACGTGATTTTCTGGTACAAAAACTTGTCAAGGATGTGCAAAACTCATACAAAACGAATCAGAATTCGACACTTGGCAGCTTTGTCCACGCTGGCAAGGGGCTGGCAGTTTTGCAAAGAGGCCCATATTCTTTGACGTTATTACGATACCGTCCTCACGTTCAGACAGACAAATAACCCTCGCGTTGACCACTTGCTCCCGTCGCCGCCGCCGCTCCCCTTCTCTCCTACTCCCATCGCCGGTGCCGCTATCCACCGAATCGGAGTTCCCCGACCCTATCCACTCACCCAACTGCGCAATGGAGGTCGAGCATGTCTTCTACCTGCAGCCAACGACGCTGGAAGGGCGGTAGAAGGAGGAGGCGGTGGTGGCCTTGCTCGATCTGGCGGGGGTGCCTGTCGAGGAGCTGAAGCAGCCGTGGTCCATGTCTGATCTCCTCCTGATGGGGACGTAGCTCAGGCGCAGCAGGAGCGAGCTAATCATTCGAAGGGACATGGATTTCAAGGTTGTTCATCTGATGGCGATTTAGCGCTGCGCACTCGAAGGATTTAGAGCTCGCGCGAGAGCGTCCAGCTCCTCCTCTGAGCCAATGTCAGAGGCGTTGAAGGCCACGAAGTACAAAGGAGAAGCGAGGATGATTTTTGAGTTTGTTTCCATGCTGGAGTTGATGAACTTGTTGCAACAAGCTCGGTGGTTCCCTGCTCCTCTCGTTGGTCTGCCACTTTCATGGACTCTAGGAGTCCCAAGGCTTCACCTTCAGGTTGCAGCTGCCAGAAGGAGAAGGTGGTGGAGGAGAAGAAGTAGGTTGGTAGTAATTTAGATTTCTGCAGTGTTAGTAGTAAACTGAAGTACAAAAATATTTAGGCCATTTCGCAGCATGTGATGGAAATAGCACAGAAATATTTAGGCCACACAACCATTGCATAACTTCATTTCAAATACTTTAAAGTTCAGAAAGTTCATAAATGAACTAAAACTTGCCATCTCGAAACTCTTATAATTCAGACTGAATTTTCTTAATCTATTACATCTAATAATGATCACTCAGGTGCATTTTGAGTTAGCTGAATCTCATCGGCCATATCTCCGGGCACAAGCTCATTTAGATCAGGAATCTCATCTTGCCTTCTTCTTACTTAATTGGTCTTGTCCAAACAACAAGTGGTATGCTGAACCTCAACGTAATGAACAACAAACACATCTCAAATTTATGGAAATTGAACAGGTTTTGTGGCACCAAAACACACCAATGATTCAACTAAATTACTACTTATAAAAATTCCATTTTTCTTCAATGATTCAACTAAATTACTACTTATAAACCGTCTACAAGGTCACCTCATCCTAATCTACAACAAATCCATCCGAAATTCATGCAAATTTGGCCGCCATTGAGCACCCAAACACCGAAACAGGACAACCAAAAAATTCCTAATTTATGTAGATGAAGTGCGAGGAAATCATGCCTAAACACTCACCACACATACACGACCTCAATTTACAGTCCAATCTCGCGGGGGAACCGTACCTACACCCCTCGACGCACACAACCGACAGCGGTGGAGAGAAGCGGAGACATAGGAGAAAGCGGAGCCACCAGAGAGGAGAAAGACTCACCTTAGTACGGAGGATCCTCATCCCAAATTCATCGGTGCGAATCACCAGGGCCGGCCATGATCGACTCGGTCGAGCGCTGCCTACATGCTCGCCTCCTTCCTCCTCGACCGCTCCGACGAACAGGGAAAGTAACAGAGAGGTGGCGAAATTGCAGGAGAGGGGGGATTATCAGAAAAAGAGAAGAGAACGGGGGGCTTTTGCATAATTACACTGTCACGAAACTGTAGGACCTTTCTGTCATGGTACCTTTATGTACAGGACCGTTTCGCAAAACTGCCAGCGCTTTGGCTAGCGTGGAAAAGATGCCCAGGTGTCGAGTTGTGATTCGTTTTGTATGAGTTTTGCACATCCTTGACAAGTTTGTGTATCAAAAAATCACGTTCTGCAAGTTTTTGTATGAAACTGCACCCACCGGATAAGGTAATGTATGAGTGCTGCAATTAACTCGAAAAGAAACTACCAAAAGGCATTCCTTAGAAACACATGCTTCCGGGAGAACTAGAAAATCACACGTGAACCCGTGGACTAACTTATTGCTGTTGAAAGGACAAGTATAGTAAAGAAAAACAAAATCAATTAGCAAGAGAAATAATATCTTTGTTGCATACTTACATTGCACAATAGTAACAGAGCATACGAGACAGAGAGACACTGCAAGGATGCGAACTGTGCTCTTGTCCATCCCCCCGTTACGGCACTAGGCCCGCACTTGATGATTTGCCGATGAGATAATATGTGTTGTGCTACGAGATTGATTGCTATCAACACATGACTCTTATATATTGAAGGATTAAGAGGGGGATCCGGTGCATCCCGCTCCTCCGCAGGAAAGATCAAGCAATAAATTGAAATCTCTCCTATCTAAAAGAAGAATTCTGTTCCTTAGTCTGCCACCAAAAAAACTTTTCGTCCAACTATCCCCTATCGCATGTTGGAATTTAATCGGAGACTTAATTATCAGACACTTAATTACCGGATCCAATAATTTTAGGCCTGGTAATAATTGAGATGACAGGTCACCTTCCTTATAAATAGAGGGGAAGAAATTGTGTAGTCACCTCCTACTAAGGTATGGCACGACCACCCCTGATCCACGAATACCGCAGCGCCAAGTCCTATATCTGAATCGTACTATCTTCTTGGTCCTCGGGCAGTTAGGAAAGGCTTTTGAAAACGCATCAGAGCTCGAAGGATGGCTGCACGCGTACGTGCCTTCACCTACATCCTTGAGCACCCCGTGTACCTCCCTGACAGATACAGGGGCAAGGACCAGTCGTCAGCTACTGCTGCTCAAGGCTTCCAAGTACAGATAAAAGTTGTGCCAATGAATCCTTGATACATTCAATTATCAAAGTTGGATTTGATCCACAACGAGGACTCTGTGTTTATTTCTGGACTTTGGTTGATTTGTGGCTATCATATGGATGAATGTACAGAAGAACTTATGTAACTTCTTATTCAACATCATAATGAGGTATATGCCAAACCAATTCCTTTTCATCTTATGTATAAACTACAATTACTTCTTATGTAAATTGTAGTTTCATGTCTTGCGGTACCACGCAAAATCTTTTGATGTCCTTATTTTTTTTGCCCAAGAGTTATGTGTGTGGTATGAAAAACTCTTTCAGAAATTAGTAATACATTGTGCAGTAAATCTTCTCGGCTGCCCTTAGGCATGACTTGTGTTTTGAGTACCTTAGAATAGTGCCAGATTTAAGTGGAAATCAGTTTGCTCCTTAACTTGTCCTCCGGCCAATCAAATGTGTTAGTTGACACAATCCTTCATCCTTTGACGAAATGTTATTTTGCGGATGTGTTCTGAAGTGATGACTATTTGTTTCAAACTAGGCAAAGCTGGGTTGGACGAATTGATCCCCATGACAGAGAAACTTTTTCCAAACAGAATCTGGAGAAGACAACACAACATCACGTCAGGAGGGACAACACCAATGTTTGTTGTTTATCTGTCAAGCAATTATCAACCCATATTTTTCTTGCATCCATGCTAATTCTGAGAAGCTCAGTACAACCTTGGATCAAATTCAAGTTCCAATCAGTTGTGATTATCTCCTAATCTCTCAAGTCAAAGGATGATCTGGGGAGAATAGAAATTTTATTTTTTTCTATTCATGGGAATCCGCGGCTTCAAATTTATCTTAATGCAGATGCTTCTATATAACTAGAGTTGATCTATTTTTGAGCTATATAGATCTATTTACTTCATGTTTTTAAGCTACAAAGTT
This sequence comes from Poa pratensis, assembly GCA_947311845.1. Classification (NCBI taxonomy): domain Eukaryota; kingdom Viridiplantae; phylum Streptophyta; class Magnoliopsida; order Poales; family Poaceae; genus Poa; species Poa pratensis. Next base: position 33,481,247 of record CAMZMU010000091.1, on the reverse strand, counting down.
AATATATTTACTCCATTAGATGAACATATGTGAATTAGCCGTTTTTCAGTCTTCTTTAAGCTACCATGGATCCCTCTAACTGAACGTCCATCTGCACAGTATATAGCTGTAGATAAGCACACCATACCATAGCTTGGTAACTTAAAATAGCATTCAAAAAACTATTACTAAAAAAAGCACACCATGCATGCTCACTAATCTTTTTCTAAACCTCAATGTACTAAGTTGTAACGAAACAATTGATACAATTTTACGTATTAATCACCGACAGCTAATGATGTTTACAATCATGCTTTGGACATGATGTTCAAACACATGATAAGCTAAACTATTGACATACAGTTCATTCAAACACTTGATGTACATGATATTCAAATATACTACCAGCTTTATGAGTAAAATACAGTACTGTCCATTCAGAATCCCAGATCATGCTCTGCTACTTTCAGACTAACATGCTAAATTCAATATCGTTCAACTATGCATTTGATTTCTCAAGAGGTAACTCATTGTCTTCTTTGTATTTTACTAGGCTGCTAAATTTTGATAAAAAATCATCCATTTGGTTTCGCTAATTACGAGCTGTAAAAAAGTTTAGGTGCCAAATTACATTTTGATATACTGCTCGTGGCAAAAGAAAAAGTAATCTAATGTTCCAAAAAGCTGAAGAACTAATTTCAGGTCACATCTTAGACATCTATATACAGGAGTAAAGAACCAACTGCGGATCGAGTTAAGACCTGTCCATGCAGCATGAAACCTAAGGAAAAGAAGTAAGAGCCAACTGACCTGCGAGGGAGCATCAAACAACTTGACTACGGTCATCTAGCTGCTTGGCTTGGTTGTTTCAGCTTGGCCTGTTTGCAATTTCCTTTTGTAAATATGTTACGTCCTTCAGATATACAGTTGTGTTTTCAGTTTTGTTCTTATTAAATGCAACAGGTGTTTCTGTGCAAAATTTGCAATTACCATTACAGTTTGAAATCTTCTAGCGTTAGAAAATTGAAATGTTAGCTAATGGTGCGTGCCAAAGAATTGTCCCAAGCTTTTCTAGCGGAGGCTGCCTTCCGCAAGGATCTGGCAGCGGCGATGGCCGCTGTGCACGATTCCTCCGCTCCTACCTCGATCATGGGGGTTGAGGGTAGCGAGAGCGAGACGAGTGCGAGACAGTTGGGTTTGCCTGGGGAGCAACCCTCTTCTTCTACCCCGGTTCCTCCAATGAGAGTTACCCGAGCTGGGGGCACGGGTTCCCGTCGCGGACGGAGGAAGGCCGGTGCCGCGTAGATGCGGGCCGGCTTCTATAACATCCGGGGGTTCGGGCATCCGGGACGCCGTACCCAGATCTGAGAGCTCATTTCCCGAGAGCACCTGGATTTTGTTGGTCTCCAGGAGACCGTCAAACCCTCCTTTGCCACGGCGGAACTCTTGAGTATCGATCCGAGATGGTGCTTTTCCTGGCACTCTTCGCCAGCGTCGGGTCACTCCGGGGGTATGCTCATGGGGGTTAATGAGGATACTTTCGAGGTTAAGGAATGGAGTAGTGGCTCCTTCTTTACGGGCAGATGTTCATCAACTGGACTCGGCCCAGGACTGGTCGATTTTTGTTGTTTATGGACCTGCTGACCATCGTCATTCCCAGGATTTCCTGGCGGAGCTCACTACGGCGATTTTGGCATGTCCATTCCTGCTAGTAGTTGGTGGAGACTTTAACCTGATACGGGGATCAGAGGATAAGAACAACAACAATATCAACTGGCCAAGGGTGCATAGGTTTAACGACTGCATCGCCAACCTTGCACTTAGAGAGGTTAGGAGGACTGGTTCTAGTTACACGTGGACTAACAAGCAGCTGAACCCGGTCCGGTGTGTGCTGGATCGGGTGCTTATGTCGGCGGACTGGGAGACCCTCTTCCCGCTATGCTCCCTGGTGGCGGAGACCATTGTGGGCTCGGACCACTCGGCCCTTGTTCTGAGCTCTGGGGAGGAGCTTAAGAAAAGGAGCAATCGGTTCTTCTTTGAGAAGAGCTGGTTTGAGCGACCTGAGTTTGGGGACTTGGTGGCCAATAAGATTAGGGAGTTTGCCGCCCTGGGGGGTGCTCAAACGGACTCGATCACCGCTTGGTAATTTATTGCAAATAACCTGAGGCAGTTTCTCAAGGGTTGGGGAGCTAACCTAGGTAAAGCGGAGAACATGGTTAAGGAAGAGATCCTGGCTCGGATTAAGGTCCTTGATGACCGAGCCGACTCTTCGGGCCTGGATGACGAGGGATGGGCCCTCCGTTATCACCTTGAGGACCAACTGACCCACTTTCTCAAAGTGGAGGAGGAGTACTGGCGGCAGCGGAGCCGTCTCAACTGGTTACTCAAGGGCGACGCCAATACGGCGTTCTTTCATGCGGTGGCCAATGGCCGAAGGCGGAAGCGTGCGATCTCATGTCTCACGACCGAGCAGGGGATCATCTCCGAACCTCTTGCGCTTCAGGCACACATTTACGACTTCTACCGCGCCCTAATGGGCTCCCCGAGCGAGCAGTCGTTGTTCTCGCTTTCGCACCCCTTGTGGAGTGCCCGTCCGAGGGTCTCGGACATGGAGAATCTGACGCTCATGCTGACCTTCACGGGAGAGGAGTTGGACGCGGCCCTATCCAGCATGAAGGTTGATACGGCGCCGGGGCCTGATGGCCTGCCAGTTAGCTTCTATAAGAAGTTCTGGCCCCTGGTCAAGCCGTATATTCTGGCAATTGCTAATGACTTCGCTCTGGGGAGAGTTGACATTGCAAGGCTAAATTTCGGAGTGCTCACTCTTATTCCGAAAATCCCAGGGGCGGAGGACATTAGACAGTTTAGGCCTATTGCTCTGATCAACGTTGCTTTTAAGTTCGTTGCTAAAGCGTATGCCCTTCGTTTAGCCCCGATTGCTCACCGCACGATTAGTAACACCCAGTCGGCCTTCATTAAGGGCCGGCTCCTCCATGAAGGCGTGGTCTCTCTCCAGGGGATTATTCATGAGACTAAGTCCAAGAAACTCCGGGGAGTTTTTCTTAAGCTGGACTTTGAGAAGGCGTATGACCGAGTCAGCTGGGGCTTCCTACGTGAGGTGCTGACTCGAGCTGGTTTCGACCCGGGTTGGATCCACAGAGCGTTGAGTCTGGTCTCGGGGGGCCAGACTGCTATCACCATCAATGGTGATATGGGTAACTTCTTCCGCAATGGCCGGGGAGTTCACCAGGGGGACCCGCTCTCCCCCCTTCTCTTAGACTATGTTGTCGAGGCGCTAGCTGCTATCCTGGATAAAGCCAGAGCTGCGGGTCACATTCAGGGCGTGATCCCGCACTTGATTCCTGGGGGAATCTCGCACCTGCAGTATGCGGATGATACGATCATCATGGTTCAGCCTGACGACCTGGCGGTGGCCAACCTCAAATTCATTCTCCTTTGTTTTGAGAGCATGTCAGGGCTTAGGATTAACTTCCACAAGAGCGAGGTGCTGGCAGTGGGGGTCAGCGCCGAGGAGCAACAGCGCATCACTAATATGCTCAACTGTAGATTGGGGTCTTTTCCTGTCACCTATCTGGGTCTTCCGGTTAGTGATAGAGCCTTATGTGCAGCGTCCTCTGCTGCCCGCTTGACCCTCACAAACGCTTGCCTTTCTAGCCTTCCCCTTCATGCGATGGGAGTGTGCCTCCTTGGGGACGGAGTGCACAAGACTATGGACAAACACCGATCCCGTTTCTACTGGGAGGATAACGGGGCTAAACGGAAGTATCACTGGGTTCGGTGGTCTGCCGTGTGTCGACCCAAGGCCATGGGGGGCCTGGGAATTATGGACACCAAGCTTATGAACTTGTGCCTCATGGTCAAATGGGTGTGGAAACTTATGACTGGCCAGTAGGGGCTTTGGGCGGACATCCTGCGCAACAAGTACCTGAGACACAAGGACCTCCTTGTGGACTCTCATGGCCCGGGCTCCCAGTTCTGGAACTCTATCCTGAAAGTTAAACCGTTGTTAAGCTTGGGAGCTAAACACGAGATCCGTGATGGTTCATCCACGAGATTTTGGGAGGACTGGTGGGTTGGATCTGGACCATTACGTGTTAGATTCCCCGCCCTCTTTGCTATTGCCGCGGATCCGGGTGCTTCTGTCGCCCAGTCCTTCCGCGACGGAGAATGGCATATCCCATACCGCAGGGCTTTCAGCCTCCGAGATCGGGTAGAGTGGGAGGACCTCCTCAGGGAGATCACTCCCTGCCATCCCTCGATGGGGGCGGATATCCTATCCTGGACCTTAGAACCGTCCGGGCGGTTCTCGGTTAGATCGCTATACCTAAAGCTGTGCCAGGGTAGTCCCCGTAAGAACTTTAGCGAGATCTGGGGAATTGCGGTTCCCCTGAAGATCCGTGTCTTCTTATGGCAATTGGTGAGGAAACGCCTTCCCTCCAGTGGTAACATTTGCCGAAGACGCGGACCGGCGAGTGGTAGATGTGCCCTTTGTGATGAGCCTGAGGACACGAATCACATCTTCTTTGGGTGCACCCTCGCTAGATTCCTGTGGAGCGCAGTTAGGGAACTGCTCTCCTGCTCTTGGAATCCTTCTTGTTTCGCCGAACTCTATCGTATTATCATGGAGTTCAGGGGCCAGCCATGTCGGGTTCTGTGGATTTGTTGTGCCTCCCTTTGCTGGACGCTTTGGAACATGCGGAACAAGTTTACTATTGAGGGGGTGCTTCCCTTCGCAGCCGGCTGACAGCCTATATAAAATGTCTATGTATCTGCAGGTGTGGAAGACAGTGGCTAGACGACAGGACAGAGGAGAGGTGGAGGCGGTGATTGGCAGGATCCGTGCGCTCCACGACACCATCAGGGACAGAGACTAGCTCTCACCCCTCTCGCCTGCCGTTTGTTTCTATTGTGCCTACGGGCTGTGTGTGTTCCCTCACTCCTTGTTTTGAGCTGAGGTGTTGTTGTAGCCTGCGTGCTACCTGGATCTTCATTGTGTGTCCTCGAGACCTTGTTGCTTATGTGGTGTACTGTATGACCTAGCCGGATGGCTTTATTAATTTAAAGCCGGGCTCAGCTCGAGCCTTCCGTCTAAAAGATTTTTGTTAAGGCCCGTTCCATCTTCCTTTGTGTCCATGGTTAGATTCTGTATGTACCCAAGTTGCATTACTGTACATATGTTAGAAATCAGCTAGCTATGGTTATAGTAGCCCAGTTCAACTAGAGATATATCACTGCTTTTGAACCAAGTCATAATAGCCCAGTTCTACGTTCTCAAGCAGAAGCCACAAGTCGATGCCAAAATCACCAGAGTGTTGAGAGGCGGTAGCGGCAGGAGTGTGAGCCATGGAGAGGAGCTTCAGGAATCATGGATTTGGGCTCTTGGGTGATCATTTCAGATGCAAGTGCTTGCCTGACGTCGTTGTCCAGCCCATCAGCTTGCCGAAGGTGGCGAGGAAGCGCGAGAGTGATCGAGGCTTGGAGAGAGGTTGGAGCGTCAGTTGCATTGGTATCCTGGACTGTCTTGAAGAGATTTCAATAACCCAAGGGCAGGAAATAATCATTTGTAAAAATCTGTGCATCTCTCTAAGTTGCATATGCTCAAGAGTATTTTTGTAATATCTCCTATGAGAATATATGTTAATTTGTACACAGTGAAGGTGTCGCTGTCAGACTCTCAAACTTTGAACTTTCTGAAGATTTGTACTGCAAAATACAGAGAGGAAGGCAGATTGCGAGAGAGATTTTTGTGCTTCCTCACATTGCAGCTTTTTCTGTTATTCGTTCCCTGTATATATTCCGTTACTGAGGAGGTTAGCTATAAAACTGTCTCCCTTCTACGGCGTCATCCCACGGCCACCTCCCACAACGTTATGCGAATCGGGAGAGAAACGAAAACGAGGGATCATGTGCATGGGAGAAAAACGTCCATCCTAGCTACATGCTAACATGTATTGTTCAAAAACGACGGTGCATTCTTCAACAGAAAAACATAAACCTACGTTTCAAAATATTCGTCTCCATAAAAGATACACTTTTAAATTTGAAATACTGGACTTAGTCTTCAATTGGATTGCAATGTGTCGACGAAGGCCTTGTGTCGCCGGTGTTGAAACGGGTGATCGAAGGGCCGTGCATTACTCCTCCGACTCTTACCCAACAGTTTACCACTCTGAGTTCTCTACTCCCGGTCCCACATGGAGGCGAAGGCCTTGGTAGGGTGGAGGTGAGGTGGCGATTGTGGCACATGACTTTGCTTGCGCAGACACATGTGTGCATGATACTGGACGCTGAAATTCGTCAATAACCAACGAGAATTTACTTTGTGTGGCTCCGCTGTGCTGATATTTTCTCTTCCGTTGCAACGCACGGGCATTCAGCTAGTGATTTACTACTCCCTCCGTCATAAAATAAGTGTCTCAAGTTAGCCAAAAAATGGATGTATCTAGACATGTTTCATGTATAGATACATCCACTTTTGGGCAAACTTGAGACATTTATTTTTGGATGGAGGGAGTAGTATATTTTCAGCTTTGCAGCTCTCAGAGAATTCGGGTGATAAGACACTATTCGTAATTAGTGCCCCGATTAATTAGCGCATTGCTTGTAGGATTTAGTCGGCTCTGATTGGGCAGTTAAGGGGAATTAATAGACCAGGATTTTTCGTACTGCACTCGAAAATCGCTAACTCTTCAACATCCCGGCGGCAGAGCTGGCCTATCTGCTCAGCCGGATTACCCTGGACTTTGGCTGTAGTTCGGTAACGTCCCAGCTTCTCAAAATCCTCAAATTCTCACTCTCAACTCCATCGCCAGGATCCTCAAAATCGCTAGGAGAAGCTGAAAACGTTCGTTGCAGCTTCTCTTTGCTAGCTGGGCTGAAAGCCCAATAGAAACAGAATTGGCCCAGATCTGGAGGAAGATCAGAACAGGCTGGGCTGTACGACCTGCTGCCAACGACCAAAAGAGGCAACTGACTCGTTGATGCTCCAGATCGATGCGGGGGCAGGACGACCGGCGGATCTCGAGAACTCGTCCTGCACGGCGGAGCTCCGGCCCGACGCCGGGGAACACGACGGCCACCAGAGGTCAGGGAAGCAGGGGCCTAGGAGGAGCTTCAGGTCGAGGAAGGGAAATAGTGGCTCAAACTGAGCTCCGGTGAATGAACAGGAAGCAGGGTCGACGGAGTCGGGAGCAGGACGGCGGCGGTATGCCGTCCTAGGTTGAGGACGGGCGGCAGAATCAAAGAGATGCGAGGGAGAGACGCGAAGCGTGGGAAGAAATAGAACAAAACGGTTTGGACCAGCTAATCACTTGGCGGTGGCATGAGTTCGTAAATAATGGGAAACGCTAGCTTCTCCAAATCGGCAGCGGACCGAAATATCAGCTCCGCAGTTTGTACGTAATATCGGGCCAGCTTCTCGAATCTAATTTCTCGGATCTGGGGCGTTCGGGGCAGCTTCTGGCTCAATTTTGGGGAAGCTGGCTGCCAGAGAGTTACCGAACACGCCCAGGAGCGCACATCTTCACGTTCAGGAGGCACACACCCGCCGCACACAGAAGAAATTAACGACGATGGCCAGGCTCTGCACACATTATTTTGCTTATTCCCTATCATACCAATTACCAACGCCATGTTGAGTCTCTATTCTACATGCAAATCTAATTATCTTTTTTTTTGACACTGCATATCTAATTATCTATCAAGCCAAAAATACATATAAGTCGTCTATGCACGCGGCCGGCCACAGGTAATTAAAGATAAGGCTAGGGTTTCTATGCAGGTGCGGTGAATATAGGTACCCTCGAAATTGTAGTCGGTCGTAAAATTGAACATGTTATCTGTGTGATAAATATTAATGTGATTTTGTTATTAATCGACCAGGAGGCTGGGATATATATTGGTGCAAAGCCATGACTTAACGAGGAGGGCTGGGAGATATTTTCACTTTCCGCGGCCGACGAGACTGGAAACCATCATGTCTTGACCGACAAGGCTGGGCACACTTCGTTCGTGACCGTAAGTCCGAACACTCATATTGAGTCTTTACTATGAACTTGGTACCGACGAGGCCGAACGTTTGTGGTGATCAAAGCAAGTTTTTGATATTTAGTTGGGCTAACCAACAACATTAAATTGTCTCACCAAGGTGCGACATACATTTTAGCATAATAAAACCTCTATATTGTCTTTGATGTTTCTTCTGTAAATTTGAAAAAGAAGAATATCAAGATCTAGATTACATAGGATTTTCTTTATTTTAATCTCATTTGCAATCTTTCTTTTATTTCTTTTGTATTCAAATATTGTACCACAAATGTTGTTGAAATACTATTGAGATCAATGAAATTTTCTTTTATTCAATTCTGATATTTATGTATTTTTACAGTGCATAATTATTAAGATATGTATTATTGTAAAATTATAGACATGAAAATAATTCATTTATTCTTTTGTACACAAAAAGTTCATATTTGAATACAAATGTATGGGATGATCACATTGTCATTTTTGTTAAATGATCTAATTATTCATATATTTATTTGCTTCCAAAGTGTGATATTTCACAAAAGTCATGTTGAAATTTGTCGCACTCTTATCGACGATCTAAACCCTACGTCATCGAAGAGTGAAACTTCGATCTCGTTGACCTCTTTTTATAAAAAAGTTCAAGTTTACCATAAATTTTATATGCATGTATGAAAAAATGCACAATTCTAAATTATATCCTCGCGAGAACTGTAACTATGAGTCTGATACAACGTCACGGTGTAGTTCGAGCTCGAGAGGTCAAGTTCGGCCTCTGACAAGACGTGTAGCCGTACACAGGTCCAGTTCAAAGTTCTCGAGACAATTCCGTGTCGTAGGCGGCGCCTGCCTGTGCAATGAGCGTGGGTGTCGATGCTGTACGTCTTACCAAGCAAAAGCTCGAGACTATCGTCACCGATGACGTGTCATGAAGAACAAGGAATAAGTGAGGAAGCGATATTTGGCATGTCAAAGGATCATGCGACTTTAGCTTCAATCTAAAAGGGTACCACGGCGGACCTAGAATTTTTTTTCAGTGGGGGCCCTTCAGATGAGTGGGGGAAATTATAGAATAAAATTGATTTCACTAAAATTCAAAAAACTGCACTACCCCTCCAAGTAATGGATGTCCCCTATAGCCTCGGGACGTTCAACTGGTATTAGTACATGGGTGATGGGTGGGTCTGGTTTTTGGCATGTTAAGTTAAGCTATTAGGGCTACATGCACGTCATAGATATTTCTTGGGCGTCGCCTCAGAAGTAACTTGTGAACTTGTTCATAAGGCCTATTTTGTTAACAACTAAAAAACGTGGTTCTGCTCCTGAGCTCACGAGTTCTCGGTTTAAATCGAACCTAGTTTGTAACTATTGTATTGGAGTAGCTCGTGAGTTTTGAATTTTACTTCTACCCCTAGCTAAAACTCGTTGCCAACATTAGCCTTTCCGTACTTTAATTTGTTTCTCAAACTAAATAAATTTATATTTCGTTCAAAAATCTACACTGTTTTAGGAGCATATATTTCCATACTGAAAAATGCACATGGCGGATACGCCTTGTTTCCTGTAAACGGACATAAACAAATCGAGTACTGTGCACACGATACACACTAATAAATGCCACGAAAAATAACATGTCGAGAGGTCAAACAACCATGCATGCATGCACGGTTGTCATGCGGTTGGCAGAATCACATGACGCTGCACGAATTCTGCGGGTACTCCTCGTAGATGAACCTCCCTTCCTGCACGATCCGGCAGCCCTTGCACCCTCTGCACGACGACGCCGGCCCGCCGCAGCCCATCGGTGGCGGCTGCATCATCTGCAACGGCGTCGGCATCGCCGGCGGCCATCCGTTATACCCGCCGCCGCAGGAGCCGCACCCTCCGCAGTACGACGGGCCTCCGCAAGGCTGTCTCTTTGGAGTCATCGGCGCTGCCCAGGGTGGGAACGGGTGGTGTTGGTGCCCGGGGAACGCCGGCATCGCAGTAGGCGGTTCGCACGCAGGGCCGGCCCATAGGCCGGGGCGACGGGGCGACCGCCCGGGCCTCAGGAAGCTAGGGGGCCCGGCCCAGGTATATGTCGAGTATAGGTACTATGCGGTCAATCAGGAAAAAAAAATTAAGACCAAATCTAGTCGATAGAATCTGCTGCCTGGGGCCTCCACCCGCACGACCGCACCCTTGCACGCCTCCAATCTCGCCTTGCTCGTCTCCTCGCCTCCAGCGTCCTCCCCAAATTCTCCAATCCACATACAGCGCCGCCGCTGCCGCTGTTCCAAATCCGAGGCGACGAGGCCGCCGCTCCCGTGCAGGGATTAATGGAGACCAACGGTGCTATTCCGTTCCCCAATCATCTCTCTCTCCATCCTCAACGTCTCCCTCCTTCCCCTAATATCTTTTTATTCGCTGTTAAATAGCCCAGCTCCCCGATTTTGACTACTCGATCTCACATCTCCAATTCTTCTCTTATTCTTCTGTTGCAGACATGTTCTTCTTCAAAGACTCGTTTGATCTGAGAGAGTGCAGGAAGAACGGGGAAGATTCAAGAGATGAGAATGGGGAACGGAGTGTGAGTGTTGCGGCCTTGCTGATCTGCGAAGCTACATCGACAATTCGACATCGAGCTGCCCATATCCAGGTGCTTTTGTTCCGTGTGTACTGTTTTTCTACAAATTGTTTGGTGGCATGTCTACTAGAAAATTTGCATCTGGTAGTGAGAAAAGGAAGAGAAAAAAACAGAGAGATGAACTGTTAGAATCCCAGAAAGGTTCAATTGACAATTTTTTTTAGAACCAGTAGTTCTTCTAGGAACTCCTTGCAACTAGCCTGTTGAAGAGCAACAAATTGAGAATTTAGATGAAGATTATGTTACCCACGAGGTTGATAATAATCTTAGTCAGCCTGAAAACCCAGTCGATTCAACAAATTCAGAAACTCCAAGTGTTGACGTAATTATTGATGACTTTGCTTCTAGAAGTGTTAGAAGAAACAACAAGATCATGGAGTGCATGGAGTGAAGACATGGAGTGAAGAACATGGAGTGAAGACATGGAGTGAAGAACAACAAGATTTGATCATTTAGTTCTCGGGATCATTACAAATAAGTACTTTGTGTTGCATATTTTGTTGTCCCTATACAAAGACTATTGATCTATGATATGTACTGATATAATTACTTAATTGCCAATGAAATTCAACGCATTCTAATTTTTTTTTGCCTACAAGGGCCCCAATTTGTCGTCTCGCCCCTGGGCCTCGGAAATGTATGGACCGGCCCTGTTCGCACGGCCACTGCGGTTGCTGTGGAGGCGGTTGGGGCTGCGGGTGCTGGTGGACGCCGGCCCAGTGGCTCGGGTCGCTGCACGGCCACGGGTAGCATAGGTTGCACATCTGCGTGAACTGCAGGTTCACCGTCGTCGACGATGGCGCCGGCGCCGCTTTGGTCTCCTCCTTGGGCTTCGGCTTCTCCTCCGGCTTCTTCTCATTGGGCATCTTCTTTTCTTCCGGCTTCTTCTCCTCCGGCTTCTTGTCGTCGGGTTTCTTGCAGCACTTGCAGCAGTCATTGGCCGGCTTCTTCTCCTCCGGCTTCTTCTCCTCTGGCTTCTTCTCCTCTTTCTTTGGTTCGGGCTTCTTCTCCTCTGGCTTCTTCTCCTCTTTCTTTGGTTCGGGCTTCTTCTCTTCCTTCTTTGGTTCAGGCTTCTTCTCTTCCACGATCTTGATGTCCTTGATCGCCGCGCAGGCCTTGCATCTCAGCTTCTTAGAGAGCTTCACCGGGTCGAATGGTCCGGAGATGGTAACCGTGTTCTTCTTCGTGTCGAAATTGATGGTCCTGATCTTCTCCTTCTCTGATCGGTCGATGGATGTTAGTTGTATGAAAGTTAATAAGCAAAACACAATATGAATCCACCTTTTACATGATAAATTTGACATAACAATGAAGTGTTGATGTTCCTACATACTCGTACCTTGGAGTTTGCATAGGACTTTCTGGATCTTCATGTAACATTTCTCGCATTCGAGGTTGGATTCAATTATCAACGTCGACACCTGTGGTAGTAACATGCATGTCAGAAGAATTAGACAGAAAGCTCATACCATGACTTCAGCTGTGCCAAATTAAGCTTGCATGCAAATTGAAGGGAATTAGGGCAACTCACCTTCTCTGCCATGGCTGCGGAGCTGAGACGATCAAACTCCAACAAACGTTTAATCTCGGAGTTGCCTCAGAAGGAAGAGAGGATATATATAGGGGACCCTTAGTCATGGCTATTTTCTAACCGAATTCCACATTATTATTTTAGGTTTAATTGAATAGGATCGGTAGTATTGCTTTCCAAGAAAAGAACAAAAATATCAATTGCAAAAAGAAAAACGTGAATACGGCGCCATAGCCGGTGATGAAGAAGAATCTGCCATCACATAAATGTGATCAAAACCTAAACAGTTATATTCTAAGTACGTGCATGATTCGAGGCAACAACTTCCTCCTCCATGATTACGGTAAGCATGAGCTTAGACTTGAGAGTGTAACATGGGACAAATAAGTCTCAATAAAACATGGTAGTTGGTTCGGACACTGCTGGCACCCAGCTATAGCCAGACAATTCAGCTCCCAAAATGCCACGAGAAGAACCTTCTTACGATTTATTCGCCGTACTGGGAAGAGTTTGGCGTGGATAGAAAACACGCATGTTGGCCGCACTTGTTACGATTTATGCATCGACTGTTCAACAACTTATCGACGATTGTTCCGACCAATTAATAATCTCTCGTGCCGAATTGGTCCCGGTGACTATATTTTTCAGTAGGTAAGCAATTGGATCATCGCCCAACCACCGCCATGCATGGGCGGCAGGTACTTGTAAACCATGGGAGGAAAGGTGCAGAGCATCTTCTCTTCGCTTGTCTCAGACGGCTCAATGTTTTCAGCCTCATTAGTGATTAGGGTCATGACTAATCGAGGTGTCAGGTACTGTAAACCATGTGATGATAGGCGTAGATCATTTTCTCTTCGCTTGTCTCTCAGACTGCTCAAGGTTTTTCAGCCTTATTATTGATTAGGGTCATGAGTCATTCACCAGCATCCGGCGGAGCAAATACATCTCTGCTCTCTCTGAGATCAGCACCATCCATGTTCCGTTTCCACTTTCCACCCCTTCAGATCTTCAGACAGAAGTTCAGAAATCAGTCCAGCATCCATCAGTCCGTAAATACACTCCAAATTTCTGTTCGCCGGTACCCGGTTATTATTCCAAAGGTGACTTATGACTCACCTGAAGTTCACCCTCGTGGCATAAATAAGATAGACCAAATTAAGAACTTTCACGCGCATCTTGTAAACACCCCAAATAATCTCATTCCCGTATACGCCTTCAACCCTTGGAGTGAACCTAGAGGCACAACCGCACAACTTGAGATATAACCATTGTGATCACCACAGTGGGCACAGATATTGAGTTTCAGCACCTCATCTTCTGAAACTGCTACCACACGTCGCAATAGCTGGACAATTCCGCCACCACCAACATCCATTGTCTGTTCAAAAAAAAAAAAAAACAACATCCATTGCACCTCCAACATCAATGTCGTACAATTTTTTTTTGTCTGGAACAAATGGTGCAAGCAGTAATTTTTCCATAAAAACCTTTGTGACCTGACAGAATCTCGATAAAAACTGTGGCCTCCAGTGCTTTTCTAACATAGGAAAATACCAGTTGCACCTCACTAATCCAGCTTGGATAATACTGTTACCAATCTTGGAGTTAATTCTGCCAAGTAACACGTCAATCAATATTCTGCAGAATTGTCTGTCATTGTACCCTCCTCTTCTCCGATCATCAGATTGATCTCAAAGAAAGCACCACCATGAAAAACAACTCCCCTAATTGCCTAGTTGGGCCAGTTAGTATCAGAACTTCGTTCTATGAAGAAGTTTACAAAATAAGTAATCAATATGTTCGTTGGAGCACTACGGTGGAACTTTGAGTAGATTGAGTTTGCTTAAATAAGAGAGGTCCCGTATATCGTAAATATGCAACATAGTTTCAGTGAACTTCGAAAGACCCTAATAAATTTACATGACGAATTCCGTAAATTATAGGTGATCATGCATGTACCACGGTCACATCGATGAAACAACTGCTGAATTATGTAGAAACCATGAAAGAGGACAAATGGCATTAGATTAAAGATCACAATGATTATACTGAAGGCAGAAGGCACTTCAAAATACCAAGAAAATCACGCTGCACCACTTTAGCAAAAGAGAAAATGGCAACTCGTCAGAGAATTAGCCTTTAATTTACTCATCGATTAGACATGCTCAGAGCCTCAGATGCATGTATCATTCAAAATCTACAGCATAACTCTGCTGCGGTGATATTCTTTTCTACTGACTAGCTTGTCATGTGAAAACTAGTGGGTATTATAACTGGCAGTGATACACTAGATTTGGATGATCCATGGCGGACAAGTTCAGTTAGGTCACTCAAACATCCCCTGAGTTGAATACTGTTACAGTAAGCGATAGATCACCGGTGCATGTACTAGTCGACCACTATCTAATTTAGTAGCAACCCACATCAGTATAGTTTTTTTCTAGATGGTTCTGATAACAAATTGTAAGAATCTACGACTAACAAACCCTAATTGCTGAAAATTAGATAAAAGTAAACGATAATATTCTTCTATGCTTTATTGAGAGGGGCGACCCCTTTATATAGCGGACAAGACTTGACCAACAATCAAGTAAATATATTCAAACTCTATGGAAGCTTTGTTTTTCGCGTGACTTGCCTGCTACCTCTTCCCTCTCCCTGCATTCACATGCACATGGGGCAGATGGGGGCAGAGTCCACCATGTGCAAATTTCCCTCTCTTATCTCTCTCGGAAACCATAAATGGAGGCCGAACTCCATAGAGCCTTTATTATTAAACTCAAAAAATCATGTTTTGATGTTCCAAAAAAATCTAAAAAAAACTCCATGTAGAAATATCATATTCTACCAGCGTGTAAAATCTCAAATCAAAATAATGCATATTCCGAGCCATACACTAAACTAACCAAATCTGACACATTTGAAAGAGTAGAAATTTTGCACTATTCACTACTTTCAAATGTCAGACTTTTTCATTTTTACGCAGCCCAAAATATGAGATATTTCTAGTAATTTTACACCTTGGTATAATACAACATTGTCTACATTCAAGATTATTTTCAGATTTTTCTGAAACTTCAAAATATGATTTACAATTTTTTAAAATAAAAGGCTCCATGGAGGTCGGCTTCCATTTGTCCTCTCTCTATCTCTCTTCCCATTTTTTGTTTCTTTTTATTGTTCACTTTTCTTTGGCATGACCAATACATGGGTTGCTCAGTATTTTCTCACACTTCGCTTTTTTCGTTTCCCTTCTCTTTATTATAGGTCATGTTATTTTGTATCAAATACACATTCATTTGGCCAATTTTATTTCTAATTTCCTTTTTTGGGGCGGGGTTTTTACGTTAAAAATAATGGGTGAGGAAAACCATTTTCAACTCAAATGAGCTAAGAGCCCCTAGTCAGGGCCAGTAAGTGGGCTATTGGGGTCAGACTTAAAAACGACACCACTGGAAGCCCCAATAGCACAAGTATTGTCGAGACAATAAATATTTTGTCCGGCGCTACCAACCCGCCCCCTACGCATTGTGAGTCAAATAGTCAACTGATAGCGCCGAACATAAACTCCACGCCGGACACAAAAGTAGCAGCCCCACAGATCCCACATGTCTGCCTCTCTTATTATCCCACCTACCCCATATCTCTTCCCCATCCTCTCTTTCTACACCTTCCGCACAAACCAACCGTGTTCTGTCGTGGTGACTAGCACGCGGCAACACCCGCCCTGCCTCCAATCTTGTGGACGGCGCCGATCTCGCCAATCATCAGGGGCTCGATTTCAAGATCCTCAGAATCTTCCCCAGGCCGCCGCCGACTCTCGCTGTGGGGGACAGGGTTCGTGTACATAACGATCTGCCCGCGGTTTTCAGTGAGGAGCTACTTTCCATGTGCGAGGTGCTCATACCACTTTACTCGACTTATAAGAGGTTTGTTACTTTTTTGCGGGTAAAATGATCATTATTAAGAAGCAAGGGTTAGAGATGCCTCGAATTTAAGCTCCCAGAGAACAACATCAAGACCCGAAGTGGGCTAGAAAAAAGTTCTATGCTCTGTTCTAGCAAGTTTTGCAAGACAGTGACTCGCCTAACCTGCCTACGATTCCCTTTCACAAAGTTCAATCTCTAGTTCTCTACCTTGACTATAACATCAGAAATAATGTTACAATAGGGAGATCTATTATGTTCACTAGCACGGATAGGAGAGATTAACTGACTGCAATCATGATCGATGATGATTGGAAGCTGGCTCCGATCAAGGGCCAAACGAAGGCCCTCTAGGCATGCGTTTAATTCAACTTCAACAGGGTCCTGCACATTGTAGGAAGAAGTTACTCAATTTAGATGCTAAGATGTTAAACAGTTAAACTGATCAAACAGTTCTTCCTAGTTGCTGAATAGAATTCCAAACTTGAGCTAACACACCTAATATAACAGAATTCACATTTTTTTTTACTTTTTCTTTTCTTGTCACATTTTATGTTCTCATTTGATGAAGACGAATCACATTCCATGTTCAGGACATGTATATATACCATGTACGTAAATATCTAGAGGAGCCCTGGAACCACAAATTTAAAGGAATGGCATGCATAAACAGTCGATCAGTTCTAATCAACTACCCATACATGTCTTCAGGTTCAACTTCACCGATGTGCATCTTCATTCGAGAAATAGCAAGTTAATGAACCTCTACAACTAGACCACAGTTGACACGCTGGTATATAACAGGTTACCTACTTTTTGGCCACATACTTGGAGATCTTGCTTTGAAGGTATGTCAACACGAAACTTGAGGTTCTTTCAGCGTTGAAATCAACCACTCCTTTTACAGTGTTGTTCCTCATGTCTACAGCAAGCATCCAAGCCTTCTGGTCCATGTGGTCAACCTTGGCCATAATGTAAACAACATCATCCTCATGCAAGCTTAGGGCAGGATGCCCTGTGTGCAGCCTACTCAAGATTGGCGCCGTCTCCATGTCTTCATCGTGATGAATTAGCTTAGGAAGCAATCGATAGTAACTTTCGTTTACCAGGATCTCCGAAGCTTTGAACGTATACTCCATGTGCCAATTCTTCTTAGAATCCATCCATTTCCATGCAGCGGCCTCCCAATCTTCGGAGATGTAGGTTGTGCCAACGAGTGAGCCAGGCCGGGCATGAACGCACATCTCGAAGTACTTGATGGTGCCATTACTCATGGCAATGTCTCGATCAAAAGAAGATGAGCCCCTTTTCAGCTTGTTACGAGCCATAAGCGAGGGCAGCCGGATGTAACGGAGGGTGTCATCGCCCGTGAGCACATCACCGATGAGGATACCGTTACAGAGGTCGACAAAGGCGATTGAACCGCGGTTTCCCCCAATAGCAATTACCTTGGTCGTGCAAGAGAATATGTAGTTCTGTTTAACGTACATGGGCTTGGTGCTCCAAGTGTCTGTGTTGGAGTCGAACAGGTCGAGCTTATAGTGCCCACGGCGGAAAGCAGACGAGAGTGCGGCCACGAAGAATCTGTCGTTCATGGAATGGCAGCGCAGGAGGCCGAGTCCTTGGTCGGAAAACAAGCGGTTGCGGGTGGGATGGCGGGGAAGCACCCGAAGCTTCTTGCTGCCGGCCCGGTAGATAATGTAATCGTCGTATGTTGGGAGGATGGGGTCGTCGCGATGGGATATGGCGACGCGGAGGAGGACGGCGTCGCCGTCCGTGCAAAGAATCTTAGGTAATCCGGCGAGTGCGGATTCGGCGGGTGCAGGCAGACCGGGGAAGTGGACGGTGAAATAGGAGACGCGGGGCGGGCGTGCAATCCAGAAGGTCACCTTGATGTGATAGCCCGCCGTACGGACGGCGGCGGTGGAGGAGTTAGTGCGTTCGTCGAGGTAGGCCTTGGTGTCGAGGAGGATCGAGTCCGGTGGAGGATCGTCGTCGACGGGGTTGGCGGGCGGACCGACCCGAAACACCCAATCTCCCGGGCGGTACGAGATGTAGTTTCTCTTGTGCGCTCCCTGCGATTGGGGGTCTTCATCGGTGGTAGCCATGGAGCGGACTCGAAACGTCAGATCTTGCTGCGCATTGGAGGGTGGACGCACGGCGGAGTGGAGGATAACAATCGGGTCCGCCTACCTGCAGGATCGCCCCCTTATATTAGGGTGGTGATGATCGGGGGATCAATGGCGTAAGAGTTTCGACAACCTCCTTGTAGGTTTTCGTATGGCACTAGACCGGTCTCATGCAGACTGCGCTGCCGTTTCGATCTGAACGTATGCGGTATGCAGCCTCAGATTAGCAATGAGAACATGCGCTCGCTTCACGTTATTTTTGAGTAACCCTGTTATCCATTGGTTTCGAGGGCGTTAATGCAGAATTGTGCTTGTGCCTAGCTAGATGTGCTACACCCAATCCTTTAGGCCTTCACTAACTTCCTTTTTTCCGGAGTCTTAAGTTTAAACAAGATTTTGAGTGAATTCTAAATTGTGTGTTAAATTTTAGCCCCTTCCAGTAAATACATTATGTAATCTCGTAGTAACCGGCTTGACATCATAGCGTTCTATAATAATATTTGTTTGATTAGAAAACTTGATGATTGTATTAAGAGGCCCTATGTTTTAGTTTCGCCCCAAGCCTCAAATCTCAAGACCGGCCGACCTGTTTGGTTTTTTTTTCCTTTGGCATCGGCCATATTATATTTGCTTCTACTATATCAATATGGAACGCGGATTCCACCTACACGCACGTTGCTGTTATCTGCCCCGTTCGCCAAAAGACAGTTTTCGTGTGGATTTGAGCACATCTGTTGTTGTACCTGCATGGATGTCAGGTATCCTATTTATATTTTAGCTCCGTAATTGGGAAAGATTCTTCCGTACAGCTGCAGCTGACAACCCAGCACGTCCCTCCTCTTTGTCAACCGTGGAATCCCAGGAGACCAGTCCCTTATACGCGTTAAACTGGGGAGGAGCACCATTTAAACTACTTTGTTCTCTAACCAACATAACCATACTTTGAGAACTTGCCTGTGGTAAAATGGTTAGGACGCCGGTGTTTCTCATTTAAGGCGAAATATTCTTCAGTGGGAGGGGACGTTTCCGTCGACAGCGAGACGCCTGTGGTGACTTCGTCAATCTCAAGACTCGACCCGCCGGCTCAGTCTCTCGGAGGTGCTCATAGGGGTAGGGTGTGCGTGCGTGCGTTCATAGGGGTGAGTGTGTGCGCGTGTATGTGTGCGTCTGCGTTGTACTGTGTTTCGCAAAAAAAAAACCATACTCCAATTCAAAATAAAACGTATACGAAAAATATCTGCATCGACGAGTAGATCCCATTCCCATACGTTTAGTTGACTGTAGATTCTAAATTTCGAACCGATGTTCAGAACGTATTTAGATGAATGGAGATCAAATACGTCGCACTCGGTTGACCTTTGGAAATATCAAATATTCTTTGCAAGAGGAATTTTGATATGCGTTGAAGATATCCACAATTGAGAACAAGGACAACCGGTGATTTTTTACAGACCACTATCGGAAAGAGGTGATTTGAAAGTGGTTACCTATAATACCGGTTGGGGATATCTTCGTCGATCTTAAATATCATTGTAATCCATGGTACCGATTGAATATATCCGGTTATCCATAGTACCTCGTAAGGATATCTTCGTCAAATTTGTCCGGTTTCCTATGATACCGGTCGGGGATATCTTCGTCGATCTTAAATATCATGGTTATCCATGGTACCGATTGAATATATCCGGTTATCCATAGTACCTCGTAAGGATATCTTCGTCAAATTTGTCCGGTTTCCGATGATACCGGTCGGGGATATCTTCGTCGATCTTAAATATCATGGTTATCCATGGTACCGATTGAATATATCCGGTTATCCATAGTACCTCGTAAGGATACCTTCGTCAAATGTGTCCGGTTTCCTATAATACCGGTCGGGGATATCTTCGTCGATCTTAAAATTCATGGTTATCCATGGTACCGATTGAATATATCCGGTTATCCATGTACCTCGTAAGGATATCTTCGTCAAATTTGTCCGGTTTCCTATAATACCGGTCGGGGATATCTTCGTCGATCTTAAATATCATGGTTATCCATGGTACCGATTGAATATATCCGGTTATCCATAGTACCTCGTAAGGATATCTTCATCAAATTTGTTCGGTTTCCTATAATACCGGTTGGGGATATCTTCGCCGATCTTAAATATCATGGTTATCCATGGTACGGATTGAATATATCGGGTTATCCATAGTAACTCGTAAAGATATCTCCATCAAATTTGTCCGGTTACATATAATACCAGCTGGGGATATCTTCGTCGATCATAAACATCATGGTTATCCATGGCACGGATTGAACATATCCGGTTATCTCGTAAGGATATTTTCGTCAATTACACTAGCCCCAATCTAAACACGTACATATATTATCGGAACAGAAAATTTATAACATGAAAGTTGTGCGAAATGTCGATATGAACCTGCTCCTCAAAATATATTGCAAACGGCCAACCGAACGCGGCGAATTTGTCAAAAAACGACTTAAAAAGTTCTAAATATCGGTTCCAAATTGAGAATTTACACTCAACGAAACTCAAAACCGAGTACGGGAATGGAACCTACTTGTCGACGCGCATATTTTTCATATACATTTTATTTTGATTCGATGTATGGTTATATAAATTAGAGACTAAGTGGAATTTAAACATTTGTTGTGGGATTCCACGTTAAAGATGTTCTCCCAATTTTAATGCTTTAAATGGTCTGGTCCCCTTGGATTCCACATGCGATGGAGACTGGAGAGAGAGGCACGGACATAGTATTCGTTTCCGTAGGCACAGGGGTGTCAGACATAGGGGTCAAACCCCAGTTGAGGTGCCTAGAGGCGTTGATCCCCTTGCTGGGTTGAACGCGCCAGATAGCACTCACGCGCCATAGCGCGTTGTAAAGTGACTTTCCCATCAATATGGAAGCCAAAGCTTTTGCCCCGTTTTAAAAAAAAAATCATTTGTAATTGAATTGCTATATTGTTTCCTACACACTAGTTTTATACATATGGAATTGCCTTTAGCTCCTTGAGAAAAGGATCAAGACTGAAAATGGTTGATTATTTAATGGACAGCTCATGGTTTGTTTATAGAGAAGGTCTACGCATAATTAATAAGAAGAGAATTGACCAATTTATAAAACAAAACGACCGAAATAGAAACATCAGCCACGCACACAATCCAGCCCTAGGCTGCGCACTAGGTGAGCCGATGGCTCCACCACTCGAACTACCAGAGGCGACACCTTACAAAAATGACAGCATATCCGGAGTGGCGTGATAAGGCATATCACCGTCGTCACCGACCACAAGGCTATGCACCAGCCGACCTGTTTACTCTGTGACCAAAGCGATCAAGGCGGACACCCTAAGACCCAAAAGCGATTCGGAAATCGCTTCTGAGTTTTAGGGTTTCCGCCTTGCTCGCTTTGGTGACTTGTTAAACTCCTCAGACTAGAAGGAGGGGAACGACGTGTGAGGAACTAGCCATACACGCCACTGCTCGCCGTTGCTATCCTCCTCAGATGGGCAAAGCAAACTAACACAACATCTCAGACCGCCATGGTTGTCCCCAGTCCCCACTCCAATAAGCTCCACTCAAACACCACTCCCCGTGAGCCGTGACGGCACCGGCTGTGCCAAGGCCACATGGGTCTCTATCTGGCAGGCAGCCGTGCCACCACGTCTCCGGCTGCAGATGTAGAGTATGCACATTTGTTTCACCACAACGCCAACCCTACTAGGCATGACTATGCACACACTCTGACCCATATCCGACGCGCATGAGGCAGCCCAAACAAGGTCAATTGCAGCGACACTACTCCCGTGGTTGAAACCGTCAACCACTACCGGTAAGACGCGCGCCCTAGCACACCATCGCGACCTCCACCCGATCCATTGTCCCATGCAGCATTAGGCGGGCTCATCCCGACGCTACCGCTCAGGCATCGTCATGTCGGTCGGCCGATAATCGCCGCCTGAGTCTGCAGAGCCAACCATTAGCACCACCCGAGAGAGAGAGCACGTTCCACCACCTTCGGCAGTGGGGCCCGCGTAGCTATATCGAACATGAGCAGAAAGGCGATACGGGGCCGGCAGCGCTAGGTTCCCTGGCGTCGCCTAGGGTGCGAAGCGAGGGGAACATGTCGTTTGAGTTATTGATATATGTGTTGCATATAGCTCATGGCTTGAACAGCTTGTTTTCCGGCGATTTTAATGGCTTTGGGTCTATGGTGCTAATGCCTAATGGAGTAGGAGATGCTTGAACACTTGTTTGTCCTCTTCATACGCATACCGAATAGTGAAGAATATGCCGCAAGACTTCCCTGTCCGCTCTCATTCAACACATTCTGTATTACCCACTGTTCATTTAATACCATGCAGACTCAATCATGCTTCTCATCTTCCTTATTTTATTTCTCACAAATCTGAGCACGAAACATTCGGCTTAGTACTCCTTTCATCTCACAATATAAACCATTTTGGAAAACTATTTTAGCTTACTAAAACATCTTATATTATACTCCGTAAGATAGAGCAAGTATATAGTATCACATAGCCACATAGGTGATTAAGACTTAGGAGAACCAGTTCGTTGGACAACAACAATCACCACACACACAACTACACAACTAGCGGACTGAGGCAAGACTGGCAAGTACGTACTCTTGGCGCTCAGGACCGACATGGCTGCAAACGACAACTACGACACCGCGGCCACCCTGGCCAAGTACCACCACGAGTCGGGTGGCGGTGTCCGCCGCCTCGTGGAGTCCGGCATCACCTCCGTGCCACCTCACTTCCAGTTCGCCGCGCCCGGGAGCCGAGGATCGACGAAGACAACCACCTTCGTCATCCCGGCCGTTGAACTCTCCCTTCCCCGCACGGCCATTGTGTCCCTCATTGGGGAGGCCGCACGCACATGCGGGATCTTCTACGTTACCAACCACGGCGTCGATGGCGGTGCTGCGGTGTCCGCAGTCCGGACGTTTCATGAGCTGCCTCTCGCCAGCCGCTCGCCGCTCTACACGCTCACGCCCGTCGGGGGAGTCACCTACTGCACCAACCCCCGGCCACCCGGCCAAGGCGCCGGCCCTATACTCCCCTGGCGCGACTGCCTGCGTTTTTTGGGGCCAAAGCCCGACTTTGGACGCATCCCCGAGGTGTGCCGGGACGCGCTGGTGGAGCATCGGCAGTGTATGAAGGAATTCGGGAAGGATATGTGTGGGATGTTGTTGGAGGCGCTCGGCGTCTGCCCGGAGCGGCTGGACGTGGAGGCTTGGATTATGGCGGGCCACTACTACCCGCCATGCCCGGAGCCAGAGCGGGTGGTGGGTGCCGGGGAGCACACGGACCCCTGCGTGCTCACCGTGCTGGCGCAGGACGACGTCGGCGGGCTTCAGTTCCGTCTCGACGTCGACGGCGGCAACAATGATGGAGCGTGGGTGGATGTGCCGCCGGTGCCCGGAGCACTTCTGGTCAACGTAGGGGACGTGCTCAAGGTAAGCATGCATCTTCGTGTTCATCTACCAGCTACTTAATTACGCACGTACACAAAAGAAAACTAACGGTGATAATTTCGCAGTTGGTCTCAAATGATGAGTACAAGAGCGTGCTGCACAAGGTGAGGATCAAGTCTGATCGAGATGCTAGGGTCTCAGTAGCCACCCTATTTAATCCTCCCAAGCGCGGAGATTCGGACCTGTTTGGGCCACTCCCTGAGCTGGTGACAGCAGAAAAGCCTGCACGGTACCGAAGTTTCACCATGACAGAGTTCTTGAAGTCTTCTACGGAGTTCGGTCATGGCAAGTCGTCGACTGAACGATTCAGGGTTGCAGACGATCAATAGTTAAACGATGTGAAACATTTCATATCGCTTGCAGTTAAGATCATGCACCCTTACGCTGAAGCCACAAGTGTTATTCGACATCAACAGTGAAGCATTATCTTCAGTTATCGGACGGCCGCCCTCACTCTCGGTTCGACGGCCGTGATGGAACCGGACAAGTCACCCGCTTACTGTTTAATTTCTACCGGTGTCATATATTGTTATCTTAAATGTCGTTTAGCTGCAGTATACGTATAAGCTGGCGCGTGTGCCAATGAGGGAGTTATCGATCAATTATCTGTAGGAACAATGTTCTTTAATTAGCTGGGGGGAGGGGCGGTGCTGGCGGCAGTAGGGGTTGGAGCCCCAGCTCACCACGGATGGGGCGACACTGGGTCAAGGGGGCAAAGGTCATGTACTAACGTCAACAAGGAGCTATGAGGAAAGAATATTAAGGCAACAGAAGTTGAGATCGGTAATGGTTCAAGTAATAAGTTTACATAGCCTCCAAATAGCAGTCGAGACATCCAGATTAGTACTCCCTCCGTCCAACAATAACTGTCTCCAGTTTGTCCAAAAGTGGATGTATCTATACATGAAACATGTCTAGATACATCCATTTTTTAGCAAACTTGAGACACTTATTTTGGGACGGAGGGAGTATATACATTTGGTAGAGCTTTGTAAAATTAGTAATTCTACAATGTAGTACAATGATTGTTCTACAGAAAATCAGCCAAAAAAAAAATGATTCCCGATGATGTGCATGCCAGCCTACACTTTACTAGTAGGTTGAAGCGGGCAGACTATTCACCGTGTACTAGTTGAATTTTGGCGTGGCGTTGGTGACTTATTTTTTGTGCAATATTTTTTTAACTAAAATGTTGGCTAAATTGGAGTGTTGAAATATTTGTTTTTGGCTGAATTGAAATGTTTAAATAAATTTGTATTTGTTATGAGTATATTGCAGTTATTTTTGGTGAGCATTTTGGTTTTATCTTGTGGAATATCGGAATATTCGCTCAAATGTTGGATAAATTGCAACTCGCAAATATGTTTTTTTTTTATTTTGTTATTATAAAGTGGAACAGTACTCGTAGTTTTTAGATAAATGACGCCATTATTAAGTGAGATGTGAAGCATTTGGAGTATTGTAAGAAAACGGCTCTATTATCATTTGTTTAAGATGTGCATTATATGAGCATTTAGTAAAGTCAATATATAATTTGAGGAATTGCATCTGAATTCTACATTTGAAGGAAGTTAATTTAGTTTTTTTATTTATCATATGCTATAAATAGTCAATGTTTATTTTTGTAGGCATGCTGTTCTTTTTTTTGGTTGCATCTGTAATTAACGTGGTGTAAAGAATTTAAATTTGTAAGTGGCTGCGTTCAAGTGTTTTTCGGATTTAAATTTGTTGGAAGTCAAAGGAAAGCTTGTATTTGCAAGTTATTCAAATTTCAAAAATGGGTAGATTTGGGAAGTTTTCCACATTTTAATTGTGTGTATGTTTTATAAATGCTCAGATTCGAAAGGAATTCAAAATTTTGGTACATTCAAGTCTGGAAATTAATTGGGCGGCGTAAATAGCTAGCGTTTTTTGTGAGTTTGCGTTGGTACGGTTGTCATATTTGAATTCTTTTTTGCGTTTATTAAATGCTCACATTTGAAATGTGTCTGAATTTTTAAAATATTTAAAAGTGAAATATTATTGTTTGTCATAAATAGGCGACGGTTATTGTCCATGTTGATATTTTCCTTTTTTTTAAGCAATTTGGAATGCTCAAAAATTATTAATCTTAAATTTAAGTCCATAATGGGTGGGAATGTATATTTATTCATTTGGATTCCATAGCTAGAGATTTTTTTAAAAATTAAAGTTATATAATCAGAGCAAGTGAATATGGAATTTTTCTAAATTTTAACCAAATTGAGGTTTGTAAATATGGATTTTGTTTTTCTACAACTAATTAGCATTTATTTTCGTGATCTTTGTGAATTATTTTTTATAATTTTGAGTTGTTTAAATATGTTCGTATTTTGGCATTTATAAGTATCATTTATTTTAGTGAGCATGTCTACTTATTTTGTAGTACGTCCATTATTCCAGCATTTTGAAATATCCAAATATACTTCTATTTTCCAAAAAAATATCTATTTTAAGTATGTAGTTAGTGCTAATGCATATTTTTTGGATTCGAGTCCACAATTCGGGAAGTTAATTTATATTGTATCTTAATATTGACCATTTTGAATTGTTGAAATATGTTTTGTGTTTTGTCATACATAGTTAGCGTTGATTCGTTCTGAGCATTTGTCATATAGTTTAGAAAATATTCAAATATTTAGCAAATTGAAGTATTTGAATATACTTTTATGTTGCCATAAAGTTTTGTAAGTTAGGACAAGGTTTCACCATGTACTTACAAATATCACTGTGCAGGTTGTTCACCAGGTTAACAAGCATTGTACCCTGTGTGGCTGTATGCACACACAACTGTGTTTCCCAGGAGATAAGATATTTCAGTATCATCAGTATTGAACCATATATGTACATCCACTTAATGAAATTCACCAGGATCGGCGGGAAGGAAAAAAAACTACTACTACAATATAGATGATACTGAATCTACTCAAGGTTTTGGCACCTACAAGATTTGTTTTGAAAGAAATGAAAATATATGCCTTTTCATTGATTAAGAAGAATATAAATGAGGAGTTTAGAAATAAAATTGGCCGGCAACCGATACAAAATGATGCACCCCGAGGCCACCCTCAATATGAGTCGAGGACTCTTTAACCCAAGTGATCAAACCGGATACTCTATGCATCAACACATCGACCACGATCTTTTTGGAGCTGCCGCTCCGACTTTTTTATACCGGCCCTAAGACCGAGCGCAGCCGCCTTTGAACCGCAAATTTAAAGAAATGGCATAAACTGTGCGCATGCATAAATAGTCGATCAGTTCCAGTCAACTACCCATTTATGTTATTCATTGCAATAAAATGTGTTTGGGTTCAACAATCACCGATGTGCATCCCCATTCGAACCTCTCCAACTACACACACTTCACACGCTGGTATAAGGGAGTTAACTGGCGAAAAGTCAAGATGGAGGCCGAGCTACATGTAGCATTTTATTTTGCAAAATTTGAAAATCATATTTTCAAATTTCAAAAAAAAAATCTGGAAAAAGTTCCTGGACACAGACGATAGTGTATTCTACCAACGTACAAATTTTCAACACAAAATAATTCATATTTCAGGCTACACATAAATGACAAAATCAGACCGATATGGCAGAGTTCAAATTTTGCACTATACACTACTTTCATATTCATATTTTATCAATTTTACACAGCCCAAAATACAACATATTTTTATTTGATATTTCACACATGGGTAGTAGACAATAAAATCTACATTCAGGACTATTTTCAAATTTTTCTAAAACTCCAACATATAATTTCCAAATTTTGTAAAATAAAAGGCTACATGGAGCGCAGCCTCCAAAACGCTGCACAGCTACTTTTTGGCTATAAACTTAGAGACCTCGCTTTCAATGTATGTGAATCTGAAACTTGATGTTCTTTCGGCGTTGAAATCAGCCACTACTTTTAAACTCTTGGTCCTCATGTTAACAGCAAGCATCCAAGCATCGTGGTCCCGGTGGTCAACCTTGGCCTGAATGTAAACAACATCATCCTGATGCAAGCTTAGGGCAGGGTGCCCTGTGTGTAGCCTACAGACTGGTATCGTCTTCGTTACTTCATCGTGATGCATTAGCTTAGGAAGCAATTGATAGCAACTCTTGTCTACCAGGACCTCCGACTCCTCCGAGGCTTTGAACTTGCAGTCCATGTGCCAATTCTTCTCGGACTCCATCCATGTCCATGCGGCGGCTTGCCAGTCCTCGGAGATGTAGGTTGATCCAACACGGGAGCCAGCCTGGGCATGAACACACATCTCGAAGTACTTGATGGTGCCATTGCTGACGGCAACGTCCCGATCACAGGATGCGCCTCTGGGCATCTTGTTGCGCGCCAGGAGCAAGGGCAGCCGGATCGATGTAGCGGAGGGTGTCATTGCCCTTGATCATATCACAGATGATGATACCACCAGAAGACGAGAGAGAAGGGCGACTCTCTCTCTCTCTCTCTCTCTCTCTCTCTCTCTCTCTCTCTCTCTCTCTCTCTCTCTCTCTCTCTCTCTCTCTCTCAGCACCGGGAGAAAGCGTGGCAAGCGTGTGAGCCACCAGAAGAAGTCTATGAGTAAAATTCATCTATAGTCATTAAACTTGAGTCGGTATCTCACTTTGGTCATTGGAGTTCATCGAGCGTGGTCGTGACAGGTATGCCGCCGAGGACGCCGTGGCGTCGCTCATCCTGCTCCCGTAGTCCCGTTCCACAAGACCCAGTGCCTGGACGACACCATGGGCGCCAGCCGAGGACGCCATGGCGACGCTCATCCTGCTCCCGTTCCATAAGACCCAGTGCCTGGACGGACGCCGGCCACTTCGGGTTCCGGCAGGTGAACCTGAAGGTGTTGCAGCAGAGCACGGTGGTGTTGGTGTTCATCGGCGATTCCAAAGACGAAGACCGGAGGCGCTGACGCGCTTGGTGTTGGCGTCCTTCATGTGCAATCACCTCGGGGTGCGGCTCACGGCATTTCGGATCGTGCAGCATAACGCGATGGCGCTGTCCCAGGCCAAGGCGAGGCCGCCATGTTGACTTCGAGCCGGAGCCCAGAGCTGAATCAGCAGAGCGTGGCCGCCACCAGCGCTCGTGAACCGTGGTTGTTGTGTGCGTGCGCGTTTCTATAACAACCGGCCGCTATACATTTTTTACACGAAGATCTTAACAAAGAACACATAGGTTAACTGGCTAATATGTTGCAGCCGCAATCTTGCAGGTCTTATAAATACCAAACGAAGCACGTAATTTCAGTTTCCTTATTATTTATTTTCCTCCGCTGACAGGTGGGACCCGGGGTAGTTTGCCAACTCAGTGATTTGGGTAGCTGCCCACGTGGCGGTCAAACTGGTCCACCGTAAGCCGAGTCAGCAAAACACCGTAGACAAATTCTCACAGTTACAGTAGTGAACCACTTAGACACTATAGATGAATTTTACTCTTAAAGGATTTCCCATTCATCGTCTAGATTATAGGATTTCCCATGCTACATATCGGAGCACCGGGGCAAAATCGACACTGTTGACCTCTGGGCGAAAGTTTAAGACAAAGTGAACCTCGGGCGAAACTATTTCACGCTTCTGACCCTTTTGGGTAGCGCCTCACGATCGGGCGCTACACTACTACACTGTGTAGCGCCTTACGATCGGGCGCTACACTACTTTCACGCATCCGGATGTGTAAAGCCT
Organism: Poa pratensis; assembly: GCA_947311845.1. NCBI lineage: Eukaryota > Viridiplantae > Streptophyta > Magnoliopsida > Poales > Poaceae > Poa > Poa pratensis. The sequence goes on along the minus strand of CAMZMU010000091.1, from coordinate 33,451,807 downwards.
GATCGTAAGGCGCTACACAGTATAGTAGTGTAGCGCCCGATCATGAGGCGCTACCCAAAAGGGTCAGAAGCGTGAAATAGTTTCGCCCGAGTTTCATTTTGTGTTAAACTTTCGCGCAGAGGTCAACAGTGTCCAAATTGCCGAGCACCGGTGGCCTGCTCCAGTCAGAGGTCAAACAGAAGGAACATTGCCTCAACAATCTAGCCGCCGTCCTAATTGCCACGGATGGGCCACCAGAACGTGAGCAAAGAAGGGAGACAAGAGCGAGAAAGGCGGCTCACTTTCTCTCTAGAAGCGCCGTGAGAAATGTCAGTACTGTTTCTCATCCTAGAGAAATTTCCACAACAAATAAAAAACTTTTCCCATCAACTGGAGAACTTTCCACAACAACAAAAAACATAGCATGCGAACAACATAAAACAGTACAGCACACTGTAGGAACAGGTTTTAAGTGGGTGTACTTCATCCAGCACCAGGGGAGATGGTAGCAGTCTCAAACAACAGCAGGACCAAAATAATTTGTGTAACTGGCGCAGACAATAGCAGGCTGGTAAAGAAGGCAGATCATTGGCGAGATGTATACGAAGCAGTATGATAACGTTGTTCAAACATTGTGTCCATTTCATAGTGATCAATCTCAAAGATATGTAGAAGCATGCAGCAAATGTTAACATCCCGTCGTTGCATTAGAAAGATATGTAGAACCATGCATCAAATGTTAACATCCCTTCCTTGCATCCGCATCCTCGCCACATCAGTAAACATAAGGTTACGAAACTTGCTTGCCTGCTCGCACAACCCCGCTCCTACTAACTGTACCAGCATTATGTTTGCCCCTGGCCATGTTCAAGTGTACAGAAAGCCTCAGTCAGTGGATAGAATTGGCAACAAAAGGGTATATTGAGCTTGTATAAATGATACCGTTGTATCAGTGTTGTGAAATACTTTTATTTCATTGCACTTATACTTTATTTAAATACTATAAGTAAATAATGACCGTCAAAGTTGCACGTTGTTGACCAGCAAAAGTGAACTGCGGCTTACAATTTGGGACAGAGGGAGTAATTAGCTTCTGAGTATCTTAGAAATAATATATAAACATACTCAGAATTATAGATTAGATTATATACTACTGACATGCGTTTGTACGGCGCTTGCGATCTTTGGACATAGAAATAATGTATGTTTGAATCTATTTCTATTGAGAATTGGCAACATATTTCTATTGAAATACTGATTCCACGGCCACTGAACCCTGATATGGGTATAGACTTTTCGGTGAACACAATAGTATATATTTGTCTTACAAAATCAGTATACCTTTGGGGAACAGCGGTATATAGCCCTTTTAATTGACAAGCACATACTTGGTACTTGCCTCATAAGAAGGTATACTCCCTTCCCACATAAAAAGGTATATACCCCTCTCATCATAAAAAAAAATATACCCCTCAATTAATTTAGCAAGAAGTAATAAACCTTTCTGATAAAAAGAGTACATATACCTCTTTAATTCTATGCAGTATATACTACATAGAAAAGACAGAGGGAGTTGAAATTTTCAATTGAGCTATCACATTCCTAACATCACCAAGACACGCCTTGGTTTGTTAATTAGTAGCATGGCTGGTTCGTTGACATGCAACAAACAAGGGAATTATGTAGTTTTATTTAATTAACCAGGAGGGCTTGTTTATTGCAACCGGGTGCAATCTCAAATCTCTAGAAGTTTAAGTATCCGATCCACTGATGGAGTGAGGGTGGGAGTATGCACTCTAGTCCTAGGAGTGCGAAAGATGTGCCCGCATATATGTAGAGACTAGAGACATATTGGCAATAACAGAACATATCACTGTTATAGACCGTCTCTTCCCTGTTAGAGGATACAGTTTGACCTTTCCTGAACTAACTAACCTCCTTGTCAAAACAGAAGTCGAATTATTCAATAAATGATCTCGAATCACTTTTCATCTCATGATAAATTTGTCTGTTTGGTTATATATCAAGATATAGTATGTCTATTATCTTACTACTACTATGTTTGTAAAACACCAGAAGAATCTTATCGATATAGTGGCAACTCAACTGCATTCTTAAATCTAGAGAAATAGCATAAACCAGCAATACGTTCCGCCTCCTCTTTGAATGATGTCCTTCCCCTTGCAAGTGCAGGATGCCAATCACACATAAATACTAATTTACTGCCTTAAATGTATTTTAGCTTCAGAAATCACCCATAATATTAATTTACTGTCTTTACAAAGTTACAACGGGTTCAGCTATCGCACTTAAGTATTATAATTAGTTTACTGCCATAACATGTATCTTAGGTACAGCGCTCAGCGATGTGCATCATTATTCGAGAAATAGCAGGTTAATGGGCATCTACAACACGCACAAATAGGCACATTCTGGCATAAGAGAGTTACCTGTTGGACAATTTTCTGGCCATAAACTCGGACATCTTGCTTTGAAGGTATGCGAATCTGAAACTTGAGGTTCTTTCGGCGTTGAAATCAGCCACTACTTTTAAAGTCTTGGTCCTCATGTCGACAGCAAGCATCCAAGCATCATGGTCCCGGTGGTCAACCTTGGCCTGAATGTAAACAACATCATCCTGATGCAAGCTTAGGGCAGGATGCCCTGTGTGTAGCCTACTCAAGACTGGTATCGTCTTCGTTACTTCATCGTGATGCATTAGCTTGGGAAGCAACTGATAGGTACTCTTGTCTACCAGGAGCTCGGAGGCTTTGAACTTGCAGTCCATGTGCCAATTCTTCTCAGAATCCATCCATGTCCATGCGGCGGCCTCCCAGTCTAGGGAGGTGTAGGTTGATCCAACACGGGAGCCAGCCTGGGGATGAACACACATCTCGAAGTACTTGATGGTGCCATTGAAGACGGCAATGTCCCGATCACACGATGCGCCTCGGGGCATCTTGTTGGTCGCCAGGAGCAAGGGCAGACGGATGTAACGGAGGGTGTCATTGCCCTTGATCATATCACAGATGAGGATACCCTGACAGAGGTCGACCCAGGCGACTGAACCGTGTTTGCCCCCGATAGTGATTACCTTGGTCGGGCAATAGAATGTGCAGTTCTGTTTCTGCGATGACTCAACATGCATGGGCTTGGTGCTCCAGCTTCCTGCCTCGGAGTCGAACAGGTCGAGGTTATAGTGCCCACGGCCACGGCGGGGATCAGAAGAGAGTGCGGCGACGAAGAACCTGTGGCCTTCAGTGGAGAGGAGGCCGACTTCACAGTCGGAAAACACGTGGGTGGGGTGGCTGGGAAGCACCTGAAGATCCCGGGTGCTGGCCCGGTAGATAATGTATTCGTTGTGTTGCGGGAAGCTCAGGAATTTGCGAGGGCAGATGGCGACGCGGAGTAGGACGAGGTCGCCGTGCGTGCAGAGGACCCGAGGCAACTCGGCGAGTGCGGATGTAGGCAGATCGGGGATGTGGACGGTGAAATAGGAGACGCGAGGCGGGTGCGCAATCCAGAAGGTCACCTTGATGAGATGGCCGGCCGCCGTGTAACCGTAGGCGGTGGAGGAGTTGGTGCGGTCGTCGAGGTAGGCCTTCGTTTCGAGGACGATGGAGCCGGGTGGAGGATCGTCGCCGTCGATGGGGTTGTTGGGCGGACGGACCAGAAACACCTGATGTCGGAGCTCCGAGATGGAGTAAGTCTTGGGCGCTCCCTGCGATTGGGGTTCTTCATCGGTCGTAGCCATGGGGGTGGGCGAGCGAACTCGAAACGTCAGATCTTGCTGCGTATAGGAGGGTGGACGCACGGCGGACTGGAGGATATCAATCGGGTCGGCGGGGGACGGCGAACCCCTTACCTGCCGGATCGCCCGCTTGTATTAGGATGGTGATGATCGGGGGATCAATGGCGTAAAAAATTCGACAACCTCTTTGTTTTTTTTTTTAGAACACAGTACAACACAGACGCTCACAAATACGCACATACACTCACCCCTATGAACGCACGCACGCACACCCTACCCCTATGAGCACCTCTGAAGGACTGAGCCGGCAGATCTTGAGGTTGACGAAGTCACCACAGGCGCCTCGCTGTTGACGGGCACGTCACCTACCACTGAAAGAATAGCGCCGGATAATCCTGGAATAAATCCAGGTAAATGCAAACGCCCATGCCAAGTCTAGGACTTGAACCTGGGTGGGCTGGTTCCACCACAGGGAACCCAACCATCAGAGCCAAGCTCCGTTTGCTCGACAACCTCTTTGTAGCCTTGTAGGTTCGGATGGACCCAGGTTTTGCAGGCGGACGCGGACGAAGCGACATAGCGGACCTGAGGATTTTGGCCCAAAACCGCAGATCGGTCAGAAAAAAATTCCGGGTCAGGCTGTTTTAATATATCTGCTAGAGGTGCTCTAAGATTGATCGGTGCACACAATATACAAAATCATGAACACAGACCAATTCGAACGCACAACGCCCCCATGGAGGCATGGACTGAGCAACTCACGAAAAAATGACCTGCGCGACTCGTATCTTGTCAAAAAGATTGGCATTCCAGCGAGCAAGTAGAGCAGACAATATACAGGCTATCCAATATTCACACAGAGCTGTCCATAGCATTGGACATCAATCTTTCCATGAGCATAACTACCAAAATTAATCGCTGCACTACAACTAATAGCCAAAAGATGAGATTACATGTGTGTCCTTATTGGTGGAACAGAAAAATGGGAAATGAATCTTGCATCAAGATCTTGCCAAAGAATCTGCACAATGGGACTGATCCGTTCACATCACCGTTACCTGCAACATAAATCTCCGAATGACAAAATTGGTCAATCAATCCTTTCGATGCCATGAACAGATGGTGATGTGTCTACTCAACCCTGTCAACACTGGCAGCCAATTGGCTGCACCTCTTCTCCTGTTCAACAGCTGCATGTGTTTCTTGTGCTTGTGCACAGTTGAGGGCTACAGGCATCCATTCAGCAGAGACAGGTTCTAGGGAGGCCAGTGGATGTCGGTCTGTTGTCAGTTGCTCTGATTTCAGATTCAACTGTGCTACGGATTTACATTGCACTCATCCATGAATCGATCTTCCCGGGTGAGAAACCTCCTCCAGTACTTCTTGTAGTCCGGTATGCCTAACTCAAGCCAAGGTTTCATATTGCCATTGTAGTGCAACGATGCAGAACTCCCTGCAACCTCCAGGTCGATTCCATAATCATATCCAAGTCCATACAGAGTCAGCTCTTGTCAAGGGGATATATGAGATGCTGAAAAGACAACAAGCTTAAAGGAAAGGCAGCTTCTCGCAGAGATACCTCGTCCTTTTTTTGACCTGTAACACAACAAGAGTTGGAATAAATATGTGCAGTGCCATAACCATATGAAGCATCATGCAACAAAGAATCAATTATTATTCGAGTGAGACTGAAATTAATACAGATATAGCTAAACTTGTGCAGCGACAAAAATAATGCAGATGCTACCTATTTCATGCAAGTAAATTATAATAAACCTGTATTTCACACCACAACACACTGACCAAATGGTCTTCCAGACCTCCTTTGTGCGAGCTCAGTTTTATACTGTACTAGTTTGCAATAAATAGAGAAGAACTATACTACCTGTTTAAGGAGCATGAGGTAATTCTCTGTCACTTTATGCTTCCTCCACTTATCCAAATTAATCACATTCACCCCAGACATCCATGCACATGATTTAGGATCATACTTTGTCTACCCAGGAGATTCCTCACTTGACCCAGTCTTACACCACAAAATTCGACAGCACCATTTACCTTGTCCCCCATATCAAGATTCCACAAGAATGACAGATCACGTTGAATAACCACATCATCATCCAATACAACCACCTTCTTTAGATCCTTGAATATTTCTGGAATAAAGAAATGAGAATGACTGAACAATGACAAGTATTCCATTCTTGTCTGCTCAGTGGGCCGCTCGGTACTCCTGATGAGAACACGAAACTCCTCAGACAAATACAGCTCTCTTGTACTTGAATTTGGTAGCTTCTCTAAAATCATTTCTTCATAGTTTACAACATGGACAGCTGCCTTTTTGTATGAATTTCTGGCAAACCAGTATTTCATGCCATAGAAATTTTGTGTATCAGTTAGAATATGAAAAACATTGTTTCCTGGCTCCTACAGGAAGGCCAAAAGAACATCAGCAATGTACATATCAGAAGATAACGGCAAACTAATCATGTAAACATCACCACATACCTTAGAACTGATAACTGTTGAGTTGATGACAACGAAGCTGCAAGGACATTCTTAGATAGTATAACATAGTGCCTATGGTTTGGGGTATTAAACTTGCGAGGCAGAGAAACATCTGAATCCACTGAAGGGGATTTGAAATACTCCAATGTCAACCTCATAGAAAAACAGTGGTGAGTTTTAGGCAATGTGTGAGCACCAAGATTGTAGAGGAATGCACTCTGTTTCATATGAAAATGAGCTTCATCATCAGTCATATCAAGTATCTGCCCAAGCTTCCTGACAACATTGTGGCATTCCACAGTGCAAGATTTCGCTCTCGCTACCGTGTGCTCCATCTGCTCTATCTTCTTGTTGATACTGAAATAATAGCACAGTTGTCATTTGAATTCTCAAATTGGTAACTTATATATTTATAAATGGTGAACTATTGTACACCTTTTTCAAACAAATGCACAAAAACACTAAAGTATATCAAAATATCTCTGCTGAGAAGCACCAAAAAGTACTCCATTTCAAAATATAAGGCGAATTTTGACTGCCCAAAGTTATGTTTTGATCAAACTTAGTCGAATAATATGTGATTTATGTTACACAAGATAGACAACATTAAATTCGTATTGAAAATCACTTTTGATGTGATTTGTAACTATTAACAAAATATTGTATGAGCAATTTACAATCAAAGCTCAAATTTGAATATAGGCAAATATGCCTTATATTTTCAAACAGAGGGATTTCATTTAGTCTGATGGTACCCGTAACCTAGTCATCATAAACTGAAATTTAAGATTAATAAATGGAATGAATTAAGAAAGAACCAGAAGTCTTAATCATTAAAATTTAATTCTTACAAGGATGGTAGATCAGCGTCAACAGCAGAAGCACTAAGAACCCTCTCATGGTCTTGTATATTTAGCTTCATTTCCTGAGTAAGTACCTCCTGTCCTTGAAGTTTTGCAATGCTTGGATAGTATGAGCGTGCCACAAACAGTTGGTCTTTTAGCTTTTTCACTATCGAATCCTTCATAATTACTTTATGCTCTGTGGACCAGAGGCAGTAGCTCCCAAATTCAAGCTGACAAGCCTTTGCATTTTCCATTCATCTGCTTTTGCAACTTTGTCTCGTCTCTTTCTATCCTCAAAACTTCCTGAAAGCAATGCATATGCACATTATCATACTGCTGGACTCTAGTTGATGCAAAAGTCAGAGGGGTGATAAGAATAGTGACTGGATGGTACTATCGTTTTGCAGTACATTCAGCATTTTCCTAAGATTAGCTTAGCTGAGTACACTATTACACCAGTCCAACTAAAATCAAGGGCAATCATTTGAAAATAATGCATCATGTACTTAAAATCTTGCAAGTGATTGAGCTGACAATCTAATATCTGGAAATATATACTTGCTGCGACTACTGCAGAACCCCAGAATTTATGACTGAGCATGCTTAAATATAAGCAGAACTTGATGTAGGTTCTAAAAATAAAGTATAACTTCGAATGCAGAAGGCTTACGCTTGTGTTTTGAGTTGATTCAGCCTTTGGTGGTTCATTTCTTGGCACGGGAAGAACTGCGTACATTGTCAATTATGGAGTCAGATGTAAAGATAAACTAAACAAACAACTGCATCATACAGGACCAAAGACCAATACAGAAGGAGTGCAATCCATAAATAGCTTTCTCACGTAAATAAAACTATAAACCGCTTAAGTGAAGAAAGAGAGGTTGCTTGGAAAACATCAGCAATGATTTCTTTGGAAATATTTGGGTAAACAAATTGCTTCTCGTCTGTAAAGTAGATTGGGAAATTTAGGGAAGCAAGACAGAGATAGAAGAAAAACTGAATAGCACATGACATCTTAAGGCATATCAGATTATCAGAAAGCGAAAGACCTAAAGGGGCTAGGTCAAATAATGACATACAAATTTTCGTGATACTACTACTTGCCTCAAGTAGCCTGCAAACACCAGTTTTTGCTAATATGTATACAAAATTTCTCCACAACTGAATAGGTCATTACTTACATTCTATGAATTATTTTCTAGCATTAGCAACAACTTCACTCCCATCTCAAAAGCTTAGGAAAATACTGAAATCAACTGGGTAACGATTTTGTTCTTTCTACGATGTGGTACCTTTCGGTTTGGCACCAATACCCGAAGATTTGTTCTCAGTTAGCTTAGGCTTCTGCAGCACTCCAGTGCTGCCATTGAAAATCTTCTCCTCCTCAGGAAAGGAAATCTTCTTCTCCTGAGAAAAGGAAAATAAGTGCGATGTGTTACTGATGCAAACTTACAATTCTTGAACTGCTCTATGACATGGATATTCTTCATAAACACGAATTTGGTTGTAAATCAGGTATATCCCATCGCAGATCAGCCACTCCATTAAGTGCGAAATGCTTAATTTCAAGTAGTAGAACCGTAACATCAAGGAGCACAGCAAGTGATGACGACTAGACATCACGAAACCCCAACACAAACAAGGTCGCCCTCACCGACAGAACCATACAAAGCTACAAAACGATCGACATCATTCATGGGTAAAAGGAGCAGCAGCGCAGCAAACCTGACTCACTCCATTGACAGGGACAGCGCCACCACCACCGCCTTGACTCTGCTCCACGTGAACGACCTTGGGCAAAAATACCTCCTAACTCCAAACAAAGAAAAAATCAGCACCAATCACTCAGCCGTCCCGCTGCCCACCTCCCAATCCGCCAAAAACAGGGCATAGATGAAAGATTTAGAGGTGGAGACAGACAGTGCCGCACGCACCTGTCGGCGCCGCTCGTCCGTGGTCACGTAGCCTGCGTTCATCGCGGACCAATCAGAGAAGCAGAAGGAGGCGGTTGATAACAATTCAGAAAGGAAAAAACACGGAGCAACCGGGCATCGCCCAGATCCAAGCGGAGGCGCGCCGCATTCGCATTCGCTGAACCCCCAATCGGAGGGAAAGCGGGGTGGGTAGCGGGACGTTACCGGCGGGGGCGCGGTCGAAGATGAAGGCGAGGGGCACGAGCAGGGAGCAGAGGACGAGCGCCAGCAGCGCCACGCGCGGGCCCCTCCGCCTATGCGACGGCGTCGGCTTCATCGGCTCCGACGACGACTCCGGTTCCCAGCGCCGCCTCTACTGATCATCGCACTGGGCAGTTGAGGGGAGGGTGGAGAGGAAGAAGGCTTGGAAGTCGACGGCGCGGTTGCGGGGTCGGGATTTGATCGGTGCGGCGTGGGGGGTTGCGCCGAGGGAGCGGAGCGAGTCGGAGTTTCGGAGACGAGGAACTGAAGTGTGCGGGTTGTGGCGTCGGTGGGCCGTGCGTGTGGCGCATGTGCCACATGGGCCTCGTGTGTGCGGCAGTGTCCTCGCTCATGGGCGCCAGCCGCCGGGTCTTCTCCAGTAACTTGCCATTTCTAACAGCCAAAGCTTTGCGTCATTATCTGACGACGCTACAGAAATATCCAAAAGCGTTTCTCAAAACAAAACAAATTTCGAGAAGCTTGCACAAGCAGCCAATCATCACGAAATTCCATCGAGAACTATGTAGAACGGACCCAAGCCGAGAACAGTTTATCTGCCCCTCAAAAAAGGGGTGTATACTCGAGGAAAAGACTTTTTTAGAAGACAGTATAATTGCAATTTGCAAAAAAGGACACTCGAGGAAAAGACACTGATAAATAGGAGCTCACATCTTAGTCTACAAGAACTGAACTCTACTCAGTTAAACTCGCATCCTTGAGCACATTTGAGTCATGGTGTGCAGAAGAAAGCAACCACGTATATATACAAGCTGAGCATCCCATAGGCAAAAAAACCCTCAAAATATGGGAATTGGGATACAAATCACCGTCAAGGTTCCATGACTAACACCCACGCTACAAACTGGTGTGTACAATTCGTCCCTTCAGCTGGTCACAGCACAAGGTAGCGGTCATTTTTCCTGTACACCACAAAGTTGCACTCGAGGCTCTCCAACATCTCGACAACAGATTCTCGCTTCGATCCACTGAAGTGCTTGATGACATCCTCCAACGAAACCTGCGAAAAACCGAAATGATCAGCACAAGGAATGACATGTGTTTCCAGTGAAAGAACCTTCCGCGAGGGTATGGTTACTTACCCCGCCACGGCTCTCAGCAAGTTCAAGGATAGCATCTTCAGTGGCAACAGCTGGGGCAGTAGAGTCAGTCCCTTGCTCATCCGTCTTTTGCAGTTTCTTTACTGGCTCGTCCGCAGAGAGCTGTGCTCCATCACTCTGGGATCTCTTTGTCAAAGGGCTTGAATCGCATGCACCTGCCATGGTGACACTGTCTCCCTGGTTACCGTTCTCGAAAGCTTCACTCTCATGGGAACAGGATTTTGGCGACTCAGCTGTTCCAGCCCCGTCATTTGGACTGTTACCAAAAGCTTTCTCTGACACTCCAAGATCATCAATTGTGAAGCATGTCTTGATCATTTCGTATGTTACCTGCAATTGCCATGTAGCATTTTGCCAAGCAGGTTAGCACTTGCTGAATGGATTCGATGAACATATAATGAGCATGGCAGTGGCTAGCACAAGTGGTTCCTGCGTTTGCCAACGAAATAATCTACATACAATTGCAAACAGAAATGCGGGGTGACAATAAAAGGCAAGAAGAATTACATTTTCTGGAACCTCGTCTTTTATTGGCCTCAGCTTGTCACGTGATCCAACCTTTGCAATGGCAAGACGGATCTGTGAAGCTATCTCAAGTGTTAGGCCTATCTCCTCGCAGAACCTAGTCCAGTTCATCTTGCATCCATCCCGAGCAGCATCAAGTATGTATTGCAGGACTGTCTGCTCTTTTATCGGCACTGCTCTGCGAAAATGCTTCAATACACTACCATGTCAAGATTCAAACTTCCACTTAAGGTGACTGCAGAACTAAAACGAAAAATAACTCACCGCAATTTTCTTGAACGAGTAATTCTGATTTTGCCACAGTTCCCATGAAGTAAATTTGGCATCACCTAATTTCATTGGAACATTGTTGTTGTTTACAGATTTAGAAACGGACAGCATTTCCTCTACTCCTGATGAATCATCCAATGGAAGATTCAACTCTTTTGATAATTGTGTGATACTTTGGACAAAAGTGCCACTGTAACGCGAGATGAAGTGCTGGAAACAACAGGTCAGATGTTATGTGAGTACAAGAGAAAAAATATGATAGAAACTTGTTTTATTTTAATTATTTGATAACTCTATTGTATTTATAATTGGACACTGCAGAAATGCATAATATTTTGTTACGACATGGCATTTGCTAAGTATCAATACTAAGTGATACCTGGTTAACACCATCAATATTAGCCAGTCTAGCTCCAGTAGAAGGCCTAATCTTTGCAAAGTGCCTTAGGGTCTGATCACCACAAATAGCATATCTGAAACAATGGGATAAGACTATTAGAGAGGTTCAATTCAATGGTTGCTCCAGTAACAAAACAGCCTAGAGTCCAAAAATGTCATTGACATTCAACATTTAACTCACGGAGCAGTTCCAATATCCCGAGCAAGTTTCGTCCTGATGTTCAAGAGCATTTGGTAGAGCTTCAGTTCCTCCTGAAAGAAATGTTTAAGTGACACGTAAACAACACCACAAAAAAAATCTCAAATCGACTCTACAAAGGAACCAAAACAGCATGGTCTGAACGAGAAGTGAGCATACCTCAGATATCTTTTCAGATTCTTCCGTGGTCAAAGGATTTAAGCCCCCTTCTTTATGCTGTGAACTACCATGCTCCTCTTGCTCAATCATCTCTGCAGTTGGCTGCAAAAACAGTGGTGTTCCACCATCGGAGAGAAACTTGGCCCCTTTTGGACTAACACTGAAGGTAGAGATGCAGAGTTACTATGGATATTTCTTAAAAGTCGGTACAATGGAGAAGTACTAGCGGAAAAGAATCTGGAGCATGACTAGCATAAACCAGAGAAAAAAAACAAACACCTGACCAATCTAAATCTGTCAGTCGCAGTCTCCTGCAAGTAACCTGCACAAAAATAAAAATTAAGGAAATAAATAAGAGCAGCAAAAAAAAATGATGCCAGAAATGCTTTATTCTGGCACGTGATGTGTTTGCTCAGTGTATGTAATAAACTAATAACAGAGTAACAATATCTACCACTTGAAGTGTTAAATGTCTAGCTGAGATGTTACGAGATGATAATAACCCCACAAGAAATTAAATTTGGTAATTTACTACCACACATTTACCAGTGGAGTCAAACATCGCAATGAGTTTTCTTCAGTGGGACATAGGGCCGACCAAAACTGTGATACTGTAAGAAGCTTTTCAAAATACTGTTTTGTTATCTTGAAAAAAACAAGAAGGTAATGATTGTTCTGTATACTTGGGAACACAGCTACGAGATTGTAAATAAGGTGCAGTCTTATTATGTTTTCTCGATGATGAAGAAAAACATGTACGAGATAAGTTCGCCAACAGAACATGTAGTTTTTATAGGAATCCTTGCTTTAGCCAATAAGTGAAAGCTGGTTGAGTATATAGAGTTCAATACTTCATAATTGTACCATGTGCTATAAGCAGACCACCAAGTGCTTTCCACCAGTTTGGCGGATAATCTTTTCCCCGCGCATGCATTGGAAGTTTATCATAATTCTTTTCAACTAACTTTTTGACCTACAAAAATGAGAAAGCACTTGTTATACATCATCTTCTTCTAAAAAATGTGAAAAGTGTCAAACAATACACACGCCAAACCGTTCAACAAAGATATGTCAGAAATTCTTGAAAATAATTTACTAGCAGTGATCATGCCACATATGGTTGCTCCCAACTGTCAGCACACAAATCTACTCCAATCAAGTGAAAATAGCCAACAGCCAATGATGTGCCAAACTAAGGAACATCGCAAACATCAATGAGAGAAAAACCTACTCGTGATCCACGGAGAACATCAACTGGCATATTAAGGCCCCAGTTTCCTCCACAAGACTTGATGCAGGACAATAACAAGAAAGATTCTTTTGACAAATCCCTCTCAGTCTTTGTCGTTGTGCAGTTATCACAGTTACCTGAGGGTTAATGAAGAAGTCATAAATCAATGTGTCACAGTATGCTAATTTTGTCAGTTAAGATATGACTTGATGAAGCGTGTGTCTTGTGAAAATACGCGGTATGGGTAGCAATACAACATTTTCCCTAAACACGGTACGGGGTTACAGCTAGTATATACTCCCTCCGTTTCAAATTAGATGACTTCCATTTGTCCACATACGGATGTATCTATACTTATAACATGTCTAGATACATCCGTATGTGGACAAATGGAAGTCATCTAATTTGGAACGGAGGGAGTATGTGTTTACAAGAAAAATAATACACGCAGAGAGTATTTGAGGATAAGAAAATAATGATGGCGACAGACACTATATATTAGGTGGAGACCTGATAATGGTAACGGCTGATCGGTATTACTTTGTGTGAAGGGAGCCTTTTAGGGTTTTCAGTGGCTTGGCTTGTGATGGGTTCTAGTTGAAGATGATTGGCTTTGGAAATAAAAGGATGTTTGGGCATATATTCAAATGTGTACATTGGTTCCTAACCTTCAATTAAAGGGCTCAGAATATAGTAGTGACTACACAGAAAGGAACTTTGATTTTGCCCCTCTTTGCAAATGGGCAATATTTACAGATGAGTCAAATGTAAAATATAAACGTACCACAGTTAGTGCCATGCTCTTCACCAAAGTACTGCAACAGGGACTTTCTGCGGCATGTACCAAGGAGGCAATATTTCTGAGCTGCCATGAAGGAATCCATGATGGCTTTCCTTTGCGTTGCCTGTTGATGAGTAAAAACTATAAACCATAAGGATCAAACAGGTAAACAGTACAAGGGAACCAAACTGCAGATATGTATGTTTAATTGTTATCACTTACATTTGTTGCTTCAGAACAATAGAAGTCAGCTTTTGCAAAATCACTTCTTTGATAATATAGCCAGCAGAATGAAGGGAGTCCATCTCTTCCACAACGCCCACTTTCCTGGTAGTACGATTCCAGGCTCTTAGGGCATCCATAGTGTATTACACATCTAACATCTGGCTTATCTATTCCCATCCCAAATGCAATAGTTGCCACCATCACGAGTACTTCATCTCTAACAAACGATCTGTAAAGGAGAACCATAATTTATCATCAATCACTATGTTGCTAAGCCATCATTTGTAAAAAAAAATGCATGGAAACTCACATGACAGGCAAACCTTATATTCACTGTATCTGTGTAATTTGTTATCGCTTAATTATTTGCATGATCTAAAGCATTACTAACAGAACAATATCTTGGCAAATGTTTCGTAGTGTCAGACCACATCACAGCTCACGTGAGTTGTGGATCATAAGATGTATAAATACTTGATCAGCATATCTAACGAGGCAACAGCAAAAATTACCAAACAGATAAAATGCTTAAAATGGGCTCAAAATGGTACCCTGAGCATTGATCAATTCAACCTACTGTAGGAATTTGGGCTGTCCAAAACAAATTGAGAAGCAAAGAAGAGATAATGAATAGCCAAACAAAAAAGTTAACAGGTGGTTAAATGACAGACCTATGGGATTCCTCTCTAGCTTTGCCGCCCATTTTACCATGGTAAATGTTAGCTTTGATTCCAGCAGTAATCATTGCTTCATGTACCTGACAGAAACATTAATAGATCAATCCCAAAGTAATCTAGTAGGCACCTGGTATATGTTAAAATCAGCTTCTATGATATCAAAAATCGCGCCCCGAACTTCTCATATTACTCCGGAAAAAGACCCCTCGAAACTTATAATTGCATGTTCTACAAGATCCATCATCTCTACAGTACAGATCTCAACACGTGAGCCTAACTAAATTTTGAAGTCTCCAACAGTTGCCTGATACTAAAATGAATCAACAGGAAAATATCTCAAACCTATTTCAAGTTTTACTATTGTTATCCAAAATTAAAGTCATACTGATTCAGCGTGAACTAAATGTGCATAAGGAATTAAAAAACATAGCTTACAAGCAGCAAATAAGGTGCTTGTGTACTGGTTTACTGAAATTATCAGAGGATGCAAATATAAAACGCTGTAATTACAACCTGTTCAGTGTCCTTGATTGTCGTACAGTAAATTATTGTTGAGCCACCCATAGTACAGGTCTTCGAGACATCCTTCACAAGTTCACTGATAAAGGACATAGATCGGTTGCATGATTTCACGCCGTAGAAAAGGTTTGGACGATCAAATGATCCGATTGCAACGTGAGGATTGTGCAGGTTCAAGGAAGTGGCAATATCTCCACGTACCCTACAAAATCAAACTGAAAGTTACCGTGGATTTGGTACAGAGATAAAAAAAAAAGGATGTAGACACTGCAGAAAACAAATGAAACAAGTAAGCAGACGTCACAAGTGAATAAACATACTTATGGTAACAATTGTGGTAATAATATGGAAGTACGTACAACAAGAAGAGAAAATACATTACCATTAGATATTATGAAAAGCAGGATAAACAGGTAAAAAGAAGGAAAGAATTGATAGTGAAACATACATACCTTTCTGTGGCTGTTGCAGTTAAGGCAACAAAGGGAACACCAACAAGGTGGTCACGCAATGAATGCAGCTGCTTGTACTCCGGCCTGCGTACAACAGAGAGAACTAGAATTCGTCAAAAAAAATACCAGAGATAAACAAGAAAGAAACTATAAGTCATAAGTAATTGACTAACTGATCACGGAATTTGATTTTGGAGTTCAACGGTAAAAGCAACCAAGTAAGAATTGACAGGCGATACATATGAACTCACAGATTATACATTTGTCATTAGTACACAACGGATTTTCAAACTACATGCATACATCATATCCCATATAAAATGGAGATCTAATTATTAGCTCTTTTAAAAAAAATCAATAAAGGGTAATATATTAATATCAAGAAGATTAGCTCTTTCAATAAAGAAACGATTCACATAATAGAATAACAAATGACCTGAAATCGTGACCCCATTCTGATATGCAATGTGCCTCATCGATGGCCAACAAGCAGATTCCTTTAGCCTGCAAGTTGCTCCAAAACCTGGAAAGAAACTTGAAAACGGTAAATCAACAGACTGACCGCTATATTACCAAATTCTACAAGGGACTAAGGTAGACACAAGACAGTAATTTGCAGTTTCTTTATGTGTGTGTCTTCCTATTCCAGCCAAATAATTGACAGGATTTTGCACCTTGAAGGAAGTGCGATAGCTTTCTCAGGGGTCATGTACAGAACATCGTACAGGCCTTTTTCAGCCTCACTGCTAACAGAGCTATTCATTTGGGTGCTGCCAAGGTACTCAGATTTCACACCACGTTGCTGTAAACTCATGACCTGTTTTCAGTAAATGAAACCCACAATGAACCTTTCTTGTCAAAGCAAATCCGCAACAAGCAAAGCACTAAAAATGTTATACTGTATCTTGCAATCGTACCTGGTCTTGCATCAATGACAAAGAGGGCTTACAACAACAGTTGTCTTCTTTGCAACCAGTGGAGGGATTTGATAACTGCAATGGAAAGAATTGCCGTGAGAAAAAATATGTTTTCAATATATACAAGAGAACATAGTGAGCTATTAACATCAAATTTAAAACAGGAACATATTTCTTTTACTTCTAAAGGGCTGCAGGGAGTGCTGCAAATGTTTAACACATTTCCACGTCCTTAAATAACAAATCAGAAAATTCAATATTTTATCTTTTATACTACAACAATTCCACAAACACACTGCCTGATTTCAAGAAAGAACCACTACCCATCAATTTCTGAAAAACAAATTCAATAAATGGTTATGTGCCATTAGCCATTAGTGGTTTCCACTATACATCAGCCACCGTATAAATGAACAAAATAGCTTTCCCGAGAGTTTCCTGGATACATACAATAAACAAACTCGCGGTCGCCATTACTTTGCTGCCCATTTATCAAATTTTTAAAATGACACCAAAATCTGAAAGGACACGCTTCACAATCTCCGACCATCAACCAATTCCACTGGTACAAATATAACGTTTTCTAATCATGCTCTGCAAAGCTCTCTTAACATCTTACTGCTCCAATGTAACCCTGGTAGAATGTGGGTACCCCTTACGAAGATGATTAATAAGAACTTAATCTAGCTCACGCCGCCTTACAGGCCCCCACATTTACCACCAACATGACTATATTTCCTCCCAAACCAGCAATACATGTGCTGAGCACGATGCCAAGGGATACAATACAATACAGCTAATTTATCAACCGAATGCAGCATCCCAACCTAGATTCAGTCACTACAGTACTCAATCTGCAGATCCACGGACCTCCGCACACAAAACGGTACCACGCAGCAGCTAGTCGCCACCATCCGCACACAACTGCATCTCCTCACAAAACCCAAAACGAAACGGAATCGCGCGAGCGAGTAGAGTTGAGTTTATTCTACAGTATTTACCACATGGACTTGCCGCTGCCGGTGGCCATGACGACGAGGCAGTCCCGCCCTTCCAGGACCTTCTGTATGATCTCCCTCTGGTACGGCCGGAACCCCGTGTACCCGAAGTACCTCTGCGGTCAGAAAAGATACCCGGGGATGAGATTAGCGTCCGTACGGGACTTAGAGTTTAGCCGCCGCCGCCGTCTGGTGGCGGTAGGGTTTAGGGGCGGGCGGGGATGGGGGGCATACCTTCAGAGCCGCGTCCATTGTGGCCGGGTGCGGCGCTCCGCGAGGTCGAGGAAGATTCGGCTGGGGCTGGATTAGATTTGGCGCCGAGGAAGGAGGGGAGGGAGATGGAATGGAACGGTCAGGTGGTGGCGGTGGGCGGTGGGGGGAGAAGGGTTTTGGGTTTGCGGCGCTCTTTTATCTGAGTTCCCGCCAACTCGACTTTTTTGGCTTATAAGCTGGCCGTGTGCGGCCCATTAGTTGGCCCATATATAATAAACAGTTCAAATCAGAACATATGCACCACGAGTTAACCAACAACAGCTCTTAATGCATCCCAAATTCATCATTGGAGGGGTTGATATACCACCTCCCAAAATATTACAGAACTGGCATTAATTTAATTGAATTCTAACTCTACAGAAAAGCAGCCCCCGTGATTGTTACGAAGTGCTCGTGCAAATATGTCCTAAGCCAAATCCTCTGAGCCTGGTGTGTCGTCCCAACATATCTGAGTCGCTCAGCTTTATTATCCTGCGAGGTAATTCAAATCCTGGATTAGTGAGCTCTGACTGTGGAGACTAGGAGTAGAAACATTATGACTTGTGCAGATCATCTGCATATGAGCATAGTTGACTATGGGATTGTTAAGTAATTTGTCGTCCTTCGGGTGCACCTAAGATTGAGAAGGAAGTTTGTTAGCTGTAATTCATATGTAGGCTATGAACAAACAAAACAAGTAAAAAGTGGTATCCTATCTAACCATGAGGTGTCCAATCAGCTTGTCCTGCTCTATCATGATGGGCGTGGTCTCGGTCTCCTCAGACCATGTTGTTCTTTCAATTTTTCTGAATTTGGAAAGCCTAATCCACTTCAGTCTTCACTTATTCAAGTGGTTGTAAATCTGAATAGACCTATTGTAAACTCAGTGAAGTCGAAAAATCATTGTTAACCCCATTAACGTGCCTATTAATGTGATGTTCTATATACGTAAGTCCTTTTCAAACCGAATCCAGTACAATCAGTGGCGGAGCCACGTTGGCACCTATGTGGTCAATTGACCAGACAGGTTTTTGCCAAATCCTTTGTATACAATAATAATTCATAACGAAAAATTTAAATACTAGTAAAAGCACATGTATTTGACATCACAGATTTGATATGACAACACAGGTTTCAGATTCTGGCTCCACCACCGCATACAATCCTCCTTGTCTATGTTGCTCCTACGAAAAACTCCTATCGTGTGGCTCTCCAAGCGCTACAAATGCAGTGCTTCTAAGGTTGACATTCCCCTGCTACCCATAGATCACAAGCCTTGTGCCATTAGACAACCCATTAGCTGGGTCAATGTTCCTCTTGAGTATAACGGGTCAATTTCTCTTCAATTTATGTGTGTCGCGGGACATCCAATTAGAACTCAACGAGTTAAGAAATTCGGGAGCACAATGTATCTTTTCCATATAGGTTTTCCACCTAGCTGCATTTTAGGAGAATCATATTTATCTGTAATTATACCTAGAATCCGGATATTCGCTCCTATAGTCTTGATCCTGATCTTTCAAACGTTTTTCCTAAAGTACGCACTTCTGAAGCACACAATCATAATTTTATTGCAACGAATGTCGGATAGTAGGTCCCAACCAAAATACTTACACTGAACAAACGAAATGAAATGTATCTTCTGGATTGTCGTACTAGGAACTCACAATAATTTTGGTCTCTTGATAACCTACGGCGTCGCGACGTGCTCATCAGCAGGCACCGGCGCTAAAGCCAACACTCCCTTGGCGAGAATCCTACAAAACCTCGAAGGTACGCTGATTCACATTGCCGATGATCCCAACGCTGCCATCGTGCCTCTCTCTGATGAAAGCGAGGCAACCTTCAAGCAGAACCCCCGACGACACGTCTAGGTCAATGACCGCATTACAATTAAACGTGAGGGAGACTTTGGCACGACAACAATCCTATGACCAGTAAAGTTGTAGCACGGGTCGAGCCCGTGTCTAACGATGACGGTGGTAGGAGAGGGTACGGTTTGGCTCGGCGGTTGCTGAATGTAAACATGAAAATGTTGGTTAGGTTTACAACTTAGTCAATCTGTTTTTCTATTTCCCAGGCAACTTAGAAATAGTATTTGAAACACAAGATCCAACAGGTACAAAAGAAATGAGAAGATACTGACTGGACTGGCAACACATGTAGACACTTGGGGTCTATTTCGTTTATCAATTAGCACTTCATAATCGGTGACCAACTATTTTATATCATGCTGGTGTATTTCCTGACCTCTTGGATTGGAGCACGCTGCTTGAGGCTCAAACGAGCCAGTGGGCACCACCACGAAGTTGCTATCCCGCTCATTGGCCCCAAGCGCAACGGCACAGCAGCCGCATAGCACGAGGCACACGAGCAGATCAGGGAATAAAGCCATGGTTGTATCTACCTACTGGGTTATTTCTTGCCAATGGAAGATGGATCAGATGGGTATTTATCAGGCGATATGGTGAACATTTTGATGTCCGAGGCCGAGGAAAAAACATACGGAGAAAACTAGACGGGGTGAACCCAACTTTTCATGTTGCCAACTGGCGTTGCAAGATGCCAACAGATGTGCATTTGGCATCGGTAACATCATTTCCGCGTTCGAGATTGGTAGAAAAACGCCGGGGGGGGGGGGGGGGGGGGGGGGGGGGGGGTCAAACTATTACTACTACTACTTACCAAACTCCAAAATACTCTATAGGAAGGCCTACTAATTATTTAGCCATATAATAGGGTGACGTCAGACTTCTTCTGGCGCTCTTATGAAATAATGAGAAGGCTAGTTTCTCCATTGTATCATTTATCTTCCCTTAGAAATACAATTTCCTACTGAAATATGATTAATTCTCATTAATTGTTAGGGACGACAATAAAAGATAATGCATTGTACAACTTATTATAATTTTGCCTTCTCTAAATGATGTGGATGGCTAAAAGAAGGCGTGCCTTCTCTACCATTGTATGTTGGTAGTACAAACCCCTATACACACGGCGACACAAAAGCTAAACAAATGTTGTCTTCACCGATTAGGCCGTTTGACAGCTTTTGGCAAGTTGGTTGTGCTGATATATATATATATATTTGCTGCTTTTTCTTTAGTAGTAACTTTTTCTTAAACATGATCGTGGGGTCTATGGAAATGGCAGCGACGGAGAAGGTCCGGCATAGATGATGTTTATCCAGATCGGACAACGTGCGCTTCCATATAAATTCTCGTTTCATCTACCAGATTTTTCGAGCTGATTGTTCACAGTCCCATAAACAGCAGACACCACGAGTGAGCCTGTTTCCTGATCGGCTAGTAGTTACTCATTTCTTCTTCTTTGAAACCAAAGGTCTATTGGGTGCAATAGATCTAATTCATTAGAGATGGGAGTGGGTCATCATTAGGATACCCCATACCTTCTTTAGTAAAAAAAGAAGTAATTTTTGTGTTGATGTCATCATTTTGAAAAAGTTAGTTCATTTTTTTAACTAGAGAGGTAGAGGGTACCTAACGATGACCCACTCCCATCGTTACAATTCATGGTGACACATAAGAACATAAATATTGTCTCATTTCGGATTGTTCTTTGCAGAGAGAACCCTAGTTTTGTCATCATCGACGAGGGAGTGGATATGGTGTTGGAGGCGAGTGATCGGAGCCCTAGTGATACCCTTCATGATACAATTTTGCAGAGAGATAGGACAGAAGTCGGGGGAAAGACAAGCAGCACCAACCTTAGGCAGCAGGACAAGGTAAGCTTCCATCAATAGAGCCATTGTAATTAAATATCTTGAAAAATATCTTGAATGTCCTTTTCGATAACACGGCCAGAATTATTTTTCATAGAGAAAAAGGCGTTTCGCACCTTGTCATGAGGGAAAGGGCTAAAAATGGTGGAGCGGAGAGGGATGGAATCGTAGATCATAGAGAGGTTGAAGTTCTAGGAGTGTAGAGTAAGCACCAATCATCTTTTTCTCTATGAAGGATACGAGTTTTATCGCCATGGAAAGTAAGAGAATCACCATGGGAGTCTATATACGGATGGTATTACGGCAAAGGCAACAGAAGCAATATATTAGGCAAAGCTTTGCCTTTTCTTCAAAAGAAAAAAAGCGACAAGAGGCAGACCATGCGCTGGGCTCAAATTATTGTTCATAGAGAAAGATGTTCACACCTCGTCACGAGGGAAAGGGTAAAATGGGCGGAGGGGAGAGGAGGGATGGAATCTTAGATCGTAGAGACGTTCAAGTGTCAGCAACATAGAGGAAGCACCAAGAGCACCAAGAGTATCACTATAGAGATTATGAAGAATATGAGGGAGGTTTACGTGTCAGGAGCATAGATGAAGCACCAAGAGTATCACCATAGAAATTATGAAGATATGAGGTTTACCGACATAGGAAGTTAAGAATCACCATCAGATTCAAGATCCGGGATGGTATTACCACAAGGCGACAACAGGCAGAAGCATGAAAGAACCATGCGTAAACAACCATATGGGCGTTCATGTCATAATCAAGAAAGGCACATGTGTTGTTCAACGGAGGGGAGCAGCACAATGATATTCCAAAGATTCAGAGCCTCCACAGCCGACCTACCAAATTCGCTGGCCCAATTAACTGTGGACATACAGGCCCAATGTTACTATATTGTACTCCCTCGGTTCCAAATTAGTTGTCTTCCATTTGCCAAAAAGTGGATGTATCTATATGGCAAATGGAAGACAACTAATTTGGAACGGAGAGAGTAGTCTTGTAGAGTACAAGTTAGAGCTGGGGTGCTATACCAGCTTAGTTCTTGTAGGCTATGAGAACTTGAATTTTAAGTATCCAGCAACGAGGTCATACACCCACACACGAGATGACCTGATACTAATCCAGATGGACACAGCCTTCTTCTATTGGACAAACCAATACAGCTGCCATGACGACTCATTTACTGGAATTTAGGCTTCGAACTGCAAAAGTTCCTATATGTTAGGTGGGGGCAAAATAGTCGGAAGGCGATATCACTGCAGCAAGGTCTCGACTACAACGGAGATTGTTTGTGGTCCTGCTCGCTCAAGTAGCGATAGCGCGAGATCATGCTCATGCCAACTCCGGAGCCCAGTGGCAATCTTCTTGAGTGTGTCCAGTTTTATGTCCAGCAGCCATGACGGGACAAACTTCACCAGCAGAAATACAAAGCACGATACATACGCCTTCCATGTACCTGGGTCACAGCCTAGCAGGATGTGCCCGTCCAACACGCCGGCAATGAAATCCATGTGGGTGCCCACCACTCGTGGCCTCCTTGAGAGGAATGACAGTTTCATAACGGAAGAAGTCCTTTCTGAGCGCCAGAGTAGACTACCACAGAAGAAGAGCATGTTGGCCATTGCATAGCCTTGGAGTGTGCTGGACACTGGTCCAGGATCTTCCAAAATCTGTTCCCGAGCTGATAGCAGCAGTGTTGGCAATGTCTCCTCGTATAGCACCTGGATCACCAGAGGTCCCCCTGCAATACACAGGAGTCCTGCACCAAGCATAGCAACCTGATACGCCATGGATGCAGCACCAGATAGCGGCGTTCGGCCTGATTTTAAATGTGGAGGCCCATTGGAAGAGACCCATTTGCAAGTTTGCGGGAACAATCAATGACTTGCTTGAGGATAGTCTCGCTCACAAAGTAGGTATCGTGGAAAGTTCGACAAGTTCTCAGGTAGACGAACCCAGGGGCCATGGGAAGCTGAAGACCTTGGCTTGTGATGGACTCTCCCAGTAAAGCTCCAACTCCACGGCTTGCAGTAATATCAGACCCGCTGGATGGGGATGAGTGCAGAAAGGATGAGAAGCAACTTTGGATGAGCTGCGCAACCGCATCTTTGTCTCTGGCAAACGGAGAGCGCATACATGAGAGGACGATGAAATCATGCCATCTTCGCACTTTCTGAGCCCACAAGGCCCCTATGATGGGCATGCTTGGCCAGGAACTTCCCCCTGCACAGTTCTCCAGTGCCTGGCCAATGATCCCTGAATGTATTCGATGCTCCTATCCAGCTTAAACGTAATAGTCAAGCTGACAAGTGCAGCCATTGGTAAAGGAAGCATTGGTGGCACACCACCTGTAAGAATAAAACGTAAATTTTCCACAGAGACATAGACAAATAAAGATATGATAACACTGTGCAATGATGATGCTGAAAGTCTGAAGGCTATCAATAGTTATAGTATGAATGGATGCAACTAAGTTGATGCATAAGACAGGAAGCAGGTTGTACGTGGATAGCAGCTGTGAATCTGAACACCAGCAGAAGCAAGAATTTCCTTTACTTCATCTTCAATGAATGAAGAGCAGCACCAGGGCTGGGCCATTCAGTTCCATTCATAGGGACAGCTTTCCATATTCCTCGTGTAATTTCTGCTGAGAAGTAGCTAACAATTGCAGCAAGAGAAGCTGGCAAGAAGTCCACCAGATCCCTCAAACCTGCAATGCATCGGCACATTAACACATGAATGAGATTGCGAAATATCCCAATAGGACTTGGGGAATCCATGCAATACATTAAAATGGAAAAAAAGGAGGTTTCTTACTTGTAGTCATGTCTCGGCTGGAAATCCTCCCATGAGAACATGCTGTAAGAACAGCTTCAAGAACAAAAGGAACTGCTTCTAGAAATTCCCATGCTGGAATTGTGGGCCTTTGGTAAGAATCATCTGATGTACTCAGAGAGGAACCACTGACACTGCTACTAGAAGTGGATGAAAGATTACCAGATACTACCCCGCTTTTATTCATTTTTCGGCAAATCATACTCAAAATTTTGTTTGCGACTTGATGGACAGGGTTTTTACTGCCAACACCAGAAAGGGTAGAGGCTATGCAAGCTTGATTCTGTAAGTACCAAGCTCTTAACTTGGGGAAGGAATCAATATAATTGGTTGGGTTGGGACCTCATCGAATGAGCCCATACTGCTGCTAGAGTTGGTATAGTAGCAGATGAATTTGGGAGCTCGTTTCGGCTATTGTGCATTAACAATAGATAGTCCAGAGTAAGTTCCAACCTTACCGAGCCTCCACGGCCAGATAGACAACACTCTTGAGGAGGTCTGTAAAATTTCCACAACCGGAGAAGACAGAGAAATGCACAAGAGAAGACCGAGTAAACCGACGTTTCATCAAAAATGGTAGACCTGTGGTTAGACGGGGGTGGCATTGACCCAAAAGCTTCACATAGTGGCATTAGAGCTGCGGCAACATCTGGAACCTGTAGGGAAAAGTTTTTTCTTATATTCTGAACTAACAAACACACAACCATATAGGCCACACACAAGATTATTCTAGTTCATTGTGTATCATGAAGCAGGAAGGAAACTGGGGCCAACAAAACATCCTGCTTCTTGTGGACAAAAAGTGGAGGTAATTATCTATCTAAGTGATAAATGCTTGCACTATGCAGTTACATTGTGCTGATCGTAAGTTTTAGCATACCAATATCAGGACCTATAGATAGCTTGAGGGGACGGCCATAACAAGATACATGAACAAACTAAGCCAAAGGCACACAGATTTATGTGGTGCAACTAGTAACCTACGAGCTAGTTCAGCCATCAAGTATTAGTAACCGGACATGCCAAGAAAATGATAAAGAGCATGGGTTTACCATCGAGGCACATAAGTAGGAGTGCCTTAAAGCTGGACTAATTGGCATATCAGGTGCCAGCTTTGAAACTGACACTGTAGAACAAGAACCAAAAGATTGTACGTGGACATCAGTTCTGTTCATATGCACTTGTCTAATTTGGTTTTCTATATCAGGGATAAATGTGATGATGAAATTTTGATCAAGTTTTTTCTGAACTTTCTAAACACGTACACTTTTAGGCCTTACTAATGGAGATGCCAGTTTCACTGGACACAACAAAATACCCTTCTCACTTCTGATGAACTATTTTTTTTACTTTGAAAACTAACAAAAAAACAGGAAGTATTTTTACAGTGTGTTCTGAATAGAAAATATGCAGACTCCGCCATCAGTTTCATGTTAACAATGGATTGTTACAAGTAGATTACACGGTCAAGCGACAATGCACTGCTTACCATTCCATACAAAGAAAGGATGTGGATAGCATCAACATATGAGACACCGAGTAAGATTGCATTCAGCGTAGACTTCTGACTAAGGTAATGGCTCATGCTCCCTTGTATTGAGGAATCTGAGGGCAAAGGAGGCGACAGTAACTTGACCACCATGCGGACAACATGTTCCTGAGGAAAACATGCAGAATATAAATAAGATTCTTCTAGGGAGAAGTTGCCAAATGGAATTTTCAGAACCGTTTTGGTTTGCACATAAGAGTAGCCCCACAATCTAAAAAACTTCAAGGATGTAAAATTTTAGAAAATGCGCATCGTGAATATTTCTATACAGAAAATACAAAGTTCTGCTTGTGTTTTCTGAAATATAGTTGGCCTTGCTTTTTTTATGCAGCAAAAAAAAATCCACTACTTTGCAAGTGCGCCTATGGTAATAAATATGGCCCTAGAGCCATGAATTTTGGGACCAATTTCTTGTGCTATTTGCTTATAGCACCATAACAGCACAAACACCTATGTTCAGATTATACCAAAATCAGCATAAACTAAATAGTTGATTTGGAACGTGTGGACAGGTCAAGTTAATATCATATTGTGGAGATCAACTCACCAAAAAATTGTGAACATAAAAAATTGAGGAGTTTTTATTACAAACTTATAATGTTTCATGGCGATTTAAACATTTTGGAAGCTCTTTATATCAGATCAGTATAATAAGGTACCTGAATATTCCAACCACGAACAAGTGATGCACCACACAGAATTTTAGCTGCAGCTGACTTTTCTTGTTCTGAACCATTCAATGCTATGTGGTACAATTTATCCAGTTCTTCGACGCTGAATAGACAAAACAGATGTCCAAATCAAGGAACAGACAAGATAGACCAGTAAGTAGCAGGGGTATAAAAAAATTGGAGAATCCTGGTAGAATATATGCCCAGAAATGTATTTTAACTACTTAAGAGACTAAAAGGCTACTTAAAGAACTGGCTGAAAGAACAAACTGTTGAATTCACTCGTAGCCTGGAAAGTTCCTATTTTGAATGCAAATATAGCACCATATACCTTGAAGCAGGAGTAGAAACGAGAGCATTCTTAAGTGGGTCAGATAGTGGAGCTCCTTGCATAAAGTTCAACCATGGGGATTCCTGGGGTAAAGATGTATCCTTCAAAAGCCCCGATAGTACAACGTAACCAGGCCACAAGTAAGCAGTTGTGTCAATCAAATTCCTCGAAATACAGGCTTCAACTATAAGATGTAGCATGTTTCCAACTGAAAAAATCATAGGTGGTAGGGGGGAAAGGTTAAAATCTAAGAAACCAGTGATAAAGATTTTAAAAATCACATAATAGTGCAAAAAAAAAAACAGCTAACTGAATGAAAATAATGTCTATCAATAGGATCTAATAAGCAGATAACAGTCAGTTTAGTTTAAACCTGACCAAATTGCACATACAATATAATGAAAAGGTAGTCATACCAGCTTTCGTCGAAGAGTCACTCTGGCCAAGCATGCTAGGGTTGCCACCACCAGCATTGTAATTGGCCCTAAATATTGCCGCTTTTGAAGCTGCAGCATTGGCCACATTTACCACCGATGAAGGTGGTACAAGAAGTCCTGAATATTGCACCAAATCCTGGAGAGAAGCTACAAGTCCTAGTCTTTGTGGAGGACTTTTGTTTCCTTCAGCTCCACATGCATCAGTTTCTTCTTTAAAGATTGCAGCAATTGCTAGTGGAATAAGAGCTAATAGCATGCATAATCTCGCGTCTAGATGAGGAATTGGACCTTCGAGGGGTTCTCTACCCTAATCACAACATTAGCGTGTGAGGAGGCCACAATAGAAGTAACTATGCACCAACGATAATACAGAAAATGGAAGGTTTATCACCCGCTGTACAAGACGAAGGGCAGAAATCCAAAGAGCTTTAAAAGTTTCCTGCCAACTTGCCTCATTAATTGCTTGGGCTGTCTTGGTCATTTCTGGATTAAGAAAAGCATGATACTAATGAATGAAAACCCATGCTAGACACATAAGTAAATTGAAAGAAAGATCTAAACATTAGGATGCTGTCCTTCATCAGTGTTACTAAACCAAGACCACATCACAGATAGGTAAAGAAACTCTGCGGACACTAATAAGGGTAAAAAGGTACAATAATTCGAGTCAATATAAAATTATAACCGATCATGTGGAAGAGTACCTTTTATAATCTCGATAGAAGACATAGCAGTGAGATTCTTGCCATCCATTGCGTTCTCCAAGTAAATATCAAATATAATCCAACAGGCAGCTCTCCCAGCTCCTGTAAGCTGGCTCAACAGGGATCCGCGGGATCTCATGTTACCAAGAACATCCACAAGCCGTCTGTTGTTTGGCTGATAATCTACATTGCTAACTCTCCGGATATACATCAACAAATCATCAATTTTATGACTAGTAGGCAATAGTCTGTCGAGTGCCATTTTGCGAGCTTCAATCAATGTCAACCTCTGGCTCAGAGCACTGAATTTGTCAGGCCTAACCTAGAAAAATTGTCTAATTAGCACACAATTTTTCATTTGTACTGTTGACTATTAGCTGCACTCAAGAAAACAAATAAGCTAGGGATTATTCTTTAAGAGTTGTAGGAAAGGTGATGCGGATTTGGATGTAAGAAAATACTTGCATTCTTAACAGCTGATTGAGCGAGTTTATAAATTAACAAAAATAGCTAATGGACCAGTAAGTTAACATTAGACTATTCACTATCAGTTTAAAGGTGGGATATGAAGTCAGAACAGCCTATATAAATGCAGCTTTAACTTGACACCATCACTTTTGTTAATTATACTTGAGCCTACTCCCTGCCTTACATGTGATTTAATAAGAATAAATTATCCTCACATGATAACCCGACAAGGCAACAGGTGCCAAAATATGATGATTGGCTGCAGGTAAAACTGATGCCCATGGATATTAAATATCTACAAAATCGTCATGTTAATAAGGTAGACCACACTCACCACCAACTTGAAACTTTGTTGCAATTGAAATGGTTAGGATATTTTTTCACGATGATTCTTATCCTGGATGTAAAATTTAACAGTAGGCTACTAAATAGATATACATCCATTCCCAGTCTGAAAATTTTATATCACGCACTCCGTAGTCCATAAAAGTAATGGAAAAGATTGTTGGGAGACGTACATGTTAAAGCATATCAAGCGCAGAAATGCTTGATCTTCTTATCAGCAACCATCATATGCAGAACTTCTAGAGCCATGACAGTGTTCTTCTGTCGTAGCTGTTCGCGGTGCTCATTTTGCTTCACGGTAGAGACCCCTTTGACATCTACGTCCATAGCCTGTGACCCTTCAGTGGGATACACACTCTCCTGCCAATCTGCCGTTCCAGATGGAAAGCCGCAATCCTCCAGTACGCAGTCAATCAGCTTGGTGGTAACACTCAACACAAACAGGATGACAACATGTCCAAAGTCAATTTTGGAAACTCCATAGGTTTTAGATAGTTGTAGAGCAGCATCGATAGATTTCGTCATCCTGGGAACAGCAAGCAAGGTAACCGTGTATGAGCGATTGGGCACCAGCTAGCAAACACCAACAGCATACATAGCTACTAGTAATAATAGGTAAATTGTGCACAGGTCAGGTCCAAAACCAGGCCTCCGTCCGAACATTACATAGATGAGCACTTACTTGTCACGATTAGGCCCGGCCTGGAGAGACAGCGAGGAGGACGTGACGTTGGTCTTCAGCAGCTCCAGGTACAGCCTGTACGCCTCCGGCTGCGCTCGCCGCTGCGGCAGCACCCTGCAAAAACACCGCCAGTGAGTTACTCGTGCCCTCTAAAAAATGGCAGAAAATGAGCGGAAGAGGGGCGGACCTAGCGGTGAGGAGAGCGAGGACGTGGAGCGGGCAGAGGAGGTGGGACGACATGGCCTGGTCCAGGAGCTTCCAGAGCGAGGCCGAGTTGTGCGCGAAGCAGAGGTTGGAGACGAGGATCCCGGCGAGCTCGGCGCTGGGGAGCCCCGCCCCTTCCCCGGAGACGAGGCGGGCCACCTCCACCGCCCGCAGCAGCGGCGGGTCCCCGCGCGCCTCCGAAGCCTTGACCGCCGCCATCACCCTCCTCTCCAGCTCGCCCCCCGCGGCGGGCGCCACCTCCGCCGCCCCCATCGGTGGCGTCGCCGAGGGTTTGTGCTTGGATTTCGCGGTCGCGATTTCGCTTTCTCTCTCCTCGCGACTTCGGAGGTTTGGAATTGGATCCTGTGTGGAAGGGGGAAGAGGACAGAAGGCGTTTAAGAGGCGGGAGAGATCTGGGCCGTTGATCTCGCCCCCGTCGCATTCGGTCGCCGTCGTGCTAGCACTTGACTTCGCTGCCGTGTCTCCGCCTCCACTGTCCAGATGATTATTGGACGAACACCACGCCACGCTTCCTTATCTAGCAGGTAGCAACGGCCTGGCCGTTATAGCTGCTGTTGGCTCGAGCTCGCCATTGGAGTTCATCTTGCTTAAGCTATCCGATCGATGGAGCTCCACTTGCTTCTTCTACTTTTCTCTTGCCTGGAACGCTAGATTTTCAGGTGTCGACGATTCTTAGCGCTATATTCACAACGCTGCTTTACCCACAAAATTGGGTCCATCTACATCTTAATCAACTGAGATGCTCGGCTTAGAAGCAGAAAAATCTCAAGCAAATAAGGATTAGAGATCGCGAAAAACAGTTAAGAACTCTTGCGGTAATCCAATTGTTTCTTTTAGTATGAGGTTGTGCAATTTTTTTATACCAAGAGGCTGAAAATGTTCATGTGAATTTTAGTACTCGGTAACAACAAAATAATACTCCACCGGTTCCAAATTAGAAGATGTTTTAGCTATTACATGTGGACTACATACGGACTAAAATGACTAAGTCTACACACAAAAACGTGTCTAGATATATCCGAATAAAAAAGTAAAACATCTTACATTTCGGAACCGAGGGAGTATATATTACTGACGGTCTCTCGTACTATCGTGTTGTAGTGTGCTATTCTGAACTGGTGATTTTTGGCATATTTGAGACGGGACAGCTACAAAGCTGGTGTTGACTAAAGTTGTTCTGTTTTTTCTTAAACGAACTAAAGTTGTTCGCCTTGCCACAAAGAGACAAGAACACCTAACCTTTCGATCATTGATACATTCTCGTTGCGGTTTTTATGGGAACCCAAGTTATTCCCCAATACCATGTCAGGGGCTGCGGGACAATCCAGTATCAGAGCCTACTAATTTGGTTCAAATAAACTTCATATGGTTTTTTAGAATTCTGGTTCTCAGAACTTTTCCTACCAGGGTCATCAGGCATTTAGAATTATAACTCGTAAGTTTTTTTCTATGGTGTATTTTGCATGAGATTCAAAATAAGATACATCTAGCACAACCCCATGAAGTTTCTTCTTTATCTCTAAAATACTATGATGTGTGCCTAATTTTGCATTAGAAACAAACAACTTTTGTTGCACATGTTCTTGTTGTTGTAACCATGCCATACTTTTATAGTAAAACAATCATATAGGATTCAATATGCCATGAGCCTCTAACACATGAATACCACGCTCTTCTTCATTCTGTGAGACAAGTAGGCCCTCGGAGTTGTGGTTACCATGAAATTTGTATGAAGTACCCTAACCCAACATGGAGGCCTCTTCGGTTCAAGGAATTGCACAAGGATTTGGACAGTATAATAATTAAGATTTTTTTTTGTGGATTTATGATGTGTGGGGTTGGAAACCATTTTTTTATTGTCGTGCGTGAAATTCTAATGTAAGTTTCTCTTCTAGTTCAACGTTATATTATCATATTCTTCTTTCACAACAACCATGTTCGTGCACCTGGTTATTGTATTTCTAGTTCATGCATGATTTTCGTTGCAAAAAAATCATGTACAATTCAGTATGCAATAACACATAAACCATGTGGCAGTCCTAGTCTGAATAACATACTCTTCTTAATTCTGCAAGACAAATAGGCCCTCGGGGTTTTGGTTATCATGAAATTTTGTACGAGGACCCTAATCCAAAGTGGAGGCCTCTCTTCGGTTCAAGGAGTCGCACAAGGATTTGGAGACTATAATGATTATGATTTTTTCTATGGATTTTTATGGTGTGTGGGGTTGGAACCATTTTTTATCCTGTCTTGCGTGAAATTATAATGTATTTTTCTATCAAGTTCAAAATTATATTATAATTATATTTTGTTTTTACAACAACTATGTTATTCACGTAGTATTGTATTTATTCATGCACGATTTTCTTGCAAAAATTATCATGTAGAATTCAGTATGGCATAGCACATAAACCATGTGGCAGTCCTAGTCATGGACCAAAATGAAACTTAAAAATGAAATTTTGAATTGACAATGCTACAATGAGATGTTGATGTTTTCTATTAACATTTACTAGCCAATAAGGAGCTGATTACAATTCAACATCATTCAAAATTCCGTACTTCTGATCCACCCAATCTCACACACATCATCATGACTCTTGTGTCAATGTATAGTTTTATATGGTACTACATGACATTTTTTTTATTATATCCAAATCGAAAATGAGAGAATTAGACCCTCCTTTTATTGTTAGAGATTTGTTACGTTTGCTCCCAACATGTCAACAACACAAGCTACAAACTTTCAAACCCGAAGACCTGCATGATTTTTTTTTTTTTTTTTTTGAAATTTTCCACATATATTAGGTCAGCAAGCCGCCTCATTAAAACCCTGCCAGTCCCTTTCGGTACCCTGGTTAGGGAAAGAGTGCGTCTGAAACTTGCCGCCTTTAAGCCTCAATCACAGTTACATCATCCGCGAGGGTGCTTACAAGATAGTCGGGGGGTCCTCGTGCCAAACAACCGACAGAGACCCCTCCACATTTCTAGCTAGAATATGAGCAGCCATATTGGCCTCCCTAGGACAATGATCAAAAACGACTACGACAAAATTACGACACAACAAGGTGCACTCCTCGAAGATAGCCGCTGCCGGGCTTAGAGAATTCCCGCCATTCTTCATCACCTCAATTACCTCCATGCTGTCGGAATTCACCTCGATTCTATTGCACCCCATCTGTCCTGCGATAATGAGACCATCACGAAGCGCATGGGCCTCAGCCGTCGCCGGATCGGAGACATACGGTAGACCACGGCAGCTCGCAGCCAAGAAGAAGCCCCTGTCATCCCGTAAGATGGCTCCCGTGCTACCAGTTCCCGAGTCAGCATCAAAACCTGCATCGACATTCAATTTAACAAAGTTTTCCTTTGGTTTGGTCCAGCCGTGTCTACGAATGCGTGCAGTCTTCTTTTTAGCTCTTGTGTAATTCAGTACCAACGTTGTTATCGCATGTGCGGTCCTGGCCGGCGACTGCACCACCTCGCCGTGCGTTGCCTTCCTTCGTTCCCACCAAATATACCACACCGCAACTGCTACTAAGTCATTGCGATCAATTTGATCGAGGAGCGGCGCTTTAGCATCTCTGTCCCGGAGCAGAACTTCAAGCGCTGATCGCCCCTCGACTTCAACGTCACAGACTTGTGCAATTGTCTCGTACATCCCAAGGAGCTGCCAAACTTCTCGTACCCTCGGGCAATTGAAAAAAGCATGTCGGATGCTTTCACACTCCACGTTACAAAGAGTACACTGAGAGCTCGGCTGCATATGCCTATTCGCCAAGACTCCATTGCATGGAATAGCACCAAGGAGTGATCTCCAGCAATGAATTTTTATTTTTGCTGGCACATGTAGAGACCACAACGTTTTCCAAATAGGGAGCATCGAGGAAGAGCCATAACCGCTAGTTCTTCTCAGCTTTTGTCCATGTTGGTGTTCCCACTCCATGTGATAACACGAACGCACCGAAAATACTCCTGTTTTGGTATAATGCCAGCCAACAAAATCGTCCATCATGTGCCGTGCCAAAGGAATGTTTAAAATCCTTTGAGCATCAATTGACCAGAAAGTCTCTCGAATAAGTTGTTCATCCCAATTATCTGTGTCGGCATTGATCAACTCAGAAACCTTCGTGAGAAGGATATTACCTCGCCTAGTAGCAATTTTCCGATTAGGACTGTTCGGTATCCATGGATCATTCCAAATATCAATCTGTGTACCATCTCCCACTCTCCATATGTGGCCTCTCTTAAAAGTCTGGATGCCTGCCCAGATACTTTGCCAGGTGTAAGAACTCCCTTTTTTAAGCTGGCAGTTAAGAATATCTCCTGAGGGAAAATATTTGGCTCGAAGAACAGACGCACAAAGAGAATTCGGTTCAGCTATAAGTCTCCAGCATTGCTTAGCGAGCATTGCAAGATTAAAGCATTGTAAATCCCGGAATCCCATACCTCCTTGTAGCTTTGGTACACACATTTTCCACCATGCAAACCAGTGCATATGTTTCTGTTGATCATCATCTCCCCACCAGAATTGGGACATTGCAGATATAATCCCTTTGATAATCTGTTTGGGTAGCTTGAAGACCGACATCGCATACGCCGGAATAGCTTGTATGACAGCTTTTAGAAGCACCTCCTTTCCTCCGAAAGACAAATTCTTTTCCTTCCATCCACTAAGAAGCTTGCAAATCCTATCAATAAGGTGTTGAAAACAATCCGATCTATCCACCCCAACCAGAGGGGGCAACCCGAGGTATTTGTCCGTGATAGCTTCAGTCATTATGTTTAGGATCGAACACACCTCAACTCTTACGTCCACATTGGTGCTTGGGCTAAAGAAAATACTTGATTTTGCATCACTGACTAGCTGACCCGAGGCTGCACAATAGTCATCCAGTACACGTTTCAAACTTGTAGCATTAGACGCATCTGCTCGCATAAGGATGAGCGAGTCATCTGCAAACAACAAGTGTGACACAGCAGGGGCATCACGGCACACTTTAACCCCCAACAGATTGCCTTCCCTTTCCTCATATTTCAGCAAACTTGTTAAACCCTCAGCACACAAGAGAAACAAATATGGTGAGAGGGGATCCCCTTGACGGAGACCCCTGGAAGGAATAATATAATCAGAAAGTTCATTTTTAATTTAAAATTTAAAATTGAGTTTTCACCATCAATTCGCGCACCCTCAAACCTGCCACTGAGTCGACCACCATCATGCCACCGGTGATGCGGCCGTCGAGAGATCCGACAGTCAAACAACTTATAACACACACTATATCATTTTTAATTTAGGCGTTACTTTTCTTTTAGGATGCAATTTGCAACAGCACACGCATTCTACTCTCTCTATTGTTTTTTTAGAATCACATGCATAATTCCAACCAAATAGGCCTCAGGATTTTTGGTCACGAGGTTGTCGGGTACTCGGGTTGCTCCAGCAACGTTCAACCGCACAAGCTACAAAGTTTCAGGCCCATAGAAGACCCTCTGACCTTGTCTGCCTGGGACGCGACTGGCCGGCCCACTGGGTTCTGCGCCTCTGCCACGCCAACGCAAACCTGATGTCCGGTGTTCCGTGCGACATGGCAAAAGCTTCGAAATTGTGCTGGGCAGAGGATGACCAATTTGATTCCGAGGCCAAGACACAGAGCACACCACCGGATTAGCCAAGAACAGCAACAACTTTACAAACCTTGCAGCACCACACAATTAGACGCACAAAACAAAAATATGAATGTGAGTAGTCTGAACCTTGGAGATCATAATCGTACGAAACCTACAAATAACCTTGCAATCTCTTCTCGTCTCCATGTTTTGGAGCTCCAGAAGAGGTTACATCAATTGCATCTGAGCACGTCGATCAGGAACGAACATTAAGAAACAAATTACTCTTTTTTTCATCTTCAAGCTTGCTTACTACGTGCATAGTTAAACGGAGTGATCTCCAAGGATGATCGATCCCTTGCGCGCATGCATCATGGTCGGGCGTAGGCGTAGGCGTCACATGTTGATCCCCTGCATCATGATCTTGAACTCGCTGAAGTCAACGCGGCCGTCGCTGTCGCGGTCGACGTTGCAGATCATCTCCCTGACGTTGGCCAGGCTGCTGGCCTCGGGCATGCCCAGCTTCTTGAGCACCTCCTGCAGCTCGGACGCGGAGATGTAGCCGTCGCCGTCGACGTCGAACACCTTGAACGCCTCCCTCATATCCTCCTCGTCCTCCCCGCCGCCCTCCTCGCCGTCGTCGGCCAGGGCGCCGAAGAGCGCGTCCCCGAGCGCGCGGTGGAGGCCCTCGAAGTCCTCGAAGCGGAGCCCCGAGGCCCCCTCGGGGACGTGCGCGCCCACCGTGGCGGCCAGGCCGGCGCGGTCCGCCTCCAGCCCGAGCGCGTCCAGCGCCTGCGCCAGCTCGTCCACCGTGATCTCGCCGTCGCCGTTGCGGTCGAACAGGTCGAACACGCGCCGCAGCCGCACCGCGTTCAGGCTGCCGTTCCGCAGGCGGAACGACGGCGACGGCGCGCCCTTGGACAGGGCCGTCGACGGCTTCACCGCCGCGCTCTGCCTCTGCTGCTCACCGTCCATTGGTTCTCTCTCTCTCGCTGCCCCGTGCCTGCGCCGGTCCTTATTTCCGGAGTGCGTGGGAGGCCGCGCCGAGACTCTCGCGGCTCTATTATAGCAGGACCTACAGGGGCCAGGAGAAGAAAAGGGGAGAAAGAAGGAACGGGAGGCTGGCGTGTCCCCGGCGGAGGCGGAGCCAATTCTGCCGCGGCGGGCTCGGTTTCCATTTTCTCTGCCAGGAAATTGATCGCCTACCATACCACTTCCGTCACATACCATCCATGGAAACAGCTGGTCAGAAACAATTCATGGCGTACTCGGTGCTGGCAGGCAGGCTACTTTCGAATCAGCTTGGGACATGGCTTTCCTTGTCTTCGTTGTGATTCCGCGCAATGCGGGCTCGTATTCATATCCTTGTCTACCTCAGGAACTGTTGTGCTTCTCGTCCCATCATACCAGCTGCTAGCTTGTCTGTGGACTAGAAATAGCTAGATGGGCGATGACGGGGGCAGCGATTTTCCATGCATTTCCTGCGTTGTCTGGCCGTGGCCGTGATCGAGCCGATAAATGGCAGCGCATGGCCCGGGAAGCCCATGACCCGGGTGCATTGTGGCATTGTCCCGTCTTTTTTTTTTTAGATAAAGGGATTTTATTACTTAAAAATTTTAAGCAGTACACCCGGCCTCAGCATAGCTAAGATGCACACAGCCACAAGTTCACCAGTACTCAATTCGACAAGAAATAGAAAAGACGAATTACATATCGAAATGAGAAATTGTAGATCCGCCTAAGATGCTGGTAGGTCTATCCGGGGTCTATGTTGCCATCCATGCCGGGAGAGTAACTCCCTGGCTGCAGCCTCCAGCCTCGACGCCACCTCCAAAAATAAGTCCCGGTGCTCCACACGCTGCAGGGCCGACCAAGCTCGTAGCGTAGCTGTACACCGATAGATGACCTGCATAACAGAAGCATTTTTATCCTTAAAAACCTTGTCATTTCTACATAACCACAGCGACCAAATAACAGCAATCGCGCCCATCCTACTGAAGAGTTTAAACCTAGGATCCACGCCATTTAGCCAGTTGCCAAAAATATTAGCAACAGAGTGCGGTGGATGTAAGGTAGAACCTATCTGGATGGCTGACCATATAGACCTGGCAAACTCGCATTGGAAGAATAAGTGTGTAATAGTCTCGTCATGGAGACAGAAGACACACTTTTTACTTCCATGCCAATTGCGCTTGGCAAGGTTGTCTTTTGTAAGAATTACTCCTCGGCGAACATACCACGCAAACACTTTAGTTTTTAGCGGTATCCTCATGTGCCAAATTTTGTTATTGTTCCTACTATCGACTGGAACTTCGGGTAGAATTAGTGCTCTATACATAGAATTAACCGAGAATTTACCATTCTTCGTAAGATTCCATTGAAATTTATCTGGACCTTCCGACAATTGGATTGACTCCAAACGAATGAGCAAAGCATTTCAGGAAGCTTGTCTTGTTCCAAGTAAACTTCTCCTGAACGAAACATCTGGTGGGTACGTACCCAACACCTTCGCGATCGTGTCGCTTTTGTTTCGTACAATAGAATATAGAGCCGGATATTGTTCTTTAGACGTCTAAAGTCTAAACACAGAACTAGCTCTAATTATATCGCCTAACATTGATTGATCAGAGTCAAATATCGCCTAACATTGATTGATCAGAGTCAAACGTTAAAAATCGACCAAGTATATTAAAAGCAATATAGTTATTTATGATGTGAAATCCTTATTATAAGAATTGTCATAAATTATACTCCCTCTGGTCCGTAAAAAGTTACGTGACAAGTGCATTCCTGGCGACTTTTATATCGGATCGGAGGGAGTACTTTTATATTGTATGCATTTGGTATTATATATGCTAGCATTTTTTCTATATAGTTGATCAAACTTTATTTTTTTTTGGTTTTGTCCAACACTAAAATACAAGATAATTCTGTATGGAGAGGGTACTAGAACGGTAGTGTTTTCCATTTTGAAAAATAGCAAAATTTTCTCGTTTTGCTCTCCAAAGAGATGTTTGTTTTTCTGTCCTGGCATATTTTATCGCAGGACTATACTAATCTACTCCGCATCATCAATATTGTATCAAATGTCTCCAGAGGGACCATCGTCATCTTGTTACAATACTAGAAAGACACATAAACATACGCATCACACATGTAACGGTATGCGGAACCTACTAGAATTGACATACGTGAAATATACATCCACCAATCTTCCTGATTTTTCAATATCAAATCATGATAGTGCGTTGTGTGATTAGGTGCATTAGGATTTTACCGTTGTTGAGAAAGTCACATTCTCGTAACTCTACGAAGAAATAATTGTCATAAAAACAATATTTTTTATGTTCCAGCAAAAATTAAAGTAGGTAGAGAAGACATACTTATACTAGAATAAAATGTTTTTGAACGGATGATATGTTTTCGAATCCACGAGGGGTAGGTAAAGATGTAATGATTTTTCTCTGAGGAATACTATTAATGACTATAAGTTACAGTTTGTTGGCCTGTAAGATACACAAAAAGATCTTATTTTAATATGTAGAGCTTAATATAATTTGCGATGGAGATTATTTTACTTGATAATTTTACTCATCTAGAAAGGTTGTAACCTCCCTAGAGGCAGAGCCCAAAAAACAAACAACGACATTCAACCCATTTTTTTTGAATTTTCAAAAGATAAAGATTGAGCCAAAGTAAATTTTCGGTTTAGCATTTTTTTAGTAAATATATTTTTAGGTTAGCAATGTCAAATTCTTCGATTTAGACCAGCCATTATATGATGTACTAGCTAAATGCCCGTGCGTTGCTACGGGACAACCTAAGACCAATTTTATGGCATTGATGAAACAATAAGCACAATAGCCGTGCGTTGCTACGGAAGGAAGGCTTGAAATGCCTACATATGCGAGGCTTCAGATGCCAAAATTGCGGCCTTGAAATCAAGCCACCGATAACATAATACTTATAGTGATCATAAATAATGTACAACTCACTTTTTAATTCAAATAAAATCAAATTGATTGATGATTGCATTTAAGAATTATACATTGTGAAGACATCATTATTATGTGTAGTAATAACTAAGCTCACAACTTTGTAGAAACTTTTATTTACACGATAATTCTGGTTATTTAAATATGTAGATTAAACAGAATAAATGATAGAGTATATCTAGATTGAGTGTGAATCTGTTATTCTGTATATTCAGAGCTACATAGTCTTTCTTGATTTAGTGCCTGCTCATCAATCAATATGCAAGAATCAGAAAACATATGCAATTGCTAATTAACTACTTGACATATTTGATGCAATTATCAATTGCATGGTCTAACCAACTTTGTGGATGGTGCCGATTAACCAACTGGTCGGTCTTACAATGGAAGGTGGCTGGGTTGGTCCAAGGAAAATCTAAGCTGTAGATCTTAACTATTTGCCAGCATGCATCGCAACCTGGTTTCAGCTAACAGAGAAGTGCTTTGTGTGTGTACTCTGCAAATTAGCTTTTGTTTGTACTGTACATATGAAGGATTTAGAAACAGTGTACGTTAGCTGGCTGTACTGAATGTTGATTCTGAACAAAAAGCTGTAAAAGGTTTAAGGAGTATTATGAGCAGGAGAAAACAAGATCTCAAACTCCATGTTTCATGCGCCTCATGGTGATGGAAACTTACAAATATAAATCCTACTCTATTGTCGTTACAATCAGATGGCAACCAGATGGACTCTATTCTCCCTGTCGATTCCTTGTTTCCGATCTCCAGTTCATTGACACGTGATGCTATAATTAATACGTACAACAGAGCTAATTTGCAGGTGAATCAATCAAGGGAAAGGAACTAAGCTAGAGCACAGCAGCAGAGGAAACAAAACAGGACCTTTTGCGTGGTGGAGCTCCAAATCGGACTCGACGGCTTCCTGGTCTGGCAGAATCGCATGCCCAGTTCGTTCCTCTTCCTCCCCCCCCCCCCCCTTCTGCGTCGTCCATGGACGACCTCTGCTCAGACTGAGATGGAGAAACGAAGGGAGGGTAGATGGATTGGGGTCCAGGGGAGCAGCCGCAGGCCGGAGAAGAGACGAGGTCGGCGGGGACGGTGGCAGCGTCACCGGCAGGTCTTGGATCGAACTTCACCGTCGGCAGCCACGGGGAAAGCCGTATGAGGCGAGGGGATCGTTTTTTATTAAGTTCTAGTAATATATAGTTTGGTCGAAGGGTAAACCTGTCTTTTTCACACGACGGACCAACCATCACCTATAGTAGAGAAAAGCGATTCCTAACTTTCTGTCTCCTCTATTTGAACCGGTTCAATACACAGTGGAGAATCGATTTATTGGGTCTGACAACAAAAGCAAACCATATTGTTAGCTCGCTCCGAAACTGGTAAAGTATGCATGCATGCATGGGTAGGGAAGTTTGGCCCACATGGCATGGAGCAAAGGGAAGAGAGAGATTGCTTTGACCCTGTCAAAATAGGCATGCTTTCGATGATTGCAATGCGATGCATAGAATCAAGAGCGGTTCCCACTCCTGCCAGAGAGGAACACACATAGTGCAGTCTTACTCGTCCAGAAAGGGCCCAAAATGCGAACAACAATATTCAGCCCAACAACTTCCGGTACACCCAAGACGGGCCCTAAGGCCGCACTCTCTTCAGCACGACCCGCACGCCGTGCTCCGGCTCGACGACGAGCTTGAGCGCCGGCGAGTGGTGGTAAGCGGGCGACAGAGCCACCTCGAACCTGGAGAGCACGAGCGAGAGCAGAACCTTGAGCTCGGCCATCGCGAAGCCCTGCCCGAGGCAGGTGCGTGCCCCGGCACCGAACGGCAGGTATGAGTGCAGCTGCGGCCTCGCCGCAAACCGCTCTGGGTCGAACTCCCGCGCGCCTGGCCCCCAGAGCGCCGCGTCCAGGTGCACCGTCGACACCGGAACGTAGATGTTGACGCCCCCGGGCACGCGCACGCCGCCGAGTGTGATCTCCCGGAGCGCCTGCCGCGACACCACCGAGCCCGCCGGGTACAGCCTCAGCGTCTCCTGGATCACCATCGTCAGCTGCAGGCGAAAAACTGGACACGATCACAGAGAGAAAAAGTACGTACAAACCAAATTCGCGTGACATTGTGTGGGTTGACGTATATGTATACCTGCTTCATCTTCTGCAGCGACTGGAAGTCCGGCGCCGCGCCGCCGCTGCCTCGCGCCTCGTCGCGCACCCGGCGCTGCCACTCCGGGTGCAGCGCCAGCAGCATCAGGCACCACGCAGCGGTCACGGCCGTGGTCTCGTACCCGGCGAAGTATATATTCTTACAGTTATCAACCACAAAGTCCTCGGCCGCCGCGACGCCGCCAGTACCGTCCGCCTCGGCCTC
This sequence comes from Poa pratensis, assembly GCA_947311845.1. Classification (NCBI taxonomy): domain Eukaryota; kingdom Viridiplantae; phylum Streptophyta; class Magnoliopsida; order Poales; family Poaceae; genus Poa; species Poa pratensis. Next base: position 33,409,856 of record CAMZMU010000091.1, on the reverse strand, counting down.
GGCCTTGGCGCTGCGGAGCATCGCGGTCAAGAGGTTCCCCCCGTCCCCGTCTCCAGAGGCACCACCGCTCTCCCTGACGACGTCCAGTATCAGCCTCCTCACCCGCCGGTTGAGCCTCCACGCCGCCCAGCTGCCCCTCGTCGGCAAGAACCCTATGCCCGTCATCTCGGCGAGGAGGTTGGGTCTGGCGACCGTCTTCTGCAGCTCCCTGATCATGGCGAAGATCCTCTTGCCCTTGACGTAGCTGCTCCCGAAGCAGGTCCTGGAGATGACGTCCGCGGAGTAGGCCCTGAGGTCGTCGTCGACTTTGAGTTCCAGTGCGCCACCGTCGCTGCCGGCCACCCTGTCCTCCCATGCCCGGACCAGCGCCTGCGCCGAGCCCATCATGAGGTCCACCATGCCCTTGACCTTGTCGGGGAAGAACTCCGGGGCGATGAGCTTCCTCTGGCGGGCCCAGGCGCCGCCGTTGGACTTGAGGATGCCGTCGCCGAAGAGGGGGTGGTGCGTGATCTTCATGTAGGAGCTCTTGCCGAGGTCGTCCGGCGAGACGCAGAGGCAGACGTCGCGGACCATGGCCGGGTCGGTCGCGTGCAGGAACACCATGTTGCCCACGGAGTAGGTGAACACCGGGCCTACAGATCGACAACACAGCAAAATCTGTCAAAAATATTTACAGCATCTCTAGCGGCATCATCCCAAATTTGTCTCCGACACCCTTCAATTTGAGACCCAAAGCTGGACATATATCCGGCACAATGGGGGTGATGCCCACGGCGACGTCCACCAAACTAACACCCTAATTTTGTTTTTATCATATTTATCTAAATTCTAGAAAACTTAACTGCAAATTTCAATAGTAATTCAAATATAAAAAATATATAAGTTATTACAACAATTTAAATTCAAATTATTTAAATTTTCGAGAACAACACAGACAACACATGTAAATATCAAACCGCCTCTGGTTGAGCTACATTGTTTGATTTGATCGCTCGCAAGTGCGTCACGAGATCATTGTGTAGCTGCCGTATCTTGTTTCATTACGAATTTTCCGGTGCATGGTAAGAAATTCAAAAAACTCCGCCGAAACACCCGTCGACTGTGACTGGGCCATAGACGTCTGGTAATCAAACACCTCGTTGATCAATGGCCTACTCATATCTCGCTCACTCTCGATGATCATGTTCGGTGCAATCTCTTTTCAGCTCGAAATACTCATCACACTCGAACACCATGCCGATTCTCCTGAACACTTTCCTCTTCATCCTAAAGCGCCGATGAAATTCATGAGAGAAGTTAGCCAGTTTCAGTGCAAAGTAGTCGTTGTACAAGGGCAAGTGACCATTTGCCTTATAACGGTTTTTGTTGGCCATCCGCTGATCCTTCACGCTTTGGTACGGCGTTAGTCTCGGCCGCTTGCGCATTAAAAGAGCGGCCATGACCATCTTATTCTCTTCGTCATCGGCCGCAAGGCTCCCCCATCATTTGTAAAAATATGAACTCGTTGTCGCTATCTATAGCCTATTATTGGACAAAATGAAGCAATGAAACTAGGCGACAAATCAACAATCAATCAAATGAACCTATTGGCGAATGGTCGAACACCTTGCGAGGCGGGAGCGAGGAAGAGGCGAAGCAGGCGAATAAGCTGCGTCGGCGCAAAACGAGGGTGGAGACCGGCGGCGGCAAGCAAGCCTGCGTTGTCGCTGCGGCTGAACCCCGCGGTGCGAATCGAGTTGGCGATGATAAGGGTGGCGGTGATGGTGCGATTTGCCGGCGAGAAGAAACATAAGGAGGGGGTGGGTGCAAATGAATCAGGTCGGGTCGACCATGCGTGTATAACGTTCGGGTCACCTTGTCGAAGGGCGTGTCTGGCCAGTGTCCGGCACCCTGAGAGGGTCGTCAACTTAGGACCCTTTCGACAGTGCCGGACACAAAATTACTCGGCCTAAACACTTGGGATGCCGCTGTGGGGCGACTTTTACATCCGGACCGGCCCGGCGGGCCTGTTAGGGCGCAGCTGGAGATGCTCTTATTAGTACAAGCACATGCTCGTCAGTGAGACCGGCCTGGAACCTAACCCACGCGTACGTGTAGTACCGGAGTTACTTTTCGGCGTCAGGACAAAGGAGAGCGGCGAAAGGTGCGAGAAGAGGCTTCATGCAGCCAACTCCTTGTCGCTTAGCGGCTGCATGCAGCGACATGACATGACACCGGGAGGCGTACTTGCGCCCAACACGCATCAAACAAAGATGATCTCACGTGGATAAAGCACTGGATTGCATGCCTCGTCTCGACCAGACGTCAAAGAAAATCCAGGCGACAGTGTCGACCGACATGGCGATATATACGCGAGTCGCGACAGATTGTTCTTTGAACCAACAGTACTCTCTGTAAAGCTGGGTTAATCATGGCCCTAAAGTAATCCAATAAATATGGGAAATCTATTACATTTTAAAATGTTGAAAAAATTCAGATAAGAATTCCGAGTGTATATCTGAACATTATATATTTGCACAAAAATAATCATGAACCAAATATACAAATATTTAGTGTAACCTGCGTAAAAAAAGATAAATTTCAGTGCTACGAAAGGTCTTCTTACGAGACTTTTTTTAAATTTTTTTACACAGTCCACAAAAGATAGCTTTTTCGTGAAACTTTATGTACAAACATTAAATATTCGATGTATACCCAAAACTTTTGTTTGAATTTTTTTGACATTTTGAAATGAATTGAAAAATAGTTTTTTATAATGGGTGTATCTGTGTCCGATAAATATGTATGAATTACTTTTAGTAAGCATCGAGCACTTTGGATATATAATATGACACGCAAAGAAAGGGGGCGAGTGATCGGCTACGTTAGACACGTCGTAGCGAGCGTGACGTATGTGCCAACCGCGTTGTATTCCAGTTTTTTCTTCTACGAAAATGATGCCCCTCTTAATTAAGGCATATCCTTGGAATAGAAAACTAGCTAAAGTTTTTGTTTTGGAAAAAACTAGCTAAAGGCTTTTGCTATTTGTAGATCATCTGATAATTAATTAATCGAGGATTCCTACTATGTTGTAACCAACTAGTACTAATCGTGCATTACGCAGCAGCTAGATTCTCTCATTATGGAACGGATCACAATTCCTGCACGGACAAGCATATGCTTAGCTAGAACAGTACACCAAATCCTGCTCAATTATTGTTCCTTCTTTCGATCATATTACTATTTCCGTCGCAGAAAGCACACTCGGCTTTAATTATCAAACAATGCTGCTTACGATTCGTCTCAATTATTCCCTTTAGCTTGCTAGTGGTAAATCAAGAAAGCACCCAAGAGTATATTATATATGATCGGTGTGCATCGATCAAGTGGAGATGGTACATATTTGTTTACCTCTTTCGACCCAAGAAATTGAATTATCTACAAGGGATTCGATGTGTATTGAACTCTCTCCATTTTTTTTTGTTAAAATATCCTAGTCACTTTAAAATCTTTGCATCAACATTCGTTCACCATCACTCCATATTTAACAAACAAAAAAATTGATGTATGATCGATGCTGCTAAAGTTGCACACCTTTTAAAAGATAACAGTTGCATGCCGGATTTTTTTAATCAAAAGTTGCATGCTCGACAATGTGTTATATATTTAGGTGAGCTTCAGGCGACAGGGTATCTAAGAATTCCAGTTGTAATCAAAACATCAAATTAGTGGTAATCCATGCAGCATGCATATACAAGATCGAGCGAGAGAGATATCTGCACGCACCGTACTCGTTTCTCCACTTCTCGTAGAAGGGAAACACGGCGGGGCGGTAGTCGTGGACGATGCCGCCGCCGTCGCGCTCGGACGACGACGCCGACGTCCGTTTTGCGTCCGCCGAGGCTGCTGCATGTCGGCGAGGTTGCCGTAAAGGCAGGACGACGGCGGCGGCCCGCGGATCCCTTGCATCCTCAGCTGGCGGCGGAGCCTCTCCGGCGCCAGCCACAGGATGCGGCAGAGGTAGAGCAGCAGGCTGCACGCCCCCACGCAGCACAGGCTCGCCACCGCCATCATCGTCGACATGCTCGTCTTCCTCTAATTCTCTCTGCCTAATCCAATCCTCTCTGTGTCTGATTGATTGAAGTGTGCGAGGGACAAAGAGGATTCTGTTGGGAGAGATAATGATACGACGCAGTGGCAGCTAGAGTCCAAACCCAAACTATACTTTCTGGACGGGATTGCGGGCGAGATCGGCTATATATCGCCGCGCTGGGGCACGCCAGCCGCCGTCGCATCGTTGATCACTTACACGCTGTCGTTGTCCCTCGATCGGCAAGGAATTAAATCAGAACTTGACAGGGAACAGACTGATCTCTGTTGTGCACGATTAATTATTCTTAGGAACCCCGTGTAAATAAATTTATTCTTAGGAAACATGTGTGTCCATCAATCGATCGCGGATTAGTTATTACTCCCTCCGTAGAAAGTCTTCTAAAGTTTTTACTGATTCGTACGTACATAGTTAGACGTATTTAAGTGGATAGTTCACTCATTTTACTCCGTATTTGGTCCGTATCGAAATGTCTAAAACATCTTATACAGTATTATGGAACAAATGGAGTATTATTATCAACACCAAAGCCGTGTCGAGACGCACACGACACACGTGCACGACACATGTGTTTGTTTGGTTGTACGGAGCATATATCAAGGGACGAAGTACATGGGGTTGGGCATTTTGAAGACGCGGTCGCCGGGGCAGTCGCCCTGCAGGTCGCTCCACTGGTCGCCCACGTTTCCACGGATCCGGTACCCCTCCTCCTCCACCAGCCGCCGCCGAACAGCTGACTTGAACATCACCGAGCTCTGGCCACGGTACACCGCGCTCCTGCACGTATGTATGCATGCACACGGTCGCATATATATTCTGGAGTTCTGGACGATAAACTTGCGAATCATCGCGTACCAACATATGTAAGATTAAATTCACAAAAAATGGGTTAATTGAATAGCTGACACTAGAATTTTCAGCTATTTGAGAAACGCCACTGTAACTTTGGGTTTTAAAAAACGCCACCACAATTATGTGTACATTCCATAGATACCATTATGGTACTTTTCTTTTGTTTTCTATTGACATGTATACAAGTAGAGTATAGGTTAATTCTAATTAAATGTAGTAGTAATTCACTTCCACAAAATAATCTAGTAAGTGAAATTAAATGACTATTAATTACTTACGTAATATAGGTTTTTCATATCTAGGATATCATGCATACACACATATGGAAATTTGTTGGTCTAGCTGATCCTCGAAGAATATAGCCATATAGGCATGATATTTTGTGTTTGTACGTGCTGTCGCGCGGGATTGTCATGAACCATATACTCCCTCCGTAAGCAAGTGTGACTTATATTTTGATACGAAGGGAGTAGTATACAACGGCCATGGCCATGAGACTGAGAGGAAGAGGTGGAGAGCGCCATCCGCGTCAGTACTCAACACGTACATGGCATACAACTGATTAACTGAACGTGCCCTATCCTGCTAATCTATACTTCTTATAAAGCAAAACCCCACTAACTTGCATTAATTATTTTCTATCTCAACATGCAAGCTATCCACATCATCTATTCCCTTAACCAATCAATTGTCCATGTCATCTCCACTAATACTTATTAATCACACATTATTTAATTTTTTAAGCCACATCATCCACTATTTGAGCCATTATTTATCCATGTCTATCCCACATTTATTAATGATTTTTTATCCATCCATGAAAACTATTCTCATTATAAGTTCTTTTATCATACAATTACCTCATCAATTTTAGTTGTCAAATATACAAATATTCTACATTTATTAAATCGAGATTCTCGATTACGATGCCAATCGAATCCTCAATATTTCCGAGAAATTTTCCCGTTGCATGTGTCATATGTCCTTTCGTTTATATTACAATTTTTATAAAAAGTTCCCGCTGCAACGCGCGGGGTATCTTTCTAGTATACATGACAAGTGATTTGCGGCTCTTTGTTAGTGTCATTTTGGATGCATCTGTCTAAGTGTAATTCATCTAACGTTTTCAAGTTGTCCCCGGTGTCCGCGCCGAGATTTGTGCCGGGATAGGCAAGACTAGATCATACCGTTGACACCTACTTGGACATGATATAACTTCAATCTCAAATCAACCTTGTCAAAGCTCTACCCGGGGCATTGGAGTATGTAGTGCACCAGACCTAGAATCCATTAAAGTTTCTAAAAGGAAATATAGCACGAAGACAGAACATCTATCAGCAATTCAGCATTCTAAATTTCAAGTAAAAATTTGAAACACGCTCATAAGCAAAAAAAAAACATGAACAGTACCTACTAAATTGGGCTACAAATTCAGTTCAGTAGCACTATCGACATGAATTTGTCATTTTTATTTCTCAAATTATGTTCGAAATCTGGAGTTGAAAATTTTCAGCATGTTGTTCACTTTATTTTTTTCTCGAAGTTTCAAAATATGTAAACCGAGCTCCTGTACACCGCGCGCACCACAGTATCCCGTTGCACCGGATATGTTGCCTGGTCTTTTTTGTTGTTGTTGAGGGAAATATGCTCCCTGGTCAAAACTAGTGTTGTCTTTTTTTTTGCGAAAAAACCTAGTGTTGTCTATTTTGTTTTTTTTTTTGAGAAAAAACACTATTTTTTTTTTTTTTTTTTGAGAAAAAACACTAGTGTTGTCTGAAAAAAACACCTTGTGTTTTGTGTTCAAGGTGGGCCGTGCGTGAGTACTACTATGTCCGGCCCAGTGGTTAATTGAGCTGTGCTGGGTCGATCAGCCTCGTCGTAACTCGTACCTCATGATGAGCCGGTCGTAGCCAGCGAACCCGGCGGCGGCGAGGTTGGCGGCGGTGCACGCGCCCAGAGCCTCCTCGTCTCTTCCGGTGAGCAGGAAGACGCTGAACCCTCTTGCTTTCAGCGTCCGGAACAGCCCCACCATCGGCAGTATCCCGGGGCACGCCCCTCTGCTCGCCCACGCCTTGAACGCCGCCGGGTCGTACGGCCCGAACTGCTTGGCCTGGTAGTATGGCAGGTTGGACAGGCAGGTGTCGTCGACGTCGAGGACCCAGGCGTCGAGCCCGTCCTCTTCGGCGGGGGCCTGGGTGGAAGCGTAGGCGGCGATCTCGTCCGCGGCGGCGCTCACGTCCCGGCCGTACTGGCCCCAGGCCATGTAGGCCCAGACGTAGCCGACGCAGGGCGCCGGCACCGCGCGCCAGAACTTGGCGTTGTTGGCCTCCACCATCACCCGCCAGCTCAGGCAGCCGCCCGGGTCGCCGCCGGGGGGCCAGAACGGCCACGGCGCCCCGTCGGCCACCTTGTCGAGGAGGCCGGCCGGCAGCACGACAAGGAGCACCATGATCAGCCGCCGCAGATCGAGCGCCACCATTGCTGGAGCTACCCCTCTAGCTCAAGAGTGTCAAGCAGAGGCGGCAGCTGGTGAGATGGATCGTAGTAATTTGTCAAGGGGCGTGCATGGATTTTATGGACGCACACGCACTTGCGCATGGTGGTGCATGCCACCTTTTGGTGGACAAAGCCCGGTGGAAAAGCCGGCGCGCGGTGGGTTAAAGCAAGGTCACCGCGGCGAATTAGCTGGGAGATACGCCGGTGCTTTTGAATTTAGGTGCGGTGAATCCATCCAACTCAGCGCCATTTGCACGCACCGCCGCCGCTCCGGCCGCGCTACACGTGGACCCAATTGGAATCAAGTTTGGACTTTTGTGCGGTGCATGCGTGCGGGGATGTAGATTTATCTGCGTAATCCGAGTAAGCACACGAGGACACAACACAATGATGCTGTCTGATCTTCACTGCGCCGGCGGGAACATGCAGGAAGTGTTTGTCTGCACTACGAGTGCACGAGTCAAAATTTTCTACTACCGGAGTTTTACTGATAGACTGATCGATCTCCACCATCCGGCGCGGGGTTGAAAGATTCGGTGCTTATATTTGCCTTACTTATTGGACGAGGAAACTGCCTTTCTGTGATCCACATTTTGTGGCGCACCATTGAGCCGTGCGCCACAAAAAAAAATGGAGGTCACATGCGCCACTGAATGCTTACTTTCTGTGGCCCACGGGCCAGATGTGCCACAGAATTTGACCTTTCTGTGGCGCACGCAGCATAGTGTGCCACAGAAATAAGGTGGATTGCATCCTCTGGTGACTTTTCTGTGGCGCATGGGCCAGATGCGCCATATAATTTGACCTTTCTGTGGCGCATGTGTTGGGATGCACCACAGAAAGGCAAATTCTGTGGCGCATGAGGCCATGCGCCACAGAGATCAGAACTTCTGTGGCACACCAGTCCCCATGCGCCACTAGTAGAAAACAGGTCTATGATACCCCTTTTAGTACCGGTTGGACAAAAACCGGTACTAAAGGGGGCATTAGCACCGGTTGCATTTGTGTGTCAGCAGGGGTTCTGCGTTGAGCACCTTTAGTACCGGTTGTTCATAGCAACCGGTACTAAAGATGGACCTTTAGTACCGGTTGCTATGAACAACCGGTCCTTTAGTACCGGTTGCTATGAACAACCGGTACTAAAGGGGGCTGCAGGTGCAGCCGCAGTTGGTGGCCCCACGGCAAGCCCTTTAGTACCGGTTGGTAATAACAACCGGTACTAAAGGTTCTGCCTATATTTGCTTCTTCCAGCCCGAGCCAGCTCCATTTCAAGCAACTCGACCCACACTCCATTTTTCCTCTCTCCCAAGCTCAAATTCACCACCATTTTCTCCAACAACTTCCAAGATTGGTGGCACCTACATATATAAGGGTTAGCAAGTTCATCTTCTCTTTCGGCATTTCAAGTTTAGCTCATTTTCGTGCAAGTTTAGCAAGTTTGATTTTGGTGGTGTTTGCAAGGTGTTTGATGAAATGTCTAAGTTAGGGATTTCATTTGTTTTATATGCATTTTGAGCTCAAATTAAAGTATAATTTGTGGTTTTATATAGTGTCGTCTCGTCCCCTTCCTCACCGCCGTCGATCGCCCGCGCCGCTCCGTCACCGACACCACCTCGGTGAGACTCTTTTTTTATCTTTTATGTAAAAAAATGTTAGTTATATGATTTAAATGCATAATTATTTCTTGTATAATTTTCTTATGTTTTTTTATATGTATAGTGTCATGCAATTCTTGGACTTTTGTGCGGTGCATGCGTGCGTGGATGTAGATTTATCTGCGTAATCCGAGTAAGCACACGAGGACACAACACATGATGCTGTCTGATCTTCACTGCGCCGGCGGGAACATGCAGGAAGCGTTTGTGTGCACAACGGGTGCACGAGTCAACATGAACAACAGAGGCCACTCGATCGCTAGTGATCTCTCAGGACTACGCATGGAGCATCAGTTAGTGGCATGTAGCTAGATTGCTAGCACTACGAATTAATCAATAGTCTACGACAATGAGCCAATATATTTATGATAGTACGAGACAGTCAGGCAGCCGGACACATACATATCTTGCAGATCATATGTGCTACTAGAAGCAGAATGTGTAATGCAATTTTTGTGCGGATGCAAACACTGGATGTGATCGAGGAGTCTCCTATCACACTGTTGTCGCCTTGAGATGGAGGCATGTGCACAGAGAGTGATGTTCTAAACTTGTTTTTTTTTTTTTTGAACGGGTAAGGCCCCGAAGGGCCTGGAAGCTGCATTCATATCGTCGGTGGATACATTCTTACAAGGAGGTCCCTACAAACAACAGGAATTGCATCTAGGACCTTACAAGATACAGGAAAGACCCTGAGACAAAAGTTAAAAACGCAATCAGGTCCCTGGCCTTCTTCTCCACCGCGTTGACTCGATCTCCAGCTCCGGGTACCTGCGCTGCCGCCGGGGAACACGCCACTTGGGGCAACGCTGGTAGGAATTCCCAGACCGAGATCCTCGAAGATCCTCCAGCATGGAGGAAGAAAAAGCTCAGGCACGCAGCCGAGCGTGGAGTGGCCACCATGGCCAAGGATAGCCGTGGCATGAAGACGCCACCGCTTGGGAGCTCCGCTCGTTGTCGAAGCAGCCTCTGGATCGTGTAGAAGAGCACGCGCTCCAAGATCCCGAAGCGCATCGATCCCAGGCCGCAGAAAAGCAGTTCGTCCTCTGTCCGCGTCATCGTGACGCCAACAAACAGGAACAAACTCCCTCCGGCAAACCCAAATCGACGCATCAGCACAGCACAATAGGCCAGATGCCGCAGAAGCAGCGCAGAGCTTCGACCTCCCCTCACTGCCAAGGCCGGCCAGAGGAAGAAACCCTTCGCCATCCCACGCATCAAGCCCTCCACCGCTCGATGCAGTGACCGACGCGCCCGTCCGTCCCCTCCCCTCGCCACCATGGCCTGATGCTGTATGGTGTTGAATCACACAATCGTCGGGAAACCCCAAGAGCAAGGTGTGATGTAATTTAGCAGCAAGTCTTCCCTCAGTATGAAACCAAGGTTATCAATCCAGTAGGAGCAACGATTCTTCAGAAGGTTGTTGGCGGCTCGCACGGCGCAACACGATCACCAACGTGGACCTGCACACAACACAATCACAGTACTTTGCCCCAACGAAACAGTGAGGTTGTCAATCTCACCGGCTTGCTGTAAACAAAGGATTAAACGTCTCGTGTGGAAAATGAGTATTAAATTGCAGCGAATGAAAAAGGAACAGTTTGCAGTTTGTGCTTTAATCAGTTTAAAAGAATGGACCGGGGTCCACAGTTCACTAGTGGTGTCTCTCCATAAAGATATCTAACATGTTGGGTAAACAAATTACAGCTGGGCAATTGAAATAGTGAGCGCATGACAATGCATATACATGTCATGATGATTACTATGATATTTAATTGGGCATTACGACATGATACATAGACCGTTATCCAACAGCGTCTATGACTAATAATCCACCGCCGGGTTGTCATCCGAGTTCCCCGTTGGTATTAAGTTGCAAGCAACGGATAATCGCATTAAGTAAAGCGCGTAATGTAAGCAAACACATATGCCCGTGGGCATAGCATCGTTAGGTTGTCCCTAGTGGCAACAGCACATCCATAACCTTAGAACTTTCTGTCACTGTCCCAGATTTAACGGAGGCATGAACCCACTATCTAGCATAAATACTCCCTCTTGGAGTCACAAGCATCTACTTGGCCAAAGCATCTACTAGCAACAGAGAGCATGCAAGATCATAAATAATATAGGGCATAGATTGATAATCAACTTGACATAATATTCAATATTCATCGGATCCCAGCAAACACAACATGCAGCATTATAATAATATGACCTTGATCATGTAGGGCAGCTCACAAGATCTAAACATGATGGCACAAATAGGAGAGACAACCATCTAGCTACTGCTATGGACCCGTAGTCCAAAGGTGAACTACTCACGCATCACCTCGGAGGCAGGCATGGAGATGAAGAAGCCTCCGGTGACGATTCCCCTCTCCGGCAGGGTGCCGGGAAGAGGTGCTGGACCCTCCCGAGCTAGGGTTGACGGCGGCGGCGTCTCTGGAACTTTTCGTGGATTTTGGCTCGGGTACTTAGGGTTTTCGTGTCGGGAGGAATAAGTAGGCGAAAGGGCGGCGGCTGGAGGCACCCGTGGGGCCCACACGTGGCCAGGGCGCGCCAGAGGGGGGCCCCGCGCCCTGCCCGCGTGTGGGGCCTACGTGGCTCCTCTTCGTTGCTCCTTTGGTCCATCGTCTGTGTTCTGGCAAAATAGCATCTCCCGTGAAGTTTCGTCCAATTCCGAGAATATTTCCAGACTAGCTTTTCTGGAATACAAAAACAGCAGAAAACAGGAACTGGCGCTTCGGCATCTTGTTAATAGGTTAGTCCCGGAAAATGTATAAAAGTGACATAAAGTAGATACAAAACATGTACAATTGGTATAAAACAAGCATGGAACATCAAAAATTATGGATACGTTGGAGACGTATCATGGCCGGCCGGAGACAACTTCCGAGCAGATCGACATGAGACCATTGAGCAGTGGCCGCGAGCCACAACTTTATTTAGAAGAGCGTCGGCCTCCTCCATCGCTTCTCGCTCCAACCAAAGAAGCATCAAAGCTAGGAAGAAAATCCCTAAACTCCAGGTCTGGCCGCCATGACCCAAAGCTCCGCTCAAACCTACGGGCAGAACGCCCCTACATGGCATACAGCCGGAACCTAAACTGCAACTCTGTACAAGAGGACTGCGGGCACCTCCCCTTAGCCAACTCCGACCGGCGGCGCGCGGGAGAGGCCTTGGTTCGGCCCGGAAACCACCAGGGAGCTCTCAGCTACAGTAGATTAGGAGAGAGACTGGGAGGATAAGAATATTACTCTCTCCGTTCCAAATTAGATGTCATCCATTTGTCCAAAAGTGGATATATCTATACTTGTAAAATGTCTAGATACACCCATTTTTGGGCAAATGGATACCATCTAATTTGGAACGGAGGGAGTACTCTCTAAACTTGTGATGCCCGAGTAAACTTGTGATGCCCGAGTTGACAAACAGAGGATGCCTAGCTCTCTCTTGCTTTTTCTTTTCTTTGAGATGTACCTAGCTCTCTTTTCATTTCTGAGAGAAAAGGAAACCTAGGTAGCAAGAGTAGAATAATCCACAGAACTCTGAGGAACAAGATGCATCCTGGTTACGGGCCTGCAGCTTTATATTAGCGGGCCTAATCTTGCCGCCAATAATCTTGACCCTGGAGGCACCGAGTGTGATGCCCGAGTTGACAAACAGAGGATGCCTAGCTCTCTCTTGCTTTTTCTTTTCTTCGAGATGTACCTAGCTCTCTTTTCATTTCTGAGAGAAAAGGAAACCTAGGTAGCAAGAGTAGAATAATCCACAGAACTCTGAGGAACAAGATGCATCCTGGTTACGGGCCTGCAGCTTTATATTAGCGGGCCTAATCTTGCCGCCAATAATCTTGACCCTGGAGGCACCGAGTGTGCAAATGTGTACCCTAGGACATAGGTTAGCTGCATGTAGCTGTTTCAAAAAAAAAAAAAAAAAAACTGCATGTAGCTCAGCTAGACCCGCCGAATGCAAAAATTTACTGACCTTAAAGCAGTATTCAGCGAGGCATTGGAGGAACACTTGATTTGGCCGTTTTCCCAGGCTTAGACTGAAAGTTGCCTACGTTGTCGGAGGTTTGCCCTCACCTCACTTGTACTCCTTCGTCTAATCCCGTTTTAATCTATACAAATATACGCTGATTCGAAAAAATTATACGCGAAACATGTGTGTGCCGATGAGTAGTTCCATTCCTGTGCTCGGTTTTGAGTTTCGTCGCATAACTTCTCAATTTTGGACTGATGTTTGCCCTTTTTAGATGATTTTAATCAAATCCGTCGCACTCGGTAGACCGTTTAAGCTTTCCTTGGACGAGTAGATTCATCTTGCCCTTTCCCACAACTTTCGTGTTGTAACTTTTCTATTTATGCCAGACATATACTAGTAGATTTTGTAATATATATATATATACGTGTTTAGATTGTGCTTTGTGTACATGTTTTTTCAAGCTCTGTCGTCTTGTTAAACCTTCGTCGCTCGCTGTCATGAACTTCGTCGGTGCCGGCGGAGGTCCTACTGACGTCCGCCGCTGAACCACCGAAATGACCAGGGTCGTCTCCAGAATTTCAAGGCCCCGGTGCAAGTTGTCAAATTGAGCCTTAATTTTTTAAAATTGTATAACTAATATAACTTCAGTGTATGCTATTTCGCATGATATTCATAAATATATCAAATATTATGAAAAAGAGTAAATGTGAAACTAAAATGATAATTAAATCTCATGTTCTAACCAAAAAGCATTCTCCCTCGAGATATTTCACGAAATAAAATATTCAATCAATAGTTGCTATGATACCTCGATGTGCGAAGTCGCCGCGGTATTGGGTCATGAACAGCGAAAGCCAAACTGTCAAACTGAGGCAAGCAACAGCGCCAAACAGTAAATCGATTGGCGCCTCCGTTCCAAAAGAAATCTCCAGTCAACTATCGAGGGCGTCCGTCCCTCGCAATCAAATCACGCAACAAGGTAACAAAATCACGTCGCGGGGCTGCTTTTTATCACCGCTCCTAATCTCTATTCTCTAATCCCACTTTTTTTTTAGCAACCCTAATGCAATTCAAGTAGCGGTATAACCGTACGACACCTGATGAGCTGAGCAGGAAGCATAGCCCACGAGCAAAGAGCTATTGGGCTACTGGGTGCCTTGCTTTGGCCCGCTGGCGCTGGGAGCAGCAGGACTACAGAAACAGTTTAAAAAAAAGTAAAAAAAATCTAAAAAGAACGTAAAAAGAATAAAAAACAGGACTGGCGACACTGTAGCCTGTGTGAGATAAGTTCACCATATAGCCGTTTAGTGAGAGTATAAGAAGCGAGGTATGCAACCAAACGCTTGTGTTTTCGTTTTTCTAGATGCATGCAATATTCATTACAGACAATAACATGGCTTATGTCGAGAGCGGCGTTTTGGCTCCCGGGCACAGATGCTCCCGGTAGATTTCAAAAAAATTTCAAAATTTGAAAACTCGTCAAACAAATCTGAAAAAAATCATGCACGTACATGACCCCGGTACGCACCACGGTATTTTTTTTCGCGACGAAATACCATCGTACGCGCCCTGTACAAAAATGACAAATTTCCTGTCAGACAAGTACAGTTCAAAATTTGAAAATCTGACAGGAAATTTGTCATTTTTGTACAGGCCACATACGATGGTATTTCGTCGCGAAAAAAAATACGGTGGTGCGTACCATGGTCATGTACGTGCATGATTTTTTTCAGATTTTTTTGATGAGTTTTCAAATTTTGAAATTTTTTTGAAATATCGGGAGCATCTACACCCGGGTGCCAATGCGAATTTAAATAGGCGAAAATCGTAACCAAACACGCTCTTACCAGCTTCTCCGGGTAAAATCTTTTGAGATTTCGGTAAAACGTGGTACGACGTATCAGGAGAAAACAAGGATAAAACTGATACATACTGCAGTCGCCAGCACCAAACATAGCTGAACCCTGCATGGTCTCAAGGGAAAAAAAATACCTTGATGAAAACTAATCGCCATAGTGATCCAAGGACGACAGTCAGTCTCCAATATACCTGACCATGGGACGGGACGGGACTAAAAAAGTCCGCGGGCAAAATCCCAGGCCCAGGACCGGCCATCGAGCCTATATTTCTAGCCCAGCCCCGTCCCATGACTGCAAAATCCCGTCGGGCCTCGGGCCAGACCTCTTCCTGAAAACACCAATATTCAAGGCCCAGGCCCGTCCCGTTCATCGGGCCGAAATCTGAGGCCCAGGCCCGGAAATTTCGGGCCGGGCCTCCGGGCCTGGGCCGGGTTTCCCATGGCCAGGTGTATTTTAGTCTCCAACGAGCTACTGTAGCAGTCAACAAGGAGAGGCAGCACCACTGAAACGGCGTACCCGACGGTCCGACCACTTGCTACCGGCACTATAGTATTGTACTCCACTCCACTCCGACGTGCCCCAAACTAAACGGAGAGCCTACGCAACATCTTTCGGTCAACTGCTTACTCAGCTCGATCCCCGGATCGAAATCCTTTCCAGGCTTCCAGCTCACAGGGCTCGGCCACACGCGCACACAACAAAACGAACACACGCACAAACAGACGAACCTGTTTCTTTCCAGAGAAGAAGAAAAATGAATCCCATGAGGTCGTCCATCCAGGCAAACAAGCTCTAATCATCATAACTAACTACCCCCTCCGTTTTTAAATATATTATGTTTTAACATTTTGTTCACATTCATCTATATATAAATGTATCTAGATATCTTTTAAAGTGTATGTTCACTCACTTTAGTACGCATCTAGACAACATGTGCAACCACTAAAACATCTTATACTCTCTCCGTATATAAAATGATGTCTCAACCTAGTTCAAATTTGCATGTATCTAGACATAATTTAATGTGTAGATACATGTAAATTTGAGTAAATTTGAGTTAGGTTGAGACAACGTTTTATGAACGAAGGGAGTACTATACTAGTAGAAGCAGTATCTAAAAACGGAGGGAGAGGGGTTAACTCCTAAAAAGCATTGATCCCTCTATCTTTGTCATTTCCAAGAAAAAGTCCTTCAACGTGCACAAGGCATTGAGCAACGAATGTTGGATTGAAAACCTTTGGTTTGATGGTGGAATTTTGGTCAACCATATTTTCTACGCACCGCGGACGCAATCACTTGGAAGCTCACCAACAACGAAAAATACCCCGCGGCTTCCGCTTACTTGGCGCAATTTGAGCCTCCACAACTACTTCCTTCATGGAGCCGGTGGTGTGGAGGAATTGGGCTCCTCCCAAATGCAAAATCTTTACTTGGTTGATCCTACAAAATAGAGTGTGGACGGCGGATCGTCTCACAAGGCGGGGTGGCCTAATTGTGGCTTGTGTCAACTATGCAAAAGGGAGCCAGAGACCGCAGGCCACATCATGTTTCAATGTAGGTACTCTATCCGAATTTGGGGAGATTGGCTCGGTTTAGACGCCTTCGACATCTCCCAATGGAATGCTCACACCACGGTGAAGCAGTGGTGGTGTGCCCCCACCGAGCCCTCGGTCATCGGCGCAAGGGTGTTTCTTCCTTAGTCCTTCTTGTCGCTTGGGAGATTTAGAATGAGCGTAATGCACGTACGTGTTTTTCGGAAGGTCGCATCCATGCCTCATTTGGTTGTATCTTGTATTAAGCGCAACGCCGCACTTTGGATGTTGCCGGGGCGAAGCATTTGACTATTTGAGCTCTCTCATGCCGCGAGAGTAGACCTCTTTTTTCAATCTGATTAGACAAGATGGTATTCTTCTTTATTCCGGAGCACAACAATCCGGATCTCTATCTTATAGCTTATCCTTCTTATTCTGTATGTATTACGGTCATGTCAAGTCAATGGTCTGTCTGCCCTGCAACCGGTCTTGAATGGCTTCAGTGAATTGTTTGCTGAGCCTACAGAGTGACCTCCTAGGAGGACAATAGACCACAAAATACCCTTACTACCAGGCACTAAACCTGTCAATCAAAGAATTAGGCAAACGTTTTGCCTTGTTTCTAAGAAAACGGAGGGAGTACGTACCCAGATAGATACAGACGGCACAAATGCAATGGTACCTGCACAAACAGTATCAGGATACGTTCTCCATGCAGCGGCCCATGCTCCATTGCTGCTTGCTGCTTGGTGGAAGGGAGGGATCAGACGAGCTGCAAGATGACAAGCAGCGTACGTACGCATGCACCTGCAGCTTGCATCCTTTTTTAGACACAAGTTACTTCGCTTTCAAGACGGAGGTCACTCCCCTGTTCCTCGCAAGCATGCTCTTGGCCGCATCACCGTCGGTCGAACACATTATCGAAACCTGCCAATCGATGGGGATTATACAGTACTCCCTCCGTTAAAAAATAAGTGTCTTAAGTTTGTCCAAAAGTAGATATATCTATACATGCAGAAATAAGTGTCTCAAGTTTGTCCAAAAGTGGATTTATCTAGACATGTTTCATGTATAGATACATCCACTTTTGGGCAAATTTGAGACACTTATTTTTGAACGGAGGGAGTATGTATGATCCTGTGTTGACCACATTTTCAAATTCCGGTGTAGCAAGCTACCCAGCAGGTTATTTTGGCTCGTAGCAACCTGTGTGTTCTTGTTTTATTCTTGGGATATGAAGAGGGGAGGGCGATGATCTTGTGATCTGAGCATGATACCGGCCCCTACACCGGATATTCACAACGGGTAGTGGGTGCAGATGCACCCACCGTCAAAAAAATAACTTTTCAAATGTCAAAGATTCAAAATAAAAAATTTGCATATAGTCCAACATATTTCAAGTCAGTATAAAAAGTTACGCGAAGTAAAAACTTTTTTTTACAACCTGTGCAAAAAAGACAAATTCGGACATACCGAAATGTATATATACGTGTCAGAATTTTATCTTTTTTGTACAGGTTGCTAAAAAAGTTTTTTCACCATGCCAATTTTTGTGCTAACACATTAGTCTGTAATGTACATCCGGATTTTTTTCTGAAATTTTTTAACATTCTGAATAAAACAAAAAATAAATTACCTAATGGGTGCATCTAGACCCACTAGCCAAATCGCCGCCTCCCCCCTACACACACTTGCCCAGGACAAAGATTAACAACAAACTGCTCACGAGCAACCGTGAACGCAAGCTAATGATCCTGTGTATTTTATACGTCTGGCCCCTGGACTAGACGCCTGGCATTCAGAAGATTCCACACTGACGATAGAAGCGACGCCATATGCAAGCTTCTGCATCTCTGCATTGAGCGTATCACCTGCTGCTTTGAATCGCTGGTTCCAACTAGCACCCGTATTAACCGTTCTTAATTATTACTATACTGCTATGACTAGCCTATGAGGTGCTACAGCCTTAATCAAGCTCTCATGTAGCGAACCTAGTTAGAAGAGATTAGACTCCGTTTCTCACTGATCTAAGACTGAAGGGGCAGTTATAAACGCACCACTAGTTTCCTCTGCGTTTACTTCTTTTTTCTTCTATACTTATCGCTATCTCTTACCTGCCTTCAGAGAGTCGATTCAGGGACGACACTACACCAATCTATTCAGTCTCAGCGATGGCGGCGATATGAAATACTTACACAGAAATCGACGACTCCAATCAAGCACCAAGCGAATTAATACGGCTTAAACTCATCAAGTTTGTTTAGACTAGTCACAATGGGGAGTAACTTAGACTAGTAACATGCATATGTTACTACTCTAAGTTACTACCTCCATAGTGGGGAGTAACATGTGTGTAGTGTCATATTTAATAGGTTATACACTCATCTTGCCTTGAAATGTGTGATGTTATGGTAACATAGCTAGTTACCACACCCATCTCTCTCCTCATTAATTACCCGCCACATCAGATTTTTTGCCTATGTGGCACTGATGTTACTCCTATGTTACTCCCCATTGTGACTAGTCTTATTATATCTTCCCACGTAGGGCCAGACTAAAAGCGACAGCGACGAACCGTGGAAGAATCGAGCTTCAGACCTCCGGTCCAAGCAACTTCGCTGTCACTCTGTCTGTGTTAGGGATAATCTTTGCCAACTTGTTGTTTATTAGTACGAGCCAGACACGTTGACCTCACTCTTGTCACGGGAAAAGGCTGTGAACTGTGAACCACTTGAGCAGACCACGCCAAGATGACCCTCTCGCACGTGTGCCGCTGTCAAAATTGACTGCAAATAGAAAAGGCATGTGAGAAGGATAACTACTCCTTAAAGTATTACTCCATCAGTTTCTAAATAATAAGATGTTTCCCAAAACATTTGGTCTGTCCCGCCTTTGGTGTAATCCCGGCTTTTGAATCCACAAGTAGCCGCAGAGGGGCTGGGCTAGCTTGCGCGCGCGCGACGGCTCGCTCGGTTTCCGATAGCGGTGCGTGCGCGCGTGTGGGCCCACCGACAGCGACGTGAGGAGGAAGAAGAGGTCGCGCCGGAGAAGAAGAGGTCGCTCGACCCCGCAGCCCACCGCGATAAGTCCATCCTCGCCGTCGTCGCCTCCGCCGCGGCCAGCCGCGGCTTCGGCGTCTCCGGCTCGGCCCACCACCGCGCCGCACCTCCTCCTCTCTTCTTCTTCCTCGAGCCGCCCGCCGCCGCCGGCCAGGCCGCCTGCTCCCGCCCCCCGCGCTCAGCGCCGCTACCGCGCCGCCTCCGCGCCCCGCCCTCCTCCAACCGCGGCCCACCGCCGGTCTGCCGCCGCCCCGGACCATCCCTCTAAGCCCACCCCACCCCGAAGCTCGTCGCCGGCGAGCACCGCACCCCCACCCCCCCCACCCTCGTTAAGTTTCGTCTCACCCTCGCCTTCTCCTCCGCAGCTCCGCAGCGGCGTCGCCGGCTCTGGCTCGGCTTGAGATTTGCTCCTCGAGCTCGCCTTCTCCGCCGCGCGTCCGCGCCGGCGTCGCCGGCGAAGCTCTCGGCCTGGGACTCCTTCCTCGCCGGCCGCCTTCTCCGGCGCAGCTCCGCAGCGCCGTCGCCTGGCCGCAGTCGCGGGATTGGATGAGATGGGAAAATGGTGCAGAATTTGGGAAAGAGATGGGAGGAGGAAGAAGACGTGGGTGGGTCCCACCCACGTGCTGCGCGTCGTGCCCACAGCGTCAAACGCGTCCGCAGAGCGAGCGAGCGCTCGCGCGGGCAACAGCTAGCCATTTCCGCCGTAGAGGATCAGAAAACCACGGAAGCGAAGACGCAAAGCGTCTCTTTACAAAAGGAACGAGTGAGGCAAATCTCGCTACTAAACACAAGGGAGGGATATGGGGAAAGGGCCGAGCTAAAAATGGGGAGATAAGGTTGATGTTTATAGCCGGGTGATGAAACAACTTCACCTTTCGAGGAATCTTTCATCAGTGATTGTGAATGACCTTCTGCCAAGCGCTCCCCGAAATTTTGATTAATAAAATATAGGGCAGACCTTTAAGATAAGATTTCATAACTGCAAATCTTGTTTGAGGACTAAAAAAGAAAGCAATAAGTTAAGAGCTAATTGAACATGCCATGACGTTGTTAAGATTTCATAAAGACCCTGGAGTTATTTTTGCTTTGCTCGACAAGATAAACCTTTTGTATAAAGTTCGAAATGGTGAATTGAGGTAGAGTAGACAGATGATCCGGTACGCTCAGCATGCGAAAGCTTGACATCCTTTGCACACAATCAATTATTTTTTAGCAGTCAGTATAGGACACACGAAGAGAGAGTGAAACTCGCTACGAGGAGAAGACTCGGCAAGAGAGGTTTGAACAAGAGGAACTGCCGTCAATTGGCTTACAAAACCCTTGTATTTAGAATCACAGAGTTGTAAAACTTGTGAGCGATTGGTCAAACGAATAAGATTACAAACTAAGGCGACTGCATATCACCAATAAGATATTTTTTAGATGAGAAGAAAATTCTGAACGTACACTAATTCAACATGCTATTATAAAAAGAACTTGACATCCAAATCAGGTACTGTACTAAACGCATCCGACCGCTTAATTTACACCAATCATTCGACGCAACTATATATAGAGCCTAACTTTCGCCGGACCAAAACTAGACCACCGGCCGTGGCGAGCGGCGACCTACCATTGTAGTACCTCTCGATCATTGTTGGGCTGACGTACGACGGCGACGGCGACGGCACGGCCGATCACTTCGTTTCTAAGGCACACCGCATCATTTTTCTCATCTCTCTCGTCCAGCTCGATCGATCTCGCAACGCAACGACCTTGGGAGCTGGGTGTAAATGAGATCTGTCTCTGCATGGCCCCTGCTGCATGGAACCATGCATGGACCTGTCGTTCAATTACTTGTACGATCCACGGTGGTTGTAAGTTGCACGGCATGCCTTGCAATAAACCGGGTCGTTGCATCTCTGCGCCGTGGAAATGGAGAGGGCCGTGCACTGCAGTGATGTCAATTCGTTGCTCCAACAGACTCTTGTGTAAATTCGGCTATGTCAGCATCTCTAGCAGATACCCAAAACTCGGTACTCAAAAAACAATTTAGTAATTCAAAAGGTGGTCAACAAATCCGAAAATGTTTTTCAGGTAAACATGATCAAATATTGTACTCATATCCGAAAATGATTTTGTCCAAATTACCCGGCTTGATGCGTTGAACTGCTACTTGTTTTAGGTGCGAAGTGAACTCTATTCGTTTCTGTTCTGGAGTATTGCCGTCCAACCCCACTGGCGTTTACTTGATTCCGTTCTATATTAAATATTTTATTAGAGAAAGGCCGTTCTTGGATTACGCCCTTAAATTTCGGCTGAGTAGAACCTAATCACTTCCATTCTGTAGAAAAAATAGTAATAACAGAGCAAAGTCAGTAAGGCACGACTTGTTCTTCAGAAGAAAATGAAAGTTTGGTTCTTTGTTCTCCCCTCCAAGTCTACACATTTTCTCCTCAGACCACAATTTTTAATTCTTTCCCCACTAGGAAGTCTTGTGGTTTTTCCAGTGTGCACATGTACAGGTGTTGGCCGTAGTTAACATTTACCAGTGGATGCTTTGTGTGCAGTCACAGTACACGCCGCCATTAAGGTGGATTTGGAAGCGTGCAGATGGGGTTCTAGAGTGGTCTAGCTATGCTTGGCATCAAGCGTACAAATAAATGCTAGTGCGACATGTTACATAGACAGTGTTTTATGACTTCACTTAAATCCACTATTTTTTTTGCTTCAATTTTGCATTTTTGGACTGGCAAAGGTTGGATCTCGGGTGAGCTCCAGTTCTTGCTCCTGCTGTATGGTGGATCTAGCAGCAAGCAGCTGCACCCCCATGATGCTATTAGTAATTTTTTGTACCACGTTCCTGGCTCTAGCTTAGAATTGACTCAATCAGTAAAATAGAAGTTTCACATGAGCTGTAATATTAAGGGCTGGAAGCTGGAGCATGGAAATGTGTGAACTACATATGTGCTGAGCTAGCTTGGACTTTGGAGCACTGACCACGATTCACTTGCTGGCCCCTGATTAAGAAATTGGTTCTTCTCGGGCTCTCTTTAAGTGGAAATGAAGCAACTGTGTTCTGCTCTAGATCTCGCAGTCAGTAAACAATGCCGGTGATTCTGCGCGCATAATGCCATGTGCAGCAGTTTCCCAAATCTCCATTAGGCTCCATAACCTTCTGAGTTTCTGACGATTCTTTCTTTCTTCTGCGTCCACCTTTGGTTAGCGGCTTCTGATCTGCCTTGATGAACAAGCAGCTTTCTTCCGTGACCACTGTCTTAGATGTCCTCAATTGGCGCGACCCAAGAACTTTCATGAAACGCTAAAGCTGCGCCATTTAGTCGTAAGTGTGAGAAAAGTTTCATCTGATACTTACCTCAGTTTCTGTGGGCACTGTTGCATTAGGACGAGTGGTGGTTCCGTGACCGAGCTTCAAGTTTTTCGTCTAAGCTAGTAGTGGCAATAGCAAAATAGATGATGTGATGGGTCCATCTTTGTTCCTGCCATTCTCTTTCTCCCTACTTTGTTGATGCTTTTGGCTTTATACGCTGACCGTATCATGCCACCTCTTTTTTTCCTTCTTCCCCTTTAACTGCTTTCTGCCTGTATTTTTTTTGGTCATGTTTTCCCTGCCTTTACACTTTAAAGGGCGCCATTCCTCGAAGGTGGAATTTCTGCCCCTTGTTGATTTCAGGCTCAACTACCTATGTATTCTTACATTGTCACTGGAGAAACATGCCTTCAGTGAATAGGAAGTTCAGTCAAGTGCCTTGCTGATGGTTCAGTAAATAGGAAGTTCAGTAAAGTGAGGAATTGTGATCTGCAATTTACCACTGGAAGCAGCAAGTTGCACTAGTTTGGAATGATAAAAGTCTGTAGATAATGATGAGAATTTGATCTTTTTAAAGTGCCCTGGCTTGTAACTGTTGAGTCACTTGCTGACTGGGAAAGAAAGCTGTTTGTTCTGAATTGTTGTGTTTGCACAGTCATGTGTGGTTCACATAATAGCATGCATCAGTGTTCCCTTTGTCACACCTGACGGACATTATGTGCGATGATTGTCAATCTGTGGTAGTTCTCTTATGAAATATTGTTCTCGTTTGCAGCTATTTTAAAGCTCAGTCTTGGTATGCTAGTTTTTTGTCACTTAATGCCTATTTTTGTTTGATCAGGTTTGGTTACTTATCTGGTGTAAGCAAATGAAGGTGATGCTGATTTAGTCCCCCAGTTTGACAGCTCATCAGATGGATCATCTCAGAAGTATGAGCTGTTTCCACCTTCTGCTCTCACTACATGTGTTACTATCGTTATTCAACCCCCTGGCTGTAGCGGACTTGGCCTCTGAGGAGCAAGCCCTTCTTGACTTCGCCTCCGCAGTCTATCGCGGCAACAAGCTTAACTGGGCTCAGAATACACCACTGTGTTCATGGCATGGCGTTAAATGCTCAGGAGACCAGTCAAGCATACTTGAGTTGAGGGTACCAGGTGCTGGTCTCATGGGAGCAATCCCTACAAACACTCTTGGAAAGCTCGGTTCTCTCCAAGTTCTAAGCCTTCGGTCTAATCTTTTATCTGGAAGCGTACCGTCTGATGTGGCCTCGCTTCCTTCTTTACGTTCCATATACCTTCAGCACAATAAACTTTCAGGAGATTTGCCTTCCTTTTTCAATCCTAACCTAAGTGTAGTGGACCTCTCCTACAATTCCTTCACTGGAGAAATTCCTACAAGCTTACAAAACCTTACTCAGTTATTTCTCCTAAATTTACAAGAAAACTCTCTCTCCGGACCCATCCCTGATCTGAAGCTTCCAAGTCTGAGACTGTTAAACCTGAGCAATAATGAACTGAAAGGTCCAATTCCTCACTCGCTCCAAATATTCCCGATCAGTTCATTCTTGGGGAATCCTGAATTATGCGGGGCACCCTTAGATAATTGCACATTTCCTCCTCCACCAACACCCTCACCAGAACTGCCTTCAACACCACCGTCTGGGCATCATGACAGGAAGCTGAGCATAGGGTTCATAGTTGCAGTTGCTGTTGGAGGATTTGCAGTACTGATGCTAGGTGTGGTTGTGTTGGTTGTGTGCCTTTCAAAGAGGAAGGGCAAGAAAGAGAGTGGTGTCGACTACAAGGGTAAGGGGACTGGTGTCAGGAGCGAGAAGCCGAAGCAGGAGTTCAGTAGTGGTCTCCAAACTGCTGAGAAGAACAAGTTGGTTTTCTTGGATGGTTGCGCCTATAACTTTGACTTGGAAGATCTACTAAGAGCTTCTGCAGAAGTCTTGGGCAAGGGGAGTTATGGGACTGCCTACAAAGCTATACTCGAGGATGGCACTGTCGTGGTTGTCAAGAGGCTAAAAGATGTCGTGGCAGGGAAAAGGGAGTTTGAGCAGCAGATGGAGCTGGTTGGGAGGCTGGGCAAACATGCAAACCTTGTCCCACTTCGTGCTTACTACTATTCTAAGGACGAGAAGCTTGTTGTCTACGATTACATTGACACCGGCAGCTTTTCTGCCATGCTGCATGGTATGTTTTCATTACTACATATCCCTTGTAGATGTTAACTGTATGATGGCTGGTGAGAGAACATAACTAGAAGCCAACATTGCTGAAGTTCTAAAATAACTGTTGTTGTTAACTACAGAACTTGCTATATCCATGCCATGTTAGATACTCCCTCCGATCCAAAATAAGTGTCGCAATTTTGAACTCGGTTAGTTCAAAACTGTGACACTTATTATGGATCGGAGGAAGTAGTTAACATCTAAAATAATGACATTTAGATGGCAACCTTTTTTTGTTGCAATAGAAGCCAACATTGCTGAAGTTTTAAAATAACTGTTAGGTTTTGAATTACAAAACTTGCTATATCCATGCCATGTTAGCTAGCATCTTAAATTATGGCATTTATTTATATGGTAACCTTTTTTTTACAATAGAGCAAAAAATACGACATGAATATATTCCACTTGCTTGAATTGAAGCTGCATCGATCTTTATTTTCCATAGATTAAGATTTTCATGCTAAGAAACATAGCCTGTGTTAAACAAAATCTTCATATTTAACTGTTATATCGTTAGTATCTCTTATTAAATTGTTGATCAACAGGTATTAGAGGTGTGGCTGAGAAGACCCCATTAGACTGGAACGCCAGGGTGAAGATTATACTTGGAACAGCATATGGCATTGCACACATCCACGCGGAAGGTGGCGCGAAGCTGACCCACGGCAACATCAAGTCAACCAATGTCCTCGTCGACCAGGACTACAATCCCTACGTCTCAGACTACGGCCTGAGCTCTCTGATGAACTCTCCCGTCAACGCGTCCCGCGTTGTGGTCGGTTACCGCGCTCCAGAGACCATCGAGAACCGGAAGAACACGCACAAGTCCGACGTCTACTGCTTCGGCGTCCTCCTCATGGAGATGCTCACGGGGAAGGCGCCACTCCAGTCTCAGGGGAACGACGACGTGGTGGACCTCCCGCGGTGGGTGCAGTCGGTGGTCCGGGAGGAGTGGACGGCCGAGGTGTTCGACATCGAGCTGATGAGGCAGCAGAGCATCGAGGAGGAGCTGGTCCAGATGCTCCAGATCGCGATGGCGTGCACGTCGAGCCCGCCGGAGCGGCGCCCGGCCATGGAGGAGGTGATCAGGATGATCGAGGGGCTCCGGCAGTCCGCTTCGGAGAGCCGTGACTCGTCAGATGAGAAGTTCAAGGACTCCACCAACCCGTCGTCGTCGGTGTAGCTGTCTCTCTAGGTTGTTTGTTCGCCTTCGGGTTGCGGATCATTGGATTTGTTAGGTGATTTGTGATTGAGTTCATGCTGGACATCAGGTGCAACCTCACTAAGCTAGACTGAGCATTTGTAGTTGCATTGAGACTCTGTATCTTGGCAAATGTAGAGTTTTCCATTGGGAGATTTCATTGAGTTGCTATAACTGTTTCATTGTTGTGCTAAATTCTAGTTGTGGCAAGTAAGACCCTTTCATGTCTTTGCCTTCCAGAGCAGGAAACGAACACCTGGTCGGCATCACCGCCCCATGCTGGCACAAGAAACCAGCAATTAGGACTTGCCTTACCTCACCAGGGAGGATGTTAGGAACATCGCCGTAGTGGTTGCACTTGCACCGGCTGTTGTATGGACACCGACAACTCTTAAAGCCTGCAAGCCGCCGGTGTCGACCGGAGAGGCTGCTGGGAGGCGGATAGGGGAGGGAGGAATCAAAAGGGTCTCAGATTGAAATGTATCTATGTATGAATATAATCGAGACGGACTCTCTCTCTCAAACCAGAAACTTTTTGATACACGGAGCAGAAGAACCGAAGTACCCGATTTAGCCCCTACGTATACCTGCAGAGCACAGATCGAATCCGGGACGGTTTATGTGCAGAGGAAATTAACGATTGCACCTATATATGCACCTTCTTGTCGAGCACCATAATTGCGCCGTACGTGAACATAGGATCTGCTGTGTTGTTCGCATCCCACACACCGACGCTGGAGGGAAGAGCACTCCGAGGTGAGCTAATTAAGCTGCACGTACTTGTATCGATCGACCTAGATCTTCGTCGATTTTCTGATAATCCGTATAGAAGGACGAATTCGTAATTTGATTTTGAGTTTAAGGTTCTGGAGCATTATACGAACAAAGTAGCTAGATTGTTAGTATCAGGGGTACGGCTTTGGATGGTTGTCAGGTTTGACTAGCTGTGATTATGTGCCCTATGGCCAGGTAGTATTAGTTCAAACAGCATGATCGATGCTGTTCTGTGATTTCTAGCCGGTACAGGTCTTAGCTGAAACTAATCAGACAGTTAGAGATTGTTGATGTATTAATCCAGAAGAAACAAGTGAAT
Organism: Poa pratensis; assembly: GCA_947311845.1. Classification (NCBI taxonomy): domain Eukaryota; kingdom Viridiplantae; phylum Streptophyta; class Magnoliopsida; order Poales; family Poaceae; genus Poa; species Poa pratensis. The sequence continues at coordinate 33,382,489 of CAMZMU010000091.1, read as the reverse complement.
CCGCAGACACTCGGAACTAATTAAATTCTGCATGTTTGGCAACCAGAAACTGAAGTGAGCATTTACATTGTTCGTCCTGCGAATTTCAGGTTATTCTCGACTCGTATACTCCTGACACGGGAGGCGGAGATGACACTCTAGGTATATGGTCCATCTGATTAGTTCAATTGATCCATACTCTTGGTGACCTCTATTTGACGTATCTGGTTCCCGTTCCATGCTACAGATGATCAAATAGTAGAGAAGGAAACTGACGAAGACTATGGACATGTGCTTAAATAGTTGCCCACTCACCATGTTTTCAAACCCCTTTGAACCATGCAAAGCGCCATGTTTTCTTTCCTTTAGATTTTCTGTGCGTTGTAACATCTGACCTTGGCTCTTTTTTGTTGCAGCTACTGGGCCGATTGTTCAGAAGTCTTGATAAAAACCATCCAGGTCTTGCCGAGAGGAGGCAGAATCCAATTTTCAGGCCTCCTGGCGTTCTTAGGGAGGGCACAAACAAGACGGTGTTCGTCAACTTCATGGACGCGTGTGAAAGGTGTGTCTCTATATAGATTTGCTTGTACAATTCACTTCACCAGTTGACGGTGTTTATCACAAACTAACTGTAGATCACATGTGTCCAGGATGCACAGGCAACCTAAACATGTGATGGATTTCCTGCTTTCTGAAATGCGAACAAGTGGATCACTTGATGGGCAGCAGAGGTTGGTAGTCAAAGGAAGGTTTACTCCGAGAGGCTTTGAAACACTCCTAAAGAGATACACCAGTAAGTATCTTATCTAGAAATATTGCTTTAATGTTTGATGAGTCGATGTGCACTTTGGTCACACATCTGGATAACGGGTATAACGGGTCACACAACTGAACAAGTAGGTGCATTTTGGTCACAAACGGGCCACGTCATCCCGTTTTGGACCAGAACTTTTCAGAAAAAACCCCAGAGTAATATCACGAGGGTCGTATTGCAAAAAAGTCATCTTCTTCCCTGCACGCCGCCGTCAAACTCTGGCAGCCACGCCGCTGGCTTCATCCGCGAGCTGCCCCCACCGCCGTCTCCCCCTGATCCTCCCCTCATGCGCCCGCTCGGAGCCCCACCTGGCTCGCGTCGAAGTCCGCCGCCGTCCGCAAAGGCCGGCACCGAGCAGCCGTCCGCCGCCGTCCGGAGCAGCGCCTCCGTCCGGAGCCCCACCTGGCTCGCGTCGAAGTCCGCCGCCGTCCGCAAAGGCCGTCACCGAGCAGCCGTCCGCCGCCGTCAGCGGCAGAGGCCGGCACCGAGCAGCCGTCGAGAGGCGACGCGGAAGACGAATCCGCAGAGGCCGGCACCACCGCGCCATCTCCGGCGCCGCTCGTGGTAGGCTGCCGGAGCACTGCTCCTCTCGTGGCTCACCGACCGCTTACGCTCCGGCGCGACGAGGGCCTGGACACACCGCCGGCGCAGTGCCTCTCCAGTCGAGCTCGTCGTCCGCACGTGGTGTAGGGCAGGTGCACGAGTAGGAGGGCTGCGCCGGGGGTGGAAGCGGTGCGGGCGCCCGGGGTTGGAGGGCTGCGCCGGCGGCTGGGGCTGGAGGGCGGCGCCGGCGGCCGTGGCTGGAGGGCGGCGCCGGCGGCCGGGGCTGGAGTAGCATTCCGTGGAGAAGATAGAGTGCTGACGTCAGCGTGATGTCACCCTTTTTCTTTTTCCGAAAATCATTTCTATTTGCAATATTGACCCTCATAATATAACACGGGGGGTTATCTGAAATGTTTCAGTCCATAACGGAATGACATGCCCCGTTTGTGACCTGCGTGCACCCACTTGTCAAGATGTGTGACCAAAAAATCCCGTTATCCAGATGTGTGACCAAAGTGCACATCGACGACGAGATGAGTGACCACCAGTGCAATTAACTCATGTTTGATGGATGCCATTGTGCGGTACAAATGAGGTGTTCCCTTTTGTACGCATGTGTGCTGAACTGTAGGGAGGGATATGGTGGTAATTTAGTTACCTCTTTTGTGCCTATGAGTTGCATTTGGTTTCCTAAGGGTTATCCTTAACATTTGACTCATAAACTTTTCAGACAAGTATGTGATTTGCAATGGATGCAAATACCCTGATACCACTCTATCAAGGGAAAGTCTGCGTTGAAAGCAGGTTACAGTTTTCTTCCACCCATGTTTTTAGCCTGTGATGAGTACAGAAATCTGATAGTACTTCCAACATGTTGAGGCTACCATTGTAATAATCATTTTTAAAATTAAATGCTCCCTGTGTTTCTATTTTTTCCTTCCTCATCCAGACTTTTGGTTGCAAACTTTCAATGAGCTCTATCTTCTCTGTGTAGTGTGGTTTCTCGAGGTCGGTGGATCCAATCAAGGCTCGAGTTTTCCCACAGGTTGATCGTCGCTGGGCCTGAAGAACAATGGTCAAAAGTCTTGATCGTCTATCTTGAGAGCCTGGTGTAAGAAGATACTCTGAACGATAGCCATCCATTGTGGCGACTAGTTTTGTACTGTGCTTTGGTGTAGCCATGTGTTTTCCTCTTTCTTTTCGCGTCATGTGTGAATATAGATAGTTTCCAACCTTTCATAGAGTTGTGTTGAAACACCCAATGAAATCGCAACTTTTCCCACTACCCGATTTTACAGGGAGCACTCCGTAATTATAGTTTAAAAACCAGACCGGTCAAGCGACTGATTCACTAGTTCACCGCCAGCTCAGGTGGTTCGAGATCAACAAAAAAGATTTTTTTAGTTATCTTTTAATTTCAAGAAAAGTTGACATCAAATCCCTACATATTGAATCTGCTTTAATACTACTCCTAGGTCACAAGAGGAATGATGCGCAGGTGTTTGTGGAGCATGTGTGGACTCACGTAGAAAACCAATAGTTCTATCTTTTTTTTTTCAGTTTATTTGCTTGTGTGGTCAATGTATAAAAATTTATTGTGTAACCAAATCTTGTTCATTTGATCGTGTGAAGTATTTTATTTGCTCCAGTCAATTAGATGTATAGAATAGCTGAAAATGGACAAAATATTGAAAGTAGGGGAATAAACGGACATAGCGGACCAAACGGAAAAAAAATACGCGTGTCTGCCGCAGCGCCACACCACCCAAACGGAGGGAAATGGGCATTTTTGTATCCATTTTAGGTTAGCTCGTTGGTGTTGCCCTAACAAGGGCCACCCCTTAGGCCACCCCCAACCGAGGCCCGCAAACAGACCAGAGGCGTCCGATTTTGTCCGAACGGATAAGGGAGGGCCTCCAACGGGCCGCCGCAAACGGACAAGTGTCCCAAGTTTGGTCCAGGTTTGGCGGAGGCGCGTGTCCTCCCTTGTCCGCCTCTGGCCCACCTGATGCATGTAAAATGCATACATGAACTTTGCATTATATTACTTATATTTCAATCATATTTGCATCATATAAGGGTTATATCATTATTTTATATTGATTTTTGGGAATATTTCATAGTTTCCCTATTTTTCTGGAATTAACCCTGCACTGGCAGAAAACCCTATTTTCTATATTTTGATGTTTCAGTGACCCAAACGACGTCCAAATGATCTGATATTTCACGAGCATCAGTTTTTGGAAGGAACGAAGCGTAGGAGTGAAGGAAGCGAACAAACGGATACCCGAGGGCCAAAAGAGGTGGGCCCACGTGGCCAGATTCCTTGGCCGCGTGGGACCCCCTAACTTGGGCCTCGAGCCTCCGATGCCGTCGATCTTCTTCCCCGAGCCTCCGTCTTGACCTAAAAACGACTATAAAAATAGTCCCCCGACGGCTTTCGGAGGGGAGCGCCGCAGAAACACAAAACCACGAAGCAGAAGACCTGGAGCTGCAGATTGGAGGGGGAAAACTCCGGCGAGGCGCTGCCGGGGTCGTCTCCATCTTCTCCAACATCTCCACCGTCATCACCATGATGAAGGGGGAGTAGTCCACCCCCTGGACTTTAGGTTTGTGGTGCTAACTTGATCTAATCTCTCTATGTATGATCATTGTTGAAGTCCATATGATGTGCCTTGCATAAGTATGGATCTATCTATGTAATTCCTATGGTGGATATTGTGGTATGAGATGATATTTTTTATGCATTTACCGTTGTGTTGGATCTTTTATGACTTGTCATACTTTGGAGATATTTTATGATGCATGTGATGATTCGATTTATGCATAATGCCTTATTTATCCATGTCATGAGGTGATTGACACAACCAAGTGTAGATAGATGAGAGAGATGTGGTCATGCACACGGAATATGAATCATTGCACTAGTGTTTAGAATATTGTCCATTATGAAGTATGATGTATGTAGGTACGGGATGGCCGATGTGACAACGGCATATGTACTGGAGAGAATTCCTTCTGTGACACTGGCTTAAAACATCGTTCCTTATTTGACACTACTAAATATTTTCTTCCCTGTATGACTCTGAGAAGTTTTTCTTTCCTCTGCTGACACTTTAGTTCATTTTCTGCGTATGCAAAGACCCTTTTACCCCTGGCATAGTATCAGCCATTTGTGCCCAGAAATCGGAATCAGCTAGCACAGAAAATCAAAAATAGGAAGGACGTCGGGTAGGCTGCCGGACGGCCGGGCGCGGCTACGGGCGAGCCGGGCACGGCCTCGGGCGAGCAGGGCGCGGGCGCCGCCGGGCACGGCCGGCGCGGCCACAGCAAGGGCGCCACCGGCGCGGCCCCGTCGCGGGCGCGGCCTCGAGCGGCCACGGGCATGGCCTCGGGCGAGCAGGGCGTGGGCGCCGCCGGGCACGGCCGGCGCGGCCACGGCTTGGGCGCCACCGGCGTGGCCCCGTCGCGGGCGCGGCCTCGGGCGGCCACGGGCGTGGCCTCGGGCGAGCCGGGCACGGCCTCGGGCGAGCAGGGCGCGGGCGCCGCCGGGCGCGGCCACGGGCGTGGCCTCGGGCTAGCCGGGCGGCGCGGCCACGGGCGAGCAGGGCGCGGGCACGGCAAGGGCGCCGCCGGCGCGGCCTCGGGCGGCCACGAGCGTGGCCTCGGGCGGCGCGGCCACGGGCGAGCCGGGCTCGGCCTCGGGCGAGCAGGGCGCGGGCACGGCAAGGGCACCGCCGGCGTGGCCTCGGGCGAGCCGGGCGGCGCGGCCTCGGGCGAGCAGGGCGCGGGCGCCGGCGCCGCCGGGCACGGCCGGCGCGGCCACGGCAAGGGTGCCGCCTGGGGTCGTGCAGCTGCAGCCCGCCGCTGGAGGCCGGCGCGCCGCCGCCCCGTGCCTTCCCACGGATATGGATAGAGTTGACTTCATACGAGAGGGTAGTTTCGTCCGCAGTGTTATGAAAGGAAAGAAAAATTGGACAAAGACATGTAGGGAAGAAAAAATTTAAGAGTGTCAAATAAGGAATAAACTTTTAAGGCAGTGTCTCAGAAGGAATTTTCTCTATGTACTGAGTGACACAATACAGCCCAACATCCTTTATCTGGGGGTAAAAAGGAAGAAGTATGATGTGGGAGTGACAACAAACCACGCTAGCCTTACGAGGGTGACCTAGCAACACAAATGATTATTTTCTTTCAACTATGTGTTTTAGGACATGTAGCCGTCATAGAAGTTTACCATTAAAGCATGACAATTGTGTGTACTTTTTATCTATAACATGATAATCACCATAGATGGGAGAGAGGATTGAGTGAACCCATGAACCCATGTCCATTGTTCCTATAAGAGAAAACCTTTGTCTTGTCCTCTTGCATTGAAGAGGATTGGGACACTTTTACATTCTTGTTTTGTTACATTAAACTTCCATCCATTAAATCAACCATCTTGTTCTTTAAACTTGTTTAGTGCATAATCAACTAAAACTTGTGACACTTTAGTTGTAGGGAATAGATAACTTTTCCTTCTTGCTCCTGCGGATCGATACCCTACTTCCACATTGAGAGGTGCTACAGTGATCCCCTGCTCTTGGGGGTTATCAAGTACTTTTCTGGCGCCGTTGCCGGGGAGCGTAGCGCTTAAGTTTCTATTCTTGTGTGCACTAGACTTTAGATTTATTTTATCTTGTTTTATATCTTACAATCATCTAAGCTTGGGGAGGTTCCTTTAAACTTGTTTGGTTGTGAGTTTCTCATTAGCTTTACTTTTAGTTATGTATCAGTTTATACTCTCCTTATTTGAAAAACACAAAAAAATTAGTTCATTTGTTATGTTCGTGGAATGTATGAGTCACGTACTTATGCAACCCCCTATGGTTGGATCAATTAATGTTGATCAAAAAAGGTTTATAATGGAAGCATTAAATGTAATTGGCCATGGATTATGTGATAGGTATAATGTATCTTGCTGCATAGATCAATATCCTAAGCATCTTAATTTTCAATGCAAGCTTGAGAGTATGCCTATAATTGCCTCTTACCATAATAATGAAATTATGACCACTGATATGAAGGCAGCCGAGGAATTTACTATTGTAATGGGAATTCTTGAGATAGTTATGTTTAATATAGATAAAGCTCGTAGCCTCACACCAAGACTTGCTACAACACTTGAACAACTCTTGAAACTCTTTTGTAAGAATACCTATATCCTTGAATATTATAACAATCTTGTTGCTATCAAGGAGAGATCTAATGGCTTGCAGGAACAAGAAGAATATAGAGAAGAGGAAAAGGTATTAGAGGATTGCCCATATCCTTACTCACCATGCTATTTTGATTCTGATTCTGATGATGATCAACACATTCAAAATGATATTATTATTGATAATAGCTTTGAAAGTGATGAGGAATTTGGTTTAGATATTCTATATGATAATGCTTTAGATGATGGTCCTATTTGAGAGCTAGGATCAAACAATAGTGATTTGCTGTCCAGAAAACAGATTCCTAAGCTTCACTGCGAAGAATGTTAAAAATCACAGAAGAGGAATTTTGACCTGATATTTTACGACAGCAATATTCAGTTGTTATTACACATTTCATTAGTTCAAAGTTTTCTGATTTGAGCAACATAAGTGCCTCTAAAAATTCGCTCCTTTCAGGCTGTCCAGTTTTTGACAGATTCTGTTTTTATTTTGCATTAGTCTCATTACTATGTTTTGTGTGGTTCTTTTGATCAAAGAGCAAAACATAACCTTAGTAACAGTAGTTAATGTTTAGAATCAACTCATTATATGTCTTTGCTGTACCTATGAGGATTTAATTTATGGAGACACTAACCCCTCTAATCAAGTTTTATGTTGAGTTTTGTGTAAAGAGAATTTTCAAGTGGAAGAGTTGAGGGTGATGAACAAAGATCAAGAGAGACAAACACTCAAGCTTGGGGATGTTACCCCTAGACTCACCCAACATATATCAAATAAGGACAAGAATTCAAGCTTGGGGATGCCAAGCCACCTCACTCCAACCATCTTGATATCAAGTAAGAAGCCTAGCTACATGGCTATAAAGAAAGCGCTTTACGGGAGGCAACCCGGTTGTTTTTATTTTTGATTTTCTTTGTGTCCTCTTGCTGTAACAAGAGACTTAGTTTTTAATTTTGTTTCTGGAATTTTTAATAAAGTGCCAAGTTTTACCGTTTTGGTTTGAAAAAGTTGCTATTTGTATTCGGAGATTTTATTCCAGCACGAATCTGTGCACGGTATGATTTTTCATTTCTATTCTGTAACTCCGAATGAGCTGAAATTTGAACTGTAATTGCAACTTTTCATCCTCTGTAAGCGTGAATTTTTTCAGATTTTTTCGACATATTTAAGTAGGGTAGAAAAATGCGTTTTGCTGCTGCTGTTTTTCTGGACAGATTCTGTCCCATTTTGTTTGATGCATTCTTTGAACTTTTAACTTGAATCTTTTTATCCAATTGAGTTTATAAGTAGGCATACAACATTATATACTTTCTGGACATTTTCACATTTTTGTTTAAGGATTTTATGCAGCAAGCAATTCATTTGTCTATCACTACTAATGTCACCCCACAGAAAAGAGATGGGAGAAACGGTGTTTTGAAGTTTTTTCACAGGGATTAGAGGAGATGCACCAAGAGTTATCCAAGGATGGTGAAGACCATAAGCTTGGGGATGTGAAGACAACCCCATTGGACCAACACACTCTCGGTTTGCACACGTCTAACTTCTGTTTTTCGATCAATGCACTTTATCGCATAAACTTGGAGCGTCTTTTATTTTTTTATTTCGGTTTGGTTTTTTTTGTGAGACCACCACTTTTCATTTATTATGAGAGAGCTACTGGAAATTTGGGTTGAATTAAGTTGGATGCTATTAAAAAGATTGGGAAAGGGATGTTTGAGTTGATTCAAAAAGATACATATAGTTGCATGATTCATGTGCTTTTTAATGAGTATTAATTTGCAAGTGTTTTATCAAGAGCTATCTTTTATTCATGTTTTGATGCTGAATGTTACTTTACTTTGTTTAACATGGATTGATTAGTTCTATGGACACTTATGCATGCATTTAGACGGTCAACTTTCTCCCTTTTGCTAGCCCAAAAATTCCAACAAGTAAAAACTTGTTTTCCAACACCTTCAACCAAAGTTTTCCAGTGAGTCCACCATATCTACCTATTAGCTTATGCTATTCCGAGTATGTTTATCATGTTATATTGTATTATCTATTTCCAAATTAAAATGCTTATGTTATTGATTGTTATGGGAAAAGTTGGTTAAAAAGCTCTAGAGGAGCACAAAAATAGTGCGTACAAAAATGAACTGATCACCTCCCACGAGAACAGAAAAATTAGGGAGCACAAAAATAAACTGATCATGGGAAAATGGTGCGTACATCTAAACAGACACGTTTTATATAACTATATAGACATAAGTTGTACAACCCATTAAATCTAGTTGTACAACTATATAGACACAGGCTGTACAACTATACAGATACAGGTTGTACAACTAACAGATTGTACAACTAACGGGTTGTACAACTAAAGAGACACAAGTTGTACAACTACACAGACACGGGTTGTACAACTAGACAGACACAGTTTGTACAGACACAAAATGTACAACTATACATGCACAGGTTGTACAACTACGCAGACACAGCTTGTACAGACCACATGTTGTACAACTATACAGACACATGTTGTACAACTATACATAAACGGAAGTAAAAAAAAAGTTCGTCAAAACCTATCAATATGGGATCTAGTTTTGAAGATCTCGACGCGAGGAGCTCAAAAGTGAAAACGGTTCGTAATTTGGATAAACGGTTCTCAAGATATTTCATTTTTTAAAAACGAATCTGAAAATAAATGCACATACAACTCTCCGCACGGGAAACAGAAATCCCACCAAAACTCTCTCGTGCTGCCACTTGTCACATATTCAAGCACCCACGGGGACCGCGTGCAGGGAGAAACTGACACTTATCATCACATCACGGTCCGCTGGGTTGACACATTTTGGTTCCCTTTGCGGGCCGCGGTTGGAGGTCACGGGCTTCTTTTTTCCCGAGAAATCTTTGAACGGGCTTCCAATGCAATCGTCTCTGTGTTTGATGCACACGCAGGCCCACCTCACACACTTGGCTCCACTGCAAGTTCTCTGTTTGTTTGTTTTTTTTGACTCCACTGCATCTTTCTTCGCTGCGCCACACTGCCGCCGGCGAGTCTCTGACCGCCGCCGCCCCGTCCCTGCCGACCATGCGGGGCCCGCAGCACCCCCACTGCACGCGGGACCATCAGGCGGGCGCTCTCCTCCTCGTCGCCGTCACCTTCCTCCTCACCCGCCTCCTCTCCCCTCCTCCGCCCTTCCCCACCTCCCGCTCAAGCTCCGCAACGCCGGGCCCATGGCCTGACCTAACTCCCCACCACGACCACCTCCGCGTCTACGTCTACGAAGAGGACGAGATCGACGGCCTGCGCGCGCTGCTCCGCGGACGCGACCACACCGTCTCCGCCGCTACTTGCCTCAAGGGCCAATGGGGAACACAGGTACGCGCTCACGCTCCATACGGGATCTCCCACCGCCTCCCTCTCAACTCACGCCAACCCTTGGGCTGCAAATAATATGTCTTATTGTTGCTACGGCGGATGTCGTCCTCAATTGTTATTTTTATCTGTATAAACCTGGCATTCTTAGTTGCTGATGCCATAGCCCTCACGCCAATCATTTTTATTATCTCCCCACGATGACGATGATAGGTAAAGATCCACCAGCTTCTTCTTAAGTCAAGGTTCAGAACATTGGACAAGGACGAAGCGCACCTCTTCTTTGTTCCCAGTTATGTTAAATGTGTTCGCATGACCGGTGGTCTCACTGATAAGGAAATCAATCACACCTATGTCAAGGTATAACTAACTCCCTCAACAGAATTACTTCACTTCACTCATGTGTGTTTAGGTCTAACAAGTAACAAGAAGTTTCCTTCTTAACCGTGTTACTTTTCATTTACTTTTCATTCCTACAGGTCCTGAGTCAGATGCCATACTTCCGTAGATCGGGCGGGCGTGACCATATTTTTGTCTTCCCAAGGTACCACTTTACCTTTCAACACCCAAAATCACACAGATAGTTAGTATTGTATTTTGATTGAAGAAACATTTTCTTGTACACTTCATAAGATCATTGATGTTTTATGGATGATTTAGTGGTGCTGGAGCTCACCTGTTCCGCTCGTGGGCAACGTTTCTGAATCGATCCATCATCCTCACTCCAGAGGTACATAGCCACTTGTGTTGCTCCTCATATTTCTCCTTGTTCATTTTTTAATTGCTGCTAGTATAACTTATCCAAGTATTAGGAATTGCTTCTGGGGCTATCTTTGCTGTTTCATGCTTATAATAAGAGGGGCCACTAATTCAACAATGGTACAAGAGTTCATGCAATGTCATTGATGTCCTTTCAAGTATTAAATACAATTTGGACTGTAAATGTGCATATACATGTGGTACAATCATGGCACATGTTGTATTTGTTCTTTGCTATGCCATCTGATCTACGCTAGTGTTATATCGATCTGTGTGCTCAATGTTTCCCCAAATCCTAACACAAACAATGGCAGTTATGTGTGCTGGTCTAATTTAATGCATTTCATGAGATACCTGCAACTTGCTTGCAAATATTCTGCGGGCAATTGACTTGGCTGTTTAGTTAGTGCTGCAGTATTTGTCTTCCATATAACTCAACTTGCAAGTCACTTTGGTATCTTCTTACATAGCGACCCGCATCCTGTTAATAGGTGCATCTTCTTACATAGCAATCTGCGTTCTGTTTATAGGGTGACCGTACTGACAAACGAGGTATAAGCGCATTCAATACATGGAAAGACATTATTATACCTGGAAATGTGGATGATTCTATGGTGAAGCCTGATGCTCGTGCTGTCCACCCAATCCCATTAACGAAAAGGAAGTATTTAGCAAACTTCCTTGGTCGTGCGCAGGGAAAAGCTGGCCGCCTTAAACTGGTGGAACTTGCCAAACAGTATCCTGACAAGGTCTGCCTACCTTTTGTTATCCAAATACAGTTTAACATAATATTAAACTGCATGCATTCTGTGGGTTAAATCAAAAGTTATTATGGTAGTGTTCACAACTATATGATTCAGTTTCACTAATGAACTGACATATAACAGTTTTAAAACCTGGTATGCATTCTTAATTGCTAGTCCATCCTGCTCTATGGTCAGAGAATTAATCACTTGCATTGCAGCACATACATATTAGTATTCTAGGACGCTACCAGTAGTATTTTTGTAGATATGCCAGGTTAATTGTGCTTGCAAAATACTGTTTTATTTATTTTGCTAGTTTCATTTCTGTTTAAGGAAGCTTATACAAATTTTATCCAGACTGGATGTGTGTTTATTTTATGAACAGCTTGAGTCTCCAGAACTGAAGCTGTCTGGGCCTGACAAATTGGGAAGGGTTGATTACTTCAAACACCTGGGGAACGCAAAGTTCTGCCTAGCTCCTCGTGGGGAGTCCTCATGGACACTTCGCTTCTATGAGTCTTTCTTTGTGGTGAGCTCTTCCTCCCAAAAGAAGAATTTGAGTGCATACCTACACCTAGTATCTGAGTCAGCTGGTCACAATTTTGACGACAGGAATGTGTGCCGGTGCTTTTATCAGATGAAGTTGAGCTCCCTTTCCAGAATGTGATTGACTACACTGAGATATCGATAAAATGGCCATCGTCCAAGATCGGTCCTGTACTTTTCCAGTACCTTGAATCAATACCAGGTACACTCCCATTTCTCTCCTCTCCATTTTACCATCTTTGTAGCCTTGTTCCAGTAAGCATCCACGTTTTGGAATATTCACGCAGAGGAAAGAGTTGAGGAGATGATCGCCCGTGGGCGCGAGATGAGATGCATGTGGGTGTATAGCCCGGATACAGAGCCCTGCTCCGCGATGACCGCTATCATGTGGGAGCTTCAAAGGAAGGTCAGGCGATTCCATCAGTCTGCACAAACCTTCTGGCTTCACAACAGGTCAATTGTGAATCGAGATTTGGTGGAGTTCCACCAGTGGAGAACACCTGTTCCATTACCATGACACACTACTTTGCATATTGAATTGAACGGTCAATATTGTCTATGTATATTAAACAAGCTGATCCGTGGTAGATGTTTGAGGGAGGATGGCTGAGAAATTTGATTTATTCGTTATCACTTTAAGGATGGATGCCCCTTATTCCTTTTGTGAATTGTGGGTGGATACTTGTTGAGAAGTCACTGTTACGTCGACAAAGATTGCGACGTATTTGTAAGGAAAGTACATTTAATTGCCAAAAGTATCGCCACTCTTTGCAAAACTATTCTTTTTTTTGTAAAATGGTATATATAAGAAAATTATGAAGTACTTTTTTGTACGGGGACTATGAAGTACTGCAAAGGAATAAGCAGAAACTGAAGGAAGGAAGCCCAAGTCTGGGCGACAAGGAAAAGCCAAGCCGGCCTCCCTCTATGTTTCTTCCAATGGTGAGTTCACGTCTGCTTTTTCGGTTTACTGATGGTTATGGCTCCTCACTTCTGTCGATTTCCACCCAGCCCATGTGTTTGGCCTATGAGTAAAGAAACCGATGGTGTTTCCAACGTTTTGTTGTAAACATTTTTTTAATGATGAAATGTCCTCTTTTGCTGCTATTGTTTCGTTTTTTCCATCATCCAAACTTTTGGTTGCGACTGTGGAATGAGCCCTGCCTCTCCTGTGGCTAGTGTGAAGCCCTGAGGTCCGTGGCTGCAATCAAGGCTGGATTTTCTCACAGGTTGATCGTCGCATGGCCTGAAGAACACTGGTCAAAACTCTCGATCGTCTATCTCAATAGCCGACTTCGTGGTGAAGGCAAAATTTGCCATCCATTATGGCGACCATTTTTGCACTATGCCCTGTGTAGGTGTAGCCATGCGTTTCCTTTTGCGTCATGTGAATGTGCATAGTTTCAAATTTATCACAGGGTTGTGTTGCAACACCCAACGAAATCACACCTTTCTAATTTTGTAGAGGCATATTGCTATTGCTCTCTATTTTCATTACAATAAGGCCCCGTTTGGAACACATGAATTAAAAACATAGGAATACGAAAATTACAGCAATTGAGGTGTCATGTTTTCTAGATTCCGAAGTAAAACCACAGGAAAATTTCTAAAGTGTCGTTTTCCTCCAAAATTCCTATGAAATGAGCTATTCCATAGGAATTCCAAAAGAATCTAGCATTCTTATTCCTTTGTTCCAAACGGTGCCGTAGGAAAGTTTCCTAAGGAATCCTATCCTCCAAGATTCCTACATTTTTCCTTTGTTCCAAACGGGACCTAAGTTTGATATACTACAAGACTGCCAAAGAATAAGGTATATACTATCATACATGCCATAAATTACAGTGAACGAAAAACAAACGAGATCAAAATTGCCGGCGCGTTTGGGGCGCGACGAGCTCCGCTAGTCTTGCAGCCTACCTAGAGGAGGAGGGTTTCAGTTCCTGGAGGAACGGCGCGGGCCTGACGTAGGTGAATCCCGCAAAGTTGCCTTGCCCACCGCCGGCTGTCACGGGGGTGGCTGCGGGGGAGTCCAGCACGGACGTGTTCGTCCAGCACACGTCGAAGTTAGCGATGCATGTAAGTCCGGCGACGTCTGGCCGGAAGCTTGGCGGGATCTCCCGAGCGTCCAGCTTTCTCCAGTTGATCGGCTTGAACCACTTGTGGTTCTTTATCTCATCGCTGCCACCAGGCCCGGTTCCCAGCCGCTTGCCAGCTTCTTTGTGGAGCAACTGAAATGTACAGGGGGTTGGATTTTCTCTTTTCAGATAAAAAGGACACAGTAACTAAAATCTTAGCTACTAGGTACTTTTTTAGAGAAGCCAGCTTGTACTTTATAGCAAGTCTACTGAATTTCAGATCAAAACAACACAAAAACTAAAACCTTTGAAGTTTTTACTTGATAGCACGTTCAGTTATATCCATTTGTTGTAATACATAGCAGAAATGTTTCCATTAACTTGCAAATGGTAGACACTTCAGTGTGTTCTCTTGCTGTTGTTACATGGTATGAGCGCTGCAAATAATGAGAGCAAACAAGTTTGAAAGCTTACTCCTTTCAGGAGTGAGTGAGCTTCACTAGTCAAAAACGAAGGAAGCTTCAACTTCTCCTTCACTATCTTCTGCTGAACTTTCTCCCTGTTACCGGCAAACGGGGGCTGCAATGTGTTGCAAAAAGCGGAAACTATAAGCATGCAAGACCTCTCTAATAATAAGCTTGCCATTCCATGCAAATATGCAACTCACCTTTCCCGTCAGCATTTCAAACAGGAGGATTCCTACACTCCACCAATCCGCGGCCTTATCATGCCCCTGGCCTTGAATAATTTCAGGGGCCATATACTCGAGAGTACCACACAGCGAGTTCGATCTGGTATTCTCACGGAATTCTTTCGCAAGGCCAAAGTCAGTTAGCATGGCCTGGAACAGCGGCACAAACAAACAGATGTCAGGCAACTGAAGAGGTGACAATATTGGATTGTTGGTTATCGTAAAGAATTCTTACATGGCCTTCAGCATCCAATAGGACATTCTCAGGCTTAAGATCTCTATGCATAATCCCATTAGCATGGAGGTGGGCTACAGCAGATATAATTTCAGCCATATAGATTCGTGCAAGTTCCTCCCTGTTAAATCAAAGCGTTTAGTTTAAAGGCATTTGCCATTATCTTTTGGCAAACAAACATACTAAGAAAAAGTGGAACAGCACCTAAACAATCCTTGCTTGTAGAGCTGGAAAAAGAGATGCCCCCCATTTATGAAGTCCAGGACTAGGTAAAGTCGATATTTGGTCTGCACAGGCAGAACACCGTTGGAATATTTCTACCAAGATTTGAATGTCAACACAGAGATAATAACATGGATACAAACGGCCTACCTGAAAGGAGTACCTCAGCTGCACTACAAAGGGATGGTCAATTTTTGTCAGTATGTCTCTCTCGGCTTTCATGTACGCAGAATGGTTTTTCTCCAATATCTTGTCCTTCCTCATAACTTTCATCGCATATATCTCTGAAGTACCCTTCTTCCTGACCTGAAAGACTTTCCCAAATGCCCCTTGGCCTACGAGCTTCAAGATTTCAAAGTCATCAAGCCCAACACCCTCATCCTCTGTCACAGCGTTATCAAACTCTTCATCACTGAACTGCTCTAGGTTAATTTCCTTTTCTTCTGTAGTACAGTCTTCAAGTTCTGATGACCCAACTGCTTTGTTTAGAGTGAGTTTGCTAAGTCCCAAGGAGCAGCTAACAAGTGATGATGGGCCAACAAGAGAATGGGACCGCTTGATGATGACATCAGGGTCATTATAAACCTCCTCACTGGACTCAACCGGAGCTGCGGGGCTGTCTGGACCAACAAAACAAAGGTTTGTTGACGTCTCGACTGGACTGGAACCAAAACATCAGAGAAATCATACTCAGCATTTTCAAAGGAGACAGCACTCGGGGGATCCATTGGAGAAGTATGTTTGTAGTAAGAGCCTGGGTCCTTGTGCAAGCTTTACTGGCAGAGAGGATGTCTGAGAAGAAACCATCTATCAAAGGCCTAAGCAGCCGAGGGTGGCAGCTCCAGGGAAAGTCTCCAACTTATCGAAACTAAGGACTTCTGCTACCTTGCATCCTAAAGGACGGAAAGTGATGCACTGCTGAGAACGAAGGCCTTGAGCAAGATAAAGTTTCCGCTAGGAATTGCCAAGTATACTGCGAAAAGGCAGAGCAAAACGATGCTGCTGCTCCCTGCTGTGTACGACTTGCTTGATGCCAATGTTCTTCCTGGACTCGTGAAATAGAAACCTAGAACGGACAATTGGACATAGAACATATAAATTGTTAGTATCTTCACTTAGTGAAATCAGTATAAAAAGGAGAGACAATTTCCAGGACAAGTATTAGATAGGGATACAATGTGCAAACGATCACAATTTAATCAAAAGTGTCTTTTGTGGGGAAGCTACTATAAGAATGGTAGTACAAATGGTTATTTTGGTCTGTTCTAAGAATAATTATCTTGCTACGATCTCAACCTTTCTATGACACCAGAATCACGTATGCCATGAAGCATGCAGCAAACAATATGTTGCAGGAAATTAGTATCTGGTCATCGACAAAACCAAATGAAAATCAATTGACTACTTGGACGATTTCAGTTCACATCGCCGACTACGGGCACCTCTCACCGGACACATCTGAAGCACCAACACATCAATCAACAAGCAAGCAGCCAATCTCAAAAAAAAAAAAAAGCAAGCAGGTAACTCTGCAGGATCGTCACTTACAAATACATAAGGTGCGTCATTAGCAATTCGAGCATCTTGAATGGGCTCATGTTGGATATTTTGATCTAGGCTAAACCTAGGTCAAGAATTTCGGCTGCTACAGTATAGTAACAGTGTTGCAACTGTAGCACGCAACAGTAAGTCGGTTTGCCCTGATTGGGGGCACACACTCTATCCAGCTGACAGGTGGGTCCCCCTGTGGTACTGTGCATGTTTATAAATAAGGGGTGCTCCTTCGGGAGAAATCAAGAGAAAGAAAGAATTCTCACTCTCACCCCTGCTGCCCAATCCAGCCTAGCACAGGAACCATGGGAAGGACTTTCCTGCACCTTCCTCAAGCTCTAGTAGCTACAGTGAAGGTGAAGATGAGTTGGGCTTCCTCCGTGAAGCCCTAGATGTTGTATCCAGCTAATTTCTACAATTTTGAGGTGTGTTTGTTCCTACTTTATCTCAGTTGTGGCTCCATTCTTGAACTAGATGATCTTGAGGTTTTACAACATTGGTATCAGAGCCTCTAGGTTCAAGTTTGAGCCCTATTATGCTCAAGTTCTTGCTTGATCTGTTTTGTTTCATGCTTGATCTATTAAGGTTATGTCAAGTATCAAGCTGTTTTTCCTGTTCATATCTGATCCAATTTATTTAGCCCTAAACTGATCAAGTTTCTAGTCCTAACAGATCACATGTTGATCAAGGGTTCCATTTTTAATGATAACTAAAGGGGATCAAAGCATCTGATGCAAGTCTAAAGCAAAATCCCCAATTTTCTGGAACCCTAAAATTGAAATTCCCCAATTTATCTTATGTTTTTAGGCTTGAGGCTTCGGTTTTATGTATGAATCAAAGGGGAACTAAATTAATTTGAAGCAAACACTAAAGGATTTCCCCAAATCCGAAACCCTAGCCTGTTCAATTTTATGAGCTCCTTCTCTGTTAATGTTATAATTTCGGTTAAAAGTTCAAAGTGGGGATAAAGTGATTTGAAGCAAACCCTAAAGAAAATCCCCAAATTCCGAAACCCTAATTGAGGAAATTCCCCATTTTCTGATGAACCCTAACCCTAAATCAAGAACTAAAGGGAGTGGTGGACGATTACCTTATGGATCTTGTCGCCGTCACTGGCCATGGCGGCGAAGAGGTCGACCTCTTATGCTTGCGGATGCGCTCGGGCTCCTGCCGGAGCGTCTTGCCGTTCATCACACCGGGCAGTGGCTGCGCCTCCTCGCTCGCTTGTCGGTGATGGAGACCAGCACCCGTGCCGGAGCTGACGAAGGCAGCCGTCGCCGCCGCGGGGACGCTCGCGCGTGTGCACGGCCGCCTCGCAAAGAGCGCCGCCCAGAGCCGCTCGACGAAGCTGCGCTCTAGCCAAAGCCGAACGCAGTTCCGTCGAGAGGGCCTGGACGACGCCGACGCCTTCTCCCTGGTTGCGCGATGCTTGCCACCGCCGCCTCTCTAGTCTCTCGTCGCCGTTCGGGAGCGGAGAAGAGGAACGCAAAGTGGATTAGGGTTCGCGGGGGCGGCGGCGTCGCGCTGGTCCTATCCAGTCGCGACCGCTCCCGGCCATCGGATCGGCATCCGACGGCTCGCAGCGCTTCTGCGATAAATGGGCCAAGGCCCAAAGGGGATCAGGGGGAGTTAAGAGTTGGGCTGAGTTTTCGGCCCAGTTTGGCTGATTATGCTGAAAAAAAAAATTTTGGGGCTGCAATAAATAATGTTCAGGGCTATTTTTCCTGCATAAATTATTATGCTTATTGTTTTAATTAGCTGTTTTATGTATTAATTATGCTCTTATGTGTTATGTTAAGTTATTTTATTGACTTAGGCAATAAAATTATGTTTTGGGGCTTTTATGTTATTTCTCCCTTATGATCAATTATTTGAATAAAGCCCTGGAACAATTAGTTTTTGTTGCTCAGAATAATTAAGTTTTGTTTTTTGTTATATCATCATGCAATTATGTGCCATATTAAGTCACTTTTAATGTGTTATATTATGCTTAGTAAATTCTTTTGTGGCATTAGAATTATCATGACAATTATTGCTATCATGATGTCATAATGTTTCTGCTGCAAAATTAAATTAGTATATCCTCTAATTAAGTATGGCTTATGTCCGTCATTCTGGCCAAAGCTGATTGGCGGACATTTTGACCATGACATATTTTTTGTTGGTCTGGTTCGCTTCTGGCCAAAGCTGATGCGAATCAGATTGATGAAAGAAGTATATTATGTGAGGATTTATTTAAGTGTGGTTATTTTGACCACAAAATATTATTGATTCTTACCCATTTCTGGCTAAAGCTATTTTAGGTTCGATCAGTAAATAAAGTTCATAATGTTGATGCCTATTAAAGCATCCTATTCTTTATGCATCACAAGGCAATAAAGTTCATAATGTTAATGTCTCTCTTATTGCCGGAATAATTAACAGCATAAGGCAATTAAATGATAGCAATTATGTTTTACGGAAGGAGGAGCTTGAAATCACTCTAGTTGGGCTCTCCTTTATAATCCTCCTAAAATACCTAAAGAAGGTATTGCAAATTTTTGATGTACTGAAAAGGGATTATGATGATAAGGAAAACTAAGTGGGAGGATTCAAAATTAAATGGCCCTTGATCTGAGCAATATTTAAGTTTTGGGCATAAGAATATCTAAAGTTGACTTTTCATGGTTATATCTCACTGAACCATGGTATGTCAAGTAAAATTGCCCATCAATAAAGTTTCCGTCCTTAAGCCATGCATGTTATATGAAGTTGTTTCTATCGAATGTCTCTAATTAAATAAAGTGTGGTTTGTGTTTGTCATTCTGGCCAAACCTGATTGATGAACACATGATCACAAAATTTAGTTGTTCTGGTCCACGGACTAGTTCAATAAAAGTGTAAGAGACATGATACTAATTAAGTGTGGCTGATACTTATCATTCTGGCCAAAGCTGATTGATGAGTATCTGACCACAAAATTTTGCCGTCTTGTCCATTTCTGGCCAAAGCTGATGTGGGCTAGATCGGTGAAAGAAGTTTAAGAGGCTATAAAGTGTGACATGTGTTTGTTATTCTGGCCAAAGCTGATTAATAAATACTTGCTCGCAAAAGTTTGTTGTTCTGTCCATTTCTGGCCAAAGCTGATGTGGATCAGATCGACAAAATAAGTTTATGATCTGGGAAAGATTTCATGCATAAGGCTTATGGACATAATGCAATATGCCACAAATATTTAAGTACCTTCGGGAATTAAGGTAAAAGACGTCAATTGTCTTAAAATACGCTTCAGCTATTAAGTGCCTCTGTTTTATTCCCAGAAATCAACTGATGAAGTTTTCAACAATTATGATCATTAAGTTATCCCTAACTAAGTAATCTCCAATTATGATGGAACCAAAGGAAATTTTAGTTGGGGATTTAATGATTATTTTGGGATAGGTTGTGGCACGTGAATTCATTCTGACCAAAGTTGATTGGATACATGTGTCATTCCCTAAAGATTAATGTTTACATGAGGAATTATGTTCTACATGATCACTATAAAATATTTGTGATCATGAATTTTATCCCTATTGCTAATCTTTTTCAATTCAGCCATAATGTTTTCGGCTGATTTAATGCTTCTTTGAGAAATGAGTTAAGCTTACGTATATTATTGTTTCATGAGGTCATAAATAATGAAGTATATATAAAAATAATGAGCTCTCATTAAAGAAATTTTGATTATTAAAGTATTGATGAGAATCCAATGGATTTCTTGTCTATTGATGTTTATGGGAGCAAAACCCAGTAAGAATCTGGGGGAGTGTGCCAGTAAGGATCTAGGAAAATGATTTCCTAGTTTTTCATAATAAATTTTTCGGCATTAATGGAGAAGTAATTTGAAGAAGTTTTCAAAATCTTATAAGATTATGTTGATCATGAAAAATTCTCATGATTTAATTATGGAGCTTTTGAGTTCCCTTATTATGTCATCTACAATAAAGCACAAAAGTGGACTGTGATTAAGCTCAAAGGATTTTATATCCATAAGGAAAATGTGTAAACACTTGGATAAAATGATATAAAGCATAATGTTATTATGGCCTCATGAATAAGAAAGTTTTAAGGAAAAGTTTTCAAGATGGATTAGAGGCTAATTTTAAGGCTACTGGAAGATTTCCATTAGCATAAAATAAGGTTTTCATCCTCCATTCAAATAATGTGGATTAATGCTATAAGTATTTTATTGGCTCCTTCTACTAAAGGTGAAATATTTATGGAAGTTCGTCGAAATGTTAAGCTATGGTTCAGTCCACATTTCGAGGGGGAGCATTGAACTTCCCCATGAGGTATGTTTAGATTCCACCAATAAGGTATTTAAGTTTGATCGATCTTAAGTTGAGCTAAGTACCACTTTAGTCAGATTTATTAAAGACTCCATCTCCTAAGGGCATCTTTATGACTAAGAATTATTAGATTGCCCTTCAATGTTAAATGGTTATGCCATGTTTCTTAAGTAAGATACAAGTTTTTGGTTCTGCTCTCTACAATAGTTCTCCTAAATCACTTAAGAGGATAATAAAATTATGATACTCTGAAATGAACTATGATGTTGAAATTTAAGAGAGCAGTCAAATATTGCATGGTAATTAAGAACTCCATCATGGATATCATGAGTACAACCATTTCTAACTCCCAGATCGTCGAGGGTCACCTTGACAAATTAAGGACCAATTTTTTAATGGTCCCTCTAAAGTTTAAGCAACGGGTCTCATCAAAAGACTTGTTGATATATGATATGGTTGGGAGTTTGATAAAAATGATGGCACCTGACCATCTTAAGTTTTGAAGATGGAAATCCTTCTTTATGAAATAAGAATTAATGATGATGATCAATTGTCCTTGAGACAATAAGCATCTTATGATGGTACAAAGTTCAATAATAATTTTTTGATGAATCAATCTTATGTTAATTATGAGCAATAGGGATATTGCATAAGACCCGAGGTTTTCTCTCGAAACTGATAAGTTCGTCTTAGTGATGTACTTATGTTGTTAAAACTCACTGAGATGGGTCCATTAAAGGGAGTATTAAGTTCACCCTAAAGTTTATGTTTACTCCCTCAAGGGCAATAAGTTTTTCCTTACGATATCACTAATGCTTAAGTTATTATGTGCCCTAAAGATTTTGTGTCCGGGATATCTTGGCAGACATAAGTCCGGGTTTGGACCTCCCGGAAAATACTTAAGAAAAGCTTTGCCTAGTTGGCACAAGCACTAAAGTAATTGTGTGACAATATGTCACACTAAGGGATTACATGCTTATTTAAGAAATATAATGACCACCAAGTTGTGGATTTTTAAGTTTTTTGGCAAGGAGTGAAAATCCTTTTAAGTTCTATCCACAAAAGTTTCACTCTTGCAGGGGGAGCCATATTGTGGAATGGCTTCACCCAAATTCTTAAGGTCGTAAAGATGCAAATTAAATTGTGGCATGTTTCGATCCCTATGTTTTATGATATGGATTTGTGTCCCTGATCCAATAATTTAAGATTTAGGGATTATCTTAAGAAATTTATCCCGGGACATATTATGTAAGAGTGCAGTCAATTCAAGTAGCATGTCAAGAGGTTCCTGCAGACCAAGACATTGTGAAAGAATGATTCCAGAGTCAAAACATTCAAGGCCTTGATGAATAAGTTTTAGTGTTCGACAAATAAGTATTAAAAAAAGACATAAGTGTTGAACACTATTTAAGTTTAACTAATGGGTGCTTGTTATAAGCATTGCAATAAGATATTAAGTGATGAGCACCATATTTAAAGAGGCTTGCCTTCTAACGTTGCCGGCATTAAGTTTATGTGGCAGCCTATTATTAAGGGACTAATTATGACTCTGAAAACATATTGTTCTCATTTTAAGTACGCGCGTAAGTATGAATATATGAGAACAATCTGCACTCTTGGGACCATTGCAACACCATCTCCCCAAACACTAAGAAGAGTTTGTCTCTTTGCTGGAATGATGTACTGTAGTCAATTAGTTCAACGGTACTTAATTGACCGTTGTAACTTATTGTCTCTGTATAAGTTCCGACAAAGGGATGAGCTCGTAAGTTTTCTACTAAAGTTTAAGTTTATGGAGCTCATAAGTTAAAGAAGTTCCATTTTGAGATGGGTGGTATATTGTAGTAACTGGGTTCTGCGGTACTAAACAACTGACCGCAGTAATCTTTTTATCTCGTATGCCATTTCATTGATAAGTGGGATTATAAAGTTTAGCCTTACGATCAAGGGGGAGAATGTTGGATATTTTGATCTAGGCTAAACCTAGGTCAAGAATTTCGGCTGCTACAGTATAGTAACAGTGTTGCAACTGTAGCACGCAACAGTAAGTCGGTTTGCCCTGATTGGGGGCACACACTCTATCCAGCTGACAGGTGGGTCCCCCTGTGGTACTGTGCATGTTTATAAATAAGGGGTGCTCCTTCGGGAGAAATCAAGAGAAAGAAAGAATTCTCACTCTCACCCCTGCTGCCCAATCCAGCCTAGCACAGGAACCATGGGAAGGACTTTCCTGCACCTTCCTCAAGCTCTAGTAGCTACAGTGAAGGTGAAGATGAGTTGGGCTTCCTCCGTGAAGCCCTAGATGTTGTATCCAGCTAATTTCTACAATTTTGAGGTGTGTTTGTTCCTACTTTATCTCAGTTGTGGCTCCATTCTTGAACTAGATGATCTTGAGGTTTTACAACAGCTCAAACATTCTTAACAGTGTGCATAGTGCACTAAACTACTAGCACAAAGAAACTGAAGCTTGGCAAATGGCAAGGAGACAAGAATTAATTTCAGAATCTTAGAGCAAAGGCAAACGTGCTTTCTAAAAACTGGCCCGTCCCTTTACTCCTAAACCGTACTACCAAATTCTACAATCCTATCATCCTAGGCAAGCTATGTTGTTCAGCACCTCGAATCAGCCGATTTTTTTGCTGGATTGACAATCAATTAGCAATGGATACCCAATCAGATCGAATTCCAAACTACAAACACAGCAAGACTAAAACAGAGGAAAATCGTCGCAAGGCAGCCACAAGATCTGCAGTGGGGAACGTAATAGTGCGCCGATCAAGCAAGAATAAAAAAAAACAGATCGAGGAACGGAGACGCGGGACAAATCTGCGCTTCTGCGGGCGCTGAGCCCAGAAGTAAATGGTAAATTTCAGATAAGAGGTGAGATCACCACACGGGAATTCACCTTCCGTAAATCGCGGGATTTTCGCCGAGGCGCGAGCGGAACCGGCGAGCTCCCGCTCCGCTCCGCGGCGGCGAGAGCGAGGAGCGCGCGGTTGGTGGAGCGAACTGGGCGGTCTGGAGCCTGGAGGGAGGGGAAAGACAGAGGTTGGAGTGGACTGCGCGGGCGCCGCGTCCAGCTATCCGGGCTGGGGAAGGCCCACACGGCAGTGTGTGATTATGGACCAGATTAGCTGCGTCGCCAGGTGGGTCCCGACGTATAAGGGAAAACAAGTTTTCCCGCGAATTGGATATGCCGTAGCCGAGTTGGTCTCTGCACACACGGGGAAAGCATATACCCCTAAAAAAATAAACATGGGAAAAACATATCTTTTTTTTTGTACAAGGGGTGGGGCCACGAAGGACCCCGTCAGCTGCTTTTATAATCGAACACGTGGCGGTACAAATTACAAGAAGACCCTTTTACAACACTTGCCCTAATGAACCTAAAATTTGAAGATAAGGCCTTCCGTCTTACAACCACACCCCTGAAACAAAAGATGAAAACGCAATCAGGTCCAGGAGCTTCACCACCACAGGTCGCCGGCGATCTCCAGGTGCCAGAAGCACCGAAATCCGAGAGTGCAAAGCTCGGCGTCTCTCCTCCGGCAACGCACCACTGCCACCGGCCAGCACAAGGATGCCGGGGACGAACCACTTGGCAACCATGGGAAAAACATATCAATTGCCTTCAATTCCAGCCGCTGGATCTGAGATTAGCAGTCCAGAGCTCCTAGTACTCTTTTAACATTACATTGTACCGCTGCAGGAGAATGCAAAACATTGGTACATAACCTAACCACCACAATAGATTTGATCCTAACCATTCAATTAGAAAAGAAATAATTCGTGTCGTGAAAATACACTTTTTTGCTTAAAAAACAGAATTTTTATCATCTCAGAAATAAAGTCTCATAATAAGCGCACGTATCCTCCCGATGAAAGAAAACTCTAGCTGTCAGGAGAGTCCTTGGAGATGATCCAGAGGTGTGCCCACCCGGTGATGTGCTTGTCAATCTTCCTTGGATCAGGACGTGTCCTTCGTATGGGGCGGATCTTTGCTCCACGCCCTGCGGGGCGGGAAGGTTCTACTTCTATGTAGGTTAGGTTTTCTGGGCAAGAATGTCTAGGTGGTGGTAGTGTTCTCCCGTCGGAATAACTCCTCCGCGCTTTGCCAGTCTCCGGATAGCTCCGAGACTGACTAGTAGTGGTGTGTTAAGATGGTCGGTCCTTTATCGGGTCTGGTGGATTGTTCAGGAGGCAGTTGTCATCTGAGGCTTCACCTCCATGCAGTGCCGGTGGCGACACTTCAAATAAGCTTGAGAGGGGCAGCGAGGTCCCTAGTCTACAATACGGGTATGTGTTGAGCGGATTTGGGTGTCTTCCTGGACGACTTTGATTTTTCATCAAAGTTTTTGATCCCGCCTTTAGAGATGGGAGGCTACCGTGGCTCGCAAAGACATTGGACGATGGTGTTTTTCTTGTTACCGAGGTGATGGTTGTTTTCGCGGTTCTACTCTAGTCCCTAGACACTTCTGTAGAAACGACTGAGCATGAGAACGGTCGGCGATCTTGGCAAGCACAAAGGCCTATGTGAATGTTTAGTTTCTTTCTCGGTTTTTTTTTTTTTTGCATGTGGTCGTGGAGACATATATGTTTGTGTTTGTTCATCTTTATACGTTCTCGTTGCGTCATAATATGGATTTTTCTGCTTTTCTTTTGTTCAGGTTTGTAAAACCGTGGCGGTTTCTTTATATGCAGTCGACCAGGGAGCCCCTTTGGTCAAAGAAAGAAGATCATACTAGTATGGACGTGTTTGCTAGTGTGTTTGACTAAACGCAATCGCCCTTCCATTCAAGTTTTTAGGGAGTTCAGTAGAACGTTGTAAAACGCCGACACACGGAGGCCAACTAGTATCTATAGGACGCAGAATGGTCACGTTCTAGATGGGTCGGTAAGCACATGGTCCTAGTTTCTAGTAGGATAATAAAATCCAGGGTTCCCCTAAAAAAGGACCAGCGGTTGGTTGCACCGCCGTGTGGCCCCGGCGACCAAAAACTCGTTCCCGGCGACGAGCGCGCAGCAGGCGGGTAGGTCGCCGGTTGGTGGCGCGCTTCTGTTTCACTACTTCGGGCAGCCGGCTGGCACGGCACCGCCCGTGCGCCGTGCGCGGTCGCCCACGGCCACGCGTACGCACCATCGTTGCACCGTCCACCGACGACACTACCTACAGCCGTGCATTCCTAGGCTCATCGCCGTTGACAAAACCACTCGCTGGCGCTGGAAGCTTGACTTGCGTGTCTGATGCCGCCGACGAGCACATGCCGCCAAGAAATGCCTTTTTCCATTTCAGGGTCAGGCGGCGGCGCCCCATTTATTCGGCCCTCATCACATCAGTCATGGCGATGGCCATGGTGTGGTGTGGTCAGTACTCACTGTTCAGGGGTAATAACTGCTCTGTGGTTCTGTTGATTATGCGATCCTTGCCTGAATCGGTCGTGTAGTGTGACTTTGCTGGATTTGTTGTGTTTCTCTTGTGTGAGCGCTGCCGCTGCCGCTGTCATGGGGTCATGTGAAGGAAGGCAGTCTTTCTTAAAACGTCACTCCGTTTTCTCCTTCCTCTGCTATTGTATAAGGACACGCCCATTTGGATCTTCACCGGATCGACGAAACGAAATCACGTCGTTGGTGCATGGAGACCCGTACGCACAAGAAAATAAACAAAGAAGAAGAGAAGCGGAAAGAACAACAGAATCATAGCACCATTACTTTAGTCCTGCAAATCTGAGTTTCGTATGTTGCTCCTGACATCACGAGGTTGGCGAGGCTGCCAAACCCCGCTTAGACAAAGACGGTAGATTTATTTAAATTAATCGATCCTCCGTTTCTTCCTCCCCTCGCTCGCGCACCGCGCGCGACAGCGACGGTGAGCGGGGCGCCACCAGGAACGCGTCAGCCGGTACGTCCACCCGGCGAGCCGGGCCCGACCTGACCAACGGCGCGCACCGGTGTGCACCACACGCGGCTCCACGGTGGAAGTCCAGAAGGGCGACGACGCGGTGGCAGCGTGACTGGCGTCGGCGACACGGTCGCATCTCCCCGCCCCCGGACCCGGCCGTTCCACTCGCTCCCTCGCCCCCAAACCTTTCCACTCGTTGTCGTTGAAGCGGTCCCCCGCTCGCCCGCCTTCTTCCCCGGCTCGCTCGCGTATAAATATTTCTCGGCAGCGCACGCATCGTTTTACATGAGCTCAGCCGTCCCTTATTCTATTTGCTCCGTTGATCCCTCCACCCAACAGGGACGCATCTGCTTCTGCTTCCTCCACTCCAACTCCTCTCTCTCTTCACACGCACCAGACACACCTCACCTGCCATTTATATATCAGGCCTCGCTCTCTTCAGTGCACCGGTGACTACCGGAGAAGAAGAAAGATCGAGGAATTGGAGCCGGAGAGGGAGACGAAGGAGATCGATCGAGGCTGCTCAATCGAGGGAGAAGAAGAAAGGTCGCGTAAAGGGAAACGTCTCGTCTCGAGTGGACGCCAGGGGGAAAGAGGAAAAAGGTGGAGCTGAGGCTGAGTGGCTGCTCCTTTCTGTTCGCTGTGCCTGTCCAGCCAGGCGAGGGATGTTCTTGGGCCCTGTCGGCACATCATGGCGATCTCCGACACCAGCGGCGGCGGCGGTGTCCGCCATGTGAGGTGCCCCAAGTGCCACAGCGTGCTCCAGGAACCCAGCGGCGTCCCGGTGTACCAATGCGGCGGGTGCGGTGCCAGCCTCCGAGGTAAATTCCAAGTTTCACACTTGCTGTTGAAAATTCTGCGCCCCTAATGCGATTTGTCCCAGGTTTCTGATTGAATTCGTTTTCTTGTGTTTGTGCAGCGAAAATTCGCAGCGGCGACGCGCAGGACGCGGCTGTCGGTGCCGCTCCGTCCACGGAGAGTGTCTTGCCGCCCCCACGTCTGACGTCTCCACGTCCCAGCCAGAGCGCGCGCTTATTGGGCTCCGACGATGTCGCGAGCACCAGCGCCCCTGCCTCCACCCCTGACGCTCCGACCACCAGCAACCAAGGCGCGGGCACGACAGGCCGATCCTTGACCGGCGATCTCACGCCGGAGAGGAAGCATCCTGCCTCCGTGCAAGAGCCGTCGAACGTCGAGAACAGGGGACGTGATCACCGGAGTGCCGATCGTGGCGAAGCTGACGGCAGTTCTGGACATCATACGGGAAGGGGTGCCGTTAGTGCCCCCAACGCCAGCGCCAATTTCTCCAGGGGAAGTAGAGATGCCGCCGCCGAACTGCAAGATTCAGAGCGCAGACGACAAGCCGAGCCTGAACCTGTTGATGCCACGACGAAGAGAGGTTCAGACAAAGCGTCTGCCGGAGAAGCTGCATCAATATCCGCTCGTGCCGCAGATTCCCGATCTGCACCGGCTGCGGTGAGCTGGAAACAGCAAGACGATGTCACGCCGGCAGCGGTTGCCGAGAAGGGACGTGATCATCGGAGTGCCCATCGGGGCGAAGCTGACGGCAGTTCTGGACGTCACAGGGAAAGGGGTGCTGTTAGTGCTCCGAGCGCCAGTGCCAACTTCTCCAGGGGAAGCAGGGATGCCGCCGCCGAGGTGCAAGATTCGGAGAGAAGACCAGAAGCAGAGCCTGAAATTGATGCCACGAGGAAGAATGGTTCAGGCAAAGCGTCTGCCGGAGAAGCTGCACCAATATCCGCTCGTGCCGCAGATTCCCGATCTGCGCCGGCTGCGGTGAGCTGGACACAGCGAGACGATGTCGCGGCGGCGGCACCGGCGGTTGCCGAGGAAAAGGCACCGAGCTCTCCTCCTCGGCACGCGCTCAGTCCACACAAGATGAGTCCCCTCCACGAGAAGATCCTGAAGACGGTGGACGAGCTGAAAGACGATCTCTCTGAGCTATTCAGCAAATCTCCGGAGCTTAAGCCAAGCACACCGCCGCGCGCTCCACGCCATCCCACGCAGGAAGGCCACGCCTCTCGCCCGGCCATCCCTACCAGCAGACCTCGCCATGCTGCCGCCGCCACTGCTCTGCAACGTCGCGGCAACGCAGGTTATGCTGCAGAGAAGCACGGCCAAGCTGCTCCTCGCGGCTTGCCGTCGCGAAAGTACCGCCGGTGCAGGGCCGATCCTTGCGGCGGTCACGACGTGCGCCCTGCGGGACCATGCCGTCGGCACGGCTGCTGCGATCACGGCAAGCCCGAGTGCGGCAGCTGCAGGGGACACTGTTGCGGTTCATCCAGAGCGCGACAGCCCGTGTGGCCGCAGGCCGCCGTGGCGGAGGCCAAGCGGCGCTCACCGCCACCGAAGCAACACTGCCGGCCAGTCCTGAAAGGCGCGCCATTCATCGTCTGCTCCAGCTGCTTCACGCTGGTCCAGGTGCCCGCCGGCTTCGCCGTCGCGAGCGCCAGGGTGCGCGACCTGCGGTGCGGCGCCTGCTCCGCCGTCCTCTCCTACTCCTACCGCGACCCGGACAGGAAGAAGCCCGTCGACCAGCACGGCGCGGTCGGCTCTTCTCCGGCGCGCCACGTAGGCGCGCGGCCGGACCTGTTCTCGTTCATCGAGGACTTCGCGGGCGGCGTGAGCAGCTACTCCACCACGGAGGACGAGCGGCCGCTGCACGTGTCGAGGAACTCGTCGTTCGACACCGTCGTCGCGGCGGAGGAGGAAACGGGTGCGCGGCCGCTGCGCAACAGCCTGCACAGGCTCATGGGGTACGGCTCGGCGAGAGAGCTGCTGCTGCGCCGCTCCCCTAGCCTGTACGAGTACGGGAGCTTCGACAAGAGATCGACGCCGCCGTCGGACGCGAGTAGGCGGCACGTCGACAGGAAAGGGAAGGCCGTCTGCCTAGACACAGACGACGACGTCGCCGGCGGCGATGATTCGGACGACAGTGGCGCGCTGAGGCGAACGAACGTGAGAGGAGCTGGCTGGGGGATTCCTACACCGGGAGCCATCAGGATCAGGTCGTAGCAGAGGAGATCGATCGACTCGTATATAATGTGTAGACAAAATAGTTTCAGGCGATAGAATTTTGACAGGTACAGTGAACTATTTTTCGTTTCACCATTCGTTTTGGTAGGCAGCAAAAAGGACTGGGGTGCATTGCATTGGTGTTTGGTTGATTTTTTTCCATTGTTTGAGGGTAGCAATGTTGAATGTGGATACTCAGCCTCAATCGTGGTGATTCTTCAGGCCCTTGTTTGGAAGTGTCAATTGAACAGACCCTTTCTTGTTTCACCATTGTTTTGGTCCGAACTGCAAACTGATTTTTGGCTGGTGATCCTACTTTAACGGTTGACAGTACAGACTGAAAAACTATATTAAAATAGCTCAAAAAAAACTATATTAAAAAGGCTATACACACAACAAAAAGTCTTGATGAAAGAAAATAAGTTACAACTAGAATTTGAAATCAACTTCAACCTCCATATTTGAGAGGACATGTCATGTCCATTGAGAGGTGTCCGCACAATTTGTGAGGTGGACAACTCAATATTTTCATTTCTTTCTATTCAATTTGATAATAAATTCAAATGCAATGCAAATAATAAAGACATAGTCTAAAGATAAAATGACATAATATTCCAAATATATTTTAAAACAAAATAATTTGAACGACCTGATTTAAACAACACACACAATGCAAAATATTCAACATTAAACAACATAAGTCTAAACAACATAATTCTAGACGACATAGATCATCTATACTCCTTTGTAGTGCACCAATTTTGTAAATTTGAATCGCCATCCCTCTCTCATATGGTATCCAGAATCAATACCAACCATTGATTCATGTCAACGTACTGGAGACCTAAGGTTGGATTCATACTGGATGAAATCCAATGGTCAGGATCTTTGGGGTTAGCAGTCTGCCGGCGCCCACACCCTTGATTCCGTGTCTTCGCCACACGCTTGAACTGAAGCACCTATAATCTCGGTAGCAGCTTCCAACACCCCTGCTCTATGGTTGAATGTCATCTCTTTCACGTTTGCGCTCAGTGCCGCTCTCCCAACACCCCTGCTCTCCAAGCCCTCCATAGGTGAATTGTCGAGGTTCCCGATGTGCATGTCCATGGACACCACATACTCATATGGTTTCTGATATGAATCGACCAAACTAAGTCCACCAACGGTCGCTCCTACCTCACCATCTATTTCTGCCGCTCTATGTTCGTATCGTTGCCGCTGCTCCTTGACATCTCATGTCGTAAGCTCCTTCTCCAGCAGCCATGACAAGTGCTCGTCCACTCAAAATGTACCAGATCGCCTGCTGCTAATGCTGCAAATCAGTTTTAGTTCCTTCGCCTCTTGGTGCGGGGGTTTCTACTTGTGCCATACTGGTGCGGCCCAACAACCCATTGAGCACATCATTCTCAACCCTACACGCTCAAAATTTGAAGATGAAATATGGTACTCCATTGCGCGCCTGAGCCGTCCCGCGACTCGCCACGCTTCACCGGGCTGGGAAAGACGCGCCTCCAGGGATGCTCTCACGCCGCCCACGACGCCAACCTCCGTGCTGCCTTCGTCGTCGCGCTCATCCAAGGCACCAGCGCCCCGCGCGCTCGCCTCCGGCTCGCCGGCCATGCCAGCGCTGCTGCTTTGCGCGCCGGATCATCTCCAGCAGCCCCTGCCATCATGGTCTTCCTCGCCATCGCGCCCGCCCGGCTTCGACAGCTCGCCCGTGCTTCCCACGCCGCCCTTGGTGTCTGCCTCGTCTCCTCGTCGCACTCCGGAGCGTCCTCGTGCGGCGGCGACTCCGCCACAGGCCACGGACCCCCTGTTCGTGCCGTGCGTCCGTCCGCTGCTCTCAACGCCGGCATCGACCCCTCCGCTCCGGCCTGCCAACAGGAGAAAGACGCGTACCTCCGTCCGCTGCTCTCAACGCCGGCATCGACCCCTCCGCTCCGGCCTGCCAACAGGAGAAAGACGCGTACCTGCGGCTTCTCGCTTCGCCGCAATGAT
Organism: Poa pratensis; assembly: GCA_947311845.1. Taxonomy (NCBI): domain Eukaryota; kingdom Viridiplantae; phylum Streptophyta; class Magnoliopsida; order Poales; family Poaceae; genus Poa; species Poa pratensis. The sequence continues at coordinate 33,350,511 of CAMZMU010000091.1, read as the reverse complement.
GATCAGAAGAAGGCCAAGCGCAAGGAGGCCCCCATCGCCGGGGCGGCCGAGACGATGGTGTGTCGCGGCCTGGGGATTATCTCCGACGACCAGGTGGTCACCACGGCCGCTCTGGATGAGTTCTACAACACCTTCAAGGACAGGGTCGAGCCGGACATGATGCAGGCGATCAGAGTGCTCTTCAAGATGGACAATGCCGCTGATGAAGCTGTGGAGGAGGCCCTGATCGGGCATGGTGGTGCCCAGGGCTTGGACGTGGAAGCAGAAGCTGAGACTGCTGCTACCTCTGACGTCTGATGCGTTGGTGCTGTTGCCTCGTTTCATCTTCTGGGTTAATTTAGTTTCCAATGTTAGACTTCCTTATCAATTTGCTCTGCTGGAATGTTAGAGGGTTAAACGATGACGACTAAGCTGCTGTGAACGAGACTCTAGCCTCGTCGTCCTGTCAATTTGTTTGCTTGCAAGAAACTAAGTTACATTCTGTGAGTGCGGCCGATGCTTTTTACATCGGTGGGAATCGTCTGCGTGGCTATGCCGAGAGGCCGGCCTTAGGAACCAGAGGAGGAATCTTAATGCTATGGGATGATTCGATTATCCAGGTTTCCGATGTTGTCGCAACCGAGTTTTGCTTGTCTGCCACCGTTCATGTTATCTACGCCGACTGCGACTTCAAGATCACCACCGTCTACGGACCCACGGCTGCGAATAGGAAGGATGATTTCTTCGCCGAGCTCATCACCCAAAAGCCTCCGCTTGGTACACGTTGGTTGGTCCTTGGTGACTTCAATCAAATCCACCGTGCTAGGGACAAGAACAAGGCAAACGTTAACCGTCGTCGGATCACCCGCTTCCGCAACGCTTTGCACTCTTGCGAGCTCAATGAAATCCATTTACAAAACCGCCGGTTTACTTGGAGCAACGGGAGGCAAAACCCTACCCTTTGCAAGCTCGATGCCGTCTTTTGCAATGCCAAGTGGGATCTTCGTTTCGGAACTCATGTGCTTCATGCTCTCTCATCATCGCTCTCCGACCATTGCCCCCTACTCCTCGCCGATGATAGTGGGCCGTTCAAGCCAAGAATTTTTCGCTTCGAAAACTTTTGGCTACGGCTTCCGGGATTTGAAGACATCGTTAAAGCCTCTTGGGACGCGCCCATAGCACACACGGAGCCATACCACATCTTGTTCCACAAGCTCAAGAGGCTTGGGACTTGTCTTTCCAAGTGAAGCCGGTCCTTATTCCCCAAGCCGAAGATTCTCCTCCATGCGGTCCTTCTTGTCATCCTCCAACTTGACTTGGCCCAAGAACACCGGCAACTCTCCTTGGAGGAGCACACCCTCCACGCAAGGCTCAAGCGCAAGGTTCTTAGCTTGTCTATTCTTGAGAGGGCTAGGAAAAAGCAATGCTCTCGCATCCGCAATGTCAAAGAGGGAGACGCAAACACGAAGTTCTTCCATCTAAAAGTGAATTGGAGACGCCGTAAAAACTTCATGCACCGTCTCAAGCACAACAACGGGTGGGTCACGGAGCACGAGTGATACGTCTCAAACGTATCTATAATTTTTGATGTTCCATGCTTGTTTTATATCAATTGTCACATGTTTTATATGCACTTTATATCATATTATGACATTTATTGGACTAACCTATTAACAAGATGCCACAGTGCCAGTTTCTGTTTATTATGTCTGTGCATTGCAGAAAATGTCCAAAATTGAAAGTGATCAGAAAAATCTGGAAAAATTACAGAAATTCTATTTCGCCAGAAGACTCCGGGAGCCAGAAGGACAAGTCCAGGGGAGGCCCACAGCCTCCACACGCCACCTGGGCGCGGCTGGGCCTTGGCCGCGCCCAGGGGTGGTGTCGTCACCTCGTGCATCTCCTCGCGACGCCCTTTGGACTATATATTGCCCTTGACCTAAAACTCACAGAAGAATCGACGATTTCCCCAGAAAAGTTCCAGAGCTCCGCCGCCATCCAAAACCCTAATTCGGGGGACAGAAGTCTCTGTTCCGGCACCTTGCCGGGACGGGGAAGTGCCCCCGGAGCCATCTCCATCGACGCCACCGCCTCCATCATCGTCGTTGCTGCCTCCTATGATGAGGAGGGAGTAGTTCTTCATCGGGGCTGAGGGCTCTACCGGTAGCTATGTGGTTTATCTCTCTCTCCCATGGTGTGATCTTATTGTGATCATGAGCTTTGTAATCTAGTTGAATTCATAGATGTTACTCTTCATTATATTATACTACTCAAGTGATTTGTCATTATGATCTGTGGAGTCATGTAAAGCATGTTATCAAGGTGACAGTGTGGGTGATGTGTTTGACTCCATTAATATGTTAGAGTGATATTTCATGAGTGTTCTTGTGTTGGATGGCACTATTCAGTTGTGGAGTTTGTATACTATTTAGGATACCCGTAGTGACATTGGGGTGTTCTAGGTGTGTATCACCGACCTTGAGGTGTGCTTTTGTAGCCCTACGCAATTGTCTTGGTGTGCTATGATATTGTGGTGTTTGTTTACTCAGACTTTAGGGAGTGCTGTTATAGCCCTACGCAGTAGATTGGTATTTCTATCCAACAGGAGAATAGCTCAGAGTAGCATAGTGAAGAGGGAATATCTATGTATTCAATTATGTTATTATTGTTGAGAGTGACCACTAGTGAAAGTATGATCCCTAGGCCTTGTTTCCAAGCATTGAAACACCGTTTACAACCAGTTCTGCTACATGTTTGCTTGCTGCCCTTTTTATTTCAGATTGCAATTACTATTTATAATCATCCATATCACTTGCATTTTAATATCTCTTCACCGAACTAGTGCACCTATACATCTGACAAGTGTATTAGGTGTGTTGGGGACACAAGAGACTTCTTGTATCTTAATTGCAGGATTGCTTGAGAGGGATATCTTTGACCTCTATCTCCCTGAGTTCGATAAATCTTGGGTGATTCACTTAAGGGGAACTTGCTGCTGTTCTACAAACCTCTTCTCTTGGAGGCCCAACACTGTCTACAAGAATAGAAGCGTGCGTAGACATCAACGAGCAAAAGGAGGAGATCATCCATGAGCATTTCAATTCGGCCCTTGGTAGAGGGGAGGCGAGATCCCATGACTTCAATTGGGATGAGTTACATTTTGACTACCCGGATCTTGAGGAATTGGCCGCTCCTATTTCGGAGGAGGAGGTGAAGAGTGCCATTCATGCTATGCCTAGTGACAAATCCCCCGGCCCGGATGGGTTCACCGGGGCCTTCTTCAAGAGATGTTGGGAGATCATCAAGGTGGATGTGATGCGGGTCATTGGTTCCTTTGGCAACCTCCACACCAACAACCTTCATTGGCTAAATTTGGCCAATGTGGTTCTTCTTCCAAAAAAAGAAGGCGCGGAGGAGATCACCGACTATAGGCCAATTAGTCTCATCTATGCCATTGCCAAGATCATTGCCAAGGTCCTTGCCCTTCGCCTTGGGCCTTTTATGAACGAGCTCGTCTCCAACGCCCAAAGTGCCTTCATTAAGAGGAGGAGCATACATGCAATTTTCTTTATGTCAAGAATTTGGCTAGAAGGCTCCACAAGAACAAGACACCCTCTCTACTCTTCAAGTTGGATATTCGGAAAGCCTTTGATTCGGTGCGGTGGGATTTTATTCTTGATCTTTCCCAACGTAGAGGCTTCCCGAGTAGGTTTCGGAATTGGATCGCCGCACTTTTGTCCACCTCCTCTTCACGCATCCTCCTCAATGGGGTGGCCGGGCTCCCCATCCACCATGGCCGGGGTCTTAGGCAAGGGGAACCCCTCTCGTCGCTTCTCTTCGTCATTGCCATTGATCCGCTCCAACAACTACTTGAGAAGGCCACTATGCTTGGGTTGCTCCATAAAATTCGTGGGAGGGGCACCGTCTTGCGTACCTCGCTTTATGCGGACAATGCGGCCATCTTTGTGGCACCTATCAAGGAGGACATTCAAAATCTTGCGGGTATTCTTCGTGGCTTCGGTGGTGTGACGGGCCTATACACCAACTTCCAAAAAAGCTCCGTCGTTCCTATCCAATGTGGTGGTGTGAACCTTGACAATATTCTCGACGGGCTCCCGGTCTTGCGTGCAACTTTCCCTATGAGATACCTTGGCTTGCCTCTCTCGGTTTGGCAATTGCGGCTCGTCGATTATCAACCCCTTGTGGACAAGTGTGCCGGAAAGGTTCCCGCTTGGTACGGGAGGTTCTTCACCATGGCCGGCCGGGGCACTCTCGTCAAGTCGGTTCTTGCTTCCCAAGCTATCTACCACTTGATACCTTTGGTCATCCCTCCGGGCATCTCTACTAAGCTCAACAAGATCTACCGTGCTTTCTTTTGGGCGGGCACCGACAAGGTTTCCGGTGGGAAATGCAAGGTTAATTGGGAGGATGTTTGTCGCCCCACCAACATCGGGGGCCTAGGGATTCTTCACACCAACAAGTTTGCGAGGGCTTTGAGACTTCGGTGGCCTTGGCTTCTTTGGAAGGATCCAAGTAAAATTTGGGCCGGTTTGGGAACACCTTGCACGAAGGAGGACATGGACCTCTTCTACGCTTCAACTACTATCACCATTGGGGATGGGGCAAAGACGCATTTTTGGGAAGCTCCGTGGCTTGGGGGACAAAAGCCTAAGGACGTGGCGCCGCTTATCTTCCTTGCCTCCTCTAGGAAGAATTGGAACGTCCGTGAAGCCTTGCTCAATGGTGCTTGGGTCCAAAAAATTAGGTTGGATGAGAACTTCTCTATGCAACACCTTCTTGAGTTCGTGGACCTTTGGACCACGATACAAAGCTCCACCTTCGATGACTCTATGGAGGACTCCATTGTGTGGAATCTCACGGCAAGTGGAGAATACTCCGCCAAGTCGGCCTATCAAGCGCAATTCTTGGACGCTCCGCCCTCCAACATGAGGCGCTTGGCGTGGAAGGCTTGGGCACCTCCAAAGACAAAGCTTTTTGCGTGGCTTGCCCTCCAAAACCGTCTTTGGACGGCGGATCGTCTTGCCCGTAGAGGTTGGGACAATTGTGGGCTTTGCCCTCTTTGCAAAGCGGTGCCGGAGACGGCCGACCATCTTCTTCTTCATTGCCGCTTCACCACTCGAATTTGGTCCCTTTTGAAAGATTGGCTTGGCCTCAACCTTGATCAATCTACTTGGCCCACCTTACCCCTCAAGATATGGTGGCAACAAATGTCCGGTGATGGCGTCCACAACCGCAAGGCTTTGGCCTCCTTTGTTCTCTTAACTTCTTGGGAGGTTTGGAATGAGAGAAATGCTAGGGTCTTCCGCAACAAGCATGCCTCTTCGCAAGCCATTCTCTCCAAGATCAAGCATGAGGCGAGGATTTGGGTTCTTGCGGGCGCGAAGCGTTTGGGAGAAATTTTACTGGGAGAGTAATCCGGTTGTATCTTTATTTCGGTTGTTCTAAATTTGTTGTTCCAACTCTCTCTTAATTAATATAAGGGGCAAAACTTTTGCCCCACAATTTCTAAAAAAGAAAGGAGTAAGCTACGATCTTTTTGACCACGAGGTGTTTGTGTTTATTTCCACTATGCTTTTTAAATTTTTTCGTCCATTTTAATTTTTAATGGACCATTGTACAATGTTATAAATATTTTAAGAGCCTACAGTGGTTTTAAGTTTTAACATGTCAAGCGAACCATATTCTTACAGGAAGTGGTTTTCCGGTGTAACTTGACAAAAAGGTGTTGATAATATCATCAATAAATAATGGAGTTTATAATGACATTTAGTTGTTTTTGGTTGAATAGTTATGTGTGACTTAAGCTTAGTTTGTTTGTAGAACCACATGTTTTCTATACGTCTCCAGTTTTGCTAAATAGGTTGTCTAGTATGCTACATTTTCTAAATATATAAAAATACATATTGCAGAGCCTTGGTGGAATCACAAACATTTATCTATTAAGGAAATGAAGGAAAAAAATCAGATAATCATTTAACAAGGTCCATCAGCAAAGTATAGAGAGGGAGCCCATTGCAAGTTGTTACGAATGTGTTTGACTAACGGATATAATCATGACAAATGAGGTATTATTTAATATTTTTAATTGGCAATTTTTGAGCATAGGATTTTTATGATCACCAGTATTTTATAAAATTGTTCGCTGCATCTAGGATGTCTTCATTGTTCTATTCTCGCAGCATTAGCTGCAGCGCTCTTAGGTAGACATGGGAAGTTATGGCATAAGGGAGATAGAAGCATGGTTCAAGTGCAACGGCCTCGACGACCATGTGGTGTTCCAAGGAACAACGCGGGGGGGGGGGGGGGGGGGGGGGACATGTGCCCCCTCCCACTAAAACCAGCAAGACTAAACTGAAAACATGATTTTTCGTATTTTTACATGAAGCTCGAGGTCGTCACCTAGACCATGATCGTCATGTACATGTGCGCTTCACTGCGCCGCCTACAACACGTTTGGGCAAAGTGGGGTAATCGGCTGGTTGTCCGGTGGTTGATGTTGTTTATACATATGTTCTTTTCTTTGTGGACTGGGTAGTTTATACATCTACTAATAAGTTATTTTATTTTGCTCCACTTTCCTTTCTAGGTTTCATATGTACTCCAACAATGCCAAATTCCTTGTGTGTGTTTTTGCTATGGTTAGGTAGTAGAATTTGGTCACAAGGATGAATAGGTTGAAAGGAGCCATACACTTGGACGAAGCAAACCGACAACCAGACCAAGTACCTGGAGACATTGAAACCCAGTCGCAAACCCTAGGTTGTTTACGGTTAAATCTATGTATCTTCACTTATTGAATGGACACACTTGGTTGATTCGTAAGTATATATCACCACTAATATAAAAAGAGCCAGAGTGTCAGATCCGATCGATCTACACCGTCCACGAGTATGAATCTAACGACCTACATTCTTCCAATGATGTATGATGTGCCAATCAAACATCCCGCAATTCCTGTCCCTCAAATCCCACAATTCCGTACGATCTTCTTCTAACCAAGCAGTCCTCGCGAACCTCCATCCTCTCTCGGGAGCAACCGCCACCCACAGGTGGCGCTTCCGCACGTCCTCTCGCACTGTGACGGGCGTTGCCGAGGCACTGTTACCGCCTTCAGGGCCCGGATCACATACCAAGGATCCTTCAACGTGACATACTTGTGCCTGTCGATCGTGATTGGATCACGGACGGTGCCCACACCGCCATGCCGCCATCTCCCTTGAGCGCCGACCGCGTACATATCGCCATCTCCGTCGTTCTGTAGTGCTGAAGGATACGTCGCTGAACAATGTAAGAGCTTCAATTTGTTTTGATATTGTCTCCGTCGCTGCGTAATGCAGACTCAGTCCATGTATTCAGGGTTGAGACATGGTGGATAAATAACATACTTATTTTCAGATTCTTATCTGTATGTGCTATTTACTTTACATTTTTTCGTTACAAATTATTCATCACTTTGTCATAACGATGTTTTGACTAGAAATGAACAGGAATTATTCAGATCGAAACGGCCTTATGAATTATGATGCTACCTTGCTGCTGTTCAATAGGAACAAATGTGCTCCTGGTTCGATCCATAATTATGAGAGTTTTGTTTTTGGTTCGTTATTCCAAGGGTGGAGTTTCCCTTGGGTTTTGTCATCTCCATGATTCAAACTTTACCACATTGTAGGTGAGATGATGCCGATTCATGATGGTTTTCAACACGCTTGAGTTTCCTTTGTTGATTTGGGAGGGAAATCAAATAAGAGTAGGTATGCAAATCTTTGATATATGGGGAAAACCTGGGGTAATTTTCCTCAGTTTTCCCAAATACATGTTGTTTAACTGGATCCTTGTATGGTTCAGGAGGTTTTGATTCTGATCATCTTGCTCATAGAGACATTGTGGTTCCATGAAACTTTTAATATGAAGGTTTCACCTCAATCTTTTCATTGGCAATTTCGTGAAACACATTCACATTGACGTTGAATATTCTTAAATGCAGGGACTAAACAAATTATTTTACCATGGATGAGTTACATGAGTTTAAATGGGTCTGACTGGCGGAGCTGATGTATAAGCATTGGGTTCATATGAACCCAATAAATTGCATAAAATCCTTCACTATTATGATCTTTGTCATTGTATATTGGTGAAAAATTACACCAAAGACAAGAGAATGAACCCAATGGATTTATGTGCTGGCTTCGCCATCATGTGAGACAGCCCTTGCAACACTTGACATTTAAAGCAATTTAAACATTGTGAAGTGAAGCTATTCATGCCGATTATGTGGAAAGGATCTGTACAAGCAATTGGTCAAAATGAGACTTGGTTTATATGAAGCAAGGGATGAGCGCTTTGTTGCGCCTGCAGATACATTTTCTTGCTGGGTCGCCTACTGTTAGAGATATATTTGGTGTACGTATATTTGGTAGTTTAGGATTTGTAATCCGTCTCCTACCTTATCTCTAGGAGAGGCTTCTTGCCCTCCAAGTCTGTACGCCTATATATACTCGCCCATGAGGCTCAATACAATATCCAACAATTCCGCCAATCTCATAATTCTACATGGTATCAGAGCGGCACGATCTCTGACCTAGCCGCCGCCGACGCGCTTCTGCACCGCGCCGCCCCCGGGGAGATCGATCTCCATGATTTCTCCCGGGGGCCGCGCCGCCCGTACCTAGGGTTCGTCCGCCGTTCGTGTTGATCGGCTGCCCTAGAGTCTTTTTTTTCCGGTCTCTTGATCCGGTTTTTCTCTCTTTTGCCGGTCTTTTTTTTTATCGGCGTTTCTTTTTTGGTTTTCCGATCTAAGATCGGTTTGCGTCGCCCGCCACCGCCGTCGTCTTCTCGCGCCTCTACTCCGACAACGGCATCGACCTGCACCGGCCCCCTCCTCGACAACCGGCTATCGCGGCCGACTCACCGGCACCGACTTCGCACCGTTCGGCTCCTCCAAGCCGGCTATCGCGGACGACACGCCGACGCCGAATCCGCACCGACCGGCTCATCTTCACCGACCACAGCAAGGCCGGACGCGCCGTCCACGGGACGTCTCGACGCGTCGCCGCCGGCTTCTCTCGCTTGCAAGGTCTCCATCGCCGGTTCGTCTTCGCCGTCATCGACCGGGACTTCATCGACAACTTCGCCGCCATGGCATGTTCCGCGCTGCGTCGGTCTGATCAACCGATCGCGCGCCTGCACCGCCAAGCACGTCCCCGAGCACGCGCCTACCACCGATCGAGCTACAGGCTGCCGCCGCGTCGCCCCTTCAGGCCGCCGCGCCGCCGCCATTGGTCCATGTTGCCGACAGGGAAGGCGTGTACGCCGCTGGCGACACCCGCCGTCGCCCCGACCCGCGCACTGCTGCTGCGTCGCCCCTTCGGGCTGTAGCGCCACGGCACGCGGTCCTCTTCGCCGTCCCTGCGCGTCGACTTCTACGTGGTATGCGCCGCGCCGACTCCCTCGGCGTGGGAACGCCACCGTCCGCGCATGGTCTTCGTCAAGCCGCCGGGTTCTTCCTCGCCTACTTCGAGTAACGCCACCGCCATCTACAGGTAACCTGCATGGCCTCCTCAGGCCGTCGCAGGTCCCGCCGACCACCCCTTGTCCAGGCGTCCAGCATGGCCACCCCCGGCCGCCGCTGCCTTCGCCGCCTTTTACATCTTCGTCCACCACGACCACGTCGCCAGCATCATCATCCTCGTCCCCGACTACATCTACTCCGACAACCGCAGACGACATCGGCACCTTCTACCCCCCGCTGATTGGCACCGCAATCGTCGTCTAGTCCTCCTCAGCTGGCCCCTCCGACGCTGGCGTATGGTTCACGGTGGTCCCTGCCTTCGCATGCACGGTACTGGCAACACCGATGCGTGCCTTCGTCCCCGACGTGTCCCCGAGTCTGGCAAACCCAGGATGGCGCCTCGTCTACATCGGCCTCGACAACGTCTTCGGCATCGACTTCCTCCTCTACGACTGTCTCGACCACGTCACCGATTTCTTCTATGCGTACTCGGTTCTGGCAAAACCGGAGTATGCCTTCGTCCCCGACGTGCGCCTTGTTCCGGCAAAACAATGGCCGCACCTCGTCCTCGACGGCTCGTACTGCGTCGTCCCCGGTATCGGCATCCTCGACGACTGCCTCGACGCGTCCCCGTCACTCTCCTCGCGTACTATGCGCAAGCGGCTTCTTCTGCGTCTACCTCGACACCGGCAACCCCGACCACGACATCGACCACGGCGACCCCTCGCACGGCTACCCCGACCAAGGCTGCACCGCCCAACGCTCTCGGCTATCTCGACATCGGCAATAAGGGCGACCATCTCGCTTGAGCTCCTCATCAGCTTCCTCTACAGTCCAAGCTCTGCGCCGCGACACCGTCCACGATGTTCCCGCTCCTATTGCGGGGGGATGTCAGCCCACTGGATTCTACTTCGGCTTATCTCCAGTCTGACCGTCCGCGACGTTCCAGTTGTTCACGACGCTACCGCTACGACTGCGGGGGGATGTTAAAGATATATTTGTTGTACGTATATTTGGTAGTTTAGGATTTGTAATCCGTCTCCTACCTTATCTCTAGGAGAGGCTTCTTGTCCTCCAAGTCTGTACGCCTATATATACTCGCCCATGAGGCTCAATACAATATCCAACAATTCCGCCAATCTCATAATTCTACACCTACGAATCAGTCAACATTTGTACAGATTTTATAGATCCCCTCTTCATCCTAACCAAGAGGACCAAGTGCAAACCTCTGTCTCCAAGTCCATCTCGCCGAGTAGAAAGGTTGTTCTTCATGTGCCCCTAATTTTCACTCTCCTCCTATATTCTATATAAGATATGCCATTTTCCGTGTACCTTGCCTAATTTGGTGAATAAATATTTACTAATTCAGAGTTCACATTTCATGTCATCTTGTAGTGCTCCTAGATGATTACTTATTATTGTATTGTTCATGATTGGCGAGCCAGGGCTTCGGTAGACTAACATGGCAGATTTCATCAGCCGAATTTGATGTTCATATGGTTCACTGAGAATTTAATGTTAAGGCTGAAAGTCTTAAAAAATGTATCATGCTTACTTGATTTTTTAAATAAGATTATGATGCGTCTTATTGAATTTATGTCAGCTAGGACGCGCATTCGCGTGCAAGATTACTAGTGGTAGATAAAATGCCACTGAAAATTAAGATTTTCATGTGGTTTTTTCATCAAAAAGTGCTTTTGACAAAATATAACTTGGAAAATATGAATTGTTTGGGTAATAAGAAATTTTGTTGTGTGATAAAGTGGAAACTATACAATATTTATTCATTTCATGCCTTTTGCAACGATAATTTGGTGTATAGTCCATATGACTTTTAACTTATTGCCTCCAGCCATTCTCATAAATAAGTTTTCTAATTGGTTGAATGGTATGGCTAAAAATAATAAAATTCATATATGAATGGGTGTTTGTGCTTTACTTTGGCATATATGGAATGCATGCTATAATTTTGTGGTACGCGCATTGAATCCATGCGTTGTCCTTTATGCAGACGGATGAGCGCATTTTAAAACGGTTACACGGGATCTATACAACTGGTTCGGCTAGGGGCTTGACAACAGAATATCATGTTGATGCGACGATACCGCATGTTATTAGGTTTTCTAAAATGGTTGATTCATGTCTTAATCTTATGTAATCATTGGGTGAACGAAGTTATAATGCAACAAAATGGTCATATGCATCGATCGATACAGAGACAACTTTCCCCTTTTCTAAAAAAAATTGTTGCTGGAGTTGATCTTTATACGACCGCATGCGTGCACCTCTGCACGATAGTGTCGGGCTACCGTTAGAGTTCTATTTTATCATGGTTCAGTTGCTATGTATTTGCGTGACTAATCACGAGTGCCGGTTGGTGATCTCTCGTCCGTGTCCTCTAGTTAAACACGTTGATCAATTTGAGGCCCCTCACTAAGCTTCACAGGAAGCTTCTCCGATGGGGCAAGATAGATCATATATAGATGTGACAGTGCAAGTAAATAACCGGGATAAACAAATGTATAACCGGGATTTAGATGTGACAGTGCATGTAAATAACGGTGGCGTAAACGATTATTATTATACAAGTCAAATTTCCTGAAGGAAAGCAATTACGATATCAAAACTTCACTGTCAGGTACGTTTGAATCTTTATTTATTTTGTTTTGAGAATGTCCCATTGACACTGTCCAGGTCAGTTATCCATAACGAGCTGCGCCTCTGGGATTCAAAGTCAAGGAGTGAATTTCATGCTTTCTTCTACTCCGTATAAGGTTACACATAAAGGACAATCTTATATGCATTCCAATCGCGTCGGAATATTTTTACCTACAGGAATGGATATGCTTAACTATCGAAGATGATGACTAAATCTGACCATAAATTTCTGGCTAATTCATAGTTGCACGCGGAGCACGTGCTCTATGTGTAGAAAATGATTCATTAAATGTGAAAAAACCGTTTAGAAAAATATCTATGCATATGAAAAATCTGAAAAACAAAAAAAAATCTGAAAAATCTGACAAAATCAGAAAAATGCAGAGGAGCACGGCGGCAGATGCGCCAATCTCCTCCATGCCCCCCTCCCCAGCGCGCCGCCGCCACCTCCGGGCCCCTCCGCTCGAGCTCATCCTCGACAGCAGAGCACCCCCGCGCCGCCCGTGCGTGCGTACGCCGCCGCGCCGGCTCTTCAGCTCCGGTCCCAGCGCGCTGCCGGCCCTGCTGCGTCTCCTCCCCGGGAGCTTCACCTCGCCCCCGCCGTGCTCCTCTGCGGCTCGCTGCAGCGGCCCAGGGGCCTGCTGGCGGCTATGGCGGAGCAGGCATCGTGCTCGACGGCTCCGCTGGTGCCACGTCACCTTACAGGTGGGTCCGGGCCTTCAGATTCGTTGTCAATTCGTTCTGGATTTGTTTATGCTATCATCAACTCTGGAGAACACGATGCCTTTTCCCCCTCCACCTTCCTTTCCATTTCGCTCCAGTGTCGTTGACGAAATCTCGCCTACATGTGATTGGTTTTTGACTTGATCCAACCAAGACGAAGACTTGGAGCCGCGTAGACTTGGAGCTAGTATATTGAGGCCATCACTTATTCACTTGGTCTTCTGTCCTCCTTGCCATTTCTCTCGTGCACGTCTGCTTGCTTCTTCTTCTTCTTCTTGCTCCTGTCTGTCTCGGCGCGTGTAAATCTGATCTGGTTCTGTCCACATCCAGTGGGGATCCTAGATTTGGATAGGGAGATTGGTGTCTGGAAAGGTCAGTCTTGTTCTTTTGCCGGGATTGGTAATGGGCGTGAAAGAAGTGATGGCAGCCTGATTCGCCATTTTTGGTCTTTGGGATTGGTTGTTGGGGGAGCAAGAGGTAGTTGGCCCGTCTCCTGGCAGGGCTGGTTCTCTTGGTGCGGAGTTTGTTTGGATCGGGAAAGGACCAAGCTCCTGATCGGTTCCTGACATTTCTTGTCGGCCGATTTGTGGGAACTGAAGCAAGTCTGTCATGAGGCTGAATGTGCGTGTGGTCGCAGCCCGCAACCTGCGCGCCATGGATTTCAACGGCTTCAGCGATCCCTACGTCAAGCTGCAGGTTGGGAAGCAGAGGTTCAAGACCAAGGTGGTCAAGATGAACCTCAACCCGGAGTGGGATCAGGAGTTCAGCTTCGTCGTCGCCGATGTCCGGGAAGTGCTCAAGTTCGATGTCTATGATGAAGACTTGATCGGGATCGATGACTTCCTGGGCCAGATGAAGGTGCCACTGGAGGATCTTCTGGCCGCCGAGAACTTGTCGCTCGGTCAGCGCTGGTACCAGCTTCTTCCCAAGAGCAAGAGCGACAAGGCAGTTGATTGTGGTAATTTTTCAACTTCTCTAGCTATTTTCTCACTAGTCATCATCTTGTGCACTTGCTCAGGCTAGCAATTTTCAAACCATAAACATAATAAGATCACTTGAACTGTATAAATTTTCCCATTTGAAAAGTTATTATTAGTGACGTTCTTGTTTTATGTCTTGAACGATAGAAACATGTATGTTGTATCATAAACTTGTGACTTCAAACTTATCTGGACCATTTCTACAAAAATTATTCCAGAAGATATGCTTTAACTCTACATATCTAGAAACAATATGTTAATGTAATCCGAACTATATCCCTTGAAAAATAGGTCGAAATCATATTGTAGTAGTCAAACTTCTATTTTTTTTGATCGTTTATGTATATAAAATATATTAATTGGTCAACCAAAAAAAAATGGATCATTAGATTTGTATTTGTGAACACCTTAACAACAGAAACTTGCCAAGTAAGTGAGAAATACCATGACAACAGCAAGTTTGTTCTCATTGTAAGGTCAATGTTCAAATAAATATTTTTATTGAGACCTCAAACATATTTGAGTTGCACACAACCAAATAAGATCGCTATTGGTCAGGCTTGCTTACTGAAAACAATATATACAGTAATTTGCTTTCAGCTGTTGAAAATTATACCCAAAACAACTTAGCACATACGGACATGAGTCATGCAAAAATTAGATCAAGATAAATTTTTAGGAGTATCAGAATGTAAATGATACCTCTCATAAAGCAAAGTTGAAAAAAATGGATAGTATCCTTTTACTGAACGCACTATACACCCAGCATTCCCAGCTTGGTTTGCAGAAAAATGAACCAATTTGTACTCTTAGAGAAGTGTAGGATGGCGGAAGAAAATTCACCCAGCTGTAGGCTAATTTATTAAGCAAAGAAGCACCTGGTCAGTGCAATCTTCCGTTGAGTTAGTATCAGCACTTTGCCGGTAAAACTGTAAAGTCGGTCTTGAGTACCACAAACAACATGTTTTTCTTTCGCACCTTTAGATTTAAATAGAGAACCACCTACATAAAGAAGATGGTATTATTTTGTCAAACTAATTCAAATGAGATTCTACACAGAGGGAAACAATTTAAACAGTTCCCTCACCGCAATCCATTATATCAATATGGTTTCATGGGTATTTGAGCAACGCAGCCCTTCTAGGTGCTCCTGCCAAGAGAGCTAAAGAAGAGTCAGAACATGTGACACCACATTATTTATTCAAACCAAGAGATACATAGACAAACATTCATTTACGATATCTAAGATATTGGGAACTTCTACGGTTTTTACTTCTTATGGTGGTGGATTAAAATCTGCTTCCATTTAGATATATATAATCATTCATTTAGATTGAGGAAAAAATGAAAATTTATGTAGTACTTTCTAAAGCACATTCCTGTCATCCATAGGCAAGGAAAAAATTGAATGCATGCTTATTGCTTGTTTTGAAATTTTCATATAATAATAAGCTCCATAACATGGCTATGGGGTTAAAATTAGTTGACCTAGTATTGTAAATCCATAACCATGTATTTTAATGTTCTAGAACCAAATTAAAAATGAGATGAGCAGGGCCAGTTTGATGCATGTTGAATAGTTCTTCTACCATGAAGGTTACTAAAGCTTCAATATAGAATTTTGATTTACCTCCATTTGCTAGCCCAGCCATACTATTCTCATGATGTACGAAATAGGAATTTGTGAGGCTGGGATGCTTAGATGATGAAATTAGTTGCTCAACAGCTACACTCGTGCATGACCATGGATGACATCCAAATTCCACAATTCAGTCATGTAATAGTATTAGTACTCTGGAGGATTTTTTCCCTCTGAACATCTTACAAACATCCACACATCGTCTTTTGCAAACGACATTCTGGACTGGCTATTAGACATAAATTATATAAGTAAAACTATTTTGGAGCATGAAATTCAAGTATACTGAGTTTATTGCCTATTGAGTGGACTCAGTAGCCACCAGCGACAAAATCGAACAGTCTTGTACCTGCGCCCTCTGTCAGGACCTCATCTGAAGTGTCACAACCTGAAGTTGAATATTACATGCAGCCTACGGTGGAGATGTGTCCCACACGTTCAGCCAGAACAGTCAGAATATAATGAAATTTACTGTTGTTCTTAGCCTCAGTTTTCCTTCTGGTTCTGTATCAATCAAACTAAGCAAACCGAATATTTGTTGGCACTTTGGCTTCTATATAAAGCACAGTGAGAGATTGATGGGAGGCAACGAATGCAAAAACCTGAACTTATCTTGCACTGTATCTTCCTGTCTTAGCCTTGCTAGCTACTTTACTGTTCGACTATTTTTTCTGCAACACTGCCCTGTTCTAGCTGTAGAAGCCCTCAATATCAGTGGATCCTCAGCTGTTCTAGCTGTAGAAGCCCTCTATATCAGTGGATCCTCAGCTGATTCCTTTCGTCTTGCTCCTCTAATCGTTGGAGCCCTAACACCCTTAGTCCAACACAGTTCTTTAGCTTGGCATCGCTCGCCGACAGCGGTGGACGCCCAATCTGCTTCTAACAGCCGTCAGTGTACCCCTCCTGCGCTCAATCAACTATCACGTGATAATTCATCAATGTATCTAGACGTATTTTAGTGTGTAGATAAATCCGTATTTTGACAAAACGGTGTCAACTTTCCCGACCGGAGGGAGTAGTAAATATAAGATGGTACTTTGCTATGTTACGTCATGCCTTTTGTCTTTTTGCATATGGATTCGGTATCTGACTTTCTCAAATTGCAACATGTGTTCATCTTACTGCTGTTATTACCTTTACGATCTAGAAGGGCATAAATTCTACTTATTTCATTGTGTGAAAAAATCATAGTCACTTTTCTGTTTGTTGCACCCTGCAGGGGAGATTTGTGTTGCAATATCTTTAGAGACAGCTGGGGCCACACGATCATGGTCTGATGCAGCCGAACTAACTGGGATACAGAAACAGTATTCACTGTCATCAAGTCCAAGCACAGGATCGTCAGCTGCATTAGCTTATCAAGAAAGTGAAGCCTCTAGAAAAGATAATGTTAATGAGTATTCTGATGGAGCTGAAATCCCTGAAGAGGATGAACACAGCGAAGGGACTGATCAAACAGCTGCAGATGACAGATTTAATGGGATTCCTAATGAAATTTCTAGTGATGCCGAAACTTCTAAAACAGAAAAGCTTGACAGACCCTCGCTTGTTGATCGTGTTATCAAATGTTTGTCAAGAAAAATGATGATCTTTCATCAACATCTTTGGCAAAGACTGAGGCATCAGAAGAAGTCCAACAAGCACCAGCAGGATGTGACACTCCTGTAAGCCAAAATGGTGATATGTGTTCAGAGGCTCCATTTGATGAACTATTGAGATCTTTTGAATTAAGACATGAAGGAGTCGAAATGCCTGTGAATTTACAAGGAATTCTTGTTAATCAGTCATATTTTGCGTCGCCTGGTGATTTGAATAACCTCCTGTTCTCACCAGATTCAGATTTTCGGCAAACATTGGTACAGATTCAGGGTTGTACTGATTTCAAAACTGAACCCTGGAGAACTGATAATGATGGGGAATCCCTGAAGAGAGTGATAACTTATACAACTGCACCATCCAGATTGATTAAAGCTGTTAAAGCAACAGAGGAGCAATCTTATTTAAAGGCCGATGGGAAAGAGTATTCAGTTTTAATGAGTGCTAGCACCCCTGATGTTCCTTGTGGTACTTATTTTCGGACAGAGATTCTTTTCCGTATTATGCCAGGTCCTGAACTTGATTCCGAGCAACAGACTTCACATTTGGTCATTTCTTGGCGCATGAATTTTCTTCAGAGTACTATGATGAAAGGTATGATAGAAAATGGAGCAAGACAAGGCCTGGAGCAAAGCTATGCACAGTTTTCTGATTTACTGTCAGAGAAGATCAAACCTATTGATTTAGAAGATGCTGGGTCAGACAAGGAACAGGTCTTAGCTTCATTGGAAGGGGGTCAGGAGTCTGATTGGAAGATAGCATTCCTATACTTCTGCAACTTTGGTGTCTTGTCCTCTCTTTTTGTAGCCCTGTACATTGCTGTGCATGTTTCACTAGTGAATTCAGGTGCTGTTCAGGGGCTTGAGTTTCCTGGATTAGATTTGCCAGATTCACTCAGTGAGATTGTTATGGGTGGGCTACTGTTTCTTCAAGTGCAACACATATTTAAGAAAATTGTATGTTTTTTTCAGGCAAGGGAACAAAAAGGTACTTTATCCCCTTCCAATCCTTATTTTCATCACTTTCCATATCTAATGTGTATGTACCTGTGGGAGCCTCTTTGGAAATACAAGATTGTAATGATTAATAATCATGGATATGTTGTCGAATAACAATGTTCAGCTGAGTTGCTATTTAGGATGTCTTACGGAAATTCTCCACTCCCCTGAAAAAGTGAAAATAACTTGTAAATAAGACGAGCTTTTAGTTTGCTTCATGCAAAAGAAATACGAAACCTCAGTCCTGTCAGTTTTCGCACAATGAACTTATGGATTTATACCATATTAAGTTGACCCTCATGTTTTGATGTACACTACTGAATCTTGTAGACATAAATGTGATTTTGTGTTAGGCTAATATTTTTCTCATGTAGTTGGTGATCATGGTGTCAAAGCAAAAGGCGATGGATGGTTGTTAACGGTTGCCTTAATTGAGGGAACCAAGTTGGCACCAGTTGATGCTACTGGTTTCTCTGATCCTTACGTGGTATTTACTTGCAATGGTAAAACAAAAACAAGTTCAATCAAGTTCCAAACACTCGAACCTCAGTGGAATGGTATGTGTTTTGTGGTAGACTTTCTGATTTCCTTCCTCAACTATTACATTCCTTCCATAACCACATATCAGTAAGAAAAGTAACTTGGAAATTCCCCATTTTAGTAGAAAAGATAGGGACATGGTTCATCATGTATCGGGCAACTAAATACATTTCCCTAAATCTTGCAGACATATTTGAGTTTGATGCCATGGATGATCCTCCATCAGTGATGAATGTACATGTGTATGATTTTGATGGACCATTTGACGAAGTTACTTCTCTTGGACATGCTGAAATCAACTTCGTCAAATCAAACTTGTCGGAGCTAGCCGATGTATGGATACCTCTTCAAGGTAACTTGGCTAAGTCCAGGCAGTCTAAGTTACACCTAAGAATATTTTTGAACAACTCAAAGGGCACTGGTATGGTTACCGAATATCTGAGCAAAATGGAGAAAGAAGTTGGTAAGAAGGTGAGTACTTTCCTTTGCATCTTCTTGGAAGCATACTTACTATGTGAGTTCACCTAGTCTGATCTGGGTTACTGCTGACAGATGCCATTGCGGTCTCCCCGAACTAATACTGCATTCCAGGAGCTCTTCTCTCTACCATCAGAAGAATTTCTCATCAGCAGTTTTACGTGCTACTTGAAGCGTAAATTGCATACACAGGTACTTCTGAAACTGCGACTACCAGTATCGTACAGAGGAAAGCCAAACAGCAAGGCTTGATGGGGATGGGGGATATTGGAAAAGGGAGTTATAACATAGATTGGGATGGTAGAGTATTAGGGAGAGAATATATTGGTTCTTCTTTGCTTGGGCTCATAACCTGTAGCTTTTAAATAGTGCCACTTTTAAGCCTTGAACCATTGCAGAAGTTCAACTTTCAGCCTTGAAATCTGAAACAGTTTTTCCTGAACTATTGGATCACTTTACTTTACCCCATTGGCCCTATCCCAAGCTGTTTTGTGCTGACTAAGACGACATGTGTCATCTCAGCAAGATATATTTTTATTAGAAAAAACGAGAACAATAGGAAAACAAAGTTACAATCATATTTCTTTTGCTAAAATATGGACGGAATTTTGGCAAAATATTTTTCCAGATTGGCTATTAAATTCTGTTTCAGTTTGACTATGGGGCTTAACATCTCTGGAAACTCAGGATTTTTTTCAGATTGAATATTAAAAATAGTTTAACTACACGTCATCTTTGGACTATTTAATCCACTTTCCAGAACCTTACACTGTTTCCATTTTTTAAGTTTTTCCAAGAATTATTTTCCTGCTTTTGCTTGATTTTTGTAATAAAATATACGTTGCTGACATGACAAGGTGCTGACGTGTGTAAGTGACACCATGCATGTCGTCCTAGTCAGCACAAAACCACTTGGGATAGGACCATGGGGGGTAATGTAAACCGATTCAAGCTTTCAAGGTTAGAAACAACCGGTTTGAGTTCAAGGTTGAACATATGTTGAACTTGAGGAATCGTTAACTTTGTACTCCTTATTCAGTTATTCTTAAAAGATATGGAAATTCATTGATTTAGATGTGGCTAACATGTTAGGATGTGCACACATTTGTTTACCATGAGCATCTTATTTTGCTAGTTTCAAACATTTGTATTGAAAAATGAAGTTTAGAAAAAGATGCATGTGCTACAAGATGTGTCATTTCAGATAGTAAACTAAAGCTTACTAAGCGTTCTGTCAATTAAGAAGATCATCTGTACTTCTCATTTCAGGGCCACCTTTTCTTATCTCCAAGAACGATTGGGTTCTATTCAAGCATGTTTGGCCGGAAAACAAAGTTTTTCTTTCTATGGGAGGATATTGAAGACATACAGGCAATTCCTCAATCACTATCATCGTGGAGTCCATCCCTTACAATAACTCTTCACAAAGGTAGAGGCATGGATGCAAAGCATGGTGCAAAGACCATTGAGAATGGAAAGCTGAAATTCTGTCTGCAGTCTTTTGCATCGTTTAATGTGGCCAACCGGTAAATTTCCACCTTTCTGAAATAATATGAATTACTAAAATTTCGCTTATCTCCAGTAGAATAAACCGTTTGAAGAGTTTTCCTATTACAATTGTCAGTCTAGACCATCAAGAAATTTCAACATTGGTACACTAGACCATAGCACATAGAAATTACCTTTTGTATGTCATTATGATTATTGGCATTTCACTCTGACCACTATAGATATTTTCTGGGATGCTTTACAGGACGATAATGGCTTTATGGAAAGCAAGATCTTTGAGCTCAGAGTCCAAAGTACAGATTGCTGAGGAACAATCCCAGAATAAAACCCTCCAGAGCGAGGACAGTGGATTTTTTGTTGGTGTTGAGGATTCCAAGAGCCTTCAGATGAGCGAAGTTTTCTCCTCAACCATATCTGCTAATGTAATTTCAGTTAACTTATGCAGATCATGACCACTTTCATTTGCACATGAGTTGTACTTGCAAGTTTTGTAACTACTTATGATGAAATTTATCACAAGTTGAACTGAAATACATGTTCCTCTTGCCAGATGGCCTCACTTATGGAGATGTTTGAAGGAGGTTCGTTGGAGATGAAAGTCATGGAGAAAGTTGGGTGCCTTAAATACTCGGCTACACAATGGGAATCAGAAAAATCCGATGAATCTGAAAGACAAATTCATTACAAGTTCAGCAGGAAATTGTCTCCTGTTGGAGGAGAAGTGACTGGTACCCAATTGAAATCTCCTATGCCCAATAAGAAAGGGTGGATTATTGAAGAGGTGATGGAACTTCAAGGAGTCCTCCTTGGTGACTTCTTCACGGTACGTCGATATACTTGAGACTTTTGTGCATGGCTCTTGGAAAAACAGAACCATGCTTATACTAGTGGCTAAGTTGGCTTGAGAGTAGCACGATCTCAATGGAAAAGTTTTGCTTCTTGGTGCATTGATAGAAAAAGAAGTTTAGATACACGCGTAGGACTCACATGCAGTCAAGGTTATAAAAAGCGCGCTTAAGCGCACGCTTAAGCTCGCTTAGGCGCTGAGCTGAGCAAAACGCCTAGCGCTCAACTGCGCTTAAACGTGCGCTTAATCACACTTAGCGCTTTAATCCTTTAGAAAAGAGAAAAGCGGAGACAAAACGCTCAATTAGCGCCTAGCGCTTAATAGAACCTTGCATGCAGTTGCATGGTTTTCATGTGACACCTTTCCCAAATATTATGTTTTTTTGGGAAGGTCACAAATGCATGTAACTTGCCCCTTTGTCCACTTTGTCGATTGTGGAGGAAACCTCAGGCTTTTACTTCCATCCAAAGAAGAAAACCGATGTCCACATGGTCCAGAGGTCATAAAAGGTAGAAGAGAGGAATTAACCTAGAGGTAAGAAAATAAGAATGGGTTTGCAGCCACCTTAAAATGTGAAACAAAAAGTAGCATAATCCAAAGCAGCAAACAAAGCAGATAGCAGCAGCCCTTCATCTTTTTTTCCCTACAAGACGAACCCCTCGATTTTAATGAGCCGACTGTACGTAATGAACCGACTGTTCCAACTTGTTCATTTATTTATTTTGAGCAAATAAAACACATTTTGTGCATAAAACCGAATTAAACATTGTAAATGACATGTACACCTGGCTTTTGCATGCAGCTTCATATAAAATATCAAATCGAAGACCTTGCTCCTAAACAAAAGGCGTGCAGTGTCCAAGTGTATCTTGGAATAGAATGGTCAAAGAGCACCAGGCATCAGAAGAGGATCGAGAAGAATGTTCTTTCAAGTTCATCTGCTCGTCTGAAGGAGATGTTCAGCCTCGCATCAAAGCAGCTCTCACACGCCAGATAGGATCATTCATCTGTGACATCCCCCCCTGTGCATAATACCGAATGACTGAACATATCCTGACAACCGGTATGATCTTCTGTACATACATTGCTTGATTGAAGATACACACGGGTGACCGATTCATTGTTAGACCATATTAGAGTGAGCTTTGCGGATCCTGCAGCAGCTGAACCATTGTGGCTAAACTCGGGATACCATTCCGTTAGTTCTGTTGCACTGTATCTGCTGAAACGTACGTGTACCCAATTTGCACAGATGACAGCGTTTAGACCAGCTTCACTATGCAGTGATGAACTACAGTGAGACTAGGATCCACAATTTGTTTCTATGTAGACTGTAGTGTATGTTTCTGCATGGACGTACATAGGATTGCAGTGTTGTGCTCTGCGTTATCATTTGTACATGGAATTGAACCATTTGAAACCTTTGCTTTGAAGATCACATGTTGAATTTGAATTGTACAGAAGCAAAAATAAGTGATCCAATAAAGTTGTGAAGTTTACGGACAGTCAATTCACTGAACCGTACTACTTTCTTGTGTTTATTTGTTATATATCTTCCTTTTATTCTGTTCGGTATGATCTATTCCGTACATAAAATGCGGGGGTGGCGAAGGCGTGAGTATGTAGAACCAAACAAAAATGCTATGCTGAAAAAAGAAAACAGTACCGTACTATTCTTATCCCATCTGTGCAAAACCAAAATTGGACTCACAAGTCTCATACAACATTTTCGGTCAAGGTTCAAACGTTGCTGATATCTGCGGATCCTGTGACATATCTCTCTGTGCAGTAGTAGAAGCATCTGATCATGGTTCTCGGTTTGCCAAAAAATTGCAGTTTAACCAACTTCTCTCTGTTGCCAATTTGCCAGTTGTTGGTCAGACAGTTGGCAGATAGATGGTTCCATCTCTACAATGAAAGCAAGATTTCCGAGGCTGTGTTCCTTCGCACTTAATGAAGTCATTTCTGCGGCTTCAGTCTTTGCTTGATGATGACTTGACCTCTCTGTTCTGTCTGCCCTTGTCTCAGCAAGCATTTGGTGAATTGGAGAATCTAAAGATCATCCTGGATAATAATACACCTAGTCAAGGGAGAGATGAATGGGCCTACTGCTGGGGACAAAAGTACACTGCTGGGCAGTTTTACTTGAAGGTGTTCTCGACTCTGACCGTGCCAATGTCATATACTTGGATTTGGCAGACATGTTGCACAATGAACTATAAGGTATTCGCCTGGCTGCTGTTAAGAGACAGATTGAATACCAAAGATATGTTAAAACGTAGACACTGGAATGTGGCAGAGAATGACCATTGTGTGCTATGTCCCCTCCAAGCATACGAAGATCGACAGCACCTGTTCTTCACATGTAATTTCAGCCAGCGGGTCTGGAACTACTTACAGATTCATTGGACAGTGGCAGACAACATCCAAACTATGATAGCCAGGGCTAGAAGGAGCTTCGGACATGTGTTTTCCATGGAGGTTATCATAGTGGCTTGCAAGCACATTTGGTTACAGTGAAACGGCAAGATCTTTAGAAAGGAACGACCAACATTTAACCGATGGAGAAGTGGTTCTGTGCATGATATGCCCATGCTAAGACATAGAATGAAAGCCAAGTATGTGCCTAGTTTGTTGGCTTGGTTAGCTGACCTCCCTTAGAGTAGGTATTCCCTAACACATTCTTAATCTCCTGTTTGTAATTATTTGTGCAGTATGTTGTGACGTTTGATGAGAAAATAGAAAATGCTTTGGGGCGGTTGCCCTACAGTCACGCTTCAAAAAAAAAAAAAAAAAAAAAATTGCCAGTTGTGACGGTAGCGCATGCACCATCGCACCAGGTGACACAAGTACTCGAGATGTTTATGAATTATGACCCTGGTTAAATGGAGTATTTTTCGTTCCAGCTTGCAAATAGAAATAAATAAACTATCACTCTACATGGGCCATGTAGCCGAGATAACAACTTGATTGCTCAGATAATTGATGAAGCTGTTTCCGTATTGTTGGGTCAAAGGAATGGGAATCTTAGATTTGTTTGAAATGATATGGTAGCTTATTCCATAGGAAAAAAAAACCAAATCATTCTTACCTCATGGCGTCATCTCTCGTTTCCTCAAATTTGTTGCGTGATATCCAAATAACACATTTGAACTTTTTCTTCGGTCTTGATTCCTACTCCCTTCATTTTTTAATATAATATGTTTTAGGTGTTGTACACATTGATTAGATTCACACTAAAGTGAGTGCACATACAAACTAAAACATGTCCAGATACATGTGGATATATGTGCATGTGGGAAAAGGCTAAAACATATTATATTAAAAAACGGAGGGAGTATAAAAGTTCAGAATACATGACACCTCAATTTTAACGTATTTTCTATGTACTATTTTGGGTTACGATGTATTGCTTCCAAAAACCACCACAAATGAACTCCAACTCGTTTCCATGGCGGTTTCGCACCTCCGTGACGTTGGCCGTGACTACGTTCAAATTGTACGTGCGTGTTTGTGAGCGTCTGCGTCTGTACTGTGTTTCTCAAAAAAAAAAATTGAACTACAGATCAGGGTGATTTCGGCAGTTCAAGAAATTTCGGCCAAACATGACGTCACAAACATAACAACCTTCCCTGCCTCTTCCGAAAACAAAATTACCGCGGCTGCTCCCCCGTTCGTGCAAAACCCCTCCCTCCGGAATCTCCTTCCGAGAAGACAGGCGCGACGAGAGTTGCAAATCCACAGCGCCAGAGCCCCCAATCTCCCGAGCCGCCCCTCCGCCGCAATCCCCAATATATCTCCAGATTCCTTCCTTCTCGAGTCTCAATCGCGAGGATTTGGAGGATTTTCTGACCGCTCGCTCAATTCCGGTCTCCCGTGCCACGCCGCGTGCAAAACCCTCGCTCTCCAATGCTCGAGCGAATCGATTGAGGACGCCGCATGGGGAGGAAGAAGTCGCGGCCGTCGCGAGCGAGGGGGCTCGGCTCCGCCGCGGAGCCCGACGCGCCGAGCCCTAGCGGCAGCGCCCCCTCCAAATCGAAGCGCGCGGCCAAGGGCGAGGCGAGGAGAGACGTCCTGGTGGAGGTGGACGGCGGCGCGCGTGGCTGTCCCGGAGGCGAACCCCGCGACCTCGCCGAGCTGGTCCTCCGCGACGTGAGGCTCGACGGCGAGGGGAAGGATGGGGTCGACATTGGGGCCCTGAGCCAGGAGTACTCGGAGGAGTTGGAGAACAGGGGGAGGTGCTCGCTGCGTCTGCGGGTGCGGGACGCGCCGGAGGACGGGTTCAGGCTGGGCAACTGGCCCGTGGTGCCGTCGGACTGCGTGCTCCTGGAGTATCACACGGAGAAGTTTGCAGGTCGTGTGTTTATGTCAGGCCAGTTCGATGGCCCCGATGAAGGTGTATCTGGTCTCGTTCATTTGGTTAGCTTGGGCTTCATGACGCTGCGGGTTGTGGGGTGTAGCTTGTTCCAGATTGATGATACTTTGCCGGCTATGGTACTTCGGGTTAGAGTGGAGGTGATGGACCGGGCTTTCGCTGCGTGTGAATCGCTTCTGGAGGTCACCAGGCATCCCTGGAGGAAGAGCTTGATGAATGTCATGGCTTGGGTTCGCCCCGAGGTCACCACGTCCGCTGTAATATATGGGATACCGATGGACGGTGATGCTGATTGTGAATCCGCGCCAAAGAGTGACTCACAGTTTGATCTTGCTGCTTTCTACGAAGCGGTTAAGCCTTCGATGTGAGTGCCTTACATTTCATCATCTCATGTCTTGTGTTGTTATTAGGAATCAGTTGAGGCAGTTTTTCTGAACTTTTAAATCAATGCTTCAAGAAATATAGTATAAAACATTACACCAAAATAAGCTAGTACCTTCTGCTGTGCATATGTTGGCTTGGTAGAAATATTTGGTTTTGTGCGATCTAGAATCATACACATCAAAGTTATATGTTGTATTATGACAGCACCATTCTCTTTCTGGCTTTTATTATATGATGCTTTTTTCTTACTACTTTTTGACAGGGGCGCAGGGCTATTGGAAGAGGAACTTCCTGATTTACTTCCTCATCTCAGACCATATCAACTTCGTGCAGCAAATTGGATGGTTGAGCGTGAAAAAGGAAATTCAGCTGTTTCATCACCCAATGAGGATCATGTTCATCCTGCACCCTATTGTGTCCCAATAGATTTTATTAGTAAGAAGTCCAGGATGTTCTACAATCCCTTCAAGTAAGAGTCCACTGCATTTCACTTGTACTTCCCCGATATTGCTGTGCTTTCCTTCAGTGTAGATTAACATGCTTGAGCTACTGCTATATTAATTATCCTTGATCTTTTGTCACCATGTAAGGAAAATATATGGCAATTTGGTTTCATGTGGGGTGATGTTGGGTTGAAGGAAATAAGCATGTATGTGGTCAATTATGTTGAGATTTTTTTTTCGGATGTCAAAGTTTGGCTTGATTTAGGATTTTAGCCAGGGACACAGAACAAGGCCGCAATGCAACATCAGAAACGTCTTAGACTCCTGTGCTGCTTTGCATATTTGTTGTCTTATACTCTTATTACCCAGTTGATTTTTCCAAAAGTATATTATTTCCAATGCTCTGGATTTGGAATTTATTTGTGCCTATCAATATCCCTAAATAGTTCAGTTTCATGTAATTCGTTACTTTGCAGTGGAAATATTTCATTACATCCAGAGCCTTCTCCACCTTATGTCTCTGGGGGAATTTTGGCTGGTATGTTGATACGAAGTGTGAACATAATTACGTGCACTAATGTGTTGCACACTAAGGATATTCATTGCTAATTTTTCCTTTTATGGCTAAATAATTTCAGATGAAATGGGTTTGGGGAAAACTGTCGAGCTTTTAGCTTGCATTTTTTCCCATCGTAGCACATTTTCCGTAGACTGTTCTGTCTCTCCAAGCAGAAAAGATTTAGATCGGATAAGTAGGCCAAAAAGAGAGAGAATTGAATGCATTTGTGGGGCTGTAAGTGAAAGTTCTGCCTACAAGGGGATATGGATCCAGTGTGACATTTGTGATGCGTGGCAGCACGCTGATTGTGTTGGTTACTCACCGAAGCAAGACTTAACCTTTGATGATGATGATTTGTTGTCTAAATGTGAAGAAGGCACCATGAAGTCAAAACGTAAAAGGCAAAAGAGAGCCACATATTCTATTGCATGTACAGAAGAAAACTACGCTTGTGCAGTGTGCTTGGAACTTGCTGAAGCTGCTCAAACTACGATTTTCAGTCATGCTACATTGATAGTATGCCCATCGCCAATATTGGCACAGTGGCACTCTGAAATTACCCGGTATGATTTCTCTTGTCCAAATAATAGTTGCACAGTATTGTTTTAATTCTTGAATGAATAGCAGAACCCTGTATTTTTTGAAGTCCGTAGATACTCAGACCTGTTGTCAGAAAACTTCAAGAATGTGCATTGGCCAACGGACCATTTATGTGCTGTTATTTCTTCCTATTTCAGATGCATATCTATTTGATTGGAATGTAAAATGGTGATTTTTTGCTTTACCCGTGCCAGTCACATAAAAACTTTCTCTTCTTCTCTGCTTGTATCAGATCATTGTAGAAGCTCTGCAACTTTGAGTTAAAATCCTTCTCACGTGTCTATAGGAATTAAGCATGCTCATGACAAAAGGCTTTCTAGAAAAAGATGAGTATGTTTTTTAGGAAGCTCCCAACTACTCCCTCCGTTTCTGAAAGTAAGGCCTATTATAGCTGTTGATCTTTTGTCTAAAAACTTGGTCAAATTTTACATTGTTGGACTTTTGAAAGAACTTATAGGCCTTATTTTCAGTAACGGAGGGAGTATGAAGAAAATTTGTTAGTATGGGCAACAGATTCCGCCAGCTGCTTCCAGTGTAGTACAATAATGCATATAATTGAAGCTTCGAGTGCCTTAACCAGTCTCAGTTATTTCGATGCTTAGCATTACCTCTTCTGCTCAGTGATTATCTGCATACTATGATAGTGCTGACTGTTAAGTTCCTTCTTACTAGACACACAAGGCCGGGATCTTTGAACGTTCGCATTTATGAAGGTGCAAGGAACTTGGACTCAGCTTCTAACCAAAGAAATGATCTAACTGAGATAAGCACTGCTGATGTTGTTTTGACAACTTATGATGTCCTCAAAGAAGATCTGTCACATGATTCTGATAGACATGATGGAGATCGCCGTTTCTTGAGATTTCAGAAGAGGTAATGTTTAATTTTCAGGAAGTTTGGCCATGCATTATTTGGATTATGTTATTTTAAAGTTGACTATATATGACACTCTAAACCCCAAGTTAATGTGTCCTTAACTGAAAAAGGAGTGTTGTCCCTGACTTATAGGTGCAGCACTTCCTAGTTAACCTTTTACACGAAGCGTGGAAATAATTGTAAGCGAAGTGGTGCAAATACATGTCCACCCCATGGCGCACAAGGCTGTTATCCTATTTGAGCCCCAGGGTGTTTACACATTTGTTCAAGCATTTTAGGTCGTATGGTTGTTTTGAAGCAGGGGAGGATGCTTTACGAGTTTCAAAGTTATGAATATATGATACATATCGTCTGGTCTTGAATGATGTGAATGTGGGAACTTGCTAAACCTGAAATTGTCATTAAAATGTATTTAACTTAAGCTTTGTTCTGCGTAGAATCATGTTATACTGGTAATAGCTGACATAGAAGCGAACTAGCAAGTGCCATTAGGCCCGTGGATATCATAGCCAATTAAGCTCGCCAATCATTCAATAGTATGACATAACTACGGCTTAACTTCTACTGAACTCCCATTGCACACCTAGGTACCCTGTCATTCCAACTGTCCTAACAAGGATCCACTGGTGGCGGCTTTGTTTGGATGAAGCACAGATGGTAGAGTCCAGCAAAACTTCTGTTACTGAGATGTCAATGAGGCTAAATGCGCAACACCGTTGGTGTATCACAGGAACTCCAATACAGCGCAGGCTGGATGATCTATTTGGCCTTCTACGCTTTCTCAGGACAAGTCCATTTGACACATACAGGTGGTGGGTGGACATTATTAGAGACCCATATGAGGTACACTGACTGCTAGTGCCATCTGTGAGCATTTAATACTTCTTTCTTAAACCTATATGTTCCTCTAACAATTGATAAAATAATAAACAGAGTATAATATTTCTACGAATGGTAAATAATACATCACAGTTTTTAACATAGGAGGTTATGGGTTTTACTGTTAGCTCAGAAGCTAATTGCTCTTATGTAGGTTCATATATTTCAAAAACATGCATTCATACTGAGCATATATGAAGGAACTGTACAATCTGATTAAGAATACCAATCTTAGCGCGGATTGGCATAGCAATATCTGAATGATGCTGAATGATGGAAGAGCATGCAATGCTCTCTTACTGCTCTACAGCTTTCGCAGCATTTGTTTCTTGAGATGGTTGGAATAATTAATCCTTTTCATAATTTCCTTATTAAATTGAACTGCAGAGGGGAGATATGACAGCTATGAATTATACACACAAGTTCTTCAAGGAAATCATGTGGCGCTCCTCTAAAATTCATGTCTCGCGGGAATTACAGCTGCCTCCTCAAGAAGAATGTTTCTCGTGGCTCATTTTTTCATCAATTGAAGAATATTTCTATCAGAAGCAGCATGCAACTTGCATGGACCATGCACATGAAATTATTAGACGTTTAAGAAATGACGCCAACAGAAGTGAACCTACATCAGGTACTCTGTCCATTATATCAATTATTTGCTGCTTCTAGTTGCTAGATTTATACTGCAGGGACAGGATTTTAACAATTCCATTCCTTTGATGCTGCTTGCTTTACTTTTGTGTTTGGATGGAAATAATTGAAAGTCTAAACGACATGTCATACAGAACAGCAATATACAAGAGTGATGCAAGATCTGCATCTTTTCTTGTTTTTTTCTCTCAAATGCCAATAAGATAACTTCCAACTTTTTCCATATCTGCACTCGAACAAAGCAACCATAAAAAGTTTTGTTGATGAGCACAAATTCACAATACTGGTAAAGGTGTTGTTCAGTTGCTGTAACAGATACCACGCTGCATAACTTCGTTCAAAAAATCTGAAACTGCTTTAACATCTTGTTGTTTTTCGTAGATTCAAATGTTTTATCAAATGTGTACCTCTCCAACAATGACACTGCCAAACTTCTAGTCCCACTGCTCAAGCTTCGGCAGGCCTGTTGCCACCCGCAAGTGGGTAGTTCTGGTCTCTGCTCTCTGCAACGTACTCCTTTGTCGATGGATGAAATTTTACAGGTGAACAATTAATGGTTTTACCTCCCCTTTTGGCAGCTATTTTTTTCACGTGATTTTGTGCTTAAAGTTGTCGATTATCCTTTTCTATCCAGGTACTTATTGGTAAAGCAAAAGTTGAAGGGGAGGAAGAACTTAGAAAAGTTGTTGTTTCCCTAAACGGTCTTGCTGGAATTGCTATCATCGAACAAAAGAACCACGAAGCTATCTCTTTGTACAAGGAAGCATTGGATTTTGCTCGTCAAAATATTGATGATTTTCGTGTTGACCCTTTGTTGAATCTTCATATCAACCACAATCTTGCGGAGCTGCTCAGAACTAGTTCTGAATTTTTAGAAGAATGCCCACTAAAAATACAAACTTCTCTTGTCTATAACAAACGAAAAAGAAAAGAAGCTAGTCATCCGGAGTCAAATTTATGTGCCATAAAGCGAAATAAAGTATCTGAGAACAGCGGATCAGTTTTGGCAGCTAATGGTGCTGAAAACTCTGAGGACAAAAATATTATTGGACAAGCATCTACAAGTGTAGAGTTGCATGCAGAGAAGGATGTGGGATGCCACTCGTCATCTGAATGTTTTGCTGATGGTTGCTTGAGAAAGACATGCAACACACTTAAAGAAAAATATTTGTCAGTTTTTACTACAAAGCTACTAATAGCACAGAAGGATTTCAATGCATCAATGGAAGAGGTTGATCTTGTCACTATACTGCTATTTTTTTGGGTTGCAGCTTGCAACGAATGATCTTGATCCATGTCTCCTTTGGAATGTTCTGTGTATTGTTGCAACATTGTTGTGTGTTTTCGATCTTGATTTGTGCTCTATTCCATGATGTTTGCCTCCGCTCATTAGTTCTTACAGTGTTCTAGACTAAATTCATCACTGTTCTCTAATGAGCTTCTGCCTCTAGGTCAGCACTCTATATAAAGAACTACAAAATCAGGGTATGGATTGGTGGCTATACGCTTTGGACTGCATCGAGAAGAATAAGGAATCTGCCAGTGAGCTATTTAAGAAGATCGATAGTTCTAGCATTAAGAGCACCACTGGCTTGGGTACAACGGGAATATCGTCCAGGTCAGCACGAAACTTGGTTCAGTTTGTTTTCGTTGCAATTTATGGTGGTTTTCTTATTTAGGAACTTGTGGTTTTAACTATCTCGGAGTTAATATCATGAAATTAATGAATGCAGATTTGTGGCACCCGAGCTCCAGTTAATTTTTTTTTTTGAAAATGGCACTTTGGAGTTTAAAAAATTCTAATTTTTTGAACGTAAATACATATACATGGTATTATAGTTGCGCAAAGTTTCGGTAAAAAAGGCATTTTATTTTGGGCTACAGAAAAATAACCAATTTGTGGCTGTATAAAGGAGTACAAGACTCTTATTTTGTCTCGAAATTTGTTTTTTTATGTAGCTCAAAATACTTTTAAACGAAACTTCTGGTGTACATAGTAAATATGTATATGCATTTCTATACTTTTTGGCAGATTTTTTTGGGCCCTAGAAATACGATTTTTTTTTGGAAAAATAAGCTCCAGTGAGCTCGGGTGCATCAACAAGTTTTCCGAAATTTGATGAATAACTTGGTTGTTTTTTCGATGCATAGGGTTCAAACTATTGCTGGCTTGAAGTATACCATTCAATCTAGCATTGATTCCTTGCAAGGTTCAAGGCAACAATTAATGTTTAGGCTTTTGGAAATTGACAAAACAATGGATAACCCAAGGGACGAGGATATTGAGGGTCAGCGATATTGTCCGAACTGCTATGATGGCACTGGTTCTTTGTGCATCCAGTGTGAATTGGATGAGCTGTTTCAGGTAATCTTGTATGCTCGTGCTCTTTAAAGTATTTGTGATCAGATGGAATTAATCATGTGTTATTTATCTCGTCACTTCTAGGGGTATGAGGCACGGCTCTTTGTTGTTAAGAAATCAAACAATGATTCTGTTATTGCTTCAGTAGATGAAGCACAGGATTTACAAAGGCGAAAATACGAGTTGAATCACTTTTTCCGCAACAAAAAAGCCAATGAAAGATCTGAAGTTGGTGGTGAAATAACAATCCAAGATCTGCTCGGGAAAACATACAGGTAAATTTTGCTTTATCTTGGTCCAGATGATTGTCGTGTCTTCCATTTGTACATTTAGTTCAGTAGCTGTCACTATATTTAATTATTCATTGACAATTACTATATTTAATTATTCATTGACAATTTATCTAGGATAGTGTCGCACTTTTCCATTTTTGGAAGGAGCTAGAATACCCTTTACTTTACCCTTTTAGAGTTTCATCCATCTATGTATTGTACTGAGTATCCTTTTTGTCCTTCTAGACACTTCCATTCAAAACTTGTCTTTTATTTCTCTCCATCATTTTAACATATTGCAGGCCTGCATATAAATTATGTAATCACATGCTCATGTGATCTGCTTTAACCTTTCAAAGTCTATTGTATGTTTTTCATTCCTAACCATCTCACTGTTTTTTTCGTAAGCTCGTTTTGAGCTAACTTTTTCAGCCTTTCTCTGCAAGACTAGAATCTTTCTAATAACTATTAAGACACCCGTGCTACGCTATAGAACCAAAAAAACGATGGGAAACATTGTTTACTCAAGTTTATGTCAAATTAATTCACTCTGATGCTTTTATTTGTCGGGGTGGCAGTGGAGACGATAGCTTGCTGCTATGCTCTCTGGTTTGTATGGTCGTGCTTATTTAACTTCTCTCTAACTGAAGTTAACTAGAAATGTTTTTTGTGTCAGCTATCTTCTATTAAACCTGGCATTTAAAGGAATTCAAAAGTATTCAGTTATTTATCTGTTATTATTTTCAATGCTTCTTAGAATACATTATTATAGTCTTATATGCTGCTTCTCTTTACAGGTCTACAGGCATCCTTCTCAAACTGAGACTGCCCTAAGGGCTATTCGGGCCCACTCAAAGACTGTACTTGGAAAGCAATATGTCGAAATTGCGAAGAAACATTTGCTTCTTTTTGAGGTAAATCATAGTTTGTATGTTGACGGCTTGACGCCTTCTCTTTTCGTATGGTTGAGATGCTCATATGTCAATGGCAATTGGTAAATTTTAGCACTGGGCATTATTCTACCGTAGCACAGGAAATATCAAATACAGTGGGCACACGATTGAACGAGGAGTAGCTTTTCCTTCAAAGTTTAAAGTGATTTTTTGTCATATACTGTTTTTTTTTATCAGAGGACAAGCACTTGTTTTGTCCAATACTATTCGGCCTGTTATTGGTGTAAAACCTGCAATGTCTTGTTTGATGAACGAGATCAAGGGGACATCTTGAAAGAGAACTGTAAGGGAGACCCTCACAATATCAATATGAACCCAAATTCGTGTCGGTGGGACCTGAGGGTTGTATGTCCACTCCTCCAACCAAGTGAACTAGGCTCACTTCCTACTGTAGAGGCCACTCTACTTATTTGGCCATCATTTTAGAAATCTTGGCAGATGTCAAACCTTAAAATCTTGCTTACCTACTGTATATTTAGTTTAAAATATGAAGGTTCAAAACATATCTTGAGCTAGGATATTTTCTGACCATGACTGTTAATTTAGGCTATGCGCAAGGAGTTTTCTCTTGCAAGAAGTTTGTCGATTTCTCAAAACCAATTGCTGCGTGCTCATGATGAGATCAAGATGTCTATCTCACGGCTACAGCTCAAAGAGAATGATGATGAGCCTAGTGCTGTCAATATTGTAACCAGAGAAGAGCTCATACCATACAACGTGCAGTTCACGAGTGACAAATTTTTAGCTCTTTCATCTTTAGCTCGTATAAGGGGTCAACTCCGATACTTGAAGGTAAATAATCACTCTTGTACTCTTCTGTCTACTTGATATTCTGTTCTGAAACTGTCTTCCTGAAAGAAGAACTATTTTCCGTCTGAATAACTTCTAAATCATTTAGTTTAAATCTACTTGTATGTTCCATAATCTTTTTCAGCGAGTTCTTTTTATAGAGGTTGATCACATTTCCATGTACTTTTAGGGATTGATGCTGCCCAAGTCAGGCAACAGTGTTGCTACAGCAGCTTCCTTGCCTGCCACAGGGCAAACTGGTTCTGAGATCAGCAATGAACCATGCCCAGTTTGTCAGGAGAAGATTCTCGAGCAAAAAATGGTTTTCCAATGTGGCCACTCCATGTGCTGCAAGTGTGAGTACTCTCTGGTTTTCTCCTCAAATTTATTTGCCAGTGATACTGCATGTAATTTTGTTTAAATTTACTTCAGTTGAAGAACATCTTAACTGATGCAGTTGATTCTTCTGGCCCTCTACTGTTGGCTGTTCTGTTATAAGTAGACAATATGTCTGCTTGCTTGTTGTATTATGGATTTTGCTTTATCAATCTTTTCCCGATATTCTGACTAAACCATTGATTATTAATGACATATGTCCATTCGATGTATAATAAACTCTGTCTTTACTAAGTTTATCTCCTCGTTGCTCTCAGGTTGTTTGTACCTGACAGAACGAGCTGCTGGGAAGCATCAAAAATGGATTATGTGCCCTTCATGCCGTCAGCGTACATATCTTGAGAATGTTGCTTTTGTGGTTGAGAAACAGAGTGAAAATACTGATAAACAAGCTGAGGATTTGGCAGAAAGCGCTATTTCTGTCCAAGGTTCATACGGAACAAAGGTTTCATTTATTTTCCTTACTTACGACCATTCTATCTTTTTGTTCTTGCGAAGTGAATGCTTATGCTGTTAAATAAATTTAATCAGAATGACTGGTTCTCCAACAGTCTTGCTTAGTTAGTGCAATAATGCATTTAATCTTTTTGTTCTTTTACTTGAACTAAGATTGAAGCTGTTACAAGAAGGATTTTGAGGATCACTTCAACTGACGGAGCAGCTAAAGTACTTGTTTTTTCAAGTTGGAATGATGTTCTTGATGTATTAGAACACTCCCTTGGTGCTAACAACATCTCTTATGCTCGTATGAAAGGAGGAAGGTGAGATACTTGTAGCCCAGGGCGCACATACTTTAATTATCTGTCTCACTGCTGAGCACAATAATGTTATGAAATTAGATTTCTTGAAGTTATCCCTTTTCCCTGTTCTGCTTCCAGTCCCGATAGTCATCATTTTAGCAAAGTATTTTGTATATGCTGATCTTATGGACAATGCAGTCGCTTAATGAAAGTCCATTTTCCTTCAGAAAATCGCAAGTGGCACTCTGTCAATTTAAAGGTCAGGCATCCACCATAAATGGAGAGAAAGTGAAGAAGGCAGTTTCCAAAATGCAGTCTGTTCAAGTATTGCTAATGCTTATTCAACATGGTGCAAACGGTCTGAATCTGCTAGAAGCACAACATGTAATTCTATTGGAGCCATTACTAAACCCATCAGCTGAGGCACAGGCTATCAGTAGGATCCATAGAGTTGGGCAAGACAAGAGCACATTTATCCACCGGTTTGTGGTAAGCACCATATCCTATGCAAATTTATTTTATTCAAAATATGCTTGGAAAAAAAATCTCAAAGAACTGTTGATGTCAGGTGAAGAAGACAATAGAAGATAGCATATACAAAATGAACAGGGGCAGAGCTGTCTGCTCCACGATCAACCGCAAGTCAAAAAACTTCAAAGACGAGCTTGCTTTGACGCTGAAGGATGTCGAGTCACTATTTCCTGTGAAAGCTCCTGATCAGCCTCCAGATGAGGAGAGTAAGGATCATGGTGATAGCTTGAGGAGTTTGCCTCCATCTGTTGCTGCGGGGTTGGCTGCTGAATTGAGGGCTGCCAATGGAGCAACATGATAACCAGCATCAAGTTAACAGAAGTTGTCTTTGTCTGACTGGAAATTTCAGTGTTCTGAAAGCTCAAGGCATACAAATTCAGATCACAGGGGGAGAACGACAATGATTTTAGATGAATAGGTATGATTTGGTCATGTTGCTGCATCACTAGAATCTGGCATCACATATAGAATGGCGTAGAGCACCGGAGCCAGTGAGACCAGGCCGTGACGGTGTAGTTTAGGGAGATGATAAATGTGTAACATAGGCTGGTTAGTTTGACAGAAGCATGAGCATGTAACATGGCCCATCTCGTTTCGCCTATTTGTTATGGTAATTCTGCCATGACAACTTGTCCCAGCTTACAATGTTTATAAACCTAGCATATGCATAGTTCTGTTTTTAAATCTTGCGTAACATGTACAGGTTGTGCTACTTATGGCTTATTTTAGCTTATGTACCCTGGGCACGCCCACTTGTTACTGCGGCTTGCGTCGAGTATTCGGTCATGCAAGTCGACAGGGCAATCTGGCAACAGTGCCTTTTGTTTTGCTTCCTTCGTTTGGTTTGCTGTTTTTTTCTTGAATTTGTCTTCCTGTCGTTTCTCTTCAGAAGTTAGTCATCTTGTCCTTGCTGCACCTAGGTGGAAGAAATAGACATGGCTTCTCCACGCACGAAAATAACCATATCTGTTTGGGGACCGCGGTTTCCGTGTTGCCATCACGCATGCATGTGCCAATGCAAAGACCAGTCATCCTAGATACAAATATGTTGACAAGAAAACTGTCTATGAGTAGCAGTCAGGGTGCTTGGCAGATTCTCCCCACTTGGCCGAGATCTCAACTTGGCCCTTGCACAGATTGTTGATGTGCACAATGCACTTCACAGCAACACATATGTAAGCAATTTTTAGTCTGTGAGTGAGAAATTTATTAGTTCTCTAATGTACCTGTACGCGTTATCTACGGATAAACTAGCGTTATCTACGGATAAACTACAATTGAGCCAGACGACGTATGTCCTGTAAGAAAAGTGTCACACATTGACCCTTTCCCTCCCGCTTGTACTATATGATAGTGAAAACTCTGAAGTGCCAACATGGCAAAAAAAATGGTATGATAACTATAATATATGCATCATGTATTTGAAAACTACGTTTGTTCAATCAATTTCTATGTTACTTCACAGAGCTTGAACTAAGATGTTACTACTTCCGTCTTGGAATATAAGACATTTTGGTACGTCAGTTTAGCCTACCTAAATGTCTTGTATTTTGGGTCAGAGGAAGTAGTTCCAAAGAAGCATTAGCATGTAAAACTTATGTATGTCAGGTGTTCATGTCTATTTACATTGCATGTGTACTTTCTCTGTATCGTTCCAATTCATGTGTACTTTCTGTTACCGCTTCTTCACCCTTGTTGGTACGCCTACTTGTGTCTGCGATTCCTGGTACTGGCAGTGCAAGTCAATCGGCAGGGGCAAAAGGGTAACATTTTCTCTTGTATTTTTTTTTTTTTTGCGAAACACAGTACAACGCAAGCGCTCATATACACGCGCACACACTCACCCCTATGAACGCACGCACGCACACCCTACCCCTATGAGCACCTCCGAGAGACTGAGCCGGCGGGTCGAGTCTTGAGATTGACGAAGTCACCACGGGCGCCTCGCTGTCGACGGGAACGTCGCCTCCCACTGAAGAATATTCCGCCTTAAATGAGAAACACCAGCGTCAAACCTGGGGTTTGAACTCTGGTGGGCTAGGGATACAACCACCCACCTAACCATCTTGCCACAGGCAAGTTCTCACATTTTCTCTTGTATTGCTTCTTTCATTTGCTCTTTTTTCTTCAGATGGTGCCATCTTGCTTCTTCAGAAGCACTCCAGTCCTTTAGTCATCCTACGTGGAAGAGATAGACGCGTCTTCTCCACACACGAAAATATACCATATCTAGTGGGCCCTTGTCCCTTAAACTTTAAGGTCTCGTTTGGTTCAAAGAAATTTCGTAGGCGCTGTAGAGAATTTTATTTCTTAGGACTTTTTCCAAATCTGTTTGGTTTGTAGGATTTGAAATTATATGGTTTATTCCACGATCTAGTTTGCATCCAGCTGTAACGCAGGGATATTTTCTTGAGTTCAACCTCGTAGATTTTTTTTTCTTTGTTCCAATGACAAATATGACATGCATCTAACCTTACTGAAAATTCCGTGTTTTTCCTAGGGCACAATCAAGCAACATATATACACATTCCTTGTTAGAGTATATTACGTATAGGTATATTTGGTAGTTTAGGATTGTGTTCCAAGTCTATCTCTACTAGGTCTTGTAGTCTCCAAGTCTTGTACCCCTTTATATACAGCCCACCGTGGCTCATTGTAATCAATCTAGAATCAAGCAATACAACATATTCCGCAATTTTACATGGTATCAGAGCGGTTCGCTCCGCAGCCTAGGGTTTAGTCACCAAACGCTTCCGCCGCGCTGCCCCCACTCCTCTCCGGCAACTACTTGTCATCGACCATGCCACTTCCGCACGTCGCCATCACGCCGGATCGTCTTCGACAACATCGATCGGGACAAACTCGTCCCCAAGTACGCGCCTCGCCGTCAACACAAGGGCTACACCAACAACGCTCGTGGTCATCATCGCCGACAAATTTCTTCATCAAGCACGTCGCCCACAACTCGGCTACATCGACCTTGGCATCAAGGGCTATCACCTCGACCCCCTCTCCAGTTCGCGACTTCGGATTGTGCTCCAGTCAAACTGTCCGCGACGCTCGAGCTGTTCGCGTCACTACCGATCCGACTGGGGGGGGGGTGTTAGAGTATAGGACTGGACTACGGAGCGGCGCCGCTCATATGTCGTTCCGTGCGGCAGCCCCTGATAGCCAGCTCGGACGCGCGTATGTGTACGGTGGTCCTTGTAATAAGCCGCGTACGACGCGTTGTGACCGAGCTAGCATCACTAACCTGCAAGCTATCGCGAGCACGTCACCACTCACCACACGCTCGAAAAGCTGCAGCGGCAGAGCACTGGTTTTTTTTTCGATTAACACCCCAGATCTATTATCAAACGCGGAAGTACAACACACCCCCAAAGGAACAGAAAATTACAGATGGGTCCTTGGAGACTCCATCCCCACCTACCTATAGTGGATGAGGAGACATGCATGCTTAGAAATAAAAATCACTAGAATAAAATAGGGACTGATGGCATATACATGTGATGCTTACATGCAATTGTAATCTTATTTGGTTGCCATTTTTTTCTTAAAAAAATAATTAGTGCGTAGATTAAGTACTTTGCTTTAAGACAATTCCAATGTTGTTAGAAATAGTTACCGGGTGGTTTAGACATGTTGACAAATAAACTACACGTGGTTACCAGATAAACCACACGTGGCTAACAGATAAACTAAATGTGGTTACCTACCCGATAAACAACACGTGCTACACATGAGAGATGAACTACATGTGGTTACCGGATAAACCACACGTAGTGACGTAGCTACACATGGACACATGAACTGCATGTGGTTTCCAGATAAACCACACATGGTTGACCAGTAAACACCAGATAAACCACACGTAAGTAAACGTGGTTACCAAATAAAACAGACATGGTTGACAGATAAATTTCACCCGGTTACCAAATAAGACCATCCATGGGGATGCACACTTGCTTTGTGTAGCGGACAAATACGGCACGACAACGACAGTAGGGGTAGGCGGGGTTGACTGCAGCGGCGAGGTGTTTCCTTCCACAGCCGCTGTCACTGTCACATCCCTTCAGATTATGCAACACCCTCCATGGCGAGCTTTCCCTCAAGGTGGCCATGGCCCAACGACGGCACGGCTACTCTGGCACATGGCGGGCATCGGCCCTGGCAAGGACCTCAGAGGCGGCGACCAGCACGTGCGGCGGCCATCAGCTCCGGCGAGGACCTCGGAGACGTCGCGACGCCCGCAACCTTCAGATTGCAACCTCACGCATCGGCGTCATCCGCGACAGGGCTCGCGTCGCACTGCTCGAATTCAAAAAAGCTAGCTACCAGGTTAATTCATGATACCTATCAGATAAATTCAATATAGATGCCATGTAAAAGTTGCGCACCTCAGTAGCAAAAATAGAACAAATGGACATCATAGTGCTACATAAAAAATTCTAGTCATGAAATACGTTCGGTCTTGGGTTCATTCTGGGACCTCATCAACTGATTTTCCTGTCTTCGATTTTTCTAACTCCTGGACATGATTCCTGGTGTTTATAAATCACTCACCGAATTATCCTAGTAGCAATTATCAGATTAACTAGTCACACATAACAGGTTATCTATGTAAAAAAAACTACCATGTTCTTTGAAAAAAGCAATTACCAGATTAATTAGCCATAGTTAACAGAATAATATCTATATAAAAAATTACCATATTCTTTGAAAAAGCAATTACCAGATTAATTAGCCACAATTTGCAAAATGATTAGCCACAAATATCAAATTAATTATCGATTTAAACAATTACCATGTTATATGAAAAATAAATTACCAGATTAATTATTCACACTTGACATATTAATTAGCCACGATTACCAGATTAATTAACTATGTAAAAACTACCGTGTGGAGTCCATGACTCGTAGGCTCCCTACCTCTGCCGCAAGCAGCAATAGCAAGATGTATATGTCAAAGCAGGGAAGCAATTTTGCAGAACAACAAAACAACATCAAGTAGAAGGAAGCACCTAACCACGTAGCCTCCAACTATTTATCACATATTCACATCAACACATGACGGCAGTCATACAAATTAAACTAGAAAATGGAGAATGGACATGAAAAGGACCACATGCTAGGAAGAGGAGGGCATGGAAATTCAACGT
Organism: Poa pratensis; assembly: GCA_947311845.1. Lineage (NCBI taxonomy): Eukaryota > Viridiplantae > Streptophyta > Magnoliopsida > Poales > Poaceae > Poa > Poa pratensis. The sequence continues at coordinate 33,309,062 of CAMZMU010000091.1, read as the reverse complement.
ACTCTCGCCGTTCCGGGTCTGGACTCTGGAGATGCAGGTCACCGGCGAGGGCGCGCCGGTGCAGAGGAGGTCCGAGGATCTAGCGCCTGCGGGCATGACTCCCTTCAGCAGCGGAATCGGCTCTAAAGCGGAGGTCAACGCGCCACTCAACCTGCACCCTCGCGGATCGGAGGTGTACGCGACCGGCCGACGCGTTCGGGAGCGGCGGCCTCCCGCTGTGTGCTCGTCGTCCACGGCCTCCCCGTGCAAGCGACGCCTCGTTCTCCCGCTGCTTGTCGTCGATGGCCTCCCTGCGCTGGCCGCAGAGCCTCGTCTTCACGCGCGCCGCGCGCGTCTTCATACGCTCGGCGGCGGCGGCCTCTCTCCACGCTAGACAACGGACGGCTCCTTCTCTTGTGCGCGCCTCCGCTCGTCGGCGGCGGCTCCTTTTCTCGTGCCTCTCCGGCGCGGTGCTGCTCCCCATGGTGTCTGTTGTCTGAGAGAGAGAGAGCGGGTTGTGTTGTAACGAGTCTGAGGGGATAAGGTTAGCGAGTCTGAGAGAAAGCAGCAGCAGGTTTTTTGCGAATCTTGACGCGCCGCACGCGAGCGTCTCTGGAGCGGCGCCTTTCCTTAGCTTTTGCCTAGAGTATATTACTGCTGGTGGTTTACGTGAGACAAGGAGTTGAAATATTTCTGCATTCAATACTCGTACCGTGAAAAGATCAGCAAACAGTTTGCGGCTAGCTACGCCGTATCAGAGTGTGTGCAATAAGGGTGGTACGGTTAGCGACTTTGCGAATCCCTGTTCAGTAGGAATCCAGGAGCCGGCAGCGATCAGACGGTACGGAGGCAGGGAGAGCGGGGCGGATGGGACGGCCAGAAAGCCCAAGTCGCTGGGAGCGGGTCTCACCGTTTATATGGCCATATGCCATGAATTTTGTGTTTTGCGCATGCTTGGGACAGGGCCATCCTGACTGCCCGCGTGGCGTGGCCACTTTCCCCTGCCCTGGATGAGATCGGGCCTATAAACCTAACCACTCCAACACGCCCTAGGTCTCCTCATCTCACCTCGAAGCGAAACCCAAAGGCAAACGAGAGCCCGAGCGATCTGGATCTGGGGATGGAAGGAGCCGCCGTTCAGTTCAAGAAATCATATCCTCCTCCGGTGAAGGGGCCGCCACCGTCCTCCTTCCTGGCCGATCTGATGAAGGAAGTTGAATCTGATGCTCTGTTGCTCGCGGAGATGTTGCAGCAGGAGATATCCCAGAAGGCGTGTTTGTCGGTGGATGAGCTGCCCGAGGAGTTCAAGAATCTCCTCGTCGCCCCAACCCCCAGTGATGAGCAGCAAAGCTTGATCGATTCACTGGTTCCGCCAGTCCTCGTCTGATCGTTTCCGCAATCTACTATATTGTCTACTACTAGTACTATGCCATGCCTGCCATGGGTGTGTAATCTGCTACTCGACTACTATTGTTACTTAATTTGATCGTGTACTACATGTGTTTGATCCTGTGTTGTGCAACAATATATGGAAAATTCCAGTAATTTAATGTTGTCCTTTTTATCGAATTAAATATGTACCCCTGCTGTTTTCTATTGTTGTATATGCCTCCACGCTTTCAAAACTGTTCCACCAGTTCCCAACTGAAAGGAGGATCACTGCACAGCACACAACTGTGGCCGTGTTTCATCCTCTACTGCTCCCCTAGGTATATTTGGTAGTTTAGGATTGTGTTCCAAGTCTATCTCTACTAGGTTTTGTAGTCTCCAAGTCTTGTACCCCCCCCCCCCCCCTTGAGAGAGAAACCGCATCGCGAGGACCCGACCCCGAGCGCCGCCGCCGGCCGGCCGGCCGCACCGGCCCTCCCCTCCCCCTCCTCTTCCATCCCCGCGTCCGCGCCGCCCCCGCGGCGGCCGGCGCGGCTCCCCTTCTCCTTGCCCTCGGCCCACCCGCGCTGCCTTCTCCTCCCGCCGCCGTCGGCGTGCGCTGCCGAGCGCTGCTCGGGAGTGGCCGGCGGCGGCGGCTGTCAACTTCCCGCGCGCGTTGGGGGCCTCGCGGGGCGGCCCTCCTCCGGCGGCGGTGCGGCTTGGGACGGCGGTGGTTCGGTCTAGGCCGAGTGGTGGCGTCGCGGCGGTGTCCACGTGGTGCGGAGGTGCGGCTCCCATGGCTGGACGGCGGGATGCACAGGGGCGGCGCCGCCCGGGCTGCGATGCCCAGATCTGGCCCATCCGGGCCCGATCTGGGTATGGACGGGCTGGCCTGCCATTTGTGTGCCCTGATCTGCAGTTGGAGGTGGTTGTGTTCGTGTAGGGGTGCAGCGATGACGGCGGCCGCTCCGGTTGCAGCGTGACGACGGGCTTTACGGGCCCAGTCTGGGCCCGGCCGGACCCTATTAGGACTGGTGTGCCCCTGCGGGGCTTTACGGGCTCGCTGAGCCTGGCCGGACCTAACTGGGACTGGTGTGCCTTGCTGTCGCGTCCGGTCGACTACCGCTTTCGGCGGTGGAGGTAGTTCCCTCCCGCGTGGCCGCGGTTTTGCTGAACCCTAGTCGAGCTACTCTTCACCTCCGGTTTGCAGACCTCGTGACGGTTGCTTCGGTGAGACGGCGATGGCGACTTCGTAACCGGCGTGGCGCATGGTGGTGGTCGGCGAGGCTTGGATGGCGAGGTTTTCCTTGTGGGGCTTCAGTGCTAGGGATCGTCTGGGGTTGTGGACAGGATATGTTCGGGAGAAATCCTTGTCGGTTCGTTCGACACCGACGCGGTGCCGCCCTCGGGCGACATCATACCTTCCTGGAGGGCGTCGTGGTTTCTTATCCACTCCCCTCGAGTGCCGGGGGAAACCCTAGGACCAGCGCGCTGGTCCGGGCAGCAGGGACTCTCCTTCTTGAAGGTGCTGCTTGGGACTCGATGGTTCGCTGCTAGGAGTGTGGTGGTACTTCGTGGAGAGGGCGCAGCGGTTACGGGTCTTCGTCGTTTAGTCAATCCGCCTATGTCTCCTTTTGTTTTTCTTGTTTTTCTCTTCTTCTTGCTTTGGGTGTATGTTTGCTGCCGCCCCAGCATGTGGTAACTGTCGGTTGTATCGGGTGGTTGCTATATCTATATAGCGGGGCTCCGGCCTATTTCGTCAGTCTTGTACCCCTTTATATACAGCCCACCGTGGCTCATTGTAATGAATCTAGAATCAATCAATACAACATATTCCGCAATCTTACATTCCTATCTTTTCAGTTACTATAGAATCCAACATGTTTTAATCCTTGGAACCAAATAGACAGTAAACTAAGGTGCCTCCGTATTGCCATCATTCAGCATGCATTTACCGGGCAAAGACCAGTCGTCCTAGACGCAAATGTTTTGATAAGAAGATTGTCTCCGAGCAGTTAGTTGTCTTGGCAGATGCTCCCCACTTGGGACACAACTTGCTGGGGTGCACTGCACAGTGCACACAGAACACTGCTAAATTACTAGTATTGTCTCCTGAATGAAAAATTCATGGGTTAGTCAAAGAGCATGACTAAATTATTCGTTCCTTGAGTGCTAAACTTTTTTGTTATGCGCATTGCGCTTATGGTTAAAGTCATGTGCTAGAAGACTTCCATGACCCGAAGGAGAAGTGGCAGGGGTTAATTGGCCCTTTCTCCTGGTCCCAAGCTTGCACAAGTACTGTAAAAAAAGAAGGATTACTACTACTACTATACAGTACTCCCTCCGTTCCAAATTACTTGTCTTCCATTTGTCCACATGTGGATGTATCTATACTTGTAACATGTCTAGATACATCCACATGTGTAGAAATGAAAGACAAGTAATTTGGAACGGAGGGAGTACAATATATGCATCAACTAATGCTACCTAATCTTTCTGAACAACTCATTTGTCTTTCTCATTAGAAGATTAGAAATTTGGAAATATTACATTTGGGTTACAAACTTTTTATCCGGCATTTTGAAATTTAATTCGGAATTGGTTCATATAATAATTTAATCAAACCAGGAAGAACTTAGACCAAGTTTTAATTTTGTTTGAATCTAGGAGATTATAACCAGCATGTTAGCTTGGTGTGACCTTGCACCATCGCGTTCTTGGCCGCGTTACATAGTGTATTCGGCTTCAGAAACGTTTAACAAATTGGTTGGTCCTGGGTGACTGCCTGCTGTGTTTCATATTTGTTGAATATACTCTTCAAAACTATGGAACCCATGGAGTGTCGACAAAAAAGGAATAAAGGCTGCCAAAGTTTTGTTGAGGAAGGAACGAATCAAAAAGTTCTGTTGCGATCGAGTTTTTGTTATCACCTCAATCAAACAAGCATACATATTACACATCCCTATATTTTCAATTCTTGTACGATCTAATATGGTATATCATCTACAAGTAATTCGCATTGTTTTCCTATTACCCTGTTTTAAAAATCCGTTGAACCAAGTAGACACAGTAAACGTGTTTTGGTGAGAAGATTGTCTCTGAAAGACCGGTCGTCTGTGTTGCCATCATGCAAGTTGCATCTGCCGGGTCAAAGACCAGTCGTCCTAGATGCAAATGTTTTCGTTAGAAGATTGTCTCTGAGAAATTAGTTGTCCTTGGCACTTGGCAGATGCTCCCCACTTGGGAGTTGGGACACAACTTGTTAGAGGGCACTCCACACAGAACAATGCTAAATTACTGGTAGTTTCCTGAATGATAAATTAATTGGTTACAGGCATTGCCCTTTATATATGTTTGAAGAACATGACTATGTTAAGTATTATTGGTTTCCTGATTACTGCTAAAAGTTATACCAAACTGCACTTACGGTTAAAGTCATGTGCTAGACGACATGCATGACCCGAAAGAAAAGCGGCACACGTTAATTGGCCCTTTCTCCGGTTCTCCAGCTTGCACTGTAAAAAAAAAAGATATGCTAAACTCCTACTCCCCCTCCGTTTTTTAATATAAGATGTTTTAGGTATAAGTGAGTGAACCTACACACTAAACATGTCTACGTATATTTGTACACATATGAATGTGGACAAATGCTAAAACATCTTATATTAAAAAACGGAGGGAGTACTATACAATATATATGTAGATTAATCGTAGTGCTAACATCATGACTGTGCAACCCATTTTGCAAGGGGTGCAGGAGACCGAGCCACGACCATGCAATGCATGAGAGACGGCCGCGCGCGCGTTGATGAGCTCACCCCGCTGCGTCACGGCGATGACCGGCGGTGACGCCCCGACGTCGCAGGGACACACATTTGGCCGGGGCCCGCCTGCGCGAGCCTATTCCGCGCCACTTCCTCCCTCTTTATCGTCTCTTACTTTTCCCCCCAACTTCCTACAGCGCGCCAATAAAAACTGGAGGCCTGGAGCCCGGACCGGTGAGCGCACCCTACCTAGCTAACTACTCTACGGCCGGGAAGTTGCTGGCCGCCTTGCAAGCTAGCATGACGTCCCGCGGCGACGATGATGACGGCGAGAGCTCACCGCCGGCGCCAGTGCCTCCTCTGCCTGTGGTCTACCACGACCTGGTCGAGGTGCACGAGCACGCGAGGATGCTACAGAGCGTGCTGCAGAGTTCGTCGCCTCGCGTGGCCAGCCACGCTGGGGAGCTGGTGAAGGGGATGATGGCCAAGCTCTCGAGCGCTATGTCGGGTCTTGGCACCACCGGCGGCGGGGTGGCGCCATCGTCATCGGGGACAGGCAAGGGACTGGGCGGGAGGAGGAAGAGACCAAGCGCCGCGGCCTCGGCCGAGCCACACCGCCGGAGCAGCTCGAGGAGAAGGTGAAGAAAGCCTAAAACCCACCCTTAATTAATTACCACCGTGCTAGTAGCTTGCTAGTAGGTCTCAGCATATACATGCACTTCACTATGGACGCGATTTAACAAGTTATTGTGCGGCTTCCTATTTTACGCAAATTGGACTATTAATTCGGCCTAGTGGGGGGACTTTAGGCGCCAATGATCAGGGGAAGGAAAGTAGCTATAGCCTTCTGCCGTGAGATCGAAAAGTTCAAAAGTGCATGCATCTAAGATCACTTGGCCACTTGGGTGTTCCCTTTCAGAAAACAAAAGAGATCGATCATTTGGGTCTTGGGGCATGGATGCATATGCGGGGCATATCAAATCATATATAGTTGCTAATTAATTCGGTTTGTTATGCATGGCAGGACGAAGAGCCCTTTCATCAAGATGGTTACGGCGACGACGACCGACGACGGCAAGTCGTGGAGGAAGTACGGGCAGAAGAAAATACATGACTCTTCTAACCCGAGGTACACAGATGTATATGTCAAGAACTATTCTTATTATGCGTAGTGCATATATATATGTACTACTCGTGATTTATGTCTTACGTTGTGTTGCGACTTAATGTGCAAAAACAAAATAGCTGTTGTAGAAAGAAGCTAAGTGAGATCTTGCTGCGTGCAGTTCCGAAAAAGAACAGCACAGTTCCAATACGTCGAGTTGTCGAACTATAAGTACGTAAAGAGTGATTATTGAATCGTTCATGAAAGCTGGCTAGGAAAGGACACACTTGCCATTTTGCCAACTTGTTGATACCCTAGCAAGTTGAGCTTTTTAATTTCATTTTTTGGTGAAGTTGAGCTTTTTGATTGTTTGCAAATACATATAGCACTAGTGTTGTTGCATAGACTCGTAGCTCACATTGGTACACTGGGGAGGAGTACTTACCAATATATTCGCATCTGTGTCCAGGAGCTACTACAGGTGCACGCATAAGCCAGATCAAGGTTGCATGGCCACGAGGCAGGTACAGAGGTCCCAGTCCAATCCCTCGGAGCTCGAAATCAGCTACTACGGTCAGCACACCTGCAAGGATCCCTCCATGTTTGCATCGTCCATCGTCCAAGGTGCCGTCGCCGTCACTGCGCCATCAGATGGTGGAAATCTCATCAGCTTCGCACCCATCAATGGCGCCGCCGCAAGCACGAGCACGAGCACGAGCGCTTTTGCTCATCGTTTCGTGAAAGAGACGACGGATCATCAGATGCTCTTCTCCCGCTTGTCCAGCTACAGCTCCTCGGCAGCGCAAGAGAGCGCGCCCAGCGGCTCGCCGTCGCCAGCTTGCTACGAGAAGTCCATACAGTACGCCGGCGGGCAGCTCGCCAACGTTCTGGGGCGGACGACGTCCGCGTTTACCGTGGGGTCAGCCCCGGCGGAGTACTGGCCGGTCGTGGAGATTGCCGGCGTTGACATGGATGCTGCCGCAGGCATGAACAGCTTCCCTTCTTCTCCTAGCAGCCTTGAGTTCATGTCAGGCTCTCTCGAATCGTTTGGCGGCAATAACCTTGGCTGCGACGACGACTTGTTTGGTTTCGATTCCTGACGATGGCTATTGCACCATGCATGCATCCTTGTCGTAACACACTTGCAATTTGCATGCAGGGTACTATATATATTTTCCTGGACATGTAAAGATATGAACATGAATATTTACGTATATGTAGTACAAAATGGCTAGCTAGCTACATAACCCGTAATGTATCGGCGTGCAAAAGTTGTCGGTTTGTATGTGTCAAAAATGTAAGTACATATGTACATACAACGTCAAATTATGGTTTAGTAAATGTTGGTATCTATGTATACTTTTAGTGATATCTATGTATATATTACTGGAAATATGTTCCTCTTTATCTAAACAAGTACATATTTTATGATATTTCTGCTACAGTAATGCTACTTAGAGTTTCCTTAAACAAAATCAGGGATCTTATCTATTTTTTCTAACTCAAGGATCTAATCGATCAATCTGTTAAACTGCGGTTGATGACAGAATTTTAATATTCAAAACAATGAGCTATTATTCTGAAAACCACGGCAAAGGTTACTTTCGAGAAACCTTGGGAAAGACCTAGCACTGTGATTCTTTAAGAAAAAAATGGCCCTCCTTCTAAGAGAACCAGATAATTACTTTTTGTTTGGTTTGTTTTAATAAAAGAAATATATTAATATCAAGAACATACCATTTACACCTAGCCTTTTTAATTTTAGATATAGTTGAGACGGATGTGCACAAGTAAACAAAAAAGAACATGCCCGCCAAAGCGATCAATAGCTCGAAGCAGCATGAAAAAATCACCACTATTGGCAATACCTGGACTACGAAAAGTTTACCTAAAAACCACTCCTTACGGAAAGAAAACAACGCACAAGCGTTATCGTCGTCGCCCGATCTAACCACCGAAATCCAACCATGGGTTTTCGCCCCAGAGTAAGTTCGGGAAATCTCCCAAGCCCTCAATAAGGGTACGACTAGAAGGTCGTCATTTCCAGGTATAACCAATGAATGTCAGATCTAGGTTTTTTACCCCAGAAATTGAGACTCAATACTCAAATATGAGCACAAAAAAAGAAGTCACCCTTTGTTTCCACCCCACTTGCGGACAACACTGCTACAAAGCACCAATTATCGGGCTGATAGTCGTCATGAGCAGAGTTTTAACAATGGACCACGTAGACGAAACCATGTTCGCACAACACATTGTGAAGCATTGTCTTCTCCACATCTGTTGCGTACACACCCGAACAGTTGCAGGCACGCATGGTCGTGACATGGACATCACCACACGACTGAAAAACCATGCCAATGTAAAGTGAGCTGCCAAGATGTCATCGTCAGCCAGCATCGTCACGAGATGTGCTTTCACCTCGGTACATTGGAAAGCTCTTTGAACACTGATTTAGGGCATCCATGTCGTTGCCATTGCTAAGTTTCCAATAAAGTTGTATTTGGCATAAGTGTGAAATATGGCCAAGGTTCTACATCGTTGCTAGTTCCAAATATTTGTAGAATGGGTCCCACCAGGCCACCATAGAATAAAATCACATAGACAATGGGCATTCTCTCTCCTCTCCTCACACATGTGAATGTTTCTGTTGGTAGTTGAACAAATAGTATTTATTTAGTGTTTGACAGAATTTGGCATCCGAGCAAGAGGGTGCTCTAGTTTTTTTTTTGCTCAATTTGGAACTATGGTCACAATATAGGGAACTAGTTGCAAAAAGACAAAAATCAAATATGAAACTAGCATTTGCCATACGTTGTGGCCGCCCTTACATTCCCCGCCTCCGTCAATACCTCAGTAATCATGACTGTGGATTTTCCATAGTGGACATACCCAACAATGCCGACGAAAATTGGGACGTCAGGCGGGTGAAGCTCACCATGGTCCTCGCCTAGGCCCGCAGCCTAGGTGATGTCGATGGCACGCTAGAGAGCACATCGGGCCGGGTCGAGGTCATAAATACGCAAGAGGTTGCCAAACCACGACAACCACAAGTCAGCAGGCAACCGAGTGCCTGACCTGGATGGCCTCCAAGCCCCAAAAGGCATAAACATATAAGTCAGATCGAATCAGCGTGTAGACAATGTTGGGTGAGAATGGTGTAGGGTCCACGATAGTAGTACGAGTAGACATAGTGGGTCAGATAGATGAGGGCAAAACGGGAGTAATGGATGTATCAGGAAAAGTCAGGAAAGAAATGCCGCAATGGAGGATATCGAAGGAGAGGATGGGCGTGGTAAGAAAGGACGAGTCTCATCAAAAGTTCCATCCCGAGAAATCTGCAACCGGCAACCAACATGATCCCAACACCTATAATCTTTATGCTCATCACTATAACCTCATAAGACACACTTGACGGACTGAACGGTCAGTTTGGCGTGTTCATGAGGGGCAAGAAGAACAAAGCAAACACAACCAAACAAGTAAAGCACAGAATATCCAGGAGAATAATCAAAAAGACGAGAGGAATGCCATCCTAGAGAGTAGAGTAAGGCTAAATATTGATGAGATAGGTGGAAGTGGAAACCTCGGCCCAAAAGTTAGGCGAAAGAGAGGCAGCGATCATCGAAACATGTGCCATCTCAAGAAGGTGATGGTGCCTGTTAGGGTAATAGACTGCTTGTATTACCAGGGGGCCAAAGGCCACATATATATAGTACATGTACAGGTGAATATGCAGGAAGGCCCCTAACATATGGGCAAAATACAATATGCACAAATCTACTCTAACACCCCCCCTCAAACTCAGGGTGGATCCACAACACTGAGTTTGGAGAGTAAGAAGTCATGTTGCGCTCGAGTTTGTGCCTTTGTAAAGAAATCTGCCAGCTGCAAATCTGAAGGCACATAGTGAAGCGCAACAACCTGATCCTGCACCTGAGCACGTGTATAGAAAGCATCAACACCAATATGCTTGGTCAGCTCATGCTTGACCGGATCACGTGCAATACTGATAGCACCTGTACTGTCACACAAAAGTGGAGTGGGTGTCGTAACAGAGACCCCAAAATCTGCAAGCAACCACCGTAACCAGGTCACCTCAGCAATCAACGAAGCCATAGCCCGCAGCTCAGCCTCAACACTCGAACGGGAAACCGCGACCTGTTTCTTCGTCTTCCAAGCAACAAGCGAACCACCAAGAAACACACAGTAAGCAGAAAGTGAACGACGATCCGTAGGATCACTCGCCCACGTGGCATCCGAGTAACACTGGAGCTGGAGAGAGCTGGAACTAGGGAAGAAAAGACGACGAGTAATCGTGCCACGAAGATAACGAAGGACACGGAGGAGATGACTATAGTGAACGGTGGTAGGAGCTGAGACAAACTGACTCAGAATATGGACGGGATAAGAGATATCAGGGCGAGTGACAGCGAGATAAACAAGACTCCCAACAAGATGGCGATAACGTGTGGGATCAGAAAGAGGCTCACCATCAGTGGATCGAAGCTTAACATTAAGCTCCATAGGAGTCTCAACGGTACGCTCATCACTAAGATCAGCCCGAGAAAGAAGATCCTGAATATACTTTTCCTGGGAGATAAAGAAGCCATCGGCTGTAGAAGAAACCTCAATCCCAAGAAAGTAGCGAAGAGGACCAAGATCAGACATGAGAAACTGCTCACGTAGACGTGCCTTAACAAAGGCAATGTGCTCAGGGTTATCACCAGTGATGATCATGTCATCAACATAGAGAAGCAACAAGGTCCGACACCGAGAAGAGGTGTAGACAAACAGTGCTGGATCATGAGCACTGGGAGAGAAGCCAGCGGCAATAACCACAGAGGAGAAACGCTCAAACCAGGCACGAGGGGCCTGTTTGAGACCATATAAGGATCGTCGAAGACGACAAACCATCCCATCGGGAACAGAATACCCAGGAGGAGGCTGCATGTAAACCTCCTCACTCAACTCGCCATTAAGAAAAGCATTCTGAACATCAAGCTGGGATACAGACCAGCGTCGAACAGAAGCAACAGCAAGAAGAGTACGAACAGTGGTCATATGAGCGACAGGAGCAAAAGTCTCGTCATAGTCTCGGCCGTGCTCCTGCTGAAAGCCACGAGCCACAAGACGCGCTTTATAGCGCTCGAGAGATCCATCAGAGCGGGTCTTAATTTTATAGACCCACTTACACGTGATAGGACGAACACCTGAAGGGGGAGAAACAAGATCCCAGGTGCCAGTGCGCTCAAGCGCAGCAATCTCCTCAGCCATGGCCAGCTGCCACTCAGGATGACGCTCAGCATCCCGATAAGAAGTCGGCTCGGAGACAACAGAAAGACCATACTTACTAGGAGTATAACGGTCTGGAGGACGACGCTGACGAACAGGCCGTGAATGGGAAGGCTCATCAGCAGAAGATGACTCATCAGAAGAAGAGGAAGAAGGAGGAGCCGAAGAAGAGGAAGAAGGAATAGGAGAAGGAGGAGCCGAGCAGGAGAACGAGGAGTACTAGGGGTACTAGACGGAGGAGAGGATGGCTCCGAAGATGGAGGAGGCGCACCAGGTGTAGAAGATGGAGAACTAGGAGATGGGGAAGAGACAGCAGGAGGTGAATCCGGAAAAAGGAGAAAAGAAATATCATCCACCGGATAAGTGCCAGAGGTATGGCGAGGATAGAAGGAGCGCGTCTCATCAAACGTGACATCACGAGAGATGCGCATCCGACGAGCAACAGGGTCCCAACAGCGGTAGCCCTTATGCTCATCACTGTACCCAAGGAAAACACACTCAGCAGACTGAGCGGTCAGTTTGGTGCGTTCGCGGGGAGGAAGAAGAACATAGCAAGCGCAACCAAACAAACGAAGAGCCGAGTAATCTGGAGAGGTACCAGAAAGACGCTCGAGAGGAATGCCACCTTGAAGGGCAGCAGAGGGCTGAATGTTAATGAGGTAAGTCGATGTAGCGACAGCCTCAGCCCAGAAATGTGGCGGAAGAGAGGAAGCAATCATCATAGCACGGGCAGTCTCAAGAATATGACGATGCTTACGTTCGGCGACACCATTTTGAGCATGGGCACCGGGACACGAAAACTGAGCAAGGGTACCCTCCTCAGCAAGAACACCACGCAGTGCTGAGAGATATACTCACCTGCAGAATCAGCACGAAAGACACGAATAGGCGTGGAATACTGAGTACGAACCATGGCAACAAAGCGCTTATAAATGGAGAGAACCTCACTGCGAGAGCGCATAAAAAATAACCAGGTGTACCGAGAAAAATCATCAATGAACAAAATATAGTATCGATGACCCCCCTTTGACTGAAGGGGAGCCGGACCCCAAACATCTGAATGAACTAAATCAAAAGGTCGCTGAGATACAGACGCACTAGTAGGATAGGGAAGCTGAATCTGTTTACCTAACCTACAACCCTGACATGAATGTAAAGACACATCTCCTGAAACAGACCCTAGAAGACCTCGACGAACTAATGACGATAAACGGGAGCCACAAAGGTGACCCAGCCGATGATGCCACTGCTGGAAAGAGCCAGTGACAGAAGCAGCAACCGCAGGAGAACTGGCAGATGAAGTAGCAGCGGAAGGAACACGAAGCCAGTCTAACTCCCAGAGCCCCGGAGACTGAAGACTACGAGGGCCAGCTCCAACCAGGGCCTGAGTCCGACGGTCCTGAACAGCACAAGAATCAGCGTCAAGAATGACGCGACAACCAGAATCAGTAAGCTGACTAGCAGAAAACAAGTTCATCTTAAGGCTAGGGACATGAGAAACATCAGGAACAGAGAAAGATGAAGTAGAGAGGGTGCCTCGACTAGAAACAGGAAGAGAGGTACCATCAGCCGTGATGACACGAACAGGAGAAATAAGAGAGCGAAGAGCAGAAAGAATAGAAGACGCAGAAGTCATATGAAAAGAAGCTCCAGAATCCAGATACCACGGGGATGACATACCTGATTGTGTAGAAGGTGGTGGTCGCGTGTTGCCAGAAGATCCAGACACAGAACCAGCAGAACCCGGCAAGGAAGAGCCGGAAGCAGCGAGCAGACCACGAAGACCACGGATAATGTCCTGATCAGACAGTGCAGCAGCAGAAGAACCTGAAGAGCCTGAAGATCCTGAAGAACCAGTCCTCCGACGAGCAAGATACTGCTGACGTAAGCTGGGATCCCTCTGCCAGCAGCCAGAAACATCATGGCCAGGCTTGCCACAGTAGGTGCAAGGACCACGAGAACCACGAGACTGCGGGGGCTGACTCTGACCCTGGACCTGAGGAGTAGGTAGTATCGGCGGTACTGAAGACCGCGACGGAGGCTGTGGCGGAGCAGGACCACGAGCAGACGGCACAGGAGGACCACGAGCAGCAAGAACAGAGGGAACCTCCAGAAGACCAGCACCACGAAGACGAGTCTCCTCAGCACGAAGCTCAGACAGGACCTCAGAGAGCGGAACACGACCACGGGCATGTAGCTGTGCACGGCGTGGCTCAAACTCCTTGCGGAGCCGCGACAAGAACTCAAAGACGCGCTGAAACTCCAGGTCGGCGCGAACAATCAAGCAGCAGGGACAGGTGGCACACACAGGCGTACGAAGAGAATCAAGCTGACGCCAAATAGCAGCACTCTGAGTGTAGAACTCATCAATAGTCAAATCGCCCTGCTGAAGGGCATGCTCCTGGCGGACCACAGACAGGTAAAGAGCATCCCCAGACGGCTGATAACGCTGACGAAGAAAGGCCCACTGAGCAGCAGCAGTGGGAAGAGCCATAAACTCAGCAGCATACTGAGGCAGGACACTGGAAGTCAGAACAGCAGCAGCACGAGCATCCTCATCTATCCACTGAGAGTAGGCAGTCAGATCCTGCCGGTATGTCGCAACAGCAGCAGAATGGTCCTGGACCTGCCGGTCATAAGCAGTCATAGCAAGAGCATCAGCACGAGTGGCGGAATCCTTGTCCTCCTGAGAAGCATCAGAGGCAAGGGCAGTAGGAGTCGGTGCAACAGGCACCGAAGGAGCAACGGGGTGGGGCGGACAGGGGACCTCGCCAGAAAGCACACCCCACAGACGAAGACCGCGCATGTGGACGCGCATGAAGTTAGCGAAATCAGGGTAATTCGCTCCATCAAAGATAATCGGGCAGCGAGGAATCGCAACATAGCCCGACGAGGTAGACATCTCTCTCTTTTTTTTTTTTTTTTTTTACTCAGAAAGTCAACTCAGATCAGATCGGATCGGGAAGAACAACAGAGCCCGACGCGATGGTGCGAGGCGGCAGGGAGAAGCGACCGGAGCAGCAGCAGCAGTAGTACATGCACGGAGCAGCAGCAGCAGTACGTGCATGCACGGAGCAGCAGCAGCAGCAGTACGTGCATGCACGGGAGAATATTGCTTGGAGATTGGATCGGGAGCAGCACAAGCACGGGCACAGGCGATCGGAAGCAGTACAGCCGATCGGGAGCAGCACAAGATCGGGAGCAGCACAAGCGTGCGGACGACGGGGACCAGCGCGTGCGGGCGGGGGCGGCCGCGTGCACCAGACCAGCGCGTGCAGGCGACGGCGGGAAGACCTGGGGCAGCGGCGACGGAACGGACAGCAGGGACGAGCGTCCAGCGACGAAGAGGAGCAGCCGGACGCGGTGGAGAAGGGGCGGCTGACAACGGCGGCGGCGGCCGGGGCGCGGCGGCAAGGAGCCGGGGGCGCGACGGCGGCGGCGGCACGGACGTGGAAAAAAAAAACCTAACCTTGCTCTGATACCATGTTAGGGTAATAGACTGATTGTATTACCAGGGGGCCAAAGGCCACATATATATAGTACATGTACAGGTGAATATGCAGGAAAGCCCCTAACATATGGGCAAATACAATATGTACAAATCTACTCTAACAGTGCCTGCGCTCAGCCACGCCGTTTGAAGCCCGAGCACTAGGAAAAGAGAACCGAGTAAGTGCCCTGCTTAGTAAGGAATCCCCTGCACCATTAATCCCTAGAGTCTTCACGCGCAAGTCTTCTGCTTCAGCACAACAAAAATCTATTCCAAAGAATTATTGTCCTTACACTAGTTTTTTTTACGTATGAGCAATGCAGTGCCCATACCTATCAGCTGAGGATTATAGTTAGTTACTGAAAGTAACAAAGCATGCATGCAGATCTTTGGAGTAATCTCTTCCCCTTCGATTGACTTGCTGAACTGAAGAAGGAAGATTTTATTTACCAACGCACACTATCACTAAGATTCTACTTTGCGTGGCAGGTACTTTAATTTGATTCGCATGTAAAATCTCTGGACCTACAAAGTAGCTGTCATTAAGATTTTATTTACTTCACACCACATACAGGCCTCACATATCCAACCTCTCCATTCCCACGAAGTCTCGAACGCATATCCAACGATCTACATCTCACTAGATACGCCGCCTCCCGGGTAATGGCTGGATCAATTGGCTTTACTGAAAGCAAGTCAAGACACTTCTCCATGCCGATTGGAAGTAAATATTTGTCGTGTTATTGACAACCGATGAACACAAGCAGAAAGCTATAGATCCACATGCACCAAAACGTAGAAAAACAATGCACTAGCTGGCTGGAACGAGAAGGTTCACACTTCAGAAAACATGGTCGAAACTTCTTCGGGAAGTGAAAGGACCATTTTTAGACTTTCAGCAGCGTTGAAGCTTCTATTAGCTCAACTTTTACCCTGCAGGTAGCACAAACGCCAAGGGAGAAAAAGCTCACCCAACTTTTACACATGTAAAGTCCTCAGATAAGATGTGGATGTTAACTGACTGACTTGAGAACCTGACCACTCGTGGTGACCAGGAAAGTACTTTTCATTTCATTGCTTTGTTTTTTTGGAGGAACATAAAAAATAAACAATAAAATATGTAGAAGAAAACTACACATGTTCTTTGCTTTTGTTTCCATGATAGAACCCATCACCTGGAGAACAGATGCATGCATGAGCTTTTTGTTTTTATTATTTCTTATGTGAAATGTTTGAAGCCATGTGTCGTGTAGTTGAGCCAATTGCAGTAGTTTCTGCACTACATATATATACACACACCCTGACTGTAGTCAAAGTCTTCGGAGTGAAAGACTTGGAAAGTTGGTGTGACAATAGCTCTATTGGCAAAGGAAACATTTTTCAACTTTCGTTGTCACTAGGGCCAACGTGGATATCCATTGGTCCAGCTTAAGCATCGATGCCGACCCTAGTTGTTCGTTGGTTTCAAGGGCTAGCTGGTGACATGTAACTTAATTGAAATGCTATAAAAGGTAGCCATAAACCGGGTCGATATACAGGTAATCCATGTACAATTGTTTAACATACCAGTTAATCAAAATCAGACATTTTAATACCTTGCGGAGATGGAGGTTTTGTCCAATATTATTTTCGAGAAATTGTCATGAGAGTACCATATTTCAATCATGAGACAATGAAATGATAGTAATAAGTGGTTTGATTAAGGGTCCGCCCTTGGACCGTTCCCCTCCTCCCGCACACAGTAGAGAGAGGCGACTTTTGCGACCGCCCCCTGTTTCCACCTCGCCGCCGGCGATCCGCGTGATTCCTCACTCTCCGATGGCCGCTCCGGCGGCGGGAGGGTGGGGAATTGCCGGATCCCGGCGTGTACATAGTGTAGGTAGCAGTTGGGCCCCAGCCGGCGTCGTCTTGGAGGTGGAGGCGTGGCCGGTGTTGAGTTTGCTGGCGGTGCTCGTCCTCTCCGGCGGTGGAGCTTCTCGGAGGTCCACGGCGGAGTGCCGCCCCCTTCCTCGCGCTCGCGGTCCTGCGGGATCGCCGTGTGTGGGGTTCCCCCCCTCTGGATCTTCGTGCGGAGGATCCAGTTGACGACCTTGATGCAGGTGGTGATGAAGCAAGCGGTGATGCCGATGGAGGAGGATGGAGGCTCTTCGGGGTTCGAGGATCGACGACTTCCCGTCCGCTTGGGGGCTTCTTCCGTTCCAAGGCTTGTGGGAAGATGCAGCGGCGGCGCGTCATCGGCACGTCCTGCTCCTCGCCGGCGACACCGATGCAGAAGGATCTGTTCGTAGTTTCTATCTTTGTGCTTTCCTTTTCTGCCTACTTGCTGTAATCTCCAGTTGTATCCTCACAAAAAAAACCTGGATACTCCAAGCATCCACATGCTGACTATTCCCAGAAAGCTGCAGAGCACATATCGTTGACCAATGTCAAGCGATGCATGGTACCTCGTAAAAGGGCACATTCCTTCCATTAAAAATACGATAGTTTCTGTGACTACAAACTGAAAATAGTGACGATCTAGTGACCGAAGTGGAGAGTCACAAATCAACACATTTCTTGCAGTGAAGGATGAACAAGTATATATGCCACAACTATTGTTCAGTTACAAGAGGACTACAAGCATATGATGGAGGAAATGCATCAACAAGTCTGACAAGCAAAAGGATGTGGTGGAGCTATTCCCAAGTCAGAGGGGGCCACCGTCCCCCAATCTAAAAAAATTAAGCCTATATACCCTATATAATCTAGGTTTAGCTAGGAAAATTTGAGTAATTGGCCCCTTCAGCCAGCTTGTATTACACATGCACATGGAGCGGCCACCCCACAGATTGTGCTGTAGCTCCGCCACTGAAAAGGATGATGAGTTTCAGCAATCCAAGAGAAATGGGAGAAGAACCAGGATTGCTCAAGAACAAGCTCTTGATATGAAAGAAGATGTTGATGTGGACCAACTCTTACTAACACCCAATAACTTTTAGCTGATGAATTACAGGACAACTCAGATGATGAAGAAGACAAGAGAGTGGATGATCTGAACGGAGCGGCAGCTGCCGCCTACAATCTCATCATTCAACTTTCTGTCGGGATATGTGCCCATAAAGAGCAAAAAAAAATAGCCATGCAACAGGTATATAGAGAATACAAGGTCATTAAATGATCTAGGGTACCACTGGAATTCATGTTTGTCTGCGGCAGATGTCCTTTTCACAACAACTCGCTTTACTTTTTTTTTTTTTTGCCTTTTTACTAGCTGGCTATGGGATATCGTCCTAGGTACTAGTCCTAACCCGGTTCATTATTCTGTCAGTATGTACAATGGTAAAATGTGTGTGGTGGCCCAATAAAATATAAACTCAATCTGTTTAAAAATAAGCATTTAGAAATCATTGCTGTATGCAAGTAGGGTAACAATTTACCAAGAATAATGCCACGATTGTAAACCACACATGCTATTTTTACCGAAACATATTAGCATAGAATAGTGTTTTGGAGCTCAGACTACATGGAGAATTAAAAAAAAATCCAAGCTTCCATTTGTTTTTGCAAAAAATTCTACGTTTAGATAATGATAATTTTACTAATGTGCAACTATGTGTTCTAGGTTGTGTAAAATTGGCAGAATTGCGGACCTGAAGTAGTTGAATAGTGCAAATTTAAAAACCTCAAAAGTTTGTCTTTTTTTGTGTAGCCAAGAATAGAACATATTTCGCGTTGTGGTTTAACAGGTTCGTATTTGTTACAAAATGTCACAAAAATCCAAAAAAGAGTTGCACGGTACATCTCCACGTTTTATGTGCGCACATAAAGTTTCCAAAAAAATATTTTTGTTAGCTTGTGTAAAAAGACAATAAAATGTCTCATAATACACAGGCAAAAACATTATTTTGGTGAAAGTTTGTGCTATGCACATAAAATACAGAGATGTGCGCCTGAAAATTTAATTCGAATTTTTTAACATTTTTAAATACATTTCAAACGCATTTTTTGGGAAAAGTTGCAGATGCCCTAGAAACAGAACGTCTATTTATGGGCCCAATTAATTATTTTTAAAATGCTAGCGTGTGGAGTTGTATCCGTTGATTATAAAACATGAAGAATGAAGACACTAGTAGAAAAAGGGCATGTGGTCCCGGTTCGGCTGGGCTATCAGTCCCGGTTGCCCAACCGGGACTGGCCAATCGGGACTAATGCTAGTCCCGGTTGGGCCACGAACCGGGACCAATAGGTGTCCACGTGGCCAGTTCTGGCTGGGTGTGGGGGGAGACTCATTGGTCCCGGTTCGTAACCGGGACCAATGAGTGTTTTTTTTTCGTATTTAGGGTTTAGGGTCTATTTGGGCCACCTCTTTGTCCCGTCGCCCGGCGCCTCCATCCACCCCCTCTCCCTCTCGCCGGTGCCTCCGTCGTCTCCCCCTTCTTCGCATCGCCGACGTGCTCTCCATCTCTCACTTGCCGGCATATCGAGGCCAAGCTTCGATATTTCTGTGCAGGTACTACTCGCCGGCTCATCTCTCACTCGCCGGCTCTCCATCTCGCACTCAATTCGATGGGACTACATACAGCAATGAAGGAACCACTATTACACATCATCGTCATGAATATATTACACACAGCTCATTCGTCGTGCTTGGTCGAACATATTAAATGTACACACGAGTTTCATGCATATATACATCTCTTTTACACTCGCATTTTAACCGGCCCATAGTATTCTCCCTTCAGATCTAGGACCTCTGCATCTATGAATCCCGCAATTTCCTCTTGAATTGCTCGTACGCGATCTTGTGGTAGAAGACCGTCCCACAGCCGTTCGATCTAATTTAAAGAATGGGTCAATATATATGAATGAAACTAAACACAATTGATGGCAATAAACTAAAATTGTGAATATTGTTTACGTACTTCAAGTTGTTCTAAGAACCGGCTGCACGTCTCTTGGGTCGTCTGGCGAATGAACTCGCAAACGTAGTATCCACATAAATTATTTCCATGTTCCTGCCTCAAGCACTTTACGAGAACAGAGTTCAATCAAAATAATAATCAAGCATGATAATGGTATTGAAACTAAAATCAAAGAGATGCGCGGAATAATAATCAAGCATGATAACTTACACTTATTTGTTGAAATGTAAGCTCCGACGCCCAAATACCCCTAGCCTTGGCGGTGAACCGTTTCCAAGCCCTGTCCGGCAAAGAAAATGAATAAAGGAGTTATATATTAATTGCTTGCTACCAGGGAATGAGCGGAAAGTTGCCGATATAGTGCCATAATGATTGAAATTACCCTTGGAGGCATTTCTGCATGTCCGCCCACTCCTCAAGGGGTTTACGTTTCGAGTCCATGACTTGTACTACTCCTTTGTCAGGTTTAATGATTAGCAGAATAAAGTGGAAGCTGCGCACGCATAAGTCATCAATTATATACTTAACATCGAGTAAGCGAAATAGAATGTGTACAAGACAGTAACACTCACTGTAGTTGTAAGGAAATAGTATTTCCCTTTTGGTTTCGTTAAACCTTAACGCCCTTACCAAGTTATCATCTGTGTCGTTGTAATGACGTTGGAGAGATACTTGATGAATGTAATATGGGTCAATGAACCCAATGTCATAGATTTGTCCTCTTTTGCATTGGAGAATCTTCATTCTGCATAATTAATATAGTGATGAGTAAGATTATGCATGTAATGAACGAGCTGAGCTAGCTAGAGATTTAATTACAGAAATAATACTTACAGACAATAGGCACTGAGGATAGCTTTGTCGATGGCGTCTTGTTGGTATAACTGAAATAATTCAGAAAATTCAATCATTACCACGCCATTTCCATGCCCGTGATGCTCGTTTGTATAGGCCACGTAGATCCAGTTTTCTCCTTCCTCACAGGCTCGCATGTACCACTTATGCAATCTTCGCATTTTTGTTGGTAGACCGTTGACTAGCTCAGGTTTGACGAGATTATGCCCGTGCCGGTAAGTGTATGCTACTTCCTGGAACACTTCTAATTGCGCTAAGTAGTCCGAAATAGACATGCCCTGAGCAGCGGCCGCTTCTCCGTAGATTGCAACAAACTCAGGATCGACGTGGACTGCACCTGTGCTCGACCCCTCCTCGGTATTGGAAAACACTTTGAGCGGGGGGCACGACTGGTTTTTCTGTTCTCCGAGCTGGGGAACTGATTTCCCGCTTGCACTACTACTCTTCGACCGCTCCTTATTTGCCTGAACCGACTTGCGAATCTGGCGGTCATAGTCTGGTGTCAGCCTTGGCGGGGGTTGTTCAAGGGTCTTCAGCATTTTGAAGACGGTGGCTTTTTCTTCTGGGGTGGAGGGGAACTCTGCCGCTTTCGGCTTCTTTAGGCTAGCCAACCACTCTTTATGTTGGGCAGTTGTGATCGCGGCATTTTCGTCCACCGTATAGTCATAAGGTCTCATGGGAAGATTCTTATGAGGTACTTTTGGGAGGGGCGACCTTTTACGTTTCGGTGATCGCTTACCCCTCATAGTACCAGCGGTGGGCAGAGACGGCTGACGCGGCGGCGGAGATGGCTGCGCTGGAGACTGGTGAGGCGGTGAAGAGGACTGTTGCACTCGAGACTGCTGAGGCGGTGAAGAGGACTGTTGCGCTGGAGACTGGTGAGGAGTCGATGGCCTTGGTTGCCAGTTTGGAAGCACGATGAATTCCTTTGGCCATAGAATGGTCGCTTTTTGGCTTCTCCAAGTTCAAGCACCTCCCCATCTTCACTTGCAGGGTGTTCCAGCTTCAGCTCCTCAAAATCTTTCATCACTTCATTCACCCCGACAACAGCGTAGCCATGTGGAACCGGAGAGAAATGGTAAGTTGGATTAGGTCCAATTGGTACGGCATAGCCGACCGCCACCTTCATGGTTAAGTTAAAAACTTTCACATGTAGCTCACAAGGTGTGCTCTCCGTGATATCATCCACTGGGTAGCGACGAAGAGGAGCCACCGTCAGTGCATCATCAGTACCATCCTGGAGCTCCGTGGAAGCCACGCTGCTTTTCCGATTCGATGGGCCGCCGGTACCATCGCATGCAGCTTCTACCATGTGCCGCTGAGATTGGCCGCTAGTACCTTGCTGGCTAAGTGCGGCAATTTGATCCTTCTGCCGCTTTAATTCTTCTTCTATATTACGCAGCCGGTCTGCAGCAGCGCGTGCTTCCATTGCCTCCTTTCCTTTCTCCTCTGATGGCTTCTATCAGGAAATTTCTTCCTGTCCTCGGGAATCGCAATTTTCTTGGGCTTGGAGCCTGGTACGCCTCGTGTTCGTCCGTCGTGTTCCTTATTCCCAAGGGCGCGTGTGAGCTCGTCATCCTCTCTATCGGGACAGAACCGTCCCTCTGCAACATCCTTTACTGCATTTCTAATGCCTTCTATGGGTAGTAGGGGCTTATCTTTGTGTGTTCTGTTATATATGCACTTCCCTTCAGCGTCCAACGTGCCCCCATGCCCGTAAAACCAATTTCTTGCCCGTTCGATCCATGCGAGTGGCTCTGGAGTGATCCCTTTAGCCAGCAGGTCCGCCTCAAGTTTCTCCCACTTAGGCATGCTAAAGGCGTAGCCTCCAGGCCCCATAGTATGGTGGTAGATCTTTTTGGCAGCATTTGCCTTATTTTTTGCAGACTTTTCCTGAGCTTCCTCCGATTTCTTGTACAGCACAAATTCTTCCCAATCGTCCTTTATCTTCTCATACCCTTTATCGAAGTCCGGTGTCTTATTTTTCTTGACAAACTCGTTGTTCAATCTTTTCTTCCAGTTCTTGAATAGCTCGGCCATCTTCTTAAGAGCCCACTCCTTGACTTTTTGCTCCATGTTTTGTCGGGCAATCTTTTCTGCCTCATTTGGATCCTCCTCATCAATATCCACCTCTGGCGCCGGCAGGGTGAAATTAAGCATGAGCTTTCTCCAAAGTCTTTCTTTGCCCACCTCGCCGACATATCTTACTCCCTCCTTTGGCTGCAGCGACTTTTTTGATCCTGTACCTTTCTTGGTCGCCCAATTTTTTGGCTGGGCCTCGTTTTGTCCTTACAGAAGATTTGCTCGATCCGGAGGGCTAAAAGAAGAAAGAGCGTTAATATATGTATATAGACAGCAGAGGCTTAATTAATTAATTTATATATGCACCTCGCCGGAGTTTGCAACATTTAATGTTCCACCGGAGCCTTCGGCTTCTCCCTCGTCGGCTTCTCCCTCGCCGACTTCTCCCTCACCCCAGCCGTCGGGTTCTACCTCACCGGAGCGTCTCTTCGGTTGAGAGACTCATCTCCCTCACCGGAGTTGTTCAGAAACTGCGAGGTGACATCGCCAACATCTTCCGGTCCGCGGATTATATCCTCGAGGATGTTTTCCTGATTTTCGTCTCGTTCCATAGTTTCTGCAAATTAAGAACAATGCACAAAACTTTAGTTGGGTAACTTGTTCCATATGTCAAGATACATCTACCCACAAAAATGTGAATGCAAATGTGAATACAAAGGTAAATTTGCTAATTTTGCTAACACCTTAATTTGCTAATTTTGCTAACACTTTAAATATTCTTAAACAAGCTATTTTAGGTGTATCGTAAACTCGTATCGGACCACATGAACTAGTATCGTAAACTCGTAAACTCGTATAGGTCGGAACTAGTATCGTAAACTCGTAAACCCGTAAACTAGTATCGTAAACTCGTATAGGTCGGAACTAGTATCGTAAACTCGTAAACTAGTATCGTAAACTCGTATCGGACCACATGAACTAGTATCGTAAACTCGTAAACTCGTATAGATCGGAACTAGTATCGTAAACTCGTATAGGTCGGAACTAGTATCGTAAACTCGTAAACTAGTAAACCCGTAAACTAGTATCGTAAACTCGTATCGTAAACTCGTAAACTCGTATCGTAAACCCGTAATTTTTTCCCTAACACAAAAAATCCTAAGTGTTTGAATTTCTAAACCTAAGCAAAAAATCCTTTAATTCATACATTCATCCTTTAATTTCTAAACCTAAGCAAAAAATAGCAAATTTTCAATTTCTAAACCCTCACGAGAGGGGGCGGCGCGAGCGGGGGCGTGGAGGCCGGGCGCGTGGCCGGCGTGGAGCGGCGCGCGTGGCCGGCGTGGACGGAGGAGGGCGCGGCCGGCTTCGTCTTCACTGCAGCACGGGCGGGCGGCGCGGCGCGGGTGGGCGCGCCGCGGACGTCGACGGCGGCGGCGGGGCGCGGCGTGGGGCGTCACGTGGGCGGCTCGGCGGCGGGCAGCCTGACGGCGTCTTTTTCGCTCCGTCGCGTGCCCGTTTCCTTCGTCGATTTTTGGAGATGAATGAGGAAGGAGAAGAGGCAGAGGCAGTTATACCAGGGGTCATTGGTCCTAGTTGCTGCCAAGAACCGGACCAATGCTTCTTTGGTCCCGGTTCGTGGCAGCAACCGGGACCAATGCCCTGGCAAATTAATGACAGATTTGCTCGCGCGTCCATGGACTCATTGGTCCCGGTTCTTCGTATAAACCGGGACCAAGGAGTCCTTTTTCAAAATTATTTCGAACTTTTCAGTTCTGAATGTTGTTCCCGCCTTTTTTTTTCTTATTTAGGCGTTTGAATATGAATTTCAAATGGTTTTGAATCTGAAAAGACTTTCAACATGAAAAGTGTTTAAATTTGAATAAATAATCCAAAACCATTTTCTATTTTTTCAAATTACTTATCTAAATATCGTTTTTGTTTTTCGATTGTAAAAAATGACATTTTTTGTGAAGCAAGTATAACAAATATGGTGCAAAATGCCACCCATCCAATTATCATACAAAGTAGACCATATTTTATGGATAATCCACAAATATTAGTAATTTTCTCGGTTTCTACCTAATTTCGCCTACTTAAACGACTTTATGCCTATTTTTCAAAAGTAATTCAAATTTGAACTACAAGTGTGTGATAGTTTGCTCTGAATTTTTTTTCAGAAATGTTTTTAAGGTGCACAAGTAGTGGTTATATCACAGAACCGTCGATAGTTTTGGATAATTCGACCCCTTACAATGAATAGTAACGGCGGCCATTTTGACCGTTTTTTTAAAAAGTCAAAGAAAGTGAAAAAATACTCAAAAAATGAAATCCTTTGGCATGGAGTACTTTCATGTGTACTAGTTGCTAGGATAAATGATAAACTTGAGTTTTGACATAGTTTACAAAAACTTCTTCACAAAAAGGTCAATCATCTATAAACATGTATAAGTTTCGGGTCAAATGGCCTCGTTATGGTCATCCCCGTGTCATAGTTTGTCAAAATGTGCCCATATTTGACACATAGCTGTATCTTGGTACGACAAACAATGTTGCAGAACTGAGTTTTTTCAAATTACTTATCTAAATATCGTTTTTTGTTTTTCGATTGTCAAAAATGACATTTTTGTGAAGCAAGTATAACAAATATGGTGCAAAATGACACCCATCC
The DNA here is from genome assembly GCA_947311845.1 of Poa pratensis. NCBI lineage: Eukaryota > Viridiplantae > Streptophyta > Magnoliopsida > Poales > Poaceae > Poa > Poa pratensis. The sequence goes on along the minus strand of CAMZMU010000091.1, from coordinate 33,283,612 downwards.
AATTATCACATAAAGTAGACCATATTTTATGGATAATCCATAAATATTAGTAATTTTCTCGTTTCTAGCTAATTTCGCCTAATTAAACGACTTTATGCCTATTTTTTCGAAATTAATTCAAATTTGAACTACAAGTGTGTGATAGTTTGCTCTGAAATTTTTCAAAAATGTTTTTAAGGTGCACAAGTAGTGGTTATATCACAGAACCGTCGATAGTTTTGGATAATTCGACCCCTTACAATAAATAGTAACGGCGGCCATTTTGACCGTTTTTTTTTTAAAGTCAAAGAAAGTGAAAAAAATACTCAAAAAATGAAATCCTTTGGCATGGAGTACTTTCATGTGTACTAGTTGCTAGGATAAATGATAAACTTGAGTTTTGACATAGTTTACAAAAAACTTCTTCACAAAAAGGTCAATCATCTATAGACATGTATAAGTTTCGGGTCAAATGGCCTTGTTATGGTCATCTCCGTGTCATAGTTTGTCAAAATGTGCCCATATTTGACACATAGCTGTATCTTGGTACGAAAAATAATGTTGTAGAACTGAGTTTTTTCAAATTACTTATCTAAATATCGTTTTTTGTTTTTCGATTGTGAAAAATGACATTTTTTGTGAAGCAAGTACAACAAATAAGGTGCAAAATGGCACCCATCCAATTATCACACAAAGTAGACCATATTTTATGGATAATCCACAAATATTGGTAATTTTCTCGGTTTCTAGCTAATTTCGCCTACTTAAACGACTTTATGCCTATTTTTCGAAAGTATTTCAAATTTAAACTACAAGTGTGTGATAGTTTGCTCTGAAATTTTTTAAAAAATGATTTTAAGGTGCACAAGTAGTGGTTATATCACAGAACCGTCGATAGTTTTAGATAATTCGACCCCTTACAATGAATAGTAACGGCGGCCATTTTGACCGTTTTTTAAAAAAAGTCAAAGAAAGTGAAAAAATACTCAAAAAATGAAATCCTTTGGCATGGAGTACTTTCATGTGTAGTAGTTGATAGGATAAATGATAAACTTGAGTTTTGACATAGTTTACAAAAAACTTCTTCACAAAAAGTTCAATCGTCTATAAACATGTATAAGTTTCGGGTCAAATGGCTTATTTGTTCCCGCGCAATTTATAAACATCTACAAAAGTCCACCAACCGGGACTAAAGGGTCTTATTTGTTTCCGCGCAATTTTACCAACCGGGACTAAAGGGGCTTATTTGTAATAATCATCTCTTTATTTTAAAAACATCCTTAACAACATCCCATACAGTGACATAAATGGTTTAATACATTATTACACATCACTAACAGTTACATTACTACATAAATTGACTTGTTGCTCGGAGGTCGTAGCATTAGGGCGAACGGCGGGAGGAGCCAGCCCGTTCCTGGCCGCCTGGTTCTCGCGCGCGTTTGCGGCGGAGGGCACTAGCCATGGAGGATGATTCTTTCAACGCCCAAGCCAGCTGGGAAGCCTCCTTCGCCTTGAGCTGGCAGGCAGTCTTGGCTCGCTGAACACGGTCGTCGCGGATGGACTGCTAGGAGGCTTCAATGGCCTCCTGCATCTGCGGCCCGCCGCCCTCTTCCACATGGTCGCTCCATGTGGGGACCCCGGACTAGCTGTCCGAAATACCCGATTATGCTTAACACAATGATCCCGTGATCAGTCTGTCATTGCACATAATCCGAATTGAATACCAAAGTTTACATCCATTACAATACCGAATAAAAGTCTGTCTTAGATGGTCACTTAGACCATGTCTTACATAAGTGCCTTCATGGGCCAAACCAAAATATCAGCGGAAGCTACGGCGTAGTTGACATCATATTCTAGCGACGACAACCCAACAGGCAGCTGACTTGTGGAGATCCTTAGTTGGCGTAGAAGTCGCCATACTCCTGCTCGGCGTAGTTCTCCTCCTCGTAGCCTGGCTAGGTCAATAGCCAGGGTTGAAACCAATATGAGTACATTTGAATGTACTCGCAAACTATCCCAACATGAGTATGCACTAGTTTTTATTTAAAACATCTCTATATCTTTGTTGAAGAAGATAAGAGAAGTTTCACAACCATTTGTAAAGAAATCACCATTTTGTAGGTTTTACCCAAAACTCCTCCTTTTTCAGACCCTAGTCCATCATGGACCATTTCCATCCAACCACCTCATACCGATCCGTTGGTATAGGTGTTAGAAACATTTCCCACACCATTTTCTCTTTTAAAACTCAAATCTTTTTAAAACTTGCACAAGTCTTAGGACAGTCTCCCAATTGTCCATATCCGAGGACTCGGCTATTCGAATAGTTTTAACACTCTGCAGAGGTAGCACGCTTTTAACCCACACCCATCCGGCAACTCATCGTGTCTGCCACGTCTCGCCATACCAGGTGTATGCGAAGTAAGTCACCGACCATAGCCTCTTATTTGCTCATGCTAGTATAGGATCCTCCCTATATGACACTTCCAACACACTTAACCCAGCCCGTCGGAATCTAAGTGTGAGGACTCATAGGTTTTGTCCGGCGGTTTATGGTGGAACCTTCAATCCTCCTCCTTATCTTTGAGCGAGGACCCGGGTCAGGGGTAGATCAACATACTATCCCCTCATGCATGACGGAGTCATCTCCGTCGATGAGGTATCCAGTACTAATACGAGCAAACTACATGACTAAGCCTTTTCCCATATGTGGTAAATGTGGTCGCACAGGGTAAGATTGGTTTCCATAGTACTAGGACACTGTGCATTTTTCATAAACATCACCATTTTCCCAGCCTTCATACCAACACCTTGGTATTCCACAACCACATAAGTATTTCCAAAGGAGTTTTGAATAAATCATCTTTGTTTTTCCCATCCTATAATTTGATATAGCTATCTTATTTTTCTACATAAGTGGCAAAATAATTTCCAAACTTTTGAAATGGGTTTTGTAAATCTTGCTTTGAGAGTAAAACATGTTATGAAAGTAATGCATATGTTGGTAGTGCAAGCTCAGAGAATAGCTTGCCTTGCTCGGCAAAGTGGCCTGGGTCTTGATCTTCAGATTCAACGAACTCTGCTTCCTCGATAAATCCGTTATCGTTCTCGTCTAGTTTAGCAAACAAAACAATACAAACAATCACTAATCTATACAAGCAATCATTTCCACATAACAACCATAAACATCACAAACAACTACTGCACATACCAATCATACAATTTGGTTTTCAAAATTTGATCTAAACAATAATTAAATACTTCAAAAATTATGGCAGAAACTTGTGAAACAAGTTTAAATCCACAACTTGAGTTTTATTGGTCACAAAAATACAAACTAAAATTCTATGGATAGCTACTGATGTGTAGAAGACAACCCAATTTGATTTGGATCAAATGGAGTTACAAAACTCCCTACACAAATGTTTGAATCCAGTAGCTTAATATCCAAGTTTTGGCTACCAAATAAATTCTATTGCTCCAAAAATTAATTTCTTTTAGAGGTAAGTAGCCAGAGCTATATGTGAGCTAACAAAATTGGTTTCAACTAATTTGGATAAACCACTAAACATAATTAAATGTTTGAGTGCAGAAGGGTGTTTAAATTTCAATTCAATTCTAAACAAATTCTACTGCACAAATAATTCTACCAAAATTTGGGAAGCTTATACATGGCAGTACTAAGCTAGAAAAATTGGTTTGGAATTATTTGGACTAACAGAGTATCAGAAACAAACAAGTTTAGAATTTAAACCTTCTGTAGTATTTTTAATAATTCTTTTTATTTATTTAATTAAATGACATGAGACCAATTGGGTTGGTTGAACAATTTCATAAGCTTTTCAGAACAATTGGATTTGATTTATTTGGATTCCTAAATCTCCAGATATTGAATTTCTAAGTTGGATCCAGTACTGGAATTTTCAAAGAATTCTAATTAGGAAAATCCACCGTTGTGGATAATGTTGAAATCACTGACATGGGGGACCCACTGGTCAGCGACTCAGTGCACACGTGGAAATGATTAAAACCCTGACGTGTGGGGTCCACACGTCAGCCTCTCTCTAATTCTTTTAAATCGAAACGGTAGGGCACCGTTGGATCGGGATCCAACGGTCCACGCTTGTCCACGTCGACGGCAAACGCCGGCGACCTAAAACGAGCGGCGCCGCCGCGCCGGCGGCACGGGGATGATCGGATTCTCACCTAGAGGGCTCGGGGGGTCGCGGAAATGATGCAGATCGACGGCGGTGACGTGCGTGAGCTTGCTGGCTGAGTTGCGCGTGCTGGGGTGGTCTGGTTCGTCGACGGCGAGGTCACCGTCCTTCGCGGCCACGGACAGCAACTCCGGCGAGCTCCTGGCGACGCTGAGGTGCACGAAACAGAGGGAAACAAAGTGTGGGTGAGTGCGGTGAGCTCGGGCAACAACGTGCAGGGGTCAGAGGGGAGAAATGGGCAGCCTAACGGCGTAGCCATGACCGACCTCGACGGCGGCCGTGGCGGCGACGGTGCACGCCCTCCTGGCGATGCACAGGCGAATCGAAAGGGGTGGAGAGGGTGAGTGGGGTGGTGTGGTGTTTCCAGAGGGGTGCGGGGTGGTTATATAGCGCGAGGGCCGGCGTATCGTGGACGAGGCGCACGGGCAGCGTCCATGGCGCACGGCGGCGAGCAAATCCACGGCAACGGGGCAGGGGATCGTGGCGTCCTGATGTCAAACGGGGTCCGGGCGTCTTCTAGAAGTTCTACGGCGAGCTGTGCGTGTCGAGGAGCTGAGAGGGCGACGAATTTGGGACGGCAACGGCGGCGTCGACACGGCGGCGTTGCGACGGATTCGAGGCGGGGGACAGCGTAATGGCGCTCCTCTGCGGCGCCGCGGCGGCAGAGGTGAGAGAGGGAGCGAGGGCGCGGCCAGGGGGGGCCTGGGGCGCGGAAAACGGCGAGGCACGGCACGGCGACACGGCGGTGGTCGTCGGGGGTGAGGTCGATGACGTTTTTGCAAAACGCCCCCTGGACTTTCGTTTTCTATTTACAACTAGGTCCTTTCTGCTTCTTTTCTTAATTCTTTTAAATCCAGTAGCATTTCCAGGATTTAATTAGGGCACTTAAACATTTTATAAAAATTTGCAAAAATTTGTGGGGCCTTCCCATAGTGTGCAGAAGCTCCACAAAAATTGGCTTTGCAAACTAAAATGTTTTGAACCCTTTTTCTTCATAGGATTTTAAATAAAGCATTTTGCTTTATTTCAATTGATTTTTACTTTACATTTTTAAAACTAGTTTAAAATAGTTTTTGAGAGAGATAAGTAATAAGGATTCAAATGAGTGTTTTCAAACACCACTCCTCTGAATTTTGTTTGAAACAAAAATGAGTTTCACAAGTGGAGAAATTTGGTGACCACTTGTCACTTTTATTTTCTTGATTTCCATTTTTGAATTTGCACTCAACTTTGTTGTCCAAGCAAACAAGCAACACAAGCAGCAACAAAATTAACACAAGCACAAATCATAAGCAACACATAATTCAACAAAAGTTTTTGTTGGTCTCCATTTTTGGAATAATAATACTGATTATATTTTTGGGATGTTACAATCCTTCCCCCCTTAAAATAAATCTCGTCCCGAGATTTGCTAGGCTTGGGTTAAAGAGGTCTGGGAATTCGCTTCGAAGATAATCTTCGCGTTCCCAAGTTGCTTCTTCTTCAGAGTGGTTAGTCCACTGGACTTTGTAAAACTTGATCGCACGTCTTCGGGTAACACGAACATCTTCTTCGAGAATCTTGAGGGTCTCTCACGATAGGTCAGGTCTTGGTTCAGGTCGATGGAGAGGTGGTCGATGTTTTTGAAAACATCAGGCTGGTCAGGAACTTCAAGACACTTCCGGAGCAAGGAAATGTGGAAGACATCATGATAATCTCCTAACTCCTGGGGTAACTCCAGCTGATAGGATACTTCTCCTCGACGAGCAATGACCTTGAAGGGTCCAATATACCTTGGCGCTAATTTTCCTTTGACATGGAAACGCTGCATTCCTTTGAGGGGTGTCACTCGGAGATAAACATAATCTCCGACGTTGAAGGTGAGGTCACGGCGCTTGGTGTCAGCGTAACTCTTCTGACGGGATTGGGCAGTTTTGAGGCGTTCACGAATAAGCTGAACTTGCTCTTCAGCTTCACGGAGGGTATCTGGTCCGAACAATTTGCTTTCTCCGGTATCGGACCAATTCAGGGGTGTACGACACTTCTTGCCGTAAAGGGCTTCAAAAGGGGCCATTTGCAGACTGACTGATAACTGTTGTTGTACGAGAACTCTGCAAACGGAAGACAATCTTCCCACTTGGAACCATAGGATAGAACACATGCGCGAAGCATGTCCTCCAATATCTGGTTCACTCGCTCAGTTTGGCCATCGGTCTGGGGATGATAAGCTGTGCTAAATGCTAACTTGGTTCCGAGGGCTTCATGAAGGGATTTCCAGAATCTTGAGGTGAATTGCGTGCCTCTATCAGATACAATCTTCTTAGGCACACCATGCAGGCTCACTATTCTGGAAATATACAGGTCTGCTAACTGAGCTCCGGTATGAGTGGTCTTGACAGGAACAAAGTGGGCAACCTTGGTCAGTCGATCAACGATGACCCAGATTGAATCATGGCCTCGGTTGGATCTTGGAAGTCCGGTAATAAAATCCATTCCAATCTCATCCCACTTCCACTCGGGAATTTTCAAAGGTTGAAGCAATCCAGCGGGTCGCTGATGTTCAGCCTTAACTCGCTGGCAGATGTCACACTTGGCTACGAAGAACCAATCTCTCGCTTCATTCCATGCCACCAAAATCTTTCTCGAAGGTCTTGGTACATTTTGGTTCCGCCGGGGTGGATTGAATAAGGGGTCTCATGGGCCTCCTTCAGGATTAACTCCTTAAGTTCCGTGACATTGGGCACACAGATACGGTCATTGAATTTCAGCACTCCTTCAGCATCTTCGGTAAAACCGGGTGCTTTGCCGAGGGAAATCTTCTTCCTAATTCCCTCTGCTTTCATGACCTTTTGGGCTTCTTTGATTTGATCCATCAGGGTTGGGGTTAACTCTAAATTGGCGAGATAACCATGGCTAACAAGCTCTAGTCCAAAATCTTGGAACTCTTTGAACAAGGCTGGCTGTTCGGCTTGGATCAGGGCATTCAGGGTGCAAGGTTTGCGACTAAGGGCATCGGCAACTACATTAGCCTTTCCAGGGTGATAATGGATTCCAATATCATAATCCTTGATTAATTCCATCCATCTCCTCTGTCGCAGGTTCAGATCTTTCTGGGTGAAAATATACTTCAAGCTTTTGTGATCTGTATAGACCTCGCAGCGATGTCCCGCAAGATAGGGACGCCACTTTTGAGAGCAAGAACAACAGCAGCTAACTCAAGTCATGGGTTGGGTAATTCTCTTCATGCGGTCGCAACTGCCGGGACAGTACGACACAACTTTGCCTTCTTGCATCAGAACGCAACCAAGTCCGAGGCGTGATGCATCGCAATACACGTCGAAACTCTGGGTGACGTCTGGCATGATCAGGATTGGGGCTGAGGTTAGTCTCTTCTTCAGTTCTTGGAAACTATCCTCACACTTCTGAGTCCATTCAAATTTCTTGTCCTTCTTCAACAGTTGGGTCATGGTTTGGCTATACTGGAAAATCCTTCAACGAACTTGCGGTAATAACCGGCAAGTCCGAGAAAGCTTCGGATTTCAAAACATTGGTTGGGGATAACCAGTCAACAATGGCTTGATCTTCTCGGGTCAACAGAAATTCCTCCGGCAGATACAACATGTCCGAGAAATGCCACTTCACTGAGCCAAAACTCACACTTGCTAAGCTTGGCATACAGCTGGTGCTCTCGGAGAGTCTCCAAAACTAGACGCAGGTGTTCAGCATGCTCTTCTTCGGTCTTGGAATAAATAAGGATGTCATCAAGGAAAACTACCACGAACTTGTCGAGGTACTCCATGAAAATCTTGTTCATGAGATTCATGAAATAGGCTGGGGCATTGGTCAGACCAAAAGACATCACGGTGTATTCAAACAAACCGTAACGAGTGGTGAAGGCGGTCTTGGGAATGTCTGTCTCTCGGATCTTCAACTGATGGTATCCTGTCCGAAGATCGATCTTGGAAAAGACTCGGGCTCCGTTCATTTGATCGAACAGATCCTCGATCTTGGGAAGAGGTACTTTTTTAATGGTCACGTCATTCAGCTTGCGATAATCCACACACAGGCGTGTGGTACCGTCTCTCTTGTCCACAAAAATAATGGGTGATCCCCAAGGTGAAGCGCTTGGGCGAACAAGTCCTTTGCTGAGCATATCTGCCAACTGCTTCTTCAACTCAACCAGCTCTTCCGGATTCATCCGATAAGGTCTTTGGGATATAGGGGCGGTTCCTGGGATAAGCTCAATTATGAACTCAATTTCCCGGTCTGGCGGCATACCAGGCAATTCTTCTGGGAAAACATCCTTGAACAGTGAACAACACGGATCTCATCTAGGGCAGGTCGAGCTATGCTCTCATGGCAGCCTGGGTGAGATTGACTAGTTTCAGACACATACTCCACTTCTACTTCTTTGTCGGTGGTGATGGATACAGCTCTTCTGGCACAGTCAATTCGACCATGGTACTTGGCTAACCAATTCATACCGAGTATAACATCGATGCCTTGGGTTCCCAGAACAATTAAGTTAACTGGAAACTTTTCTCCTTTGATCTCAAGGGGTACATCGGAGCAAAACATCTTGGTCTCTACGGTGGATTCTGGGATTTGGATGACCATGGGTTTGGGTAAGAGGCTCTCGACTAAACCTCCCTTAGCAACAAATTCTTGGGTAACAAATGAATGGGTAGCACCAGAATCAAACAGAACAGTTGCAGGTACTGAGTTGACAAGGAACGTACCCAGCACAACATCCGGAGCATCCTGAGCTTCTTCAGCATTGATGTGGTGCAGACGACCCTTGGCAACAGCAGCATTTCCGCGGGGTGCGGCATTCTTGCCATTTCCATTTCCATTTCCATTGCGGCCTTGACCATTGTTCTGTGCCGGCGCATTGGGGCGCTGGACATTCCTCTTGGGATTGGGACATTCTTGGAGTAGTGACCCTTGTTGCCGCATTCAAAGCAGAACATTGGGATTGCGGGTGAAGTTGTTGAAGTTTCCTCCGGGACGGTTATTGTCATTGGGGCGGTTGAAGTTGTTTGGGCGGTTAGGGTAATTGGGGCGTGGAGCTTGGGGTGGACGATAGGCAGGCCTGGGTTCTGCTGAAAGATACGAGGTTTCTGGCTGCTCGAACCTTCCTGAGCATTCATCCTCCTCTTGCGACCTTCATACATAGACTTGCGCTTGGTCTCCAGCTGGATGGCTTTGTCCACAAGTGACTCCAGATCACGGAAGTCATGGATAACCAAGCACACTGCAGTTCATCATGAAGTCCACTCATGAAACGCTCCATCTTCTTCTCTTCTTGTCGGTGTCATCAGGAGCATACCGAGATAAGTCGGTAAACTCATCCAGATAACCGACCACATCTTACTTCCCTGCCTCAGCTTGCGGAACTCATCCTTCTTCCTCTCAATAAGTCCAGGAATATGCTTCTTGCGGAACTTCTCCTGGAACTCAGCCCAGTTGATGACATGACCAGCTGCTGGAGAGCCTTGGTAGTTTCCCACCAAGCTCTTGCAGGTCCAGCGAGATAGTGGGTTGCATACAACACTTTCTCATTCTCCCACAGCAGCAACTTCAGATTTTGTCGATGGTGCGAAGCCAATCATCGGCTTCAGTGGGTGAAGTCCCTTGGAGTAGGTGGGTGGGTTGGTTTCTGAAATCGCCTAAGGTGGATCGCTGGTTTCCTCACCATTGCCATTACCACCATTGTTGTTGTTGTTGTTGTTGTTGTTGTTGTTGTTGTTGTAAGCGGCTGCGAGTTGTTGAGGGCACGAGATGAGCCTGGCGCTCTGCCGGGCATTTCACGTTCCTCCATGATAAGCGAGAAGTTGGGGGGTTGGGTCCGGTGGTGGTGGTGCTGATCCTGATCCTTCCGCATTGCGACGGGGCGGCATCCTGAAGCACACCGGGTATAAGAGGCAAGGCAAGAAAAGTTCGACTAAGGGAAAAGACGATCTCGCAAGTGGTTGATTAATTTAAGGATTATATGAAAATATTTCACACAGATTTAAACAAGACAAACATACTTATATATTACCAACATCACATCAAGGAGTTCACATCAACAACAAGCTTACAACATCAAGCTTACACATCACATCTAGATACATAACATCTGGTTTCCAAAAGAACCACTACTACGACTCGACTAGCGATAGGGGTCAACCTAATCCTGCGGTAGTGATCAAGTCACTCGCCTACTGAGGTGGAACCTCCAGCTCTAACACGTCAGCATCTGACTGGTAGGTGGCTCCTCGGGATCCTCCTCCTCGTCCTCGAGAACTGCTCGAGTGGCTCCTCCTCCTCGTCAACTAACTCCTCCTCATCCATCCTCCTCCACGAAGTCATCATCGTCACTGAGGAAAGCGTGTTCTCCTTGCGGAGATCCTCGCCCTCCTCCTCCATCTCGTCAGTATGGTGCTCTAGATCCTCAATCAGCCCGTCCTGCTCTGCCACCTTCTTGCGGAGCTTCACGATAGTCCTCCTCAGCTCTGCCCTCTTCCTGAGAAGAGCGACCTTCTCCTCCATCAGCTTCTCCTCGTTCTCGCGAAGCTCAACGAGCGACTCGCGGTCAAAGTGAGCTGAATCCTAGTGCGCAACAGATCATCCTGAGTGCACTGAAGTAAGCTCCATGTCCATGATGTAGCTCCCAAACATCGGGTGGTAAGGTAAGGAGTAGGGTGTCCATCGCAGTTGCGCCTCCCGTAGAACCGGAAACGGGAGTCTACTAACTCCGCCTTGTGCTCCTCACAAAGTCGGGCTAGCATCCTCTGTGTAGCAGTACAGAGACCGTCAACCCAGGTGGCCTCCTTGGTGGTGAAGATGAGCGTCCTGGAACTGGGAGACTTGATGTTCCTGCGAACTGACGACTGATGAGCCAGCTCAGCCTTCCGACACCGTGAACATCAATCTGAGCTCCCTCAAACTCTGGAGCGGGGCGACCTAACAGCTTGGTCAACTCGAACAAGTCCCTCTCAAACGTCAGCTTGCTGTCCTTCTCAGCTGAACGAACTCGGTCCAATGGAGTGCCATCTACAATTTTTAACAAAATTTTAAGTTAGTTAGGTGACAAGTATATCAAAATTTTAATATAGTAGGGCAACAAGTGAGTCAAATTTTAAGCTTAATGAGAGGTGTGCAAAATGTAATATTTAATGAGAGTAAAATTTTGCATAAGTAAGAGGATTGGAGATAAGCAGTTTTCAAAAATACTTCATTCCTTTTCTTTAGAAATTCATTTTTGTAACATTTGACAAACGACCATGCTAACTAAGGTTTCCTAAAGTCAGGATGGCTCTGATACCAAGTCTGTGGGGACCCCGGACTAGCTGTCCGAAATACCCGATTATGCTTAACACAACGATCCCGTGATCAGTCTGTCGTTGCACATAATCCGAATTGGATACCAAAGTTTACATCCATTACAATACCGAATAAAAGTCTTACATAAATGGTCATTTAGACCAAGTCTTACATAGGTGCCTTCATGGGCCAAACCAAAATATCAGCGGAAGCTACGGCGTAGTAGACATCATATTCTAACGATGACAACCCGACAGGCAGCTGACTTGTGGAGATCCTTAGTTGGCGTAGAAGTCGCCATACTCCTGCTCGGCGTAGTGCTCCTCCTCGTAGTCTGGCTAGGTCAATAGCCAGGGACGAAACCAATATGAGTACATTTGAATGTACTCGCAAACTACCCCAACATGAGTATGCACTAGTTTTTATTTAAAACATCTCTATATCTTTATTGAAAAAGGTAAGAGAGTTTTATAACCATTTTAAAGAAGTCACCATTTTTAGGTTTTACCCAAAACTCCTCCTTTTTCCGACCATAGTCCGTCATGGTCCACTTTCATCCAACCACCTCATACCGATCCGTTGGTATAGGTGTAGGAAACATTCCCACTTCATTTTCTCTTTTAAAACTCAAATCTTTTTAAAACTTGCACAAGGTCTTAGGACAGTCTCCCAATTGTCCATATCCGAGGACTCGGCTATTCGAATAGTTTTAACACTCTGCAGAGGTAGCACGCTTTTAACCCACATCCATCCGGCAACTCATCGTGTCTGCCACGTCTCGCCATACCAGGTGTATGCGAAGTAAGCCGACCATAGCCTCTTATTTGCTCATGCTAGTATAGGATCCTTCCCATATGACACTTCCAACACACACCCAGCCCGTCGGAATCTAAGTGTGAGGACTCATAGGTTTTGTCCGGCGGTTTATGGTGGAACCTTCAATCCTCCTCCTTATCTTTGAGCGAGGACCCGGGTCAGGGGTAGATCAACATACTATCCCCTCATGCATGACGGAGTCATCTCCGTCGATGAGGTATCCAGTACTAATACGAGCAAACTACATGACTAAGCCTTTTCCCATATGTGGTAAATGTGGTCGCACAGGGTAAGATTGGTTTCCATAGTACTAGGACACTGTGCATTTTTCATAAACATCACCATTTTCCCCCTTCATACCAACACCTTGGTATTCACAACCACATAAGTATTTCAAAGGAGTTTTGAATAAATCATCTTTGTTTTTCCCATCCTATAATTTGATATAGCTATCTTATTTTTCTACATAAGTGGCAAAATAATTTCCAAACTTTTGAAATGGGTTTTGTAAATCTTGCTTTGAGAGTAAAACATGTTATGAAAGTAATGCATATGTTGGTAGTGCAAGCTCAGAGAATAGCTTGCCTTGCTCGGCAAAGTGGCCTGGGTCTTGATCTTCAGATTCAACGAACTCTGCTTCCTCGATAAATCCGTTATCGTTCTCGTCTAGTTTAGCAAACAAAACAATACAAACAATCACTAATCTATACAAGCAATCATTTCCACATAACAACCATAAACATCACAAACAACTACTGCACATACCAATCATACAATTTGGTTTTCAAAATTTGATCTAAACAATAATTAAATACTTCAAAATTATGGCAGAAACTTGTGAAACAAGTTTAAATCCACAACTTGAGTTTTATTGGTCACAAAAATACAAACTAAAATTCTATGGATAGCTACTGATGTGTAGAAGACAACCCAATTTGATTTGGATCAAATGGAGTTACAAAACTCCCTACACAAATGTTTGAATCCAGTAGCTTAATATCCAAGTTTTGGCTACCAAATAAATTCTATTGCTCCAAAAATTAATTTCTTTTAGAGGTAAGTAGCCAGAGCTATATGTGAGCTAACAAAATTGGTTTCAACTAATTTGGATAAACCACTAAACATAATTAAATGTTTGAGTGCAGAAGGGTGTTTAAATTTCAATTCAATTCTAAACAAATTCTACTGCACAAATAATTCTACCAAAATTTGGGAAGCTTATACATGGCAGTACTAAGCTAGCAAAATTGGTTTGGAATTATTTGGACTAACAGAGTATCAGAAACAAACAAGTTTAGAATTTAAACCTTCTGTAGTATTTTTAATAATTCTTTTTATTTATTTAATTAAATGACATGAGACCAATTGGGTTGGTTGAACAATTTCATAAGCTTTTCAGAACAATTGGATTTGATTTCTTTGGATTCCTAAATCTCCAGATATTGAATTTCTAAGTTGGATCCAGTACTGGAATTTTCAAAGAATTCTAATTAGGAAAATCCACCGTTGTGGATAATGTTGAAATCACTGACATGGGGGACCCACTGGTCAGCGACTCAGTGCACACGTGGAAATGATTAAAACCCTGACGTGTGGGGTCCACACGTCAGCCTCTCTCTAATTCTTTTAAATCGAAACGGTAGGGCACCGTTGGATCGGGATCCAACGGTCCACGCTTGTCCACGTCGACGGCAAACGCCGGCGACCTAAAACGAGCGGCGCCGCCGCGCCGGCGGCACGGGGATGATCGGATTCTCACCTAGAGGGCTCGGGGGTCGCGGAAATGATGCAGATCGACGGCGGTGACGTGCGTGAGCTTGCTGGCTGAGTTGCGCGTGCTGGGGTGGTCTGGTTCGTCGACGGCGAGGTCACCGTCCTTCGCGGCCACGGACAGCAACTCCGGCGAGCTCCTGGCGACGCTGAGGTGCACGAAACAGAGGGAAACAAAGTGTGGGTGAGTGCGGTGAGCTCGGGCAACAACGTGCAGGGGTCAGAGGGGAGAAATGGGCAGCCTAACGGCGTAGCCATGACCGACCTCGACGGCGGCCGTGGCGGCGACGGTGCACGCCCTCCTGGCGATGCACAGGCGAATCGAAAGGGGTGGAGAGGGTGAGTGGGGTGGTGTGGTGTTTCCAGAGGGGTGCGGGGTGGTTATATAGCGCGAGGGCCGGCGTATCGTGGACGAGGCGCACGGGCAGCGTCCATGGCGCACGGCGGCGAGCAAATCCACGGCAACGGGGCAGGGGATCGTGGCGTCCTGATGTCAAACGGGGTCCGGGCGTCTTCTAGAAGTTCTACGGCGAGCTGTGCGTGTCGAGGAGCTGAGAGGGCGACGAATTTGGGACGGCAACGGCGGCGTCGACACGGCGGCGTTGCGACGGATTCGAGGCGGGGGACAGCGTAATGGCGCTCCTCTGCGGCGCCGCGGCGGCAGAGGTGAGAGAGGGAGCGAGGGCGCGGCCAGGGGGGGCCTGGGGCGCGGAAAACGGCGAGGCACGGCACGGCGACACGGCGGTGGTCGTCGGGGGTGAGGTCGATGACGTTTTTGCAAAACGCCCCCTGGACTTTCGTTTTCTATTTACAACTAGGTCCTTTCTGCTTCTTTTCTTAATTCTTTTAAATCCAGTAGCATTTCCAGGATTTAATTAGGGCACTTAAACATTTTATAAAAATTTGCAAAAATTTGTGGGGCCTTCCCATAGTGTGCAGAAGCTCCACAAAAATTGGCTTTGCAAACTAAAATGTTTTGAACCCTTTTTCTTCATAGGATTTTAAATAAAGCATTTTGCTTTATTTCAATTGATTTTTACTTTACATTTTTAAAACTAGTTTAAAAATAGTTTTTGAGAGAGATAAGTAATAAGGATTCAAATGAGTGTTTTCAAACACCACTCCTCTGAATTTTGTTTGAAACAAAAATGAGTTTCACAAGTGGAGAAATTTGGTGACCACTTGTCACTTTTATTTTCTTGATTTCCATTTTTGAATTTGCACTCAACTTTGTTGTCCAAGCAAACAAGCAACACAAGCAGCAACAAAATTAACACAAGCACAAAATCATAAGCAACACATAATTCAACAAAAGTTTTTGTTGGTTCCCATTTTTGGAATAATAATACTGATGATATTTTTAGGATGTTACACTCCAGTCGAAGTCAACGTCGTTGTCCTCCTCCTCGCCGGGAGGGACGACGGCGGCTGGTGGAGGTGCGGCGTCACCTGGTGGAGAGCTCGTGGGCATACGACGGGATAGGCTCACACGGTAGCGCCCAAGCGCGCTCTGCCGAGCACGCTCGACCTCGTCCAGAAGGCGCTGCGGCGGGCGTGGCGGATCCATCTCGTGGATACGATGTCTTCGTGGCTGAGGGTTTACCCCATCGGCGACAATACTACATATAGATCTAGGGTAGGACACGTACGTGACCAGGGCAGCGCTGGAGAAACAGACCTTTAGTCCCTGTTCGAGCCACCAACCGGGACTAAAGGGAATCCCACCAATAGGGAAGAAGCACACGGATCGTGTGTTTCTTTCGAGCGCTTGTGAGCCGTTGGATCACGGGTGTGTTTCTTTTGAGGGCTTGTGAGCTGTTGGATCACTCTGTGAGCCACCAACCGGGACTAAAGGGAATCCCACCAATAAGGAAGAAGCACACGGATCGTGTGTTTCTTTCGAGCGCTTGTGAGCTGATGCTTGATGGCGGTGAATCACACGCTCGTTCGGAAACCCCAAGAGGAAGGTATGATGTAGTTTAGCAGCAAGTTTTCCCTCAGTATGAAACCAAGGTTTAATCGAACCAGTAGGAGCAACAACTCTTCTGAAGGTTGTCAACGGCGAAATATGATGCGGCGCAACACCAGGGATTCAGGCGCTGACGTGGAACCTGCACACAACACAATCAAACTACTTTGCCCAACGAAAAGTGAGGTTGTCAATCTCACCGGCTTGCTAAAAACAAAGGATTAAACGTATGGTGTGGAAAATGAGTATTAAAATGCAGAGAATGAAAAGGAACAATGTTTGCAGTTTGTGGTGGTTTAATCAGTGTAAAAGAATGGACCGGGGTCCACAGTTCACTAGTGGTGTCTCTCCATAAAAGATAACTAACATGTTGGGTGAACATATTAGAGCTGGGCAATTGAAAAATAGTGTGCGCATGACAATGCATATATATGGCATGATGATTACTATGGTATTTAATTGGGCATTACGACATAATACATAGACCGTTATCCAACAGCGTCTATGACTAATAATCCTCCGCCGGGTTGTCATCCGAGTCCCCGTTGGTATTAAGTTGCAAGCAACGGATAATCCATTAAGTAAAGCGCGTAATGTAAACAAACACATATGCCGTGGACATAGCATCGTTAGGTTACCCCTAGTGGCAACAGCACATCCACAATCTTAGAAGTTGTTGTCACTCTCCTAGATCACTGGAGGCATGAACCCACTATCTAGCATAAATACTCTCTCTTGGAGTTACAAGCATCTACTTGGCCAAATCATCTACGAGTAACGGAAAACATGCAAGATCTTAAATAACATAGGGCATAGATTGATAATCAACTTAACATAGTATTCAATATTCATCGGATCCCAGCAAACACAACATGTAGCATTACAATAATATGATCTTGATCATGTAGGGCAGCTCATAAGATCTAAACATGATGGCACAAATCGGAGAGAGACAACCATCTAGCTACTGCTATGGACCCGTAGTCCAAGGATGAACTACTCACGCATCACTCCGGAGGCAGGCATGGCGATGTAGAAGCCTCCGGTGACGATTCCCTCTCCGGCACGGTGCCGGGAAGAGGTTCTGGACCCTCCCGAGCTAGGGTTGACGGGTGGTGGCGTCTCTGGAACTTTTCGTGGATATTGGCTCAGGCCCTTAGGGTTTTTTTCATCGGGGGGAATAAGTAGGCGAAAGGGCGGCGGCTGACGACCCCCGTGGGGCCCACACCACCCTAGGGCGCGCCTGGCTCCTTGGCCGCGCCCTAGTGGCGTGTGGGGCCCCTGTGGCTCCTCTCCATTGCTCCTTTGGTCCTTCAGGTGTGTTCTAGTAAAATAGGGACCCCCGTGAAGTTTCGTCCAATTCCGAGAATATTTCCAGACTAGCTTTTCTGGAATACAAAAACAGCAGAAAACAGGAACTGGCATTTCGGCATCTTGTTAATAGGTTAGTCCCAAAAAATGTATAAAAGTGACATAAAGTAGATGCAAAACATGTAGCAATTGGTATAAAACAAGCATGGAACATCAAAAATTATGGATACGTCGGAGACGTATCATCATCCCCAAGCTTAGTTCCTGCTCGTCCTCTGTTACAGCCCAAAAGTTGAAAACCTAAAAAAACCGAATAAAATTTCCACTTTTGTGTTGCATTGCATCATGGCATCCATATTAAAGTGCTAAACAAATAAAACAATTGGTTTGGCACCTTTTAAAACAAATGCCAAACTTGACTTAACGAAATTCAAATCCCTGAGAGTTTTCAAACTTGCAAAACAAAAATACTTTGACAACTAATATTTTTCAAGGAAGTTCCGAGAGTTCAAAATTAATATTTTGAGTTGCTTCAAATTTCCAAATGACTACGGATTTGTATTTTAGCAAAATGCTCTATTTTCAACCCTATGAACAAAAGTGGTGCAAAACAATTTATTTTGAAACCCCAAATTTTGTGGAGCTTCTACATGGTATGGGGAGGCTACCCTAATTTTGGCATATTTTTCTAAAATTGTTTTGGTGCCTAAATTAAATCAGGGAATGTTTCTGGTTTGAAAAAGAAAGGAAAAAGGACTAGTTCGTGAAGAACTCAAAAGTTCCAGGGGCTGATTTGTGAAACTCCCTTCTTCCCCGCGCTGTAGCGACCGAGGCCGCCGTGCTTGCACCGCACCACCCCGACGTCGCCTGGGCCCCTTCCCTGCCCTCACTGCAAGGAGACGAGCTCACCCCCACCTGCTGTTCCCATTCCCCACCTGCTCCTCTCCCGTGCCCCACGTTTTCTCTTCCCCACGGGCCGCCATGGCCGCCGCCACCACCGTGCTCGCCGCCGGCGTTTGAGGAGCTCCCGAGCAGATCGACGACCATCCCCAGCCTCGCCGTGGTCCGCTCCACCACCACGCCGGAGGAATCGGGCTGCCTCACCGCCGTTTCGCCGCGCCGTGCGCATCTTCCCCGCGGCCGTCCGTGGCTCCGCCGCCCGCATTCGTCGCCGCCACGCCATCCCCTGCGACCCCGCTGCCCGTACGTGCTAGAGGGTGAGCACCACGCACCTCTGGCCCCTCTTCCCTCTCCCTCGCTCTCACTGGTTCGCGCGGCGCGCCGAAGCCACCGTCGCCGTCGCCTGGAGGTTGCCGTGCTGACGCTCGGATATTCCGAGTTCATTACGAACCGGATTATCCGGCTGGGTCCAGTACGCATATCGGTTAGGTCCTTAGAAAAATCTCTCACCACGGCATAGCCATCGGATATTCCGATTCTGAAAGAATTCAGATTTTCCGGATTTTGCCAGTACCGAGTAATTTCAGTCCTTAGCCAATTTTTTCGAAGCTACTGTTCAAATCGGATTTTCCGAAATTGTTCAGTACAAAATAAATCCCCTATTTCTTCTTTTCCCAAATTAGACAACTAAGTTCACTTGTTGTTTAACCTAAATTGTAAAAGGGCATGAATTAAAAGAGGAAATAAAAGAAATAAAAGAACCTATTTAAATTAGTAAATTATAAAAACAATAACTTTTTATCCGGACATCAGAAAAATGTGTTCGAGGTACCAAAATGCTCAGAAAATTGTGAGGTATCTAAAATCATCCTCTTCATGCATGATTGATCACAACTACAATAATGTACTCTAGTAGTATTAGAATCACTAAGATAAATATGAGGGTAGTCCAAATAATGCCTAATTATTTGGGACGCTCATTTAACCCGATGGTCATGTCTAGTATCCCATAGCTGCATTAAAATGTCATATCATCCTTTCTGTGTGCATTGCACAATTGCCATGTGTTGATTGTTGTTTTGCTTTCCGGTGTTGTTTGCTCTCCGGTAGATCACGAGTTCGGAGTTGAGCATCTTTACTCCGACGAGCAGTTCGACTACTCAGTATCAACAAGGCAAGCGTAATCCCCCCTCTGAGCATATCTTATCCTATTTTCCGCAATTATTTTCTCCACTATAATATTGCATGCGGTTCCAAATGTCTTTTGCTTGGACTAGAGTATCCCAATAGTTGCATTAGAAATCTGTTGCCATTACCTGTATCCTTCCTATAACCACAAGGATTGAAGTGTTGGCCTGAGTAAATATTATTCTGCTATGTATATGCTTAGCCATGCTTAGTTAAATGCCTAGTGGTACTATGGTGGTACATGCTGGAAACAGGTGTTGACTTGTGACAGTGATGTTGATGGTGGAGAAACTGTGGAGACATGGATAATAAATTGCTAAAGGTGGGGATGAGAGGCCACATGGAATGCGGTGGGTTGTCTCGTTCTCGCCGCCTAAGTGTGAGTTCTTTACCTCTAGAACCAAGAATGAGCGCGCTTCCTTTCGGTGGGGTATATGGAGCCCTCGTCGACCAACTAACTTGAGCGGGGCTAGCCAGGGTCCTCTAGTTTGGCTTTCCATTTGCGTGTGCGTTGAGATGGTGGCCAAGACTGAGATGAGGATTGTGGTGTTTAGGAAAATGGTGGCCACGGGACAGTGTGTTGGAGGCACTCAAACTGTCCCGTCCTCACTGATGATCCTGGAAAGTCCTTAACAAGGTAAAGGTTGTAACCGTTCCCACTCAGCCGGTTTTCCCCGGAAGAGAGCTACGTGTAGGCAATGAGCCGAGCGGTACCGAAGGTAAACACAGTGCACCCTGCAGGGTTAATCTTTTCAAAAAGCCGTGTCCACGGTTACGGACGACTTGGGAAAGACGATAAGATCATAGAATAACTTGAACGGAATGATTAAAATTTGGGTACTAAAGGTGCCACTCACGAATGCAAGGTTGACTTCCTCGAGGGTGATTCGGGGAGGTGCCTTTGATGAACAGGTACAATGATGGTGATGATGGTTGATGGTGAGATTTGTGTCTCAAGGGAAAAGAGTTGCTTCTTACCCCTCTTTTGAAAATGTTCTGATTAGTCGTGGCCATGGAGTATGTTTTATGAAATAAAATCAGCTTTATGCAAAATAACCATAAAACCTCGAAAAGCCTCATCGAGCTAAAGCTCTATATTATAATCTTGCGAGTTCGTCGAACTCAACGTCTTTGCTTTGTTTTAGAGGATGGCTTCATCGACTTCGAAGGTGGGTTCTTTGTGGACGTCGACGAGTAGTCTGGGGTTCCCAGGTGGCAGCTTGGGACATCCCGGAACAGCTGGCGCTGGAGTGTTTATCTGTAGGCCTCTTAGGCCATATTTGGTTCTTGTTGTTTAGAACAACACACTTCGCTTCCGCATGATGTATTGTTGGGTCCGTGACCACTGGATGTATTTTGCTATCCTTCTCTATTATAAGAGTTGCATTATATTGATTTCTGTGTCATAGAGTCTGTGAATGTGCCAGTTGTTCCACAAGTCTTGATCTTACTATTATGCATTGAGGGTCGCGCCCGTGTTACGGCATCAATCGGAGTGTTGCGTTGCCGGTTATTCCGAGCAACGCCTGCCAAAGGTTTTGGCCGGGGTTGGTAAACCCGTAACCTCCGGTTGTATCGCGTAACCGGTGACACGCAGCATCATTGTATAGCAGTCGGGTCGGGGCGCTACATCCTCGAGTAGGTAAACGATAAAAACAAAATAATTTTTGAGGTGACATGCTACCATCATAATCTTGATCAAATAATATTGTAAAGCACATGTAAATGAATGAAGTGATCCAAGTCAATGGTCTATAATTTGCTACCAAATAGATAACGAGTAAACAATGAATCACACAAGCTAAACGTTTTCATGAATAGTACTTTCAAGACAAGCATCAAACATTTTTGCATAGGTGTTAACTCATAAAGCAATAGTTTCTAATAAAAGGTATTCAATCAACACAAAGGAAGAATTAAGTTTCAGCATTTGCTTCAACTTTCAACATATTTATCTCATGGATATCGTCAACACAAAGTAGTATAACAAGTCCAATACGTAGCATATAACGCATGTTGTAACAAAGTTGACACTAGTGTTTGCTTGTGGAAGACAGAAAGAATAGGAAAACTGACTCAACATAAAAGTAAAAGAAAGGCCCTTCGCAGAGGGAAGCAGGGATTAAGTCATGTGCTAGAGCTTTTAGGTTTTTGAAAGCATATAGAGATTGCATAAAATATTTGACACTCCTCCCAACCTTGCTAACACAAGCCATGGCTAACCGAATCCTCGGGTGCCTTCCATCAATCACATACTATGGAGGAGTATCTATTTTTTGAGAGGTGTTTGTTAATTTTCAACGAATGGTAGCGGGTGAGAGCAGTATTCTACCTGTCAAACAAACTTTTAAGAGCGGCTCCCATAAAGGACGTTATTTCTACCAGCAAGGCAGATCATCCATTTTTCTCTTTGGTTTACACACATGCAGATATTTCACTGTTTTGTCATTGCTTACTGATGAATCAGGGCAAAAGTGTGAAGAGAATTAATGGTTAAAGTTGTAATTAATTGGGACTGGGAACCCCGTTGCCAGCTCTTTTTGCAAAATTAGAGGATAAGCGGATGTATATGCCGCTAGTCCATGTGTAAAAGTCCATTTGACAACTAGAATAAAGAATAACCACACTAATTCCTCATGAGCTAGTAAACATTGACACAAAAATGGATCCTTCTCACGTGAGTATTGACCCTGTGATGGTTCCTGCTCTTTGGGTGCACAGCGCCGGCCGCTCAGCACCCCGTGGCTTAGGACCCGACAAAAGTTAGTGATATTATTCGTGATGTATTATGGTTAAATAAAAATGGACCCGAGCTATGTATTATGGTTTTCACCACATAAAGGTTTAATACATTACTACACATCACATAAAGGTTTAATACATTACATCGATTTACATAAAAGCCATGAACCCTTCTTCGCGTATGTCCCTGGCCTATGATCGCTTCGGCCGTAACCATGGAGCATCTTCATTATTTAACGGGATGCTTGGGTCAGTTTTCACTGTGAAGGGCGGAATTTCATCAAACTTATCATAATCTGCTGACATGTCTGTCTTGTCCTCGACTCCCACGATGTTTCTTTTCCCTGAAAGAACTATGTGACGCTTTGGCTCATCGTCTGATGTATTCGTTTGCTTATTTTTTCTTTTTTTCGGTCTGGAGGACATGTCCTTCACATAGAAAACCTGAGCCACATCATTGGCTAGGACGAATGGTTCGTTCCTGTAACAACCAAGATTCTTGAGATCCACTGTTGTCATTCCGTACAGCTGGTCTACCTTTATCCCTTCTCCATTCATGTTGACCCAACTGCACCGAAACAAAGGGACCTTAAAAGTAGGTCCATAGTCAAGTTCCCATATCTCCTCTATGTAACCATAGTATGTGTCCTTTTGCCCATTCTCGTCTGTTGCATCAAAGCGACACCACTGTTTTGGTTGGTGCTCTTTTTATCTTGGGCGATCGTGTAAAATGTATTCCCATTTATCTCGTACCCTTGGAAATTCAATACAGTCGAAGATGGTGACGCGGCCAACAAGTAGAGCTGATCTCCGACAGTGGTGTCATTCATGAGCTGTAATTGCAACCAACTGCCGAAAGTCTCCATGTGTTTTTCTTTAATCCAGGAGTCAGCCTTCCCCGGGTTCTTGGAGCGTACATAATTCTTGTGTTCCTCGATATACGGAGCCACGAAGGTGGAACTTTGTAGAACTGTGTAGTGTGCTTGAGTTAAAGAATGCCCGTCCCTACATATCAGTGCTTTCTTTCCTAGCGTGCCTTTTCCACTCAGTCTCCCCTCATGCCGCGATTCAGGAACACCAATCGGCTTAAGGTCAGGAATAAAGTCAACACAGAACTCAATGACCTCCTCTGTTCCATAGCCCTTTGAGATGCTTCCTTCTGGCCTAGCACGGTTATGAACATATTTCTTCAAGACTCCCATGAACCTCTCGAAGGGGAACATATTGTGTAGAAATACAGGACCGAGAATGGCAATCTCGTCGACTAGGTGAACCAGGAGATGCGTCATAATATTGAAGAATGATGGGGGGAACACCAACTCGAAGCTGACAAGACATTGGACCACAGCCTTCTGTAAACTTGGTAGAGTTACTGGATCGATGACCTTCTGAGATATTGCATTGAGGAATGCACATAGCTTCACAATGGGTACTCGAACATTTTCCGGTAGAAGCCCCCTCAATGCAACCGGAAGCAACTGCGTCATAATCACGTGGCAATCATGAGACTTCAGGTTCTGGAATTTTTTCTCTGCCATATTTATTATTCCCTTTATATTTGACGAGAAGCCAGCCGGGACCTTGATACTGCTCAGGCATTCAAAAAAGATTTCCTTCTCTGCTTTGGTAAGAGCGTAGCTGCTTAAGTATTGACGCCCTTTATCCGTCTGCTTGTTGTATGGGTCTTTCATACGTTGCTGGTCCTCCCGTGCTTCTGGTGTATCTTTTGTCTTCCCATACACGCCCAGGAAGCCTAGCAGGTTCACGCAAAGATTCTTCGTCACGTGCATCACGTCGATTGAAGACCGGACCTCTAGGACTTTCCAATAGGGTAGCTCCCAAAATATAGATTTCTTCTTCCATATGGGTACGTGGTTGTCAGCGTCATTCGGAACAGATAGACTGCCAGGACCCTTTCCAAAGATTACTTCTAAATCCTTGACCATGTCATATATAACATCACCATCAGGGAGGTTAGGCTTCTTCCGGCGATCTGCCTCACCGTTGAAATGCTTGCCTTTTTTCTTACGGCATGACTGTTCGGAAGAAATCGACGATGCCCCAGGTACACATTCTTGTTTCCCAAATGTATACTTTCAGTCTTATCTAAACAGTGCGTGCATGCATTGTATCCCTTGTTTGACTGTCCTGAAATGTTACTAAGAGCAGGCCAATCATTGATGGTTACGAACAGCAACGCTCGTAGGTCAAATTCCTGTTGTTTGTGCTCATCCCACACACGTACACCTGGTTCGGACCACAACTGCAAAAGTTCATCAACTAATGGCCTTAGGTACACATCAATGTCGTTGCCGGGTTGCTTCGGGCCTTGGATGAGCACTGGCATCATAATGAACTTCCGCTTCATGCACAACCAAGGAGGAAGGTTGTAGATACATAGAGTCACGGGCCAAGTGCTATGACTGGAGCTCTGCTCCCCAAAAGGATTAAAGCCATCTGTACTTAGACCAAATCTTAAGTTCCTTGCGTCATCTGAAAATGTCGGGAACTCTCTGTCGATTTTTCTCCACTGGGACCCATCGGCGGGGTGTCTCAACTTCCCGTCTTTCTTACGCTCTTCTTTGTGCCATCGCAACAACCTGGCATGCTCTTTGTTTCTGAACAGACGTTTCAACCGTGGTATTATAGGAGCATACCACATCACCTTAGCAGGAACCCTCTTCCGGGGGGCTCGTCATCGCCCTCAACATCACCAGGGTCATCTTGTCTGATCTTGTACCGCAGTGCATTGCATACCGGGCATTTATCCATATTCTCGTACCTCACCGCGGTACAGGATGCAGTCATTAATGCATGCATGTATCTTCTGCACATCTAATCCTAGAGGGCAGATAGCCTTCTTTGCTTCGTATGTAGTCTCGGGCAATTCGTTATCCTTTGGAAGCTTCGGCTTCATTATTTTCAGTAACTTCTCAAATCCCTTGTCAGAACAACCAGTCTCTGCCTTCCATTTCAGCAGTTCCAGTGTGGTACCGAGCTTTGTGCTGCCATCTTCGCAATTTGGGTACAGCAACTTTTTGTGATCCTCTAGCATGGCCTCCAACTTTAGCTTCTCCTTTTCTGTATCGCATTCTCGCTTTGCATCAGAAATGACCCCACCAAGACCATCAGCGGGCTCATCTGATGCCCGATGTTCACCTCCTTCTTCAACGTCTTCCATTACAGTATCACCGCATTCCTCAGGGAACATAGGATAGTTGTCATCATCCTCCTCTTCTTCATTGTCTTCCATCCTAACCCCTCTTTCTCCGTGCTTGGTCCAACAATTATAGCTGGGCATGAAACCTCTCCGAAGCACGTGGTCTTGAATGGTTTCGGTTAGAGTACTCCCTGACGTTCCGACACTTCTCACATGGACAAGGCATAAAATTATCCACTTTGTTTGCCTCAGCCACATCGAGAAATTTATGCAGGCCTGCAATAAACTCGGAACTGCGTCGTTCGCCGTACATCCATCGCATCCGTGCATCCATCTGCATCATATAATTAAGTTTATCAAATACCATTACAATAACATCTTGAATAGTGAAATGACCACCGTACATCGACACGTGCAATATTTCTGTATCAATTACAGATGAAAAGGATAAAGTTGCTAACCTCGGCGAGGATATCATTTGTGTGAACTTAAGTGGGTCGGGCATTTCATCGAACACATCTTGTGCGTGGCAAAGGAAAAAAAAACTAGCACCCACTTCCCACCAATCCAAGAAAAAAAAACAGAGGAGAGAAGAGGGGGGGGGGTGGGTTATATATAGGCAGGGGAGGGGTATTAGTCCCGGTTCGAGCACGAACCGGGACCAAAGCTCCGCGGCACGCCACGTGTCCGGCTCTGGAGCATTGGTCCAACCCGGACCAATGCTCCACGGGGCCCTGGCAGCTCGAACCGGGACCAGTGCCAGGCACTGGTCCCGGTTTTTCTCTGAACCGGGATTAATGGCTGGGACGGCTCTGGACCAAAGACCCATTTTCTACTAGTGAGAAGATGTAGGCCAGTACGTTCGTTTGTTGTTGGGGAGATGAAGCGTCCAGTAAAAGGACCGGTAACTTTTTATTCCCATTTTGTTTGCGTTAAAGGCAGCCATGCACAGTCTCGCCCTGTTGCCCCTGACAGTGAGATGGCGTAAAGCCTTATTTCTGAACGGTGCAATATCTGCCCCACTATGTATACCTTCTTATCTATAGTTCACCATTAATATACATCAATAATTGATCCTGGGTTCTCAATCTTGAAGTCACCGTAGCCATTGATAGTTTGGGGCAGCTGCCGCCCCGGGCAGAGGAGCATTTTCCAAGAAGACAACTCCAACTCAGGAAGCTCAAGTAAAGATGAATATTAAGATGCTCTTCGTTGCTAACATGTTTGAGTGGATGTTAGATTTCCTATAAAATCTAGCGCAAAGAATACCACCATATGAATCTCTTTAAAGATTAATCCTGCAAAGCTCCTATTCAAATACTTTGAATCAAATAGGCCCTAAAGCTTATGGTACGACGGCTTACACTGGAAAAAATATCGTCACTGGCTAACCCATTTATTCTACTCCATCCGATTCGATAAAAATGTCGCAGAAAACAACTAGTCACCTACTCCCTCCGTTCTAATTTAATTGACTTGCTATCTACCAAATATGGATATATCTAAACATGTTACATGTATAGATACATTCACATGTGGTAAATAGCAAGTCAATTAAATTGGAATGGAGGGAGTACCAGTTAATAGCACAACCAGCGACAATTTTTTTTTTTGGATTGGAGAGAATAGTGATTTGTGCCAGAGACCGAGCCACGGCCCACAAGGCCACAAGCATGCACGAGACGGCCATGCGTCGATGAGCTCATCCCCTTGCGTCACGACAATTACTAGTAGAAAAACCATCTTTGGTCCAGGGCCACCCCAGCCATTGGTCCCGGTTCGAGCTGCCAGGGGCCGTGGACCATTGGTCCCGGTTCGGTTGGAGGCATTGGTCTCGGTTCTAGACACGAACCGGACCAAAGCTCTAGAGCCGGACACGTGGCGTGCCGCGGAGCTTTGGTTCCGGTTCGTGCCAAGAACCGGGACCAATACCCCTCCCCTGCCTATAAATAACCCCCACCCCCCTTCTCTCCTCTGTTTTTTTTTCTTCGATTGGTGGGAAGTGGGTGCTAGTTTTTTTTCCTTTGCCACGCACAAGATGTGTTCGATGAAATGCCCGACCCACACTTAAGTTCACACAAAATTATATCCTCGGCCGAGGTTAGCAACTTTATCCTTTTCATCTATAATTGATACAGAAATATTGCATGTGTGGATGTACGATGGTCATTTTCACTATTCAGGATGTTATTGTAATTGTATTTGATAAACTTAATTATATGATGCAGATGGACGCACGGATGCGATGGATGTACGGCGAACGACGCAGTTCCGAATTTATTGCAGGCCTGCATAAATTTATTGATGTGGCTGAGGCAAACAAAGTGGATAATTTTATGCCTTGTCCATGTGTTGACTGTCGGAACGTCAGGGAGTACTCTAACTCGAAAACCATTCAAGGCCACGTGCTTCGGAGAGGTTTCATGCCCAGCTATAATTGTTGGACCAAGCATGGAGAAAGAGGGTTAGGATGGAAGACAATGAAGAAGAGGAGGATGATGACAACTATCCTATGTTCCCTGAAGAATGCGGTGATACTGTAATGGAAAACGTTGAAGAAGAAGGAGGTGAACATCGGGCATCAGATGAGCCCCTGATGGTCTTGGTGGGGTCATTTCTGATGCAAAGCGAGAATGCGATACAGAAAAGGAGAAGCTAAAGTTGGAGGCCATGCTAGAGGATCACAAAAAGTTGCTGTACCCAAATTGCGAAGATGGCAGCACAAAGCTCGGTACTACACTGGAACTGTTGAAATGGAAGGCAGAGACTGGTTGTTCTGACAAGGGATTTGAGAAGTTACTGAAAATAATGAAGCCGAACCTTCCAAAGGATAACGAATTGCCCGAGACTACATACGAAGCAAAGAAGGCTATCTGCCCTCTAGGATTAGATGTGCAGAAGATACATGCATGCATT
This sequence comes from Poa pratensis, assembly GCA_947311845.1. Taxonomy (NCBI): domain Eukaryota; kingdom Viridiplantae; phylum Streptophyta; class Magnoliopsida; order Poales; family Poaceae; genus Poa; species Poa pratensis. The sequence continues at coordinate 33,255,351 of CAMZMU010000091.1, read as the reverse complement.
AATGACTGCATCCTGTACCGCGGTGAGGAGTACGAGAATATGGATAAATGCCCGGTATGCAATGCACTGCGGTACAAGATCAGACAAGATGACCCTGGTAATGTTGAGGGCGATGACGAGCCCCCCCCCCCCCCCCGGAAGAGGGTTCCTACTAAGGTGATGTGGTATGCTACTATAATACCACGGTTGAAACGTCTGTTCAGAAACAAGAGCATGCCAGGTTGTTGCGATGGCACAAAGAAGAGCGTAAGAAAGACGGGAAGTTGAGACACCCCGCCGATGGGTCCCAGTGGAGAAAAATCGACAGAGAGTTCCCGACATTTTCAGATGACGCAAGGAACTTAAGATTTGGTCTAAGTACAGATGGCTTTAATCCTTTTGGGGAGCAAAGCTCCAGTCATAGCACTTGGCCCGTGACTCTATGTATCTACAACCTTCCTCCTTGGTTGTGCATGAAGCGGAAGTTCATTATGATGCCAGTGCTCATCCAAGGCCCGAAGCAACCCGGCAACGATATTGATGTGTACCTAAGGCCATTAGTTGATGAACTTTTGCAGTTGTGGTCCGAACCAGGTGTACGTGTGTGGGATGAGCACAAACAACAGGAATTTGACCTACGAGCGTTGTTGTTCGTAACCATCAATGATTGACCTGCTCTTAGTAACATTTCAGGACAGTCAAACATGGGATACAATGCATGCACGCACTGTTTAGATAAGACTGAAAGTATACATTTGGGAAACAAGAATGTGTACCTGGGGCATCGTCGATTTCATCCGAATAGTCATGCCGTAAGAAAGAAAGGCAAGCATTTCAACGGTGAGGCAGATCGCCAGAAGAAGCCTAACCTCCCTGATGGTGATGTTATATATGACATGGTCAAGGATTTAGAAGTAATCTTTGAAAAGGGTCCTGGCAGTCTATCTGTTCCGAATGACGCTGACAACCATGTACCCATATGGAAGAAGTGCTCTATATTCTGGGAGCTACCCTATTGGAAAGTCCTAGAGGTCCGGTCTTCAATCGACGTGATGCACGTGACGAAGAATCTTTGCGTGAACCTGCTAGGCTTCCTGGGCGTGTATGGGAAGACAAAAGATACACCAGAAGCACGGGAGGACCAGCAACGTATGAAAGACCCATACAACAAGCAGACGGATAAAGGGCGTCAATACTTAAGCAGCTACGCTCTTACCAAAGCAGAGAAGGAAATCTTTTTTGAATGCCTGAGCAGTATTAAGGTACCGGCTGGCTTCTCATCAAATATAAAGGGAATAAAATATGGCAGAGAAAAAATTCCAGAACCTGAAGTCTCATGATTGCCACGTGATTATGACGTAGTTGCTTCCGGTTGCATTGAGGGGGCTTCTACGGAAAATGTTCGAGTACCCATTGTGAAGCTATGTGCATTCCTCAATGCAATATCTCAGAAGGTCATCGATCCAGTAACTCTACCAAGTTTACAGAAGGCTGTGGTCCAATGTCTTGTCAGCTTCAAGTTGGTATTTCTACACAATATGTTCCTGATACGTCTCCACGTATCCATAATTTTTGATGTTCCATGCTTGTTTTATACCAATTGTTACATGTTTTGTATCTACTTTATGTCACTTTTATACATTTTTCGGGACTAACCTATTAACAAGATGCGAAGTGCCAGTTCCTGTTTTCTGCTGTTTTTGTATTCCAGAAAAGCTAGTCTGGAAATATTCTCGGAATTGGACGAAACTTCACGGGAGATGCTATTTTGCCAGAACACACACGATGGAGCGAAGAAGCAGCAGAGGAGGGCCACGTGGGCCCCACACGTGGCCAGGGCGCGGCCAGGTAGCCAGGCGCGCCGTGGGTGCGTGTGGGCCCCACAGGGGCCTCCAGCCGCCGCCCTTTCGCCTACTTATTCCTCCCGACGCGAAAACCCTAAGTACCTGAGCCAAAATCCACGAAAAGTTCCAGAGACGCCGCCGTCGTCAACCCTAGCTCGGGAGGGTCCAGCACCTCTTCCCGGCACCCTGCCGGAGAGGGGAATCGTCACCAGAGGCTTCTTCATCGCCATGCCTGCCTCCGAGGTGATGCGTGAGTAGTTCACCACTGGACTACGTGTCCATGCAGTAGCTAGATGGTTGTCTCTCCTATTTGTGCCATCATGTTTAGATCTTGTGAGCTGCCCTACATGATCAAGGTCATATTATTGTAATGCTGCATGTTGTGTTTGCTGGGATCCGATGAATATTGAATATTATGTCAAGTTGATTATCATCTATGCCCTATGTTATTTATGATCTTGCATGCTCTCCGTTGCTAGTAGGTGCTTTGGCCAAGTAGATGCTTGTGACTCCAAGAGGGAGTATTTATGCTAGATAGTGGGTTCATGCCTCCGTTAAATCTGGGACAGTGACAGAAAGTTCTAAGGTTATGGATGTGCTGTTGCCACTAGGGACAACCTAACGATGCTATGTCCACGGGCATATGTGTTTGTTTACATTACGCGCTTTACTTAATGCGATTATCCGTTGCTTGCAACTTAATACCAACGGGGAACTCGGATGACAACCCGGCGGTGGATTATTAGTCATAGACGCTGTTGGATAACGGTCTATGTATCATGTCGTAATGCCCAATTAAATATCATAGTAATCATCATGCCATGTATATGCATTGTCATGCGCTCACTATTTGTCAATTGCCCAGCTGTAATTTGTTTACCCAACATGTTAGATATCTTTATGGAGAGACACCACTAGTGAACTGTGGACCCCGGTCCATTCTTTTAATCTGATTAAACCACAAACTGCAAACTGTTCCTTTTTCATTCTCTGCAATTTAATACTCATTTTCCACATGAGACGTTTAATCCTTTGTTTTCAGCAAGCCGGTGAGATTGACAACCTCACTGTTTCGTTGGGGCAAAGTACTGTGATTGTGTTGTGTGCGGGTCCACGTTGGTGATCGTGTTGCGCCGTGCGAGCCGCCAACAACCTTCTGAAGAATCGTTGCTCCTACTGGTTCGATAAACCTTGGTTTCATACTGAGGGAAACTTGCTGCTAGATTGCATCATACCTTCCTCTTGGGGTCTCCCAGCGAACGTGTGAATCACGCAATCATCAAGCCTTTTTCTGGCGCCGTTGCCGGGGAGTAGCAGTTCTTCTGCAAGGGGAGTTTCACACTTCCAATCTCTTTACTTTGTTTTTGTCTTGCTATGTTTACTTTTATCCAGTTATGTTTTGCTTGTTTACTTGAAAACCATAAAAATTATAAAACTGAAAATCCTATAAAACTTTTGCTATGGAAGAATTTACTAGAACCTCTATGTTGATGGAAGCTAGAGAATTATATATAAAGTATAGAGAATCAAGAGAGGGTAACATCTTGAGAGGCATGTTGAAAAAGTTAAATGAAGTTGCTGAAGCTTTTCTTTCTTATCATGATATAAATTGTTGCTCTGAACAACATAATAAACATTTTAAATTCCAATGTCGTTTTAGTAAAGAACCTTTACTTACAAATTATTATTGGAATACTTATGCTTTTCTGGGAGCTGAACAAGTAGAACAATTTGTTACATTTGTGGCAGCTTCTGAGTTAGATTCCTTCATGGCTAAAAACTATGAAACCTGTATTGCTTCTAAAATTCTTAAAGAAACGGTCTCTTTTATTCTTGATTATTGCCTAGAAAATTTCAGCAATAATTGTTATATCATTGATTATAAAGAGAGACTCATTAATGCACAAGAATGCACTCACAATTTGCAGGAACCTGTGGAAGAAGAAGCTACTGCTGAAGCTGAAAGCTCATTGGATGAAAAAGAGGAGGAGAGTGAAGAACAAAAGGAGGATCTACCTCCTAAAGATAGTAACTCTTTAACTCTTACATTATTTGATTGCCCTCCATGCCTACCTAAGGAGGAAGAGTGCTATATTGTTGAATTGCATGATTCTATTGAAATATCCCCTTTTGATAAATTTGAAGTAAGCAACTCCTTGACTCAAGTAAAGGAAATTGCAGAAATAAAAAATGTGTTCCCTAATGTTATATATGATAAAGATCTAGATGATGGTCCTATATTGCTTGATAATATTATGTATTCCAATAATGAAAATGGGATTGGAGAGGTCTTGACTTTATCTAGATGGAGTCCCATACCTCTTGAGAATGATCAATCATCTTGTTATAAAATTGTTAAAAGTGGGTTTGAAAGTTTTAATCCCACTATTTTTGAGCCTAATAAGAATTATGTGTTTTTAGATCATGAAAAGCATGCTTTATGTGATAGTTATATTGTTGAGTTTGTTCATGATCCTACTGAAAATTATTATGAGAGAGGAAAATATGGTTGTAGAAATTTTCATGGTACTAAAACACCTCTCTATATGCTGAAAGTTCTAAAGTTGCTCTTGTTTTATCTTCCTATGCTTGTCACTTTGTTCTTTATGAATTTATTTTATTACAAGATTCCCTTGCATAGGAAGTGGGTTAGACTTAAATGTGTTTGATATTTGCCTCTTGATGCTCTCTTTTGTTTTTCAACTCTTATTCTTATGAGAGCATCATTAAATCTTCTTGCCTAGCTAAAAGGCGTTAAAGAAAAGCGCTTATGGGAGGCAACCCATTAGTCAAGGAGTTTGTTTACTTCTGTAGCAACTCCTTTGTATCTTTATTTTCTCGCATTGTTGTGCCAAGAGTAGCCTCTAGTGTTAAGGTTTTGCTTGATTTTGATTGCTGCGCAGAAACAGATTTTTGCTGTCCACTGTACGAAAATTAAAATCACCAGATTGTCGAAAAAATCTGAAATTTTTTGTGCGTAATCTTTATGAATGTCTGAATCTTTCATTAGTTCAAGTTTTCGATTGAGCGTGTAGTGCCTCGAAAAAATTCGTCTTTGCGGACTGTTCTGTTTTAGACAGATTATGCCTTTTTATTTTGCATTCTCTCTTTTACTAGTGTTGAGTGAAATTCTTTTTTGGGTGGAAGAGCTTCACATAACATCAGTGGCTGTAGCTAATGTTTAAAGTAAAATCATATTGCGTCTTTATAGAACATGTGAGTTTTTGATTATGCACTAACCCTCTAATGAGATTACTTTGAGTTTGGTGTGACGGAAGTTTTCAAGGGTCAAGAGAGAAGGGTGATATAGGATCAAGAAGAGTGAAGAGCTTAAGCTTGGGGAGGCTCCCATGGATCTCCCCAGCATATTTCAAGAAGACTCAAGCGTCTAAGCTTGGGGATGCCCAAGGCATCCCCTTCTTCATCGCAAAATTATCAGGTCATCTCTAGTGAAACTATATTTTAATTCTTTCACATCATATGTGCTTTTCTTGGAGCGTCTGTGTGCTTTTATTTTCAGTATTGTCTTTTATTTTCAATAAAGCTTGACTGGACCCTAGCATTCTTGATTGGGAGAGAGACACGCTCCGCTTTTTCATGAGAATACTCCTATTCTTCACTTATATTTGTTGAGTATTCATATCTAGCGCTGTTCAGCTTTTAGCTCTTGTTTTCATGTATCTCTTTCAGAGCTATTAGCTTTCTTTTATAGAAAGTACTCTCTTGCTTCACTTATATTTGTTTGGAGAGTTGATTAAATAAATTGATTGGTGTTTGGTTGGTTCAGAAAATGTTGCATGTGGTAATTGGTATAAGGAAAAACTTGCTTAATCTTGTAGATCACTAATGGATAACTTGATGCTTGTCAATTGTTTTGAGTTAACAAGTAGATCATGATTAAATTGTGCATCATATGAGTTAAGCCTATTAGTGAAGAACTACCGTAAAGCTTGTTGAAAATTTGGTTTGCATCGGTGGTATCTCTAAGGTCTAGATATTTTCTAAAACGGGTTTGGTTAACAAGGAAGACGTATGAAGTCTTATAACGTTTGCAATATGTTTGTCATAAAACTTGGTGTACGGGTTGATATTCGTGTTTGCTTACATAAACCTTGCTAGCCTAAACTCTGTACTGAGAGGGAATGCTTCTCGTGCATCCAAATCCTTGAGCCAAAATCCATGCCATTTGTGTCCACCATAACTACCTATATGTGGTATTTCCTTGCCACTCCAAGTAAATTTTTCATGTGCTACCTTTAAATTATTCAAAATGTTATTATTCCCTTTTTGTGTCAATGTTTACTAGCTCATGAGGAATTAGTGTGGTTATTCTTTATTCTTTGTCAATGGACTTTTACACCTGGACTAGTGGCATATACATCCGCTTATCCAATAATTTGCAAAAAGAGCTGGCAACGGGGTGCCCAGTCCCAATTAATTACAACTTTAACCAATTAATTCTCTTCACACTTTTGCCCTGATTCATCAGTAAGCAATGACAAACAGTGAAATACCTGAATGTGTGTAAACCAAAGAGAAAAGGGATGATCTGCCTTGCTGGTAGAAATAACGTCCTTCATGGGAGCCGCTCTTAAAAGTCCGTTTGACAGGTAGAATACTGTTCTCACCCACTACCATTCGTTGACAATTAACAACACCTCTCAAAAATAGATACTCCTCCATGGTATGTGATTGATGGAAGGCACCCGAGGATTCGGTTAGCCATGGCTTGTGTTAGCAAGGTTGGGAGGAGTATCAAATATTTTATGCAATCTCTATATGCTTTCAAAAACCTAAAAGCTCTAGCACATGATTTAATCCCTGCTTCCCTCTGCGAAGGGCCTTTCTTTTACTTTTATGTTGAGTCAGTTTTCCTATTCTTTCTGTCTTCCACAAGCAAACACTAGTGTCAATTTTGTGCAACATGGTTATATGCAATATTGACTTGTTATACTACTTTGTGTTGACAATATCCATGAGATAAATATGTTGAAAGTTGAAGCAAATGCTGAAACTTAATTCTTCCTTTGTGTTGATTGAATACCTTTTGCTAGAAACTATTGCTTTATGAGTTAACACTTATGCAAAACGTTTGATGCTTGTCTCGAAAGTACTATCATGAAAACGTTTAGCTTGTGTGATTCATTGTTTACTTATTATCTATTGATAGCAAATTATAGACCATTGACTTGGATCACTTCATTCATTCACATGTGCCTTGCAATATTATATGATCAAGATTATGATAGTAGCATGTCACCTCAAAAATTATTTTGTTTTTATCGTTTACCTACTCGAGGACGAGCAGGAACTAAGCTTGGGGATGCTGATACGTCTCAAACGTATCTATAATTTTTGATGTTCCATGCTTGTTTTATACCAATTGCTACATGTTTTGCATCTACTTTATATCACTTTTATACATTTTTTGGGACTAACCTATTAACAAGATGCCGAAGTGCCAGTTCCTGTTTTCTGCTGTTTTTGTATTCCAGAAAAGCTAGTCTGGAAATATTCTCGGAATTGGACGAAACTTCACGGGGTGCCTATTTTCCAGAACACACACGATGGAGCGAAAGCAGCAGAGGAGGGCCACGGGGCCCCACACGCCAGGGCGCGGCCCCCTGCCGCGCCCTGGGTGGTGTGGGCCCCACGGGGGCCTCCAGCCGCCGCCCTTTCGCCTACTTATTCCCCCGACGCGAAAACCCTAAGTACCTGAGCAAAATCCACGAAAAGTTCCAGAGACGCCGCCGTCGTCAACCCTAGCTCGGGAGGGTCAGAACCTCTTCCCGGCACCCTGCCGGAGAGGGGAATCGTCACCGGAGGCTTCTTCATCGCCATGCCTGCCTCCGAGTGATGCGTGAGTAGTTCATCCTTGGACTACGGGTCCATGCAGTAGCTAGATGGTTGTCTCTCCTATTTGTGCCATCATGTTTAGATCTTGTGAGCTGCCCTACATGATCAAGGTCATATTATTGTAATGCTGCATGTTGTGTTTGCTGGGATCCGATGAATATTGAATATTATGTCAAGTTGATTATCAATCTATGCCCTATGTTATTTATGATCTTGCATGCTCTCCGTTGCTAGTAGATGCTTTGGCCAAGTAGATGCTTGTGACTCCAAGAGGGAGTATTTATGCTAGATAGTGGGTTCATGCCTCCGTTAATCTGGGACAGTGACAGAAAGTTCTAAGGTTATGGATGTGCTGTTGCCACTAGGGACAACCTAACGATGCTATGTCCACGGGCATATGTGTTTGTTTACATTACGCGCTTTACTTAATGCGATTATCCGTTGCTTGCAACTTAATACCAACGGGGAACTCGGATGACAACCCGGCGGTGGATTATTAGTCATAGACGCTGTTGGATAACGGTCTATGTATCATGTCGTAATGCCCAATTAAATATCATAGTAATCATCATGCCATGTATATGCATTGTCATGCGCTCACTATTTGTCAATTGCCCAGCTGTAATTTGTTTACCCAACATGTTAGATATCTTTATGGAGAGACACCACTAGTGAACTGTGGACCCCGGTCCATTCTTTTAACTGATTAAACCACAAACTGCAAACTGTTCCTTTTTCATTCTCTGCAATTTAATACTCATTTTCCACACGAGACGTTTAATCCTTTGTTTTCAGCAAGCCGGTGAGATTGACAACCTCACTGTTTCGTTGGGGCAAAGTACTGTGATTGTGTTGTGTGCAGGTCCACGTTGGTGATCGTGTTGCGCCGTGCGAGCCGCCAACAACCTTCTGAAGAATCGTTGCTCCTACTGGTTCGATAAACCTTGGTTTCATACTGAGGGAAACTTGCTGCTAGATTGCATCATACCTTCCTCTTGGGGTCTCCCAGCGAACGTGTGAATCACGCAATCATCAAGCCTTTTTCTGGCGCCGTTGCCGGGGAGTAGCAGTTCTTCTGCAAGGGGAGTTTCACACTTCCAATCTCTTTACTTTGTTTTTGTCTTGCTATGTTTACTTTTATCCAGTTATGTTTTGCTTGTTTACTTGAAAACCCATAAAAATTATAAAACTGAAAATCCTATAGAACTTTTGCTATGGAAGAATTTACTAGAACCTCTATGTTGATGGAAGCTAGAGAATTATATATAAAGTATAGAGAATCAAGAGAGGGTAAAATCTTGAGAGGCATGTTGAAAAAGTTAAATGAAGTTGCTGAAGCTTTGCTTTCTTATCATGATATAAATTGTTGCTCTGAACAACATAATAAACATTTTAAATTCCAATGTCGTTTTAGTAAAGAACCTTTACTTACAAATTATTATTGGAATAACTATGCTTTTCTGGGAGCTGAACAAGTAGAACAATTTGTTACATTTGTGGCAGCTTCTGAGTTAGATTCCTTCATGGCTAAAAACTATGAAACCTGTATTGCTTCTAAAATTCTTAAAGAAACGGTCTCTTTTATTCTTGATTATTGCCTAGAAAATTTCAGCAATAATTGTTATATCATTGATTATAAAGAGAGACTCATTAATGCACAAGAATGCACTCACAATTTGCAGGAACCTGTGGAAGAAGAAGCTACTGCTGAAGCTGAAAGCTCATTGGATGAAAAAGAGGAGGAGAGTGAAGAACAAAAGGAGGATCTACCTCCTAAAGATAGTAACTCTTTAACTCTTACATTATTTGATTGCCCTCCATGCCTACCTAAGGAGGAAGAGTGCTATATTGTTGAATTGCATGATTCTATTGAAATATCCCCTTTTGATAAATTTGAAGTAAGCAACTCCTTGACTCAAGTAAAGGAAATTGCAGAAATAAAAAATGTGTTCCCTAATGTTATATATGATAAAGATCTAGATGATGGTCCTATATTGCTTGATAATATTATGTATTCAAATAATGAAAATGGGATTGGAGAGGTCTTGACTTTATCTAGATGGAGTCCCATACCTCTTGAGAATGATCAATCATCTTGTTATAAAATTGTTAAAAGTGGGTTTGAAAGTTTTAATCCCACTATTTTTGAGCCTGATAAGAATTATGTGTTTTTAGATCATGAAAAGCATGCTTTATGTGATAGTTATATTGTTGAGTTTGTTCATGATCCTACTGAAAATTATTATGAGAGAGGAAAATATGGTTGTAGAAATTTTCATGGTACTAAAACACCTCTCTATATGCTGAAAGTTCTAAAGTTGCTCTTGTTTTATCTTCCTATGCTTGTCACTTTGTTCTTTATGAATTTATTTTATTACAAGATTCCCTTGCATAGGAAGTGGGTTAGACTTAAATGTGTTTGATATTTGCCTCTTGATGCTCTCTTTTGTTTTTCAACTCTTATTCTTATGAGAGCATCATTAAATCTTCTTGCCTAGCTAAAAGGCGTTAAAGAAAAGCGCTTATGGGAGGCAACCCATTAGTCAAGGAGTTTGTTTACTTCTGTAGCAACTCCTTTGTATCTTTATTTTCTCGCATTGTTGTGCCAAGAGTAGCCTCTAGTGTTAAGGTTTTGCTTGATTTTGATTGCTGCGCAGAAACAGATTTTTGCTGTCCACTGTATGAAAATTAGAAAATCACCAGATTGTCGAAAAAATCTGAAATTTTTTGTGCGTAATCTTTATGAATGTCTGAATCTTTCATTAGTTCAAGGTTTCGCGATTTGAGCGCTGTAGGTGCCTCGAAAAAATTCGTCTTTGCGGATTGTTCTGTTTTAGACAGATTATGCCTTTTTATTTTGCATTCTCTCTTTTACTAGTGTTGAGTGAAATTCTTTTTTGGGTGGAAGTGCTTCACATAACATCAGTGGCTGTAGCTAATGTTTAAAGTAATGAATCATATTGTGTCTTTATAGAACATGTGAGTTTTTGATTGTGCACTAACCCTCTAATGAGATTTACTTTGAGTTTGGTGTGACGGAAGTTTTCAAGGGTCAAGAGAGAAGGGTGATGATAGGATCAAGAAGAGTGAAGAGCTTAAGCTTGGGGAGGCTCCCTTGGATCTCCCCAGCATATTTCAAGAAGACTCAAGCGTCTAAGCTTGGGGATGCCCAAGGCATCCCCTTCTTCATCGCCAAATTATCAGTCATAGACGCTGTTGGATAACGGTCTATGTATCATGTCGTAATGCCCAATTAAATATCATAGTAATCATCATGCCATGTATATGCATTGTCATGCGCTCACTATTTGTCAATTGCCCAGCTGTAATTTGTTTACCCAACATGTTAGATATCTTTATGGAGAGACACCACTAGTGAACTGTGGACCCCGGTCCATTCTTTTAATCTGATTAAACCACAAACTGCAAACTGTTCCTTTTTCATTCTCTGCAATTTAATACTCATTTTCCACACGAGACGTTTAATCCTTTGTTTTCAGCAAGCCGGTGAGATTGACAACCTCACTGTTTCGTTGGGGCAAAGTACTGTGATTGTGTTGTGTGCAGGTCCACGTTGGTGATCGTGTTGCGCCGTGCGAGCCACCAACAACCTTCTGAAGAATCGTTGCTCCTACTGGTTCGATAAACCTTGGTTTCATACTGAGGGAAACTTGCTGCTAGATTGCATCATACCTTTCTCTTGGGGTCTCCCAGCGAACGTGTGAATCACGCAATCATCAGTTCCCCTTCGAGAGGTTCATGGGAGTCTTGAAGAAATATGTTCATAACCGTGCTAGGCCAGAAGGAAGCATCTCAAAGGGCTATGGAACAGAGGAGGTCATTGAGTTCTGTGTTGACTTTATTCCTGACCTTAAGCCGATTGGTGTTCCTGAATCGCGGCATGAGGGGAGACTGAGTGGAAAAGGCACGCTAGGAAAGAAAGCACTGATATGTAGGGACGGACATTCTTTAACTCAAGCACAGTACACAGTTCTCCAAAGTTTCACCTTCGTGGCTCCGTATATCGAGGAACACAAGAATTATGTACGCTCCAAGAACCCGGGGAAGGCTGACTCCTGGATTAAAGAAAAACACATGGAGACTTTCGGCAGTTGGTTGCGATTACAGCTCATGAATGACACCACTGTCGGAGATCAGCTCTACTTGGCCGCGTCACCATCTTCGACTGTATTGAATTTCCAAGGGTACGAGATAAATGGGAATACATTTTACACGATCGCCCAAGATAAAAAGAGCACCAACCAGAACAGTGGTGTCCGCTTTGATGCAACAAACGACGATGGGCAAAAGGACACATACTATGGTCGCATAGAGGAGATATGGGAACTTGACTATGGACCTACTTTTAAGGTCCCTTTGTTTCGGTGCCGTTGGGTCAACATGAATGGAGCAGGGATAAAGGTAGACCAGCTGTACGGAATGACAACAGTGGATCTCAAGAATCTTGGTTGTTACAGGAATGAACCATTCGTCCTAGCCAATGATGTGGCTCAGGTTTTCTATGTGAAGGACATGTCCTCCAGACCGAAAAAAAGAAAAAAATAAGCAAACGAATACATCAGACGATGAGCCAAAGCGTCACATAGTTCTTTCAGGGAAAAGAAACATCGTGGGAGTCGAGGACAAGACAGACATGTCAGCAGATTATGATAAATTTGATGAAATTCCGCCCTTCACAGTGAAAACTGACCCAAGCATCCCGTTAAATAATGAAGATGCTCCATGGTTACGGCCAAAGCGATCATAGGCCAGGGACATACGCGAAGAAGGGTTCATGGCTTTTATGTAAATCAATGTAATGTATTAAACCTTTATGTGATGTGTAGTAATGTATCAAAACTTTATGTGGTGAAAACCATAATACATAGCTCGGGTCTATTTTTATTTAACATCACGAATAATGTCACTAACTTTTGCCGGGTCCTAAGCCACGGGGTGCTGAGCGGCCGGCGCTGCGCACCCAAAGAGCAGGAACCATCACAGGGGCAATACTCACGTGAGAAGGATCCCTATGAAGAACCATCCATCTACTGTTATACACCGCTGGCGTATCCAACATAAACACATAGCGATTGACGTGCTCGTCCTCCTCCCTGATACGGCGACGTACCACCTCCTCGGGGGCCGGCTCCCTCTGGAATGAGAGTGGCCCTATTGTCCAACAGGGACATTGTCGACGTCGATCCCCGAGATCTGATAAATGAGTGGGGAATTTGATCAAACAACTAAGGTGCATGCAACCTCACCCCTGAGTGCGCCCACCCGATCAGCGCGCCCACCCGGTAACTGACCAAAACACACGGTTTCCCCGTCATACAGCCCAACGGTGGCTCGTGAGTGACTGCATCAAATGCACCGTTGGGCTGTATGACGGGAATCCGAATGCTTTGTATACCAAAATGAACTACAAGGAGTAGACACTGAGTGCCGAACATATCGGGGAGGGGCGCTATATATAGGGTCAAATCGGCCTTCGATCCAGACAGCGGCAAGACATCTCTGATGATCTGCAACCGTCCGAACAAGTGTTGGGGATGTTGCTAATCATCAGAGATCCTTGCCGCTGCTTGGATCAGACCGAGGGGAGGGTTCACCTTCAGCCTCCGCTCTAGGAACTCCTGCCTCTCAGAAATCTTGCTCTCTGCTACCCGTGTACTGCCAATGATGGATGCTATATATAGGGTCGTGGCCCCTTTAGTCCCGAGTGGTATCATGGCCCGGGACTAGAAACAAACCCCTGATCCAACGGTTCACAAGCCCTCAAAAGAAACACACCCCTGATCCAACGGCTCACTAGCGCTCGAAAGAAACACACGATCCGTGTGCTTCTTCCTTATTGGTGGGATTCTCACTATATATATGTAGTCATGGCCTCCATTGGCATAGCACATCTAAACTCATATCTGCAACCTCATCACTCTCCCATGGCTTCCACCGTACCCACTCTAACCTACTCGGAGGCGGAGGCGCCTTCCGCCTCGAACTACCCTGCCCGCCCGGCTACGACGTCCCCGCCGGTGGAGGCTGAGCACCGGAGGCGTGCCGGTCCCTCCTATCCCTCAAGGCTTGGCACGTCGGGCGGCCATCACGAACCACTACTACCTCGAGCTCACTCCGGAGCAGCGGATGGATCCCCGCTGGCATCCCGACTACCGCCCGACTTGGGACGCCTTCTTCATCAATCGGCGTGAGAGGGCGCTCGCCAGGTACGAGGAGGACGGCCCGCCTCCTTCGAACTTCAACGAGGCCGGCCGTCGGCTGTGGTGGAGCGGCCGAACTCTCCAGAGCGTCATGAACTACATCACGGCCGGCGATAACCCCGCCTGCGCTACCCTCACTTCCAGTCCAGGCGAGCACCGCCCGACGACAGCGACGACGACGGCGGCGACTACGACGACTACGAGGACGAGTATTATAGGCCTAGGCAGGAGTATGACTAATCTATGGTTCGTCTATGTATCCAAGATTGTTGTCATTAACTAAGACGACGATCGTGTAAAATGTATTCTTTATCTCTGCATTTCCAAGTCTATGAAGAAGTTTTTTGTAAACTATGTCAAAACTCAAGTTTATCATTTATCCTACCAACTAGTACACATGAAAGTACTCCATGCCAAAGGATTTTATTTTTTGAGTATTTTTCACTTTTTTTTGACTTTTTTTAAAAAATGGTAAAAATGGCCGCCATTACTATTCATTGTAAGGGATCGAATTATCCAAAACTATCGACGGTTCTGTGATATAACCACTACTTGTGCACCTTAAAATCATTTTTGAAAAAATTTCAGAGCAAACTATCACACACTTGTAGTTCAAATTTGAATTACTTTCGAAAAATAGGCATAAAGTCGTTTAAGTAGGCGAAATTACCTAGAAACCGAGAAAATTACCAATATTTGTGGATTATCCATAAAATATGGTCTACTTTGTGTGATAATTGGATGGGTGCCATTTTGCACCATATTTGTTGTATTTGCTTCACAAAAAATGTCATTTTTGACAAACGAAAAACAAAAAAGATATTTAGATAAGTAATTTGAAAAAACTCAGTTCTGCAACATTGTTTGTCGTACCAAGATACAGCTATGTGTCAAATATGGGCACATTTTGACAAACTATGACACAGGGATGACCATAACGAGGCCATTTGACCCGAAACTTATACATGTTTATAGATGATTGACCTTTTTGTGAAGAAGTTTTTTGTATACCATGTCAAAACTCAAGTTTATAATTTATCCTACCAACTAGTATACATGAAAGTACTCCATGCCAAAGGATTTTATTTTTTGAGTATTTTTTCACTTTCTTTGACTTTTTTTAAAAAAGGGTCAAAATGGCCGCCGTTACTATTCATTGTAAGGGGTCGAATTATCCAAAACTATCGACGGTTCTGTGATATAA
Organism: Poa pratensis; assembly: GCA_947311845.1. NCBI lineage: Eukaryota > Viridiplantae > Streptophyta > Magnoliopsida > Poales > Poaceae > Poa > Poa pratensis. Next base: position 33,240,247 of record CAMZMU010000091.1, on the reverse strand, counting down.
CCACTACTTGTGCACCTTAAAAACATTTTTGAAAAAATTTCAGAGTAAGCTATCACACACTTGTAGTTCAAATTTGAATTACTTTCGGAAAATAGACATAAAGTCGTTTAAGTAGGCGAAATTAGCTAGAAACCTATAAAATTACCAATATTTTTGGATTATCCATAAAATATGATCTACTTTGTGTGATAATTGGATGGGTGCCATTTTGCACCATATTTGTTGTACTTGCTTCACAAAAAATGTCATTTTTGACAATCGAAAAACAAAAAATGATATTTAGATAAGTAATTTGAAAAAACAGAAAATGGTTTTGGATTATTTATTCAAATTTAAACACTTTTCATGTTGAAAGTCTTTTCAGATTCAAAACCACGTGAAATTCATATTCAAACATCTAAATAAGAAAAAAAAAAAGGCAGGAACAACAATTCAGAACTGAAAAGTTCGAAATAATTTTGAAAAGGGACTCTTTGGTCCCGGTTTATACCAAGAACCGGGACCAATGAGTCCATGGAGGCGCGAGCAAATCTGACATTAATTTGCCAAGCCGGTTCATGGCAACAACCGGGACCAATGACCCCTGCTACTTAACTGCTTGCCCTTCTCCTTCCCCGATTCATTCCCAGAAACGCCTAAGGACCCAGTGTGGACGCCGGAGCGAATTTACGCCGTCAGGCTGCCCGACCCACGCCGCCGACCCACGCCGCGCCCCGCCGCCGCCGTCGACGTCCGCGGCGCCCTCGACGCCCACGCCGCGTCGCCCGCACGCCGGCCGCCCGTGCCGCACGTCGCCGGCCTCCACGCGTGCCCGTGCCGCACGTCGCCGCCTCCACGCGTGCCCGTGCACTCGCCTCCGCCGTCCACCGCACCTCCAGGCCCCTAGGTGAGCCATTGCCGTTGGCCACCGTCTCTGGCTCGGCGGCGCCGCCGGAAACAGCCGCCGGAGCACCCTTTTTTTTAGAGTTAGCCGCAGACGGGTGGGTCCCACCCGTCAGTGTTTTATCCATTTTCACTCGTGAAAAAAAAATAAAACTGGGCCAGGCCCAGTGGGCTGGGAACCTTCTCAGCCCATTTGTTTTTTTTCCCTTCCTCTTCCGAATTTATGAATTAGCAGAAACTTTCAAACCTGTAGGCATGTTTGAAAATCAATAACTCGAGATTTATAAGTCCACATAATTCAAACCAAAATTCTCTAGATAGCTTATGAAAATGTGTGTGCAACTAAACTAGTTTCATCCTGTTTAGATTAATATTAATTGCTGGGTATTTAGAATAGTACACAACGTTAATTATGTAAATTTGTTTGTTTCTGATAGTCTAATAATCCAAAAATTATGAATCCAATTGTGTTAACTTTGTATTGCAGTAGCCTAGCACCCCTTATTTTTGTAGAATTAATTAAGCAACAGCATTAATTAGGTATTCAAATAAAGATTGTAGCCACTTCTGTACTATAACAATTTTAATTGTCATTTGGTTAATCTAATTTAGTTGAATCCAATTGGGTTAGTTCACAAATAATCAACATTGTGTAACCCTAAAAGGATTTAATTTTTAGAGTAAAAGAACTTAGTCAGTAGCTAAAACTTGGTTATTAAGCTACTGGACTAAAACAAATGTGTAGAGAATTTGGTAGATCATTTTGAGTCAAATCCAATTGTGTTGCCTTCTAGATACTTCGGAATTCAAACACTTAGGATTTTTTGTGTTAGGGAAAAAAAATTACGGGTTTACGATACGAATTTACGATACGAGTTTACGGTACTGGTTTACGGGTTTACGAGTTTACGGGTTTACTAGTTTACGTGTTTACGAGTTTTGACATATGGAACAAGTTACCCAACTAAAGTTTTGTGCATTGTTCTTAATTTGCAGAAACTATGGAAAGACGAAAATCAGGAAAACTTCCTCGAGGATATAATCCGCGGGCCGGAAGATGTTGCCGATGTCACCTCGGAGTTTTTGAACAACTCCGGTGAGGGAGATGAGTCTCTCAACCGAAGAGACGGCTCCGGTGAGGTAGAACCCGACGGCTGGGAAACATTAAATGAAGCCGAAGAGGGAGAAGTCGGCGAGGGAGAAGCCGACGAGGGAGAAGCCGAAGGCTCCGGTGGAACATTAAATGTTGCAAACTCCGGCGAGGTGCATATACATATATTAATGAAGCCGAAGATTGTATTAATTAAGCCTCTGCTGTCTATATACATATATTAACGCTATTTCTTCTTTTAGCCCTCCGGATCGAGCAAATCTTCTGTAAGGACAAAACGAGGCCCAGCCAAAAAGTTGGGCGACCAAGAAAGGTACAGGATCGAAAGAGTCGCTGAAGACGGCACACCGACTGCTCCCCCTGATGTTGCAAAAAAAATGGTAAAGCAATGCGGAATTCTTGTTAGGGACTACATCCCGATCACCGTTCGAGAATGGCATCGGCCAAAGGAGGGAGGACTAAGATATGTCGGCGAGGTGGGCAAAGAAAGACTTTGGAGAAAGCTCATGCTTAATTTCACCCTGCCGGCGCCAGAGGTGGATTCAGATGAGGAGGATCCAGATGAGGCAAAAAAGATTGCCCGGCAAAACATGGAGCAAAACGTCAAGGACTGGGCTCTTAAGAAGATGGCCGAGCTATTCAAGAACTGGAAGAAAAGATTGAACAACGAGTTTGTCAAGAAAAATAAGACTCCGGTCTTCGATAAAGGGTATGAGAAGATAAATGACTACTGGGAAGAATTTGTGGCGTACAAGAAATCGGAGGAAGCTCAGGAAAAGTCTGTAAAAAATAAGGCAAATGCTGCTAAAAAGATCTACCACCATACTATGGGGCCTGGTGGCTACGCCTATAACATGCCTAAGTGGGAGAAATTTGAGGCGGACCTGCTGGCTAAAGGGATCACTCCAGAGCCACTCGCATGGATCGAACGGGCAAGAAATTGGTTTTACGGGCATGGGGGCACGTTGGACGCAGAAGGGAAGTGCATATATAACAGAACACACAAAGATAAGCCCCTACTACCCATCGAAGAAATTAGAAATGAAGTAAAGGATGTTGCAGAGGGACGGTTCATTCCCGATAGAGAGGATGACGAGCTCACACGCGCCCTTGGGAATCAGGAACACGACGGACGAACACGAGGCGTGATAGGCTCCAAGCCCAAGACAATTGCGATTCCCGAGCACAGGAAGAAATTTTCTGATAGAAGCCATCAGAGGAGAAAGGAAAGGGAGGCAATGGAAGCACGCGCTGCTGCAGACCGGCTGCGTAATATAGAAGAAGAATTAAAGCTGCAGAAGGAACAAATTGCCGCACTTAGCCAGCAAGGTACTAGCGGCCAATCTCAGCGGCACATGGTTCAAGCTGCATGCGATGGTACCGGCGGCCCATCGAATCGGAAAATCAGCGTGGCTTCCACGGAGCTCCAAGATGGTAATGATGATGCAGTGGCTCCTCTTCGTCGCTACCCAGTGGATGATATCACGGAGAGCACACCTTGTGAGCTGCATGTGAAAGTTTATAACTTAACCATGAAGGTGGCGGTCGGCTATGCCGTACCAATTGGACCTAATCCAACTTACCATTTCTCTCCGGTTCCAAATGGCTACGCTGTTGTCGGGGTGGATGAAGTGATGAAAGATTTTGAGGAGCTGAAGCTGCAACACCCTGCAGGTGAAGATGGGGAGGTGCTTGAACTTGGAGAAGCCAAGAAAGCGACCATTCTATGGCCAAAGGAATTCATCGTGCTTCCGAACTGGCAGCCAAGGCCATCGACTCCTCACCAGTCTCCAGCGCAACAGTCCTCTTCACCGCCTCAGCAGTCTCCAGCGCAACAGTCCTCTTCACCGTCTCACCAGTCTGCAGCACAGCCATCTCCGCCACCGCGTCAGCCGTCTCCGCACAACGCTAGTACTATGAGGGGTAAGCGATCACCGAAACGTAAAAGGTCGCCCCTCCCAAAAGTACCTCATAAGAATCTTCCCATCAGACCTTATGACCGTACGGTGGAGGAAAATGCCGCGATCGCAACTGCCCAACATAAAGACTGGTTGGCTGGACTGAAGAAGCCGAAAGCGGCAGAGTTCCCCTCCACCCCAGAAGAAAAAGCCACCGTCAACAAAATGCTGAAGACCCTTGAACAACCCCCGCCAAGGCTGACACCAGACTATGACCGCCAGATTCGCAAGTTGGTTCAGGCAAATAAGGAGCGGTCGAAGAGTAGTAGTGCAAGCGGGAAAGGGAAATCAGTTCCCCAGCTCGGAGAACAGAAAAAACAGTCGTGCCCCCGCTCAAAGTGTTTTCCAATACCGCCGTGGGGTCGAGCACAGCTGATGTCGCTATCGATCCTGAGTTTGTTGCAATATACAGAGAAGCGGCCGCTGCTCATGGCATGTCTATTCAGGACTACTTAGCGCAATTAGAAGAGTTCCCGGAAGTACCTATAGCATACCAATACCGGTACGGGAATAGTCTCGTCAAACCTGAGCTAGTCAACGATCTACCAACAAAAATGCGCAGATTGCATAAGTGGTACATGCGAGCCTGCGAGGAAGGGGAAAACTGGATCTACATGGCCTATAGAAACGAGCATTACGGGCATGGAAATGGCGTGGTAATGATTGAATTTCCTGAATTATTTCAGTTATACCAACAAGACGCCATCGACAAAGCTATCCTCAGTGCCTATTGTCTGTAAGTATTATTTCTGTAATTAAGTCTCTAGCTAGCTCAGCTCGTTCATTGCATGTATAATCTTACTCATCACTATATTAATTATGCAGAATGAAGATTCTCCAATGCAAAAGAGGACAAATCTATGACATTGGGTTCATTGACCCATATTACATTCATCAAGTATCTCTCAACGTCATTACAACGACACAGAGGATAACTTGGTAAGGGCGTTAAGGTTTAACGAAACCAAAAGGGAAATACTATTTCCTTACAACTACGGGTGAGTGTTACTGTCTTGTACACATTCTATTTCGCTTACTCGATGTTAAGTGTATAATTGATGACTTTATGCGTGCGCAGCTTCCACTTTATTCTGCTAATTATTAAACCTGACAAAGGAGTAGTACTTGTCATGGACTCGAAACGTAAACCCCTTGAGGAGTGGGCGACATGCAGGAATGCCTCCAAGGGTAATTTCAATCATTATGGCACTATATCGGCAACTTTCCGTTCATTCCCTGGTAGCAAGCAATTAATATATAACTTCTTTATTCATTTTCTTTGCCGAACAGAGCTTGGAAACGGTTCACCGCCAAGGCTAGGGGTGATTGGGCAGAGGAGCTTACATTTGAACAAATAAGTGTAAGTTATCATGCTTGATTATTATTCCGCGCATCTCTTTGATTTTAGTTTCAATACCATTATCATGCTTGATTATTATTTTGATTGAACTCTGTTCTCGTAAAGTGCTTGAGGCAGGAACATTGGAATAATTTATGTGGATACTACGTTTGCGAGTTCATTCGCCAGACGACCCAAGAGCGATCCAAGAGCCGGTTCTTAGAACAACTTGAAGTACGTAAACAATATTCACAATTTTAGTTTATTGCCATCAATTGTGTTTAGTTTCATTCATATATATTGACCCCTTCTTTAAATTAGATGGAACGGCTGCGGGACGGTCTTCTCCCACAAGATCGCGTACGAGCAATTCAAGAGGAAATTGCGGGATTCTTTGATGCTGAGGTCCTAGATCGCTCTGGAGAATACTATGCGCCGCTTCAAATGCGAGTGTAAAAGAGATGTATATATGCATGAAACTCGTGTGTATATTTAATATGTTCGACCAAGCACGACGAATGAGCTGTGTGTAATATATTCATGACGATGATGTGTAATAATGGTTCCTTCATTGCTGTATGTAGTACCATCGAATTGAGTGTGAGATGGAGAGCCGGCGAGTAGTACCTGCACAGAAATATCGAAGCTTGGACTCGATATGCCGGCGAGAGGGAGAGGGGGCACCGGCGAGAGGGGGCACTGGCGAGAGGGAGACCCTAAACCCTAAATACAAAAAAAACACTCATTGGTCCCGGTTCGTAACAAGAACCGGGACCAATGAGTCTCCCCCCACGCCCAGCCAGAACTGGCCACGTGGGCCAGCATTGGTCCCGGTTCGTGGACCAACCGGGACCAGCATTGGTCCCGATTGGCCAGTCCCGGTTCGGCAACCGGACTGAAGGCCCAGCCGAACCGGGACTACAGACCCATTTTCTATAGTGAATGACGCTGCGAGCCGCGACACGGCGCCTTGCGCGCGTACAGAGACACACATCTGGCTGGGACCCACCTAGCTCTCGCATGTTCCGCGCCACTTCCTCGCTCTCTATCGCATCTTACTTTCCGCCCCCAAACTTCTCACCGCACACTCCACGCAGCACGGCGCTTCAATAAAAACTGAACCCTAACTGCTCTACGGCCTGCCGGGATGGTAGCTTTACTTGCCTGCTTTGCCCCCTCCGACTAGCATGATGTCCTGTGGGGTCGGCGGCGACGATGGTGGCGGGCGCTCGCTGGCGGCGGCGGTCTACGACTACCTGGTCGAGGTGCGCGAGCACGCGATGCTGCTGCAGAGGGTCCTGCAGGGTTCTTCGTCTCGCACGGCCAGGGACGCCCGGGAGCTGGTGAAGGGGATGATGGCCAAGCTGTCGAGCGCTATGTCGGTGCTGGGCACCACCGGCGGTGCGGCATCGTCGTCAGGGGCAGGACAGAGACCGGGTGGGAGGAGGACGAGACCAGGCGTGGCGGCGTCGTCGTCCGGGCCGCAGTCCCCGAGCGGCTCGAGGAGAAGGTGAAGAAAATCTGAAACCACCCTTCAAATTAGTCACAGTGCAACTAGCTTTGCTAGTAGCTCTCACCATACTATGCATGCGTTTTAACAAATTATTATGCCTTCCTCATCTGCAATTAGGGGACTACTAATTTTGTCCTAGTGGGGGAACTTTTTAGCAACAAAAGTAGCCTGTTGGCTTCTGATGGCCAATTTTGCGTGATATATATGCTACTAAGAATAAGATTACTTGGGCTGTTGGGCATGCATGCAGGGTATATCAAACCATATTTTAGTTGCTAACTAATTCTGTCTTTTATGCACACATGCATGGCAGAACGAAGAACCCTTTCATCGAGATGGTCACTGCTACGACGATCAAAGATGGCAGTCATGGAGGAAGTACGGACATAAACAGATATATGCCTCTACTAACCCGAGGTACATATGTGTATGCCACCAACTATATATAGATCTCATTAGTATTAGTATGTACAGTACATGGATGTACTGTACAAGTACAACTCATGCTTGTATCGTAATGCAGTGAGATCGCTGCATGCAGTTCAATAGAATTTCAGTATATATGTCTAGTTGTCGAAGTTTAGGTAAAGAATGATTATTGAATCATTCGTTGAAGCAAGCCAAGGATACTTGCCAACTGGTTAGTTAACTATTTGATTAATCTTGCACCTTAGGTAGTTGAGCCTTTTAATTACATTTATAGGGAAGTTGAGCTTTTTGATTGATCAAGTCCAATAAGGTGTGCTTTTCCATATATATAGTACTAGTTGTTGTATTAGGGTACTACACTATGTCACGTCCTAAAATTAGAGGCACTATGTAGAGGCACTTTTCGAAATCTGCCTCTATTTGGTACCATTTGAGACATTATTTCAAATTGCCTCTAATGCTATACTTTTAGAGCCACTTTTAGATGCCTCTAAAAGTAGCATTTGAGGCAGAATTAAAAAGTGCCTCTATTTGGTACCATTTGAGACATTCTTTCAAAATGCCTCTAATGCTATACTTTTAGAGTCACTTTTAGATGCCTCTACAGCTTATTGCCCTATTTGCAGAACTCCCACTATTGCTCTCACGTGCGCCGGCTATGGATCTGCCCGATCTCTCCTCCAAAACTGAATGGACTTGGCCCATAATTATTAGAGTTCTAGTGAGTAAAATTGTGGAGAGAGACACTGTGTGAGAGAGATGAATAAAAGGGAAGGGAATAGGAGTCAGTACTCGGTAGGATCCCTCAGGCAGAAGTGGTTACGAGCGCACGGGAGATTAAGTCGTCTCGGCGTGGTGTAGGTGGTGGCTGCCCATTATGGTGGGGTTTAGACGTGGTGGTATGTTGTTCGACCCGTTTGATGCACTAGTGAGTACGAGGGGAATTATCTAGCTTTATATCTCCTTTTACCAATTTAAATGAATTTTAGCAATTTTTTAAAACAATTCAAATTTGAACTGTAATTGTGTGATAGTTTGATCATAAAAATTGCTACAAGTCATCTTCAAATGCTCAAGTATCACTCTTTTTATTAGCCACAGAGAGTTACCAGATTCAAGCCATTTATGCGGAAAGATGTGTCGGAAATTTTGACCTCACTTTAAAAAAGAATCAAAGGATATGAAACAAAGATAAAATATGCAATCCTTTTGTATGGAGTCTATTTTATAGTAGTAGTTACAAAGGAAAATACTAAATTTGGAATATTATATATTTTTTTCTAAAAATGACCTACCACGTATGAATATTCATGATTTAGAGCTAAATGACCAAGACGAAAATTTTCATGCCATAGTTTACAATGATGTGCCAAATTTTGCACGTGGGTGCATATTTCCTTGCGAACCATATTGCAGACACAAGTTTATAATTTTGGTTATAATAATATTTTACTATTTTTCAAGTGTAAAAAATGAGAGGGTTTTCCGTGAAGCACGATGCAAACAATATTGTGCTAAATGCCAACATATAATTTTTGCCATTTGGGAGTGTTGGCATGGAGTCGCCGAAGACGGGGCACCGGGTGTGGGTGACACCGTCGAAGATGGTGTTGCGGGAGGACGACATGTTATTCAGGTGTGAGGGAAGAAATGTGTTTTGTAGAAGGATTAGCAGAGACAGAAGTCGTGCAGGAGATCTTTTCATGATTAGTTTCCTGACTAGTTTACGGGCACATCAGACATTTTTCCGTTCAAAACAACCTTGAACTTGTAAATGAAAGATAAATCGAACCTGAACTCCTGATCCCGGAAATTGACACTCTGAACTTGTCAATCCCAGTCTATTTTAGACCCTGCTCTTGTTTGTGCACCGGGAAAAATACAATCCCGTCCAGGATAAACTCCTACTCTCACCAACGATTCGGGTCCGCATGTCATATATGTCCCCTTCCTAGAGGCCGGTCTAGCTACTGGACGGCGTCCGTGCCCCTGTGCTCCACTAGCTCGACCACAGTAGTTCTTGAGTTGCAGCGGCCACTATGAGAGAACCTATTTTTAGGGGCACTTTGCTTGTGGCACTTTTCTAAAGTGTCTCTAAAAATAATTTTTAGGGGCATATTTGACTAAGTGCCTCTAAAAATGTCATATATAGGGGCATTTTTCCCAAAGTGCCTCTAACAATGTCAATTTTAGGGGCACTTTCACACACTGTCTCTAAAAACATTATTTTTAGGGGCATTTTTTAAAATTGCTTCTATAAATATGATTTTTTAGAGGCATTCCACGCAAGTGCCCAAATAAATCAGTACTTTTGGCCGGGTCGGCGACCCAGCTGGCTCACCCGGCCCATTACCATCCTGATCGACAGTTTTCCCGTAAAAAAAAACGAGGCCACGTCAAAGTCAAACCACTCGTCAGTCGTCTCTCCCATCCCCTTCTCTTGTGCCGGTGACGCGCCGCCGCCGCTCATTCCGGCCGTCGCCGGCCTACACTCACTCTGCCGCACGCCACGGAGGCTACGCCTAGGCGTCCTCCGACGAATCCCCGCCGCGGCGACACCCTAAGCCACCTATGTGTGTGCGCCCGTGGAACCCTAGCTGCCACGGCCGGTTCGCCGACGCGGCTCACTGGCTCCCGCGCCTCCGGCTGCTTCCCCTTGTCGAACTCTCCGGCCTGGACTCTCCTCGCATATCTCCGCCGATTCCCTGCCGCTGACAAACCGTTCTGCTCCCGAATTCCCGCCGCGGCTAACCCTAGCCGCGGGTCTCGGCTCAGCCTCCAGCGCGATTCCCGCGCCGCCACGCCCTCGGCTGCTGCTCCTCGTTGTCTACAGATCGCTCCTAGAGTTCGGCCTTCGACCCGACGCCCTCGTGACTCGGCTGTCCCAGGCTCCCTGCCACGTGCCATCCTTGCGCGCTCGGTGTTCGAGCAAATGCGGCGCCCAGGTGAAGGTGGTGAGGAACTCGCTGTGGCACTGTCGTGGTGGTGTCACGGCAGATGCCATAGGATGGCTTAAGTTGTGGGCTCGCTTGGACGTTGGGGGAACCGGGGAGGGTGTGCGCGCTCATGAAGCACGCATGAAGAACAAGGAAGAACTCGCAAGAACCAATAAGAACAAGCAAAACCAAGAAGAAGCAAAGAACACCACGATATACCCTGCTTCGGGGCCCTCTTGTGGAGGTAACACCCCTACTGCAGCACTAGCCTACTCTCTTTATATCTCAAGTGTTTACAAGTACAGAGCGCTCCTTGAGCTGTATGAAGAACAATGGTGAGAGCTCTAGGAAGAAGATGGAACTTGGGGGGAAATGATGCTCGTGGTCGTCGATCCCTCTCACTGGAGAAGGTGGTAGCTCATTTATACACTAACCGAATTACTATACTGCCCCTGGCCGCATATGGTAATGGCATGGACAAGGGGAACAGGACAAACACTGGCCACTGTCATTCAGCCCAGCTCACCCTCTGTCTACCACAGGTCTGTCTTTTCCTCTTTGAGCTTAAGGCCGCGTAGACCACAGAGGCCTAGCCACTGCCCCTTTCCCGAATTAGCCGAGTCAGCGCCTAGGGCCTTGCGATCCGGAAAACCCATGGCTCGACCTTGCTGTCCTCTGAACCTCGGTCAGTAGAACTGCAGGTCCCGTGACCTTACTGACATTGCTTGGCCCTGTGCAATATCCGGATTACCTTATCCGGGTCCTTCCTGACCAATCTGGCTAACTTAGCCGGTACTCCTTCCTCGGATCCGGTTAGACCTCACCGAATCCCCTTTGGTCTCTTCCCATACTTTGGCTTGATATAGTGCTAACCGAATCTCCAAGGGATCCGGCCCAAGTGACCCGGCTAACCTCGATCCGGCCAGCCCTTTACAATGCTCAACACCACATCTTTGTCCTACCCGGGGGCAGCCCCCGACAGTAGTCCCCGAAGCTGGTGCGGTCCTACAGCCTCGGCTGAAGGGCCGTATCAGGTTCAAAACCAACTCCACTAACCGGATCACATTAACTTGTCTCCGAATTTCCCGGGACACTTGGCAGGAAATCTCTGCGCAAAGCCCATAATCCGGGTCTCTGATTTGACATGTCATTGATAGCGCATTATCCGGATCCACCGGGTATTCAAGTGCGTTTGACCAAACGACCGCGTCTCTTCGATTTCTCCGTTGACCGGCACACATGATCCGTGCGACCGCTTCCAATTATGTGGCCCAACATGTGCCTGAAATACACGGCCACATCAACGGCCACAAAGTTCCAGGGCGCAATTAATCTGGCCACGCCCCGGAAACCGTGCGGTAGTGCGCCAGTTACCAGTGAGCAGCTATAAATAGGGGCGCGGGGGCTTTTCTCTTCTTCTTCCCCACACCTCCATCGCGAAACCTCCAAGCACGCCATTGCCGCCGCCGCAATCTCGCCCTTCCAAACTCGCCGCACCGGAGACGCCCAGCACATCGGAGGAAACTCACCGGAGCCGCGCATCACGCCCTGCGCCGCCGTTTTTTCGCAGATCTCCTCCATTGCCGCGTTACACCCGTGAGTTCTCTTTCTTGCGAGCATGGCGACATACGAGTAGTTCATATTCCACGGGGAACTTACGCCTCCTTCTTTTAGAGTCATTTTCATATGAATCCCTGGCAACATCTTAGCACATTCCCTAGATCTGCTTTCTATGTTTTGTACTAGAATGCCTCAGATTCGCTTGCCACCGTTTGAACAGTTCACCAAATTTTTCACTTGATTTCTTTCCTTTTTTACTGCGGCGGTAGATCTTGAGAAACCCTAGGATCTTGCGGAAAGTGTTTGTGATCATCATCCGAATCACCTTCTCCGCTGAACCCGGCTAATTTCATCCGGGATAATCTTAGGCGAATCACTTTAGATCTGGTTCGATTATACCATTATCCGATTCATTTTGACTCGGCCTTATCCGACTCCTTGCAGAATTGATCCGGATATGGCGAAGCTTCCTCCCGGCAGATGGGAGGGTTCTGATGTGACAAAGGACGATCTGGAATGGCTATTAAGCACCCGGCGTATAACCTCTCAAGTTATATGCCGCAAACCGGGGAAGGAACTGGCACCGGTCACCGAACCTGGTGAACGTGTGGTGTTTCTATCACATTTCGAGCGCGGATTCGGACTGCCGGCGTGTGATTTCTTCCGGGCTTTCCTAGATTTCTTTGGCTTACAGCCTCATCACCTCCCGGCTAATGCTTTCGTTTCTCTATCGGCCTTTACTTCCTTTTGCGAGGGCTATCTCGGTCTCTGGCCGACTGTCGATATATGGGCAAAGTATTTCCACCTCTGCAAGCAAACTATTCCAGGCACCAAGCCGAAGCTGATGACTGCTTGCGGTTCAGTTAGCATTACGCCGAGGACGGGATCCATCTTTCCCCGTATCACCGGCCTAGACACTGTCAGGAAGTGGCAAAGGACTTTCTTTTATGTGAAGAGTGTTGAAGGCCATGATGCTCTCAACTTGCCCGAGTTCACGATCGAGCCACCCACAGCCGAATTGAACTTCGGATACAATCCGGCTGAGACTCTTGTAGAACTTCAGACAGTACACAGTGCTCTGGAGGGTTTTCTGAAGAGGGGCATGACCTCGGATGATCTGCTCCGGACCTTCATCGGTCGCCGGGTCAGCCCTCTTCAAAGACGTGAACACAAGATATGCCACATGGGTGGTCTGCTAGATCCTACCCGGATCAGCAGGCATGACCTTAGCAAAGTTTCCATCAGGCGACGGGTAAACGCCATTGCCACCACTGAGATGTCGGATAAATGGCGATGGGGCGTAAAGCCGTTTTACCGAGAAAGCCTTCCACCACAGGTTAGTTCACCATTTTCCGAATCTAACCATATTTCATCAAAATAGCATCGGACTAATCCGGATTTGCATTGACTTTTCTGTAGCTGTTTGATCGCCAACCTATCGAAGATGGGGACCTCTCCACCAAAGAATGGGGACCGGATCTCAGCCCGCCGCGCGAGAGCGAAGAAGATCCGGATACGGATGATTATTTGCCGATTCCCCGCGCCAAGCTAGTCCGCAAGGGTAAGCAACCGACTATTTACAACATTTTCGACGAGGAAGATGAGGATTGCTGCATCTTAGATCCCATCGACGCCATTCCGATTTCATGGTCGCCACCTTGTGTTCCGGCCAAACAAGATGCTGAAGGGACATCTCGGAAACGCGCTGATGCGCCCGGATCTGATTCCCCTAAAGCCAAGAGAATTAAGAAGTCTGGCTCCAAGCCGAATCGCGTCAAGCCGATGCCCACCACCAAGGGGTAATACTGACTTAACTTCACTTGTTTTCTTCCTCTATTAACCGAATCATCTTCATCCGAATTAACTGCTTGCTTTGTTTTATGCAGTGATGTCCTCACCACTGAGCAAACTCACTCATCCATCTCTTCTCCTATTCCTCCGCTGGACACAGCTATGGAGAACCAATCTCCTGAAAGAGTTGTTAACTCTCCAGCACGTACTCCCACTGCCAATATTCCTCAGCCGACTCCCATTTCAGAGCCGGTTATTGATTTGGAGAATGAAGTGATCTCGGCTCCTGTCCGAGACTCAACCTGGCCACGCCCTCTGAAGGAGCTGGAGAAGGAAAAGGCTAAGACTTCGGCTACGCCCTTGCCTAAGCCGGATTCTCGCCCTACTCCCAGGGCTCAAGTCTTGCTGAACCAAGAACAGCAGAAGAAAAAAAGCAGAAGCAGCAACAGCAACAACAAACTTCCGAGAAGCAGCCGAACCAGCCACAGCAGAAACAGACCCCGGTTGCAACACCTCCGCCTAAGCCGATTCAAGTCACCTCTGGCACAACTCCAACCACCTCGAATAAGCAAGTGGTCGCTAGCCAGAAAGCTTCCGCCACTCCATCGGCGATTCGATTCGGCCAGGCCCTGTCGAAAGCCCCCACTCCGAACAACGATAAGCTCGAGACTACCAAGCAATTCATTGAAGCTTGGAATGATATTGATCTTGCCAAAGGCTCCTCTGCTTCAGCATCGCCACATCCGGCTGGCCCTAGCCGGATGTTTTAATCTTTACACTCCGTGCAGACCTCGGTTACTGAAGCTAACCAGGTCTTCGAGGTAACTTTATCGAATCTTGCTTTTACTTCATCATGATCAAACTACACTATTCCCAGTCCCCGAGATTCGGGTCGAACGACTGATACTCCTTCGAGTAAGAAAGTCATTCGGCTTGAATCTCTAAAAATTTGATCATGAAACTTGCCTTAGCCGAAGCAAATGTGGGACTCCCAGTCCCCGAGTCTCTTTTCAAATTGATTCGGTTAATCTCGGGCCAGTCCCCGAGATTCTTTTGATACCATTAATCTTTTCTCTTTCAGGAAACCACGACTGCTCGCAGCGGCTCTTTAAGCAGCTAGCCCTTCAGCATCAGAAGCTCCAAACTTCCTTCGATGCGCTCTGTCTTAAAATGAACAATAAAGAAGAAGAGCACAAGCGCGCTTTAGAGGAGGAAAAGTCAGAGGTGACCCGGCTCCAGCGGGAGCTTACCGGGTTGAAAAAGTGAAGGACAAGGTCAAAGGAGAGCGAGATACGCTGCGGAAGGAGAAGACACAATCTAGAAGGAGCGGGATACTTTGAAAGCCGGGCTACAGAAGCGGGCCGAACTGGACAAGCAAATTCAAACAGCCGTCGCCGAATCTGAAGCCGAAGTCAAAGCGGTTAAAGAAGAACTGAGTGCTCACAAAGCGGCCAGTGCGAAATGGCTGGCTGAACTTGTTAGCCTTAATGATGACATGGATTGTAAGTTCACCGAATCTCTTCTTTTCTTTCTGCTCTTAACCAACACATATGCTTGCGTTCTTCTCGCTGAACTCAGTGTTAGCTTATTTGTTTGTAGGAGAGTTTACCAGCATCCGGCTTCAAGCCGCCAAAGCTGTGAGAGACGCCCGAGCTGAGAGAGCTAAGTTAACCGGGCTCCCTTACCAGAGACCTGGGACATCGAGGATCACATTACTGCACTCAAGGCTCGGATTGCCCCTTTGAAGGATTCCCACATTGACCTGCTTAACGCAAGTCTCAAAGCTCACCGAATCTTGATCCCTGAAGCCGGCAAGTTCAGTCTGCGGAGGAGCTAATAAAGCCCTGGATCAGGCGAAGACCCGGTTACAGCAGTGGAGATCTTCATCCGCCCGTGCCGGTGCTGATGCAACCTTGCTATTCATCATGTCCTGGTATGAGCTGATTGATCTTGCCAAAGTGCGCTCACTTCGCGAGGGTTCTCTATGGGCTACAGATCCTAGCCGGATCAAGATCCGCGAAGAAGCTGCCAATTTTATGGCCGAATTTGCAAACACCAAGCATCTTGACCTGGACGCTCCGGTCTACTCGGATGGAGAAGAAACGAAGAAGAGGAATCAGATGATGCCTCCGTTGAAGAATATGCCGATTCTGAGGCCGAGTCTGGTGATTTGGCTGACTCTGCTGAATCTCTCGTGTCAAGTCCACCAAGGTGCCAGCTCCTGACTCGGCCAAGATTACCGAGATACCAGCCACTGATTCGGCTGAGATTACCAAACAAGCTTCAGCTGATCCGGATATTTCCGAATCTGCCCAGCCTTCAAGCTCTCCACGCAAGGTTACCCCTGAAGTTCCTCCATCTTCTGAGTCCATCCAGCAACGGAACCCCCTGCAACCGAATCTACTCCAACCGAAGCTCCTGTAACCGAGGCTCGCGCCCGAGGCTCCTGCAACCGAAGCTCCTGTAACCGAACCTGCTACAACCGAGTCTGCTGCTTCCTGAAGTGACTTAGTGAAAAAACGTTAAATCCCCGGTATGCCGGGAGCAGATGTAATAGACTATTTTAAGTTCTTTCGAGACTACTTTATTTGCTTAACATGATCCGGACGAGGTTTATGTTGGATCATTTTAAACCGAGTCCCCGAGTCTGTTTTCTTGTTTACTATTTTTGCCGAATCTTTGCTCTTGTCTACCTTTTAGGTGTTTGACAGTCGAGTCACAAGATAGGAATCATAGCATACAATACTTGAAACATGCGAGTTGGGTTTAGAATCATCTAACATAAACAAAAATAAATAACAGGGGTTAGTAAACGACATGTGCCGAATCGGTTTTGGACCGAGTCCCCGAGTCCATTTTCATGTTTCCCATATTCCTCATCTCTGCTCTTGACTACCATTTTGGTGTTTGTCAGTCGAGTCACGAGATCAACAACACAACATACATTACTTGAATTTTGGGACGAGGTTCAAAGCAATTCGGCACATGAACGGTATGGACAAAACAGTAATAAAAACACATGCATAAGGACGAAGCAGTCCCCGAGTCCAGACTCGGATTGCTGCAATTTCATTTATGATAAACTGAAATACATACATTGCGCCCCTTAGAGTAAAAGGGTCGAAGCAGAGCTACATTCCAGGGTCTCTTAGTTTCTTGTCCGGGTCTGTCCAGGCCATCCTTCCTTGGTTCCTGTGCATCTACAAGGTAGTACGAGTCATTGTGCATAGCCCTGCTCACAATGAATGGTCCCTCCCATGGAGGTGACAACTTGTGTCGGCCTTTGCTGCGCTGCACCAGCCTTAGTACAAGATCACCCTCATGAAACACTCGAGGGCTGATCTTTCGACTATGATACGTCGGAGATTCTGCTGGTATATTGCTGTCCGAGATAGAGCCAATTCTCTTGCTTCCTCTAGCAGATCCACTGCATCTTCCCGGGCCTCTTTTGCCTCGGTTTCAGTATACATTGCCACCCTTGGTGCATCATATTCTATGTCAGTGGGTAGCACAGCTTCTGCCCCATAAACCAGAAAAAATGGCGTATAGCCAGTTGACCGATTCGGCGTGGTCCTTAGACCCCACAGTACTGATGGTATCTCGTCTATCCAGCACCCGGAGTTTTCAGCAATGGTTCAATGAGACGAGCCTTGATGCCGGCCAACACCAGGGCATTTGATCTTTCCACTTGCCCATTAGACTCCGGATGTGCCACCGAGGCTATATCTAGCCGGATTCCCTTATCCATGCAAAACCGAGCAAACTCTCCGACAGCAAAGTTTGTGCCGTTATCCGAGATGATGCTATGAGGGTACCGTATCTCAAAATAATTTCTTTCAGGAAAGTTACAGCCGAACGACCATCCACTTTCCGGATTGGTTTCACCTCTATCCACTTGGTGAACTTATCCACCATCACCAGCATATGTGTCATGTTACCC
Source organism: Poa pratensis (assembly GCA_947311845.1). Lineage (NCBI taxonomy): Eukaryota > Viridiplantae > Streptophyta > Magnoliopsida > Poales > Poaceae > Poa > Poa pratensis. The sequence goes on along the minus strand of CAMZMU010000091.1, from coordinate 33,222,788 downwards.
CTAGCCGGCTTGAAATCTCCCACCATATCCAAACACCACACAGCAAATGGCCAAGTGATAGGAATTGTTTTGAGCGCCGATGCGGGTAAGTGTGTCTGCTTGGCAAACCTTTGGCATCCTTCACATTTTCGGACTATGTCCTCTGCATCCGCATGAGCAGTGGGCCAGTAAAATCCATGCCGGAACACTTAGCCACCAGGGCTCTTGTACTGCAATGATGTCCACATTCCTTGATGTATCTCCAGGAGCATCTCCTTGCCCTCGGCTGGCTCCACACAACGCTGTAGCACCTCGGTTGCACTCCTTTGTATAACTCCTTGTTGATGATGGTGTAAGCCTTGGACCTCCTCTGCACTCGCCTAGCTTCGGTTTCATCATTTGGCAAACTCCCCTCCGACATGAACTTCATGATTTCTTCAGCCCATTCCGGTACTGGATGCAAAGGGAATAAGTGCTCATCTATTCCACTGGTTCGGCCGCCATTATTTCTTCTATCAGCTTCTGCCCATTCCCTAAGATTCGGTTAGCACCATCTTCTCTGCTCCTCTTTCCTAAGATCCGGTTAGCAGTCCCCGGTCTCGCCATGCAGTCCCCGGGTCTTCCCCAATGTACCGACATCAACATTCATAGGGACAGCTCAGATTCTTGCTTTGGGATAAAAATTGACTCGGAATCAGGCGAAGGTTTGATTGAAGGGACCCTTAGGTGATTCAAGGATATCCCGGGTGGAATTGCATCCCTAGACGACCCGAGTTTTGACAGGACATCAGCAGCTTCGTTCTCCAACCGAGGTATGTGCTTGTACTCGCAGCCTTCAAAAAATCCTGAAATTTTCTGGACATGAAACCGATACAGTGCCATATTGGCATCAAGAGCATCCCAATTTCCAGAAGATTGCTGCACCACTAAATCCGAATCACCAAAACATTCTTCGGCGGATGCCGATGTCCCTAGCCACATTAAGCCCATGGATCAGTGCCTCATATTCGGCCACATTGTTTGATGCTGAGAAATGAATCTGCAACACATATCGCAACTGATCTTGCTTCGGTGATGTGAGTACACCCCAGCACCTAATCCGATTTTGGTTTTGGAGCCATCAAAGTGCAACTTCCAGTAATTGTAATCCGGCTTGGGTGGCTCATACTGCATCTCGGCCCAGTCACAAAGGAAATCGGTAAAGCCTGAGACTTGATAGCATCCCTTCTCTCATAATGCGGGGTGTAAGGAGATACTTCTATTGCCCATTGGCAACTCGGCCAGTCGCATCTTTGCACCCAATGATCTCCGCGATTGGAGCTTCACATACCACGGTAATCGGGTGCTCTTGGAATAATGTTTCAACTTTTGGCCGCCAGGTATACACCGTATGTCATCTTCTGGTAGTGAGGATAATTTTGCTTTGAGGTTGAGATCACCTCACTTAAATAGTACACCGGTCTCTGCACGGATTTACCCTCTCTCTCGCTCTACCACTATGACCACACTTACGACCCGGTTAGTGGCCGCAATGTAAAGTAGCATTGGCTCATTCGGCAAAGGTGACGCCAGAATTGGTGCAGTGGACAACATCTTTTTTAATTCGTTGAAAGCCGAATCTGCCTGCGGGGTCCACGTGAACCCGGTGCTCTTTTTCATCAACTGATACAAGGGCAAGGCTTTTTCTCCTAGCCGACTCACAAACCGACTCAACGAGGCTAAACACCCGGTGAATTTTTGTACATCTTTTAGACATTTAGGCAATTTCATTCTTTCTATGGCTCGGATCTTAGCCGGATTCACCTCAATACCTCGGCTCGATACAAGGAAACCGAGCAACTTTCCAGCCGGGACACCAAAGGTGCATTTATCCGGATTCAATTTCAACCGATATTTTCTCAAGTTCACAAATGTTTCCTCGAGATCCTCGAGGAGAGTGTTTTTCTTTAGTTTTGATGACGATATCATCGACATACACCTGCACATTTTTGCCCATTTGGGAGTGTAAGCATTTCTGCATACATCTCTGATAAGTTGCACCGGCATTTCTCAAACCGAAACACATGACACGATAGCAATACGCCCCGTACGGGGTAATAAAAGCAGTCTTTATTTGATCTTTAGGGTTCAGTGGTATCTGGTGAAAACCAGAGTACGCATCAATAAAAGACAACAACTCACACCCAGCAGTAGAATCGATCACTTGATCAATCCGAGGTAAAGGAAATGGATCCTTCGGGCACGCCTTGTTTAGGTTGGTGAATCGATGCACATGCGCCACACCTTGACCACCGCTGGTTCGTCCTTCTTCTTCTCTACCAGAACCGGATTGGATATCCAGTCTGGATGCAACACCTCCATAATGAATCCGGCTGCAAGAGCTTAGCCAGCTCATCAGCACCACTTTTCTTCGATCATCTGAGAGACGCCGAGTCGGTTGCCTCACCGGTTTTACATCCGGCCTGACAAATAAAGAGTGCTCTGCCAACTCCCTCGGAACACCAGGCAGGTCCTTAGCCGACCATGCAAAGATATCCCGATTCTCACGGAGGAAGTGACAGAGCGCGCTTTCCTATTTCTCGCCCAACCGGCACCAATGATGGCCATGCGCTCCGGGTTCTCCGGGTCAATGGGGATCTTCTTTGTCTCCTTGGGCATCTCAAATGTTGCACCTCCATCCGGATTGGTCATAGCCAGCACACCGAGCTGAGCTGACTTCGCCATTGCCACCACCTCATGCATCTTGCTCTTCTCAGCTTGGATCACCAATGATTCGGCTAAGGTGGAACCGACGTGGCACACTGTATGGCCTTCTTGTAATCTCCCGCAACAGTGATAATACCATTCGGGCCAGGCATTTTATCTTGAGGTAGGCCACATGAGTGGATATCATGAACTTGGCTAACGCAGGCCTGCCAAGCAGAGCATGGTATGGGCTCTCCAAATCTACCACCTCGAACTCGAGACTCTCAAGCCGGTGATTGTCCTTGGTACCAAACAGCACATCTACCCAGATCTTACCCATTGGGGAACAAGACACCCCGGGTACTATACCATGGAAGGTACAACTGCTCTGCTGCAACTGATTCGGCGAAATACCCAACTTGACCATTGTGTCCCGATACATGATGTTTATGGCACTGCCATTGTCAATCAAGACTCGGCTAAACCTCACGTTAAGCTTGGGTCCAACCAAAGTCGGATCCACCACCAGTGCATAGTTTCCTGGACTTGGCATAATTCTGGGGTTATCAGCCCTGCTCCAAGTGATCTCCTGCTCGGACCAATTCAGGTATTTTGGGACTGCTGGCATGACTGCATTCACCTCCTTCGCCCTTCGCAGCTGACTTTTCTTGTCAGTTGGCTCGGTCACAAAAACCACATAACTTTGATGAGCCTCCTTGTACTCATTACCGGGGTATCCACCTTGCCGACTCGGACCAGCACCATTGTCATTGCCTCCCATATTTACCAGGTTAACCGGCTTTGTGGCTGCCGGTCTTGGAGCTCCTGCGTTCACCGGGTTGCATTGGCTCCGGTTAAAGGCATATTCGGCCTGAAATTCGGTCTAGGAGCACCTCTCTGAGGTGGCCCTCTCTGACCCTCCGCCTGAATGCGATGATGCCAGCTACAATTCCGAGTTGAATGATTGGCCGGCTTGCGTGGGTCTGTTGTGTGATAACAGCAAGGCCCGTCTAATCTTGACTCAAAAGTTAGAGGTGGACTGGTCCTCCCACACTTTCTTTGGCCAGGCACCTTGATTCGGCCTCCAAGCTGGACCCTCAGTTTTTTGCCTCTGGCTATCTCCTGCTCCAGGATGGTCCATGTTTACTGCAGCAACCTGATCTGAACCGTATCTATAATCCGGATCTCTTCTTTTGTAACCGAATTCATGTCGGTCACTGGGCCTCAATGGTCCAACTCGGTTATTAACCGGTTGCCTCCTGCTTGTTCCCACCACATCCAATGCTGGCTGCGTTGGATCCCCAAGAGCGTACGTATCTGCTATCCGGATCATTTCCGCCAGGGTCTTTGGCATATCCCTCTGGAGCTTCTGCCAAAGCGGGGTACCATGTCGGCAACCCTGCGCAAACCAAGAAATGGCCTGCTCCTCCACTACACCTTCGCAAGAATTGCGAATGTTGCTCCACCGAGTCAAATTCTCGGTCTGTCTCCCGCTCTTCCTGCTTGCACGCAGCCAGAGCTGAGGTCGGTTCGGCCTCTTGTAAGTGCTGGAGAAGTTGCTGTAAACGCCTGTTCCAAGTCCATCCAACAATTGATACTACCCGGCGGTAAGTTATTCAGCCAAATCCGGGCTGGCCCTTCCAACATATGCGGGAGATACCGGACCGCCCATCGGCGATTGCCCCCGCAATGTGCACTGATGATACATAGTCCGTCAGCCAATCCTGCGGCTTAGTGCTGCCGTTATACGGCTTTGTTTCGGCCAAGCTGAATAACGGCACGCTTGGTTCATTCATGATCCGAGGCCCAAAGCATGGTGGACCTGGTGGGCCTTGCTCTTCCAACTTCTCGGACTGGTAAATTCTATCCAACTTGAGACGCTGATCATCTGGATCCAATGCCCGAGGCCCCAGTCTCGATGCAAGTGCATTGTCATACGTCTGGTATCCGGCTCGCGCCATAGCCGAATTTCCATCATCATAGCGGTAGCCCTCCTGGCCACCACCTTGCTGCTGCGCTTGCACCATCACTTGCTGTCCAGGAGGACGAGGTGGTTGACCTCGGCCAGTCGAATTACCCCTTCCGGCTCCCGGATTGCCATGACCACCACTGTTTCTGCTCTGGCCACCTCTTCCTTGAGCTGCTAGCTGCTTGCCGACATATTCAGCATCATAGGTCTGCAGCTGCTTGCTCTTACCCGAGTTCACGCTTTGGGCCCGGTCAACTCCGACATGCGGGGATGATGCTTGTCCCTTGGACCTCTGGCTAACCGCCTTAACCGACACAACTACCCGAGAAACACCTGCATCCGGATTAGCTTTCCGGTAAGCCTCATTCTGCCTGTTACACACATCTACCAGCTCATTGACTCTCTCTGCCTGCTTGCGCCAAGCATCCCCGGTTAGTGTACTCAACTCGGCTCGCGCTGCCGCTGCAGCCCTAAGATTCTTAGCCGGGGAGCTATACACCGGCTTGCCTGTACCGGATCTATGACTAGTAGCCTTACTTGAGCTCGATCCTGCAGCTCTAGCTAACTCGTCATTGAGGTCCTTGATGATTGCGTGATTCACACGTTCGCTGGGAGACCCCAAGAGGAAGGTATGATGCAATCTAGCAGCAAGTTTCCCTCAGTATGAAACCAAGGTTTATCGAACCAGTAGGAGCAACGATTCTTCAGAAGGTTGTTGGCGGCTCGCACGGCGCAACACGATCACCAACGTGGACCTGCACACAACACAATCACAGTACTTTGCCCCAACGAAACAGTGAGGTTGTCAATCTCACCGGCTTGCTGAAAACAAAGGATTAAACGTCTCGTGTGGAAAATGAGTATTAAATTGCAGAGAATGAAAAAGGAACAGTTTGCAGTTTGTGGTTTAATCAGATTAAAAGAATGGACCGGGGTCCACAGTTCACTAGTGGTGTCTCTCCATAAAGATATCTAACATGTTGGGTAAACAAATTACAGCTGGGCAATTGACAAATAGTGAGCGCATGACAATGCATATACATGGCATGATGATTACTATGATATTTAATTGGGCATTACGACATGATACATAGACCGTTATCCAACAGCGTCTATGACTAATAATCCACCGCCGGGTTGTCATCCGAGTTCCCCGTTGGTATTAAGTTGCAAGCAACGGATAATCGCTTTAAGTAAAGCGCGTAATGTAAACAAACACATATGCCCGTGGACATAGCATCGTTAGGTTGTCCCTAGTGGCAAAAGCACATCCATAACCTTAGAACTTTCTGTCACTGTCCTAGATTTGACGGAGGCATGAACCCACTATCTAGCATAAATACTCCCTCTTGGAGTCACAAGCATCTACTTGGCCAAAGCATCTACTAGCAACGGAGAGCATGCAAGATCATAAATAACATAGGGCATAGATTGATAATCAACTTGACATAATATTCAATATTCATCGGATCCCAGCAAACACAACATGCAGCATTACAATAATATGACCTTGATCATGTAGGGCAGCTCACAAGATCTAAACATGATGGCACAAATAGGAGAGACAACCATCTAGCTACTGCATGGACCCGTAGTCCAGTGGTGAACTACTCACGCATCACCTCGGAGGCAGGCATGGCGATGAAGAAGCCTCCGGTGACGATTCCCCTCTCCGGCAGGGTGCCGGGAAGAGGTGCTGGACCCTCCCGAGCTAGGGTTGACGACGTCGGCGTCTCTGGAACTTTTCGTGGATTTTGGCTCAGGTACTTAGGGTTTTCGCGTCGGGAGGAATAAGTAGGCGAAAGGGCGGCGGCTGGAGGCCCCGTGGGGCCCACACGCACCAACGGCGCGCCTGGCTCCCTGGCCGCGCCCTGGCCACGTGTGGGGCCCACGTGGCCCTCCTCTGATGCTTCTTCGCTCCATCGTGTGTGTTCTGGCAAAATAGCATCTCCCGTGAAGTTTCGTCCAATTCCGAGAATATTTCCAGAATAGCTTTTCTGGAATACAAAAACAGCAGAAAACAGGAACTGGCACTTCGGCATCATGTTAATAGGTTAGTCCCGGAAAATGTATAAAAGTGACATAAAGTAGATACAAAACATGTAACAATTGGTATAAAACAAGCATGGAACATCAAAAATTATGGATACGTTGGAGACGTATCAGCATCCCCAAGCTTAGTTCCTGCTCGTCCTCGAGTAGGTAAACGATAAAAACAAAAATAATTTTTGAGGTGACATGCTACTATCATAATCTTGATCAAATAATATTGCAAGGCACATGTGAATGAATGAAGTGATCCAAGTCAATGGTCTATAGTTTGCTATCAAGTAGATAATAAATAAACAATGAATCACACAAGCCAAACGTTTTCATGGATAATACCTTCAAGACAAGCATCAAAGCGTTTTGCATAAGTGTTAACTCATAAAGCAATAGTTTCTAGCAAAAGGTATTCAATCAACACAAAGGAAGAATTAAGCTTCAGCATTTGTTTCAACTTTTAACATATTTATCTCATGGATATCGTCAACACAAAGTAGTATAACAAGTTCAATATGTTGCATATAACCCATGTTGCACAAAATTGACACTAATGTTTGCTTGTGGAAGATAGAAGGAATAGGAAAACTGACTCAACATAAAAGTAAAAGAAAGGCCCTTCGCAGAGGGAAGCAGGGATTAAATCATGTGCTAGAGCTTTTAGGATTTTGAAAGCATATAGAGATTGCATAAAATATTTGACACTCCTCCCCACCTTGCTTACACAAGCCATGGCTAACCGAATCCTCGGGTGTCTTCCATCAATCACATACCATGGAGGAGTATCTATTTTTGAGAGGTGTATGTTAATTGTCAACGAATGGTAGTGGGTGATAACATCATTCTACCTGTCAAACAGACTTTCAAGAGCGGCTCCCATAGGGACGTTATTTCTACCAGCATGGCAGATCATCCATTTTTCTCTTTGGTTTACACACATGCAGATATTTCACTGTTTTCATTGCTTACTGATGAATCAGGGCAAAAGTGTGAAGAGAATTATTGGTTAAAGTTGTAATTAATTGGGACTGGGCACCCCGTTGCCAGCTCTTTTTGCAAAATTAGAGGATAAGCGGATGTATATGCCGCTAGTCCAGGTGTGAAAGTCCATTTGACAACCAGAATAAAGAATAACCACACTAATTCCTCATGAGCTGGTAAACATTGACACAAAAAGGGAATAACAACATTTTGAATAATTTAAAGGTAGCACATGAAAAATTTACTTGGAATGGCAAAGAAATACCACATATAGGTAGTTATGGTGGACACGGATGGCATGGAATTTGGCTCAAGGATTTGGATGCACGAGAAGCATTCCCTCTCAGTACAGAGTTTAGGCTAGCAAGGTTTTATATAAGCAAACACGAGTATCAACCCATACACCAAGTTTTACATGACGAACATAGTGCAAGTGTTATAAAACCTCATACTGTCTTCCTTGTTAACCGAACCCGTTTACTAGAAAATATCTAGACCTTAGAGATACCACCGATACAAACCAAATTTTCAACAAGCTTAACGATAGTTCTTCACTACTAGGCTTAACTTATATGATGCACCAATTTAATCATGACCTACTAGTTAACTCAAAACGATTGACAAGTATCAAGTTATCCATAATAGTGATCTACAAGACTAAGCAAGTTTTTTCCTTATACCAATTACCACATGCAACATCTTCGGAATCAACCAAACACCAATCAATTTATTTAATCAACTCTCCAAACAAATATAAGTGAAGCAAGAGAGTACTTTCTATAAAAGAAAAGCTAATAGCTCTGAAAAGAGATACATGAAAACAAGAGCTAAAGCTGAACAGCGCTAGATATGAATACTCAACAAGTATAAGTGAAGAATAGGAGTATTCTCATGAAAAAGCGGAGCGTGTCTCTCTCCCAATCAAGAATGCTAGGGTCCAGTCAAGCTTTATTGAAAATAAAAGACAATACTGAAAATAAAAGCGCACAGACGCTCCAAGAAAAGCACATATGATGTGAAAGAATTAAAATATAGTTTCACTAGAGATGACCTGATAATTTGGCGATGAAGAAGGGGATGCCTTGGGCATCCCCAAGCTTAGACGCTTGAGTCTTCTTGAAATATGCTGGGGAGATCCAGGGAGCCTCCCCAAGCTTAAGCTCTTCACTCTTCTTGATCCTATCATCACCCTTCTCTCTTGACCCTTGAAAACTTCCGTCACACCAAACTCAAAGTAAATCTCATTAGAGGGTTAGTGCACAATCAAAAACTCACATGTTCTATAAAGACACAATATGATTCATTACTTTAAACATTAGCTACAGCCACTGATGTTATGTGAAGCTCTTCCACCCAAAAAAGAATTTCACTCAACACTAGTAAAAGAGAGAATGCAAAATAAAAAGGCATAATCTGTCTAAAACAGAACAGTCCGCAAAGACGAATTTTTTCGAGGCACTACAGCGCTCAAATCGAGAAACCTTGAACTAATGAAAGATTCAGACATTCATAAAGATTACGCACAAAAAATTTCAGATTTTTTTGACAATCTGGTGATTTTCTAATTTTCGTACAGTGGACAGCAAAAATCTGTTTCTGCGCAGCAATCAAAATCAAGCAAAACCTTAACACTAGAGGCTACTCTTGGCACAACAATGCGAGAAAATAAAGATACAAAGGAGTTGCTACAGAAGTAACAAACTCCTTAAATAATGGGTTGCCTCCCATAAGCGCTTTTTTTAACGCCTTTTAGCTAGGCTAGAAGATTTAATGATGCTCTCATAAGAATAAGAGTTGAAAAACAAAAGAGAGCATCAAGAGGCAAATATCAAACACATTTAAGTCTAACCCACTTCCTATGCAAGGGAATCTTGTAATAAAATAAATTCATAAAGAACAAAGTGACAAGCGTAGGAAGATAAAACAAGAGCAACTTTAGAACTTTCAGCATATAGAGAGGTGTTTTAGTACCATGAAAATTTCTACAACCATATTTTCCTCTCTCATAATAATTTTCAGTAGGATCATGAACAAACTCAACAATATAACTATCACATAAAGCATGCTTTTCATGATCTAAAAACACATAATTCTTATCAAGCTCAAAAATAGTGGAATAAAAACTTTCAAACCCACTTTTAACAATTTTATAACAAGATGATTGATCATTCTCAAGAGGTATGGGACTCCATCTAGATAAAGTCAAGACCTCTCCAATCCCATTTTCATTATTGGAATACATAATATTATCAAGCAATATAGGACCATCATCTAGAGCTTTATCATATATAACATTAGGGAACACATTTTTTTATTTCTGCAATTTCCTTTACTTGAGTCAAGGAGTTTGTTACTTCAAATTTATCAAAAGGGGATATTTCAATAGAATCATGCAATTCAACAATATAGCACTCTTCCTCCTTGGGTAGGCATGGAGGGCAATCAAATAATGTAAGAGTTAAAGAGTTACTATCATTAGAAGGTAGATCCTCCTTTTGTCCTTCACTCTCCTCCTCCTTTTCATCCAATGAGATTTCAGTTTCCTCAATTTCTTCTTCCATAGATTCTTCATTCTCTTCTTCATTTATTTCCTTATCTTGAGTTATACTTCCGTATCCTTCTTCCTGCAAAATGTGGGTACCCTCTTGTGTATCAAGGAGTCTCTCTTTATAATCAATGATATAAACATTATCACTGAAATTTTCTAGGCAGTGATTAAGGATAAAAGAACTTGTTTCTTTAAGAATTTTAGAAGCAATACAGGTTTCATAGTTTTTAGCCATGAAGGAATCTATCTCAGAATCTGCCACAAATGTAACAAATTGTTCTACTTGTTCAGCTCCCAGAAAAGCATAGTTATTCCAATAATAATTTGTAAGTAAAGGTTCTTTACTAAAACGACATTGGAATTTAAAATGTTTATTATGTTGTTCAGAGCAACAATTTATATCATGATAAGAAAGCAAAGCTTCAGCAACTTCATTTAACTTTTTCAACATGCCTCTCAAGATTTTACCCTCTCTTGATTCTCTATACTTTATATATAATTCTCTAGCTTCCATCAACATAGAGGTTCTAGTAAATTCTTCCATAGCAAAAGTTTTTATAGGATTTTCAGTTTTATAATTTTTATGGGTTTTCAAGTAAACAAGCAAAACATAACTGGATAAAAGTAAACATAGCAAGACAAAAACAAAGTAAAGAGATTGGAAGTGTGAAACTCCCCTTGCAGAAGAACTGCTACTCCCCGGCAACGGCGCCAGAAAAAGGCTTGATGATTGCGTGATTCACACGTTCGCTGGGAGACCCCAAGAGGAAGGTATGATGCAATCTAGCAGCAAGTTTCCCTCAGTATGAAACTAAGGTTTATCGAACCAGTAGGAGCAACGATTCTTCAGAAGGTTGTTGGCGGCTCGCACGGCGCAACACGATCACCAACGTGGACCTGCACACAACACAATCACAGTACTTTGCCCCAACGAAACAGTGAGGTTGTCAATCTCACCGGCTTGCTGAAAACAAAGGATTAAACGTCTCGTGTGGAAAATGAGTATTAAATTGCAGAGAATGAAAAAGGAACAGTTTGCAGTTTGTGGTTTAATCAGATTAAAAGAATGGACCGGGGTCCACAGTTCACTAGTGGTGTCTATCCATAAAGATATCTAACATGTTGGGTAAACAAATTACAGCTGGGCAATTGACAAATAGTGAGCGCATGACAATGCATATACATGGCATGATGATTACTATGATATTTAATTGGGCATTACGACATGATACATAGACCGTTATCCAACAGCGTCTATGACTAATAATCCACCGCCGGGTTGTCATCCGAGTTCCCCGTTGGTATTAAGTTGCAAGCAACGGATAATCGCATTAAGTAAAGCGCGTAATGTAAACAAACACATATGCCCGTGGACATAGCATCGTTAGGTTGTCCCTAGTGGCAACAGCACATCCATAACCTTAGAACTTTCTGTCACTGTCCCAGATTTAACGGAGGCATGAACCCACTATCTAGCATAAATACTCCCTCTTGGAGTCACAAGCATCTACTTGGCCAAAGCATCTACTAGCAACGGAGAGCATGCAAGATCATAAATAACATAGGGCATAGATTGATAATCAACTTGACATAATATTCAATATTCATCGGATCCCAGCAAACACAACATGCAGCATTACAATAATATGACCTTGATCATGTAGGGCAGCTCACAAGATCTAAACATGATGGCACAAATAGGAGAGACAACCATCTAGCTACTGCATGGACCCGTAGTCCAGTGGTGAACTACTCACGCATCACCTCGGAGGCAGGCATGGCGATGAAGAAGCCTCCGGTGACGATTTCCCTCTCCGGCAGGGTGCCGGGAAGAGGTGCTGGACCCTCCCGAGCTAGGGTTGACGACGGCGGCGTCTCTGGAACTTTTTCGTGGATTTTGGCTCAGGTACTTAGGGTTTTCGCGTCGGGAGGAATAAGTAGGCGAAAGGGCGGCGGCTGGAGGCCCCCATGGGGCCCACACGCACCCACGGCGCGCCTGGCTCCCTGGCCACGCCCTGGCCACGTGTGGGGCCCACGTGGCCCTCCTCTGCTGCTTCTTCGCTCCATCGTGTCTGTTCTGGCAAAATAGCATCTCCCGTGAAGTTTCGTCCAATTCCGAGAATATTTCCAGAATAGCTTTTCTGGAATACAAAAACAGCAGAAAACAGGAACTGGCACTTCGGCATCTTGTTAATAGGTTAGTCCCGGAAAATGTATAAAAGTGACATAAAGTAGATACAAAACATGTAACAATTGGTATAAAACAAGCATGGAACATCAAAAATTATGGATACGTTGGAGACGTATCAGTCCTTACCCCTGTTACGCAATTCGGCTTTATTGCGCGAGCGATGCACTACAGGAGTAAAACCATCGGTGATACCATTGGCAGCATTGTACTCTCTCATGTCTCTATCAAATGCTTGCCTAGACTCTACCACTAACCGAGCCTCCTTTTGCAACCTCAGGCGTTCTGCCTCTAGCTGAGCTACTGTAAGCTCTACATTTGCCCCAGGCGCAACTGGCCGAGACAGCTTCTCCAGGACATCCTCTAAGGGAGCCTCCCTGCTTGACATGCCAAGCGGGCCAACCGGATCCGGTTTCTCCTTTGGGAACTTCGCCGTCCGAGCCGGCTTGTCAGCCGGATCGATTGGCGTGGCCAGCTCCTCTGGCATGCTCTTGCTGGCATCTCCTTTGCCCGCCACAGTACTTGTCCCGGCCACCATTACCTCCACGCTACTCTCGGGGCGAGCGCTACGCCGTCCGAGAGCTGCGCGGAAAGAAGGAGGATCCTCAGCCACGAGCACCTGCGCCGGGTACTCGCGGACAGGCTCGGTGGTGACGTAGGTGACGAAGCTGCCGAGCGTCATGAGGAAGCCGTCCGCAGGGAAGGGCTTGTTGGCGAAGCACCCCGCGTTGTCGCTGATGAAGCTGAACTCGCCGATCTTGCAAACGAGCCCAGAGAAGACCCGCTCGCCGGAGCCGGTGACGGAGCCCGTCCGGAAAGAAACCCCAGCCAACGCCACTGCTAGCCCCACGGTGGGCGCCAACTGTCGTGGTGGTGTCACGGCAGATGCCATAGGATGGCTTAAGTTGTGGGCTCGCTTGGACGTTGGGGGAACCGGGGAGGGTATGCGCGCTCACGAAGCACGCATGAAGAACAAGGAAGAACTCGCAAGAACCAATAAGAACAAGCAAAACCAAGAAGAAGCAAAGAACACCACGATGTACCCTGCTTCGGGGCCCTCTTGTGGAGGTAACACCCCTACTGCAGCACTAGCCTACTCTCTTTATATCTCAAGTGTTTACAAGTACAGAGCGCTCCTTGAGCTGTATGAACAACAATGGTGAGAGCTCTAGGAAGAAGATGGAACTTGGGGGGAAATGATGCTCGTGGTCGTCGATCCCTCTCACTGGAGAAGGTGGTAGCTCATTTATACACTAACCGAATTACTATACTGCCCCTGGCCGCAGATGGTAATGGCATGGACAAGGGGAACAGGACAAACACTGGCCACTGTCATTCAGCCCAGCTCACCCTCTGTCTACCACAGGTCTGTCTTTTCCTCTTTGAGCTTAAGGCCGCGTAGACCACAGAGGCCTAGCCACTGCCCCTTTCCCGAATTAGCCGAGTCAGCGCCTAGGGCCTTGCGATCCGGAAAACCCGTGGCTCGACCTTGCTGTCCTCTGAACCTCGGTCAGTAGAACTGCAGGTCCCGTGACCTTACTGACATTGCTTGGCCCCTGTGCAATATCCGGATTACCTTATCCGGGTCCTTCCTGACCAATCCGGCTAACTTAGCCGGTACTCCTTCCTCGGATCCGGTTAGACCTCACCGAATCCCCTTTGGTCTCTTCCCATACTTTGGCTTGATATAGTGCTAACCGAATCTCCAAGGGATCCGGCCCAAGTGACCCGGCTAACCTCGATCCGGCCAGCCCTTTACAATGCTCAACACCACATCTTTGCCCTACCCAGGGGCAGCCCCCCGACAGGCACCGAAGCAGGTCGTCGTCACGTCGAGGAGGTATCGCTGGATGCATTTTCAGCAAGCATCCTTCTCTTTTCCTTGATTTGATATTTACTTCCTTTTCAGAAAATAACTACTCCCTCCGTTTGTCGTTTTGGCCTCCATTCCGACCAGGTGAAAATCGTGAAAACGACATCTATACCCTCAATGTTCGATTTAATTACATCTGATACCCTCCCGCAGTCATGCCAGCGAACCGATCACTTGGATCTAAATTTTGAATCGTGCAGCCCAGGTCGCTCGCGCGCATCGCCGCCGTCGCCACCGTCGCAGCCCAGGTCCCTCGCGCGCGAGCACCTCCAGGCGCGCAACCGTGCTCGCGCGCGAGCACATCCAGGCGTGCTTCTTCCCCGCCTCGCCATCTCCCTTGCCCCACTCCTCGCCATCTCCAGCAGCACGCCAGGGATCCATCAGAGGTACTCTTCTGGTTCCCAATCTCCTCCCAGGTCCATCTCCTCTGGTTCCTGACCTCCTCGAACAGCAACAGCAGCAGAGGTGCTCCGGTTCCTGCATCTCCTCTGGTCCTCGTCGACTCGCTGTGATTCTCTGGTTCCTGATCTCCTCCCAGGTTCCTCCATCAGAGGTGCTCCTCTGGTTCCTGATCTCCTCCCAGGTCCATCTCCTCTGATTCCTGATCTCCTCGAACAGCAGCAGCAGAGGTGCTCCTCTGGTTCCTGATCTCCTCCCAGGTCCATCTCCTCTGATTCCTGATCTCCTCGAACAGCAGCAGCAGAGGTGCTCCTCTGGTTCCTGATCTCCTCCCAGGTCCATCTCCTCTGATTCCTGATCTCCTCGAACAGCAGCAGCAGAGGTGCTCTGGTTCCTGCATCTCCTCTGATCCTGTCGACAAGCTGTGATTCTCCTCCAGCCCTGCAACATTTGCTCCGCACATCAATATGGTAGTCCTGGACCTCAATTTTATACCACCAGTAGACGAAGAAGATGAATACATTTGGCATACAAAGGAGTAGCAGGGACATGTAGAAGAAACATTTGGCATACATAACATCAGTCTGCAACTAACATAATTGTGCCGCGTATTCATGTTACCTGAATCGTACTTCTTTAAAAGAGTATAACACCTTTAAATTGAGCAGACTGGAGTAATGCATTCATTACAAAGAGCAGAGGAGAAGCAAGCATTACTCCACGAATGCAAGGTCAGTACAGCTGCTTGTTTGGCAATAGACAAATGAAGAAGGAGCAATACACATCACAAGGAACAGAGTACTGTAAAAAGCTACTGCTGCTAGCACATGTTAATTTAAGCTACTCACAAAATTAAGCTACTGCTGCTGCAAGCAGTGCAAGCGAACACTACTCCTGCTAGCACAAAGGAGTATCTCTACACACAAGTTCTCAATGTTCTACACCTACTGCAAGTCTAAATGTTCTACACCTATTGAGTTTTCAGTTTAAATCACAGCAAAATTCAGTGAGTACTGTACTCGAACAACCACTAATCTACTGCAAGCAACAAGCACATAGAGCAATACAGAGAGCAGTGGACAGCAGTGTACACCAATTACTGGAAGCAATTAAGCTTGTTAAATTGCACAACTCCAGCATGCTCAAGAAAATCTCTCTACACAAAATAAAATCTCTTTTTACTGCACCAATTCATACTCCTATTGCACCAGATCGAGCAACCACAAGAGGAAGAGGAAAAGAGACAGGAAGCACCAGACCTGCCGCACGGAGCCGTGGCACCACGGTGGGGGCACCGTGAGGACGACGTCGACGCATTTCCTCTGCTCCATGGCGCCGTCTTCCAGCTGCTCCGGCCCGCCTTGTTCCCGCTGCCGATTCTCCAAATCAAGCAAGCAGGAGACGCAAGAGGAAAATCACCTGACGCACGGAGTCATGGCACTGTGGCCTGGCGAGGCAGTGCCTCTCCAAATCAAGCAAGCAGGAGACGCCCGGTGTCCCTCCCTCGTTCTTCCCGGACCAGCAACCACAAGGGGAGACACGAGAGGTGGCCCTCCTCCCACTCGCGCTCGTGGTGGTGCCCGCTCCAGAACGGCGAGGATGCCGAGCTCCTTGTCAGAGAGGCCCGAGAGGTCGCCGGAGACGTCGCCCCGCGAAGAGCGCGTAATCGCCCCCCGGCCCGCGCGCCCCGCGGTGACGTCGTAGACCTTGCCGCGGATGGCGACGTAGATCGGCTTGGACGGGTCGCAGCCGTCGTACGCCCGCAGCCGCCCTGCCGTCTCGATCTTGGAGACCTTGGAGATGGCTGGGTGGAGAAGAGGAAGTGCTCTGCGCCAGATCCATCGCCGGAGTACGCAGATCCAGCGCCCGAGCACGTAGATCGAGCGCCTCCGTCGCCGAGAAGCTCGTCGCCGGCGATAAAATTTCAGTCTTTGACCAACTGATTCGTGGCACACACCGTGTGAGATGTTCGAGAGAAAACGGTGGGGTGGGGGCGAAAGGGGGCTGTGGGGAGCGGTGGGGGCGTGGAGGCGGCGGGGCGGGGCGGCCGGAGAGCGAGAGGGAGCGGGGCGGACGGCGAAGGCGACGGCGAGAGAGAGCGGAGAGCGAGAGGGAGCGGGGAGCGAGACGTGAGCGAGAGTGGTTCTGCGGGAGGGCAAAAATGGAAAACACAAACTATCCGTAACGTGTCGGGAGTTGGCCTACGAAACCCCAACGACTTATAATTCGAAACGGAGGGAGTATTTCTTTGTTTTGGTTCTGTAGTTACTAGAGTATGGAGCATGCCAGAAATAACTAAAATTGCTACCCTGAAAGGTGATACAGAATGTGCAAATGACGTTATTCGTTTTGTCTTTGCGTTGATGACCAATCCCTATGTTTTGTGACTTCAGGCTGGGCACGGTGCTCTGCTTTTGAACATTCTAGCGTAATACTGTGATGTTAACTGAACCATAGCCAGTTTCCTGGTTCCTCTGTTTGATTCATATATTTATGCTTTCTGTCAATATTCATAAATTTAAACATGTGCTAGAAGGAAAAAAATATATATCCCAGCAATCGAGCTTTCTGGTAGAGCAAGAATTCACTACATTTTCCAATCTATCTATGTAAAAGTAAGAATTTGTCTAGTCTCTTCTCTTACCCCTGCATTGAGTTGTTATTCTTGTTCTTTCGTAACTTCTACTATATAAGGACAAGAGATCATGCACTAGGATACCTGTTAGTTGAAAAGAACTTCTTAGGTTTTAATCTTGAACTAACTGTGACCATCCTCTGTTGAACTAGAGGTACGCAGCTTCATTTGCACATCCTGAAAAGGTGAATTTTATTTATTTGTTAAGTGAAACAGCTGTATGTATATTTCAACGAGGCACACCTCTGTGATGCATATGCTTCGACACTCCAGTTTCAAATGTCTACAGGGTTTCGTTAATAATAATGAGGGTTCATAGTTGCTTCTCTGCATAGTTTAGTTGTTCAATTGCATAATTTATCTTGCTAACCCTCCCTGTTTCTTTGATAGGTTTACTGGTTCAGCTCGTTGAAGTGTGGCCATCAGTTTTGTAGAGCCACTGATGGGAAGCGGCAGTGGTGCATGAACCTAGTGCCGAATGCGGCGCAAGAAGCTCAACAATTGCCTCTACATGCTCGCCTCCCTTGTCCCCAACATCACCAGGTAACATGTAGTCATAAAGTAACATGCTCGCCTCCCTTGGAACCTAATGCTCTTAAGGATAATTGTCTAAGCCTTGTTTTAAAGCTAGTGAGAATTACATGCAACATGTAGTCATAAAGTCTACTATCAAATTTTCTACTAGTTTATGTTTGTGGTCCACCAGCTCTATAGATTTAACGGTGGCATGATGTCTGCTTTAATTCAAATATATATATTTTTAGGAACCACAGTGCAAGTTGATGGTTGCAAGAGATAAGAAAACAATTATTAGTAGTCATTTGACAGCTAATACTTATGTGTTTTCCTGATATTTGTTCCATAAAGGAGACAGAATCACGTCAAGTAGTTTAATTCAGCCAAGTACTTGCATTTGATAGAGTATTGCAAGCCTCAGTTATCTATTTATTTCATTTTATATTGAGAGCGCAAGCTGTAGTCAGTTAGTGTGGGCCGAAAGCTACCTTATGTAAATTTGAACTGTGCTCACAGGTTACTGCCCTATTTGCAGGATCTAGTGTTGGAAGAAGTCAGGGAGGGAAAAGTTGAAGCCAAGAAAGCAATTGTCAAGCAGAGTTCACACTCTTCTGGTGCACCAAAAGGATCCAGTTCAAAAACAAAAGAGGTAAATCAACTGTTACAATTGAATGATGTACATTGTTACAGCTGCATGAACTATGCTGATAAGTTACTTCTAAATGCAGGAAGTGTTGTTGGAAGAGAAGAAACGCACAGTGAGGAAGAACAAGGGCTTGAGGAATCAATATCCCATTAGTAAAGGAATGGAAGTGGGATTGGCTTCACCAAACTCCTTTGACCTGGTAGCGCAAGGTACAATTCAGACAGCAGATCCAGATGCAATTGGGTTAGATGGACATCCTTTGAGTGACTATGTGGAGGTAATGATCAATGTGGTTCACAAAGGAAAAACAATGTTGCCTAGACCACGAGGTAGAATGATCAAGATGGCAAGTGCACAGGCCAAGTGTGTCCCTTGGCCAAGGAACTGTGTAAGTAATTCATTATTCATTCTTCACTCTTACAACTTGATTGATGGATGGAGTCCTAACACTTTATGTTTCACCATACGTTTATGCAGCTAACAAATACTGATGGATCATGTCTTGACATTGTGGTCGAAAACATTGTGAGCAACTTGACAAAAAGTGCTGCTGATCCTGCTGGTGGAACACAAGGTTCAGGCAAGAAAATGAAGAAGCTTGCAGCTTTTACACCGCCAATGAAAGCATTGTCAGCATTGTGAGCTTGTGAGCTGAATGTAAACTTACAGTTACCTACTTGTCCGCATTGTGTCCTATTGCATACTTGTAATGGATACAGTTACAGTTTTTACTTAGAGTTACAGTTACCTACTTCACATGATGGTTACAGTTACACATACTTGACATTGGCAGTTATTTGTTCATGTAATGGATACATATTTGAATTATGTCTGACTTATAAAACTTATTGTCTATGTGTATTTGTAATGGATTGTAACATTTGAATTATGCATGAAATACCTGCATATAGTGGTACATTAGACCTTTTGCCTCTGTTTTAATTAGGAGGCACTGAAATGGATGCCTCAAATACTAACCTTTTGAGGTATTATTGAGTGTCTCAATTGGTATAGCATTTTAGGAACACATCAAAAGTGCCTCAAATGGTATAGCATTGGAGGCATTATTGAGTGCCTCAAATGGTATATCAATTGAGGCACAAATCAAAAGTGCCTCAAATGGTATACCAATTGAGGCACTCAATAATGCCTCAAAAGGTTAGCTTTTGAGGCACTAAATAATGCCTCTAAAGATTAACTTTTGAGGCACTAAATAATGCCTCTAAAGATTAGCATTTGAGGCATTATTGTAAAATGCCACAAAAGACTTTTACCTACACAAGTAAATGCAGCACTTTTTTTTTTGCCTCAAAAAACATTTCGAGGCACTTTTGTGACTTTTGGAGGCATTATGGAGTGCCTCCGGATCTGGGACGTGATGTAGTGCTATCTAGGCTCTAGCTAGCGTATTAGAGAAGTCCCACATGCATTTGGTCACATACTACTACGTAGAAGTACTCATTTGCATATGCACATATGTATCCTGTATCCAGGAGCTACTACAGGTGCACGCACAAGCCAGATCAAGGCTGCATGGCCACGAGGCAGGTCCAGGAATCAGAGTCCAACTCGTCCGAATTCGTCATCAGCTACTACGGCACGCACACCTGCAGGGACCCCTCCACATTATCATCACCGGTCGTCCAAGACGCCGGTGCTGCCGCATCGCTGAACTGCACAAACCTCATCAGCTTCGCACCCCTCAATGGCGCCGGCGGTGCCCCCACCGCAAGCACGGGAACCAGCGCTTTCCCTCATCGTTCAGTGAAAGAGAGTATGGATCATCCCATGCTCTTCACCCACTACTCCAGCTACACCTTCTGTCCGGCTCAGGAAAGCGCGCCTAGTGGCTGGCAATCTCCGGCTTGCTACGAGAAGTTCATGCAGTACGCCGGCGGGGAGATAGGGGATGTTCCCGGCAAGATGACGTCTGTGTTGACCGTGGGGTCTGCGCCGGCGGAGTATTGGTCGGCGGTGGGGGTCGCCGGCGTCGATATGGATGCTGGCGCAGGCATGGTGGGCAGGTTCCCTTCCTCGCCTATCAGCCCCGGGTTCATGTCAGGCTCGCTCGGATCGTTTGGCAATAACCTTGGCGGCGAGGATGACCAGTTTGGCTTCGATTCCTGACGCTGTATGATGCAGCCATGCATGCTTGCTTGTTTATTGTAACACGCTTAAAATTTCCATGCGTGGTAAAGGTTTAGAACATGCATACGTACTACGTATAGCTAGTCAATAAGGCTAGCTAGCTACATAATGTGTATTGTATTGGCATGTAAGCAATGTCAGTTTGTACTCCCTCCGTTCCAAATTAATTGACGCGGTTTTAGTACAACTTTGTTTTAAATCTGCGTCAATTAATTTGGAACGGAAGGAGTATGTGTGGAATGTAGAGGCCTGAAGAGTCGCGTAGTGTCACGTTATGCATGACTTAACGAGGTTGTAGCTTGGCCTTTCTGCCCCTTCTTCTATGATCTCGATACAAATATATGAGTATGTATCCCTGACTTAACGAGTTTGTATGTGTATCTTTCAAAAAATGTTGGTATGTGTCGGAAATGTAAGTACAAATATAGGAGTATGTACGTACGACCTTAAATTGTTGGGTCGTAAATGTTTATGTCTATTTATACATTATTACTGGAAATATGTTCAAAACCAAGTTATTGGGAAAACATCGGCAAAATTAGTTTCCAGGAACCTTAAGAAACATAGCTATCTATGCAATATCAAAAAGAGAAAGGAGTTGCTTATAAATAAAAACGGACCAACAATGTTACATTGTGAGGTTAATTGGAGAAAACCGGACAAAAGCAGAATATGGTCATGACCGCGTGTTACATGGGAGATGTGGGATTGACCAGGTTTATCAAAAAAAAATTTGATAAAGGGGATTTTGTACTCATATCATTGACACATACTCCCTCCGCGTTTGAAAGGGTGTACGTCCAACTTTTGTATATTTGACCGTGTTTGTTAAAAAAACAAAAATAATTATGTCAGCAAATTAGTAGCATTAGATTTATGATAAATTTATTTTCATCCTATGCCTATTGGGTTTCACAAACATTTATATAATTTTATACAAAGTTGGTCAAAGGTTGAAATATTTGACTCTACAACAAAGTTGGAAGTACACTATTTTAAGTCCGGGGGGAGTAGTAGTTTACACCTGGCATCTTCATAACAACAATGCCCATAGCCAAACGAGTCAGAAAAAGGAAATAAAACAACGACGATTAATTACAAGAATCATAGAGAGCTCGTAGAACACCTATAAAATATGAGGGCCAATCCGAAAATCACACTGCCACCCATGTGAGGTAAAAACATCCATCACCACATCCTCCAATCGTGTAGACGCCTCTATAAATAGGTAGCGAAACTCCACACGTTGTAGAGACGACCATAAACAAAGCATATATACGTGTGACTTGTAGATGACCATTAACCAGGCTTTTATCATTAACTAGGCTTTTATCATATAAATTCATCCCTTCATCTTCGAGTTTGTGGATGTTTGGATGACATTCTAGGCCTCTTTGATTCACGTGATCAATTAATGTGGGAGTTAGGTAATAAGTTGTTTGGTTGCACCATACAAAAAGTCATGTTTTTTTTCTCATGATTGAGCACATGTCATATTATTTATAGACACATGGGAATATACCTTATGAAATGAATGCACAGATGAGTACTGATGATCTCAAATTAGTACCTCACGTGGGAATATCTAATTTGCCTTTTTGACGCCGAAATTGTGGCCCACCTGCGCAAGGATTATACTTTCACGATGACCGGTTACTATCACCTAGTAAACCCGATGCAGGGGATCAAATGTTGCTCTCTAGCTCATGATCATATATAGTAGTATGGTTGATGATTTGTAGAATGTTTTTCTAGCCACACATTGCCATGAATAACTGCAACACATACCCTTATTAGCAGACCACCTAACCCTAACCGACATCATCATGTAGAACGTTTGGAAGAAGAGAAACCACCGCAATTTAACAGGGCGAGGATGAACCTTCCGCGAGGTAGCATCCATCGCCTTCAATGGCGCCATTGGTCAACAATTTGCATGTTCTGTAACATTTTGGGAGTCACGTGGATCTCAGAGTTTCTAGATTTGGCCATTAGTCAAACCGTTTGTAACTATCACGATATATCTTCTTAATCGAAAGGAAGTACTCCCGCCAGTTTCTAAAAATACCAAAACTGCACAAAAACTCCACCTCTCCCACAACATTTTACAATGGATTGTTGTATGTTGAACATTTACATGGTTTGCCAGTATATCAACCCAGTTTGTTGCTACCTTTTATAGCCTTTTGATTAAGTTATCCGTATGGTTTTGTTTATTAGATGATGCTTGTCACAAGCAATGCAAGCCCTTGAAACCAACGAACAACTAGGGTCTGCATCAATGCTTAGCTGGACCAACGGATATCCACGTTGGCCCTAGCGACAACGAAAGTTGAAAATATTTTCTTTGCAAATAGGCGAGTTATTGTCATGCCAACTTTCCAAGTCTTTTACTCCAAAGACTTTGACTTCAGTGCTAATATAGTACTGCAGAAACTACTGCAATTGGCTCAACTACTCGACACATGGCTCCAAACACTTTTACATAAAAAAATTAACAAAACAAAAAACTCATGCATGCATGCGTTAGTTCTCCAGGCGATAATCTCAGGGAAACAAAAGCAAAGAACATGTGTAGTTTCTTCTACATCTTTTTTCATGTTCCTTGAAAAAACAAAGTAAGGTGCGGCTTAAAAGTACTTTCCTGGTCACCACGAGTGGTCCCAAGTTCTCAAGTTAGTCAGTTAACATCCAGTTCTTATCTGAGAGAGGACATTTTTTTAATGTGAAAGTCCATTGCTTTTTGTCCCTTGGCGTATATACTACCCAGTAAAAGCTGGGCTAACGTACAAGCTTCATTGCTGAATCCCTACTATATATAAAAGTTCGTCAGATTCACTCCCCGTCCAGCTATCCACGTCGCCCGTTAAATTTCGGCCGTCCGATCGCGCCCATCGACGGCCCTGAACGCTTTAAAAATCGTGCGCACTGTAGCACTTGAATTTTAGCCAATCAGAGGCCGCACACGATTTTTGGCGCAGTCAAAGTCGCACAAACAAACTCGCAACGCGAGAAATTAACCCGCGGTCCAACTTTTTACACAGCGCGGGGACCTAATTGCAATTCTGAAAAAATACGCGGACTTTTCTGTAAAATCGTCGGCACAATCCCCTCTTCCCCTCTTCTCTCTCGCGCGCGGCCGAGGCCGCCGCCGCCTCGCGCCTCCCCGGCCAAAACCGCGGCCACGGATGGCTCCGCCGCGCCTCCCTCCACCTCCTCGCCGTAGATCCGGTGCCGGAGCGCCGCATCCGCGCGGTAATCGCCGCCGCCGCGCCCGCGGGCTTCCGTCGCGTCCGGCCACCGTCGGCCACGCTCCGGTGACGTAGGCGAGGCGGCGCCGCCACGTACAGGTCGCTCGCGACGAGGCGCGTACGCCACGCTCAACCGCGCTGCCCGAATCGCGTAGCTTCGCCGCCGGCGAGCTAGCAGCCGCCGCGGCGGATCCGGCCGGTGGTGACGTCACCACCACGTCGCCTCGGGCCTGGGCTGGCCAGGAGGGCTACTTGCTGGGCTGGGCCAGCTGCAGAGCAGCTGGCTCGGCCTTTTTTTTTTCCTTCATGTTTTCTTTTTCTATATTCGAAAGGTTTTGTAAATTTCCAAATACAAATTCAAATCAGTTCAAACAAATCCCCACAAAATTCCCATAAATCAAAATCTACATTTCAGAAACTTTGGGTTTCCAAAAATACTTCAAGTCTTAAAAATTCCAAATAGTACATAAGGACTCATTGATACATTTCAAAAAAAAAACATTTCAAAATTAAAATTTATTAATTACAATAATGCAAAACATACATAAAAAATGCACAAGGAAAAAAACTTAATTTTCTTTCATAAGTTCGGAAATATAATTCAACAATTCACACAATTAAAATCTTTGAATTTATGAAATACAACAATGCACACCATGCATAAAAAAATGCACACAAAATTTATTCCCCAAAAAAAACATTCTCTTCCAAAATATTCATTTTTCTTACTACATTCCAACGCTGATTTAAATTCACAAGAAATACAAACTTCAATTTAATAATTAAATCTATGCAAACCTTATATATAAATAAAATGAAAAAAAAACCCTAAATAATTCTTCCTCCACGAAAAAAAAATTACTCACAGGTTCCAATTAGTTTCACAATACATTCCAAATAAGATTTGTTGCATTTTTCAACAACAGATATATTCATAGAAAATACAAATTCAATTCCCCTTGCTTAAAGAATAAATTTTAAAAATGCTCGCAATAATATATTCTCTCTCACTATGATGTCAAATAAAAAAAATTATGACAACATGGAACTATATTTCATCAATTCAATTTATTTAACATATCTAAAAAATAACAAAACTCCATTTTCTCCAACTATGTAGCTAAATTTCTAAATACTTTATTACATGAATATTTGGAAGAAATACAAATCAACTTCCTCTAATTACGAATTGAACTTAAATTGAATTTAATAACTGCTTACAAAATGTAAGGTAGCATTGTTAGTATCTGAACTGATCATCAGTAATTTTTCCCCATTTCCCGCCACATTTTCGGACTGTATTTCTAGACCTTAAATTTAGTGTCAATTTCCCGACATCCTCTACGTGCATAACAGTATTATATATTTTTAGCGACTTTTTTCTTAATTTTCATCTGCATTTCTCCAGCGTTATTTCTTTATTATAAATTCAATGTTAATTACCCGACCTCTTCGACAGTAACTTCTAACTGATACTATTTAATTATAGCATACGAATCAATAGGAAGGGTTTGCCATACGACCAAAATTCAAATTTAAAAAATCAAAATTTCGAATGCCTTTGAAATCTGAGGATTCAATAACCGTCAATATCACAAATTATCAGATTTTTCACACAAGAAACATTCTAAAATTCAAAAACAAAAATATACCACACCTTTCATTCTATAATTCAAAATAACAGTTGGGAAAAAATTAAAATTTAAACAATTTGTGACTTCCAAACTACAATCAGAATAATAAAAACAATATACCAACAATTATAAAAATATGGTAAAATTCAAAAAAAATTATACCTTCCAAACTACAATTCAAAAGAACAACTATAAAAAAATGCTACAACTCAAAAAAAAAACATACTTCCAAATCTACATTTCAAAACACTCTAAAATATATCTCACAAATTGCATTCACCCTAATTATGAAGTTGGAACAAATTTTATGTTAAACTTCAAATATATCCAAACATCCCAAATTTCCAAATATCTGGAAATACTCGATATAACAAAGTGCTTCTTACACAATAAAATATATCATAATTCTCACAAATAAATACATGCGACACATTTGGAAAATTCAATTTGCTAAAAAACGAAAAAAAAATCCTCTAAAATATATATATCTCACATATTGCATTCTCTCTATTTATGAAGTTCAAATAAATATTTATGTCATTTCACCCCTGTAGATTAAAGATTTTTTGTAAAAAATCCAAATGAATTTCCTCTAATTATAAATTGACTTCAACAAACGATCATGTACTTCATATTCTCCAATTATAAAATTCAAACAAAAAATACGACAAAATACAAACATATAGAACCATTTCAACTATTCCATAACATTTCCACATAAAAAAACAAAACACTTTTAAAATCACAACCGAAGCATTTTTCAATTTCAATAATTTCCAAACTTAAACAACTTTACAACATCACCATTTTCAAATTGAAATTCAAAAACACACGCGCGGCATTGCCGCGCTCAAATGCCTAGTAAAGTCTAAAGATGGTCCTTTCACTTCCTGAAGAAGTTTCAACTACATGCTGTGAAGTGCGAACCTTCTCTGTCTGTGTCCCTAAATAATTTATAATCAAGTACAATCCATTATTCATCTATCATTGTCGCAATAATCACTACATGCACTTTATAATCTAATATTTGTGCAAACTCACCGTCACGAACAGCTAAGGAAAGACCAACGTGTGGGATAGACATCAAACGTTAAACCTTGTTTAATGACCCTTAAATTTGGCTGTTTCGTAAACAAAGCTAAATCTAGTTAAAGTTGTCAATAACACGACAAAGTTTTAACCTGCTTTCAGTAGTAAAGCAAACTGATCCAGTGCCCGGGAGGCGGCGTATCCCTCCAGTCGATGTAGATCGTCGGATATGCGCGTGGACATGCATGGATGGTGAGGCATGTGTGTTGTGTACCGCTGACACCCGTACCCATTGGGTCTAGGTAGAGCTTAACCAAACCCGCACCCGCGTACTCGTATCTTAACCACACCCACACCCGCGTCTGGTTACAAATTATGTACCATACCCGCACCCGCGTGGGTATTTAAAACCCGCGGATAAGACCACCAAATCATTCATCCACAATGTATAAAAAAACCATCGACATGTATGCTCGTTAATCCACTGATACGGCAAATGGCAGGTCTATGTATGAAAAGAAACAATAAAACAACACAATGTATATGAAAATGAACAACAAAAAAACTCATTCATCCATGCGGAGCTCGCCTCCGCCAGTGTCCATGGCGAGCGGCCGCGGGTGTGGCCGAGCCGGTTACCGTGTCCAAGGGAGTGTGTACGGAGAGGACGGGACGATGGACTAGCGGAGGCCGGTGACTGTCTGGTTGGGGGAAGAGCAGGGCTGTGACGAGGAGCCGGGAGGAAGATTTCCATATCGATCTATAAAAATAGTGGAGACTGGAGAGGAAACGACGTGGGCAAAAGTTAAGTGGCCGTACGTACGGGGAAAAACGAGAATTACGTAACTGGTTAGTATTTTGAGATTTTTTTCCTTAAAATAACCATTTGTACCGCATATCTACATGTCAAAAAACAAAAATAGATGGGTATGTGAGTATGTGGGCATGGGTACTAATTTACCATACCCACACCCACAATACCCACTGGGTACACACTTTTAACCATTTACTTACCCATGTGTATTTTTTTACCAAACTCTTAATCTAATGGGTAAATACTCACTGGGTATGCGGATAATGGTACCATTGCCATCGGTAGTGTTGTGAAGTACAGTAAATAAAATCTCATTGACAGCTACTTTTGTAAGGTCAGAGATTTTACGTGCGGATCAAAACCACCTGCCACGCAAAGTATAGAATCTTTAATGATGGCATGTGTTAGTGAATAAAATCTTCCATCTTTGATTAATTCACCAACTCCATCGGAGGGGAATAGATTACCTCCAAAGAAGTGGCATGCATGATTCTTACTTCCAGTAATTAACTATCGGTCTGTCTAATGCTCAGCTAGCTGACGTCATTCTTGTATTTCTAGAGTGATTTTTTCTAATCTCGGTCGATGTGTTGTTGGTACTGATTTTACGAAGCAGCATGGACCTTAACTCGCATGTGTTGGGCTGCTGGGCTGATATGTATCACCGCAGCCCATTTTTCTTTTCTTTAACTTGATACGGCTGTAGCTTGCTGCCCTCTCTAAAAAAAATGGACGTAGCATGTGTGATGGCTTTACTTGTTCTTTTCCTTCAGCTTCTTACTCAAGTATTTCCATGGTAAGCCTACGGGCGTTTTGGGGCCTATGGTCTAATCTCCTAGTTTTTTCAGTAACACGTAAAAAAAATCCAACAATAATACACAAAAAAATGTAAAATAGAAAATAAAAACTAGTTTATGTTACAAGATCATAGTTGCAACTCACGACACAACTCAAACACTTAATCACATTTTTTCTCTCATTTGCACCCGACTTACAACTGAACAAAATCTTAGTTGAAACGACTTACAACTAGAAATTTTTATCGGACTTGCAACTGTAAAAAAAAATCAATTGCCATTCGATTTGCAACTGGAAAAAAAATTCAGTTGCACCCTGACGTGCAACTCGAAATTATCAGACAATCATACTGTGACTGGAAAAAAAATCAGTTGCAGTCCGACTTGCAACTGAAAATTCTCGGTTACAACCGAACAAGAAATTGAAAAAAACTCAGTTGCCACTGGAAAATGTCGGTTGCAACCAGACTTGCAAATTGAAAAAACAAATCTCAGTTGCAACCCGACTTGCAACTAGAAAAAAATCTCAGTTGCAACCAGACTTGCAACTGGAAAAAACAAATATCAGTTGTAACCTGACTTGCAACTGGGGAAAAAAAAAACTCAGTTGCAACCACACTTGCAACTAGAAAAAAAATCTCAGTTGCAACCCGACTTGCAACTGGAAAAAAAATCTCAGTTGCAACCCGCCTTACAACTGGAAAAAACAAATTTCAGTTGCAACCCGACTTGCAACTGGAAAAAAACAAATCTCAGTTGCAACCAGACTTGCAATTGGAAAAAGCAAATCTCAGTTGCAACCAAACTTGCAACTAGAAAAAACAAATCTCAATTGCAACCCGACTTGTAACTGGGAAAAATCAATCTCAGTTGTAACCGGAATTACAACTGGAAAACACAAATCTCAGTTGCAACCCGACTTGCAACAGGAAAAAAATCTCAGTTCCAACCCGACTTGCAACTGGCATTTTTTTTAGTTACAACCTCACTTGCAACTAGAAAACAATCGGTTACAACTAAAGAAATCTCTCAAAGAAAATAGATTAGCCAGCGAAAAGCGTGGTAATTCATTCATTTCAACCAGAAGGAAGGATCTGTCCAGATTCAAAGAAATTTCAGTTGCAATCCAACTTGCAACTATAAAAATCTCAGATACAACCTGACTTGCACCTCAATCTCAGTTGCAACTCGACTTGCGACCGAAAAACGGGCATATAGAAAATTCTTGCAATTGCATCACGAAAAATTGTCAAGAAAAAATCAAGAGATACGACACAAGGAAGGCATACTCAACCCCACATGGATTTAGTAGGGGCAATATGAAAAATATAATGAAAAGAAAAAGGAAATAAGTACAAGAAAATAAAAACCAATACAAAATAAAAATATACAAGAGTACGTTGCTCCCAAAAAAAAAGCAAAACAACGGAACACATATATGGAAAACAAAAGGTCCACACGTGTGCATAGGGCCCAACTATGTAGATAAAAAAGAAAAAGAAAAAAGCCCATCGTTTGTAACTGTGTAGAGACGGTAGAGAAAAAAAAAGCACATAGGACGTACATACGCTCGTATAGGTAGCTAGCGATCGATGAGACAAAACGTACAAATATCAAGAACACGTCGGATGGTTAAAAACTTGACTGAGCATTAAGTTAATTCTCT
This sequence comes from Poa pratensis, assembly GCA_947311845.1. Classification (NCBI taxonomy): domain Eukaryota; kingdom Viridiplantae; phylum Streptophyta; class Magnoliopsida; order Poales; family Poaceae; genus Poa; species Poa pratensis. The sequence goes on along the minus strand of CAMZMU010000091.1, from coordinate 33,192,987 downwards.
GTTAGCTGAGAATTAGCAAAACCGATTAACTATAAGTCCCGATAGCTATGGCCACTGCTCACGGGTAGAAAACTAGTGTCATGCATGTTTTACTGATTTGAAGCAGAAGACTTGCGCGGTGCGGTGTCGTCATGCATGTTTGTCTGGTTCATGGAAAAAAGTTTGGTCCTCACTAACCACGTGTTACTGTGTGGCTGCTTATTACAGGTGATGTGACAACTACTTGTAAATTACCTGTGGCGATTACGGCACAACCCCGGCCACTTCACAATCAACCACGAAATTCAACCAAAACCCCAAAAATATAGATCGAGCGAATGCCAAGAACATGACCCCATGGTGGCCAACCTCTTTGTAACCTGGCTCTGGCCTAGGAGACCAAACAACATTTGTAAACTAGACAACGACCACCGGACTGTCACAAGGCTACACCTCTATATTAGTTGTTGAACTGGATATTTCTAGAGTTCTATATACATCTGATTAAACGACAATTAATATGAATCGGATGGAGTACCGAAGATGAGCAATCATGCACCAAACAACGGATCAACTATTTTCCTTCTCCTTTGCACACTTCTTGTCCAAATTTTATATAAGCTTCTTATATAAGGCTTCTTGAATGTGGAAACTCAAAATGGAGGCCGAGTTACATGTAGCACTTTATTTTCAAAAAAATAAATTAAATTTCAAAGTTTCAAAAAAAAGGGAAAAAATCTAAAAGAAATCTAGATGTAGCCAAGAATGTATACTAAAAGTGTGAAAAATCTCAATACGAACTACTTTGTATTGCAAGCTACAGAAAAATAACAAAAGAGTGGATACACAAAAAATTTATAGTTTTGAAATGTGCACATTTCAAAACTATAAAATTTGTCATATTTTGACATTTATGAGCAGCCTAGAATATAAAGAATTTCACATTGAGAATTTACATGCTTTTAGGATACATCATTGAATACAACCAAACTTTTTTAATCTTTTTTAGAACTTTTAAATATGATTTTTGAATTTTTGAAAAAAGGGCTACATGTAGCAACGATCACATAATTAAAACCATCTATAAAACTAACGAGGAGCTATTTCTACCCACTTCCATACTTATTTTATTTGATTTTTTGTTTTCATGTAACTAATTGATTCTTATAGTTTTCTTGAAAGTTTGAAACACCGAGCATAATATTAGATGCGTGAAAACTAACACCACAATTATATGCACACAAGTAAACATTGCATATTGAAGACTGGTGTCATGAAGTATCAAGATTGATAAAGATTATCACATCCGTCTTGCTATTGATGAAACATCACCTCCCACCTAAAAAACTAAATCGACATTTATAAGATTGCTTGAGGTTTTTTAGAAAGAATAGTTTTAGAACCAAAGATTTTCTTAATGCAAGAGCGTAAGAGGATAGTTCAAGTTTGGGATTTATTTCTAGGACAGTTTAATTTGGGGATGAAAATACACGGGAATTTCTTAAGGCTGACTCGGCCAGAATGAAGACCTTTTTCTTTAGAGTGAGGAGAATGAAGAACAATTCTAGTATTCTCAAAAATAAAAGGAGAACAACAATTCTAGGCCCATGAGAAAGACCCGGCCCATGCACCGTAGTTCTTCTTCTTTCTCGCTCGTGTTCGCATAGGCCCGTCAGAACACGCAAGAAGCAACAGATTTTAAGAAGTTTTCTCCTTCCTCCTCTCTCCGAATATTTCGTTCTCCTCACCTGCCACCGGAAAGGGTAAGCAACGAGACGCGAATCAGCGGCGGCGATGGCTCTCCCGGTGTCGACCACCACCTTCTCCCGCTTCCTATCGTCCCGCCGCATCCAGCCCACGGACGTCACCGCCCTCGCCACCTGGGGCGTCGCCGCCGGCTGCGCCGCCTTCTACCTCGTCCAGGTTGGTGTTAAAACTGTCAATCGACGACGACTCGTATCCATTCCCCTATACACCCATACGTTTGTACCGTCGATATGTTTGTTCTCGTGGCCGTTGCTCGATCCGTCGATATGTTTGTTTTGCCGGTATTAGGGTTTGATTTCTGTAGATCCGATCTGCCATGATTAGGTGCTTGTTGTTGGTATAGATCCGTCGCTTGCTGGATCGGTTTTCTGGCTCCGCGAGGGCGAACATGGCGTGATCTGAGAGGGATCATTAAAAGTTTATCACGTTAGTCAAATTTGGATCTAATAGTACTCCATTGGAAGGAGAAGACAAAATGATTATGTGATGGTAACAGTTTCTTCTTGCCAACAGCTATGTTTAAGGTGCCTTAGCGATAGGAACATGCTGCAATAAATAGGTCAGGAGAATGTTAAAGTAGCTATGGTCACATCTGCATCATGCAAACATGGTATTTGACCAAAAGATCAAGATGCAATGCCTTTGGTTAATCAAAACACAAACTTCTAATGGTTAAAACACTTGAAATAGTGCAACATAAACTGGATGCAACATGTTATTTGAATTTCGCAAACATTTGATGGTACTAGGTTGGTAACAGTATTTTTCTTTGCTTCCCTCCTTGTTATTTTTCTTTAGCGTTTGCTGTATCTGTTGTTCCACATAGCAAAGATGTACATTGTCAGTATGGTCCTGGAAATTCTCTATCCACTTTGTTTTAATCTTTCCATTAGAAACGTGATCAATATAGAACCTCTTTTTAGAGAGGCACTATCTATTATGCTCATCCTAAATACCGCGAAATCACCCCTTACACATTTCATACTTTATCACTCGATAGTGGAAATGTTTCCTTTTGTGTAAGATGACATCAATCTTTTTGGTGTGTGGAATTTTGAAATGCATTTGTCAGGTCTTTCTGATACATATTATGTATGCTTATCATCTCTGGTTATTACATCCTGCTAAGAACTTTGGTATCTAAATCTTTCCCGACATCCTATTTATTATGTTTCATAGGATTTAGTTCCCAGCTTTAAAGTCAAACACTTGAAATTTTCTTTTGCTGAAACTGGATCCTTCCTAGTTCCTACTTGTGGTGAACAAGCATTCCGTCCTGCCATGCTTAACATCTAATGGTTCAGCGAATTTTGGTTAACATCCAATATGCTAATTTTACAATTAGCACGCCTTATCCACTCAACTTCCCCCCTTACATTTTGAGCCTGCACAGGAGCTCTTCTTCATCCTTGAAACCTACAGCCAAGATTTGGGTGAACATCTATTCCGAGTTTTACTCTGTTTCACTCATGTCTTGAGGTGTAATCAGTTGTGTAGTTTATTTGCTCTTCTCAAAGCTATAATCTTGCTGTTAATTTATTTTTTTCTGTTTTTTTGTCAAGGCACACAATGTTTAGTTGGTCTCCACTATACTAAGTCACTTTTGATTTCTTTTTCAGCCATTCGACTACATTAAGAAAACTTTCTTCGAGAAGCCTGAGCCAGAGGCATGAGTATCATGAGCACGGACGACTACAACTTTTGATACTCTTACATTTCCGGGATGATCTCTGAGCTGAAGTGAACTTGCCAATAATATATAAGACCCTGTTGTTCCTTGTTTGATATTTCATGCAGATGTAGGTTTCCTCTTGTTGTTGCATGTAATCCTCACCAGGGGAGGTGAATGATCATGTAAACTTATTTTTCATCACAGAGAAAGAAACTGTGCTTTGTGTTCAGTTCTCGTCAGAGTGAGCTAGCAGCTGAGCCTGACTCCGTTCTCGCTCAGCGCTCAGCCGTGGCGCTGTGAGCATACCCATCTGGCCTTGTGCTTTTCTGCTTAGGCAACCTTCGTCTTGTGGAGCTACTCCCTCCGTTTTTTAATATACTCCTAAGATGTTTTAACCTTTTCCCACATGCACATGTATACGTATGTATCTAGAGATGTTTTAGTTTGTATGTACACTCACTTTAGTGTGAATCTAGTCAACATGTGTAACACCTAAAACATCTTATATTTAAAAACGGAGAGAGTAAATCAGATCAAAACTTTAGCATCAGGTGAACCGGTTCTTCAACCAGAGAACACCAATTTTACTCTCTTGAGCACACGATGGATGTGACCAGATTTTCATCTATAATATCCGAGCTGATCAACCTCGTAATTTGCATGTAAATTGTCCAGGAGGTAGTTATCCGTCTACTTGCATTGTGTGTTTGTGAGATGTTGAGCGCTGGATGGCGACTCCATTTGCTCCACGCTTGCATCAGCTCTCCACAAGTCAAAACTCCGTACCTCGTTAGTCGGCTATTCAAAAGTTTTAAAATCTGTTGGCCCCACCAACGAGTCATCATAGTAACAAAAACAGTTTCTTCACCGAGAAGAACTACCTTCTGATCACAACACTACCTCCGTCTCTCTGTGACACCAAATAGGCAAATAGCCACCACCGCCACGCCACCGCGTGGACCGCCTCCGGAATCCGGACAACCCACCGGAGCAAGAACGGCTTGCCTCCAGGTCCTGCCAGATGTCACGCCGCGGCGGCGGCGACGGGTGGTGCCCGCCCATGGATCTAATGCGTTCGGAGGCGATGCAGCTGGTGCAGGTCATCATCCCTGCCGAGTCCGCGCACCTCACCGTCTCCAACCTCGGCGACCTCGGCCTCCTCCAGTTCAAAGACGTACGCACGCACTCACCTTTGCCTCTTGGCCCATTTTAATCTGTTGATCGCCGGTGGGGATGCGTAGGGTGGGCAATTAATCGCGTGCTACTGCTATGACACGGAGATGCCTTCAGCTAGCCTGTGTCACACACCTGCGCCTGGAGTTGACCGCGGCAAAGGTGGACAGCAAGGGGATGGGAGAAGATGCCCTGTCAGCAGTGGGGTAGGCTTGTAAGCGAGTTAAGTGAGCGAGAGAGGCCTGCGTGTCAGCTTGGGACCACCTGTCGGTCTCAGCGCATGAAACTAACCTGCAACGTAAATGGTCGACGCTGAAGTAGCCTGAATTTCCATCCCCTCTTCTCTGTTCTCTTCTCACTCCAAATCCTCTAGTTACCCCCAAATAGTGTGATCCAAATGCTTTGGGGCTTTTTTATGGTCAGTTCGTCACAGCCTGGCACTGTAGTAATAAGCCAAACACCGTGCCAAAAATAATTGAGGGATTAAAGTACGGTTGTTTAAGTTTTCTATTATTTGAGGTACTGAAGAAAGACCTTCGGATGAGCGTAACATGACCTTCACGAAACATCACTAGGATCGTACATGGCTCTCGAGTAAATAATAGCCTAACTGTAGGTCCTCATGATTATTGTGAACTATAAACATTTGGAATTTAGTTAATGATTTGAAGTTATTTTTGTATAGCTGCTGACATGCAACTGTATGTGTAGCTCTATTTCATAACATTATGTGATCTCAGGTGAAGGTAAAACCTTAAACCTGCTGACGTACGTGGTTTTGGTCTGTGTTAAGTCATGCATTTTTTCCCTTTCTGTGGAGTCCTGGAGAATCTAATATTTACCATTTGTTTCAGCTTAATGCCGACAAGAGCCCGTTCCAACGGGCTTATGCTGCCCAGGTACTCAACCTTTCTTACTGCTTTCTTGTTGCCGTCCATGTTATGTTATATACCATTGTATATCTGTCCAGCTTATTACGAGGAGCAGTTTCTTGAACACTTGGGAAGGGGCTAAATCCCGTAGAGTGTTTCTATCAGCTTTTGGCATTGATTGAATTTGGTGTGGCACTGTTGGTACTTTAAATTTGCCATTATTTTTACTTTATGCCGTAAAAAAACTACCTTGTTCTGATGAGACGATACCTATAAGGATCTGAATTATTCCTAACCTCAACTTTTTTCAAGGTAACTTCTAAACTCAAATTCAAACAAAATAATGCCTGGGTTATCGCTATTTACCTATGATGCACTGTGGGTTAATGCATGTCTTCATGATGTGAGTATGGAATCAAAGTACCCAGTTAATGCAATTATTTGGTTTTCAGCATCCTAAGTTATCCTGATTATATAGCTAATGCAAAGCGACTAAACCCGTATATTCTGCAATAAGGTTCTGTCATTGATTAAATTGCATATGGAACTGTTGATCGTTTCAGAAGGTTTTAGTTTACGTTGTGTTCTAAAATCATAAATATGTTTACTAGTGCCCATACACCTTGTGCAGATCAAGAGGTGTGGTGAAATGGCTCGCAAGTTGCGGTTTTTCAAGGAACAAATGTCGAAAGCTGCCATATTGACTTCTTCCGTGCAATTTTCAGAAATTCCTTTGGAAATTGCTGACCTGGAGGTATTTAGTTAATGAAATTATGCCCTCACTCATAATGTACAGATTGTAAGTATAGAATTTTCTTTTAACATTATCTACTAGCAGATAAAACTCGGGGAATTTGAAGCTGAGCTAACTGAAGTAAATGCAAATAATGGGAAGTTGCAGAGGACATACAATGAGCTGGTGGAGTACAATGTTCTTCTACAAAAGGTATGGCCCCATTAAAGAAGCATGCCATAATATATCTGATGCGATCCCCTTTTTCTCTTTTCGTGTATTGACGATAGGGCGATAGCATTATATAGCCGTGCATAATTGAAAGGAGCTGAATTCTGAAATATCCCTGAGGTGCAAGGTGTGAAAGAAACAATAAAAAAATGCCTCTAGAATATTTATGAACATGGTTTTTGCTACATGGTTGTACATGTATGTAAACATGTTTGACACTTTCAGATGAGGGATGGTCCCAAGTTTACTAGAACTAAGATACCTGGTAGTGTTGTTTCGCTGGTAGAGTTGTTGATTGAGAATCTTGGCCCTGAACCAATGCAGCACGAGTTCAGCCTTGGAGGCGGTTGCATCGTAGAGGCAGGAAGAGATTGGAAACTATAGCCGGGCTAACTTTCCTCTTGATTTATTGATCGATATGCCTTGACATTATATAGCCTGCTTAGAACTTGGGGTAGAAGCTGAACTAACAAACGTTGAGAAAAGAAACTAACTTGAAGATCATAAATATCTCAGATCTAAATTTTGCTAAAAAGATAAGTGGATAGCTAGGGATAGATATACCCTAAGGAGCTGCCGTGGCCTCTCCTGGGTGGCCTTCTTCCATTGGGAAAACTTATGACCCACGTAGCAATAGACATATTTGAGCACACTTTGAATCGATTCACAATTACATGCTGGAGTAAAATTTTGTGGTTATTCGACATGGACATCTCAGTACTAATCAGCTTATGGTTGTTGGACCACTCAGTACTTATCTAACTGCCTTTTATACTGAAAAGTGTAATGTTGAGGACTGTTATACGTTGTTTATTACTGATTCTGTTTACTTTCAGATTGGTCAGTTTTTCTATTCAGCTCAAAGAAGTGCGACACAGCAACAGGGAGAAATGGTGGCAGATGTGGAGAGTCCTTTACTGGAGCAGGTGTGGACCATTATTCTAGGAAAGCAATATCTTGAATCTCTTTCCTTGCCTTCATGCTTTTTCTTCAAGTTCTCATAATTTTTTGATTTCAGGAAATGGTGACGGATCCATCGAAACAAGTGAAGCTAGGTTTCCTGAGTGGTCTTGTGCCAAAGCACAAGGCTATGCCCTTTGAACGTATACTTTTCCGTGCGACCAGGGGCAATATGTTACTCCGACAAGAATCTGTTGATGAAACTGTAACTGATCCACAAACTGGAGAGAAGGTACTACTTTCCTTAGTCATCAAATCCTTTCCACAAATTTCGGAGTCAATTCTGAAGATTCAACATGATGCTTCCTTTGTTTTTATTGTTTGTGTTGAAGGGAGATAATTGAAAATTTACCTAACCAGTATTACTGTGAATCTGAAACAACCTATCCTGCAACTTGTGGGTTCAATTATTTGGGATCAGAGGGATTAGTATTTTCTGGGCAACGATGCTTAGTATTCAGCTGTTCGCTTAAATACACTTGGTATTGTTGTTATGTTTTCCAACTAGTTATGTAGTTCTGACATATTCTTTTTCCTTAATACTTTAATATATTGACAGGTCGTGAAAAATTCTTTTGTTATATTCTACTCCGGGGAGAGAGCAAAATCCAAGATTGTGAAAATTTGTGATGCTTTTGGTGCCAACCGTTATCCATTTCCAGAAGACCTTACTAAACAACTGCATACTATTCAGGAGGTCTGTGTTTATCCCCATGTTGTTCTTTAATCCAATCCGGCTAACTTAGCCGGTACTCCTTCCTCGGATCCGGTTAGACCTCACCGAATCCCCTTTGGTCTCTTCCCATACTTTGGCTTGATATAGTGCTAACCGAATCTCCAAGGGATCCGGCCCAAGTGACCCGGCTAACCTCGATCCGGCCAGCCCTTTACAATGCTCAACACCACATCTTTGCCCTACCCAGGGGCAGCCCCCCGACAGGCACCGAAGCAGGTCGTCGTCACGTCGAGGAGGTATCGCTGGATGCATTTTCAGCAAGCATCCTTCTCTTTTCCTTGATTTGATATTTACTTCCTTTTCAGAAAATAACTACTCCCTCCGTTTGTCGTTTTGGCCTCCATTCCGACCAGGTGAAAATCGTGAAAACGACATCTATACCCTCAATGTTCGATTTAATTACATCTGATACCCTCCCGCAGTCATGCCAGCGAACCGATCACTTGGATCTAAATTTTGAATCGTGCAGCCCAGGTCGCTCGCGCGCATCGCCGCCGTCGCCACCGTCGCAGCCCAGGTCCCTCGCGCGCGAGCACCTCCAGGCGCGCAACCGTGCTCGCGCGCGAGCACATCCAGGCGTGCTTCTTCCCCGCCTCGCCATCTCCCTTGCCCCACTCCTCGCCATCTCCAGCAGCACGCCAGGGATCCATCAGAGGTACTCTTCTGGTTCCCAATCTCCTCCCAGGTCCATCTCCTCTGGTTCCTGACCTCCTCGAACAGCAACAGCAGCAGAGGTGCTCCGGTTCCTGCATCTCCTCTGGTCCTCGTCGACTCGCTGTGATTCTCTGGTTCCTGATCTCCTCCCAGGTTCCTCCATCAGAGGTGCTCCTCTGGTTCCTGATCTCCTCCCAGGTCCATCTCCTCTGATTCCTGATCTCCTCGAACAGCAGCAGCAGAGGTGCTCCTCTGGTTCCTGATCTCCTCCCAGGTCCATCTCCTCTGATTCCTGATCTCCTCGAACAGCAGCAGCAGAGGTGCTCCTCTGGTTCCTGATCTCCTCCCAGGTCCATCTCCTCTGATTCCTGATCTCCTCGAACAGCAGCAGCAGAGGTGCTCTGGTTCCTGCATCTCCTCTGATCCTGTCGACAAGCTGTGATTCTCCTCCAGCCCTGCAACATTTGCTCCGCACATCAATATGGTAGTCCTGGACCTCAATTTTATACCACCAGTAGACGAAGAAGATGAATACATTTGGCATACAAAGGAGTAGCAGGGACATGTAGAAGAAACATTTGGCATACATAACATCAGTCTGCAACTAACATAATTGTGCCGCGTATTCATGTTACCTGAATCGTACTTCTTTAAAAGAGTATAACACCTTTAAATTGAGCAGACTGGAGTAATGCATTCATTACAAAGAGCAGAGGAGAAGCAAGCATTACTCCACGAATGCAAGGTCAGTACAGCTGCTTGTTTGGCAATAGACAAATGAAGAAGGAGCAATACACATCACAAGGAACAGAGTACTGTAAAAAGCTACTGCTGCTAGCACATGTTAATTTAAGCTACTCACAAAATTAAGCTACTGCTGCTGCAAGCAGTGCAAGCGAACACTACTCCTGCTAGCACAAAGGAGTATCTCTACACACAAGTTCTCAATGTTCTACACCTACTGCAAGTCTAAATGTTCTACACCTATTGAGTTTTCAGTTTAAATCACAGCAAAATTCAGTGAGTACTGTACTCGAACAACCACTAATCTACTGCAAGCAACAAGCACATAGAGCAATACAGAGAGCAGTGGACAGCAGTGTACACCAATTACTGGAAGCAATTAAGCTTGTTAAATTGCACAACTCCAGCATGCTCAAGAAAATCTCTCTACACAAAATAAAATCTCTTTTTACTGCACCAATTCATACTCCTATTGCACCAGATCGAGCAACCACAAGAGGAAGAGGAAAAGAGACAGGAAGCACCAGACCTGCCGCACGGAGCCGTGGCACCACGGTGGGGGCACCGTGAGGACGACGTCGACGCATTTCCTCTGCTCCATGGCGCCGTCTTCCAGCTGCTCCGGCCCGCCTTGTTCCCGCTGCCGATTCTCCAAATCAAGCAAGCAGGAGACGCAAGAGGAAAATCACCTGACGCACGGAGTCATGGCACTGTGGCCTGGCGAGGCAGTGCCTCTCCAAATCAAGCAAGCAGGAGACGCCCGGTGTCCCTCCCTCGTTCTTCCCGGACCAGCAACCACAAGGGGAGACACGAGAGGTGGCCCTCCTCCCACTCGCGCTCGTGGTGGTGCCCGCTCCAGACACGGCGAGGATGCCGAGCTCCTTGTCAGAGAGGCCCGAGAGGTCGCCGGAGACGTCGCCCCGCGAAGAGCGCGTAATCGCCCCCCGGCCCGCGCGCCCCGCGGTGACGTCGTAGACCTTGCCGCGGATGGCGACGTAGATCGGCTTGGACGGGTCGCAGCCGTCGTACGCCCGCAGCCGCCCTGCCGTCTCGATCTTGGAGACCTTGGAGATGGCTGGGTGGAGAAGAGGAAGTGCTCTGCGCCAGATCCATCGCCGGAGTACGCAGATCCAGCGCCCGAGCACGTAGATCGAGCGCCTCCGTCGCCGAGAAGCTCGTCGCCGGCGATAAAATTTCAGTCTTTGACCAACTGATTCGTGGCACACACCGTGTGAGATGTTCGAGAGAAAACGGTGGGGTGGGGGCGAAAGGGGGCTGTGGGGAGCGGTGGGGGCGTGGAGGCGGCGGGGCGGGCGGCCGGAGAGCGAGAGGGAGCGGGGCGGACGGCGAAGGCGACGGCGAGAGAGAGCGGAGAGCGAGAGGGAGCGGGGAGCGAGACGTGAGCGAGAGTGGTTCTGCGGGAGGGCAAAAATGGAAAACACAAACTATCCGTAACGTGTCGGGAGTTGGCCTACGAAACCCCAACGACTTATAATTCGAAACGGAGGGAGTATTTCTTTGTTTTGGTTCTGTAGTTACTAGAGTATGGAGCATGCCAGAAATAACTAAAATTGCTACCCTGAAAGGTGATACAGAATGTGCAAATGACGTTATTCGTTTTGTCTTTGCGTTGATGACCAATCCCTATGTTTTGTGACTTCAGGCTGGGCACGGTGCTCTGCTTTTGAACATTCTAGCGTAATACTGTGATGTTAACTGAACCATAGCCAGTTTCCTGGTTCCTCTGTTTGATTCATATATTTATGCTTTCTGTCAATATTCATAAATTTAAACATGTGCTAGAAGGAAAAAAATATATATCCCAGCAATCGAGCTTTCTGGTAGAGCAAGAATTCACTACATTTTCCAATCTATCTATGTAAAAGTAAGAATTTGTCTAGTCTCTTCTCTTACCCCTGCATTGAGTTGTTATTCTTGTTCTTTCGTAACTTCTACTATATAAGGACAAGAGATCATGCACTAGGATACCTGTTAGTTGAAAAGAACTTCTTAGGTTTTAATCTTGAACTAACTGTGACCATCCTCTGTTGAACTAGAGGTACGCAGCTTCATTTGCACATCCTGAAAAGGTGAATTTTATTTATTTGTTAAGTGAAACAGCTGTATGTATATTTCAACGAGGCACACCTCTGTGATGCATATGCTTCGACACTCCAGTTTCAAATGTCTACAGGGTTTCGTTAATAATAATGAGGGTTCATAGTTGCTTCTCTGCATAGTTTAGTTGTTCAATTGCATAATTTATCTTGCTAACCCTCCCTGTTTCTTTGATAGGTTTACTGGTTCAGCTCGTTGAAGTGTGGCCATCAGTTTTGTAGAGCCACTGATGGGAAGCGGTAGTGGTGCATGAACCTAGTGCCGAATGCGGCGCAAGAAGCTCAACAATTGCCTCTACATGCTCGCCTCCCTTGTCCCCAACATCACCAGGTAACATGTAGTCATAAAGTAACATGCTCGCCTCCCTTGGAACCTAATGCTCTTAAGGATAATTGTCTAAGCCTTGTTTTAAAGCTAGTGAGAATTACATGCAACATGTAGTCATAAAGTCTACTATCAAATTTTCTACTAGTTTATGTTTGTGGTCCACCAGCTCTATAGATTTAACGGTGGCATGATGTCTGCTTTAATTCAAATATATATATTTTTAGGAACCACAGTGCAACATTTTGGGAGCACGAGATCAGAGTTTCTAGATTTAGTCATTTGACAAACCTTATGTGTTTTCCTGATATTTGTTCCATAAAGGAGACAGAATCACGTCAAGTTCTAAAATTCAGCCAAGTACTTGCATTTGAAAAACTACCTCTCCCACAACATTTTATATGGATTGTTGTATGTTGAACATTTACATGGTTTGCCAGTATATCAACCCAGTTTGTTGCTACCTTTTATAGCCTTTTGATTAAGTTATCCGTATGGTTTTGTTTATTAGATGATGCTTGTCACAAGCAATGCAAGCCCTTGAAACCAACGAACAACTAGGGTCTGCATCAATGCTTAGCTGGACCAACGGATATCCACGTTGGCCCTAGCGACAACGAAAGTTGAAAATATTTTCTTTGCAAATAGGCGAGTTATTGTCATGCCAACTTTCCAAGTCTTTTACTCCAAAGACTTTGACTTCAGTGCTAATATAGTACTGCAGAAACTACTGCAATTGGCTCAACTACTCGACACATGGCTCCAAACACTTTTACATAAAAAAATTAACAAAACAAAAAACTCATGCATGCATGCGTTAGTTCTCCAGGCGATAATCTCAGGGAAACAAAAGCAAAGAACATGTGTAGTTTCTTCTACATCTTTTTTCATGTTCCTTGAAAAAACAAAGTAAGGTGCGGCTTAAAAGTACTTTCCTGGTCACCACGAGTGGTCCCAAGTTCTCAAGTTAGTCAGTTAACATCCAGTTCTTATCTGAGAGAGGACATTTTTTTAATGTGAAAGTCCATTGCTTTTTGTCCCTTGGCGTATATACTACCCAGTAAAAGCTGGGCTAACGTACAAGCTTCATTGCTGAATCCCTACTATATATAAAAGTTCGTCAGATTCACTCCCCGTCCAGCTATCCACGTCGCCCGTTAAATTTCGGCCGTCCGATCGCGCCCATCGACGGCCCTGAACGCTTTAAAAATCGTGCGCACTGTAGCACTTGAATTTTAGCCAATCAGAGGCCGCACACGATTTTTGGCGCAGTCAAAGTCGCACAAACAAACTCGCAACGCGAGAAATTAACCCGCGGTCCAACTTTTTACACAGCGCGGGGACCTAATTGCAATTCTGAAAAAATACGCGGACTTTTCTGTAAAATCGTCGGCACAATCCCCTCTTCCCCTCTTCTCTCTCGCGCGCGGCCGAGGCCGCCGCCGCCTCGCGCCTCCCCGGCCAAAACCGCGGCCACGGATGGCTCCGCCGCGCCTCCCTCCACCTCCTCGCCGTAGATCCGGTGCCGGAGCGCCGCATCCGCGCGGTAATCGCCGCCGCCGCGCCCGCGGGCTTCCGTCGCGTCCGGCCACCGTCGGCCACGCTCCGGTGACGTAGGCGAGGCGGCGCCGCCACGTACAGGTCGCTCGCGACGAGGCGCGTACGCCACGCTCAACCGCGCTGCCCGAATCGCGTAGCTTCGCCGCCGGCGAGCTAGCAGCCGCCGCGGCGGATCCGGCCGGTGGTGACGTCACCACCACGTCGCCTCGGGCCTGGGCTGGCCAGGAGGGCTACTTGCTGGGCTGGGCCAGCTGCAGAGCAGCTGGCTCGGCCTTTTTTTTTTCCTTCATGTTTTCTTTTTCTATATTCGAAAGGTTTTGTAAATTTCCAAATACAAATTCAAATCAGTTCAAACAAATCCCCACAAAATTCCCATAAATCAAAATCTACATTTCAGAAACTTTGGGTTTCCAAAAATACTTCAAGTCTTAAAAATTCCAAATAGTACATAAGGACTCATTGATACATTTCAAAAAAAAAACATTTCAAAATTAAAATTTATTAATTACAATAATGCAAAACATACATAAAAAATGCACAAGGAAAAAAACTTAATTTTCTTTCATAAGTTCGGAAATATAATTCAACAATTCACACAATTAAAATCTTTGAATTTATGAAATACAACAATGCACACCATGCATAAAAAAATGCACACAAAATTTATTCCCCAAAAAAAACATTCTCTTCCAAAATATTCATTTTTCTTACTACATTCCAACGCTGATTTAAATTCACAAGAAATACAAACTTCAATTTAATAATTAAATCTATGCAAACCTTATATATAAATAAAATGAAAAAAAAACCCTAAATAATTCTTCCTCCACGAAAAAAAAATTACTCACAGGTTCCAATTAGTTTCACAATACATTCCAAATAAGATTTGTTGCATTTTTCAACAACAGATATATTCATAGAAAATACAAATTCAATTCCCCTTGCTTAAAGAATAAATTTTAAAAATGCTCGCAATAATATATTCTCTCTCACTATGATGTCAAATAAAAAAAATTATGACAACATGGAACTATATTTCATCAATTCAATTTATTTAACATATCTAAAAAATAACAAAACTCCATTTTCTCCAACTATGTAGCTAAATTTCTAAATACTTTATTACATGAATATTTGGAAGAAATACAAATCAACTTCCTCTAATTACGAATTGAACTTAAATTGAATTTAATAACTGCTTACAAAATGTAAGGTAGCATTGTTAGTATCTGAACTGATCATCAGTAATTTTTCCCCATTTCCCGCCACATTTTCGGACTGTATTTCTAGACCTTAAATTTAGTGTCAATTTCCCGACATCCTCTACGTGCATAACAGTATTATATATTTTTAGCGACTTTTTTCTTAATTTTCATCTGCATTTCTCCAGCGTTATTTCTTTATTATAAATTCAATGTTAATTACCCGACCTCTTCGACAGTAACTTCTAACTGATACTATTTAATTATAGCATACGAATCAATAGGAAGGGTTTGCCATACGACCAAAATTCAA
Source organism: Poa pratensis (assembly GCA_947311845.1). NCBI lineage: Eukaryota > Viridiplantae > Streptophyta > Magnoliopsida > Poales > Poaceae > Poa > Poa pratensis. The sequence goes on along the minus strand of CAMZMU010000091.1, from coordinate 33,177,949 downwards.
ATTTAAAAAATCAAAATTTCGAATGCCTTTGAAATCTGAGGATTCAATAACCGTCAATATCACAAATTATCAGATTTTTCACACAAGAAACATTCTAAAATTCAAAAACAAAAATATACCACACCTTTCATTCTATAATTCAAAATAACAGTTGGGAAAAAATTAAAATTTAAACAATTTGTGACTTCCAAACTACAATCAGAATAATAAAAACAATATACCAACAATTATAAAAATATGGTAAAATTCAAAAAAAATTATACCTTCCAAACTACAATTCAAAAGAACAACTATAAAAAAATGCTACAACTCAAAAAAAAAACATACTTCCAAATCTACATTTCAAAACACTCTAAAATATATCTCACAAATTGCATTCACCCTAATTATGAAGTTGGAACAAATTTTATGTTAAACTTCAAATATATCCAAACATCCCAAATTTCCAAATATCTGGAAATACTCGATATAACAAAGTGCTTCTTACACAATAAAATATATCATAATTCTCACAAATAAATACATGCGACACATTTGGAAAATTCAATTTGCTAAAAAACGAAAAAAAAATCCTCTAAAATATATATATCTCACATATTGCATTCTCTCTATTTATGAAGTTCAAATAAATATTTATGTCATTTCACCCCTGTAGATTAAAGATTTTTTGTAAAAAATCCAAATGAATTTCCTCTAATTATAAATTGACTTCAACAAACGATCATGTACTTCATATTCTCCAATTATAAAATTCAAACAAAAAATACGACAAAATACAAACATATAGAACCATTTCAACTATTCCATAACATTTCCACATAAAAAAACAAAACACTTTTAAAATCACAACCGAAGCATTTTTCAATTTCAATAATTTCCAAACTTAAACAACTTTACAACATCACCATTTTCAAATTGAAATTCAAAAACACACGCGCGGCATTGCCGCGCTCAAATGCCTAGTAAAGTCTAAAGATGGTCCTTTCACTTCCTGAAGAAGTTTCAACTACATGCTGTGAAGTGCGAACCTTCTCTGTCTGTGTCCCTAAATAATTTATAATCAAGTACAATCCATTATTCATCTATCATTGTCGCAATAATCACTACATGCACTTTATAATCTAATATTTGTGCAAACTCACCGTCACGAACAGCTAAGGAAAGACCAACGTGTGGGATAGACATCAAACGTTAAACCTTGTTTAATGACCCTTAAATTTGGCTGTTTCGTAAACAAAGCTAAATCTAGTTAAAGTTGTCAATAACACGACAAAGTTTTAACCTGCTTTCAGTAGTAAAGCAAACTGATCCAGTGCCCGGGAGGCGGCGTATCCCTCCAGTCGATGTAGATCGTCGGATATGCGCGTGGACATGCATGGATGGTGAGGCATGTGTGTTGTGTACCGCTGACACCCGTACCCATTGGGTCTAGGTAGAGCTTAACCAAACCCGCACCCGCGTACTCGTATCTTAACCACACCCACACCCGCGTCTGGTTACAAATTATGTACCATACCCGCACCCGCGTGGGTATTTAAAACCCGCGGATAAGACCACCAAATCATTCATCCACAATGTATAAAAAAACCATCGACATGTATGCTCGTTAATCCACTGATACGGCAAATGGCAGGTCTATGTATGAAAAGAAACAATAAAACAACACAATGTATATGAAAATGAACAACAAAAAAACTCATTCATCCATGCGGAGCTCGCCTCCGCCAGTGTCCATGGCGAGCGGCCGCGGGTGTGGCCGAGCCGGTTACCGTGTCCAAGGGAGTGTGTACGGAGAGGACGGGACGATGGACTAGCGGAGGCCGGTGACTGTCTGGTTGGGGGAAGAGCAGGGCTGTGACGAGGAGCCGGGAGGAAGATTTCCATATCGATCTATAAAAATAGTGGAGACTGGAGAGGAAACGACGTGGGCAAAAGTTAAGTGGCCGTACGTACGGGGAAAAACGAGAATTACGTAACTGGTTAGTATTTTGAGATTTTTTTCCTTAAAATAACCATTTGTACCGCATATCTACATGTCAAAAAACAAAAATAGATGGGTATGTGAGTATGTGGGCATGGGTACTAATTTACCATACCCACACCCACAATACCCACTGGGTACACACTTTTAACCATTTACTTACCCATGTGTATTTTTTTACCAAACTCTTAATCTAATGGGTAAATACTCACTGGGTATGCGGATAATGGTACCATTGCCATCGGTAGTGTTGTGAAGTACAGTAAATAAAATCTCATTGACAGCTACTTTTGTAAGGTCAGAGATTTTACGTGCGGATCAAAACCACCTGCCACGCAAAGTATAGAATCTTTAATGATGGCATGTGTTAGTGAATAAAATCTTCCATCTTTGATTAATTCACCAACTCCATCGGAGGGGAATAGATTACCTCCAAAGAAGTGGCATGCATGATTCTTACTTCCAGTAATTAACTATCGGTCTGTCTAATGCTCAGCTAGCTGACGTCATTCTTGTATTTCTAGAGTGATTTTTTCTAATCTCGGTCGATGTGTTGTTGGTACTGATTTTACGAAGCAGCATGGACCTTAACTCGCATGTGTTGGGCTGCTGGGCTGATATGTATCACCGCAGCCCATTTTTCTTTTCTTTAACTTGATACGGCTGTAGCTTGCTGCCCTCTCTAAAAAAAATGGACGTAGCATGTGTGATGGCTTTACTTGTTCTTTTCCTTCAGCTTCTTACTCAAGTATTTCCATGGTAAGCCTACGGGCGTTTTGGGGCCTATGGTCTAATCTCCTAGTTTTTTCAGTAACACGTAAAAAAAATCCAACAATAATACACAAAAAAATGTAAAATAGAAAATAAAAACTAGTTTATGTTACAAGATCATAGTTGCAACTCACGACACAACTCAAACACTTAATCACATTTTTTCTCTCATTTGCACCCGACTTACAACTGAACAAAATCTTAGTTGAAACGACTTACAACTAGAAATTTTTATCGGACTTGCAACTGTAAAAAAAAATCAATTGCCATTCGATTTGCAACTGGAAAAAAAATTCAGTTGCACCCTGACGTGCAACTCGAAATTATCAGACAATCATACTGTGACTGGAAAAAAAATCAGTTGCAGTCCGACTTGCAACTGAAAATTCTCGGTTACAACCGAACAAGAAATTGAAAAAAACTCAGTTGCCACTGGAAAATGTCGGTTGCAACCAGACTTGCAAATTGAAAAAACAAATCTCAGTTGCAACCCGACTTGCAACTAGAAAAAAATCTCAGTTGCAACCAGACTTGCAACTGGAAAAAACAAATATCAGTTGTAACCTGACTTGCAACTGGGGAAAAAAAAAACTCAGTTGCAACCACACTTGCAACTAGAAAAAAAATCTCAGTTGCAACCCGACTTGCAACTGGAAAAAAAATCTCAGTTGCAACCCGCCTTACAACTGGAAAAAACAAATTTCAGTTGCAACCCGACTTGCAACTGGAAAAAAACAAATCTCAGTTGCAACCAGACTTGCAATTGGAAAAAGCAAATCTCAGTTGCAACCAAACTTGCAACTAGAAAAAACAAATCTCAATTGCAACCCGACTTGTAACTGGGAAAAATCAATCTCAGTTGTAACCGGAATTACAACTGGAAAACACAAATCTCAGTTGCAACCCGACTTGCAACAGGAAAAAAATCTCAGTTCCAACCCGACTTGCAACTGGCATTTTTTTTAGTTACAACCTCACTTGCAACTAGAAAACAATCGGTTACAACTAAAGAAATCTCTCAAAGAAAATAGATTAGCCAGCGAAAAGCGTGGTAATTCATTCATTTCAACCAGAAGGAAGGATCTGTCCAGATTCAAAGAAATTTCAGTTGCAATCCAACTTGCAACTATAAAAATCTCAGATACAACCTGACTTGCACCTCAATCTCAGTTGCAACTCGACTTGCGACCGAAAAACGGGCATATAGAAAATTCTTGCAATTGCATCACGAAAAATTGTCAAGAAAAAATCAAGAGATACGACACAAGGAAGGCATACTCAACCCCACATGGATTTAGTAGGGGCAATATGAAAAATATAATGAAAAGAAAAAGGAAATAAGTACAAGAAAATAAAAACCAATACAAAATAAAAATATACAAGAGTACGTTGCTCCCAAAAAAAAAGCAAAACAACGGAACACATATATGGAAAACAAAAGGTCCACACGTGTGCATAGGGCCCAACTATGTAGATAAAAAAGAAAAAGAAAAAAGCCCATCGTTTGTAACTGTGTAGAGACGGTAGAGAAAAAAAAAGCACATAGGACGTACATACGCTCGTATAGGTAGCTAGCGATCGATGAGACAAAACGTACAAATATCAAGAACACGTCGGATGGTTAAAAACTTGACTGAGCATTAAGTTAATTCTCTGTTAGCTGAGAATTAGCAAAACCGATTAACTATAAGTCCCGATAGCTATGGCCACTGCTCACGGGTAGAAAACTAGTGTCATGCATGTTTTACTGATTTGAAGCAGAAGACTTGCGCGGTGCGGTGTCGTCATGCATGTTTGTCTGGTTCATGGAAAAAAGTTTGGTCCTCACTAACCACGTGTTACTGTGTGGCTGCTTATTACAGGTGATGTGACAACTACTTGTAAATTACCTGTGGCGATTACGGCACAACCCCGGCCACTTCACAATCAACCACGAAATTCAACCAAAACCCCAAAAATATAGATCGAGCGAATGCCAAGAACATGACCCCATGGTGGCCAACCTCTTTGTAACCTGGCTCTGGCCTAGGAGACCAAACAACATTTGTAAACTAGACAACGACCACCGGACTGTCACAAGGCTACACCTCTATATTAGTTGTTGAACTGGATATTTCTAGAGTTCTATATACATCTGATTAAACGACAATTAATATGAATCGGATGGAGTACCGAAGATGAGCAATCATGCACCAAACAACGGATCAACTATTTTCCTTCTCCTTTGCACACTTCTTGTCCAAATTTTATATAAGCTTCTTATATAAGGCTTCTTGAATGTGGAAACTCAAAATGGAGGCCGAGTTACATGTAGCACTTTATTTTCAAAAAAATAAATTAAATTTCAAAGTTTCAAAAAAAAGGGAAAAAATCTAAAAGAAATCTAGATGTAGCCAAGAATGTATACTAAAAGTGTGAAAAATCTCAATACGAACTACTTTGTATTGCAAGCTACAGAAAAATAACAAAAGAGTGGATACACAAAAAATTTATAGTTTTGAAATGTGCACATTTCAAAACTATAAAATTTGTCATATTTTGACATTTATGAGCAGCCTAGAATATAAAGAATTTCACATTGAGAATTTACATGCTTTTAGGATACATCATTGAATACAACCAAACTTTTTTAATCTTTTTTAGAACTTTTAAATATGATTTTTGAATTTTTGAAAAAAGGGCTACATGTAGCAACGATCACATAATTAAAACCATCTATAAAACTAACGAGGAGCTATTTCTACCCACTTCCATACTTATTTTATTTGATTTTTTGTTTTCATGTAACTAATTGATTCTTATAGTTTTCTTGAAAGTTTGAAACACCGAGCATAATATTAGATGCGTGAAAACTAACACCACAATTATATGCACACAAGTAAACATTGCATATTGAAGACTGGTGTCATGAAGTATCAAGATTGATAAAGATTATCACATCCGTCTTGCTATTGATGAAACATCACCTCCCACCTAAAAAACTAAATCGACATTTATAAGATTGCTTGAGGTTTTTTAGAAAGAATAGTTTTAGAACCAAAGATTTTCTTAATGCAAGAGCGTAAGAGGATAGTTCAAGTTTGGGATTTATTTCTAGGACAGTTTAATTTGGGGATGAAAATACACGGGAATTTCTTAAGGCTGACTCGGCCAGAATGAAGACCTTTTTCTTTAGAGTGAGGAGAATGAAGAACAATTCTAGTATTCTCAAAAATAAAAGGAGAACAACAATTCTAGGCCCATGAGAAAGACCCGGCCCATGCACCGTAGTTCTTCTTCTTTCTCGCTCGTGTTCGCATAGGCCCGTCAGAACACGCAAGAAGCAACAGATTTTAAGAAGTTTTCTCCTTCCTCCTCTCTCCGAATATTTCGTTCTCCTCACCTGCCACCGGAAAGGGTAAGCAACGAGACGCGAATCAGCGGCGGCGATGGCTCTCCCGGTGTCGACCACCACCTTCTCCCGCTTCCTATCGTCCCGCCGCATCCAGCCCACGGACGTCACCGCCCTCGCCACCTGGGGCGTCGCCGCCGGCTGCGCCGCCTTCTACCTCGTCCAGGTTGGTGTTAAAACTGTCAATCGACGACGACTCGTATCCATTCCCCTATACACCCATACGTTTGTACCGTCGATATGTTTGTTCTCGTGGCCGTTGCTCGATCCGTCGATATGTTTGTTTTGCCGGTATTAGGGTTTGATTTCTGTAGATCCGATCTGCCATGATTAGGTGCTTGTTGTTGGTATAGATCCGTCGCTTGCTGGATCGGTTTTCTGGCTCCGCGAGGGCGAACATGGCGTGATCTGAGAGGGATCATTAAAAGTTTATCACGTTAGTCAAATTTGGATCTAATAGTACTCCATTGGAAGGAGAAGACAAAATGATTATGTGATGGTAACAGTTTCTTCTTGCCAACAGCTATGTTTAAGGTGCCTTAGCGATAGGAACATGCTGCAATAAATAGGTCAGGAGAATGTTAAAGTAGCTATGGTCACATCTGCATCATGCAAACATGGTATTTGACCAAAAGATCAAGATGCAATGCCTTTGGTTAATCAAAACACAAACTTCTAATGGTTAAAACACTTGAAATAGTGCAACATAAACTGGATGCAACATGTTATTTGAATTTCGCAAACATTTGATGGTACTAGGTTGGTAACAGTATTTTTCTTTGCTTCCCTCCTTGTTATTTTTCTTTAGCGTTTGCTGTATCTGTTGTTCCACATAGCAAAGATGTACATTGTCAGTATGGTCCTGGAAATTCTCTATCCACTTTGTTTTAATCTTTCCATTAGAAACGTGATCAATATAGAACCTCTTTTTAGAGAGGCACTATCTATTATGCTCATCCTAAATACCGCGAAATCACCCCTTACACATTTCATACTTTATCACTCGATAGTGGAAATGTTTCCTTTTGTGTAAGATGACATCAATCTTTTTGGTGTGTGGAATTTTGAAATGCATTTGTCAGGTCTTTCTGATACATATTATGTATGCTTATCATCTCTGGTTATTACATCCTGCTAAGAACTTTGGTATCTAAATCTTTCCCGACATCCTATTTATTATGTTTCATAGGATTTAGTTCCCAGCTTTAAAGTCAAACACTTGAAATTTTCTTTTGCTGAAACTGGATCCTTCCTAGTTCCTACTTGTGGTGAACAAGCATTCCGTCCTGCCATGCTTAACATCTAATGGTTCAGCGAATTTTGGTTAACATCCAATATGCTAATTTTACAATTAGCACGCCTTATCCACTCAACTTCCCCCCTTACATTTTGAGCCTGCACAGGAGCTCTTCTTCATCCTTGAAACCTACAGCCAAGATTTGGGTGAACATCTATTCCGAGTTTTACTCTGTTTCACTCATGTCTTGAGGTGTAATCAGTTGTGTAGTTTATTTGCTCTTCTCAAAGCTATAATCTTGCTGTTAATTTATTTTTTTCTGTTTTTTTGTCAAGGCACACAATGTTTAGTTGGTCTCCACTATACTAAGTCACTTTTGATTTCTTTTTCAGCCATTCGACTACATTAAGAAAACTTTCTTCGAGAAGCCTGAGCCAGAGGCATGAGTATCATGAGCACGGACGACTACAACTTTTGATACTCTTACATTTCCGGGATGATCTCTGAGCTGAAGTGAACTTGCCAATAATATATAAGACCCTGTTGTTCCTTGTTTGATATTTCATGCAGATGTAGGTTTCCTCTTGTTGTTGCATGTAATCCTCACCAGGGGAGGTGAATGATCATGTAAACTTATTTTTCATCACAGAGAAAGAAACTGTGCTTTGTGTTCAGTTCTCGTCAGAGTGAGCTAGCAGCTGAGCCTGACTCCGTTCTCGCTCAGCGCTCAGCCGTGGCGCTGTGAGCATACCCATCTGGCCTTGTGCTTTTCTGCTTAGGCAACCTTCGTCTTGTGGAGCTACTCCCTCCGTTTTTTAATATACTCCTAAGATGTTTTAACCTTTTCCCACATGCACATGTATACGTATGTATCTAGAGATGTTTTAGTTTGTATGTACACTCACTTTAGTGTGAATCTAGTCAACATGTGTAACACCTAAAACATCTTATATTTAAAAACGGAGAGAGTAAATCAGATCAAAACTTTAGCATCAGGTGAACCGGTTCTTCAACCAGAGAACACCAATTTTACTCTCTTGAGCACACGATGGATGTGACCAGATTTTCATCTATAATATCCGAGCTGATCAACCTCGTAATTTGCATGTAAATTGTCCAGGAGGTAGTTATCCGTCTACTTGCATTGTGTGTTTGTGAGATGTTGAGCGCTGGATGGCGACTCCATTTGCTCCACGCTTGCATCAGCTCTCCACAAGTCAAAACTCCGTACCTCGTTAGTCGGCTATTCAAAAGTTTTAAAATCTGTTGGCCCCACCAACGAGTCATCATAGTAACAAAAACAGTTTCTTCACCGAGAAGAACTACCTTCTGATCACAACACTACCTCCGTCTCTCTGTGACACCAAATAGGCAAATAGCCACCACCGCCACGCCACCGCGTGGACCGCCTCCGGAATCCGGACAACCCACCGGAGCAAGAACGGCTTGCCTCCAGGTCCTGCCAGATGTCACGCCGCGGCGGCGGCGACGGGTGGTGCCCGCCCATGGATCTAATGCGTTCGGAGGCGATGCAGCTGGTGCAGGTCATCATCCCTGCCGAGTCCGCGCACCTCACCGTCTCCAACCTCGGCGACCTCGGCCTCCTCCAGTTCAAAGACGTACGCACGCACTCACCTTTGCCTCTTGGCCCATTTTAATCTGTTGATCGCCGGTGGGGATGCGTAGGGTGGGCAATTAATCGCGTGCTACTGCTATGACACGGAGATGCCTTCAGCTAGCCTGTGTCACACACCTGCGCCTGGAGTTGACCGCGGCAAAGGTGGACAGCAAGGGGATGGGAGAAGATGCCCTGTCAGCAGTGGGGTAGGCTTGTAAGCGAGTTAAGTGAGCGAGAGAGGCCTGCGTGTCAGCTTGGGACCACCTGTCGGTCTCAGCGCATGAAACTAACCTGCAACGTAAATGGTCGACGCTGAAGTAGCCTGAATTTCCATCCCCTCTTCTCTGTTCTCTTCTCACTCCAAATCCTCTAGTTACCCCCAAATAGTGTGATCCAAATGCTTTGGGGCTTTTTTATGGTCAGTTCGTCACAGCCTGGCACTGTAGTAATAAGCCAAACACCGTGCCAAAAATAATTGAGGGATTAAAGTACGGTTGTTTAAGTTTTCTATTATTTGAGGTACTGAAGAAAGACCTTCGGATGAGCGTAACATGACCTTCACGAAACATCACTAGGATCGTACATGGCTCTCGAGTAAATAATAGCCTAACTGTAGGTCCTCATGATTATTGTGAACTATAAACATTTGGAATTTAGTTAATGATTTGAAGTTATTTTTGTATAGCTGCTGACATGCAACTGTATGTGTAGCTCTATTTCATAACATTATGTGATCTCAGGTGAAGGTAAAACCTTTTTTTTTTTTTGCGGTGAGGTGAAGGTAAAACCTTAAACCTGCTGACGTACGTGGTTTTGGTCTGTGTTAAGTCATGCATTTTTTCCCTTTCTGTGGAGTCCTGGAGAATCTAATATTTACCATTTGTTTCAGCTTAATGCCGACAAGAGCCCGTTCCAACGGGCTTATGCTGCCCAGGTACTCAACCTTTCTTACTGCTTTCTTGTTGCCGTCCATGTTATGTTATATACCATTGTATATCTGTCCAGCTTATTACGAGGAGCAGTTTCTTGAACACTTGGGAAGGGGCTAAATCCCGTAGAGTGTTTCTATCAGCTTTTGGCATTGATTGAATTTGGTGTGGCACTGTTGGTACTTTAAATTTGCCATTATTTTTACTTTATGCCGTAAAAAAACTACCTTGTTCTGATGAGACGATACCTATAAGGATCTGAATTATTCCTAACCTCAACTTTTTTCAAGGTAACTTCTAAACTCAAATTCAAACAAAATAATGCCTGGGTTATCGCTATTTACCTATGATGCACTGTGGGTTAATGCATGTCTTCATGATGTGAGTATGGAATCAAAGTACCCAGTTAATGCAATTATTTGGTTTTCAGCATCCTAAGTTATCCTGATTATATAGCTAATGCAAAGCGACTAAACCCGTATATTCTGCAATAAGGTTCTGTCATTGATTAAATTGCATATGGAACTGTTGATCGTTTCAGAAGCTTTTAGTTTACGTTGTGTTCTAAAATCATAAATATGTTTACTAGTGCCCATACACCTTGTGCAGATCAAGAGGTGTGGTGAAATGGCTCGCAAGTTGCGGTTTTTCAAGGAACAAATGTCGAAAGCTGCCATATTGACTTCTTCCGTGCAATTTTCAGAAATTCCTTTGGAAATTGCTGACCTGGAGGTATTTAGTTAATGAAATTATGCCCTCACTCATAATGTACAGATTGTAAGTATAGAATTTTCTTTTAACATTATCTACTAGCAGATAAAACTCGGGGAATTTGAAGCTGAGCTAACTGAAGTAAATGCAAATAATGGGAAGTTGCAGAGGACATACAATGAGCTGGTGGAGTACAATGTTCTTCTACAAAAGGTATGGCCCCATTAAAGAAGCATGCCATAATATATCTGATGCGATCCCCTTTTTCTCTTTTCGTGTATTGACGATAGGGCGATAGCATTATATAGCCGTGCATAATTGAAAGGAGCTGAATTCTGAAATATCCCTGAGGTGCAAGGTGTGAAAGAAACAATAAAAAAATGCCTCTAGAATATTTATGAACATGGTTTTTGCTACATGGTTGTACATGTATGTAAACATGTTTGACACTTTCAGATGAGGGATGGTCCCAAGTTTACTAGAACTAAGATACCTGGTAGTGTTGTTTCGCTGGTAGAGTTGTTGATTGAGAATCTTGGCCCTGAACCAATGCAGCACGAGTTCAGCCTTGGAGGCGGTTGCATCGTAGAGGCAGGAAGAGATTGGAAACTATAGCCGGGCTAACTTTCCTCTTGATTTATTGATCGATATGCCTTGACATTATATAGCCTGCTTAGAACTTGGGGTAGAAGCTGAACTAACAAACGTTGAGAAAAGAAACTAACTTGAAGATCATAAATATCTCAGATCTAAATTTTGCTAAAAAGATAAGTGGATAGCTAGGGATAGATATACCCTAAGGAGCTGCCGTGGCCTCTCCTGGGTGGCCTTCTTCCATTGGGAAAACTTATGACCCACGTAGCAATAGACATATTTGAGCACACTTTGAATCGATTCACAATTACATGCTGGAGTAAAATTTTGTGGTTATTCGACATGGACATCTCAGTACTAATCAGCTTATGGTTGTTGGACCACTCAGTACTTATCTAACTGCCTTTTATACTGAAAAGTGTAATGTTGAGGACTGTTATACGTTGTTTATTACTGATTCTGTTTACTTTCAGATTGGTCAGTTTTTCTATTCAGCTCAAAGAAGTGCGACACAGCAACAGGGAGAAATGGTGGCAGATGTGGAGAGTCCTTTACTGGAGCAGGTGTGGACCATTATTCTAGGAAAGCAATATCTTGAATCTCTTTCCTTGCCTTCATGCTTTTTCTTCAAGTTCTCATAATTTTTTGATTTCAGGAAATGGTGACGGATCCATCGAAACAAGTGAAGCTAGGTTTCCTGAGTGGTCTTGTGCCAAAGCACAAGGCTATGCCCTTTGAACGTATACTTTTCCGTGCGACCAGGGGCAATATGTTACTCCGACAAGAATCTGTTGATGAAACTGTAACTGATCCACAAACTGGAGAGAAGGTACTACTTTCCTTAGTCATCAAATCCTTTCCACAAATTTCGGAGTCAATTCTGAAGATTCAACATGATGCTTCCTTTGTTTTTATTGTTTGTGTTGAAGGGAGATAATTGAAAATTTACCTAACCAGTATTACTGTGAATCTGAAACAACCTATCCTGCAACTTGTGGGTTCAATTATTTGGGATCAGAGGGATTAGTATTTTCTGGGCAACGATGCTTAGTATTCAGCTGTTCGCTTAAATACACTTGGTATTGTTGTTATGTTTTCCAACTAGTTATGTAGTTCTGACATATTCTTTTTCCTTAATACTTTAATATATTGACAGGTCGTGAAAAATTCTTTTGTTATATTCTACTCCGGGGAGAGAGCAAAATCCAAGATTGTGAAAATTTGTGATGCTTTTGGTGCCAACCGTTATCCATTTCCAGAAGACCTTACTAAACAACTGCATACTATTCAGGAGGTCTGTGTTTATCCCCATGTTGTTCTTTAATCCATGAGAGCAGTTTTTTCTTAACACAGACTCAGTTACACCCCCTATCTGGGCTGTTCATAGGTGCATCAAGATCTGTGCTAGCTCTTTTTTCCTCCCAAACAACTTCTCCGTTTTATATCTCTCAAACCCTGAAATAAATGGACTTGAAACTTCGCAGTTCACTGAAACATTTGTGATAGAATGTGGTAAAAACAGTTCAGGATTTTCTCACATAAAAAATATATATATTTATATAATGCTTTTCTGTATTTTGAATATTTTAAAAATTAGGTTGCACAAAAAATTCCGAACTAATTTTTTTTTTTACATTCAAGCTGTATATTTTTAGTTACCAGTAAACTTTAAATTCATATGTTGTATTGTTTGGGAGATACAAAAGAAAAACTCGAAAAAGTGTGGGGGTGTAGGTGTCATGGACTCATGGCGTTCAATCAAAACTTCCCCTTAATCCATCTTTCTTCTCTTTTTTTTTTGTTTATTAGTTCTCTTAAATAGACTGCTGAGACATCCGCAAGTGGTTGGTTTTGTACATATATATGTACGCGATGTGGTTGTGCATATACTGTACATTTGACATTGAGATATCATGTAATAAACAACACACCATCCTAGATGTCACATTTTTTATAATTAAACCCACTATTACATAGGTATTAAATCCAAAGTGACATGTTTCTGTAAACTTGAAGGAGTATTTTTGCCCCTTCTGTTTTTATCTTTCATTTTGGATGATGTAGGTGGTGTTGTTGAAATTTATTACTTTCTGTCTCAGTTTTGTGCATTTTCATAAGTACTGAATTATAATCCAAGACTCTTTTGAAAAAAGTTACTATGTTTTGTGGTACTAAGTTTACTTAATTACTATTATCTGTTATGATACACTTACAACTCTTTAGGTATCTGGAAAAGTGTCAGAGTTGAAGGCAACTATCGAAATGGGTTTAGCTCATCGTGACAGCATACTTAAAAATATAGCCTCTGAGTTTGAACAATGGAACAACCTGGTAAGTATGTAATATTTATTATCATACAAATCAGAAGTAAGTGCTTTTTAACTACCATTGATAAATATATTTTTAATTTCCTTGCATTCAAGTTTAATTCTGATTGAAATACAAATGCTTCAGTTGAAGAAGGAAAAAGCTATTTACCACACGTTAAACATGTTCAGTCTTGATGTGACAAAGAAATGCTTAGTTGCTGAGGGGTGGAGTCCAGTTTTTGCTACAAGTGAGGTATCCATATGTACTCTCATCCTTCCTGTCATTGGTCAATGATGTTTTCTGCGTGATTTCTGGTTTCCATTGCTCTTCTTTTGTCCATAAGGTTTAGAGTTTATTTTACCCATTGCAGGTCCAATACGCACTTCACCGTGCTACTACTGATAGCAACTCTCAAGTTGGTTCCATTTTCCAAATTCTAAACACACAAGAATCTCCTCCAACGTATTTCCAGACAAATAAATTTACTTCTTCCTTCCAGGACATTGTGGATGCATATGGGTAAGTTCTAAAACTAAAAAACATTAATGGAGTGGACTGGGTAGAAGCACCGCATGCATGACATCAACAAGATTCTTTTGGTTTTGAATTTTCCGAAACATCATATCTCAAACCATGTACCGAAAACTTTTATCTCGAGAACTTTTTAATTAGTGTAGTTGCCAGATTATATTCAGTTGGTTACCATGTTACTAAACTTTACTACTTTTATGGTGTGCTACCTGTTGTCGAATTTGGGATTAATCAGTAGTGGAGAATCGCCAGAGAGGAAGAGAGAGGAACAGACGATTCTGGAAGAGAGAGTACATCTTCTCTGTTCATCTACACACAGTATATACAACATTCAGTTTACACTTTAGACCCTGCCTACCTTCACTATTACGCATAAGGACTACCAACACTCCCCCTCAAGATGGGGCGAAAATATTTATAAGCCCCATCTTGTCACATATTTTCAAGAAAGACGTAACACTAACACCTTTTGTTAAAACATCTGCAAGTTGATCTCCAGATTTAACAAAGTTAACTTGCAGTGTTCCCTCCTCTAGTTTCTCTCTAATGAAGTGCCTATCAATTTCAATGTGTTTTGTCCTATCATGTTGCACTGGATTATTCACAATATTTATAGTGGCTGGTTATCACAGTAGAGCTTAAGGGGTTCCCCTTTATACATTTGAAGTTCAGTAAGTAGCAACCGTAGCCACATTAGCTCGCATAATCCAGCTGCCATCGACCGCAATTCTGCTTCTGCCGTAGATCTAGCCACTACGGTCTGTTTTTTGCTCCTCCAACTTACCAAATTACCACCTACAAACACGCAGTAGCCCGAAGTAGACCTTCTATCATCAAAATACCCAGCCCAATCAGCATCTGTATAACCTTCTATCCTTAGATGTCCACAATATGAAAATAGAACTCCTTTCCCAGGACAACCCTTAAGATATTGTAAAATTCTTTTTGCTGCATCTAGGTGGGTGGACCGAGGGTCATGCATGTATCTACTCACAATACTGACCGCATATACAATATCAGGTCTAGTGTGTGATAAATAGATTAGCTTCCCAACTAGTCGCTGGTATTGCCCCTTGTCAACAGGATCACCAGATTCGGCCATAATGCGGTGATTTGCTCAATCGGTGTGGTAGCAGGTCTACATTCCATCATTCCAGTTTCAGCAAGTAAGTCAAGGACATATTTTCTTTGTGAGAGATATATACCTTGTGACCCATATGCTACTTCAATTCCTAGGAAGTAGTGAAGGCGTCCGAGATCTTTGACTTCAAATGACTTAGCCAACCTTTTCTTCAAGCTCTTTATCTCATCATCATCATTCCCTGTAATCACAATATCATCCACATAAACCACAAGTATTGTAACTCTGTTATGACAACACCTAAAAAATAGAGTGTGATCTGAATTGCTTTGTTGATATCCAAGAGAACAAATTTCCTTGCGGAACCTTCCAAACCAAGCTCTCGGTGATTGTTTCAACCCATAGAGTGACTTTTTTAGTTTACATACTTTACCCTTGTTTCTTTGCTATTAAATCCAGGTGGAATTTCCATATATACTTCCTCTTGCAGGTCACCATGCAAAAAAGCGTTTTTAACATCCATCTGAAAGAGTTTCCATCTATTATTCGCTGCAATTGAGATTAATGCTCTAATGGTATTCATCTTTGCCACGGGAGCAAACGTCTCATCATAGTCCACACCATAAGTCTGGCTATAACCCTTTGCCACAAGTCTGGCCTTATATCTTTCTACCTTCCCATCAGAATTTTGTTTAATAGTAAATACCCATTTGCAGCCTACAACTTTCTTATTAGCTGGGAGTGTGGTAATTACCCAAGTATTATTCTTGTCGAGTGCAGCCATCTCCTCAAGCATCGCTTCTCTCCAACGTGGATGCATTTTTGCTTCTTGCCAATTGTGTGGAATAGGTCCAGCATCATCCAATGCTGCAATAAAAGACTATATGAAGTTCCAATAGATGTGTAAGATACATAGTTGGAGACATCATAAGGGGTTAATTTTGAGGGTAATTTCCCTACATTAATACGAGGTTGCTTCCTTTGTGCAATAGGCACATCCAAGTCACTATATCGATGGTAAGTATTATCATAACTTGGGGATAATTGTGGAGTTTGCGATGAGGCTGAAGAGTCTATGTCAGGTTGCTCTTGGGCTTCAAATCATGTCCCGTGAAGTGGTTTCCTCCCCCTGCACATCTTGCTCCTCAATTCGGTGCCTTCGCTTATACACCTGAATCTCGCGTTCCTCGTTTGGTTTTGGCCACCGTGTTGCCTCCTTTGGTATCTCTTGTTGCTCCCCTTGTATCTGCTCCTGTTCGTCATCTTCTTCCACCGGTATTGTTCCAATTATCACATTCCTCAAGTAGTATCGTTGTCTTCCTCCTTTTATCTCCCCCTGTCTCACAATCTACATCTGAGATATCATTAGTAAACAAATCAGGAAACACATCAGTTAAGTCAGCTGATCCTCCATAGAAAGGTTCTTGCTCTCTAAATACCACATCCATGCTCACAAACATTCTCCTTTCAGATGGACACCAACATTTATACCCCTTTTGCTTACCAGAATATCCAACAAATATGCATTTTAAAGCCCTTGGATCTAGCTTACCAACTGAAGGCCTATAATCCTTTACAAAACATGTGCAACCGAAGACCTTAGGTGGAACAACATATGTAGTCTTCCCAGTGAGACACTCTATTGGTGTCTTGTAGTCAAGTACCCTAGACGGCATCCTGTTCATCAAATAGGCTGCAGTCATCACTGCTTCACACCACAAAAATTTAGGGACATTCATAGCGAACATAATACACGTGCAATATCCAGGAGATTCCTATTTTTCCTCTCAGCTAGACCATTCTGTTCAGAAGTACCTGGACATGTAGTTTGGTGAACAATTCCATAGCTTGATAGATATTCATCAAACTCTTTGTTCACATACTCCGTACCATTATCAGTACGTAGTACCTTCACACATGCACTATACTGGGTCATCACTAAGTTATGAAAATCTCTAAAACATTCAAACACATCATACTTATTTCGTAGAACATAGACCCAAGTGGTTCTGGTACAACAGTCAATAAACGTGACAAAATACCGATACCCATTTAAAGACACCACTCTACTGGGACCCACACATCGGAATGGATAGTTTGGAGTGGTACATCACTTCTATTGTCTGATGACAAATAAGAACTCCTAGTCTGCTTTCCATACTGACAAGCATCACATACTAGTTTCTCCTTGTTGATCTTACAATAAAGATTAGGATACAACTGACCCAATGTAGCAAAAGACAGGTGTCCCAGTCGACGATGTTGGAGTAGTAACTCTTCTAGTGGTGAGGGAGGTAACGCAACAGCCATAGCAGGATATATAACATTATCCAAATAATAGAGTCCATCACGCAGACTCCCCATCCCAAGCTTTCTTCCAGTCCCAAGTTCCTGAAACATGCACCAAGTGGGGAAAAATATGACAGCACAGTTGAGATCCCTAGTAATGCAGCTTATTGATAAGAGATTGATTGGGAATGAAGGAACATGTAATACAGATGAAAGAGCCAAATTATAATTGCAATTAACCGTTCCAGAACCAGAAACCACTTGTGTTGATCCATCGGCCAATTTTACTTTTTCTTTGTTTTGACCAGCAACATAATTGATAAATTCTCTAACAGACCCAGCCATATGTCTAGATGCACCTGAGTCTATAAGCCATGGGGCACTTTTATAATTATTATTACACTTGTCGGTATGGAGGTTACCCGAAAAATTGGCCGAACCAGCCGATGTAGATGCCTCTGAGGACTTCCTTTCTTCTATGTTAAGTTCTTTAAATTGGCGCCATTTCTCTAGATCATCTACTGCCATCTCAACACTTACGGTCCGGGAAGCCTCTTCAGTAGTTGAAGAGGTATTGGCTCTCCCTACATGCCGCATACCTCTACCACGACCTCCACGGTCCTCAAACATGCGCCCACGGCTTCTGCCACGCCAGCCTTGTCCTCTACCTCCTCCCATCAATTGTGGGCAGGCTATCCTCAAATGCCCAGGTTGGCCACATTCAAAGCACGTTTTATTAGACAGGTTTGTTCCTGGCCGTTGAAAAATACCACTATCTGTAGCAAGTAAGGCTGAGCGTCTCTGTGAAATGCCATGTACACCATGTGCATTATCCTCCAGTTTTAACCGAGTCTCTTCACTTAATATTGCAGATATTGCTTGTTCTAGATTTGGTAGCGTGCCACTACCATAGAGAGCAGCCCTTCTATTTTCAAACTTAGAATGCAGTCCATTTAGGAAATCCCTGACACGTCTCTTCTCAGTCCATTTGTGAAATTTTTCAACACACTTGCCACATTCCATCCCAACAGGATCATAATAGTCAAGATCGCTCCACAGCCTCTTTAGTTCGGACACATAGTCCACCACTGATTTCTCTCCTTGGTTTAACTCTTGCAATTCTTTGTATCCTGCAAGCAAGCATCTCATTGCCAAGTCCTGAAAAAGTACCCTTTAAAAGTCTCCAAATTTCAGAGGCCTCCTTAATCCTCTCTACTTGCTTAGCAATTTGAGGTGACAAAGAACTCAACAACCAAGCTCTGACTAATGCATTAGTCATTTTCCACCTCTGACCTTCTTTAGAATCTTCCTCTGTTGGCTTCTCAACTGTGCCAAGTATGTAGCCCTCTAATTTCCTTGAGACCAAAATCGTCTCAGCATGCTCAGCCCAGCTTGCATAGCTCTCAGATCCCTCTAACTTCACAAGTGGCATCTGCAACGGATGAATTTCTTCCTTAATCTCAGCTTCCGGTCTTAATCCTCCCCCTTGTTGTCTACTTAAAGCATCAAACAGAGGCTTGTACTTCTCGTCCATTGCCTGCAGAACAGCTGCAAGCTCTCCAGCCGTGACCCCCTTCGAAGCACCTGTGTTATCTCCCATCTTATTTCTCTAGATGAGCAGCACAAGGCGTCCAGCAGTCAACACTCAGTCCAATCTGCGAACACCTTTGTTTCTCTTCTTTTAGCAGCAATCAATTAGCAAGGCTGCAGCTGCACGTCCACCACCACACCTCTCACCTGCGCACTCCTCTGTTCTGCTCACACACACAGCAAGCAAGCACAACTCGAAGCTGAATACAGCCGCACCTCTCTGGCTCTCTTGCTTCTTCAGTTCTTCCACCAGCAACGAGCAACCACACCTGTAGGAGACCTCACCTGTCTCCTTCACTACAGAAGCTCAGGACCGCAGACCTGCAGGTCGTCGTTCTCATGCGTGCTGCCGACGGCTGCCTCACGAGATCTCCGCCGCACGCCACCGTTCACCACCGGCGATCGCCACAACACTTCACGCCGCTGCAGCAACCTGCCACACACCCAGGGCCGATTTCACTCGCCACCACCGCAACTGGATCCCAGCTCCTCCGCTTCACCTTCTGATGCACAACACTGTCAATCAGCAAGACGCCAGCTCGATTTCTTCTTTGCTCTGATACCATGTTGTCGAATTTGGGATTAATCAGTAGTGGAGAATCGCCAGAGAGGAACAGACGATTCTGGAAGAGAGAGTACATCTTCTCTGTTCATCTACACACAGTATATACAACATTCAGTTTACACTTTAGACCCTGCCTACCTTCACTATTACACATAAGGACTACCAACACTACCATCTCTTGTTGATAACACTTGAATACTCACTCTCTAGCTCTGCATAATGTTGCAATGCCTCAAACATATAAATTATATATGTAACTATCACTATTATCGTGGCAACTATACGTTGTTAACATGACAATTACAATACTATAACCTGGTGACTTGACAAGGATATTTTTTTTATGCACTAACTTCACATTAAACATATGTTGCAGTATTGCGAAGTATCAAGAAGCAAATCCTGGTTTATTTACTATTGTAACATTTCCCTTCTTATTTGCTGTCATGTTTGGAGATTGGGGTCATGGAATTTGTATACTGCTTAGCGCATTGTACCTCATAATCCGAGAGAAGAAGCTAGCTTCACAGGTTTTCTCATGACCCTTCTCTTATTTCATTCACTAGATATATGTTTTCCAACGATATTAGTACTGACTATCTTTTATTCTTTGCTTGTAGAAACTAGATGACATAGTGGAGATCATGTTTGGTGGTCGCTATGTGATTTTGATGATGTCCTTTTTTTCAATTTACACTGGGTTAATATATAATGAGTTCTTCTCGGTTCCATTTGGGCTCTTTGGTAAATCTGCCTATGCATGCCGCGATCCTTCGTGTGGGTAAGGAACCTAAAGTGCTGAATTCCTGTTCCTACTTTGATGTTTTATGAAAACCTTATCTGAGTTTACTTTTTTCCCTCATTTTATTTATAGGGATGCTACAACTGAAGGATTACTTAAGGTGAGGCAGGCGTACCCATTTGGTGTCGATCCTGTGTGGCATGGAAGCCGCACTGAACTGCCATTTCTCAACTCCCTAAAGATGAAAATGTCAATTCTTCTTGGAGTTGCACAAATGAACCTTGGAATCATATTGAGTTTCTTTAATGCAAAGTTTTTCAAAAATAATGTTAACATTTGGTAAGTTGATATCTTCGCAAAAGTCATGTGGCCTCTTTTTTACTACTATCTGAGAATTTCCTTAAAACAATAGACCATACTCATTCAGTTGCTGCGTAATTATTCAACAGGTACCAGTTTGTTCCTCAGGTGATCTTCCTGAACAGTTTGTTTGGTTATCTGTCAGTCCTCATCATTATTAAGTGGTGCACAGGCTCAAAGGCTGATCTATACCATGTGATGATATATATGTTCCTCAGTCCAACAGATGATATTGGGGAGAACCAGCTATTTCCTGGACAGAAAATTGTGCAGGTTTGGTATATTCATTGCTGCTGCTATGTTTTGATTCTGTGAATTATGCATACCGTTTTTTGTTTTCTTACAGCTTGTTCTACTTCTACTTGCTCTGGTGTCTGTGCCTTGGATGCTGATTCCGAAACCATTGTTCTTGAAGAAGCAACATGAGCAGGTTGCAGACTTTTGCGGAATCCTTAACTGACTTCCCACTGTAATTTATATACCCACTCTGATTGTATCATTTTTCTCCATCAGAGGCACCAAGGCCAGCACTACACCATGCTTCAGGCCACGGAGGAATCCGTGGCGCAATTGGGAGGACATCATGAAAACCCAAACCACCATGAGGAGTTTGAATTTAGTGAAGTATTTGTTCACCAGCTGATCCACACGATCGAGTTTGTGCTTGGTGCGGTCTCAAATACCGCCTCATATCTTCGTCTTTGGGCTCTCAGGTACCACTTCACTTGATACGATACATCACACCCAAATATGCCAACTTTGTCCTCACTGCGTAGCCATCGCCAATTAAACTAATGTTTTTGTTTGTGTAGTCTTGCGCACTCGGAGCTCTCCAGTGTCTTCTATGATAAAGTGCTTCTTCTAGCATGGGGGTATATGATGAACACTATTAGATTTTTTTGCACGCTACAGTGGCCATTCTAATCTGTATTATGCTCTCTTCGCAGATACGACAACATTGTCATCCTTGTCATTGGAGTGATCGTCTTTCTCTTCGCCACTATTGGTGTCTTGCTCTCGATGGAGACCCTAAGTGCATTTCTGCACGCCTTGAGGCTCCACTGGGTTGAGTTCCAGAACAAGTTTTACGAGGGCGATGGGTACAAGTTTGCACCATTCGCATTCTCATCGATCATCGAGGAGGAAGACTGAACCCCAACCATTGTATGTAATGTATATGATGTAAGAACTTTAGAGGCGTTCCAATATGTGAATAGCCACTGTTTATCACCATTAGAGGAAGATTCAGAAAACTCACGTTCCTTGGGCCAGAGCAAGCTTCGTCGAATCATCATTTTGCTAATACTATTTGCCATACCTGGTTATTCTACAGGAAATTATGATGTGTTATAGCCATCATGGGTAGCAGCCGATTCGCAAAGTCGGCATTGCATCACCACATTTTTTGTGGTGCCATGTTGATTATTTTGTAACTCATATCTGACATCATCAATCTCTATCTTTGTAATTTGTACTACGATTATGTAAATAAATAAGATATTTGTTTTGAGTTTCTTTCATTATAGGTCTTGTCATTCATCGATAATGAAGCATATAAGTTCTAGATAGGGCATGAATCTATCGACACCCTTTGCGTCTATTTGGATCCTTAAAATAATTTTGAACGATTTTAGGAGTAAACTAGAAAACAATTGCAGTTCAAAAATGAATTAATTTTAAACAATCTGCAAAAATCATTGAAATATGAGAAAGTAGCTAGAAATTGAGAAAAAAAAATAATACTTACATATTTTCCATCCAATATGTTACTATGTGTGGAAATCGGAGAGGTGTCATTTCGCACCATATTCTTTGCACTTGCTTTAAAAAGTTCCATTGTTAGAACTTAAAAATTAAAAAAATTAACTAAAAGTTGGAAATTCCTTTTGGCACTATTGTTTGGCATGCAAAATATGGTCACATTATAATTGACTATACTATGGATATGGTCATGATGCATGATAGTCCGTTTTGTGAAGTTTTTTAATAAAAGATGCGAAAAACCATGCTATTTTTTCATCACAACTATTACACATAAGGGGACTCCATAACAAAGGATTGTATTTTGTAGAAATTTTCTTTATTTTCATTGAATTTTAAAAAAGGGGTCAAAATTATCGTGAAACAATTTAGAGCTAGGGGCTAATTAATTTCACACCCTATTTTTTTTTACTTGTTCAACGCCCTGTTTTGCCATTGGCTAGAATTATACTTTGGTAACTTAAAATGAATTTTGGAATTTGTTAGGAGCAAACTAGAACATACTTGTAGTTCAAATTTGAATTACATTCTGAAAATTAGTCAAAATTCATTTGAAATGGGCGAAAGTGGTTAGAAATTGAGAAAATTCTTAATACGTTAGAATTGCCCATTCAATATGGTATATATTGTGTGAAAACTGGAAATGTTCCATTTTGCACCATTTTATTGGCACTTGCTTCACATAAATACACAACTTTTGCACTTAAAACTGAAAAAGGCCACATTAACATGAACGTGCCATTTTAAAATTAAAAATTAATGATTTTTCTCTTTAAAATCCAAATATGCATATGCATATTATTTTATTTTACTTGTTTGCAAAGCTGATTTCATCATGTTTGCCGTTCTGCCATTAAGCGCAGTTAAAATGGACACTTTTCCAGCGTGTATACCGAGTGTTTTTGTTTGCATGCCGAGTGAACACTTAGAAAATCTTGAGTATGCCGAGTGTTTCATCTCGGCACTCGATAAAGTCACATGTTTGTCAAGTGCCCGATAAAAAGCACTCCGCAAATCTGTCAGCACCCGGCATTGCATTGTTGTTGTTCCCGATCGAGTTGCATCATACTATGTCACCTATGACGATGAAACTGTTCGAATTCATAACGTGCCTGTTAATTTTCTGCGAGTACGTAACTTAAAGAATTCTACTGTGTAGAGAATCTTATTGTTAGGAACTCCAGCCCCACGAAGAAAGTAGTTATCCGTCTCAACGCAATCTAGCTGCCAACTGTGTGCCGTCTGATATTGACCGCCGGATGGCAACGTGACAATCCACGCTCAATCTCCACGCACACGGTGAGCCGTCCATCTCGCCTGATCTCGACTCACCATGACAGAGCCCCAGTCTCGTCTCCACTCTCCAAGCACAAGCGGCGGACGCAGAGGCGCCGGTCCTGGCCAAAGCCTCACGCTGTTCATGCATGAACGCTCTCAATCTCCTTGTGTCCTCGTCACCACGCACGGACACGGACAGAAACACAGAAGGGAAAAGGCGGGAGCGGTCGCTTTGCTTCCACGGAAAAACCTGCAGCGCCTTGGAAGCGTTCCAACCCCCACACGAGGAGGCCGCGCGCCCTCCCTCCCTCCCTCCCGCTCCTCCTAGATCCCTCACTCCACACCACAGACCACGCCACTGCTCTGCTCGGCCTCTCCCTCCCAACCCCCGGTCAAATCCATCCATCCTTCGCACCCAAGCCACGCTCGCCTTTTCCGCCCACAAGCCACCCCCAAATCGCTTCATCGATCCCGTGATCAATCTCGATCCATCATCCATCGATCATCATCACACCTCCATTCTCCAAACCCCGGCCAGGTTCCTGTCGTCGTTGTTTCCGTCAGTGAACGCCGGGTGGCAGAGGCATCGAACGGCCGGCCGGGCTGAGATCGATGGGAGGGCCGGCGGCATGGTACTGGCGGGCTCTGCTTCTCCTCGCCCTCGCGCTCGCGGTGGCAGAAGGGCGGTTCGTGGTGGAGAAGAACAGCCTGCGGGTGACCTCCCCCGCGGCGCTCCGGGGCGTCTACGAGTGCGCCATCGGCAACTTCGGGATGCCGCAGTACGGGGGCACCATGCACGGGTCGTCGTCTACCCCAAGGCCAACAGCAAGGCCTGCAAGCCCTTCACCGACTTCGGACTCTCCTTCAACCCCAAGGCCGGCGGGCTCCCCGTCTTCCTCCTCGTCGATCGCGGGGTGAGTTCCCTTTCTTTGTGTGGACGGTTTCTTGAATTCCTTTCCATTTGTCAGTTGTCAGATCGGGTAATCTCGTTTAATCGGTACACGTGCGTTTCCTTTCGTCCGAGCGACTGGCCATTACGACTAGAACATGCATGAATAATTTAATGCACGTACTTTCTCGTTTTCTTTCCTAGCGGGTGTTAAGAATACCCACGTTTAAATCAGAATCCGGCACTAGGATTAGGGCCTTGGAAGTATGGGTTTCTCCGTCTCTTCTGTCGATGTAAAAAAGATGGATTCAGTCTTGGTCATGTTCTTTGAGTGAATAGTTTCGTCAGCGTGAGATGGCGATCACGCGTTAGAAGTTACTCTGTAGCATGTTAACATGTTCGCCTCTTCAAATGGTTGGTATGTATGTTTTCTTCTGTTGGACATTCTGGTAGTATACAACTTGGTCCCGGTTCCTAACACCTAACTGCGCATGCTCTTTGAGTGGAGAGGTTTTTGTCAAACACTGTATACAGTAGGCACTGCGGGGTTAGTTAAAAAGAAAGCAGTTATTCTGCTTTAACATTTGAGTGCGTCAGGGGATAAGTCTTTCTAATTTGGATATCTGCCTCAAACTGTCAGTTTCCTGTCATATTTGGTAGGAGTACTTTCTCTTTAGAAAAGAAGTTCCCAATCTTGAAAAGTTGAAATAAACGCGCATTTTAATCAGTACACGTGCGTTCTGCCGATTACGACTACTGCATGAATAATTTAATACACGTAATTTCACCTTTTCCCTACATAGATGTTAAGAATCCAAACGTTTTAAACTGAAATCAGACACTAGTGTCTTGGACCGTCGGAAGCATGGGTTCTTTATCTCCTTCTGTTTAATTCTATAAAAACTAGATTCAGTCGCGGTCATGTTCTTTGAATGAATACTTTCGTTGTCAGCAGAAGATGGCGCTCGTGAGCTATGGCATGTTAGTATTTTACATGTTCAATGGTTAAGTTTGGATCTTCCACTCCAACCAACATTCAGCTATGTAATTTAGTCCTGATTCCCAATTAAAAACCTTTGATTGCTTATGTTATTTGAGTTGAGAGGTTCAGACACACCTCTGTATTTAGTTAACAGTGCGGGGTTTGTTCAAATCCTAGTTAGGTATGTCTGAATGTAGTTATTTTGCTTTTGCCTTTTGAGTGAGTCAGGGGATAGAACTTGCTAATTTGGTTATCTGCCTCAAACTCTTCAGTTTCCTGTCATATAGGTACATCTCTTTAGAAAGGCAGTTCCTACAATTGATAATGTCCCAAAGAATGGCATCTCTACTACGGTGCCATTATTTTTAGAAGGGTTGTCATTAGATGTGTCATAATACTATTCAGACATAGCTGTTGAACAAAGAAGATGTTTTGTTCTCCTACTAGGACAATCCTATTTCCATTAATTGCTTAATGGAAATTATTTTTTTTCGAAATAGAGGAATGCCCCGGTTCTGCATCGGTTGATGCACACAACCATATATTATTTATTATCCAAAAAGCAGGCAAAGTCACGCAAATCGATCTCAGGAATTTCAACCTTAAAGTCGATCTTCGAGCCACCACCTTCAAAAATGGCATGACGCAGACCTCTGTCGACATTGTTTGATCAGAGATCTTGTTTTCCACCAAAGTGTAGGTGCACGACTGGTATCCATATAAAAAGGCATTTTTATACCATCCATGGTAAAAAGGTCTATTCAAATCCTCATTCTCCTCAGGAGTACGGGACTTTCGTAAGCATTTGAAAGAGTAGGAGAAATGTGCAACAAAATGCCAAGATTAGGCCCAAACAACTCCTTATAGTAAGTTGTATCATAATCAAGCATTTTTTAGTTCTCTCGATTATCACACTATTATGATTTTATTTCAAAAAGAGGGAAACCCCATCCTCTGCATTAAGAGATGGCAGTGCCATATTTATTGCAAAATCTAAAGTTTAAAGTTGTGAATGGATGATATTTTCTTATATAGGAAAGAAGAAGTATTGTTATCATCATTGAGAGAAATGAGAATTTTGTCAAAGTCTAAAAGGGGTGGGGTTATGATCAGAATAATAACATGGACAGGGGGAAATATCTTGCTAATTTTGTCAAAGTAGGAGACATGAGAATTTTTTCCAAGTTTTATAGAATGAGAGCTTTACTTAATAGACCAATTATTAATCTGTTATACTTGATATCATCTTAAATCTTCAATCTCTTCTTAACTGTGTTAATCTCACTAATTACTATTCTAGATCATTAAGCAACAACCTAGGTGTTATCAAGGCACACTTCTTGATATCTACAATGAGCAAAATCCTTTATTTTATTTAACAATCAACTTGAGATCATGCGAGTTACGGTGAAAGCGAAAAATGAATATATCACCCTTTTGTATATTTTGCTGCTCCACCATATCCATCCACTCAAATGTCATGAAGGCACACTTTACCTCACCCATATTGATCCGGACATCATCACATATTTTAGAATTGTAGTAGAATCGTATCTGTTGGGTTGGCAAGAGTTATTTTTGAGGGTAGGCCTTTCTGAAGCTTTCTGTGAAGTACCTGAATAGTCATTGTGCATACATAACAACAGTGAAAAAAATATGGATCAATGTTTATCTTGACTATTAACCGGATGATAATATCTCCATATTGAACAACAAAATGTATGGAAAGTAGTCACTAATGGTCAAAAATTTAAAAACTATTTTAGCACGCCTAGGAGAAGCAACACAAGGTCTGGAAATAGCCTCACTCTCATCTGAATAACTAATTTGGATGCACCATTATGACCTAAATGGATGGTCTGCTAGGGAAATATCAAGGCATGACATTTGTACTAAACATGTTTACCTTTTTATAATTGATATTCATTATGTCACATAATTTTAAACAAATATGAGTTTTATTATACTTAGAAGAATTAATTACGTAATAATGTGAAAATTAATATAAATCATAAGTTTTATATAGAATAATGTCCACCATATAAAAGAAATCTGAATTTATTTAAAGTCCACATTGCAAGGATAGTGATTAGATCTTTCTATTTAACACAATTCTCCTTAAGATATTTGGGTAAACCATATTCTTCTAGATTATATTAAAACAAAAATAAAACCCTCCATGCACAATTTTAGGCTACTTGGGATGAATTGCAAATCGATGTAGTATGTGTGAGTGCCTATTTTAGTCACTTCAATATTATGTAAAACATCTCTAAAGCGAACAGAGGTTTCTAGGTGCATGGTTATGTCTTGTAGAAGTAAGAAAATATAATGGATAATTACCAATATTCTAAATAGAAATATCTAGAACATGAAAATAACAAAAAAAAATCCTTGAATCATTGCATGGCTTATTTGCTGGCTCTTTACTGGAGAAATGTTTCCTCTTTGCTCCTTGGTTGATCGCATGCACACTTTATACTTTGTCTTGAGAGAGCATCATTGAGATCAGCTTGACTCAGACGTGTCTGCATTGTGGTATGCATTAAAAGGCTAATGAAATTGCTAAAGCAGTATCAACCGCAATTGATATGTAAGAAATTGTGTGCACTACATTTTTTTAGTTTGTTTAATCTACAACTAGCAGTGTGACCCGCTAGTTGACCCGCACATTTGTGCTGCTAGATTTACTACATGTTTTATATTGCATACGACTTCTTTGCAATATATTTAATCTTGTTTCCAACTTATTTTAAAATAACCAAAAAATTATGACTATGGAAACACGATTTGCACCATGTTAGGTACACATTTCTGTTATCTATATTGTGCTATTGGTAAACACCGTTAGGAGTCCGATAGAAATGGGGATTTAAACTTGGTGTGTAAACCCGTGGATTGGCAAAGTGTCTTGTTATGTACTTGACATAAGTTTAATTTTCATGCAACTTTAGTGCTAAGACACCTCTCTTAATTACTCACCTAAGAGTATTTTCATGATCGTGTCTTTATTGTTTTGCCTTCGGCTTACTCATAGATAGCAAAATAACTGTTAGTTAGTGCATAAGTAATTCTACCTTATTTTTTGTGGATGAGATAATATAACCGTGTGGGTTAAGTCCTTCTAGACTAAAATATAGCTTCATGTTTTGTAAATTGAAAGGACATTATGTTACCGTTTTCTTAAGGACACATGCATGTATATGTTGTATACTGACTGAATTTTCTATAAGCCTCTTACTCACTACTACTCCCTCCGTTATAATATAGGTTTATTCTTGTTAACTCTCCTGCATAGCTTGTTCCGTCTCAATGTATCCGTTTTGTCCTGCTGCTACATATACTTATTCAGTAAAAATGAAAATGTATACTTGATATTATTAGTTATTTGTAAACTGTTATACCGTAGCTACACGCCTACACTACTGTTTTGCTTCTTTTATGAAGATACATCGTTTGCACACGTGCACACTGAAACCGGTCCTTATATTATCCTTACGAAATGTCGTGCATTCATGGCACCCAGTCTTCCCATATACATATACACTTATATTCTTCTAAATCTAACATTTGATTCTGATTCTAGCTTAGATGTCGTGATCTTTCTTAGTCATTGTTGACTCGAGCATACGTCTGTCTTTGTTCTCACCAAAAAAAATGGTGCGTTAATTCTCTCTGATATGCAGACTGCTACTTCACAACCAAGGGATGGAACGCGCAAATCGCCGGAGCTGCCGCGGTCCTCGTCGCCGACGACAGAGCAGAGCCGCTGATCACAATGGACACCCCAGAATCCGCCGGCAAGGAGCACCTGGAGAACATCACCGTCCCTTCGGCGCTCGTGTCCAAGCGGTTCGGGGACGACCTGAAGACGGCGCTGGAGAACGGGGACATGGTGAACGTGCTCCTGGACTGGCGAGAGTCCCTCCCGCACCCGGACGAGCGGGTGGAGTACGAGTTCTGGACGAACAGCAACGACGAGTGCGGCGCCAAGTGCGACATGCAGATGGAGTTCGTCAGGAGCTTCAGGGGCGTGGCGCAGGTGCTCGAGCAGAGGGGCTACACCCAGTTCGCGCCCCACTACATCACCTGGTACTGCCCCGAGGCCTTCATCCTCAGCAAGCAGTGCAGGTCGCAGTGCATCAACCATGGCAGATACTGCGCCCCGGACCCGGAGCAGGACTTCACCACCGGGTACGACGGGAAGGACGTCGTGGTGCAGAACCTCATCCAGATCTGCCTGTTCAAGGTCGCTAATGAGAGCCGGAAACCGTGGCTGTGGTGGGACTATGTGCACGACTTCGCGATCAGGTGCCCCATGAAGGAGAAGAAGTACACCCGGGATTGCGCCAATGGTGTTATCAAGTCACTCGGTGGGTCAACTTAGCTTTACTCCATTGTTTGCACTTGATTTCTTAAAAAAATCTTGGCCATTTACGTATCTGTCCTTTTTACAGGCATGGACATTGACAAGATTAACAAGTGCGTGGGAGACCCTGACGCCGATGAAGACAACCCAGTGCTCAAAGCAGAACAAGATGCTCAAGTGAGACTCTTGATGATAAAATCATAAAAACACAATACATTCGTTAGTCCATGACAGATGATTTTTATCCTTCAGATTGGTCATGGTTCTCGAGGGATGTTACTATACTACCGACTTTTGTCGTCAATAACAGACAATACAGAGGTGCGTCCATTGTCCTACTGTTAATACCCTTTTTAGCTCCATGCATGCTACTTACGTTTATGTTTATTATACTGTTTAGGAGAGCTGGATAAAAGAGCTGTTCTAAGAGCAATATGCTCAGGATTTGAGGAGACTACCGAACCTGATATTTGTTTGACTCAAGGTGTGGCATTTTTACCCATGTTGATAAATAAATTTTACTGTATTTTGTCTTCATGAATTATACAATTTTTCGGCTTCATCTCTTCTGCACAGATATCCAAACAAATCAATGTTTGGAGAACAATGGAGGTTGCTGGCTAGACAATAATAGTAATAATTTTACTGCATGCAAGGTACGTCTTCATTAGGCAATGCTGCTGAAATTATCTAACTTCGGCTTATTCTGTCGGTATACATTTCTAATTTTATTGGTGATATTTCATAGGATACCTTCCGTGGGCGAGTTTGTGAATGCCCAATTGTAAATGGTGTAAAGTTCGTTGGTGACGGATACACCCACTGTGAAGGTATATACTTTTACAATTTACTTGGTGAACTTCTGCTGGTAGCAACTCCATAAGGCATGACTTCACTGTACCAAAACGGTTCTTATAGGACCCTTTCTATACATTCATGCTTATGCCCAAAATGTTTTGGTTGCGCAGCTTCTGGTGTAGGTAGATGCCAAATCAACAACGGAGGCTGCTGGAAGGAAACCAGGAACGGGAAATCTTTCTCTGCCTGCTCAGTAAGATCATTTCTCACAGATGTCTTGTTTGCTGTTTGCTTGTGGCTGCTCTGTGCAGTACAGAACTGATACTTGGAATTCTGCAGAACGAGGAAGCTAAAGGCTGCAAATGTCCACCAGGTTTCAAGGGTGATGGCATACACAGTTGCGAAGGTATTTGTTTGATGAATATATTTGTTCTGCATCCTTGTGGGCAATACTATTCCATGTGTACATGTGTTGCAAGATTTTGCGTTCAAACATATATTATGTCATATCACTTGTGTGCATTAGAAATTCATCCTATAACCTAGTGTTTGCTAACCTAGAACAGTGGCTCAAGTACTGAACCTTTTGAGTTTCTTTACTTTCATACATGTAATGTCTCTCTGCATGACGCTTGCAGATATTGATGAATGCAAAGAGAGAACTTTCTGCCAGTGCAAGGACTGCAGCTGTGAGAATACATGGGGAAGCTATGAGTGTGGTTGTGGTGGTAACAACATGCTGTACATGAGAGAGCACGACACTCGTATCAGTGAGTTCCCTAACCTGAACTTTGTTGTAGCCTTACTACACGGTTCAGCTCAGTCAGCTATTCCCGCAGTTTCAGTTTTCTATTCCAATTGTTTGAAACACGACTGTGAAATGTCTTCGATAAGGAAGTTTTCAATTCAAACAGTACTCTTTTGTCTTGCACGCACTAATCTGACCCCTTTTCCCCGTCGTTGTGCAGGCAAAGTTGCGAGTTCATCAGTGGGCTGGGGCTTCCTGTGGGTTATTTTCTTCGGCCTCGGTTTCGCGGCAGTTGGGGCATATGCTGTTTACAAATATCGGCTACGGGTAAACCATATTTCCTCATCCTTGTGTTTAAACAAGGAATTAATGACAAATAGTTTTGCTACTTTGTCCTACAAAGACTAGTGTACTAATTTATGGGCGACTTATACTTTGTGTCATCGATAATGTCATGGCAGAGTTTCATGGATTCGGAGATCCGCGCGATCATGGCGCAGTACATGCCTCTGGAGAACCAAGATACCTCGAGCCGTCAACGGCCAGTGGAGCACGCTGACATCTGAAACATCAGGGGTTTTGTCGGATCAAGCATCATATTTATGATCAGAAGATTGGTTAGCTTATGATTCTGGAAGAGAAAACAGCTGCTGCATAACCCTTTTTTTTCTGTTTCGTTCTGAAACTTGAGGAATAGGATTAGGATCTCGCCAGAGTATAATTAGCCCTCCTTGGCCCCCTAGTTGTCATAATTTTGAGCTTCTGGTCTCCCTCTCCGTCCTGCACTACTGCATGATAGCATCGTGTAAATACCCTTGTCCAGACTGATCCATCGCTACTGTCGTTAATAAAGAGACCAGAAGAACATCTAGTCAAATTGTTCCCTTTTTCAGCTATTGCAGTCTTGCAGATTCCCAGTAAGATAAGTACAGTAGTAATTTGTGTATGATCTTCACTGTGATCTCTTCTTCTAGTTTGCAATCGAGTGAGGGTAGGGCTCTGGCGGGTTACAGCCTTACAGGCTGGCGGGTGCAGCAAAGAAAGAACAATTATGATGTGCCGTGCCCATGCGTGTATGGAATAAAACGAGCAGAATTATACGAGGAGTAGACTGGGTTGGATCGATTGCCGCATCCGGTAGGAGTAGTGCTCTAGTGGTGGTGGACCGGAATGATCCATGATTATTAACTCCGAAAACCAAAGAGCAGGCTTGGCTTTGGCTTGACGGACCAGGCAGAATGCAAGAGCTTCGCGCGGCGGATCGTCGGCTCGCCATTGCTTCGTGCTCGTGTAGAAAGAACAGCCTCGCTCGGCAAACGCCTAGCCGCGTAGGAATCGGGCCGTTTAACTGTATGCAGATAACTGCCGGTATCAGTTGCTGCGATTCCGGCCTGAAAGTGGCAGGCAGGGAGGCAATTTCTTGCCCGATCTTTCCGGGAGAATCATGGCAATCTGTTGCCGCGCGGGGCTCCACGGTGATCTCGTCGCCGGGGACATGCGTATATTCCCTCCATCGATTCAGGCGGCCCACACGAGACGACCTCGCCACAAGACGCCTTCGGCGCGACAGGAGATCGTGGATGCGCACGTACCACGGCGTGTGGAAGAACCACCGTCGTCGCCGAGCCCTCCGAGTCTTGCTCCCGGCGACGTTCCCTGCCCCGCCTCCACCACCGGACACGGCCGGTCGAACGACCGTTGGGGGTTTTGGGAGGAACGAACAAGGGGCGCTGCCCCTGCTCGCGTGAGCACACTGCTGTTAGTACGCTTTTTACTCCACGCAAAAAAAAAAGGTACGCTTTTTACCTGCGTTTTCGGATTAGACACCACCACGACACGATTTTTTACGGATCGTCTCTTCTCCTGCGCTCTGTGCCTGTCACCATCGCTCGGACACCAAAGTAGATTCCCTAGCATTGTCTTTGGCGATCCAAGTCTCGATGTGGATTTTCCAACCACCTTTTTTTTTTTGCGGGTTTATGAGAGCTTTATTCAACAAACAGAGTTCTTGGATCATCAGCCAAAAGACTGGTGACCAGGAAACTCGGAGCAAGATTCATCCAACTATCAGTAACCTGAAGCGCACATGCATGTTTTGCGCACAGGTGAGCTGATTGATTGGATTGTCTAAATACATGTTGAAAAACAGAAGATTTAAAAGAAGAAACTAGCTCTCCAATCTCTAACAGGATGGTGCAATCACCGAACGTGAATAGCTCCTAGATTTCCAGAGGTCAACCACCTCCAGGCAGTCCGTCTCGAAGATGACCTGCTCAAAGCCACGAATCTTGGCAAAGATCACAGCCTCGCGCACCGCCATTGCTTCAGCAACTAGGGGATCGGTCAGGCCTGGCAGCGGCTTACTCCACGCAGCTACCAAGGAAGACGACGTCCGGGCTACACCACCAGCACCACCGGACCCCGAACCTGCACCGATCGCTCCATCGCAATTGATCTTAACCCACCCATCATCAGGTGGACGCCAACCATGACCAGGCAATATCTTTGCATGATGCATCGGAATATCTAGGAGAGACAGATCTTCGCGAATGCGCCTGATTGATGTTGCCGGCCACTTTTCCTGATCGTGCATGTTCTTCTTGTGGAGGCAAGTGCCTTGTTCAAGACGGTACTAACCTCTCTGTATGCGTACATGTATACATGTGTATGGCATGTGTACAGCTACGAAAAACTTCCCTCTAAGGAACGAAAAAAATAAACTGTTTTTAGAGAAAGGGTTGTCCCTCGATTTCATTAAGGAACCATATTACGCTACAAAGTACCACCAGAACACAGCCACCTCTAGTAAGCTCGTTACATGTCATTCGAGCAGGGAGGAAGAATCAGGGATACAAAGGATAGGATATGGTCACTCGCTCCAGCACCTCAGCCAGCGCACAGCATGAGTTGGCGCTTTGCGTCCGAGTCCGATGTCACATGCATCGAGCTCAATGTTTGAATCCGATGACAAATGCCGAAAATGGTTAGATAGGCTCAGCCGTCCATTTGATTCGAAACAAGTAGAAGTTTCTACTTTTCCAAATTCCCCATAAAGTCGTTGCAACACAAACCGTTACCGAATTCATTTTCCTTTTGCCCTACATCTTAGCCAGACATTGATGGATCGATCAATGTTTGTGAACTGATAATTAACATCGAAGGCAAACTCAACACGTCCTACACCTACCTACCTACCTAAGGAACAGTGTAAGAACATATGCGCAATGGTTTTATCTTTTCCACAAAAGAGGCATTGTGTTTCACAACGACCACCTCTATGCAGGAGAACTTCACGAGTTAGAATGATTTTCTTCAAAACTAGACAGATGGAAGTTTCACACGATAAGGAATCCCGACCTTCCAAAGGAATTTATAGGGAACAGTTCGACAAAATTGCATTGCAAAATAGCAAGAATGTAAATTGTATACACTTAGAATTACGGGTATAGCCAGAGAGGAGCGGAAGGAAGAAGGGGAGAACATAGAAACATAAGTCGCTACCGGATTATTATTTGTTTATTTATGAGATGTATTATGCTATGCAATTTATTGCTCTGTTTATTGTGATATATTTTTTGATGCATACTTACTATGTTCGTGAACCAACGATCGACCACTTCTATGTATTGTAAAACTTTAACGTGAGCTCGGTCAAAGTCGTTGCATCAGTTTGGTGTATCAAGATCCACATGAAAATCCTTCTTCAAAACCCAGTGACCTACTCCTTTGATCCCGCTAAGGTGCTTATTAATGGGCAAACCGATAGGGTTTTTTTGACGTATAGATAATTCGTGCAAAAAAAGATGCACTCCTTGGTCAGAAATCTCTGGACGATGCTTCCATCTAGACAGGAACTTTGACAAACCTATCCCTTCACAATCTCATTCATCTTTTTGAACGGCGTCATGTTGTGCATGAAAAGTGGTCCGAGATCTAAAATCCAGAGACAATATGGACCATGAACGCTGATCGACTTTCGAGAGATAACGTCGAAAACATGATAGAGGTCAAGTAGTGTGTCACGAATGTGCTTCTCCATTATCGCTCTACATGCAATTAGAAGTATTTGTGTTATCATCACGTAACATTCATGAGATTTTATCCCGTTTGACCTTTATTTTTGGGTATAGATACTTGTGTATGCTCCCTGAGTAACCGTAACAAACTTTAATACCTATAAGAAACTTGAAACCTTGATTGAGCTTCTTTGTATCTAGAGTGAAGGAAGACGGAAGGCAACAACGTATGCACTCTTAGCCAACTCCATGTTGAACCGAGTCAACACCTTATCAATGTATGCACTTTGACTCAAACCTATGAGTCGTCTCAATTTATCTCTATAGATCTTGATTCCCAGAATATGCATTCCTTCTCCCAAGTCCTTATTCCGGAAACTCCTTTCCAACAGTTTCTTGGTAGACTGAAGTAGTTGAACATCATTTTCCATCAATATCTCATCCACATAGAAGATTACAAATGCTAGTGAGTAACCTCTGCAGTTTTTATATAAACAAGCCATATCTTCACTCTTGATGAAGCCAAACGATTTGACCACCTCATCAAAATGAATGTTCCGGCTTCGAGATACTTGCTTCAGTGATGTACTTCTCAAGTTTGAGTTAAAATATAAGGACTAGCGCTTTCTATCAGTTCGGACTTTTGGGATAATTGGCTAGGGCATCAATTCAATGTGGTATGAAAGCTGGTACATAGAATCTTCACAGTATGGGGATCGATCTTCTTCTGGCGATGGATTTCAATAAACTTCCTAAGGTCAGAGTCTAGATACTCAAAAATGAGGCACCTTATGGTTTTGCCAAAACTGTCAATACCCTCGAGGTGCTTCAAGAGGTGCACGACATGAAGACTCGGTGGGTTGGATAACAGCTTTAGAATGGAAATCTCCCAAATATGATCATGCGGAACTCCTTAGCACCGTCAGTTTTCTTCAACTTCTTCAGCGCCACGATCTCCCCTGTTGCCTTCTCACGTGCAAGATAAACAATCTTGAAAGAACCCTCTCCAAGCACCGCTAGGCGGTCATACAGATCTAAGGGATTGCCATTCACCGCCGCCGCCATCTGGTTGCTGGTATGGTAGACTATAGAGAACCTCACAACACTCCTGAGACCTAGCTGGTCCTTCTCACCACGATAAATCATAGACAGGTAGGTCTTGAGAGTGAGTTAAATAAATATAATTACACACGATTTTTATACTTTTTAAGTTATTTTCACCATATTTTGATTTTAACAAATATATGTTGTATACTTAGTTAGCATCGTTAACTATGATATATAATTTTGTTTTCCACTATAAGTTGTAATGTATATCAATCAAAATATATCCGAGTTATGAAAAAAGTTTTTTCCTTTGTGAGATATTACTCTTAACAAGATAGAAATTCATCTAAAACGTGAAAACAAACAAAAATTGAAATACACACGACTCCTTAATGTTCTTACAACTGATTAATTATATAGCGTATATGTATATTGTTGGGTGGAGATGTTCTTCTGTAATTTCAGTACTAAATATTTTGGTAGAGATTTCAATGTATGCAACCTAGCAAATATCTAGAGAGGTGTGCGTGATGTATGGTTATGTAAGAAATATATAGAAACTTCTAAAATATAAATTGAACAGTTGACATGAACTTTTTTTACTTGGTTAAATGTGTCTTACCATTTACCATGGGTTTAGTTACCGTTGATATATGTTGATGATGTATACTATTACTGCAATAGGATTACTTATAGTAATTACCGACGAACATTATTGCACATACAAAATTCAATCGTTATATATACTCACTGCAACGTGTTTCTGTATACAATTTGTTTATGTTAGTTTTTCAAATAAGGAATTAAGCATGAAATTAAACATTGGAAATATATTAAGAAAAACATTTAATATAGCATGTTTAAGGCATTCATGGGAAACTAGCAGCCAACTTAAATTTACCACCGCTGATTTAATTGGTTTGTCCTTATGTGGTACATTATTGGTATGTTGTGTGCAATTGTTAATGTAAACTAAGGTCGACTTTATGTTAGTTATAGGTAGACAATAGTCTCTTATACATGATAAATAAATAACAATATAATATTCATAGACATACTTCAAAATTTGGTATTTGGGGCCATCCTCCTCTCGGGGTCTATGGTGATAACCCTATTTTCCCAGCCTATGTACCGGACCTGTAACCAAGGGGGCCAATTGTATATCCATACAATGACGGGTCAGGTGTTATGTGTTCTACTCTAGTTGCCAAACAAATTTAGTCCATCCGTACTCATACCCAACCCGAGATTTCTTGATTCCTTAGCGAGTTCTTCATCTTCAATGTTAATTCCTTTCCACTGACTACCATTTGTTGGGTGTCTCAGCACACAGTCATTTGCTTCTGCATGATACTTATCTGCGTGCAAATGCGGAGCTTTGCTTCTTCGCTGCCTACGGGGAATGAGCTGGAAGTACCATACGATCTTTTGAGGATTTTCTTTCCAGACTTACATCGCGGTGCCTTGCACACTGGACACTATATTTTTCTCTGCGTCCAC
Source organism: Poa pratensis (assembly GCA_947311845.1). Lineage (NCBI taxonomy): Eukaryota > Viridiplantae > Streptophyta > Magnoliopsida > Poales > Poaceae > Poa > Poa pratensis. Next base: position 33,139,861 of record CAMZMU010000091.1, on the reverse strand, counting down.
ATTCCTATAATGATGCAATCGTTGATGCACGCATGGTATTTTGTGTACGGAAAATCAGGAGAGCACACGATCTTCTTGGCATCATCGATACTACTCCATTTGTATTACGAGGCAACGTGTACCCTTCTGGTAAAAGTGTGTATAGCTACTTAGAATTTCTAACGAGACTTGCGTCGTTGCTTTTGTTTTTTACCTTGATGTCTAGCCGTTTGAGCCATACATTCAGACGATTGCACTCAGGATCGCAACCATGATACAATGGAGTTTTGAGTCCAGCTACAATTGCGCCAACTAGGCATCTTGTCTGAAAGCGGCTCTTCCGTGAGTCATCTTCTTTGGAAGGAGCTCAACAACATAAGGATTCTGCAGCATTGAAGCCATGAACGCCGGGTCCAACATAGTGCCATTGTCTTCTTGATCATGTCCGGCCTCTCTTCTTCATATCCGTCCTCTTGATCGAAATGCTCTTCAGTGTTATTGTTGGCACCTTCATCATCTGCCCCCGTTCGTACATAACCATCGATGAAACCACGTCAGATCAAGTGCGCCTTCACACTACCAGTAAAGGGGTCTCACAGTTTTAGGTTGTTGCAATCACGACACAGACATAATATTTCCGACCGAGCATTTCGATACATCTTTTGCACCGCAGACTTAAAAAATCTGGACGTACTCCTGATTATTCCATCCATGGTAAATGCCTACGAGATATAAGAAATTAAATTAGAACCAACGAGGTGTCATAGAAATTTTTGGCATGACCTATGTTAAAAATGTGACATATTGAGTGTCAGAATTGACGAAGCGGTTTTTCATAATTTATTATGTGAGCAGTATGACGAAGCAGCCCGTCCGTGATTGCCTGAATGAACAACAGCACGTTGCGTAATTAAGAATCACCCGTTTAATAATCGATCTCCAAAGACCCCACGACGGGATTTGTCGAAGAAGTCATTCTTATCCGTGCATTTCCTTTCTAGCTAGGCGAGATGCATGTTGCAGTAAGTCTTCCCGTCTCCGTCAGCTCGTTTGTTTAGCCGTCGCTTTTTATTGTAGGTGTCAGCGTGGATTTGCCCGTCGGTGGAGTGGAGATTCTAAAACGACAGCGACACCATTGCTAAACCTGGAATTGGATTCGAGTCCAAATCCAAATGGCACGTGCCCAACTAATGTCCAGCCTTGACATGGTCCAATCCAACACCAGTCCACGTTTAACTTCATAAAGTCCAGATCCATCCAATCCAACTAACGTAAAGAGTGGATAATCCAAAGCCCAATGGACATTGACGTTATGGCCGCGCATGCGAAGATCGCTAGCGCGATAGCCTGTTCCCATGCAGCAGCTAGATAAATGCACCAGCTAGACGTGACGGTGACTCCATTACAAAAAAAAAAAACTCGCAGAAAACTCATACTAGCTGCTAGCGGGAGGCATTAGCTAGACGCAACAGTGCTCATGACGTACACCGGTAAACGTTTGTCAGTGACACGAGACGCGGAGCGAGAGAGAGCGAACGCATGGGTCCATTGGATACTGGGCTTTCCAATTTTGAGCTCAAAGGGTGTCCAGCACGGTTGGACTTTATGTCCTATTGATGTCCATGTCCATTAGAGTCCAATAGGATCCAACGAATTGTAGGTCCAAAGTCCATGGACTATAGAAGTCCAGTTCCAGATTTAACCATTGCATGTGTCGATGCCATATCGTATGCATGATCATATCATGGTCTCACTGTTTGGCAAGGATGCAAAGGTGGGATTGTGAACTTGTACGTACTAGCCCACTTATCCCACAATCCCATTATGCAAATCTCTACTGTACGTTCGGACTCCACACACTAACAGAAGCAAAAGCCATAATAAATTTTCATGTCTGCAGAGCAGAGAGCAGGAAACTGGCACCACGGACGAACAAATCGGGCTGCCTTTCTGCTCGTACAAAAAACAAACAGTACTCTTGCCGGTGAACTGGGCGTCGCCGCCGACGTACGGCACAGCGTCCCGGCGACCGATCTCCCTTGGAAGTTGGAAACAAGCACGCCGGATAGGTGAAATTTGACAAAATTAACCCTTTGCCCAAACTTCATCCAAAAATAACCCTTTTTTCAAAAAAAATCGAAATCTAACCCTTTTGTGTGGCTCCCGTATCGGGGGCGCCACACATAAAGGAACCGCGCCCCCAGCTGGGGCGCCACACATGTAGGACCGCGCCCCCGTCTGGGGCGCCACACACTGCCAGCGTGGCAAGGCGGGCCCCAGCCCTGGTTAAGTAGCGCCGGCGCTGGGGCGCCACACCTCATGTGTGGCGCCGGGGCGGGGGCGCCACACTTTCTGTAAAAGTAACAAGCCCCAGCCCGTGCCCCACCACCTTTTTCTTCTCCCTCACTCTCTTCTCTCACAAAAGCAAGGAAGAACACTCCCCCCAACACACCCCCCCCCCCCCTCAAATCCATCCTTTTAGGTGTGATTTTTCCGTGGATTCGGCTCTCCTACGTGCAAGAAGGTACTCTCCCTCATCCTCCTTCTTTTTGTCCAATAGAAATCTTCCAATTTGGAGACATTGTGTAGATCTTGGAAACCCTAGAATTTGAATATGAGGACAAATTTGTGGTTATTTGTTGATAATATTGGTCAATGTGTGTGGGTATGATGGATATGAAGTGTTGGGGTGTTGATTGTAGGTTAGGGTTAGGGTTTTTGTTAGATGTAGTTAGTGAGCTAGATTTAGTTAGGGTTAGTGCATAATGACTTGACTTAAAATTAAGATAAGTAAATTATTTTGTTTGAAATGCATAGCTTAGTGCAATGTATCAATCATTTGATGCATTGGTTGTTGTAAAAATTAGATGGAGAAAATGGTTAGTGTTCATCATGTGGACAAGGAGGCCTTTTTGAAAGGCAATGTGGAGCATGACTCGGAGGAGAAAGTGGTGGTGTTTGGCCATAGTCCTAGCTATGCCGAGGTTGTGGAGAGAGTGCGGATTGCATTGAATTGGACGGATCCAAATGATGTTCTTTCTTTGGAGGGAAGGCATAATGTTGGGTTCGGAATGCATATTCGTTGGAAGATTATGCCTCTCAACTCCGAGTTGTGTTGGAGTGCATATAAGGAGACGGTGGCGGCATCTCAAGACAAGGCTCTTGAGTTGTTTGCCACCAAGACGTTTGACTTGAACCGGTGTGCCTCCGAACATGACGTTAGGAGGCCGGTTCAAAATGAGCCACCTCATGCGCATGAAGTGTACTATCCAACGTCGAGTCCACCTCCAATGACTCAACATGATTTTAGCCAACCAACAATGACCGAACACGAAAGGAGCCAACCTTCAAGCCCAATTCAAAGTGACCAATATGAAGAATCGGAGGAGGAGAGCGACGCATCGGAGTATGATCTTCATAAAAATGATATTGGTGATGTGGAGACAAATTGTAGGCATGAGGACATGGACCATGACATCCCTTATAACCGATGCTATGCATCGGACTCGGATGACGACGGTCCCGAAGAAGATGTTGATGAAGATGGGTTCACTGCTAAAGAAGCCGAAATATTCAAGAAGGTAGTGGGCCGGGATCATCGACACCATTGTTCCGTGATCTTAGTCTCGCCGATAAAGCCGTGGTTGATGGTGGCACGAGTAAAATTCTTGAACCAAGGCCAACTTCGAAGAAGGATCGTAATCCCAAAAACTATGGTATTGCTGAGGGAGTGAAGTTTGAAAGCTTGTTGGAATTGAAGACATGGCTCAAGGAGTATGCGGTTAAGTACTTTAGACCATACAAAGTGGTTCACTCGGATGTCAAGAAGCGTTACACGGTTAAGTGTGATGACGCGCATAATGGGTGCCGTGGATTGTGCGTGCAAGACCTATCAAGGGAACCTCTCAATGGGTTCTAAAAAAATGTGTGTCAACTCACATGTGTAGTGGCAATGATGATGATGATGACAAGGATGCGAAGGACATTCATCGGCAACTAACCTCCGATTTCATCGGCTATAGACTTTCCAATTCCATAGAGGCATTCCCCACTTTTTCGGTGAGGGCTATCATGGACACGGTGAAAGACATGTTTGGTTACTCGGTGAAGTATGGGAAGGCATGGAGGGCCAAGCAAGCCGCATTCAAGATGTTGTATGGTGACTGGGAGGAAGCATACAACCGACTTCCTAGATTGTTGGGAGCTATGGCTGCTACAAATCCGGACATGGTTACGTGTGTGGAGCCCTTTGGCCAAAAGACTAGGGATTACAACGGTGCAACCGTCCGTGTCTTTGGCCGTGCATTTTGGGCTTTCGGGCAATGCATAAGGGCATTCAAGCATTGTAGACCGGTTGTCTCCGTGGATGGCACATTCTTGACAGGCCAGTACAGGGGCACACTTTTGATTGCCGTAGCTCATGATGCTAACGACCGGTTGTTGCCGTTGGCTTTTGCTTTGGTGACGGCGGAGAACCAGGACAACTGGGAGTGGTTCATGGGTCTAGTGAGAACAAAGGTATTTGAGCCTCAAAGAGAGGTATGTGTCATCTCGGACCGCCACCAAGGCATACTCAATGCGGTGGAGATTGATATTCCCGGGCATGCTCCTTTGCACCATCGATGGTGCGTGAGGCATTTTGTGTCCAACTTCTATAGGGCATGCGGAAATAAGGAGCTATCTGATGATCTAAAAGATTGTTGTCTCGCTTTCACCGAGCGGCATTTTGAGATTGTACAACAGGTTGCTAACTCTCACATCGCCGGGGGGTCGAGAGTTCCTAGATAGGCATGCGTCTATGAGGCACAAGTGGACTAGAGCATTTGACACCGACGGTAGGAGGTACGGTGACATGACAAGCAACATGGCAGAATGTTTCAACAATGTGCTCAGAGGAGTCCGTGGGTTGCCCGTGACAGCAATAGTTCAATACACATTCGACAAGTTGAATGAGTATTTTCAAAAATATAGTGAGGAAACGTTTGAGCAGATGGAAGGGAAGAACAAGCACAAGAAGAAGTACAAGTATCCACCTGAAGCTGACAAATGGATGACATACCAGTTAAGGAAGGCGGAGACCAATACAGCCCAATGTTTTGACAACAACGAGTGGATTTACCAAGTCAATGAGCCAGGAGGCACCACGGTAGGTGGTGTGCAACACGGAGGGCGTGCGTGCAAAGTCTTGCTAAAGCAATGTTTGTGCTCGTGCCAGAGGCCTCAGTTGCTTCATCTCCCTTGCTCGCACTTGCGGACGGCGGCACGCATTAGAAAAGTGGGATACGTTGATCCGGTTAGGTTGTCCGAGTACTCGATCGAGGCTACCAAGGAGACATGGGCGGGCAGATTTGAACCTTACTTTGACCAATCACAATGGCCAGAATATCATGGCATTCAACTATGGCCCGATCCAATACTGAAGGTGACGAACGGGGAAGACGGAAGACAAAACGTTTTAGAAATGACATGGACGCATGGGGTGCAGGAGGTCTCCGAGAGTGGGGCAACCAACATTTTCAGGAGCCTAGTGTGCTGCCCGTTGTGGAGAATGCAATGGTGGTGGGCACAACACTAGAGGTTGTAGTCGAAACAAGAGATCGAAAGGTGTCCAACATGGTGGCGGTGGCGGTAGCACAAGCATGATAGCACAAGCCACCATGATCATTCTCAACATGGCGGTGGCGGTGGTAGCACAAGCCACCATGGTCATTCTCAACATGGCGGTGGCGGTGGTAGCACAAGCCACCATGGTGGTAGCCAACATGGTCATTCTCAACATGGCGGTGGTAGCACAAGCCACATGGTCATTCTCAACATGGCGGTGGCGGTGGTAGCACAAGCCACCATGGTGGTAGCCAACATGGTCATTCTCATCGTGGCGGTCGCGGTGGCGGTAGGCGTACATCAATGTTTGACGAGCTAAGAGGGGGTAGGCGTCGTGGCCGTAGAGGGGTAGACTTAATGATTGGTATGACTGAAATTTTTTGGTTGTTATTTCTTATTTTCAATTGTTCCATTTTACTGTCAACTAAGTTCAAACTTGCAATTTTGTAGGGATGGTTCTTATTTTCAATTGTTCCATTTTACTGTCAACTAAGTTCAAACTTGCAATTTTGTAGGGATGGACTGTTCCGATCTGAAGGAGAAGCCGGTGGCATGGCAACACAGCATTGACAGTCGAGTCGGGCACGATGCGCCGACTTGTTGGTGTGGTGACGTTTGCAAGATGAAGCAGTCCAGCGATTGGGACGATAGAAGAGGAAGGAGGTTCTGGATGTGCCCGAACTATGCTTGGGAGAAGCCGAAGCCAACAAAAAACAAGTCGAAGCAAACAAAACGCAAGACAAAGCAAACAAATATTATTGAGCGTCCGCGGGTAAATGTCTCCTCCGCCTCTCTTGTAAAGAATTTATCTTTATCTAGTTGCATGTTTTGACTCGCTATTACGTTTGCAGTCACCTCCGCCTATTTGCCAATACTACCGGTGGATAGACTTTGAGCAAAATGACCTCTACCGGTGGGTGGTAAAAACTATGACTGACAAGGCGTGGGAGCGATTCTGGGAGAAAGATCGTGAAGAGGAGCGGGCCAAGAAGGAGAATGAGCAAGCGAAAATTGAGGCACTAGAGGCTAAGAACGAAATGATGCTCCGCGAGATGGAGAGGTGGGAGAAGACTGAGAAGGCACGTGTTGCAAGGGAGGCGTGGGAGGCGGAACGTGCAAGGGAGGGGCCGTTAGAGGACGGAAGGTACCATGAGGCGTGGGCGGCGTTTGACGGCGAACTTGGAAGGGAGGGGTCGGGAGGCCAAGGTGAAGGTGCTCGCCGTGCGCAAGGGATGTTGGATGCGAGAAGCCGTGCACAAGGGTGTTGGATGCCAAAAGGCGTGAGAGGGAAGCACAAGAGGAGTTGGATGCGAGAAGGCGTGAGAGGGCTCGCCGTGCACGAGAGGAGGCGGGAGGACAAGGTGAGGGTGTTGGCCTTGCACGAGAGGAGGCGGATGCGAGAAGGCGTGAGAGGGATCGCCGTGCACGAGAGGAGGAACGAGCGGAACCAGACCCAGCGAGGCGCAAGGGCAAGTATCCACGTCTTACTCAGTAGGGACAATGTAATGTCCTAGACTTTGTGTTTGTGTGAACCTTGTAATGTCGTGGGCATTTAATTTGCTGGAACCTTGTAATGTCATGCACATTTAGTGTGTTTTATGTTCTTGTGATCTTGATGAGTTAGTTGTGAACCTTGTAATTTGATGGATTTCGTTGAATCATGTAATATGGTGAACTCTTAGTGAATTTGATGAATTTGATGGATTTCTGGAACTGTAGTTTGAAGTGCAGGAAAAACTGACGAAACTGTGTCGCGCGTTGACGGAAACCTGACGAAACTCGACGGAAACTGAACCCGTAACCGCGGCAGAAAAACTGACGAAACTGTGTCGCGCGTTGACGGAAACCTGACGAAACTGTGTCGCGCGTTGAAGGAAACCTGACGAAACTGTGTCGCGCGTTGACGGAAACCTGACGAAACTCGACGGAAACTGAACCCGTAACCGCGGCAGAAAAACTGACGAAACTGTGTCGCGCGTTGACGGAAATCTGACGAAACTCGACGGAAACTGAACCCGTAACCGCGGCAGAAAAACTGTGCCACGGCAGAAAAACTGTGCCGCGCCGGAGCCGGGGGCGCCACACCTTTAAGCTCCACTCCCCCTGGCGGGGCGCCACACAATTGCAAAAAATTACCACCTCTCTGTCTATTTGCCGCGCCAGAGAGGCCGGCGCCACACCTCTTTGTGTGGCGCCCCAGCTTAGGGCGCCGCACATGTGCAACGCCGGAGCCGGGGGCGCCACACCTTTAAGCTCCACTCCCCACAGCGGGGCGCCACACAATTGCAAAAATTACCACCTCTCTGTCTATTTGCCGCGCCCCAGCGTGCGGCGCCACACCTCAGGGTGCAACGCCCCCACCTCCGGCGCTGCACAAGTGCGACGCCCCCAGCTGCGGCGCCACACCTCAGGGTGCAACGCCCCCGTCTCCGGCGCCGCACAATGAGATCAGTAAAAATGCTCCAGATTTCATTGCTTAGCACATCAGTAGACATAATAAAAGTTGAAAACAACAGGTATCAGTAAACATGACATAATATCTATACAGAGCATTGATTCAGAACAACAAAATATCAAAAACGACATCAGCAAACACGACAAATTCACAGCAGTAGTTCACAGCAGTAATTCATAGCAGAATTAAGCTGTAATTCACAGCAGAATTAAGCACAAATTCACAGCAGTAGAATTAAGCACAAACATGACACAATATCTATCATGAGCATTGATTCACGACGAGGTCCACGACAGGTTTCCGACAATGTTTACGACATGCTTACGACAAGTTTACGACAAGTTTTACGACTTGGTTTACGACATGGTTCACGACAAGTTTCACGACATGTCTAACCCCTTTTCCTTAGCCTCCTCAAAGGCTCAGTCGGCGCCGGATCCGCGTTCTTCCTCCTACTCCTCAAAGGCTGAGTCGGCGCCGGATCCGCGTTCTTCCTCCTACTGTAAACTGGTAGCTTCTTCATCGGCGCCGGCTCCGCCACGAGATCTTCCGAGTCCTCTTCCTCCGACATGTGATCTTCCGAGTCGGAGTCCTCCGACACGTGCTGTTCCGCATCATCGGACTCGTGATCGTCGTCATCCTCATCCGCAGCAGGCCCCTTTTTCTTGTAGATGTAGTCGTCCGGTGAGAAACGCCTGGCAGCCTTCTTCTTGGATCTTAGGTGGAAGGATCGCTGGTATGCCTGCAGGGTCATGTCATCGTTCACATTATCATCAAAATTGCCCTAGAAATGAAAGAATGTGAGCGGAATAATTAGTACATGGTTGAGGTTCAAGAAATCATTTTTGGGTTACCGGCATGTAACATATTCATACCTCAACCTCCTCATCATTGGGCTCATGTGGGTTCGAACTAGAAGCATCACCACGGATAGGGGTTGAAGGGGACCTCGAGCGGGTCGGCATAGCATCATCGCCGCGACAACCAAGCAAATGCGCTAAAGTGCGCAACCGAGTTGCGGAACGCTATCACGGCAAGAAATCAACATCTTAGTACAAATGAACCACATATTATGCACGAAGCGGAGATGGTCTAACTTACCTTCACAAAGTCCCTAACGGCAGCATCACCCTTCTTGCCACGAGGTAACATGGCTGCCTCCTCGGCTGCTACCGCTTGGCGGTCGATCTCATTGCGCTATGAAAACAAACATGTCAACAACTAAACTCTAATTATGATGAGATGAAATAAGTTGGGCAAAAATTACCATAAAGTTCATCACGGGAGCGAAATCAGTTCGGTTGCCTTCTCTTAAGGCCTTGTTGTACTGGAGCTCAACAATAGCATCATCGTCCATGTCCTCCAAGAGCTCCTCATAAGCCGGGGGGCATATACGGACACGGGTACGTGCAAGGTACCAACCAAGATATGTGTCGAATGCCTCTTGACGGTACTTGGGGCGATCCCGCATATACACCTTCCGGTCCGTTGCCTCTTTCACCTCGGCATTGAATGTAGTGATGTAATCCTTATGATGCTTATCCCATTTCGTGATCTTCCTCTGCCGGCGCCGGTCCAATCTACATGGTCAACAAATGAAACATTAGTAACTACACTAATACATAAATGAAACATTGGGTAAGACAAAATTTGGAGCCTCACTCGTGCAACGAAAACATCGTGTTTATCCACTTTGGCGGTGTAGTTTGATACAACCCAAATTGGCTCATCACACGATGTGGTAGGTGGAACTCGACGGCATACAAGCATATCAATGGACACTGCATCATCCAAAGATATTCTTCCTCAAAACACTTCGGGTTTAGGGGGAATTCCGGATTCCAACCAAATCTCTCCCCGACACCATAAATCTGCCATGTCACCTATATCATGGTACTCATTTAAGCATGTGCAGTTGGGATTTAAGACAGATTGTGATTGAACGAAAGCGGTCTAATTATTACCTGCTCAGGGGTCAGCGAGTCGAACTCGTTGATGTACCGCAAGTACTCCTTTTGCGGGTCGCCGGTGAACTCCGCAACCCTGTCCCACTTGTACGCCCATGTAGCCTCCCGAAGCCTCTGGGGATGGTCAGGGACGGTCCAAGGCTTCCATGGCAAAAGCTTCGGCCGTCCAACTGAGAAGTGCTCCCACATCCAAACCGAAAGTAGGATCACTGGACCACCGATACCGGCCTCACCGACGAACCGACGACACGATTCATCCAACTGCACATATAGGTATACATGTTAGAATTTCATAAGTGTTGCACACACAAGAAACAAAGCAAGATAAATATTTACCTGCCGGTACAAGTAAGCAAGCGCAGCCGTACCCCAGCTTTGCTTACTCTCCCAGCGTGTTAACGCCTTCAGCCACATCCAAGGAGCGGTCCGTCCACTACTGTCAGCAAACAAAGTCCTCGTGATCACGTACCACACGTATGCGCGTGCATGATTCTGAATCACCACTTTATTAGCCCCTTCAGGACACTTAGCAAATTTTTCCCGGATCCAAACAAATGAGGCGCCGGCGGAGAGTCTATCCTTACTAGAGTCTTCCTTCTCTGGAGGAGCCGCACCAATAAGGCTGAACATCTGCTCGCGCCACCCATCAGATGCGGTGCTAAAACACACAGGTTTCCCCGTGATGGGGAGTGCCAGGATCATCGACACGTCCTGAAGAGTCACTCATCTCACCGGTGGGGAGGTGAAAGCTGTGTGTCTCCGGCCTCCAACGGTCAACAAGAGCAGTGATGGCCGAAGGATTGAAATTTGGCGTGGACCGAGACACGAGCTGGATGAAGGGAAGGAGTCCAAGCTTCTCGATGTACTCGGTGTACCTCTCGTCGTACGGCATGCCCTTGCCCTTCTCATCAAATTGCAAGGAGGCCTCGTGAGACCGAAGACGAAGGGGGGCAAGTACCTAAAAAAATAATTACAAGTTACAACAATGTCCATGCCGAATAGAAATATGAACTAACATCTAAAATATGCAAAACATTACAAATTACCTTTCCCTCCGCAATCTTTCTCGCACGGTGCGGCTTATCATATTGTTCTTCGATAAGTTCCATCCTACATATTTTAAAAAACTACCACTAGTAAGAGATAGAAATTTTTCAATATCTTTTCAATATTCATTTCAACCTCATATAGGACATCTACCACATCCACACATACACAACATATAAAGATTATATAGAAATTGGGTAACCACTTTGACCATGCACAAAATCATATCACACATCTATACCGAATTAGTTAAAAATCAATATTCATTTCACATGGTAACCACTTTTCAATTTTTTCAATATTCATTTTGACATCATATAGGACATCTACCACATCCACACATACACCACATATACAATTTACATACATATCTAGCTAGGTAACCACTTTTACATCCACAAATACACCTCACATACACATGGTTCTCATATACTCCCTCCGTTCCAAAATATATGTCATCCATTTGTCAAAAAGTGGATGTATCTATACACGTACCATGTCTAGATACATCCACTTTTGTACAAATGGATGACATATATTTTGGAACGGAGGGAGTACACATCTATACCGAATTAATTTAAAAAATGTAAATAAACACTCCACTTGATTAACAACCATTACAACTGCTATACAAGTGCTAAGAACCACAAAAAACAAGCCTCATGCCACACTAATTTCCAAATCTAGGTTGAACTAATATTTCACCTAGGGTTCCAAAAAGGGGACAAATAAGGAAGATTTATTGGATGAAACTTGAGGGAATGGAGGAGCTTACCGTGAGGACCGATGGGGAGAAGAAATTCCTTCAGATCGGGCCGGATTTGGAGAGGATTTGAGAGGGGAGATGAGCCACCGTCGCCGCCGTTGCCTTCTTGCTTTTCTGTTTCTGTGAAGTGAGGAGAAGGAGTGGGCTGGGCGCGGGTCGGGCGGTTACATGTCAATGTGTGGCGCCCCCGGCCCCGGCGCCACACATGGAGGTGTGGCGCCCCCAGCTCCGGCGCGGTGCATCCATGTAGGGGCCCGCTCTGCCACGCTGCCAGATGTGTGGCGCCCCAGCTTGGGGCGCGGTGCATCCATGTGTGGCGCCCCCGTCACGGGAGCCACACAAAAGGGTTAGATTTCGATTTTTTTTGAAAAAAGGGTTATTTTTGGATGAAGTTTGGGCAAAAGGTTATTTTTGTCAAATTTCACGCCGGATAGCCACCCTCCGCTCTTGTGCTACCATACCCCACCAAACTCCGGCCGTTGCCCACGATTTTTAACCCAACCCCGATCAGCCAACCGCAACGAAACAGACCGTGCGTGGGGCCCTCCTCCAACTGGCACTACGCGACATCACCTGCTTCAACCACGCACACCACACCCACGAGCACTATTGTTCGTAGCCAAGGGGCTAGGGAGAATATGTTTACGTATCCCCCATGTCACGTTGGTTCCTTCCCGATGCGAGCTCATCATTCCTCCCCTCCACTCGTCCCACCAACGACACGACACCTTCCGTCACCATCTCCATGAAAGAAAATCACTCCGCCCCGTCACTTCCAGGCGGGGCCCAGCCCAGCCTCAGCGTGCCGTCGCTGTCGTCGATGTCGGGTGCACCTCGTCGCCACGGAAAGACGCCACTACGTAGAGCACGTACTACGTGCTACAGTAGTCCACACTTGGCAAGTTGCGTTGGCACCTCGTTTTCACGGACGTTGACCCCTGGGCCCCGTGCACCGTGGGACCCACGCGTCAGTCAGTGGTACGAGGCCGGCCACCGGGGGGACCGACGGCACGGCAGCATGCGTACGCAAATCACCCGCATGGACCTCCTCCTTCGTCCAACGTAAGCAACGTGCCAGCAGGGATGGGCTCACGTGAGGCGGTTGCGCTGTCCACGTCCCGCGCCGAGCCACGTCGTCCGTCTCCCGGCCGGACAGCGACGGCCGGCCACCGCGCTCCGCTCCCTCCCGGCTGCCTGCCGACGCCTTCAATTCCCGTGCCGCGTTTTCCCTGCCCTGTTTCGCTCGTTACGAGGTGGGCTGTACTCGTACCAGGCCGTCGTCCTCAGCGTGCGTGCGTGCGCGCGTGTGCCGCGCCGGAGCACGTACGTACTGCACTCTACTGGCTAATTTTTTTTAAATAATACACGAAAATTATTTAATTCTGGAAATAATACGCAAATTTATTTTTTTACAAAAATATTATCCAGTCGGTCTTGGCGAAGCCGACAGGATCTTGTCGTCCTTGGCGAAGCCGACTAGCGCCTAGTCGTCTTTGGGGAAGACGACTAGTGGCGTGCACCCTCATATACACGCCACTGGTAAGACTACTAGTGGCGTGCATACACACATACACGCCACTAGTAATAACCCAGGCCGCTTACACGTGCCTCTCGTCCTTGGCAATGACGACAAGGTCCCATCGGCTTCGCCAAGACCGACTGGATAATATTTTTGAAAAAAAATAAAATCGCGTATTATTTCCGGAATTTAATTAATTTAGTGTATTATTTAAAAAAAAAATAGCTACTCTACTGTACGTGGAAGTAAGAGCCGGGCTCTCGCCCCACCTGATGGCGACGGCACACGCGGGATCGGGGCGGCCAGCCGGCGACGGAGCCGGCGAGCATTGAAGTATAGTAGAACTTGAAGGCCGGCGGCGACTGGCTGGAATTCTTCACCAGTTCCTTTCGCATTCAATTCTATGCGTGCAGAGGTTGCGCGTATGGCCCGCAGAGGCACAGACACGCATGCTTGCCTTTTGTTTTCTTCCCAGAGAACAATCATCCCCGATTATATTAAACTAACGGACTCAACTCTGTCACGCATGCATGCGCAAAAGTGTCACTACTCCGTTGGGTTTTTATACAAGCCCACTACTCCTTAGTTTACAATTACTTTATATTCTGGGTTTTGTTAAAGTTAAACTTTATCAAGTTTGATCAAAGATATACGAAAACGTATAAACATTTACAACAAAATTTTAACATTATTAGAATCGTTATACAATATCTTTTCACAATATATATACATTTAACATAATACTCCGTATATGTTAATATTTTTTTATATATATTTGGTCAAACTTTGAAAAGTTTGACTTTTAAAAAACGGAACGCAAAGTAAATAAAAATGGAGGGAGTATCTCAATTCCTCGATACTCTGTACCAAGAAAACAAATCCAACTATTAAATAACTTGATTGACAATACTAGTATGTAAAAACTATAATGTTCCGTGCTAATTAAACATGTGGTATGTGCTGCATTTTTCTCTATAGTTGCATGCAACGTTCACGTTAACGAGCACCACTGTACGAGATCAAATGCTAGTAATCAATTCTTCTCGGAAGAGATAGTGACCTTGTATAGATAAAAAATATATTTTTGATAGTGGCCTTGTATTAAAAAAATAGAGGGAGTACTGCTCGGGAGTGGACGAGCATAAATCCCTGAGGGGAGAGAATATCTAGTGCTACCGGCCCGTTGGATGCTACCCTTGCTACCATTAAAGAGAACCGTCTGATTCTTCAGATGCCCTGCAACGATGGTGGCGGGCATTTGCCTGCTCATCTTCGCCGCTCCCCAAGGCAGCAGTCTGCGGCACCGTTTGTTCTGGGACGGTCCTGTGTACTTCGGGTTCATGCCGGGCACCTCTATGGCCGTGCCACATGATATGTGTGTACAACCTCTAAAATTGCCAGGTATAATTTCGATAGGAGCATTGAGAAAAAAAGATAAATCTAGCATGAATATTGTCATTCATATCTTGTGAACACTCAAACTTTTTCTTAGATTTGTTTGAAACATATTAAATGTTTTTCTTTTATGCCATTTACCCATTGTTTCATAGCTAAACCTAGATTATACATGGTACTTAAGGTAAATTAGGCGGGTGGGGGGGGGGGGGGCAATCGGGGGGGGGGGGGGGGGGGCGATTGCCCCCCCCCCCCCCCCCCCCCACCTGACTTTTGAGTAGCTCTGCTTGCTCGTGCTCCCTCCACTTGAAGGCGATGACACATGCGGGATCAGGGCAGGCGGCCAGCACTGGAGCCGGTGAGCATTGAAGGCCTACCACTTGAATTGGCTGCAGAGAGTTTTGCCATGCGCCTGCCTGGTACGCAGAGGCACATGCACATGCGGCGGATCGCCTTTTTTTATTTCAGGTCCAAATTCGAAAGGAGCATTGAAAAAAAAAGACAAATTCATGCTATATTTTTCGAATTTGGACCTGAAATTTTTTTAGAGGTTGTAGACATATATCTTGTAAGCACTCAAACGTTTTCTTAGAATTATTCTAAACATATAAATTGGTTAGCTAAACTAAACCTAGGTGATACATGATACTTAAGGCTTAGTTTGATAGTAAAGTGTATAATAAATCAACGTATTAGAATACTAAAGTATTTTAGCGCCTGAGCACAAGATACTTCTGTTTTTACAGCTTCTCCGTTTTAGAATCCCAGGTTGATTCTCCAATATTTCAAAAATACCACTGTTTGAGCAATACTTCAGCCCTGATACCACGGTTTTTAATCATAGCCAAACACATCAAAGTATTTAAAACTGTGGTATTTCTGAATGTGGTATTCTTGAAATACTTCAAAAAATAGTTTGCTAACAAACACAGCCTAACCATGAATAAAAATACAAACACAGCTAGATTTGCATTTGTGCACTGACAACTGATCAAAGTGAAGGTCACGCTGTAATAAACCTGACAACTGATCACTGATTGGCATTTGTGCCCATGATGACACCATGAACGGCAGGCAAGTACTACGGCGCCTGCATCGATCTGCAGCGGCAAGGTCGTGGAGGGGAGCAACACAACGGCCAGCCAGCGCGGCAGGAAATATAGAAAAGCAGAGCTTGTCCGTCGTCGTGCATGCACGCACAACACAGCACAGCCCAGGAACAAAAAGCGACCCCCACTTTACCATCATCCCCAACTCGTCGTCGCTTTCGATCTCTCTCTCACTCTCACAAAATTATAAAAAATCTCGTCGCTTTCGGTTTTTTTCTAACAGAGAAATCAAATCAGGAGGGAAAAAATACATCGAGTAGTAGTACTACTCCAGCGGGTACACGCCTGCATCGCGGCTTCCCCCATCTCGCCCCGTTTTCCTTCCCTTCCCCGCATGCACCAATCGCCAGCGATCGATCGTCCCGTTTCCGTTCGTGGTGCGTCGGTTGCTCTCTCCACATCCACCGGAAAGCTACGCCTCCCCCACCCTCCTCCGTATCTGGCGGGGTGCGCGGGCGATGAGGTGAGGTGAGGTGGACTGGGCTTTCCTCTTCTGGTCTGGCGGGGGGAGCTTGATCGGAGGGAGCGATGGCGGCGGCGGCGAAGCGGTGCATGAACGCGGCGTGCGGCGCGCCGGCCCCGGGGCGGCTGGGGAGTGGAGGAAGGGCTGGCCGCTGCGATCCGGCACCGGCTTCGCTCTCCTCTGCGACAAGTGCGGGTACGCCACAGCCCACTCTGACTCTGCTGCTGCATCCTCCTCCTCCCCGCTGCTTGGTCCGCGCGTGCGTGGGTTTCGCTTCGTGTGTCCCGGATGCAATGACTGGGCGGATGAATCGATTCGTTTCCATGTTTTACGGTGGGCAATCTATGGATTTTTATTCCTTTCCTTTTATTTCCCCCTTTCCAGTGGCTTGATATTCGGACCCCAACTAGTAATCGGATTTGTGCGCAAACTGTGCCAATTGTGAACAGTAGCTTGTAGTACCAGTTTTTGGAAAGTAGAGTTGACTAACTCGATCCCACCGCTGATGCTTGCGGTTATTAGTTATTACCGGTGAGATGGAACGGCTAGCTTGCTTGACTCTGTACTAGAGCTCATGCTGAATTCAGATTTTATGAAAACGTTCAGTTACTTTAGAGCAGGCATGAAGATGGTTCAGTTGTGGAAATTGAACCTTGTGTATGTATGTGTTGACCGGACTGGTGTCCCTGACGAACTCTGTTCCTGCTCGGTAGCAGTCTGTTTGTCAAACATCTGTGTGTGTTGTGCCGTTGACTCAGAATTGCTGCCTGATAAAACTTCGGTGTTGTGACACTGGACGGTTTGTTGGGGTTTGTTTCCGATGATGGGAGAGACGTGTTTAGTCGAATATTGAAGACTGTTTTCCTGTGGTATAGGAGGTTACTGTTTGCTCGGTCACAGTTTTGCAGTTCAATTTTCTGGACTCAGTCGAATTCTTACATATCTATTCTTCTCTACTTAGGTCGGCATACGAGCAGCTTGTCTTCTGTGATATATTTCACCAAAAGGAGTCTGGGTGGAGGGACTGCTCATTTTGTGGGAAGGTGAGATTGGTGACACATGTTGTCGATTATATGCCCCTAAATTGCTTCGCGGCAACGATTCTAAGGACCTCTGTTATTTCAGCATCTCCATTGCGGTTGTGTTGCTTCAAAGTATTCCTTCGATCTACTTGATAGCGGAGGAGTTCAATGCGTGAACTGCATAAAAAATTCAGGAGCTCAATCTGTAAGTGTCTCTGTCGCATGATCTGCCTTTTGTTTTCCAAAATCTGATTGTTTTTCCGCAGGTTCCATGTCAAGTGTCTCCGAAGCTTTTCTTGTCTCAAAGTAACCAGAGACTCTTTGGTAAAAGCGATGAACTATTGCCAGGTAGACCGTTGGAGTCGCCTTCCCTAATGCTTGACTCCCGAAATGATGATGTTGCTATCATTTCCAAGAGCCATCACCCATTCATGGTAAAAAACATAGAACCTGGCCAAAGCAGCAACATTGTGAGGCAAAAGGAAATTGAAAATGGCGCAAGGCAGATTAAATGGGAACAACCAACCCTCAGTATTGGGGACATGGGAAGGATGCCTTTCTTAATTAGGGCTCAAAGTGCACTAGAGTCTCCCCAATCCCAATCTACTCGAAGAGATGATAATAGAGATCCAGCAGCAGATAGCACAACAAGCGAGTCAATTTCTGAGGCTTGTCTCAGCATGAGCTTGGGCATTGCTAATAACGGAAACAAGATGGAGGCTACTTCAACAATGGAAAGACCTATGCCATCACCAACGACACCGTTTTCTGAAGGAAGAGAACTTGCCACTACATTATCTCCATTTCAGCATGCACAAAGAGCTCGGCATTTTCTGACCAGACCACCAAGGGTGGCCGAAGGTGCTGCTTTTGATCCAATGAGAGATGGCTTTCCGCATCTTCGCGTTGCGAGACCACCTGCTGAAGGAAGGGGCCGCAATCAGTTACTTCCTCGGTATTGGCCAAGAATTACAGACCAAGAGCTGCAGCAAATATCTGGAGAGTATCCTTAATATTTTTCTTCAACTCCTTGGCAACACTGACATTGAAATCATCTACTTGCAAATTACATGATCCATAATTGACCAACTAGGACAGAAATGTCTTCATATGCTGCGTACTTTATTTTTTGTTGTGTATATTGTATTGTCTTCCTTGACTGTATTTTGCTTCAAGTTCAAATTCAACCATCGTCCCACTGTTTGAGAAGGTTTTAAGCGCTAGCGATGCAGGCCGCATAGGACGCCTTGTACTTCCAAAAGCCTGTGCTGAGGTGATTTTTTTCTTCTTTGGCAAGCCTTGTGCTTCCTCTTCATTATATTAGTATGCTCTTGCCACACATTACTGATTTACCTTTGCCATATAAATATAAACCTTTATGCAAAGGAGCACACTGAAGCTCCCCAGTTTGGGGAATCAGAGTTGCCTAAGTTCAACAGATTGATTGTAAGTAAATTAACGTTGTGGAAAACCTAGAACGAATTACATGTAACACACACAATCAGTCAATCCAATACCTGGTTTAGTTCCTTGACCCTTGCTGTTCTACCTAGGCTATATGTATTCTATCGAAATATGTGGTAGCATTTTGAGGATACTGTATTCTTAGGCTCCTAAGAGGCCATCCATACTCCTTCCTAATGGATAAGGTTAAACATGTTTCATGGCTATGCTATTTTGCTTACAAAGTGCGATTCACAAAGCCATGGGATGATGGAATATATAAGTTTTTCTTATTTGTTTTTCCTGCCATTCTGAGTTGCCGAGATACTCTATGTAGGCATATTTCCCCCCAATCTCTCAGCCAGAAGGTCGTCCCTTGACAATTCAAGATGCAAAAGGCAAAGAGTGGCATTTTCAGTTTAGATTCTGGCCTAATAACAACAGCAGAATGTATGTCTTGGAGGGTGTGACACCATGCATACAGTCCTTACAATTACAAGCTGGTGATACAGGTGATTTGCAACTTCTTGGATATGATTATAAGCAGCACTTGCTCTATTGCATCATGCTCATGACTTATTTCATGGTTTAAGCTTGGTTTTGCATATCCCTAAGAAAAAAGAATATGGGAGGATTCTATTCCTTTGTAAGTTTTATAAGCTTTGTTGAATTGAAAACCTTGGAACCATAGCAATTTTCCCACAGGCTACTTTTGCGTTATTTGCTGTCAAGTGGAACCAATTTCCACTAAGTCCAACCTCATGCGAATTTTCTATTGTATCTGATGACTATGGCGAACACCTAACTATTCAAAAGTTCTTGTTTTTTCTTGTGGTGCGACCAGACAACTATCCAATCCTATGTTTTTTTTTGTTATTTTATTTCTAGAATCCCTCGAATTAAAGAGGGCCTGTGTTTCTATGGTACTTAATTTTGCATTTGCGTTTATAGTGGGAGTTAAATCATGAATTTCCTGAAGTAGCTCCATCTTTCTAAATAGATGCATTGCCAGTTACTATGGACCAGACAAGTTCAAGTGGTATGTATGACATGATTCATGATTGTTACGTCCAGTGTCGGCTCTTACACGATTGAGTAACCTTTGTCATTTCTTACGAAGTTTCCTCGCCTCATAAAATATGTTAAATTTAATACACAGAATTATTATGACATGATTTTTATGTCCAGTGTCGGCTTCTTGCACGATTAAGTAACCTTCGTCATTTCCTACGTAGTTTCCTCGCTTCATAAAATATGTTAAATTTGCTACACAGAATTGTCGGCTGCATACCATGTTCTGTGTATTTGATTTTACTGTGAAGGTTCTTATACGTCCTGCGTTCTTTGTCTACAGTGACTTTCAGTCGAATAGAACCAGGGGGGAAACTTGTTATGGGCTTCCGGAAGGCCACAAACACTGTCAATTTGCCAGTAAGTTCGAATATCACATCAATCTTGCTATAAATCTATTGTTCCTCTAAATGTTTGTTCCGCTTATTTGTTCCCTTACCTCTGTCCTCCAGCTTTACTTAAATGTATTTATGTTACTCCACAGGACTCGCAGATTACAGCTATTGCAACTGGTTCCCTTCTCAGTGATTCATTCTTTTCAAGTACAAATGAGAATCTATCAATAGTAAACGGCTATTCAGGATTTCTTCAATCAATGAAGGGAGCTGCAGATCTTCAGCCAAGCTCTCTATTTGATCATCATGCGAACTCAGCTGACGGAGATGTTAGTTGGCTTAAGACGGATAGATTTGGCGGCAGGCCAGACGATGGGTCTTTGCAGTTTTTACAAAAAAGAAGCCGCAATATTGGTTCTAAAAGCAGGAGACTTTTAATTGATGCTGAAGACGCCTTTGAACTTAAGCTTTCGTGGGAAGAGGCTCAGGAGTTGTTGCGTCCTGCTCCATCTGCAAAACCAACAGTTGTGATGATCGAGGACTATGAATTTGAAGAATATGATGTAAGCTTGCTAGATATTCATTTTTCACGTTTCAGCACATCAGGGAACCCTTTATTGGAAGAACAAAAAGATAACCGTTCGTTCTCAGGAATGGGCTTCAATATTTAACCTATTCTAACTTAACTACATTAATGCAGGAACCTCCTGTCTTTGCAAAGAGATCAATTTTTACTGTACGTTCTACAGGGTAAGAAACTTTGAGTTACCATTCATTGTCATGGTTGGTCCTTGCATAGTGGACACAGAGGAGTTCTTAGTATTAACTGTACCAATTTTGGCAAATACCTGATATGTTTATTTAGGGAACAAGATCAATGGATTCAGTGTGACGATTGCTCAAAATGGCGCCGGTTGCCTCTTAATGTTATTATTGCCTCCAAGTGGACATGTGCTGACAACACATGGGATCCAAAAGGTATACTATACTATTTCACACCTGTGATAAAATCTATCAGTTCTTCATCTGCGAAGGAAATACCTATCAATTATGATTACCAGTATGTTGTGTCATGATAAATTGCATACTGAAAAGCTCTAAGCATTTGGCAAATTCTGGCTTAATTTATCCACGATCTTACTCCACCAAGAATGTTCGTTAATTACACATCCTTTTTTATTATCTGAAAGGATTTGAAAACATACGAGCCTTTTTACTTTACTGTATACTATTATATATGATCTCTTGATAATGTCTATGAAAAACTTAGTAGCATCAAGTATCTATTAGTGTCCAGTCTCATAAGTGATAAGCTTCTAATTGTCTAATACTCTCAAAACATATTGTGATGCTATGTAGGATATTGTTTTCTACTCCCTCCGATCCGAATTTATTGTCATGGAAATAAAACTGCGGAAGTACAAAACTGTAGTACGACTTGCGACATTTAAAAGGGATCGGAGGGAGTATTAGGTCTTGATTCTTCAGACAATATGTAGTCCTGCATTCATCGCAACTTTCCTCAGTTTGCATAATGTGTTATTTTGTAATTGCAAGAATTACAGTTAACCGGCTTTCACATTCTCTTTAGCTGCTCAGGCTTAAATCTGTTGCTATATATGCAGCTGTTCCTGCTCTGCACCTGAAGAATTAGCCCAGAAGGAGTTACAAAGTATTCTCCAGCAGTACGAAGGTATGCTGCACTTAAATTAACCAGCGATAAAGTAGGAATTTGGTATAGCTTGACCTCGTGAAACAAGAAAATCAAAATAGAAAGATGAATTTTTTAAGACACCGCTACTGACAATCTTGTAAGTGAACATAATTCAAATCGCTAACTATTGCCGCAGATATCAGGAGGCGGAAGAGCAGCTATTTTCTGAAGCAGAGCATCCCTGAAATGGATGCATCAAGCCTTGACGCCTTGGCCTCTGCCGCGGTCTTTGGTGAGGTCGGGAACCAAGGTGCTGCTTCGGTTGCGACGACTACCAAGCACCCTCGGCACCGTCCTGGCTGCACTTGCATAGTGTGTATCCAGCCACCCAGCGGCAAGGGCCCGAAGCACAACCCGTCGTGCACCTGCAACGTCTGCATGACCGTCAGGCGCCGTTTCAAGACGCTGATGATGAGGAAGAAGCAACGGCAGTCAGAACGAGAGGAAGCTGAGGCGAGCAAGAAGATCGCTTGGGTGAGCAGAGACGACCCGGAGGGCAGTAACCTGTCGCGGTCCCCCCAGACGGTGGAGACCACACGGGACGGCGATGTGATCATGTTCGACAAGGTTGACATGAACAAGGGTCACATAGACCTCAACTTCCACCCTGGCAGCCGGGACGAGCAGCGCGGTGGACAGCCTCGGGTGAGCATGGTCAGCCTTCTCGAGGTCGCGAACCGTCCCCTTGAGAGCTACATGAAGCAGAACGGCCTTGTAAGCCTAGCGGTGGATCAAGGGAACACCGGCACGGTTCCCCTTCCTCTCAACCTTCTCCGATGGAGAGCGAAGAGCGACCCTCCGATGAGGGGCACGTCGTCGTGTCCGTGGAGCGGGAGAGAGACCCGCGGACAACATGGTCGTCGACGAGGCAGCTGGTGAAAACCAGGGTAACACTGCCAGTGCCGGTGACAACGCTGCTGCCTGAGCTTGAGCTTGCTGACCGTGCGCTCGTATTAACTAGTGGGTGGTATCGTGTCTGACCGGCTTACCCTTTTTTCCAAGGAAAAGCTGGTGAGTTTTAATGTGAAAATCTCAATAGGAAATTATAGGGTTTCATCGTGACTCTTGTGTAACATACGTGTACAGGGCTGTGCAATCCCTTTTGTACGTCGTAGCCTCGATGCTGTATGAAAAGCGGCTTTGGTGTGGTTGAATGGTTGGTGTTGTATCTAACCCTGAAGCATTCGATAAATGGCATTTGCATTCGTCTTACTGGCTCTATAGCACCGAATCTTATCCCAAAACCATATATTCATCATATAGCAATAGAGTCAAGCCTTCATACTTTTTTTGTCAACCACCCCTCAGGCAACACAACAAAAGAAAGCAGAAGACAGCTACCAGAGCTTAAGCATTCTTGCGCCAGCACCCAGCTCAGACGCAAGGCATGCCACTAATATCAGCGAACAATTCCTCCTACCCCACCAGCAAGGATAATCTCCTTATCACCCTCTTTCTATAAACCTGCACGTATTTCATAAAAGCACAAGCATAACAAGTTATTCCTGCTGGTGATTTTATCAAAAAAATCCAAAGCAAGCCCTGTTTCTCAATTACCAAAGTGCACAGCATAAAGCAACCAGATCAACCACATGGACATCCAAGCAACTGGGTAAAGTTCCCAGGTCTATCTTGGGCACCAATTGTCAAACTTACAACACTCCACATATATTTGGCTGAAAGGCATAGAAAAAAAGTGATGGTTTGTTTCAGCGTCCTCACAGAAACTACATTTCAAATTCCATCGGAACTAAGAAAGAGGAATTGGAATTCTTAACGGATACATTGGCTACTCTACTAAGTTTCAACATAAGTGCTTTACTAAATATTCAGGGAGAAGCCACTTGAAATATGAGATCTCATAATGAGATGGTAGTTCTCCAGATGAAACAAATGAGTGAAGACAATCAACAACTGAACTATCTGTAGTACAAGGTGGTTAAGACAGTAGAGAAAACCCTTTGTGTTACTACCTCTTGGTATGTGGAAGAGGTAATGATGATTGCTTAAAGGCTACACTAATGTCTTTTTTTTTTGCGGAAAAGGCTACACTAATGTCTGTGAACACACATATCACCTTGTGTTCTGTGAACACTGAACACACATGTCACCTTGTGTTTATTTCTATACTCTGCAGGAGAAATTCTTCGATCAGATAAAAACATTCACAGGGCCACGGAGGGCAAGGGAAGTGATAGCCTGTGACATCACTGCAGTGACTCAAATCAGCATACAAGTTGTCGCCTACACAGCTCTTTACACTGTGATGCCAAAACTGGATCCATCAGCTCTTTACAGACTAGTAGCCCCAAGAAGCAGACGTTGCTCAACGTTTTACAGCATTCCTCCTCCTATCTGTTTACTTACTACTCATCTAAATAGGTGTCATCAAACCGCTGCTCACCTTCCTCAGTTGGCGGCGACCTCCTTCTCCTCAGCAAGAACTGGACTAGCGAGATGCCGCGACTAGAGCGATTTCCGCGTGGTCCGACGTGCTGGCCTTGAGGCAAAGGCGGCCTAGGTTTCTGCTGTTTATGTTAGCGCCGACGGATAGTTTTGACCCACGGCCCACTCGCAAGACTGACTGGAGATTGGCACCGACAACGGTCTCTTTCTCGAACGACACGACAGTGGCTGCCATGGTGGTGCTCCCTTCTCTCACAGGGTAGTCTTTTCCCCTTACTGTTACTTCCAGGCCGCCTCCATCCGCCACTTGGCCGCCGCCAACCATCCTCCCGGCATTGGCTACCAACTGGACCCGTTTCCCAATCGTGACAGAGTCCTCCAATTTGGCTCCGCAAAAATACTTGCTACCAAATTTAGTAACAGAAATGCCTCCTCCAGCGGTGTTCCAAGCTAAATTTCGGTACTTGGCATCCCCATGAACAGTACAAACCAAATCCTTACTCGCTGTTTGCACATCCATGCCCCCCGTCAAGGAGTAGTCTCTCTTATCAGTATAGCTTACTGAACATTCTGATTGGATATACATGTCTTCTTTGTCCTTTCTCATCTGTCCTGCGATTGATACAGATACGCTCTTCTTAAACTCTTGACACGATTCGAAATTGATCCCGTCAAACCCAATATCATGGTCCCATCCTTGGGGATCCAAAACTGGTCTAAACAATTGGTCATCAGTTATAAGGTGACGGTAGCGGTGCGCTGGATAATCAGAGTCAAAACTCAATGGGATTTCCATGTCTGACATGTGCACAGTCTCTGGGGACGTGCTGCTCTCTTCGTAATCATCAGCAACTGCAGATGACACTCACTGTTTTGAGCTTCAGCAAGCTTCTGCTTCCTGATTCCTTCCTTCCACTGCTGTTTTAGGTATGAAGTCTCACGGTAGTCCAGTTCATCAAGATATGCGGTTCTCTGTTCTTTGGTCAGTTTCTCGAATTCAGATCTTTTGAGAACACGGAATGGTGGTAGCTGATCATAGTCATCCTCCTCATCTGATCCTTCAGTCATCTCGCTGTTAACACCGTCAGAACTCGATGGCGAATAAGGTTTAAGGAGTGACGAAAGAAGATGAGGCAGTGAAGGTAGCCTGGTATTTGCTTGTGACAGTAGAAAACTATCTTGAAACTTGAGTAATGAATTTGCTTCTGCCAACAACTTGGTCGCCCCGCACAGAAGCAATAGTTCTGATACCCATACCTGCCCATTTGGCAAACTCTTTCACCTCTGGTATTCCGTCTGCACATTGGATGATTGTCAACCAGAACAATAGGGTTCTCCAGCTGTGTGTTAGAAGCTGCTACCTGGACATGACGCTGCACGATATTCTTACAGTAGCGGGTGTACGCATCATATTCCAAAGGATAACCGTCTGGTCCTTCAGGAGGTGAAGATGAACAGTGAGTCATTACAAGGACAGTGTTGAACCACATTGAAGAACCCAATATATCAGTCATAAGCTTCAGCAGAGGGTAATCACTGTATCTGCTGTTAATATGGTCAAGTCGCTCAAAGTACAAGACGATATCAGGCGGGGACCTTTTAATGAAACGCTTCACAGCATGCAAAATCTTCCTGTTCCTCCGTTGGCTATGGTAATGAGGCGTCAAACCGGGTGTGTCGATAACTGTAACTCTTACTCCTTTGATAGTTCCATCAACCCTCTTTATCCTACTAGTACCAGGAACAAGTGCATTAGTATCAACCTTCATTTCATCAAAAATGGAGTTAATTGTGGCACTCTTCCCCACACCAGTCTTTCCCAGAAGAAGAATTCGCAAGGGGAGGTCCAAATCTGGTCCACCGGGTGCTTCTTGTTCTGCTGCTATAACTCTGGCTTTGTTGACAGCGAGGTTGGTTCTTTTGGCATCTGATTCACCAGCCTTGATCAAGTTGGCAAGCTGCAGTCTGTACAGTACCTGTGCCACTACATTGGTACTGGGAGGCACTCCAGTCCTGTGTACCAGCCGCAAAAACTTAATCTGAAGTGCCTCAACTTGCTTTAGTGGATCTAGCTTCCTGCTATCATGATCTGACTGAAGATGACCAGAAGAAACTGTACCATCCGTGGGCTGGACATGGCCTCCGATGCATGGCTATCATTGGAAGGAAATCTGTTGGCAGATACTGTGTCTACAAACTCACTCTGTGGTGTACCTAAAACAGGAAATCCGATAAGCGACACATTCAATTTAGTATGAACATTTAACAGGAGGATAAAATTATAGCGTAACTTTCCCAAATCCAATGAAGGCAAGAAATGTCTCTACATGATGGAATACTAGCAGCAGGACCTTCAGCTAAATGAATTCAAGGCATGACCAACAGACAAAAGGGATACCACAGTTGCAAATCACAGCAAGTGAACATCCCCAAAAGCTATAAATTTTCGTCAGGACCATATATATTAGGACAGCAGGAAATTGGACTAACGAAAGATGAAACAACATGGCATTAATCATCCTAAAACGCGCTAAGGGCCTGATATCACCAACAATTCGATCCGACCGGAGAACAACCTGAATGAAAAAGGGGATTATAGTGCTCATAAGGTAAACTAGGTAAGGAGAGTGCCCTCACCGTGGCCCTCGGAGGCGCGTGTCGGCCCCGGAGATGGCGAACGGCCTCGCCGACACCAGGGACGACCCGAGCCGGTAGGAGATCCAGTCCCTGAAGTTCAACATCATCCTTCACCTGCGCAGAGGCGGGAGCAACCAAATCAGCGATTCTTCCTCCCGTCACCCACTCACCCCCAGCCCGTAAGGTATCAAGGCAGGGAAAAACTTCGCCGCAACGGTACCTGGTCGGTCGGTCGGCCGGCCGGCGCCCACGGCCGGCGGGTTCGGTGGTCTTGGGATGAGGCGATAGATGTCGTTGCTGGAGATTGTTAATTTGTTTCGTGTGGCCTGAGAAAGAGAGGGGCGGAGAGGTGAGCCTTCCAACCGGACAGCAAACAGAGCTAGGTTTTGTCACGTCTGCGACGAGTTATTTTTCTTCTTTTTCTTTGAGAACTCCGTCTGCGAGGAGATGATTTTTTTTTTTTTTTTTTTTTTTTTTTTTTTTTTGCGGGGATCTGCGAGGAGATGAGAGGGAGCGGCAGATAGCTCTCTGGTAGGTGGCCCTAGTGTTCGGTATTCGTGGAATTTCACACATCCGGCCCCGCTGATTCAAAGTTATACTCCCTCCATCAAAAAATGTCTCAATTTTATCTAAATTTATATGTATCTAGACATATTTTAGTGTGTAAATACACGCATATTTAGACAAAGTTGAGACATCTTTTTGTGGACAGAGGGAGTATAAGGCAAGACCGGCGTGAATCGTCTTCGACTAGAAGTCTAGAAGAGAAGATGAGCTAACAATAACAGAAATATTGTGTGAAATAAAAGGGTAATGCTAGTTTTTTTTTTGGAAAAAGTCCAAATTAAACCTTGAACTTGTAGGGCTTAGCTAAATCGAACCTTAAACTTGCAATCCCCGAAATCAGCACACCAAACTTTCAATTCCCGGTCAATTTAAACCTTGTACTTGTTTGGCACACCGGGAAAGTGACAATCCCGACCAGGATAACTAGCTAGTCTCACTGACAATTCGGTCCTACTTGTCATATCCTTCCTCCTCCCTGGTCCTCCCTGGTCTGTCTAAAATTCCCCAATCTTCAAACCCTAGCTACCACTGTGAACGGCAAGCCGGCCGCCACACACGGCGTTTTATGCGGCTGTAGCGGTTGCACATGACGGACGGCAACACGTTCCTGGGACACGACATGATTGCATGGGTGTACGCACTCACTGCGTCGGAGCGGCCGCTCAGATGGTCGTCATGGTCACCAGCTCGTGCCCCAGGCCTCTGCTCCTTCTCGGTGGACGCGGAGGCGGTGCGCGTGCGCCGTCGCGCTGCACAGGCACAGGGGCTGCGTCCTGACATCGCGACCTCCCTGGCCGGCCAACTGCTCGAGCTGCACACCTTCCTCTCGAAGACCATGAATTCAGCACTGCTCGCGCCGGCGCCATGGATTGAAGCTACTCATCACCAACACTTGCGTTGTCCGGCCTCCTCCTCCGACTCTAGTCGCTTGCTCTGATGTGGCCTATCGCCGGCGAGCTCGTGCCATAACAGCAACAGAGAGATGCTAATGTGTTTTTTTTACATTGAGATGTTAATGTGTTGATGCTGCCTGCTCCGGTGCGTGCGAGCAGAGTCATGCGTTTTTATTATTTTTTCCAAAAGAAATATGGATTCGATCGAGAGGAGTTAAAGGTAGCTGGAAGCGGAAGCCGAGCTCGAGGTCGCGGTGGCAAGCACGGAGAAGAAGATGGATATGACTAGGCAGTAGGGACATATGGATCTGCCATGTGGGTCTAAGTCAACAACCCAGGGTCTGACCTGCCACGTTAGCGAAATTTCAAATGTAGTGGTCTTGAGGTTTAAAATAGACCAAGAATTGAAAGTTCGGTGTGCCGATTTCAGGGATTGCGAGTTTGAGGTTTGATTTAGCTCAGCCCTACAAGTTCAAGGTTTGATTTGGACTTTTTCCAAAAAAAAAATCTGGGCGTTTCCACTGTATCCAATGTGAATGTGTCCCGACTCCACCTCAACCACTCGTACTCCAACTCATCGGCACTGCTGGGGGCCAAAGATCAGACGGCGATCAAATCGGCGGGAGCGTCCGCCAATGCCTCTTTGGCATGCCGGGCAATGGTATCTGTTGGGGATATACCAACTAGGGGTATCACCAGCATGGCAAATCCGGCTAGTCCAGTGAAGGCTTGTGCCTGCCAGGCAGCCGACAAACTTGGCGGATGACAGAGTTGGCGGATGACAGACTTGGCGGATGACCAACTTGGCGGATGACAAAGCAGGCGGATGACCAACTTGGCGGATGACAAAGTAGGCGGATGACCAACTTGGCGGATGACAAAGTTGGCAGCCGACAAGAAGGAGGCCCAAGACTGAAGCCCACGAAGCCACCAAGTCCAAGATAGAAGGCGGTAACTTGCCGGCTAGGTTTAGGACTCTGTATTCTTGCCGGACACGTAGTTTCCTTGTAACCTTAGGTCTGGCCGCCTTTATAAGCCAGACCTCGGGAAGCCTTTAGGGCACGTCCAACGTTGACTAGACTTTACGATACAACCAACTCATTGTAACCTGTAACACGGCTATTGCCTTATAGTGAGTTATAGCAGCACGTAGGGTCTCGCCACCGTAGCGAGATCTGAAGCTGGGTAAACCGCCGTGTACAATCCCGACCTTGACGACGTCCACCTTCTTGCCCTACGTACTCCCTTGGCTAGAGGACCCCTGTCTCCTATCAACGATGCCAATACGTCGACAGTTGGCGCCCACCGTGGGGCATAAGGCGTCAGGCGTCACGTTCCAGGCGGGAACACTTCTGGCTGTCCGCAGCCGGCGATTTCGATCGTCATCTTCATCCACGCGACCAGATCGCATCTGACCGGCTCTTCTGCTCCGGCAGACCAGCACGGTCAACAACGTAAATCAGCTACCGGATCGATCTGGCCGGCTAATCCGCTTAGCCGGTGTACGCGGAATTTTTTATCCTCGCGCAGATTGATCCGGCCGGCTTACCTTCGTCGGCGTGGGAGCCCGACATCCGGCACGTCCCTCACGCGCGGCGGATTGATCCTACAAGGTCAAAGGCGTTCGTTCGTCGCCGCCGTCTTAAACTATTCAGGCAATCCCTGTGGCCGGCATCGCTGTGCTTTTTGCCGGCTTAATTGCCGTCTCTGGCGTTTCCTGAGTCGTGTTTATCACGAGTTGCAGAAGCTCCGTGCAGCACGTACGGTTCATGGATCGACTTGTCAAGGGTGACCAAATCCGTTTTGATTACGGCTCAAGTTCCGATCCTTGGAAATCATGCGCCTCTTACCTTAGCTTGCCTGCACGTATGATGCGAACCAGGGAAAAAGAAAGAAGCAACAAAGCTGGCTCCTGGCTAGCCTCGTGAATGGATTAGACGGATTGCTAATTGCCTGCAATACTAATCGCTGCATGTGCTAAAGTACCTTCACGTACATCCAAGCAACCAAGCTGCCACCTTGTGGTACCCAGCTAATTGCGTGTGGTGAATTTAGTGCATGGATTTTCTGGCAAGATTACTAAATCTACATGCATGTACGACCGGAAAGCAGCATCGCTCCGCGCGATACAGCTGCGCCTCGCCGTACGCATGGTCGGATATTCAAGTCGTCAAATTCCGGTCGTTCAGCAATGTTAGGCGGGACGCCGTCATCATCGCGACCGGATCAGACGCATTCATCATCAGATTGCTAGCTGTTGTTCACGATCGCCCAAACCTGGCCAGTTTGAGAGGACATCGATCGGTATAAAACAGTCTAGTTCCGCGTTTTGACTTAATTGTTAATGCGGCACGCCGTCAGTCCGGCAAATTTATTTTCGCGTTCCAACGCGACACGCCGTCAATCCGGCAAATTTATCGTCGCGTTCCGGCTTAATTGCCAACGTGGCAAAACGCTTTTCAACATATTCACCATCATCGCTGCGCGCTGGCTAAATTGCCGTCGCGGCCTACTCATCGTCGCATATTCGTCAAGCATAACTTGACCGGCAAGCTGTGGCATGCAGCATAGGAGGAGAAATAGGACGCCACCGCCTTGTTGGAATAATGCTGGGGGCTGCCGCCTACTTTCTGGGGGCTGCCACCAACTTTCTGGGCGCTGCCGCCAACTTTCTGGGGCTGCCACCAACTTTCTGGGCACTGCCGCCAACTTTCTGGGGCTGCCACCAACTTTCTGGGTGCTGCCGCCAACTTTCTGGGGCTGCCGCCTACTTTCTGCGGGCTGCCATCTTCCGCCTCGACCCCCTCGACGTCAACGTCAGCGAACGTCAAAAAGATAAGTTCTTTATAACAGTTAATTTATCATATGGTCATGAAATAAAAGTCTATGGTTTGCTCATTATGCTCTGAGATCATGCCGTCTTTTGTCTTTTCATATGATCATATACTCTTAGTATCAAAGTTACCCAAAATTTGCTCAGTGCTAGGTGGTTCAAAACTTTTCGATACTTGCCGTCTCCGGACCAAATTAAGCAATCATTTTGCACCGCCTAATATCCTTATTCTGATTGTTTATATGTGGGTTGCCTAGTAGTATGTCGTTGGCACCAACATGCCGGCTTTAGTCTCTGTGTCTAAACTAATTGGTATTGCACCTGGTTGGCACAGCTAAAGTAACTGTGATGAGGTACCGCCAACATACAAAAAGCTAAGCATATAGGCCAGAAAATATTAAGGCGGGCCACGTAAAATTTACAACCCATATGTGTTTGTTAACAAACTGCTGGCTCAGGCCTCAACTTATTCAGTTACATTAAAAGTACATCTTAATGCAGCTATGTTTACTGTGCAGGATACTTGACGCCTGGGGGCTGGAAAGCAGCATTTTCATCAAGTATGGAGCCGCCTTTCCATCAAGGCGGCACAAACCTCGGCAACTACAACCATTCGATCTACAACGCCACAAGTTCTTCTGAGCATCGAGCCGACTTTCGAGTACGTCGACTCAACGCTCGGGGGCTGCAGATAGGCGGATCAAGAAAAACTCTGGCTAAAAAGAAGCCTGGGGGATCTACATCAACACTTCCCTCGCCAGATACTCTGGGGCTTGACTTGACAATGCCTTCGCCCAATACTTGGGGGCTGCACGTCATGCAGCTCCATCATCACCGCCTTGTCGTCAGCGACACGGCCACCTTGTTTCAGCAACAAGGCCGCCTCCGTGGCACGGCCGCCCTGTCGTCAGCGACACGGCCGCCATTATTGCCTCCGTGGCACAACCAACTTGTTGACAGCAAGACAACCAACTTGTTGACAGCAAGACAACCAACTTGTTGACAACAACACAATCGCCTTGTCGTCAGCGACATGGCTGCCAGATTGTTAGCTGTTGTTTCCAATCGCCCAAACCTGGCCAGTTTGGGAAGACATCGATTGGTACAAAATGAAAAAGCTCCATGTTCTGGCTTAATTGCTAACATGGCACAACCGCCTTGTCGTCAGCGACAAGGCCGCCTTTATTGTCAAACAACACGGCTGCCTCCGTGGTATAGCCGCCTAATTGTCATGACTACCTCTGTAGCACAAACAACATTCATGGCACCGTTCCACCTCTCTGTATGTTCAAACTGTCGTGAACCAGAGCAACGTGAACGCGCTAACTGTTGGCTTGATCCGTCAACATTTGACAGCAGTCAGGCCGTCTTTCCCATGTTGGCGGCACCGGTCCGGCTACTTTAGACGGATTGCCGCCTACTTCAACTTCGGAATGCTTCAAGCTCTTCAGCCGCCTAAATTCAAGAAACAAGACGGACAACCTTCAAGACGAAGACGGCAACTGGAGAACTTAAACCTTTCCGGGGGCTAATGTTGGGGATATACCAACTAGGGGTATCACCAGCATGGCAAATCCGGCTAGTCCAGTGAAGGCTTGTGCCTGCCAGGCAGCCGACAAACTTGGCGGATGACAGAGTTGGCGGATGACAGACTTGGCGGATGACCAACTTGGCGGATGACAAAGCAGGCGGATGACCAACTTGGCGGATGACAAAGTAGGCGGATGACCAACTTGGCGGATGACAAAGTTGGCAGCCGACAAGAAGGAGGCCCAAGACTGAAGCCCACGAAGCCACCAAGTCCAAGATAGAAGGCGGTAACTTGCCGGCTAGGTTTAGGACTCTGTATTCTTGCCGGACACGTAGTTTTCTTGTAACCCTAGGTCTGGCCGCCTTTATAAGCCAGACCTCGGGAAGCCTTTAGGGCACGTCCAACGTTGACTAGACTTTACGATACAACCAACTCATTGTAACCTGTAACACG
This sequence comes from Poa pratensis, assembly GCA_947311845.1. NCBI lineage: Eukaryota > Viridiplantae > Streptophyta > Magnoliopsida > Poales > Poaceae > Poa > Poa pratensis. The sequence goes on along the minus strand of CAMZMU010000091.1, from coordinate 33,106,652 downwards.
GCTATTGCCTTATAGTGAGTTATAGCAGCACGTAGGGTCTCGCCACCGTAGCGAGATCTGAAGCTGGGTAAACCGCCGTGTACAATCCCGACCTTGACGACGTCCACCTTCTTGCCCTACGTACTCCCTTGGCTAGAGGACCCCTGTCTCCTATCAACGATGCCAATACGTCGACAGTATCGGCACAAGCGGCGGGCCTGGAGGCTGCGAGTTGACGGAATGCTCGACGACAACACATTATGAAATCGACGCACTGGCATTGTCACTGATTTACGTTTGTGTATGTGAGTTACATGAGTATAGAGTTGTGTTTGACGTGCGCGTTTCTGGTTGCGAATAGCTTGAAGTTTCGGCCATCTTGTCTCAAATGATCCGGTATGGTAGATTGTCTGGTGTTACCGCCAGGACTGCCATTCCGGAAGAAGAAGACAAGAAAGAGGAGGGTGAGGAGGAAGAGGTCGAGGTGCAAGATCTTGAAACCGGGAAGACCGTTAAGACGAGGAACAAAGGTACTAAAACCCGAGGTGGAAGAATACAGAGGATGAGTGCTTATGTGAGGCGTGCTTGTCGTGCAGTACACGTCCGTTGGGAGACCCCAAGAGGAAGGTATGATGCAGTTCAGCAGCAAGTTTTCCCTCAGTATGAAACCAAGGTTATCGAACCAGTAGGAGCAACAACTCTTCTGAAGGTTGTCAACGGCGAAATATGATGCGGCGCAACACCAGGGATTCCGGCGCTGACGTGGAACCTGCACACAACACAATCAAAATACTTTGCCCCAACGAAACAGTGAGGTTGTCAATCTCACCGGCCTGCTGAAAACAAAGGATTAAACGTATGGTGTGAAAAACAGTATTAAATTGCAGAGAATGAAAATGGAACAGTTTGCAGTTTGTGGTTGTTTAATCAGTGTAAAAGAATGGACCGGGGTCCACAGTTCACTAGAGGTGTCTCTTCATAAAAGATAACTAACATGCTGGGTGAACAAATTACAGCTGGGCAATTGACAAATAGTGAGCGCATGACAATGCATATACATGGCATGATGACTACTATGATATTTAATTGGGCATTACGACATAATACATAGATTGTTATCCAAATGCGTCTATGACTAATAATCCACCGCCGGGTTATCATCCGAGTCCCCCGTTGGTATTAAGTTGCAAGCAACGGATAATTGCATTAAGTAAATTGCGTAATGTAAACAAACACATATGCCCGTGGACATAGCATCGTTAGGTTACCGCTAGTGGCAACAGCACATCCACAATCTTAGAAGTTGCTGTCACTCTCCCAAATTACTGGAGGCATGAACCCACTATCTAGCATAATTACTCTCTCTTGGTGTTACACGCATCTACTTGGCCAAAGCAGGTACGAGTAACGGAAAGCATGTAAGATCTTAAATAACATAGGGCATAGATTGATAATCAACTTGACATAGTATTCAATATTCATCGGATCCCAGCAAACACATCACATAGCATTACAATAATATGATCTTGATCATGTAGGGCAGCTCACAAGATCTAAACATGATGACACAAATTGGAGAGACAACCGTCTAGCTACTGCTATGGACCCGTAGTCCAAGGATGAACTACTCACGCATCACTCCGGAGGCAGGCATGGCGATGTAGAAGCCTCCAGTGACGATTCCCCTCTCCGGCAGGGTGTCAGGAAGAGGTTCTGGACCCTCCCGAGCTAGGGTTGACGGCGGCGGCGTCTCTGGGACTTTTCGTGGATATTAGCTCAGGCACTTAGGGTTTTTGCATCGGGGGAATAAGTAGGCGAAAGGGCGGCGGCTGGCGACCCCCGAGGGGCCCACACCACCCCAGGGCGCGGCAGAAGGGGGGCCTACGCCCTGGTGGCGTGTGGCCTCCTGGTGACTCTCCTCTGTTGCTACTTTGGTCCTTCTGGTGTGTTCTGGTAAAATAGGGATCCCCGTGAAGTTTCGTCCAATTCCGAGAATATTTCCAGACTAGCTTTTCTGAAATACAAAAATAGCAGAAAACAAGAACTGGCACTTCGACATCTTGTTAATAGGTTAGTCCCAAAAAATGTATAAAAGTGACATAAAGTAGATACAAAACATGTAGCAATTGGTATAAAACAAGCATGGGGAGACGTATCAAGGCGTGGAAGCTTGTGAGCCACGAGTCCATTGCCGACTCCAAACAATCATAGCCGGTATTGGCAGAGGGTCAACGAGACTAAAAAATATGACGAGTTCGCCAAGGTGCATATCGACTGCAACGACAATGCTATGTTGCATTGGGTGGAAGACCGTACAAATGGATTGCAAACTATTTCCATGTCGACCTTGAGCGAATCCCTGAAATAAAAGATAGTGGCAAGATGATGGCAGGTGAGTTGAAGGATGCGCTAAGGTTTTATCGTTCATGCATTGCTTCACAAGGATTAAAAGATGTAAATAGTGGGAAGACACCTGACACGATCTCAACGCCTACCGCAAGGGTTCCCATTATCCGGATCACTACGCCGCCACTTCGGAGGGACGCCCAATTGGGAACAAGAAGATAAATACCGACAAGCATTGGGCATCCTCATTGGCGTTCGTGCAAGTAACCATAGACAAGTGCCTGGCCAAGGTCACATCTATCTTGAAGCAAAATGCAATCACTTTCAAGAAAAGTTGGTCGTCCTTGATGAAAAAGCATGACGAGAAGATTGCGCTTCAGAAAGAGAAGCTCACCATTGAGAAAGAGAAGGGCCAAGCTGCACTTATCGCGCCCGACACGGCAAAAATCAAGGTGCTCTTGGGTGTGTCGCAATTTGTGGTAAAAAAGATGAAATAAAATCAAGATCTTAACCGCCGACCGCTCGGCTTTCAAACAACCGGTGTGGGCTTGGTATATGATCTATCAACAGCGCATCCTTCATTAGATGGGTCATGCACAGCCAGAGCCCAGGAGGGCCACAACGGAGACCACACCGGCGGTGGAGCCAACGTCGGAGACAACAACGAAGAGCGAGCAAGATGTGAAGAAAGAGGAGAACATGTAGGCCACTTGATTTACATGCATATTTGATGGTTGTAATATGTGATTGTCCGGACATGGTGACGCTTTTGTGGTCAAATATTTGAACTTAACGGACCATTTTATATATTTTGATTAAAAAAGTTATCATGAGTGTCTATTGTGAGACACCGATGAGGCAGCCAATCCTAATAGGTGACAACGTTTGTTAGCGCTACCAATTACGGGACGTCGGAACGGTAGAGATGATGTAAGAAACACACACTCTTGGCACTCACCACAACCCATCGCACTATCACTAGACTGGTACATAATTTAGTAGCGGAGTGGAGATTTTGTACCCATCGCGCACTATCACTAGACTGGTACATAATTTAGTAGTGGAGCGGAGATTTTGTGGTCTCAAGTTCCGCTGATCTCAATGTTTTCAAAAAATCAGAAAATATATTTAAAGTTTTAAACAAGAATGATGCATGTTCTATTGTTCTCAATAATATATCCTACAAGCGTGCAAAGTATAAATACAACATATTTTTTATTTAAGCTACACAAAAATGACAAAATGTACAGATCTGAGTATAATAAACATTCTATAATTTCAAATCTCCAACTTTTATCATTTTTGTGTAGCCCATAGTACAAAACATTTCGCACTATTATTTTGCACGTTATAGTATACATCACATGCTGGAACTTTTTCAGTTTTTTCTAAAAATTTTAAATATAGTTTTTGAATTTTATACAATAATAGTTGATATACCACAACTCGGAGCCAAAATGACATTCCGGTAGCGAAGGCCGTTTGTTTCCCGACCTAAAACACCGGGACCGGAATACGCTCACGCGGTCAGAGGAACACGCAGGAACCTGTGCTGCCAGCGCAATGGCGATGCCGCCGAAGCCCGGCGGGCCGCCCAAGCCCCCGCCGGGCGTCAGCTCTAACCTCAACCTCCCCTGCCCGCTACCGCCCATCCCAGGCGGGGCTCATCCAGGCCACTCACCCGCGCCGCCACCGGCGCGGTCTCACCACCGCCGCGCTAGATCTGAGGTGGCCTTCCGCTTCCAGGACGCCGCCGGCGGAGGCTTCGACGAGATCGGCTCCGAGGACGACCTCTTCTCCACGTTCATGGACATGGAGAAGATCGCCGGCGCGGGCGCCGGCGCCGACCGCGACCGTGCCGCGGAGACGTCCTCCTCGCCGCCGCGCCCCACCAAGCACCGCCACAGCGCCTCGTTTGACGGGTTCGCCATGGGGTGCGGCGGCGCCAGCACCGGGAAGCACCAGGATGGCGGCGGGCTGTTCGCCGATGTGCTGGAGGCTAAGAAGGCCATGTCCTCCGAGCAGCTCTCCGAGCTCGCCTCCGTCGACCCCAAGCGCGCCAAAAGGTGTCCCCCCTTTCTTTGGCATCCATCGCATTCTCAAGCTACCTTGGATTCGAGTTGGTGGTCGGTTGGTAGGATTCTAGGATTACATGCAGGTAGTTCTTACTTTTGATAACCAACTAATTGATGGAGTGCGGTTAAGGACCAATGAGAATTGTTGTCTAGGTAGTCGTTTGATTCTGCAAGCAAAGAAACATGGTAGCCAAATTGCTGGGCCTAGGCTATTACGTAGTCAGGTCACGGCGCATCGTTGCTCTTAGTGGTCATGAATCTGGATTGGACAGTGACAGGCAGCTAGTAGGACAGGACTGGAGCAAGCTGGCCAACTTGTCTCATGCTGAAATTTCTTGCTTACGTAGGTTTTTTTTTTCAAATACAAGCAGCCATAGAAGTGGTTCAAATGCTAATTTTATTGTTTTCTAAGTTGCTTTCATTGTTCGAAAAGCTGCTTCATGCCATTTAGTTCTTAAATACGCGAAGAGCGTGGGATGAAAGGGGCGGGAGATGGCAACGATTGTCGCATGCCGCCTTCTTATGGTATTTTCTCTCCATTGGCTATGGCTTCTTTGTACCATTTTCTGTGGGCCTCCAACTTAATTCAATGAAGCTTTCGTGGCATATCCTTGAATTTATAATTCTCCTGTTTCAAATTAACTATTTTCCCTTTCTCATGTACATTAAATTGCTTATTTGATGCAATAGTGTGAAGTACTTACTCGATGTGTTTTGTTTCTTATGTTGCTGGCTTAGTCTGAAAAGCTTCTTAGTGCCATTTAGTGCTTGTGTAGACTCTTAAATACACAAATCATGTGGAGTGGAAGTGACGGGAGATGGCGATTTATTGCATGTTGCTTAGGCCTGCACTTGGCGCACTTGCCCTACTTTCAAGGCCATTGTTATTTCATGCCCTGAGCCTGCAAAATGTTCAATGAAGTTGCCGTGATCGACTTTTTAATTTGCTCTTTTATTTTGAAATAACTGGCTGAAATATAATTATTTCCTGTTTTGTATACATTAAGTAACATTATGTTAAATAAATACCTACATTTCTAATGTAGGTTTCATTTGTCCAGCAGCAAAATTTTCCCCATTGCAATCCTCACATTCACATTGATAATAGTTCCTAGACCGTGCTGTTTTCTAGTATAAGGTGATCTTCATCGTAATACTGCTGATAGGAACCACTTTTGCTTAGGCAATCAAATTTGTCACAGCTGTGGACAGCTGATGTAGCCCCTTGAGATCTGATTCTTTCCATCTCTACAAGATAATAGGTTTTTCTTTTAAAGCTATGCTCTACTTACAATCCTTCTGCTGTGCGATGGTTATTCGCCAGTGGCATTGTGTTAGCTGGCTGCATTGAGTAAAGGCCAATAAATTGCTGAGCTTTCTTTGTTTCAGAATTCTAGCGAACAGACAGTCTGCAGCTCGGTCAAAGGAAAGAAAGGCTAGATATATAACAGAATTAGAGCGGAAGGTTCAAACTCTTCAAACCGAGGCTACTACTCTTTCGGCACAACTGACACTATTTCAGGTAATAGTACATCGATCTGTTTGCTTCATGGATTGCACTATTCACTATTATGTTTCTCAGTGCGCAAAAAAGCACTAGTGAGTTCTGTTCATTGACAATAGAAAACAGATCCCAATAAAGTATGGTGAGACTGCAATTACCAATCCAAACATCACCCAGAATCTAATTCTAACACCATTACCAACCTGCCACATGTACCCCATTTTTGCAGCATTTGCCACCCACATGACCCCTTTCCAAAAAGAGGAACAAAGGTTGGGTGAAGCACACAAGAAGGAGAGAGATCATATTTGAAATCAGCAATTTTCCTCCAAATCCTGTTACTATCTAGGTGGTATCTTTTAATCCAGGAAGCAAGCAAACACAAGTTAAACTCCCTCAGATTTTGAATGCCTAATCTACCAAAATCTTTTTTAAAATAGACCAGATCCCAATTGGCTAAATGATATTTTTTCTTATCTTCAGAGTCACTCCACAAGAAGTGAGACATGTGATAATTAATATCTTTTATAGCCCACTTGGGAAACTTTATTACAGTTGGGATCTGATGCATTGGAATGCTAGCAATACAAGATTGTAGCAAAACCATTCTAGTTTTATAATTCAGGAGCTTACCCCTACAACTAGGAAACCTTTTAACAGTTTTATTCACAATGGGTTGGAGGTCCTCTCTTTTAAGTTTCGAAAAATGTAGAGGCACACCCAGATATTTACATACAAGGGAACAGGGCAATTTTGCAGCAGAAAATTTGGGCAAGAACCTTAGCATTAGCTTCATCCACATTAATAACCATGAGGTCAGATTTATGGTATTGATCCTCATAGCAGACATATCCTCAAAACAGTATAGGAGCCACTTAAGGTTTATGGCATACTCAACACCATTTTCAAGGAAAAGGATGGTGTCATCAGCATATTCCAAGCTGATGACACCCCCAGGAACGAATTAAGCCAAGTCTAGCAGCTTTAAAAATAATTTGGAAAAAAATCAACAACCAGATTGAAGAGGATAGGGGAACTAGTATCCTCTTGTTTATTTAAGACCTCTCTGAGCTTTAAAAAAGGGTCATTTACATCATTGAGTCTCACACAAAACGAACCACCAACTAGTAAGTTTTTGATCCAGTTTCTAAACACTGAACCAAAACCTCTAGAAGCAATGATTTTTGTCCAGAAAGGACGACCAAAGTACCTCGGGTTGTATCGTCTAATAACATCGGGTCTCCGTCACAGATATTCTCTCCGTTCCACAATAAGTCTTGTAACTAAAACCACGACACTTGTTACGAAACGGAGGGAATATATAGTATGTAAAACTACATAGGTGCACAAGCCTAGCAGAGAAAGGGCTCCTACTTAACATGATGCATGGGCTCTAGCGACATATACGTAGGTATTATTGGATGATCTACACAGTACCAAACTCACTAGAAAGCCTCGAACCAGGCAAGCAACATTATGCATGGCGGGTGAGCCGTACCTAATTCACCCGAAACTGGTCGAGTGGAAGTTGGTTGGCCTTTTTGTTTTCGTTGGTGATCGAGCGGCGTGATGCAGGGGTGAGAATATAGCTCCGGCTATCGCCTCACCCGACTCCTTATTGACGGCATCGCCACAAAGATCCTGTCGGGCGGTCGCCGCCCGTGTGCCGCGCTTACTATCATCCTTTTGCTCGTGCTGGGCTCGCAACCGGTCACGGAGAAGACGGAAAAAATACACCGGGAATAGCGCCCCTGTTGTCCTCTTAAACCCATGCTGCAGCACTACACTTTAATGCGTGATGATCGAATATTGGACCTTGGCCCAATAAATTTCAGAAAACTGGAGGAGAAGTCAAGGGGTAAATAGTATGTGGTAGTTTAGTCCCACATGACTAAGCCAAGGAGATGGGGAGCAACTTATAAGGTGGAGTCTTGTTGTCTTCTAAAATGCAACAAACACACATAGTAGTATACTCCACACACATAGTGCGTGCGCTTGCGTGAATATTTGCAATTATACTTATGACTTATCTGACTTGACGTCGGCGCGGCTAGCTCTAGCAAATATAATATTTTTGTAACATAATGTTTCTTGGTGCTTCCTTTGGACAATTAATTAGAGAGCTGATTAGATCAGCTAGCTAGCTTATACTCCTGTGTACCATGCTCGATTGTTATTAAACATAGACATTAGAAAGCTGATTGAATATCTTCTTTTTGCCTCCTGAATCATAGTATTGAGCAGCTGAGAGAGTGGACACGTTCACGGGGTCCTGGACGTGGGCCGGCTGAGTGGCTCACTCTAAGAACGTACCCCAGCTAGAGCCCCACACGCTTGGCCAAGCATTGAGCAGCTTCTACGCTAGCTTGCCAGTGGATCATGGGATTGAAGTTGAACCCGTATTAGATTTCCAGTTGTAATTCTTAGCACTAGGGCGTGTCAGCGTGTGGTGTGTACTATGCAACAGCACACAATATTTGACCCTTGTTTCAACATGTAAACAGTTACTTTTTGTTTGTAAAAATGTTATCCTCACTTTTATATATGTAAAAAAATGCTTTGTACACTCCTCAGCATCCATGAAGCTGACTAAAATAGAGCCTGAAGAGTGACAATTGCCACACCATCTTTTTTTTGGACACAAAGACAGTAGGGAAAGACTCCATACTGTGTCATTTTCTATTTTATAAAATGGGAGTATTTACGTGGTACATGAATCTTACATCCAGTGAAAGCTCATAAAGTATCTAGTCATGACTGCATGCCTTCCTTGAGACTCGGTTTAGCCCTATGCATGGATAAAGATGAAAAAACTTATTGGAAGGAGCTAAGTGATTTAGCTCCTACACTTACTACTATGTACACCCCTCAATTAAATCCATCTCTCTAAAGTTGGAATCCATTTCCACCATTGACTCCTCAAATCTTTTGGCAATCCATATCTTGGCACCAATTAATGACATATATAAAACCCATGAATTAAATATGGATCACCTCCCCTATATAACGGTGCACAGACCGTGGAGGGCATAGACAATTCCATCCTATTTGTAGGACACACACGATACAAACCTCAGTGCCTCTCCTGACCAATGGCGGCCACGATAGAAACTCTTCAAACCGAGGCTACTACTCTTTCAGCACAACTGACACTATTTTAGGTAACAGTACATAGTAAACTAGTACCGCTTAAAGAAAGACACCGTGCATAGTAAACTAGTAATTATCCCTTTAAACTGTGTCAACCAAGCTGCAACATGTCTACACTCGGTGAATCACCAATCAGCATGCTATTTTCTTTGCACCGATGCATATGCCATCAGAACTTGGTGCACGTTAGGATAAGTTATCTGGTTATTGTTGACTAATGCATATGTAGTGGTAGCGCCAATCCGTCATGCACTTACCCCTAATCTATGTGGTTTTATTAACAATGTAGAGAGCTGAATGGTGATGCCCTGCAACACGAGACGATAAAAGCTGCAACTCTGTTTACCAGAACGCCACAATTGTTAGGTTTCTGTTATCTGGGATGCTTGTAATGTTGTAGCCTGTTAAATTTTGACCAGGACTGAGAATTAGACATGTTCTTTTGTATAAATAATGTTGTTTGCAACTTTGCATAGACTTGCTGGATATCCTTTTAAACAATTATATTTTGTTGGGCAGAGAGACACAACAGGACTTTCTGCAGAAAACACAGAGCTCAAAATAAAGTTGCAGGCCATGGAGCAACAAGCTCAACTGCGTGATGGTGAGTTTCTTATTATCTTAACTAGTATACTCATGTCAACTCGAATGGAGATTTCTGGCTCCCGGCCTCCAGTGACCCCCATATTTAAAACAAAAAATAATAATATGTACAAGTTTTTAAAAATGGGAAAAATCATATTGTAAATGATGTATCCCACAAACTGGAAGATCTCAAATTAAAATACTTTATATTCAGAGCTACACAAAAATGACAAATGTGTGGTTCTGAGTATACGCACTTTCAAATCTTCATAATATACAAGATTTTGTCATTTTTGTGTAGCCATAAGATCAAGGATTTCACATTGTGATTTTGCATGCTTATAGGATGCATCACTGACTATATATAGATTATTTTAAACTTTTTTAAAACTTGTAAATATAGTTTTTGATTTTTAAAAAATAAAGGAATCACCAGAACTTGGGAGCCAGTGACTTTTCGTGGCAACTTTTGGTTTTCATCGTTTCCAATAAGTTCGTGCAGCAACCAGCAAGGTGCTTTATTGTTGCTCTGTAGACTTACATAGAACAAAAAACTTCTTTCAACTAATGTGTATGCTTATTAATATGTGCAAGCTATGTATGTAAAGGACATTATCATCTTATGATAGGACACTTGGGGATCTTAATGCTCTTTTTTTTGTTGACTTTGCTTAATGTGCATTTGCTATGTTCATCATGCACTTACCCCTAAAATCAGTGTAACTTTATGCAATTCTTTTCACGAACTGTAGGCTCCTTTCGTGGAAATGTTACTGTTCTGTTTGCTCTTGATTGCATACTTTATGTTTCTGTGTCTGGTTGAATGAGTATTGGAGCAGCTAGTTTATACTGCTGTGTTAAGTACCATGCTGGATTGTTAAGCATAGACATATACTGAAAGCTGATACATTGTTTCTGAAATTATTTCATGTGAGGTCAGTCACATTTGTCATGCTAAATAGTTTTGACATGTTTAACAATCCGTAAACATCTAAACAAGAGATGACTTGTTGTCTAACAGATATACCTTATATTTTCATTTCAGCTCTGAATGATGCACTGAAGCAGGAAGTGGAGAGGCTTAAGATCGCTACAGGTGATACGACAAAGTCTGACGAAGCATATAATACAGGAATGCATCATGTTCCATACAGCCCGTCTTTCTTCCAACTCTCCAAGCAACACCCAGCTCAGCATCATGCAAGTGTTCATCAGCTGCCACCCCAATTCCAATCACCTCATCCCAATGTCCCAAGCCACCAGATGCTATCCCACCCCAATACCTTCTCGGATATGATGCAGCAAGACTCGCTTGGGCGGCTCCAGGGGCTGGACATTGGCAAAGGATCATCGGCTGTGAAGTTGGAGGCCGAGGTTGCCGTGAAGCCAGATGGCAGCACCATATCTGCAGGTTAAAGCAATAGCACCTTCTAATTATAGACCTACCTGCAAACAAGTACTTCTTTCATTTAGATTTATTTGTTCATAGTCTGACATCCTTGAACAGCTCCCCTCGCCGCTGTAGGCATAATTTCCCCCCAATTATTTCTATTTACTTGCATTGATTGGTTGTAAGACCTTGATATGTTTGTTTTGGGTCCATTTCCTGTGTGTTGTGTGTTGCTGCAAAGTTAAGGGAACTGGGCGATCAGCCTGTTTTCTTTTCCCTTGCCTTATAGGCTTATCAGTCATGGGTTTTCAGTTTGGATATTTGTATATTTTTCTGTTGATATGCTGGTTCTTAATGTTCACATCCTGGGAATCTAGATATATCAAATTGCTGGAGAACTGTGTTGCTTTTAGACATCTGAACTTAGAGAAATGTTTTACACACTTTTATATGAAAAATGATTTACACACATCTACAACTGTTCGGGTGAAGTTTAAGTTGACTACAAAATAAACCTGAGAGTGTGCCACATGGTCTCATTGTTTACCAGCCACCTGAGGTCAAAATGTAGAGTTTTCGAATGCCTACTTTTCATAAGTATTTATCATGTCTGAGCCCTGGATCCAGCAGTTCCCAGCGGTGTCCTTTGTCCTAATAGACGAGAGCAACCACTACGCCTGTCTACTGAATCTGATTAATGGAAGTTCATGGTGCTCCCTTTGGCCGCTCCTCGACTGGGATGCCTGGACATGAGATACTTGGACCATGTGCAAAGGAAAGGGCTGGTGGCTCAACCGTGGCACTCATTTTGACTGGAACAACAAGCTCGGCGACGAGCGCTGGGAGATGGTCACTGAAGGCTCCCTGCTTTCGCCAATGGGGACACGTTCACGGGGTGATGGTCCTGCGCCGGCTGAGAGAGTGGCTGGCTCTAGGAACGTACCCCAGCTAGAGCCCTACACGCTTGGCCAAGCATTGAGCAGCTTCGACGCTAGCTTTCCAGTGGATCATGGGATTGAACCCGTATTAGATTTCCAGTTGTAATTCTTAGCAGTTAGCACTAGGGCGTGTCAGCGTGTGGTGTGTACTATGCAACAACACACAATATTTGACCCTTGTTTCAACATGTAAGCGGTTTTGTTTTGTGTAGAAATGTTATCCTCACTTTTATATATATGTAAAAAATGATTTGTACACTCCACAACATCCATGAAGCTGACTAAAATAGAGCCTCAAGAGTGCCAATTCCCACACCATTTTTAGTAGGGAAAGACTCCCTACTGTGTCATCTTCTATTTTATAAAATGGGAGTATTTACATGGTACATGAATCTTACATCCAGTGAGTATCTAGCCATGACTACATGCCTTCCTTGAGACTAGGTTTAGCCCTAAGCATGGATAAAGATAAAAAGCTTTAAACCTAATAATACATCTTAGAACAGATGGAGCATGTCCATTGAATATAGCATCATTTCTTTGGTCCCATATACTCCAACATCCAGTGATCAGGATCTCCGTTAGAAAGCTGATTGAATATCTTGTTTTTCCCTCCGGATCATAGTATTGATGTCGTAATCAGAATTCCATTCAAATCCAGTTGCCCACCAAAAGTTTTGACTGAAGCTACATTCAAAGAATAGATGGAAGAGGGTTTCTTCAGGGCAAGTATCGCATAATATGCAATCTGTGACCTAAACATCAAAAATTCTTTTTCTTCGTGATGTCCTTTGTAGTCTGCCATGAAGGAGTAACCAGGCAAAACATTTATGCCTAGGAATACCGCAACTCTTTCATATATCAAGTATGGATTGTGGTGCCTCGTGCTGACCAATCAGGGCCCTGTACATTTTCTTTGTGGAATATAACGAGTCAGTACCATTGATTTTCCATAATATCATGATCGTCATTGTGATTTTGAGAAATCATTTCCTCTCTGAGACTATGCATCTCCTCATGGGCAATAGATGAGAGGGGAAGCTGGAACAATTCATAGATATATGTGGATAAAATATTCAGAGCCTTCTCCATGGACAGATTTTCATCGTTAGCAAATGAGTAAAGGTGAGGGTATTTATCCTCCCTGATTTCTTTGTTCCATTTATCCTTCCATAGGAGGATGGATTTACCATCATTGACATCACAAGTAGTGAATTCTCTCTACATTTCAGAGACTGATAAACAATCTTTCCACTAAAATGATCCTTCTGGTCCAGTGGCATGTGGGACAGCTCTGTTATTATAGTAAGCTTGCCAGATCAAATTAACCCATGGAATAACCTGATGATTGTAGAATTTATGGGGATTTAATTAGCAGGGCTTTATTGTAGAATTGCCACGCCATCTGATGTGATCTGCCACCGGGTTCTCCCAAGTATTTATCATATCGTAAGTTTATAGATTTCTCAAAGCCTTTCATCTCAACACGAGATTCTCCGGACCCTTGCTTCTTCCCTCTGGTAAAGGCAAGCGTTCTGCCTCGATTAGAAGTGAAGCACATTACATATAGGGGCCTCACTGCTCGAAAATAAATAAATATAGGGGCCTCCTAAAAGATTGACAAAAAAAAGGAGAAAAGAGAGAAGCTATTCGTGGTCTCCCAGCCCCAGGCATAGGACCGCTACGCTATCTCGCCACGTACAGTCTTACCACATCGAGCAAAGGGAACACTACATTGTGAAAACCTGGCTATTTCTCTCCTTCCAAACCCCCTAGATGATGTAGGTGATGATCCCAGTGGTGGTTTCTTCTCCCTTTTGGGAAAACGGAAATGTACTCAAGCCACCAACCATTGAAACCTCTATCCACGCCCGAGGGATGCGACATGGGTCTATGGCGAGAATGTAGAGCATTGGGGAAAGGGGGTCCCCGCGAACCTCGGCTATGGCAAATGTATGATCCTGACTTCCTGTTGAGCAACACGGAGAAGCAGTGGATAGGAGGAGGCACACCCATCCGATCCATCTAGGGCCGAACCCAATCACCCCAAAGAGCTCCATTAGGTAGGCCCAACTAATCGAATCAAAAGCTTCAGAGATGTTTAGCTTTAAGGAAGAAGCATGATGCGTTGTCCCTCTGAGGTTGCTCTGAACGTGAAGGAAGTTATCATGGATGCATCTTTTCTTAATGAAGACGGATTTGCTAGCTGAGACTAGCTACAGGAGAGCCGCCACACGAGTCGCCATTATCTTAGAGAGCAACTTGGAGACGCTGAGTGAGTCAAACCTTTTCCGTGTCCACTTTCTTCGGAATGAGCACACTATTTGCCGAGTTGAGGAGGCTTGCTCCTCCATCGCCCCTCTCCGAGAGCTGTAGTATCGCCACATGTAGGTCATGGGGATAGCAGCTGAAGCGGCATTGGTTGCTGCATCCTACTTTTAGCTAGAGAATGGATGCTAACTGTAGCTGTTTTTGTGTTTGTCTTAGGTCGAAGGAGGTCTGGCCCGTAATAGTAAAGATAATGTGGCAAATCTTTTTCCTCGTTCTTTAGAAAAATAGGAACTGAGTGATGAATCTTGAGTAAATAAAAAAATTGGTCAGCTCGTCTTGTTACCTACCCAATTAACGGGGAATTTGAAAAAAAAAATCTCTTCAACAGCATCATATTAATCAAGGCTTGGTGTACCATTAAAGTTGCCTACAAAAGACAGTTTCCGCATATATCATGGCCTATCTACTTATGCGTTGGGAAATCCTAGTCCTCTACATATGTTCGATCTATTCCAGAATTATTGCACGAAACTTTGGAGGTACTTGAAGACTTGTTGCAAGCAGCTTCACAGGATGCACAAACTATTGTTTTTTTGCATCCATCTTCCTTGTCTTTGGTTAACCGCTTATATAAGAAAATATCAAATTGTGGAGAACCGTATGTTGTTCCAACAATACCTTAAATTCTAACAAAATGCGCTACCCATTTTAAAAGGTTTTATTAAAATTACAAGCTTGATAATTACACTTACAGGATGTGATTTGTCGCTCAATCTGCCATCGCAGCACTAGTAACGACAATCGACAATACGATTACCACGTGTAAGAATTGCGATTCCTCCACCGTTTTGGTTCATGGTTACTTTATAATCCCCAAGGAATCGCTAATCTAGGCCTTTAGCCAAGAACTAACGCTGGGATTTCTGCGACCAACCATGTACTAATAAAACCATAATAGATATACAGAAGATCCATGTGTATAATACATGTGAGGACAAAATAGTTGGTGCTTACCACTAACAATTATTAACCGCCATATATTTTGGATATGCTAACTTACTCCTCAAATCTTTTGGCAATCCATATCTTGGCACCAATTAATGATATCAAACCCATACATTAAATTCGGATCACCTCCCCTATATAAAGGTGCACAGCAGCACAGGCCGTGGAGGGCATAGACAATTTATCTTATTCGTGTAGGGCACACACAATACAAACCTCAGTGCCTCTCTGGACCGATGGCTGCCATGTCGTCCTCCGCCGTTCAGCAGCCGCTCTCCCGCGACAACCCTGGCTCGTAAGTACATCCTCTCTCTCACCCGCACATATTACTAATTAACAAGAATATTTCTTGCAAGTTAACTTATGTTTTGTGTTCGACCTTGTTTTCTATGTTGCAAATGAAGGCGCAACTGGTCAGCTTTGCCATCCAAAGTGATCCAGCATATCGTGTACCTAGGGACAAGCAACGATCTGGTCCGGTTCCGCGCGCTGTGCAAGCAGTGGAGGAATGCCATCCCGCCTCCAGAGCCCGAACCCTGCCACTGCAAACAAGTATTTGGCGGTCGATATCCATGCTGTGGGAACTAGCTTACTAGCTAAGCATCTGTATCTGGAAATCTGTATCTTTAATCTTATGTTGTTGTCTCGTTACTTTTTTATGTAGTGGACATGACACCGTGCATCAAGTTCATGGTACGGATTTTACAACTGTTGGTGCTATGTTATGCGTTATAAAGAAAAGTTAAAGCTTGCAATGTGCATGTAATATTTAAAAAATTCTTATCATTGGTAATTTCAGTTGTGTGCATACTGTGGGTTGACTCTAGAGAGAATTCTTGCACTTGGGTATATATGTGCACCCGGTTGCTTGAAATAATCAAAACACGGCTGTGCGTGTTTTGAATTTTTTGATAAATTTATGGATACATATTGTTGGATGAAGTGTGAACATTCAGAATTTGAGTACAAATTTATGTACTCCTTTAGTTCACAAATGTATGACGTTTATCGACATGGTGCTCCCCTATATGCATTTTGACCATTTAAAAAAAATGGAACTGTATTTATATTGTGAACAAATATTTCGGATAAATCTGTGGTGCCATTTTAACCTTAGCAGTACATCTTTTTTTCTATCTATCTATTATTAGTCAACTGAAAATCTTGACTGCATACTTTACAGGAATCATCTATGAGAGGGAATATATGTTTCGTTCTTAAAGGAAAAAAAAGAAGGGAAGGGTGTGCGAAAAACAAACTGCTAACTTGCTTTTTCCTTGGATCATGTAAGTATAAATATATTATAGAAGAGAATTTTCTAGAGGTTCCATTCATTCGACGAATTTGCATTAAGAAATCATTTAAGGATTTAAAAAAATGTGGATATGAGAAAACAACCCATGAGCACATATACCCATCCACGTCTAATTGTTATGCCTAAAATTCTTGTACAAACATATATCAATCATGGTATTTACACTATATTTTTATATTACACCTGATAGCATATATGATCAGAACCCCCCCCCCCTCTCTCTCTCTCTCTCTCTCTCTCTCTCTCTCTCTCTCTCTCTCTCTCCAAAGCACATTTTTCTTTTAAATTTAATTTAATTTTTAATATTTGACTTTCTACAAAGTCATTGCATTCTAGTTTAAGGGCGATGGACTTGTAGATGCAACTTACATGATAGATAAAACAACAGCTACAACATTAATATATGGTTTCTGCTATACAAAATCATGAACATTAATAAGTATTTTTTAACATGAGTGGACATAAATTTTATTACATAATCTACATAAATTCTAGTATGTCGAATGAGCATGTGGATGCACAGGTCATATCTCTCGGTAGAAACAGAGCTAGTGGCTCGGAGGATGGCGCGACAGAAGGAGCACACGGCCAACGACGATCGTCTCGCCTAGTGCCTGGTGACGGAGGAGATAGAAGTCGAGACACACATGAGAGGCAGGATGTTGTGCTGGATTGAAATCGATGGTTGTGAAATTTTTGAGACTGCAAGTGCGGACTATAGGCGTAACTGTTTGATTTTCCACTAGCAAAAATTAGAGTCAGTGCACAACTTAGTGGACTTCTGTTTGCTCATACAGTGATGTGAATTGCGGAGGTTCAAATAGTAGATTGTTTTAACACATTTAACTAATGTAGTTCAAATAGTGAACTTGCATTCTTTTGTAATTTGAATTATTGTAGTTTTTCAGAGAGAAATTGCCAAAGGGTTCAAATCTTAAATTTCCAGTGCTCAATGTTAGTAGACCATCCCTGTTCCAATTGCCAGACCGTAAAGAACACACGTAACAACCACTGAGTTGTAGCCTGGCTAGCTCTTAACAGAGGTTGGTTGTTGGTGTGGGAAGGCATACTAGCATCCAGGAGCAAAGGTCTATTATAATGAGAATTCTCTCCAAGCCTGGATTGCGGCCAAAAGAAACTTATTTTATAGTGCTTACTATATAATACCCACTTTTAAAAGGTTGTGTCGTCTAATGTGTTCACCGAGGCATAATGTCTTTCAGTTAAACAAGCTGACAATGACAACACTGAAAAGTGGTTAAAATATTAATATTCTTATACCCTTAAGCAGGGGAAGGGTATAGCACGCACGCACCAATTGAATCAAAACATCTGGTTTGAACTCAGGTTGTGCCGCATTAGGGACACTAGAACCGCAACACACACGAAGCCTCCCAGGCACTCTCCCCTCGTCACCCACTTCTGGCCGTCCGATCATCTTCTGAACTATTCTTGGCCGTCAGATGCTTCTGGCCTCCCGCATGGGCTGCTCCTGGGCCGGATGTCCCTGAGGGACGCTGCTCTGGGCGTCAAATTCGCGTTCCCTGGTGCATTTGGGCCCAAGACCAGCAAGTTGGCTCGCTGGTCAACGCAGCGCTCAGACTCGCGAGAGGCCAGCGGAAGGCGAGCGGACGAGCGACCGATTCCGTGTACGAGGCGAGCGGATGGATCGAAAGCGACCGGATCGGAGGACGCGAGCGGACGGGCGACTGGATCCGAGGACGAGACGATCGGATCGATCCACCGCGACGGCCCCGTCCGGACCGCAGGCGAATCGGCCGGCCGCCATCCGACTCGTTCCTCAGGTCGACCTATCTTAATTTCTCGAATTCATTGTGATGAATCGACGGGTCGCTCGTGATTGCTATTCATTCCCTCCACCACCACCATTGAGGTTGGTTTAATTTTCAGTTTGTGCATTGTGGCCGTCTCAAACATCCAGGAACAATTTTTCGCAGGTTCTGCTCATCCTGGTTGTCGAGTTGTTCCGAGCGGCACGATCCACGCGATGCGGCCGTCAGCAGCTGGTGCGGCAGCGAACTGTCTCTCCCTCGTCATTGATGTGATGAACTGATGCGTCTCTCCTGATTGCTCTTGATGTCCCCATTGAAGGGCGAGTTAATTTTCAGTTCCTACAAACCACCAATGGCAGCCCGACGGGCGAGTGATTATGGTATTCTACCGCTCGTTGCCTATAAAATCTGCTGCCTGAGTTCTCTCCGTACCACTTCCAATCGAGCACAACTTGCAGGTCCAATGGTGTATTTCTAGGTCGATCATCTCCCGTGCGAAATCCCCATTTTCTCAACATATGAATTGGCACCTTTCTAAAATCTGAAATCCAATTTTCGCAGGTTGTATTCATTCCAGGTTCAGCTTTGTTCATCCTCGTGAATCTTGGAGTTTGCTCGAATTTAATCGGTTGTGGAATTAGTCACCTCAGTATTTCCAATGGCTGTCGGCCAGGTCAGTTTTTAGGTTACCTAATCTATTCATACTATGTGTCCTGCTTACAATTGTTTGGAATCTGGGAGACTGCCCATATGGATATTATCGTTAGCAGTATATAATGTTTCTACTTATCTCCTCCGGCGTGGCTGTGTTAATTTTTGGCCATTGTTTTATCGCCTCTTTCTTACTTGTTCTAAACTTGATTGTTCTTGTGCATGTCTCTATTGATCAATTGGATTCAATGCCAAGGTGTTCATAGGTGAATATCTATGAATATAGATGCTGCTGCAATTCTAGCTCTTTTTAACAGCGATCTCGACTATTTTCAATTTTCAACTCGTTTCACTAAATATTAGTAAGTTCTAAATTTAAGTCATGATGGATCTGCTTGAAGGTTGAATCTACCGCGTCATGGGGACAAGGTCACTGACGTCTGCTGTGGTGCGTCGCAACACACACGAAGCCTCCCAGGCACTCTCCCCTCGTCACCCACTTCTGGCCGTCCGATCATCTTCTGAACTATTCTTGGCCGTCAGATGCTTCTGGCCTCCCGCATGGGCTGCTCCTGGGCCGGATGTCCCTGAGGGACGCTGCTCTGGGCGTCAAATTCGCGTTCCCTGGTGCATTTGGGCCCAAGACCAGCAAGTTGGCTCGCTGGTCAACGCAGCGCTCAGACTCGCGAGAGGCCAGCGGAAGGCGAGCGGACGAGCGACCGATTCCGTGTACGAGGCGAGCGGATGGATCGAAAGCGACCGGATCGGAGGACGCGAGCGGACGGGCGACTGGATCCGAGGACGAGACGATCGGATCGATCCACCGCGACGGCCCCGTCCGGACCGCAGGCGAATCGGCCGGCCGCCATCCGACTCGTTCCTCAGGTCGACCTATCTTAATTTCTCGAATTCATTGTGATGAATCGACGGGTCGCTCGTGATTGCTATTCATTCCCTCCACCACCACCATTGAGGTTGGTTTAATTTTCAGTTTGTGCATTGTGGCCGTCTCAAACATCCAGGAACAATTTTTCGCAGGTTCTGCTCATCCTGGTTGTCGAGTTGTTCCGAGTGGCACGATCCACGCGATGCGGCCGTCAGCAGCTGGTGCGGCAGCGAACTGTCTCTCCCTCGTCATTGATGTGATGAACTGATGCGTCTCTCCTGATTGCTCTTGATGTCCCCATTGAAGGGCGAGTTAATTTTCAGTTCCTACAAACCACCAATGGCAGCCCGACGGGCGAGTGATTATGGTATTCTACCGCTCGTTGCCTATAAAATCTGCTGCCTGAGTTCTCTCCGTACCACTTCCAATCGAGCACAACTTGCAGGTCCAATGGTGTATTTCTAGGTCGATCATCTCCCGTGCGAAATCCCCATTTTCTCAACATATGAATTGGCACCTTTCTAAAATCTGAAATCCAATTTTCGCAGGTTGTATTCATTCCAGGTTCAGCTTTGTTCATCCTCGTGAATCTTGGAGTTTGCTCGAATTTAATCGGTTGTGGAATTAGTCACCTCAGTATTTCCAATGGCTGTCGGCCAGGTCAGTTTTTAGGTTACCTAATCTATTCATACTATGTGTCCTGCTTACAATTGTTTGGAATCTGGGAGACTGCCCATATGGATATTATCGTTAGCAGTATATAATGTTTCTACTTATCTCCTCCGGCGTGGCTGTGTTAATTTTTGGCCATTGTTTTATCGCCTCTTTCTTACTTGTTCTAAACTTGATTGTTCTTGTGCATGTCTCTATTGATCAATTGGATTCAATGCCAAGGTGTTCATAGGTGAATATCTATGAATATAGATGCTGCTGCAATTCTAGCTCTTTTTAACAGCGATCTCGACTATTTTCAATTTTCAACTCGTTTCACTAAATATTAGTAAGTTCTAAATTTAAGTCATGATGGATCTGCTTGAAGGTTGAATCTACCGCGTCATGGGGACAAGGTCACTGACGTCTGCTGTGGTGCGTCCACTAGAAGCGTCTATGTTGGGCCATGATGCACTGCACCACAGGTGATACCGAGAAGCAGAGAAGTCTGCAACCAGCCTGCGTCATGCCACCGGGGCTGCAGCACAACACCTCCTCTTCAGGTCTTGTACAGATTCTTATCATGGCTATAAAGTGTGGAATTTGTTTAAAGCTCACTTGGCTGATTGTAAATCAAATATGCCAGCTGGGCATGTCCCATAGCTTGGCTTTAACTGTCGATTGATTCACGCTGTACTTAGACAAAATTGAGGCTTCTTCTATGAGCTTACGATGAAAGTTATGACCAAATGGTTGTAGGTTTTACAAGGACTTACTAAACCTGGATTGGCTGTACCGACTTTGACTACATTTTTTTTGGTAATGGAAAATGTGGTATTGAGCAGGTCTGCACAATTTAATCAATCAATCTAACATCCCTTCCTGCAGGTTAACTCAAATAAGCATAACCAGATTTAAAGGAAAGATTATTGTATCTTACCTTGACCATGGCCACTCAATGACAACAAAATAATTTCAGGAAAAGCGGAAGGTTTTGGAGACGGGGTGGACAAAACTCAATGTGGATGCTAGCTTCTCAAATGAAAGAAATGTTCCTTCTTGGGGCGCTGTACTACATGATGAAGAACATATCCTTCTGTCGGCATGGGGTGCTATCCATCACCGTCCATTTGCTGAATTTTCTGAAGCATTGGCATGCTTGTAAGCAGCGAAATTCATTGTTGCTTTTTCTGATAAACCGGTCAAGTTGAAAAGCGATTGAGTGGCAATGTTACAGAAAATGAAACAGACACATAGGAGAAATTCTGCCATCTCGGCAGTGATCTGTGAAACCAAAAAAATTGTTGCCAAACTCCCTGATTTCCGAATAGAAAATGTTGATCAGGTTATATGATGGGTTAGCTATGCATGGTCGTAGTGCAGGTTGTGCTGTCGTCTGTTTGAACTTTGAACTCGTTTACTCCCTGCATGCTGGTAACAGTTCAGAATGATTTCTTCCCTTCGTGCTGGTAACGGTTCAAAGGATTGTAAGGGCGTTTGAAATCCTGCTACTTCCAGAATTTTCTAAATTTTATCCTGCTACTTTTACTTAATACAGTATACACCCATGTTTAGAATGATTATTGTGTATGCGGGCACCAAGCCAAATTGTATGTCTAAGCCTCACTTTTACCATCGATTATTGTTTATGCATATTCAACTTTTTTGTTCCATGTAGTTATATATTTATGAAGTTCCTTTCATTCTATTGTACAAATAGATGGACGCAACCACGTAATAAGTAACCAAAAGATCCAATGTTGGCAAGAAATGAGCAAATAATTTCATCTATTTTTCTAATAAACGGGCGCGGCAACGCGCGCCTAAATGATCTAGTGAACTATGACAACCCCCTCCCCCTCTACAGGTACCATTGAAAACCCACTTGTAACGGGAAAAAAGTTTCCCATGTCAATCGAGGCTACATAAAATTTGTAAAATGACCGCCCTAAAAGATGCCTCCTGACTCAAGTCGAAGGGAAATCACGACCGCAAAAAGGTTTTTTTTGGGTGTGTGTGGAAGAAAATTGCTTGTTGAGTTAGTAAAACAACATCATCGAGGTTATGTTCTTTTACTAATCTGAAACGTGACGGTGTGTAGCTAGGTTTGCAAATCTTTTGCAGTTCAGAATATGCCTTTCATTTATAAATATTGTTTTAAGTTTGGGATCCCACAAGGGCAAGCTTAGCTTGTCAGGAAATCTCCAGCGATGAATTATTGACGAATGTACCTAGGTTTCCAAGGATTGAGTTGGAAAATCAGGGTCCCTCGTTTTCCCCGTGCTGCACTTTCAACAGATATTCACACAAGCTGTCATCTACATCTAAATCCAGATGCTCTTAATGATTATGAGCTTCTTCAACCACATCATTCTTTTTACTCCATTTCGAAAAAATCATTTTTTTGCTTCAAATTGTACCATTTGGTCGTGCTCCCACTTTTAATCTCATTAAAAGAATCCTTAGTGTCTAGTCCATTTCTATCTAATAAAATGTCGATTCTAGACATACTAGAGGGGATGGTAGAAATAAGCATGTTTGGCAACGCTTTACCTTTCGTTAAATTGAATGTGGTTAAGATAATTTCTAACTAAAACCATACCGATCGAATCCGATGGTACATGAAATGGTAAGACTTTTTGACATCAGAACACAATCCATTCTTTATTCGACTCCGGCGTATAGGATAATGTAATGATAATAATATACGAAGATATACAATACTCTAGTTTTTCTAGTTGGATAATCCTATACCTTATAAAGATGATTACCAGTGTTGAGATCTTACAAAGCCTTTGTGTGTCACAACATTGTCTCCAATCTCGTCACGCAACACCACGATCTCAACATTGCTCAGACAAGCACCCGAAGCCTGGGTAGGATGTCCTGGGCCGTCGGAAGCAGACGCCTCCATCCGCTCCAAAGAACCAGGAACAATCAAAGCGAATGTTGCGGCCTCGTCATGAAAAGTCGAGACACCACGATGCGGTAGGCGACAAGCGGAAGGAGCTCTGCGTGCGTCCGGGAAAAGTGGGACTGCGAGACAGTCCAAATCGGTGTTGACATTGAAATCCTTGGAAGACCTAGAAAGGGGCCTTGGCGACACGGTCCTATGCAGCGACGAGTGGCTCAGGACCTCACCCCAACTCTGGGCCAAAACGAAACGAAGGGCAGTTAACGGATGGGGAGCAGCTCCACTGGGAAGGAGCAGGAGCGGCCGAGCACGAGCGTCCGAAGAGCAAGCGAGGCATAATCGTAGGACAACAACAAATGATGCATTTGAAGGGTGTATCTTCTACTTTGTTTGAAACTACCTTTCTAAATTTCTTCAGAAAAAACATGGCTCTAAATTTCAGTGAATAGAGAGAACGGGAGGTTTAGTCGTCTCGACCCATTGCGTGAATATTTGAATGCGTATCTTACGTGAATATCTGAACATGAAAGAAGAGCACACTCGGAAAGAAAATATTTGTTTTCTAACTTAGGAATATCTGAATGTGTACGTTACAGTATATCTGATCTCTTCCGTTTGCATGTGGGCCGACCCAACGGTTAATTACTATGGTAAAAATATCACACACGCTTGATAAGGAAGTGAGTAAGTGGCGACCCAACGGTCCCGGCTGGCTTATTCAAGAGTTAACTGGAACAGCTGACCTTCCCATTTTGGCTAGCCGAGCAAAACCATACCGTGTTTCTTTCTTCTTTCGCTCTCCTCATGCTGCTTATATACTCCCTCTATCGATGGCTCCATCCATACCCTAGCTCCTAGCAAGAGCAGCCGAGCGCCGCCACCCACCGTTAACCCTAGTCTCGTCCCTCTTGCACCGATGGCCACCATGTCCTCGAACCTTCGCCGGAGACTGCCAACCTCTGCCGTTCGGCCGCTCAACCGCAACCGCAACAAGCCCAACTGGTACATCTTCCTCTCTCTTGCTCACGATTCAAGCTTGCCGGTCAAAATGAAATAATTCTGTACGTACGCCGGTACGCGTGTGTAATTACTAATTAGTACACTTTAGGAGGGACTGGGCAGACATCTCCAAGAGCATGGCGGCGCAGATCGCCCGGCACGCCCTGGCCAACGACGTCGCCGACTTCCTCCACTTCCGCGCGGCGTGCGCTCCATGGAGGGACAACACCGAGGACCCCAAGAAGCACAACGTCCTCGACCAGCGTTTCCACCCGCGCCGCTGGATCCTGCTGCCGAAGGAGAGCAACGCCGACGACGCCGACGATGGCAGCAGCAGTTGGCGCCGCATGGTGAATCTGTCCCACGGGAGGAAGATCACGGTGGACCTTCCTCACCTCCTGGGTCATGCCATCGCCGCTGGATCCGGTGGCTCCCCGGGTGGCGTCCTCGTCCTTGTACACGAGCAAAGCCTCGTGGTCCGGCTTCTGAACCCGCTTACCGGGCAGCACGTCGACCTCCCATCCATCGCTTCCGTGCTGAGCCGCCGTCGCAATGGACGCCTGGACAAGGCGTTCTCAGGCCTTTGCAACGTGACAGGGGCGGGCTTCGCCGGCGACTCCACGGTGGTGCTCCATCTCGGATATGACAACAGGCTCATCTCCGCCAGGATCGGCGGCGACCGCTGGGAGATCGTCAGCGAAGGCTCGCTACTCTGCTCGGCATTCCCGTTCTACGGAAAGGTGTACTTCGCCAACGGGACGGGCTCATGGTGGTTGACCAGGAGGCTCCTCCGTTGCCGAAGCTGGTGCTCGCCGCCATGTGGCCACAGCAGATGGAGATCACGTTCGTGCACATGGCTGACAGCTCCGGCGAGCTCATGGTGCTGACCAACAAGGCTCGTTTCCGGAAAGGGAGCGACGAGTACATGGTGGAGTTCGAGATATTCCGGCTGGACGCGGACGCCGGGGCGCTGGTGCCCGTGACAGACCTCGGGAGCGTGCTGTGTTCGTGGGCGACTACGGCGGCGGGCTGGTGGTGTCGGCGAAAGCCAAAGGTATCGTGCCCAATGCCATCTACTTCCAGCACGACCGGCACAACAGGTTCTATGTGCGTCGTGTGTCCGATGACGAAACTAGGCTGCTGACTGAAGCTCAGAAGGGCAGCTTCGTTGATGATCTGACATCTTATGTGGCCTGGAACGGGCGCAAGAGATGGACTCAGGTGGCGCTGGCTGTGCGTGATCCGGGTTTGTTTTGATTATCTGTACTAGTCTGTCTGAAATGTACCCGTGGTGCCTGTGCCCACGGATTGGAAGATTTAAATCTGTTTGGTCGACCGTTAGACCAATGAAATGTCAGTTAAATCATATATGAGTTTATGACACAGGAGAGATATCACAAGATTGGTTTTGAAGCCATTTTCCAGTTATTTCTTTCGAGTGGCATTCTATATCTATCCATTATGTTATCTATGCCTTAAATTAAAAGCTGCAAGATTTCTTGCCAATTTTTCGTACGTCACCTAAACACCTTGGAGTTGATAAAAGATTACACACTATGTCACCGGTAAGCAGAAGAAAACAGTTGGGAAGTCTCGTCGCCTCGGCCAACCGCAAGGCCAGAGTCATCTTCAACCCGACAAGGACACCTCCTCCTGTGCTTCTCTGCTTGCCCACCAGTGCTCGTCAGGCTGTGTATTACAAATGTTTATATAGATTTTATTAGGCATCTAAGTATCACTAAAAATATTAGAAATATTTCTACGAATTTGATTAGGCATTTAAAATCCTCAAACAATACTACAAACCTTTTTCTCATGTAAATAGCGGATGCGGAAAAAAGTGACGGCTCCTGGTTAATCTTTCAGCATTAACGATAGCTACTTTTGTTTGATTGGATGGGATTTTCCTGATATAAGCTACAAACAGGAGTAGGGGACTAGGGGTACACTACAGAGAATGATCGGACGAGGGTGTTGTGCATTCTAACGGGATTGAGTGTAGTGCCATTTGGTACCTAAATAGTGAGAAGTGTGACATCACCACAGTTGTCAAATTTACTAGCACGGATATCAAAATTTACTACTCCAGTACGACCACAATGTATATCCTCTCAATTAAATCCATCTGTCTAAGAATGGCATCCATTTCCACCATTAACTCCTCATATCTTTTGGTAGTCCTAATATTGGCACCAATCAATCAGTGAAGATCTTTTGCACCCGGGCACCAGTGATCCCTCCCATTTAAAAAATTCAAAAATCATATTTATATGTTTCAAATAATTCTGAAAAAAATTCGAGTGTAGCCAATGATATATCCCTCTAACGTGCAAAATATCAACTTCAAAAACTTTGTATTTTGAGCTACACAAAAATGACAAATTTGTAGATCTGACTATGTATATTTTCAAATCTCTAAATTTTATCAGATTTGTTATTTTTGTGTAGCCAATAATATAAAGTATTTCACACTAAAAATTTGCACGTCTGTGGGATGCACCATTGGCAAGATCATAATTTTTTTTTCAGATTTTTCTAAAACTCACAAATATGATTTTCAAAATTTTTAAACAAGAGGGATCACTGGTGCCCGGGTGCAAAAAGGACTTTCCGCCAATTAATGACTTATAAAAACCATGAACTGGATTCCGAATCCAGGATTCGGATGAGCAGATTTAGTCACAAACAGGGGCTGCATGGGGGACACTCCCCCTATATAAATTGGCTCTTGTAGAGGAGGGTATAGGCAAGCCAGACCCGGAGCAGTTCATTTTTTTCTTCTTCTTCTGCAATACATTCCACCCTATTTGTAGGACACACCATACACGGAGGAGAGAAAACATGAGAGCATAGCAGAGTACAGCCAAACCTCTAGTCCTCTAGTGCCTCCCTTGACGCTTCGACACATATGGCTGTCACCCGCGACAGCCCAGCTGGCTGGTATGTACTCATGCTCTCTCTCTCTCCCTCACACATAATTAACATGGATTTTATAGAAACAAGGCAAAAACTCTACCTTTTATATTGATATAAAGGAGTAATTAACATGGATCACCCACACGTATTACTGGTTAACAAGAACAAATCTTGCGAATTAGCTTATGTTTTATATTCGACATTGTTTTGTATGTTGAAATTGAAGGCGTAACTGGCCAGCTTTGCCATCCGAAGTGATCCAGCATATCGTGTACCTTGGTACAACGATTGATCTGGTCCGGCTCCGCGCGGTGTGCAGGAAGTGGAGGAATGCCGTCCCGCCTCTGGAGAACATACCCTGAGTCCCTGACTACATGGTGGGCACCGTCGCCAGCAAGCACATGGCAATTGATAATATCCATGCTATTTTAGCCCACCAAAACGTTTTATATATTGGAATAGAGGTAGTAGCTTGATAGCTAAAGCACCTGTATCTCTAGAAATCTGTATATTTCATGTTATGTTTTGATTAGTGGACAAAGCACCGTGTGCATCGGGTTCATGGTATGAATTATAGAACTGTTCATGCTATGTTATGCGTTATACAAAAAGAAAAAAAAAGAATTTCGCAATGTACTTGTAATATTTTTTAATTCGATTCTATGCATGCAGTGAAGTTGTGTCCGGAGCGAATGTGGTGCACATTTGCATCCGTTTGCCTGAAATAATCAAAACACATGCGCGCATGATTTGAATTTTCTTCATAAATGTGTGGAGACGTTTTGTTGGATGCACCGTGAACTTTCAAATTTTGAATCAACATGTATATTTATATCCCCTTCATCATAAATATATGAAGTTTTAGACATTGACATGATTGACTCTAATATGCACTTTGACCATTTGTTAAAAAATATTGATTTGTATGTAGATTATGAACAAATACTTATGTGTTTGTTCGCATATTATGAACATACATTTCTATTTTCGCCTTACTAGTCTCCCTATTTTTGTACTTATTTTTAGCTGAAGCTAGAAACTTTTGAGTACATGCTTTCTAAAAAAACATCTAACAATGGAGGGAGTGTATGTTTTGTTGTCAAAGAAAAAAAGGTGAGGGTGTGGAGACGGTAAATTCTCTTATTCCTTGGACCATGTAAACAGTCTACCCTTCTGGAGTCCATCGCACGGCCATGAGTTTTCACCCAACATCCACTGTCAGATGACAGAACTAAGCCTCTCGGAAACTCCGAACATTTATAGGTGTCCTTCTCAATGATAAAACATTAAGTAAATATATTAAACAAACATTTGAAGCTCTAACCCCTGCCCCTGTCTACGCCCCTGATATATACAAAAAAGGTGTTGTTAATTGAGAATGTACTTAAAATTACGCATTAAAATTTAGTAAAAATAATGATTTTTTTTTGCATATTATTGCAATATAATTGCAAGTTAACCAAATTATTTGATAATTACTTGAAAAGTAACATACCAACTCATATCTCGGACATTCATTTACAATGCATTCAAGCTAGCTCATGATTATTGGATGATTAAAACAACAACTCGTAGTTACCACATATTAATATCAACAAAAATAATTTTATGAGAAAAAACATGTTCAAAATAAAGTCAAACGATTTCTTTTCAATTAAGACCTATATCATGGTTTGTATTATTAAAACATTTTTTTGAAACATATATTCAAAATATGTTCAAAATATTGACAATTTCCACGTTTGTATTATTAAAACTTATATTCAAAATATTGATAATTTCCATCAAAATATGTTCAAAATATTGACAATTTCTATATTCTTACAATAATATTTGAAATTTGGACATAATTATCCCATATTTATTGGATTATTAAAATACCAACTCATAGTTTGAGCGTACTTAATATTTCCAGGTTTGTATTAATTTGAGTTGTATTTAAATTACACAATAAATATTTGTGAAAATATTCAGAAATTGTACATAGTCTTACAATAATATTGGAAATCTAAGAAAATCATTTCATATTTATTGAGTCAGTAAAACACCAACTTATAGTTCAAAATTACGAAATATTATGTCAAGGCATGTATTAATTGAGATGTATTTAAATTACATAATAAATTATTTGTAAGAGTATTGATAATTTTTGTATATTCATAAAATAATATTTTAAATCTAACAAATTATCTCATATTTATTGGATGATACATCGTATATAACATGGCAATGTTTAAATTATATGTTAAGTATTTATAAAAACATTTAAAATTCTACATATTCTTAAAATAAATTTAAAATATAACTAAATTATCTTGTATTTATTAGATGAGAAAAAACCAACTCATAGTTCGGAAGTACTTAATATGGCAAGCCCTTGCGTAGTTGACTACATACTTTTCAAATATGCGACATAAGGAAGATAATATAATCTTCAAAACTCATAGTAAAAACAATTAGATAAGTTCCTAAAACACAAAATAATATACCCCTAAGCACTAAACCAAATCCAAATTAAGTTAGAACACATCATATCATGGACAAGACTAGAATAAATAGTTTTCCTATACATCGCCTCTATGATGTATAAGCAAATGACCTGCTACACATGGTAAAATCATTGCAAGGTAGCATACCATGAAAGCAACTTCTTACTAAACACATATAAAATTTACTGATGCCCAACGCATTGATATTGCTTGATGACAACTGACCATATCTAAACATTTTCACTTTCCAGCAAAAGCCACCGGTGGATGTCGACGTTGATAACCCGTATTTTCCGCCCTTGGTGTTGGATGTATGCCCTGAGAGACAATAAATATACATCCGTTTCATGATTAATGAATTATATCTTTATGCTATAACTGCTATGGTCTATAAATGTGAGATTTATAGGGAAACACATACGCAAGTGTAAGGATATAATCAAACCCCGATTACCCTTTGTCCTGTCTCCTGGACAAACTCGTTAATACTAGATGGTGACGTTTCCCAGCCATGGACAAAAGTTCTTGCCTTTATTATTGAGAATACATTGTTAAGTTAAACACTGTGTCGGGGAAGACCCAAAAGTATGATATACTACGAGATCAAGTTTTTGAGTAAAATAGTATAGTCTAAAATTGGTTGCTTGTTTATTCCTTGGACCATGAGAATTTATGGTTGTGTATACTAAAAAGATAGCTTTGGCATAGTCAAGTATCACGGCCGTAACTGGGTGATCAAAACAGCTATCGCTGGGTGACCTCGAAGGTATGTATTGATCATAGTAGTTCAAGACTGGGAATCACACCTCTGGGTAATATGGAGAGATACAACCTGGATCCACTCTAGTGGGAAAGCGTCCATCGCTAAGTCTGCGCAGACAAAGGAATGATATGTAAATATAATGGGATGCTCGAACATGGGTAATGAGTAATGGCATCATACCGGTAACAAGGATAAAGTGACATAGTAAATGAAAGCTTTCATTTACGGTAATGTCATATATCTCGCCTTGGGTATTTGATGAGTATCGTGAAGTGATGGGAACGGACATGTTAATCAAATAGGTTCATCAGAGTATATTCGCATAACGATAGCAGTCATTCAGAACGTCCATGGTTCTGACCCTGGAAAGTGATTGAATAGGCATTTCCAATTATAGCTATACGTTATCGAACCTGTAGGGGTCACACACTTAAGACGTCAAAGTCTGTTGTATATGTAGATTGGTCAGGAGTAGAGAAGGAGTATCACCTGGGATGGTTTCAGAGTGATAGAATAATATTCAGAGATTGGATCATAAAGAAAGAAGGTTTATATAGAAGAAAATAATTATCCAGTATATTTTGTCGACGGACACTGGGTGTCCCGAATCATGTACATATGCTTATATGATAAGTAATTAATTCTGGGAATTAATTAGACAAAGTATTAATTAATTAAATATTAATTTATTTAATTAATAAATAAAAGGAAAAATTATTTATTTAAAATGGCCAATAAAAGGTGGCTTCCACATGGGCCCTAGGGGCCCACATGGCAGCCGCACCACCACTAGGTGGTGGTGGGCTGAGGCGCCAAGGTGGGGATTCACCCCCCAAGCCGAAACCCTAATGGGCCTTCGGGCCCATGGGGGGGGGGGGGGGAGGCGGCGTCGGCAGCCGGGGAGGCAGCCGGCCTAGGGTGGCCCCCACTAGGTCGGTGCGGCCGGGGTGGGCCCCACCCGAGGCGGCGGTTAAGGCGGTGGGGGAGGGAGTTGGAGTCCCACTCCAACTCCTCCTCCCAAACCGAATTGGGCATGGGGAGCTTTCCCCTTGCCCAAACCAAGTAGGACTAGGGGAAAGCTTTTCCCTTGCCCAAGTCCCTCTACCCCTTGGATATCCTATATAAACCCCACCCCCCTCTTCTTTTGGAGACACACAATTAGAGATCTCTCCTCGAGGGTTCTCAAGTTCTAGATCTAATCTCTCTCCCTCTCTCCCATGTGTTGGGGTTCTCTCCACCATACGTACACCAGTAGCTCTTAACTCTGGCACGACGAAGCGCTGCTGGACTTTGACGGACGTACGTGTGCGAGTTCTCAGAGGGGAGATACGTCATAGACGTTTGGCCCTCGCTCTGCTGGATCCAGAAGGCTATACGAGGGATCGGCAACATTCTCACCGCCAGGCATGGCCGTGGGAATCTTCATCAGGCTTCATCGACATCGTCACCGACAACTCTTCCGCGTCTCGTTGTTGGTAACGAAACAATACTAACCTCACTTGTATCTTCATAGTTGTTCCTGGACGTTGCGTAGGTCGGAAAATTTTAAATTCTGCTATGTAACCCAATACTCGGGTGTCCTGATAAAGCTCTGGGCGAAAGCTTAACATCGCCTGTGGCGGTGCTGCCAGCGACAACGCTCAATCGTCGTTTTCCTCCTTGGAGGCGCTTGTCATGGAGCTCCATCCGTACTCATTGGGTGGGTCTGGCCTATGTATGCCCAAAAGGCAATGTATTTATACATCTGATTCATTAATTATGTTGTATGTTTACTATGCTATAACTGTGATGGTTCCTGAATACGTGATTCAGGAGAGAGCACATACACACGTGTAGAAAAAAATGAACAGTAAAATATACCCTAGTCTTTTCTATGGACTAATATGCTAGATGACTGTGCTTTGCTGGTCATGGACATTGTAAATGTCAGCGTCAAAAAGTGGCATATTGTTGGAGAACAATATGGCTGGATAGACCCAAGTTTTGGTATGCTATGAGATTATGTTTGTTTTGTCTTTAGCTTTATCTCATAAAGATTATCATACGACATGTCCTTGAACCATGAGGTTATTAAGGTTGTGCATACAGAAATAATTGCTTTGGTATTGTCAATCATCACGGCCGTAACTGGGTGATCAAAACAGCAGTCACTGGGTAGTTACGAAGATGTGCATATATCCTAATGTTCTAAGATGGGACATTACTCCTCTGTTAAAAGAGAGATACGCCCTGGGCCCACTCGGTATGAGAGGTATCCAATATGTTCTGCACACAAATGCATGGTGAAGTTACACCGTGTGGGATATTGTAATACGTGAACGAGTAAAGGGAACTTGCCAGTTAACGAGATAAATGAAGATGTAATGAATCAATGAGTGATTCATGGTAACATCAACGAAACTGTATCTCGGGTAAAGTTTTGGCATCATGAGTAGTGTGAATGATGTGTTAGTAATCGACAGGTTCAACAGAGTGTATTCGTGTAACGGTAGCAGTTAATCAGGTTGTCCTCGGACTTGACCCTGACTGGTGATTAGATGAGTACATCTAATTATAGCTACACATTATTGAACCTGTATGGTGGACACGCTTAAAACTAGGATTGGTTAGTTGTGTATATTGGTTGGTCTGGAACATAGCGACAGAGTATCACCGAAATGTTACCTGCGTGATAGATATATTAATATCAGAGAGTTTTGCATTAGCAGACATTGGATGTCTCGGAGTGATAGATGATACTATCACTGTCGGATTTATTCCGAGGATTTATATGGAAGATAATATTTATCCGGAGAGTTTGTCGGCGGACACTGGGTGTCCGGATAATATG
Source organism: Poa pratensis (assembly GCA_947311845.1). Lineage (NCBI taxonomy): Eukaryota > Viridiplantae > Streptophyta > Magnoliopsida > Poales > Poaceae > Poa > Poa pratensis. The sequence goes on along the minus strand of CAMZMU010000091.1, from coordinate 33,073,202 downwards.
AATATGTTTATATGATAAGTAATTAATTTTGGGAATATTCTGTAAAAGGAAATATTCAATTGAGAATTAATTAGACAAAATATTAATTAATTTAATTAATACATAATTTGGAAAAATATTAAATAGCAAAGGCCCATAAAAGGTGGCTGTCACATGGGCCCTAGGAGCCCACATGGTAGCCGCACCACCCAAGGGTGGTGATGGGCCGGCTCTAGGGTGCGGGATCTGGGCAAGGAGGGCCAGATCTAGCACCGTCTTTGATGTCCGCTTTGTGGGATTCGTTGACTCACTGGTGTGAGTCCTCGAGCATAGCGGCAACAGTCCTGGATGGTGGTATGCGTATTTGACTCTCCGGCGAGTGACACTACACTGGCGATGGATCTATCTTTGGTTGTGTGAATGTCGAGGAGCAGGCAGCAGGGACCCTGGTGTTGGCGGTGCTTCAGAAGTGGCCGGCGGCTCACATATACCTTTTGGAGGCTTAGATTGGTGGCAGTGGGAGCACCATGGTACCTAGGGTTGCTTGTGGGGTGATTTTGGGTGAAAGCCCAGCGCTTTGGCGCCAACGGCGGACATGGCTCCATGTGACATGGCCTTATTGAGAGTGTTATTATGGTCACCCTCGCACGAGAGCTCCAGGTAAAACCCTTGAACGCTTCTGTATTGGCGACCGCGACACTTTGCGTTGTGTCCTATGCGGGCGTCGTCATGGAGCTCAAGTACTTTTGGTTGTGTCTCATTGTCATCGACGGTCAAGTTTGGATCCTGTTTCGAAGCCCCTTAGGCTCTGGTGCAGGGCGAGCTCGGCGGCCTTCTATCTTTGGCATATCAATTTGTTGCCATCATGAGTGGTCCTCGTTGTTTGATGGCAAGATTGGAGATCCACGAGCCGGGGCGAGAGAGCAGGCGACCTTCTCTAGCGACAACTTGGTGTGTGCGGTGCCATGATGTCTTGTGGTCTCCTGAGAAAGTGTGGTATCTCCTCTAGTTGGTAGTCTCAGGTGCTTCTTTCTTGGTGTGGCTGCTCATGTTTTACATTTTATCTTCGTTTCTCTCATCATTTTGTATCGGTTCGGCCTCGCGGTGTTATTTATAAATCAGGGAAAAAGCCTATTTCGAAAAATTCTCTTCCACTTGTCTCGCGTTGCATTACTAGATGCTTCTTCTTCTTCTTCTTCTTCTTCTTCTTCTTCTTCTTCTTCTTCTTCTTCTTCTTCTTCTTATTTCTTTGCTTTGATGGTGGCCTTGTCCAATGAGAGTTCTTCAGCTGAAGAGTATTTTGGCAAATTGCCTCGTCTAAAAAAAAATCAACGAAACCAAAAAAAATATCTTTGACAAAAATTCAGATGGAAGTTTCTGAAACCCCGAGGGTAGCCATCGATGCAAAAGACACAATTCTACGGAAAAATCTGTCTTTCACCCCTAAATTTTCATAAAAAAGGGCTAGGACATAACTGCAGCTGTCCTAGCCCCTTTTTCATGAAAAGTTTATGGGCGGAAATAAGGACTTTGCGTTTTTCCATGGAATTGTGTGTTTTCCACATCAATGACTACCCTCGGTGTTAAAGAAACTTCCATCTGGTTTTTCGCTGATGATGTTTTTCTTTCGGTTTTGGTATTTTTTGTAGACGAGGCAATGCAGCCGTTTTAAGACAAAACAAATTTGATCAAGCAATATTATGGCTTGTGAAGCCAGATATATCTCTATCGTCTCCTCCATTATGACCTTGAAACAAACCTGAAACCTTTACAACATCAAACCTGAAGGCAATGTGAAAGAAAAGAAGATAAATTTGTATCGGCGAGGAAAGGAAAAAAAAGAGAGAGGATGTAGGTTGGGCCATCGGCAGAGCTGCTGCTGGGCTGCGTCGTACTACCCAGTAGGCCAGTAATACACCTCATTCCGTGTTCTCTGCACACCGACTACATTCAGGCAATGCATGAGGCATGATTACGCCTTCCAAGGGAAAGAGACCCAGTAATAGCGGAGTACCATCTCAAGGGAAAATGGAGTCGGTGCAGCCGGCCCCTGTTTATCGGTAGTGACAAAAAATGCACAAGAAACTGTATCTAAGTATCTAACGTGTGTACTTTGCCCCGGGTTACCGGCAGTGAACAGTGGTAATACAAGTGTTAGACAGGCCCTTAGTGTTGATCTGAATTAAGACTTCAGCAGTCAGCATTGGCAAAAGAAAATATGATGTCATGCAGTAGCCAGAGTGAGTTTGCCCTGGGCTGCAGCGAGCGTCCCTTTGTGGTTTAATTGTTTTTGGGGCACGTCTACAAAACGGCCGGCCGTTGGTTCGTTGACACGAACGGCCGACTCAAAAAGCAAAGTTTCTGGTGCACAAGAAAAAGGGAAAGAACACCCTGCCCGCCTCCACCTCCGGCCGCCAGCGCGCGTCCATCGTCGGCCGCCGGCGCGTGAGCTCCGCCCCGCCCCATTTCCGGCCGCCACGCGCTCTGCCGGCCACCACATTGCGCCGTCCCCAGTCCCCACCCCTTGCTCCGCCCGTCGCTCCAATCGCGTCCCCACGACATCGCACGTCGCTGGCCATAGGGTCGCCTTCCCAGGCCGCCGGCAGCCAGAAGGTCGCCATCCCACACCGGCCCTTCACCAAGGTTTGGAACTCTTGGGGCGGAGCGCTTGGGGCGGCGTTGTCCAGTTGTCCACGCGCAGTGGGGAGGAGCTCGCGCGGAGGCCCTGGCCAGACGGCAGCGGGCAGGGGCGGCCAGCGCTGGCTGCACGTAGGGAACAGCCGGGGTGGAGCCGTGGATGGGATGGCCGGTGGCCTCTTGTCCGTTGGGGAAGAAAGAGAAGAAGGAAACAAAGGAAAGAGCAAAGAGAGAGAACGGGGAAGAATAGAGAAAAGGAATTAATGCTCAATTATATCAATTTGTTGCCTAACTTTACCAATTTATTGCCTAATTATTCCAATAGTTCCTCAATTCTACCAATGCATTTATGAGGTTACTCATATATTAGTTGCTCAACTCTATTAATTTGTTGCCTAACGACATATTAGTTTTATAAATTAGTTGCTTAATGTTATCAATTTGTTGGCTAAAAAAATTCTAATATTTGCTCAACTTTATAAATTTGTTGCCTAACTCCATATATTAGTTGTTTCTACCAAAAACATTTTTGTACCGTGGAGTTGGTTACCGTTGTTGTGAAATTGTCTAATTACACATTAAAATTACTTGCCGTCGTAGTGATGTTGCCTCAGCGCATCAAAATTGCTTCACCTCATGTCAAAGTTGATTTTAGTTGTTATGTAGTTGCATACCGTTGTTCTGAAGTTGTCTCAACACAGACCAAAATTGCTTACCTTTGTCGCGAGCGAGACATCCCGAACCTCCCACACTTACTTAATTCTGCCAATTGGTCCCCTAAAATCATATAATAGTTACTCAAATCTCTCTCACACATAAGATAGGGTAGGCGCCGAAGCAATTTTTGTCGGCGTCGAACCTACATATTTAGCCGACGAAGCAACTTTTTCTGGGCACCGAAGCAACTTTTGTAGGAGACGAACCAACATTTTTTGGTGATGTTGTTCTGTCCTGCGATGTTGCGAAGGATGGTGTCGAGCCAGGGTCGGGCCTCCGTCGCGGGGCGACCGAGGAGATGCCAGACCCCATGGTGGGTGTGGTGCACTCTTCGCCGTGCCACGGCTATTAGTCGGGCTGACCGACTGAGCAACTTTTGTGGGCGCCAAATCAACTTTTGTGGGCGACAAATCAACTTAGTTGCCTCGCAGAACAAATTAGTTGCCCCAAACACTACTTAGTTGCCCGACAGTGATTTAAAATTTGCCTGAAAACACTACTTAGTTGCCTCGAAGCACAAATTAGTTGCTCAAACCACTACTTAAATTGCCTAACAGTGATTTAAAATTTGCCTGAAAACACTAGTTAGTTACCTCGAAGCACAAATTAGTTGCCCCAAACACTACTTAGTTGCCTAAAGTGTTTTTTATTGTGTTTCATGCAACTAAGTACTGATTCCAGGAAAACTTTCAAGCGCTTCAGGCAATTTTGTTGTTTCGCGGACATTTTCTTTGGCAAGGCAAGACTTTGTTGTTTTGTAGACATTTTCTTCTAATTCTTCTGGGCAACTTTTTTTAATCCATGGAGAAGTAGGCACAAAGATATAATGATGAAGGAAATTTTAATTATTTCAGAGGCAATTTTTAGTTCTAGTTCTAGTAGTACCTTTGTTAGTTTTTTTGGCAACTTTTTAAATTACAGCCGTGGAAAATAGGCAATTATGTGTTAAGGGTGGCAATATTAGTCATATCGGAGGCAACTTTTTCCTTTTCAAATTTTTTTCTTTAGGGAACTAAATAGTGCTTTGAGGCAACTAAGTAGTGTTTTTAGCCAACTAAGTAGTGTTCATGCAGCTATATAAGTAGTGCTTTGAGGCAACTAAATAGTGTTTCATACCTTTCACGCAACTAAGTACAAAATATGAACTTGCCTGAAAGCGCATGAATTTGCCTAAAAATACTGATTTTGTTGCTTCATATCGTGTATCTAGAAACCCTCAAATTTATTTAAAATGCTGATTTTATTTGATTTTCTGAATTCCTATGAATCCAGGGGTCTCCTAGCAAAATGGCCAAAGGGATAAGGTCCTTTGACCTTTGCTCGAACTCCATATTCCATTCTCATACGCGAGTTGGAGGTCTCCTAGCGCATGGATGCTCCTGCCGCATAGCAGTTGGCCGTCGGCCGCTTCTGCTCGCCGAAGTGTGGTCCAGAGCTTCGCCGCGCTCGGAGAGGGCGCCATCAGCGACAAGGACGACCTCTGCGCGTCGCCGGCGACCTCTGCGTGTCACCCATGGCGGGCCATGGCTTCTTGTGGAGGCATGAAAGGCGGGGTTGGAGGTTGTAGCTACAGGCCTACAGGAGGCCGGAGCCGTCAGGTGAGCATGGGATTTGGCAAAGTTCTCTCGTGATTGAGGACGGCGGGATTGGAACAACGGCCGGAGCAAGGCGCGCTCGTGGGGCTGCGCGCTATGGTGGCCGGGCGGCCGGAGATGGGTGCGGGGCGGAGCAAGCTGGCGGCCGAAGGTTACGCCTGAGGAGCGACATGGCCGACACTAGAGCAGCGTTCGGGTCCTTGGGCGGCGCTTGTGCCTGCCGGAGATTGGAATCCGGGCGACGCTGGTTCCTTCCGGCGATTGGACTCCGGGCGTCGCGGTGTTGGGGGTGGTGGCCGGTGACGGGTGTCCTTGGGCGGCGCTGGTGCTGGGGGTGGTGGCCGGTGACGGGTGGACTCCAGGGCGGCGGTGGGTGGACTCCGGGCGGCGGCAGCGCACGGAGCGTTCTCGGCGGGTCGTCCCGTCGACGAGCAGAGCTGGCGTGTGGGAGCAGCAGGGATAGGGAGGTGGGCGAAGATGGGTTCGTACGGAGAAATTTTTCAGCGCGAATCTCATCGCGCGGGAGGGATCGGACGAGGCGCAGTTGGCCGTTCAGCGCGACGGTTTAACGCACGCGCGAGACGAAGCATTTGGGTTGTTTTTGTTTTTCTTTTCTTCTTTCGATACAGGGCATGAGTGCTAGGCAGCACGATTATGGGATAGTATCGTAGAAATATCTATGACGTTTGCATATTGAATTACATCTGCATTCTGCATTACCTGAAGACCGTCCAGCCAAATTTGCAAGCATGTGTATACTTTTTCTCCCTATAACCCAAATATGTACCACGCAATTTTCAGTTGCCACAGTAAAAACTATTAGACGATGTTAAACTTTCCCTCCTAGCCTTGACTGAAAATGCAACGTCTTTACAATATGCAAAACTAGCAGGGTGGCCCGCGCATTTGCGCGGCTAGACATTCTACACCGCCAATTTTTTTAATTTGGACTAAAATATTTTATATTTATATATATCCTTTATATATATCATTCACATAAATATGTCTGTGTACCCAATTTTCTTAGCTCACATCATATATATATTTTATTCAATGATTTTCTGTCACTTCTGTATTAAATACATTTTCTTAGTCCACCTGGTTAAAATGTACTCCCTCCGTTCCATAAAAATTGTACAAAGGTTATACTAACTTAGTACAAAATGAGAGACAGTTTTTATGGATCGGAAGGAGTAGTAGAATCCTCTTTCTATTCTGCACCACTGAGCGTGACTCTCCCCAAAGTCCCAAGTAAAATCCCCTTTCTATTCTGCACCACTGAGTGTGACTCTCCCCAATGTCCCAATCCATCTGGTTGCCCGTCCATCTTAATAGCTTTCCAGTCCATTCTCTTGCAGGCGATTCTTGATGAAGGCGTATATGGCCATTTTCTGTCGCATGCGTCGTCATAGATTATTTGGGATTGTAGGAGAGGCCCTTTCAGTTCTGGTCGCCACTGCGTAGTTGAACGGCGGGCCGCAGCTCGCGCAGCCGGCCGGTCGATCTGCAGAGGGCGCCCCTATTTCTACCCAACTGAGCGGATCTAATTTCAGCAGTAATTGTAGTGTCATTCTTCCTCCTCTTTGCTTCAATTTTCTCATTTTTACAATTGACATTTCTGGATTATTTTTGCCGTAGAATTAGTTGTATTCTATCCATCGATTATACTTCTCATTTCACATCTGAGGATAAATCACAGTCCTCAATCTATAAGTATGTATGCAATCCATTTAACGTATACTGTATGCCATGCCATTTTCTTGAAGACAATTTAAGAAGTTAAATAAAACTTAATGCTGCAAGCAATAGAAACTGGAAACATTACCTTTATTGTTATACTGATATCTGCGAAATATATTTGCTGATGATGCAACCTCGCCAACAAATATGAAGAATTTCATTAAAATCCAGTCTTTCACATCTAACTGGAGGAGAGGCTATATTATCTGCACATGGAACAGAAACTGAATAAATACGTGCTGGCTTCCACAAAAAGTTATGGTGTGAGGAAAACCAAATTTTTGATACGTACAGAGATTTGGTAGCAATTACGATAATGATGAACTCTTTGGAGCAATTGATCAACCTCTAAACGTTATGGAAAAGAATCTTTGTATTATATCATATCTGACAACTGTCCAGTCCAAAGAGCCAGAGTCGCTGGATATGTTCCTTATAACGAAACTGTCTACAATTGACCTTGAGTCCAATATGGAACCGCGGCATCCTCCACTTTTAATGACTCATCCAGTTCTTGGACATCCTATTTAATTAGTGAAATCAACTACAGATGTATCCGTTTGTTTAAACACATACTAAAAAACAAAATTCAGTTAGTTTTGGTCGTTAGCATCACTAATAGAGGAAAAAATATCACTGCACTGAGTAAAAGTACTTGGTAAACTCATTTTACCTAAAACTTAAACTGATATATACTTGGAACAAATCTTTAATGTATATTGTTCAATTCAAAGGAAGAGGCGGAGATTAAAAAAAAAAAGCATACTGCTATCCTTTTCTTCAATGTCCAAATCTCTCATGACCACTCCACAAATTCCTGCAATAATGATGTGGAGCTTAAATCTCTGCCTCAATATCAATCACAGAGAGGTATATTTTCAAATTCATATCATACGATGCAAATCCAGACTAAATATTTAGCAACTGAACCATGAACTCCAAGACAAATATGTACACCTTCAACGGATCAGCAAAAAAACGAATCCAAACCTGTTTTGGGTCACCACCATCTGTCAATAGAGCCCATGCATGCCTTTGTGATGTGAGTCCCTGGCCATGCAGCTATTCTCTGATGTCTTTCATCGTCTCGTCAAGTACGTTAGGCCGACGGAATCCTCTTCGTTGCTCCTTCCATCATTTGGTCGAGTACTCCAGGCCGATGGCCTCCTCTCCAGTGCCTGCCGTGATGTCTTCCATCGTCTGGTCGAGTGCTTCAGGCTGACGACGTCCTCCACAGTGCCTCCCGCGAGCCGCTCTCCATATCGTGGGCGTGGCTGATACCTTTGGCTGAGCGGGGCAAACTGCATTTGTGCGGCTAGATTATTTCCTCAATATTCACCTGTGTAAAAGACACTATTTACAAATTTCTATTTCTTTCCCACTTTGAATTCTTGCTAAATATATTTACATTTTAAAGGGACATGCTTCCAAAAACATGGTTAAATGTCATACTGTCTTCTTAGAAATTTGGAATATATTAATTTAACATCTATATGTAGTTGAAAAGAGCACTTGGCGTGCTTATTTACGCCGCTATATCTATCATGTAATTCACTCGTGTTCATATATCTTGTATAAAAAAAGGACAACTTTAATGTGAGCATGGCAATTGTGTCTTTATCTTGTCTATAGTGCTTAGTAGAATTTTAAGATTTTGTTGCACAAAATACTTGCAATTCTTGCCGATAATAACATTAATTTTCTAACACTCAAAAACTGAATCAAAAATAAATTTGCGGCAGTATATACAATAGAAAAAACTGTTGTCAGATATGCAAGGAAAATCCTTAGAGGTTTGACCAATATATTATATGTGTCCTCTCTTGTGGTTAGCCCGCTCAACTTCTTGGACACCATATTATTGTTGCCTTAAAGAGATTTTAACATATATTTTTTGTAGGCTGTATCTCCAAACACAGATGGAGTGGGAGATCGAGGATATTACCTATAGTTGATGGTGTTGCTGTTATGCTTCTTTCGATCTGTTCGACATGCTTCATCGTGAATCCGTATTGACTGCGTTGTTGTCTAGCATCGGTCACTGAGGGTTCAAGCGGCGTGGGCGTATACCGTAAGCATCCCTGTTGTGCTGCTTATCCGGCCGGCTTGTCCTTGATGCGGCGCTTTTGTTCCTCCAATTACCTGGGTTCATGGCTGTAAACCATAATTAAACATTGTGCCACGTTATTTTATAGGACTCATCATAGCTCATATTACAGGCATATTTTTGTTACTGCAATATCTAGCCTCTACGTGCTTTCATCCAATTCAGATCATGTTAGCTCATATTACAGGCATATTTTTGTTACTGCAATATCTAGCCTCTGCGTGCTTTCATCCAATTCAGATCATGTTGCTAATTTCTTTGATCGTATGTCTTTTAGGAAAATTTCAGCATGTTGTACTATATAAGAAATAGATGTCTACTTGATCGCACAACTCATCTATAGGGTTAAATTAAAGTATACTGAAAAATCTGCAGGATTAAACGCATGCATATATATATAAAGGCTAGCAGCTAACATGCTCGTACATCACGTATAACATGCTTTTAATCAAGCGTACCTTGTTGGACTTTTAAATCAGACGAACCTGCAGGTTGTTGCTAGCTAGTGCGGTAGGGGAAACGATCAGGCCATGCTTGGATCAACTCCAGGACGGACCGCCGGCCGGACGGATGGAATACTTGATGATCCCTGCTGACGCCGTGGGTTACGGCAGATTATCTGTTGCACGCGTAGAGATTGCTGTCTTTCAAGCGCCGTTTGGTGAAATCAGCAGCAGCCGCCGCCGCCGTTCTGTGAAAAGGAAATCGATACGGAACCGATACGCTACGCTAAAGCGAACATCTTTATTTTACCGAGCGATCAATCTTAACCGTTAGGTTTAGATTAACAAATCTGTGCCGTTGTTTGTCCTGTGTTTTAATTATATAATAGATGCACATCAATTCTTTGTCACCACAAGCCACAAGGACAATCTCGGTGACTTCTTGCTCTTAGAGCATCTCCACTTGGCGCCCCCATATCTTGTATGGATTGGCGCCGCAACGAGCTCTATGGGGGCCGTCCGGACGAGATGACGAAATTTCCACTTGCGGCCCCATTTTTTTTTTGAAAATTTAAAGTCGAAAACAAACGAAATTTCATTTCAATATTTATTTTTTATAAGATTTGAATTAAATTTAACTAAAACTTAAAATAAACCTAAATCTAAACCTAACGGTAGCGGAACACGTCGTAGTCCTCCTCCTTGGCGGTAATGCATGAGGCTTGAAATCGTGAGTAAATTACGCCTTCCAAGCGAAAAAGACTCGGTAGCAGCAACTTTTTCAGGAAAATGCAGTAAGGACCGACTACTGTAGATGGACGATGGAAATTGCGTAAGGGAACCCAACTTACCGGTAGTAAAAATATTTCACAAGAAACAATATCTAATGGCATCTCCAACGTCCACGGATAGAAAGGCGGCCTGTGTCCGTTTGTGGGTGGAGGTGGACCCAACAGGCCACTGCAAATCAGAAAAAAAATGAAAATAAACTTAACTAAACATAGATTTATAGGGCCCCACGTGCGAAAGTCCACAAAAGGGCTAGAACCATATCCTACTGGGTTCGGCAAGGGGGTCGCATCGCCGTGGCCAGAACACGTCATGGCCTACTCGATCTCCTCGTCCACATTGTCGTCAAGGATGATGTAGGAAGGAGACGCGTAGAGGTGCGCCGGTGGAGCGTCCGGCGCCTAGGCCTGCAGGGCCTCGCGGTCCTGCCAGCTTGGCCAAAGGCGCGGTGTGTGGCCTTTTCCGCAAACGCGCGGAGCTACATGGCCAGCTCCAGCCACATGGCCAGCTCCTCCAAGTTTTAGGTGTCGATGGTGGCCAGCAGGTCGGCGTCCTCAGTCTCGGGCTCCTGAGCGACGAGAGCGTCTTGGGCGCCGTAGTACGCGCCCCAGTTGGGCATGTCATCATCCTCCTCCTTCACGACGGCCTTGGCGTCCAGGCCGTCCTCCTCTACCTCCATGTCGTCATCCTACGCGAGGAAGTTGTCCTCCATGTCAAGCGCGGGATCGCCCGGCTCCGACGCCTGAGCCGCGAAGAACGACTGGTGCCACTGGTCGTGCTCCACCTCGAACCACCTGTCCCAGAGATCGGAGTTGACCGCGTACGCCTGGTTGTGGAGGATGTCGGGCGACAGGAAGGAACGACGCTGCGAGATCTGTTGCTCCCGCGACTGCCGGGAGCGGGGAATGGTGGAAGCGTGATGCGCCGACGGTTGAGGTGCCAGTGGAGATGCACATCGCTCCACGGGAGAGGCTCGGCGATCTCCCAGTAGAGCTGGGCCACCTCGGTGGAGACCCGTACGCGGTCGTGGTGGAGGCAGGAGACGAGCGGCGGCGTTGGAGGACTCGACCTCCTTGTCGTGGCGGATGGGCTTCCACCACGACGACTTCATGGCCGGCTAGGGTTTGGCTAGGGTTTGGTGTCGGTCGCGGGAGTGAGGACCGGTGGCCGGTCCCCCGTAAAAGGACGCAGCGGAGTAGCCGAAGCGGCCTTGGCTCGCTGCCGCATGGCCCCGGGACGGACACACGGCTTGTCCGTGTTCACCCAAACGCTGACAAATTTGGGTCACATTTGGGGCGAGCCCATTATCCATGGTGATAAATGTCCGTTTGTGGTGGGCTGTAGGAGCCCGTCCCGTGTCCACTCGAACTGAAACGGACACGGCCCGTCTGTTTGCAGAGGGCCGTTGGAGAGGCACCCGTAGTGAACAGTACGTAATACACCAGTGCAAGACAGACTCCTATTGTTGATCTGAATAAAGACTTCAGCAGTGAACATTGGCAAAAGAAACTATGATGTCATGCAGTAGCCAGAGTGGGTTGGCCTTGGGCTGCAGCGAGCGTCCCTGTGTGGTTTGATTTTTGTTTTTTTTTTCGATCCAGGATGGATATAATCGATATAGAAAAAACTGTGACGTTTGCATACTCGATTACATCTGCATTACCTGAAGATTGTTCAGCCAAATTTGCAAACAAGGGTATTCTTTTTCTTTACTTTTCTTACCGTGGACTTAATAAACAATTACTTTAAATCCCTCCCCCCACTATAACCCAAATGTACATCACACTCTTCTAAAAAAAAAAGTACATCACACTATTCTTAGTTGCCACAGTAACCATACCAGTCGAAATTGCGCCTGCCCGTCTGATCTTCAACTAAAATTCCAGGTCTTTACAGTATGCAAAAAAGCACATGAATTCTCTGTACCACAAGGACAAATTCGGTGACGGTTTTCTTGCACTATATGTTAGAGGATTGTGGGGGTGTACCGTTGAACTTTAACTAATACTCCCTCCGTTCCAATTTAATTGACTTGCTATCCACCAAATATGGATGTATACATGTATACATCCATATTTGGTGGATAGCAAGTCAATTAAATTGGAACGGAGGAAGTAGATTGTACCGTATATCCTGATCTTTTGGCTTTGTGCATCACACTATATGACAGTGAAAATCAGAATGTATACATCCATATTTGGTGGATAGCAAGTCAATTAAATTGGAACGGAGGAAGTAGATTGTACCGTATATCCTGATCTTTTGGCTTTGTGCATCACACTATATGACAGTGAAAATCAGAAAACCTCATTGTCCCCATAATTAGCCACATATGGCCACCGGATAGATATCTCCTATGACAAAAGAAAAGACATCTCAAAAACTATTTGTACGTAGCATGGACCATGGAGGCAGGTAGGTACAAAGTATCAGGAAAAACTGGCCGGCCACGTCAAAGCTTATGTGGACAGTGATACAGTGTCTCTTGTTTGTCTACATGTATGTAAATATGGAGCAGTTTCTGAACAACATGAAACCTTGATCAACATCGTAAAGTCAGTTGCATCCCCTCCCCCTTCCCCCGACCCGGAGCCGTGTAAATTCAGTCATCACCCGGAGCCTGCTGCTGGGCTGCACGGAATGCAGTCTAGCTATCAGTGGTACACTCGTCTGTCCAATTCAGGCACTGCATGGGGTGCTTCTTCCCAGTCGAAAGCGACGGGTTACACCGGAGCGCCGGTAAACTGGTAACGACTCATCGTTTCAAGGGGAAATGATGAGAAGTAACAAATGACGATCGCGGCTGGACGGCGGCAGTTTCTGGCTTACCTGCCGGCAGTGAAAATTATGCAGGAAACGGCATTCTGACGTGTGTCCGGCGTACGGTGCCCCGGGCTACCGGCGGGCAGTGAACTCTGAAAAGCCGGAACAGTTGATCTGACCAAAAAAGACTCGTTACTGAACAAGCAATGACAAGATATGAATGATGCCACTAAGGCCATCTCCAGCCGTCTTGCCCCCCCCAGGGTCCAAAACTTCGCCTTTTCGGCGGCGCCGCGGCGCCAAACGGCGCGAAACTGAACCCTGGGGGGGGGGGGGGGGGGGCGCGTTCACCAGCCATTCCAGACCCAAAAAAAATTCAAAAAAATGGCGCAAACAGACGAGATACGGCGAGTTCATCATACGGCGAGTTCATCATATTGGCGCAAACTCGCCGAGATACATTGGCAGGAAAGGAACTAAAACTAAAAATTAAAAACACTTTTTACTCGGCCCGGGCCGACTAGTTCAGGCCCAAGCTCGCACGGATCGCGGCGCTGTAGTCGCCGTCGTCGTCGGAGCCGTCATCGCCGCCGGGGGGCCTGCTTGGGCCTGCGCCGTCGTCGCCCTGCTGCAGTTTGCTCACCAGCAGGGCTTGCTGCAAGGCGTCGTCCTCGTCGTCGTCGCTCGGGTCGAGTTTGTAGTACTCGATCTCCGGCGCCACGGGAGGGGGCGGGATGCGGCTGCGACGGCCCGCATTGGCCGCGGTAGCGCGCTGGCGCTCCTGGCGCTGCTCCGCGCGCCTGCGCTCCAGGTCGGCGAGGGCCGCACGCTGGCGTTCCACCTCCTCCGCGGTGAAGGAGCGGAGGCTCCAGTCCTCGGCCCATTCCGGCAGCGCCGGCTGGACGGTGTTGAAGGACGCCTCCTCCGCCTCCTTCAGGCCGGGCCACTCCTCCTCCTCCGGCTCCGGCTTGGGCTCCTTCTTGGGCCTGACGAGGCGGCGGAGGAAGGAGCGTGGCGGTGAGGCGGCGCGGCGCTGGGAGCCACTGCGTGACACCGGGGCAGGGCGCCCGGAGTTGAGCAGCGGGGGCGTCAAAGAGGTGGAGGAGGAGTTCCCCGACGACGACGAGGTCGCGTCCCCCATCCGCCGTGGGGTCCAGGACGCCCTGCGCGACGGCATCTCCAGGCGCGGCGTGTTCCCGTTGGTGATGTACGCCATCACATTCTCGAGGGTGCGCCCGTCGCCGCTCCACCACCGCCTGCGCCCGCCGCGGTTGTGGCGGCCCTCCACTGGGCCGTTGTCGCCGCGGTCGTTGAGGTCCTGCTCGTGGCGGCGCTGGAAGTACAACGTCCAGCGCGGCTCCGCGGCCTGCGCCGCCGTCAGGCGCGCCCGGACCTCGTTGATGGCGTCCTCGAACTCGGCGCCTACAGGGATGGGAGGCACGGGGATGCCACCCGTGCTGAGTGCCCACGCTCCCTGGCCGCCGGAGGCGCCGGGGACGCGCATGTCCGGCGGGCACGGGTACCCGCACCGGTACAGGGCCCAAGCCTCGTGCTTGCGGAGGCTGCGGCGGCCGAAGCCGTTAGCGGCGGCGCCGTCGTCTTCCATTGTTGCTGGCGAAGGAGGTGGAGAGCAGAAGGACGGCGAGGGGCTGGCGAGAGCGAGGACGGCGAGAGCTGGTGTGGACGGGCGGCGAGGGGTGGGGGATTTTATAGCGCGCCGCGGCGAAGATACTGCGCCGCGTGGCCTTCCGATTGGACTTCGAAACGACGCGCGGCGGCCATGCGCCATTACTCCGGCAGCCTTTGACCGGCGGAAGCATTGGCCGCTGGCCACGCCATAACTCCGGCAGGGTTTTGACCGACGCGGGAGCCGAGAAGATGAAGATGCGCCGCTTCACGGGCGTCCTGTTTCGCGCCATTTTCCCCGCGTCGCTGACAGAGCTGGCCCGCGTCGTATTTCGCGCCATTTCACCCCCCCAGGCCGAACCCAGTGGGCTGGGTTTCGCCTGGGTGCGCCGGCGCTTTTTTCCGCCGAAACGGCGCTAACTGGGCTTCTGGGGGGGCCGAGTGGTAGAAAAGCGGCGCTTTTCGGCCGGCGCGGCGCAAAAAAGGCCTCCTGGGAGGGCTCTGGGGGGGGGGGGGGCGGCTGGAGATGGCCTAAGTAGCCAATGGCAAAAATATGATGTCACTCCAGCTATAGTGTCCGTTTGTGGTTTAAGCGCTCCGTTTCTTTTTCTTATTTCGAGGATACATGAGTGCTTGACAACGCGGTTCAGTGTGATAAAATGCACATACCGTTTTAAAAAAATGCACATGTGTACAATATGTGTACGTACCACATATGACACCTTTTTTTTCTATAGTTTGTAACGCAACAAATCGGACTGCACCGAATTTGTGCTACATACATATTACATTTTCTTGTTTAGCAGGCCACTAGGCCAGCCTTTAGTTGAAGAACGAGAAAGCTGCCTGACTTACTGGTGTGGTCCATGTAATTGTTTTTTTCATGTTAGCAGGATAACTGCTAAATTCAGTGAATAGTAGAAGATTGGTCGAGTTTACGAGGGAAACCGTACCCAAAAACCATACAGACGATGCCTTTCGGCATACAACACACACAACCTAGCGAGCCACGGGTCCCTCTGGCCGGATCCAACTCCAAGACGATGCCCCCAAGAGGGAACGCGAAGCCGAACAACACCATCATCACCCGATCTAGAAGACTAGCTAGATCCGGGGTTTCCGCCGGAGCACGTTAGAAAATGCAAGGTGGGAGCAACTACACCGACGCCTCCAACGAGGAAGCGATGCCCGTAGGCGCCGCCATTGACGATTCCGGCCATAACCGGAGTACGACTTTCGCCGGCCTTCTCACCTGCATAGCCCGAACACATGATCCAAACAGACTACACCACAAATCACTACCCTGCCTCCACGGCCAACCGCACCTCCCGACAAGCTCAACGTGCTTCCATCCTCGCAACTGCGCCACCCCCTGGACGGAGGATGCAACCCCCGCTGCGGTGCCATTCTTCTACCAAACGGAAGGATGCAACCGAACACGGCGCCATTCGTCTCCTTGAGGATGCAACGCCTGCTGTCCATTCATCTCCCGCGAGGATGCAACAACCATAGCGGCACCATTCCTCTCCCTCCAGCCTCCACCAACTCTCCTGCACAACGGCTACGGCTACGGCCCGTCAGCCCAGATTGGGCCCGGTTGGGCCCGCGGCCGCCGTCATCCACTACGCCCGGCACTCCTCCGTCGCGCCTTCTTCCATGCGACCTCCCGCTCCTCACGTCCATGTAATTGTAACCACACCTTCAAATGTGTTTTTCTGACGCAATGTGGAAAAGTATGAAATTACGTCTCAACTCACTCTCATCGACGGAACCCGCGACTCCATCATGTGGAAGCTCACCTCCACCGACTCCTAACCTTGCCAATCGGCCTACTTGGTCCAATTTGCCGGCCTTGTTCGATCTCCGATGGATTCCTTGTTTGGAAGAATTTAGAAAATCCGGAAAGATTGTCTCAATATCGGATTGTTCTATACACAACTCGGGAACATGCAGTCGAAATCGCTAGTAATTGCGGATCAACATTCCGTGGTGAATATGTACCCATGCCCTCAGCGGCGGAGCCAGCACGCTAACACTGTGGGGTCAGAGCAAAGATAATCACAAATTATGTAGTTTATAGATTTTTAGTATGAAAACACACATAATAAATATGAGGGATTTGCTAAAAATCTGTGGGGTCAGAAGACCCCACAACTTGAACATGGGTCCGCCACTGCGGGCCTTGTACACACCGTCTGTCACACCCTGAGAATTGGTTTCGCCCGAAACATAATACCAATGATCACCCATGGATTCTGTGTATCACTAGTGCCACAAAGGCCTTTGGTGGTCGTTGCTCATCATCCAAAACCGGGTGTGGGCTAACGACCGGTTAGAGCGCCGTGGATGGCCAAATGGCAAGCTTTGCCCTCTTTGTCGTTGTGTCGACGAGATGACATCTCATCTTCTCCTGCCACTACTCCGTCCGGATTTGGACTATGATCAAAACTTAGCTTGCCGTTGAGGACATTGACCCCCTACCCCCTAGTTGGAATCCTTTTCCTGAGTTGAGTCATGGTGGTCTCACCTTATGTTGCACCATCCTAGTAGGAAAAATGCAATGGCGTCGTTGATCATACTTGCTTCGTGGGAGCTTTGTAACGAGCGCAATGTCAGAATTTCAAGAACACTAGTCACATGCCTGCCGCCATTTTTTCGAGAATCAAGATGGAAGCCAATGCGTGGGTTATTGCCGGAGCAAAGCATTTGGGTCATTGAATACCGGGAGATTAGTTCTTTTCTCGTTCCCTTTGGCGGTTTGTAATTGTTAAACTATGACACTCCTTCTCTATTTATGAATTAAGGCAACTCTTTCGAGAGCAGCGTTTTGGCTCCCGGGAGCATATGCTCCCGGTATATTCGACAAAATTTAGCAAATTGAAAACTTATCAAAAAATTCCGAAAAAAATCATGCATGTACCTGACCATGTTGCGCACGGCCATGATTTTTTTCGCGCCGAAATGACATCGTATGCGCCCTGTACAAAAATGACAAATTTCCTGTCAGAAAATTCAAATTTTGAATCTCAAATCTGACAGGAAATTTGTCATTTTTGTACAGGGCGCATACGAAGTCATTTCGGCGCGAAAAAAATCATGGTGGTGCGCAACATGGTCAGGTAGATGCATGATTTTTTTCGGAATTTTTTGATAAGTTTTCAATTTGCTAAATTTTGTCGACAAAAACGGGAGCATATGAGCCCGAGCTCCAAAGTGAATTTCCCAACTCTTTTGCCTTTCTTTCAAACTTTTTTTTTACCGGGTAACCTTGCTCGCCATCGCAGATGTGCTGATGCCACTGGCTGACCCCGGATTAAATTGTGTTAACCAGATAACATAGCCACGTTTGGGTTCTCAATTTTCTCTGAAGCCTGAGACAAGACGTCATATGCAAGATCAGGTAGAAGTTTTTCAGAAACTATGAACGTCAAACAGCGTTTCAGGTAAAACTGGCGCCAGGCCGGCACCGTCGTCCAGCTAGACAGTGAAACAATGTCTTGTTTGACTACATCTATGTAAATATGGAACAGCTTCTGAACAATATGAAAACTAGATGACATCGTAAAGTCCGTTGCATCTCCTCTCCCTCTTCCTCCAGGTGAACATTTCGAGAGCATTTCCGGATCCAAAAATTCAGTCATCACCCGGAGCCTTATTGCTGGGCTGCATGGAACGCAGTGTAGCAGTGGTACACTCGGAAATCCATATCGGGTCATAGGTTTAGATGCACCCACTACTAAAAATCAATTTTCAAAATGTCAAAAAATTCTAAATAAAAATTTCGGATATACATACGGATATTTTATGTTAGTACAAGAAGTTACGCGAAGAAAAGACATTTTTTGCTGCCTATGCAAAAAAAAGACAAATTCTGGTTTTTCAAAATGATTTTGTACGCGACATGTTTTTGTCTTTTTTGCACAGCCCGCAAAAAATGGCTTTTCTTCACGTAACTTTTTACGCTAACAGGTGCTAATGTATATCCGATTTTTTTTTTGAATTTCTTTGACATTTAAAAAAAAATAAAAATATTTTGCAAAACAGGTGCATCTACACCTATGAGCCGAATCGCCATGTCGGCATGCTTCTTCCCGGTCGAAAGCGGAGCGTGGCCGGTAAACCGGTAACGACTCATCGTTTCAAGGGGAAAAGGTGAGAAGTAACAAACGATGACCGCGGCTGGACGGTGGCAGTTTCCGGCTTACCGGAAGTGAAAAATATGCAGGAAACGGCACTCTTACGTGTATCCGGTGCTGCTCCGGATTACCGGCCGGCACCCGGCAGTGAAATGTGAAAGCCGAAACAGATGATCTGACGAGAGACGCATTGCTGAACCAGCGTTGACAATAGATGGATGATGCCACGGAGTAGCCAGTGACAAAAAAAATATGATGTCACTCAAGCTAGTGTCCGGTTGTGGTTTAATCGTTCCATGTCATTTTCTAATTTAGAGTGTATATGAGTGCTTGACAACGCGGTTCAGTGTGATACATCCTGTGCTGTGTGCACGGTACACAACACAGGTGACGTTGCTGCATGCATGGAGTTTTATGTATTACCTGAGTATTGTTCAAACATACACATTTGCATTTTTTTCTCCCTGTTAAACATTTCCATTTTTCATTGAGTTGGGCTGGTTCCTACGTACAAATAAACTCAGATAAAATTTACTTGGAACCATCTGTACATAAATACGTAATGTTAATAGCCAACTATTTTGCTGACTGAAAATGAAGATCCTCCAAAATTGAGTATACGATGTTTCTCTAAGAGACTGTCACTGTCACCACGAGGACGAACTAAGAACTGTGTGTTATTGGGTTTCTATGTTCCGGCCGTCTGTACTGATGAACTTTAATTAAGTTGTACTGTGTCTCTTCTGACCTTTTGGCCATGGCCCTGACCCTGAGAATAGGACATAGAAAATCAGAATAAAAAACCACTCTCTCTATCCTTTAGCCGCCACATGCCCTCATAGACATCTCCAAGAAAGTATTCGTCGGCAGTTCATGGACCATGGAGGCAGATCCAAATTATCAATATCTTTTTTTCTGTTGCGTTGCATACTATATTTTTTTTTGCTAGGAGTGCGCATTTGGTTGTACACCAAGGTTTCGGTTACCGTTTTATTTTTTTCCCGGGGGGGGGGGGGGGGGGGGGGGGGGGGGCGGTATTTCCAGTAACCGTGGTTACCGGAAAATACCGGCCGGTTACCAGCCTAGATTCCTGGACATAATTTAAAATTAAAACTTAAAACGTCGAATGGAAATCAAATAAAAAAATTGAGAGAACGAATTCGGTGCAAATATGGAAATTCTTTTGGCAATGTTGTGTGGCATGGCAAGATGCATCTCCGTGCCAAGAAATGATCACATCATGATGTACTATGCCCTATAAACAATGACTTTGGTCATCTGAACTAGACGTCATAAATATTTATACATGATGGAACATTTTCTGAAGTTTATTTTAAACAACTGTCGAAATTTATCATTTCTTATCGAAAATAACTCCATCCCGAAGGATTGAATTTTTGAGATTTTCTTTGTTTCTTAGAAAATCTCAATTTTAGACCAAAAGCTTAACACACTTATAGTTTAAATTTGACTTACTCTCGGGAATTCAACAGAAATTCACTCAGAGTGAAAGTAGTCAACAAGTTAGAAAATTCAAAATATTTGGTCATTGGTCCTCCAGTATGGTCTAATTTGCATGAAATTGGAGATGTGCCATTTTACACAATATTATTTGCACTTACTTCATAAAAATACGATTTTGGCATCAAAATATTGAAAACAATTTTCTAAAAGACAATGTTTGAAAATCTTTTTGATATTATTATGTAGCATGGCAAGATGCATATCCGTGCAAAAAATGGGCACATTATCATAAATCATGTCATAAACATTTCATTGGCGGAAATAATGACGGTGATTTTTCTAATAATCTTCTTCCCATATGTCCCCGACACTATCCTAGACATCCATGGTTAATGGAAGGGCGACGACGCTACTTCCTTTGCCGCGACTTGCTCACCGTCCACAGATGTGCCAATGTACATGCTTTACGACGAATTCAATTGTGGTAACGTCACAACAAAGCCGCATTCTGGCCTCAAATTTTCACTGAAGCCCAGACAAGACGTCATATGCACAAGACCAGCTAAAGTTTCCAGAAATTCTGAACGTTGCCATTGCAGACACAGCTCCGGGTAAAGATGACATAGTTTCTTCATCGCCAAAGAACGTTTCAGGAAAAACTGGCCAGGATGGCCACGTCCAGCTTATACACTGTGAAACAGTGTCTTGTTCGGCTACATGTACTATGTATATATGGAACAGTTTCTGAAAACCATGAAAACTTGGTCAGCATTGGGAAGTCAGTTTCATCTCCTCTCCCCCTTCCTCCCGGTTAACAGTTTCAGAGCATTTCCGGAGCGTAAATTCAGTCATCACCCTTAGCAAGCAGAGACAGCAGAAAGAAAAAAAAAATGAGAAGGCAAGATCCCTGTGTTGGCCATGCAACCTGCTGCTGGGCTGCATGGAAGGCAGTGTCACAATGATGTACACTCGTTTTTCTGTATCGTCCACTTTGAAAGCGCCTGATATCCACTGATCGGATCGGCAGTTGCATGCGGCATGCATTTCCCGGTCGAAAGCGTCGGGTTTCAGCGGAGCGCCGGAGCGGGTAAATTGGTAGCGAGTAGCGACTCGGGTTTTAGGGAAAGAGTGAGAAATAACAAAGGACGACCGCGGCTGGACGGTGGCAGTTTCCGGCTAACCGGCCGGCAGTGAAAAGTATGAATGAAGCGGCATTCTGACGGGTGTCCGGCGTACGTTGCACCGGGTTACCGGCGGGCAGTGAACTCTGAAAAGCCGGAACAAATGATCTGGCCAAAAACTCATTACTGAACAAGCAAAGACAAGATATGAATGATGCCACGGAGTAGCCAGTGGCAAAAATATGATGTCAATACTCGAGCTATAGTGTGTCCGTTTGTGGTTAAACAGCTCCGTTTTTTTTAAAGTAAAGGGGTGACCCCCCGGAAAGTGTCTTTTGCTCTGGGCACCAGTTCTCCTGCCACATAAAAAAAAATAGAAAATTGTATTTCAGAGTTTCGAAAAAATCTGAAACAAAATCTACATGTACGTAATTGTGTATCCCACAAACGTGTAAAATATCAACTTCAAATAATTTATATTATGTGCTACATAAAAATGACAAAAACTAATAAATTTAGAGATTTAAAACTATACATACTAAGATCCAAATTTTTATCATTTTTGTGTAGCTCAGAATACAAAGTATTTCAAATTTGTTTTGTCACGTTTGTAGGATACACCTTTGTCAACTTCCATATTTTTTTCATAATTTTTTGATACTCTTAAATGGGATTTTCGATTTTTTTTAAATGGTAGGAGCACTGTAACCCGGGTGCCTACCGATACATGAGTGGTTGACAACGAGGTTCAGTGTGTCGTGTGCACAGTCCACAATATAGCTGACGTTGTGTTTGCTCAAAGGACTTCATGCCAAAGGATTCCATTCTTTTGACATTTCTCTTTGTTGTGGTAAAAGCGCAAAAATCACGTACACATCTATTCATAAGAGAGATATGAATCCTTTAGACATCCTTTTAGGTTATTTCGTACATTTCTACTTGGGTATCTTAAAGTGAATTTTGGTTATTTCAGCACCAAACTATCACACACTTATAGTTTAAATTTGAATTATTATTGGGACATCAACCCAAATTCATTTAAATTTTTGAACTTAGATAGAAAGTTAGATATCCAAACTACTTGGGAGTTGGTCATCTTATATGGTCAATTTTGGTGAAAATTGTAATGGTGCCACTATGAGAAATTTTATAACGGTGCCCTTTAACACCATATTCATTGCACTTCCTTAAAAAAACATTTCTGCATTTAGAAAAAGGACAAACATTGATGTGCAACGGACACAATTCCATGAGAAAAGACAAAGTCTTCCTATCCTTAAATTTTGATGATAAAGGGGCTAGGACAGCCTGTGCAATTATAGCTACGCATTGAAACATTATCTTCTTTCACTAGTACAAAAACCCCATCGGCAACGGAAAAAGGGTCCGTGTCCCCGCCCCCGTGGCTGATGTGAAGGCCCTCATCGGTAACGGAGGCGAAAAACCGTTTCCGATGAGGTCTCCATTTGGCAACGGTTGCGCGCAGACCTCCGTTGCTTTAGTTTTCCTTCATCAGATACAGAGTTTTCCATCTACCCGTTTGCACTGAGCTTTTCTCTTATTTCGGTTATATGCCATAATACATGATAGGATGATTGCACAATGCAATAAAACGTTATTCAATTCATAACATAGAACAAATGCCATCATTACATTGGTATACAATAATATCACCGTTTTTACAATTTGACTACAATCATATCTACCACACATTGGCATAATGTAATATCACCTATTACACTTTGACTACAATCATGAAATCTAAACCTATAAGCAACTAACCTAACAAGATGGAAGGCTGGCTTAATTAAGCCAGCCTTCCATCTTTGACTTGGAGCTCACCTATAATGAGCTCTCGGTCGTCGCTGTACCCGCTCTAAGACCAGCATCCCTGAAGTTTTCGTGCCTCAAGGTTTCTGGTTCTCGGAATGATACGTTGGTACTTTTATGCAGTGTTGCCGAAATAAACTCCAGCGTGAAAGAAAAAAAAGATTAGCGAAATATACAAAATACATCTGGATATAAAAAATCGGTGCCTATTTCCCAGCAACTGCTCTGTTCGTTTGCCATTTTCGAGCAACTGCTAAGATCGGTGGCAAATATCCAGGAACTGCTCTGTTCGGTGGCAGACAGTTCGCATTCCTTCCGTCTCTTCTTTCTCGTTTCACCCCAATCCCCCACCCGCCATGGACGACCGCAACAGAATAACAAAGACAACTACCGTCCGTACCCATGGCACCGTTCTGGAGGTGGTGTACACGAACGAGGAGCATACCGTGGAGCGGATCCTCGACAAGTACGAGGAATGGTTAGCAGAGGAAAAGCATTGGTTCATCGGCCTTGACATCGAGTACACCCGTAATCGTCGGGACATGGCTGTCCTGCAACTCGCCATGCGCCAGCATGTCCTCGTGTACCACTGGTGCAAGTCCAAAAAGAATTGTCCAGCGTTGGGCAAATTATTTGAACGCAAGAATATCACCTTCACAAGCGTGGACATCACCAACGACAGCAAGGTGCTTTCTTGTGCTGGCTTCCACATTCCACCGGAGTACTACGTGGACATCCAAATCATATACAAAATCAAGGGTGGAGACGAGAGGGACAGAATGGGTGATCTAGCGGCAGACCTCATCGCCAAATCATACGCCAACACGAAGAAGGAGTTCCCATCCAACCAGCACAATTTCTGGGAGTGGATGCCCAATTGCGCATTGGCCTTGACATCAAGTACACCCGTAATCGTCGGGACATGGCTGTCCTGCAACTCGCCATGCGCCAGCATGTCCTCGTGTTCTACTGGTGCAAGTCCAAGAAGAATTGTCCAGCGTTGGGCAAATTCTTTGAACGCAAGAATATCACCTTCACAAGCATGGACATCACCAACGACAGCAAGGTGCTTTCTTGTGCTGGCTTCCACATTCCACCGGAGTACTACGTGGACATCCAACTCGTATACAAAATCAAGGGTGGAGACGAGAGGGACATAATGGGTGATCTAGCGGCAGACCTCATCGACAAATCATACACCAACACGAAGAAGGAGTTCCCATCCAACCAGCACAATTTCTGAGAGTGGATGCCGCTGTACAAAGTTAACATCGACTACGCAGCAATAGATGGGTACGTGACCTATGAGTTGTATCGCACGATCCTAACCTTGAAGGACAGGCTACGTCCAACATGGCAGGAAATGCTCTGCCCTAGGTGCAAGAATGCCCTAGGTGAACTGCAATAGGCTTTGGATGTCGGTGTTTAACTAGTTTGTACAGTTCGTGGTTTAACAATAAGTGTTTGTAATTATCAGAACATGTGTGTGTGAATTTTCACTAGGCATTGGATGTCTATGTTTATATACTTGTAATAATATGTAAACATATTTGTGAGTGAATTTGTTTATGTGATGAAATGCTCATACGTAGAACCTAGTTCATCGGCATCATAGCCGGTCACAGAAAGATTTATACCTTTCACCCGGCGGGCGAGGAGGTGCAGGCCTCTGCTAGATGCGCTGCGATGCTACCAGCGCGCTGCGACGCAATCACCCCTCCTCCTTCTCCTTCGTCGACATCCACCTCCTCCTCCTTCTCCAGATCAGACACCACCTACAGATCCTCTATTGGGTTGCGGGTAAAACAAAATTTTCCGTAACCTTGCCACCAAGATCTATTTATGAAGATATGATGCACCCCATAATGCTAGATCCAGAATACTTACAAACACCGTTGCAGAAGATCTTGTGTTTGTCGAAGTAGATGTTGATGAAGCCTGATGAAGAATCTCACGTCCACGCCGGGAGGTGAGATTATTGCCGATCCATCGTCGAGGAACTGCTTGCACAACCCGCTCTAACGGTATCCACACGTACACCGCGCCAACCCGCCGAGCACGTTCGCCGCCTAGAGCTACTAGCACCGACGAAGAGAGACAACCTTTTGGCGTAGTTTAGGTGGTAGATCTAATCAACTAGATTAGAGACGTCTAATTCTCAACACATGAGATCAGAGAGATTTGCACGGAGCAATTATTGTTTTTTAGATGTCTCAACCCATGGGGTTGTGGTGTTTATATATTAGGCCAAAGGGGAGGGGTGCTTGGACAAGGGGAAAGCTTCCCCTAGTCCAACTCGGTTTGGACAAGGGGAAACTTCCCCTTGCCCAATTCGGCTAGGGTGGAGGAGTTGGAGTAGGACTCCAACTCCGTCCCCCACCGCCTCATGCACCACCGCCGCCGGGTGGGGCCCACCCTGGGCTGCACCGACCCAGGTGGGTGGGGCCCACCTAGGCTGGCCGCCCCCTGCCGCCACCTGCCGCCTCGCCGTCCCCCCATGGCCATGGGGCCCATCTAGGGTTTCGGCCGGGGGGAACTCCCCCCCCCCACTCGGCTAGCCCACCCGCCCCTCTTGGGGTGCGGCTGCCTTGTGGGCCCCATGGGCCCACTCGGCAGCCCCCTTTCGGTGGGCTCCAAATAAATTTTTTTATTTAATATTTTCCATAATTATTTATTAATTAAGTAAATTAATATTTAATTAATATCCAATTAAATAATATTTTGTCTAATTAATTCTTATTTGAATATTTCCTTTTACAGAATATTTAACCGAATTAATTACTTATCATATGAAACACTTTTCATATCATCCGGGACACCCTGTGTCCGCCGACAAAATACTCCGGATAAATATTTCCCTCTTATATAAACCTTCGGATTAAATCCGCTGGTGACAGAAACTATTTCTCATCACCCCGGGACATTAGATGTTCGCCTTCTCTCTAATTCAAACCACGATCTGATAACTACGTATACTACAACTTTATTCTCTCAATAAAAGGTTGACTCACAGCTTAAGTGTGTGACTCGAAAGGTTCAGTAAACACAAAGGCATGTTCAGGAGCTTACCAGACAATAACCAGCATTGGAACCTAGACGGCCGTACTGGCTCCCGTGTGTTTACGAGTGAACGACAGAACCTGTGTGTTACTCATTACGCTAATTAATCCCCTTACGTACACGATACTAATGATATCTCGAGATTGAGACAATGTGCTCTAGTGTGATCAAACCATTCGATCATAACACATATAACTCTCGTACCAATATCATTCTCTTTTCTCATTCCGTATTTATATTGTCCCGTGATAAATCACGCTGTGTCTGGCCAGACGATTGGGTGACAATAATAATACTGAGATGGCCTAGAGGATGTCTCTCTCCATCGACTGGAGGAGTAAGTGTCATTCTTGAATAATCTCTGTTCCAATACATTACTAGCTGAATGCCCGTGCGTTGCTACGGATCCTATTTTTAACATTCATGTGTAATAAGAATAAGACATCCACAAGATATTTAAAAAACCGAATAAGGTTCCTCTTCACTTTAAGTGTATGTCGACAAAATGTATAATTTGACATAGTTCAAATGTTAACCTCGCCTTGAAGTACAGTGGGATAAAAAACATAATTTTTATATGCATAGAAAAAGGACAATTCTTAGTACACAACTCTTTTGATATTGAATGCGGGATAACAAATGAATATATAACATCAAAAACAGCAATCAAAATATCTTCCAATATTTTCCTCATTTAGCTCTCTTCGTCAATGACATACATCTTCATTCCCAAAAAAGCAAGGTGTTATATTTTTTTCTATTACTCTATATTACCAACATCAGTAACTTTCTTTCAAACGGGTAATCATTCACACTTTAATATGATTTTAGTTTAGCGCGATTTGTTTGAAGGAAAATAAATAGATAATGTAACAAAAAAGTATGACAGTATATATTAAGTGCATTCTTGACGTACAGTGAAGCGTCCATGTTGTCTTCATGTCTTTTCCCCTTTCTCCTTTGGCAGCTCTTCGTTAATTCAGTTTTTGCATATTGCGCGCTGCAATACTTTTTCGTGCTTGATGAGAGCAAGCTCGCTATCATACTTTGATACTTGAGATAAAAGATCCTTCATGCTCAGCCCGAACCACTCACGTCTCCACACATTGGGCGGACGTCATTCCTCCACTCTGCCATTACCTTTTTTTATTTCTGAAAGACAATTTAGATGTGAAGAGATTACAAAACTGAAGCAAATCAGAGGAATCGTTGTTTTTCTATATCAAAACACACACTGAGAATGCAACACACATAGAAGATGACAAGTCTAGAACTTTGAAGCACACACAATTTCCCTCTCAAATTTGTTGTGCTTATTGATCATAATTCCTTTCAGAACGCAATACCCAGAGAAGAACGATCAGAGCTATCACTTATTGTTAAGCTTGATAGTTGATGTTAGCAAAATGTATATGTGAATACACATTTACCTCTAATCAGTTCACCATGTAAATATACAGCAGCAAGATGACCAGGTTGGGAAGACAACAATTCTGCAAGGAAGGTAGTACATGCGCATCGCCACGGAAAAACAAGACTTACCAATTACCACCATCACCGATCCCATTTAATAGTAAATATGTTATGTAATGCAAAGATCACATAAGTTTTGTGAGGTATGAGCATATTGTTTCATCAACAGCAGTACCAGAATCTGAACGGCAATACATGCGGGATTTTTAGTATAGTTGAGATGACCATTTTCTTGTGGATATGCACAAAGGCTACATGAGTTTCTTCATGTTCAGCCGCTCCTCAAGATCTGGCTCAAGCTTCGGCGCCGTGTAGCTGCGTGTATATATTCCACTACGTATTCCTGCATATGAAAAGCATTTAGAAACAGACTTCAGAATCTGAACGTGCTACTACCCAGCAGAAATTGCTACAAGTTTTCTTGCTTGTATGTGTAACAGCGTAAGTAGAGTAGGTATTCTTTTTTATTGCTGCAACAGAGAGGAGAGAACATTTGTTTGAGGGGGTTCTTGCCTTTGTGGGTTCATAGTGTCCTGCTGGATCCATTAATTGGTTTTTCAATATATAGCATGCTCTTACTTGCTGCAAGTTAGTACATAAAATATTCTGCTAGTCATTTGTCTAGAGAGAGCAACCAAAAGTGAGAAACTTAAAATATAAAATGTGTCTCACTGATAAAACATGTACTGTGCATTGCATATCTGCAGCCATTGCTGATCCTCTTTTTCTTAGAACATTGATAAGACGGTAAGAGCAGATAAAGCTTCTGAATTATCTAAAATTCCATGTCGGGTTGGTCAATTTTACAATCCTCTTTTTCTTAGAAAACAAAGCATAAAGAGGCAAAATTTGCAATTACGAAAGGACTGCCAAACCATAGTGAGCAAAATAGTGTGTATATACCCAATGGAAAATGGATGCACTTTGTTTAATAATTCTCATACACAGGACGTTATTATTTTTTTTTTTACAAAATAGGGTGTGGACGGCGGATAGGCTTGAGAAGAGAGGATGGCAAAATTGTGGGCTTTGCAAGCTATGCAATCAAGTTCAAGAGACGGCCGACCACCTCCTCTTTAAGTGTCGATTCACTATTAGAGTTTGGGCCTCTACTATGGCTTGGTTGGGGCTTCATGATGTGGTGCCAAGCAATTGGCAACACTTGAGAACCGTCAAAGATTGGTGGACACAAGAGATTAACAAGAGGGCTCCTAATAGAAAAGCCATCATGACAATGGCTATGCTTGTCTCGTGGGAGATATGGAAAGAAAGAAATGCAAGAGTCTTTAGGCACCATTCGTCCACCCACGCCATGATCGTCGCAAAAATCAAAGATGAAGCCACTATGTGGGGATTAGCCGGGGCAAAAGCTTTGAGTATTGTAATGCCGCGAGAGTAGACTTATTTGTGGTCACGACCGAGGTCGTGACATGGCTTGTAAAACTCTAAAACTTCTTCTTAATTAATGAAATGGCAAATCTTTTGCCTCGTTTAAAAAAAAAAAACACAGGACGTTATTACTGCAACAATGGTTGGCTAACTACATTTCAATACTCAAAAGGCTTTGCTATCTGCCCTCTACAGTCTTCATTCTTAAGTAATTAGTCTAGTGTAATTATACTACAATTAGAATGATGGTGATATTGTCTAGAAAATGACCAAAAGATCCTAATCCTTGAAAAATATTTCTCTACCATGCTACAGGTTATGGCAAACACATATCAAGTTAGCCAGAAATACAGAAACTGATGGAAATTCAGAGAAACGTGAAAAGTACCTCATTTCCTCCTCATTGTAGAGGAGTAACCAGAAGAGAATAGGGTGAACAAATTTGCCATGTCATCAGAGGCTCACCAACCATAATCCCAACAGTTAGATCCAGTAGATAGACATGATAGCTTGTTGCCTAATTATTTAAATAGATACCTTAGCAGACCCTTGATGCAATACAGATATACATCAAAACATGATGCTTACAAGTCAATAAGTCATGTAGAGCAAGAGGAATCTGCACTGGAAATAAAATGTAACGGGAGCTGTGTGTTGCTATAAATTGAACCATTACTTGACATATCCTTTATCTTATTTTATCGGGATCTCAGTTTTATCCATGCACAGATAATATTAATATGAACCGAACCCAATTCCTAGCACTTTTTCCCCTATAACACTACATTGATCTGAAACCCCCTTTCACATGTGCTCCTAAACTAATTCAGAAGCATACACGTAAAATCCATCAGCTTCTCCCTTATTACACTAAATTGATCTGGAACCTAAAACATCGCTCAAAATTGTCAAAACTTTGGAAAGTAAAATACAGCACGTGATGGGAAGATGGGGAGAGGAGAAGAAAGCTAGAAAGAAGCTCACTTGCAATCGATGAAGTTGTTCGTGTCCGTCGTTGCTGCCATGTCTCGCCCTGTCCAGTGTTCTTCGTCAAGCGAAAGTAGCCTGCTCAAAGCCATGGGCAGAGCTGCATAGGCAGGGCTGGAGAAGGTCGGTTTTGAGGTAGCGGCTGTCGCACGACTGGTGGGGTAGAGGTGGCCGGAGCGCTGGTGGCGGATTCTATTGCTGCCTTGCTGGAAGGCAACCCGAAGTGGAAGATCGCGAGGGGCGTACCCCCGTGGCGAAGGATGAGGCAGTGCCGGGTCGGGAATGACGAACACCGCTTCCGCTGCTGCAGGAGGAAGAAGATGGAGGGAGGGGACGGAGCAGGGGTCGACACCCCACCGCGACTCCCCGGCTCTGACTCCGGCGCCGGCGGTTTGCCTCCCAACAGTGTGCTGCACGGATCCCACTGCCTCCCACCGCTGCACCTCTAACCACTGCTGCGCCGCCCCGGATTCCAGTAGTGGCGAAGTTGGAGCCTAGGGCGTAGGCGCGGGAGCAGGGGTTCGATTCGCCGGAGGCCTCGATTCGCCGGCGGCCGGCATGAATCGGACGGCGGCGCGGTGGAGTTGAGAGCTAGGGTTCGTGGTTAGAATGGTGGCGACAGGTTGGAGTACCGCTTCGGGTCACTAAGCGGTGGCAGTCCAGCGTAATATTCTTGTCAACAAAGATTGAACGGTGACCAGGCGTGAAGATGCGACTGTGCGGTTAGGATGTTTCCAATCGTCTGCCGATCAAGCGAGGCAGAGATTTTGACGTACCAACGTACGAACGTACCATCACGACCGCAGACTCCCATTTAATAGTAAAGATTCTATTTCACGCCCAAAAGCTACCATTATGGTCCCCAGTTACGGCCGGACGTTAGGTAACAATCAAAACACGAGTGTCGAATAAGCGGTCACCAGATATTCTCATAGCAAAGGAATACCGCTAATGATAACTAAACATATGATCAATTGCCACTTTCATCGTTGACGATTTGTCTCTTAGCAAGATCATACAATGGGTCGGTTCAGTACTATTATCATTCCGATAATAAACTCCTATAGTTGTGCGACTTATACAAAGTCCATGATCAGTAAAACATGATCAACAACAAGATAGGCTAGTCTTAGAGGCAAGACCATGTACACTTTTTACTTGTTCGTATCTCTACACCTGTATTGGAGGTTTTCCTCTTGGACACGTTGTTTTGCTATCCAAGTACCCAATACAGTTATAGCATAAAGATATAAATATTAATAATAAACTTGGAGATAAATAATAACTAAATTATTATTGTCTCTAGGGCATATCTCCAACATCCTCCACCTCCTCCAGATCGGCCACTTCCTCCTCCAGATTGGCCACTTCCTCCTCCAGATGGGTTTCTGCTGGTAGATCTGCTGGTTGATCCACCGGGGTTGCTGCACCACCACCTCATGAATGACCTCCTCCACATCGGCCTGGCTCAGAAGACGCTGGGCATCACCGGAGGAGGAGGAGGGCGTCAGATGGTGGCGCTGCCACATCACTAGCGGACGCATGGCCGCCTCTAGATCAACCTTCCCCTCACGAAGGGCTGCCGCTAGAACGGTGCTGCCGTGGCGGCTAGAGCCGCGGCTGTGATGGCCGGATCTAGAAGCGCCGACAGAGGAAGCCATTAGAGAGAGTGAGAGGAGACTTAAAAGCCGCAGTGTACGGCGGCTAGGGTTGGAAGAGAGACAGTGAGAGAGTGATAATGAGACTGATGACTTGCTAGGGCCGGCAGTACATATAAGCACCACATTGGCAACGAATATTTTATATAACCGTTTCCATTACTTTTATACCAGCGATAACAGGTACTCTAAATTACATATGAATGCAGAGACCACTTAGGAAACGGTAATGAACCACATAGGATACATATATTAATAATAAAGATGATTAAACTACATACGGACTTGATATTAATAATGAAGTAAACGATTACATATATGCTACTGCTACTACTAGCTAATGCTACTACTAGCTGCTGCTGATGAAGACTCGGCTCGTCGTCGGTGTACACGAGGGCGTCCCTCCGGCATAAGGTACCGTCGAAGATCTTGATAAAGAACCCGTTGTCGCCGTCGAACTCGAAGCACAAAAAGTGCCCCTGCTCAAGCTTGTACGCTTGGGCGAATGACTTTCATCCCTGGCCGAGGTACAAATTCCCCCCGGTACTCACGGCCGTCTTCACCGCCCAGCTGCCGTTCTCACAGTCCTCCATCTTCAGATGCATGGTACTTGCCACCATGCCTTGGAGCTTCTCTGCGAACGCCCTCGGGAGCCTCAGGCGCTTCTCGATGCCCTTGTACAGGATAACCCAGAACACGAAGCCGCGCAGCTCCGGTACATGTCTTCAGAGGACGGTGAGGGGGACACCGATGGCGTGGCATTGCCGCTGCGCCCCCTACCACGGCCGCGCCCTCGTCCACGGCCGCACCCTCATCCACGGCCGCGACCGCTGCTGGTACCTCTCGCCGGGGACAAGTCTTCCGAGGACGGTGAGGGCGACACCGATGGCATGGCATTGCCGCTGCGCCCCCTACCACGGCCGCTCCCTCGTCCACGGCTGTGACCGCTGCTGGTACCTCTCGCCATGGATTTGGGCGGAGGGGATCTGGCGAAGTTTGAAAAACTGGAGGAGATGGACTGGGGCTTCAAGAGACCGCTGCTGGTACCTCTCGCCATTTATACTCGCGGGTCTACTCCACCCACCTCCCCATCGGCCCATTCGCTAGCCTCCACGTGTCAACATTTTCAACGGTTGGAAAATTCTATCCGTTACCATATAGGCAAATATTGGAAACGGACAATTTTATTAACCGTTGCCAATATAATAAGTGACGGAGATGGGAAAGGGTCCGTTGCCAATGTGGGCGGGCCAGCCGTGGCCCAGGCCAGGTTTGTACGCACCGGCCGCGTGGAAAGCACGATTCTCCGTCGCCTAACTCCTGCCGTTTCCATAGAGGGGTATCCGATGTGTCGTTTTGTACTAGTGTTTGGCTACATGCATGTAGACATGGAGAAGTTTCAAAAGAAAACAAAATTTTGTCAAGCAATATTGTGATTTATGAAGCCAGATGTATCTCCTTTGTCTTCCACTTTGTACCATTTAACAATTTTAGATTCTTCATGGAGCCTTCACAACATCAAATCTGAATTACAACATGAAACGATAAAATAAATTTTAACACTACTAGAAAAATGACCTCTAGTCGCGGTTCCAGAGGTCCTTTAGTCGCGGTTGGGCAACCGCGACTAAGCAGTCGGGACTAAAGCCCCCACCCTTTAGTCGCGGAGGATTCCGAACCGCGACTGGAGGTCCCTCCACGTGGGCTTTAGGGGACGTGGGGTGTCGGGACCTTTGGTCCCGGTTGGTAGCACCAACCGGGACCAAAGGGTTTTGGTTTTTTTTTTTCTTTTTCGATTTAATTGCAGGGTTTAGGGTTTATATATGCCGGGGTTTGGTTATAGGTTGCCGTGTCCCATGTCGTAACCGTGGTTTCACTAGTAACCCTTCCCGTAACGGTAACCGGTAACCGTTACGGTGACGGTTACGGTAACCGTTACGGTAACGGTGACGGTTACCGTAACGTTTTCCACGTCGTAACCGTTCCCGTGTCGTATGAAGTCGATGCACATATTTATAACACATACAATTAAATGAAGTAATACTTTTAGATCATAGTCAAGAGTTGATGCGCCAAGAGTTATCGTAGTACAAGAGTTGAAGCAAAACAACAAGTTATTTACACGCTTTCATGCTTTCAGCATCATAGTACTCTCCTTTCTCCGATAAGGCCTCCGAAAGGTAAAATCCCGCCAATTCCTCTCCAATTGCTTTGAAGCGGTGCTCGAATGGTAGCTTGCAGCGCTTTTTTGCCAACTCTGCACTTTTCAAATTACATTTCTCGGTGACTAGTACATGTACATACTCGCAAACGAAGTATGCACATAACTCAGTTCCCTTTGGTTGCTCCAAGCAAGACTATACAAGAATAGATTTCAATCAATAATAATGAAGTATGCATGAGAATGTTGTGTGGACGTAGGTAGCAGTACTTACCTTGTTCAACTTCCAATCCAGCTTTTTGGGCCACCCACCAGCAGGATCTTCCTCGACAAACCTTTTCCAAACTCTGCCCGACAAAGAACATTCACAAATGATTTATTCGTTAATGACTTGACATGAAGATATGAATGACAGAGGCGGTAAGAAATGAATGTACCTTGCTAGGAGGTCGAAACAACTCTTGTATGTCTTAGGATGATACCTCAATGAGTCAAGTGAATGAATAAGTCCTTTGCGATGTTCAATGACAAGAAGAATCCAGTGGTAGCTGCGCACAGTCATGCATAACTCATCAGTTAAACTTAACATCGGGTGAGCAAATTAGAATGTGTAGAAGACACTAAAACTTACCCGAAGTGGTAAGGCCAATATATAGCTCTTTTGTCGCGGTATCGCTTGAACACCCTTAGCAAATCATCCGGTGTGTTCTTGTTATACAAGGGATTTATTATGGTTGTTTCGTTATATTTATCCGGGTCAATGAACCCAATGTCATGCTGGTTCATCTTTTTGAGCTCGAGCATCTTCAATCTGCATAATATAGCACACAAAAGATTAAAGTGAGACTAATTACAAACAATGAACGAGACAAGGTAAAGACTTAAATAAATCATCGTTGGCAAGCTTGACCTCGAATTCCTTCTGCTCTTCTAGGCGGAGATCTTCACTTATTTTTAATTTAGCTTTCAAATCATCATTTTCTTTCACAAAATATTCAACAATAGGGTCCACTGAATTTCCGGTTCAACTACCTCCTAGACAAATATATATTTATGTCAAAGTTGGTCCGCATGATTGTCATAAACGCGAAACGAAACAAATATATAGTTATTAAAAGTCATACCACATCCGAATAATAGAGCGGACGAGAGCCGGTGGGGGTATTTGTGAAAACCATGGCACTATATATATATAAAAAACAATTATACAACTTATACAAAAAAACAAATAATAATTATGGAACAAAATCATACAACATAGATTTTTTTTAAATAAAAAAGAAAGCTCACCTAGTGGTGTCGGTGACGAGACGGTCTATCGACGACGGTGAGGAGGTGAATGTTGTGACACTGAAATACAAAATCATAATTTAGTTTAAGATCAAATTGACAATACAAAATTGAGCTAAATAAGCAAAATGAGCTAACTTAGGCATTTCATCATACACCTACCTAGCACTACAAATATGAATTGAGCTAAATGAGCTAAACAACCAACGAAACGGCGCCGGAAGAGAGAGTTTGCAGTTGCTAACCCTTGGATAGATGCACCACCGTCAATCTTAACAAATGGTGCAAAAAATCGTGGATGAAATCGAGCTCGTGGAGAGAAAATGGAGATTCAACTCGAGCTCGAAATGGCCAAGGCTGGCTCGGGGTGGAAGATGAAGGCGACTGACCTTTGGTCGCGGTTGGTGGCTCCAACCGCGACTAAAGGTCCTCGCTAGGACAGGCGGCCTTTTTGTGCGGGACCTTTAGTCGCGGTTGGAGCCACCAACCGCGACTAAAGGTCCTCGCGCGGGCCCGCGCGTCCATGGCCGCAGGTGGAGGACCTTTAGTCGCGGTTGGTGGCTCCAACCGCGACCAAAGCTCC
The DNA here is from genome assembly GCA_947311845.1 of Poa pratensis. NCBI lineage: Eukaryota > Viridiplantae > Streptophyta > Magnoliopsida > Poales > Poaceae > Poa > Poa pratensis. Next base: position 33,037,654 of record CAMZMU010000091.1, on the reverse strand, counting down.
CGCACCAACCGCCACCTGTCCTAACCGTTGGAGCTGTCGGAGCCGCGAGACCTCTAGTCGCGGTTCGGAAACGAGCCGCAACTAAAGGTCCTCCTCTAAGGCCACTTTTCTACTAGTGTAATTAGCGGAGAAAAAAAAATGATGTAGGTTGGGCCTTTGGGATGCCTGTTGCTAGGCTGCATGTTACCCGGTAAGAGCATTGCCATCGTTGTCCCCGAAAGCCACCCTAACGGCCCAATGGGGTGGGAAACAAATGCACGTGGCGTTTTAACACCAAACTATCACACATTTATAGTTTTAATTTGAATTATTGTAGGGAAACGAGCCAAAATTAAATTAAATTTGTGAGAGTAGATAGAAAGTTAGAAAATTCAAAACTTGGGAGTTTGTCATCCAATATGGTCAATTTTGGGTGAAAATTGTAATGATGCACTTTTTTGAAAATTTTAATGGTGCCCTTTGACACCATAGTCATTGCACTTTCTAATTTTTTTTTGCATTTATAAAAGGACAAATATTCATGTGCAATAGACACAATTCCATGGAAAAGACAAAATCTTTCCATCCTTACAGTTTTCATGAAAAACGAGCTAGGATAGCCTGTGCAATTATAGCTACGAAGTGAAATGGTGTCTTCTTTGGCTACATGCATGTAGGCATATGGAGGAGTTTCAAAATAAAACAAAATTTGATCAATCAATATTGTGATTTGTGAAGCCACTTGTATCTCCTTCGTCCTCCACTTTGTGCCATTTAACAAGTTTAGATTCTTCATGGAGCCTTTAGAACATCAACCCGGAGAGAAAATATATTTGAATTAGGGGATAAAAATGAAAAAAACTTGTAGGTTTTGGGACTTTGGGAGGTCTGTTGCCTCGAATGGCATAATGGAGTCCAGCCAGTAAAATACCTGCAACCGCAGCGCCCTCCCCCCCCCCCCCCCCCCCCCCCCCCCCCCCCACCACCGAAAAATAGTTCGGCAACACCGAGCCAACCCTGAATTTTTTGGGTCGGCTACAAAACTATCGTATAAAGGATTCAATGAGAGGATTTTTTTATAAATGAAAAAAGACAATTCGGCGCTTGTGGGCAGCCGTCCTAATAGCACCGGACATGTGTCCGGCAATCAAAAACGGACATTTTTTCAGAGATGAGGTACATATGGCCGCCGGTGGAATGCTCTAATACATTTAATTCTGGCTTCTCTCCAGAGAGAACGCTTTACATTCCAAATTTCCGACAGGTTGGCAGTCAGCCAATGCATGAGGCATGACCGCATGAAACCGACACTAAATTACGCCTCTAAGCGAAAACGACTTAGAATCAGCAAATATTTCAGGGAAAATGGAGTAACGACCACGACTGTAGATGGAAGGTGGCAATTGGTTAAGGGGCCCCTGTTTACTGGTAGTGAAAACAATGCACAAGAAACGGTATCTAACATGTGTACTTAGCCCCAGGTTACCGGTAGTGAACAGTAGTAATACACCCAGTGCAAGACAGACTGATCTGAATTAAGACTTCAGCAGTCAGCATTGGCAAAAACTATGATGTCATGCAGTAGCCAGAGTGGGTTGGCCCTGGGCTGCAGCAACGTCCCTTTGTGGTTTAATTTTGTCTTTTCGATCCAGGATGGATAGATAATAGATACAGAAATAACTATGACGTTTGCATACCCGATTACGTCTGCATTACCTGAAGATCGTTCAGCCATATTTGCAAACATGGGTGTTATTTTTCTCTACTTTTCTTACGGTGAACTTAAACGATTACTTTAAATTCCCCCCTATGGCGTTGAGGGGTGTCGGCCTTGGCCGCTTGGGCGGTTAGGCCGTCGACTGAGTGTGGTGCGTGGCCTCGGGGCCGGCGTGGTGTGTTGTGTTGTTTGTATCCGGTTTTCGGCCAGTTTTCCTTATAAACTGGCCAATTCACTTCTTCTATATAATCGAAAAGGCAAGCCTCTTGCCGGGTTTCAATAAATTCCCCCCTATGACCCAAATATACATCACACCATTTTTGTAGTTGCCATGGTAACAATACCAGTCAAAATTGCGCCTACCCGTCTGAGGTTCAACGAAAATTCCAGGTCGTTACAGTATGCAAAAAAGCACATGAATTCTCTGTCACCTGCAAGGACAAATTCGTGACGGTGTTCTTGCACTATATGCTAGATGATTGTGGGGTTTTACTGTTGAACTTTAACTAATAGAGCAATGGTACTGCATATCCTGACCTTTTGGCTCTGTGCATCACTTCATGGACCTGACCCTGAGAATTGGACAGAGAAAATCAGAAAACCTCATTGTCACCATCATAAGCCATATATGGCCACATAGATATCTCTTATGACAAAATAAAAAGACATCTCCAAAAATTATTTGTACGTAGCATGGATCATGGAGGCAGGTAGGTACAAGGTATCAGGAAAAACTGGCCAGGCCGGCCAGGTCACGCTTATGTACAGTGAATTGTCTACATGTATGTAAATATGGAACAGTTTCCTTGTCTCAAATAAAAATGGAACAGTTTCTGAACAACATGAAAACTTGATCAACATCGTGAAGCCAGTTTGATCTTCTTTCCAGTGAACAGTTTCAGAGTCTTTCCCGGAGCATAAATTCAGTCATTACCCGCAAGAACTTAGCAAGCAGGGACAGGGAAAAAAAAGAGAATGTATGATCCCCGTGTTGGCCATGCAACCTGCTGCCGGGCTGCATCCAAGGCAGTGTCGCAATGGTACGCTCGTTTTTCTGTGTCATCGACTTCGAAAGCGCCTGATATCCACTGATCGGATCGGCAGCGGCATGCTTCTTCCCAGTCGAAAGCGACGGGTTAGAGCGGGTAAACTGGTAACGACTGATCGTTTCAAGGGAAAGGTGAGAAGAAACAAACGACGCGAGCGCGGCTGGACGGTGGCAGTTTCCGGCTAACCGGCCGGCAGTGAAGGAAGACGGCATCCTGGCGTGTGTCCGGCACTCCGGCGTACGTTGCCCCGAGTTACCGGCGGCGGGCGGTGAACAATTGATCTGACGAAAGTCTCGTTACTGAACAAGCATTGACAAGATATGATTGATGCCACGGAGTAGCCAATGGAAAAATATGATGTCACTCGAGCCATAGTGTCCGTTTATGGTTTAAGCGCTCCGTTTGTTTTACATATTTCGAGGATACATGAGTGCTTGACAGCGCGGTTCAGTGTAATACATCCTGTGCACAGTCCAGAGTCCACAATATAGCTGACGTTGCATGCATGATGGGACTGTACAATTACCTGAGTACTGTTTATGGATACACATTTGCAACGCAAGCATTTTTTTCTCTCCCTGATAAAAATTTCCATTTTACATTATGTTGAACTGATCCCTATAAAACTCACACAATAATAACCCCCCTAATTTGCTGATTGAAAATGCAGATTCGCCCAATCTGAAAAGACCGAGTGCGGCGCTTCTCTAAGACAGTCACTGTCACCACGAGGACGAACTTATGTGTTCTTGGGCTTCTGGCTTTTTTTCGAGATTGACAGGGGGAATAAATCCCCACCGCTTGTTTCATTCATTGAAAGTAGTCTGTGTTCCGGTGTGTACTCTGAAACTTCAATTTGGTTGTGCTGCTTCTTTCTGACCTTTTGGTCATGAACCTGACCCCGAGAATAGGACAGAGAACATCAGAAATACACACCCTCGCTATCCTGTAGCCACCACATGCAGAAATCTCCAAAAAAAAAAAAAAAATCGTACGTAGCATGGACCATGGAGGCAGATCCAAAGTATCTATATCTTCTGTTTGTTGTTGTGTTGCACACTATATATAGTTTTGTCTGGCGTGCATATTTTGTTGTACATGATATTTTTATTAGCAAACTTCAATGTGTATTATACAATATTTATTTAGGCAGCGGCAGAACAGGACTGCACCGACTTTTGGTTCTACATGCCTATTGTTTCTCTTGAAACAACAAAAATGCTGCGTCGACTTTTGGTTTTACATGCATTTTTATATTTTGTTGTTTTGCAGCCCTCCTTTGTTTCAAGAAAGACCGAGCAGGCTCCCTGAGTCTTTTAGTGTGGTCCAACGTAACTTCACCTTCAAATATTCCTTTCAGATCCAATCTAAACAAAAGTTTGCATAATGTGGGACATATGAAAGACATATTATTATCACTCTGCAATATATATCAGTGCATTGATCTTAGGAAATGATGCAAATGATCATGAAAGAAAGTGGAAAAAACCTGCCCGTGGGCACATAGTAAACAAAACACTCAGAAAAATCAACTGATTAAACGGTTAACCTACAGTGTAGCACAAAACCGACTATTAGAGGCGGTGTTTTGGATCATAGGCCCAAGTCCGTTTTACCATCTCTAAGTCATTGTTGCTAATAATCTGAAAATTTCAAGTTGGTTTTAAAAATGTACTTGGGAAAAGGGGTCGTGTTCGGGTTTTTTAAAACTAGCTCCAATAATATTGGTTTTGGACCTTTTTGTAATATTTAACCCACTCCAAAACGGTTTTATCTTGGACAAAATGGACTCCGATAAAACGAAGTTATCCGTATTTATCCGAAAGGCCCGGAAAATATCGAAGTCGGTTCTTAAACTGACTGTGGTAGCGGAGTCAGATAATTAAAACATGACTCTGCAAAACCAGGCCATCAGAATTTTGCCGAGTTCTTGGATTTCACGGTGCTCATTGTATTACATTGAAGTCGGTTATGATAATCAACAAATAAATTGCCGGTCCAAAAATTCCTGAAAATCCTTAACACTAAGCCTTGACTTCATCACAAAATCCTAGTTAGCCATCTCAAGAAACCAATTCTGAGAATTATCTATATGGCTTCACCAAGGGCATGGCCATTTTCTTACTTGGACCTTTGAATGTATTCTAAGTTTTTAACACAGTGCAAGCAATCGAAATAAGATGTTATCATCCTAAAAATTGACATAAAAAATCCTTTTATGTGATTGAATATGCTACCATAAAAATCATATGCACCTTGTCTTGGATAGCACTTGGTGGGCTAGATCAAATTTATTTTCAGCCCAGACATTCTTAGTTGCTCTTTTCAAGAGCATACATAGAAATAAACTTCATTGTGAAAAAGTAGGTATTACGATTGTTGGGGATCATAACCCGGTATGCCCATGACAAGGGAAATGTGACCCGCCGGGCAGGAGGCCTGTGCGAGGTTACGTGCCATGAGCATGGGCCGGGTTACACTTGGGCCAGAGAGCTCATCTCATGACCCGGCCATAGAAGGAAGGCTCTAAAAGACCCGGAGTCCGTACGCAAGGAGGCTCCCAGACTTGGGAAACAAGGAAGACTAAGAAGGATCTAGAGTAGGACTCCGAGTTTGGGTGTAACCCGTCCTTACCTTGTAAACGAGCAGGAGACCCGGTAGCCTTTCTAAGCCGGCTCCTAGGTCATAGATTGATACGCCCAATTGTTATCGAGCAAACCCTTGTAACCTAGGCTCGGGACTTGGTAGCGAGATTGCTCCCTGGTTATCGAGATCATCATATCAGTACAATCAGGCAGGAAGTAAGTCTTTATTTCCTATGGAGAGGCTGAACCTGGGTAAATTCTTTGTCCCCGTAGAGCTAGACAATCTCCTCAACGACAAGGTCGCCATGTCCCCACAATCAAGTTATCTCCGGATACACTACAAGGAAACTGCTAATAGCCGGCTTTTAATCACCGGCGGGCAACCTAAAACCCACGCCGGTGATCTGCTGGGACAAAATTCCGCAGCTAATCACCGGCGTGTGAAAATTTCCACGCCAGTGATACGTTGGAATCACCGGCGTGTACCACATAGAGCCACGCTGGTGATATGTGGGCCCAAAGAACCAACCACGCAGGAAACTATCACCGGCATGGAAAGTAAGATGCACGCCGGTATTGTACTGCGTAGTTACTTGCGTGGGACCTATATGGCACGCCGGTAATCAAATGTCTCAGGAGGGCATGTGGTATCCTATGGAAGCACCGGCGTGTGGATATGTGGCTCGCCGGTATTATGATTCTAATCACCGGCGTGTCATACATCCACACGCCGATAATATAGACGTTGCTGGACACTCCAATTCCCACCCCCACACTTCCCCCCTTGTCCTTATATATAGGACCCTTGCCCCTGTTGGATATATTGCATCTGAGTTGATTTGGGTATCTTAGCTAGAGATAGCTAGAGTTATTAGGCGTTGTTTGTGTAGTGGCTTAGCAACATGTCGGTTCCTCCTTGTGATCGTGGTATTACCGGTATGATGCCTCATTTGGTTGTGTATGGTCTGTAAGAATGATGAAGGGTGATAAGTGGAAAGGGACTCCACCCGTGCCATTCGATGATTTAATTAGTAGCAATAGCCATCTCACTGAGTTAAATAAATACTTTCGAAGAGATGGGCTCCTAGAGAGAAACCCAGAGGAAATACGCCAAGAACTTTTGAGGTTGCGTAGAAGGTGGCATAGAGTGAATGAACTCAAAATCATCGAGACGGGCCTTCGTAACTTGCATATCAACTCTGAGTCAAAAAGCATCTTTTTCTTGCCCCAGGAATATGCATTGCACATAAAGGTAAATTTAAATTCCGTTACATCAATCTATATAAGGTGTACAGTTATAGTTATATTGAGTTGTGCTTCATTATCTTTTTTTACTGTGCAGCATTACCCTGAAGACGCAGAGTTAATCAACAGAGAAATCCCGGACTTCTTGTGGATGTTGATACTATGGGGTAAAGCACCCAACGGGCGTCCGGCGACGACATGCTACGCTGATAAAATGAAGAGGGCTCTTGGAGTAAAGATCGGACCCAAAACCTGGAGTGTTGGATCATCGAAGGCACAAAGATCATCGAAGGCGGTCATGGCCGATGATAGCAGTGACGATGACTTCTAGACGAGCGGAGATCAGACCCAAGTGTAAGGGCGTCGTTGGAGGATCGAAGAAGGCAGTCGTCGCTGATGATAGTGACGATGACTTCATGCCTTCTAGACGAGCGGAGATCAAACCCAACTATAAAGGCATCGTTGGAGGATCGAAGAAGGCAGTCGTCGCTGATGATAGTGACGATGACTTCATGCCTTCTAGACAAGCGGAGATCAGACCCAAGTCCAAGGGCGTCATTGGAGGATCGAAGAAGGCAGTCGTCGCTGCTGATAGTGACGATGACTTCATGCCTTCTAGACGAGCGCAGATCAGACCCAAGTCCAAGGGCGTCGTTGGAGGATCGAAGAAGGTTGTTAGACGTCGTTGATGCATGTTAGGATAATAAGGGGAACTCGTGAAATGTAATTTAGATGTGTAATATTATAATATTGAGGCCATGTGAGCACCTTTGCCCACCACTCCTTTTCTCTATATATAGGACCGTCAGTGTTTTTTTTAATGTACTAATAAATCACAACGATTTGCGAACAAAGTTAATTTTAATTTTTTTTACACATAACCCTAACCAAAGGTGCCCTTTAGATCTTAGATCTTCCCACACACCACACACACCACACAATCTCCACTCTACTCCCGCATCCCGCCGCCACCTACCCCGCCGCCGCCACCCACCCATCCACGCTGGCGCCGGCGCCCGTCCTCACCGCCCGCGCCATCTCCGTCCCCGCCCTCGCCGTCTCCGTCCCCGTCCTCGCCGCCGTCGCCCGCGCCGTCTCCATCCCTTACTCACCATCTCCGTCCCCGTCCTCGCCGCCGTCGTCCGCGCCGTCTCCGTCCCGTCCTCGTCGTCTCCGTCCCCGCCCTCGCCCGCGCCCATCCTCACCGCCGTCAAGCGCCCGCGCCGTCCCGTCGCCGGCACCACTTGGTGAGCCGCTTGTTATTATCTTTTTTTCTTAATTTTCTTACTTGTATGATTTAGATAGATGCATTGTAAATTGAATAATTGATTGTTTGTTATGTATAGTGTCATGGTTTTGATATCCGTTCCCGTCAGCCCTCGACCGATATATGACTCAGATGTGGTATACAACTTTTATAACTATTTGTTTCATTTAGTGTTTATGACAATTTCGCCGACCAACTTGACATAGATATTTTTATCTAGGAGGTATGTGAACCGGAAATTCCAATGGACCCTCTTGTCGAGAGGTTAAATCTAGTTGAACAAGAAAACCATGATTTGAAAGAAAAATTGAAAAGAATTGAAGAAGCGAAGATGATATTGGATTTGTATCATGCCGATGTCGTCGATAATCACAAGATCAAGATGGATGAAATGCGCTTGAAGATTAAAAATATTAGAAAATATGCCATTGATAAGGAGGCTTGGTTTCATTATGCTGTTGGATCAATAGTTACCTTAGTTGCGATTTTGATCGCATTTGTTGTTGCATTTAAATGTTTTAGATAGTTGTATGTTAATTTCAATGTATGAGAACTATGTACGAACTTTAGATAGTTGTATGTTAATTTCAATGTATGAGAACTATGTATGAACTTTAGAAAGTTGTATGTTAGTTTCAAAATATGTATCGTTATTGCTTCAAACTAGTGCATTCGTAAGTGTGTAGACATGAAACTTTATAATGCAATAGGACATGGCGTGTCAAGTATGTGGCTCCGCTTGTCAAGAGGGGGTTTTCACAGGATCTAGCTTTATGATTCAGCTACCGAAGATTCCGTCTAGGTCGATGCTTATGTTGGTATGGACAATCTATTGTTTTCTATACATTTGTGACTCATGTTTTCTTTTAACTATCTATCTAACATCATTTCCTTGTTGATTTGTTTCATAGGTTGTACCGTGAAATATACGGCGCCCGTTTAACGAGCTAGTCGGCAACACCGTTTGATGTTTATGGAACTATTTATAAGATACGTGTCAAGAAAGAAAAGTACAAGACTTTCTTCTGGGGCACTGTTAGGATGATCTTGTTGCCACGAACAAGCTGAGCCGAGGTGATTACCTTCATTTTAGTATGGATGGACCACAACCTCGGATCAAGCTTGTCTACTTTGGCAATGTTGGTTCCGATAATGACGTGAGTAAGGAGGATGATGAAAGTGCTCAAGAGAGTGACGATCACTAGTACCGAACGACACATCGGATACCCCTCTATGGCAACGACAAGAGTTTGGCGACGGAAGAATGAGTTCCGCGCGCTTCTGCGAGTGCGCGTGCGCGCTAGTCGGTCGATGGGCCCGACCCAATGGTAACGGAGGCGGAAAACAGCTCCGTTGCTCATATATGGGCAACGGAGGAAAAAATATCTCCGTTGCTGATATTCCCACATCAGAAACGGAGATCGGTCTATCTCCATTTCCCATGTGAAGGCCCATTAAGCGGTGCCAGTATTAATATCTCCCACTCCAGCGTATCTCACTCTCACTCTCCTCAGTTCCTAACCCTAGCCGCACACTCTCTCCACCTACTTCACTCCATCGATGGCGAACCCCTCCGGCGCCGACGGAAGTTAGGATGGAGCATCTTCCTCCTCCCACCCTTCGAGGTGCACCCAGGATCTCCCCTACAACTGGGGCGAAATCCCCGGCGGCCGCGCTCATGAGTTCCTGCGGAGCCATCAAATCCCCTCCAGATCCACGGCGGCGGCGGTCCCCGACGCCCGGATCTCGTCCTCCATGGACGATGAGGACTCAGATCTGGAGGTCGGTCTCCTCCTCTCTCGCACCGCCTTTGAGCGTGAGCGCGCCGACGGTGTCATTCGGGCGTCTGCGATGCAGAGAGCTATCCGCATCTCCGCCGCCGAGCACGCGATAGAAGCCACCGAGGAGGCATTCTTCCAGACACAGCTCCGGGCGGCCATAGACCGCTCTCTTCTCCTTGGCCAGGGCCCCCAGATGCAGCGGTGATGCATGTAAAATGCATACATGAACTTTGCATTATATTACTTATATTTCAATCACATTTGCATCATATAAGGGTTATATCATTGTTTTATATTGATTTTGGGAATATTTCACAGTTTTCCTATTTTTCTGGAATTAACCCTGCACTGGCAGAAAACCATATTTTCTATATTTTGATGTTTCAGGGACCCAAACGACGTCCAAATGACCTGGAAATTTACGAGCATCCGTTTTTGGAAGGAACAAAGCGTGGGGGCGAAGGAAGCGAACAAACGGAGGCCCGAGGGCCAGAAGAGGATGGCCCGCTCGGCCAGATTCCTTGGCCGCGTGGGACCCACCATCTGGGGCCTCTAGGCTCCGTTGCTGTCGATCTTTTCTCCAGAACCTTCATCTTGACCTAAAACCGACTATAAAAATAGTCCCCCGACGGCTTTCGAAGGAGGCGGCGGAGAAACACAAAACCACGAAACAGGAGACAGAAGGCTGCTGCCGGAGAAGATCGGAGGGGGAAACGCCACCGGAATCACCTCCGGAAGGCTCCTCTATCCCCTCCCTCCGGAGTCTCCATCAACACCACCGTCAAGACCAGCACCATCTCCATCACCATCTTCATGATCCACTTCATCCCCCTCATAGTTTGAGAGCTACCGAACCCTAGATACTTGTTTTGTGCTCCTATTCATGTTTGTGATTGAGTACTTGTCAGTACTTGTTATATTTTCAGATTGTGTTGTATCACTGATGCCCACAAGTATAGGGGATCACGGAAATCTTCGTTGGGAAGTATTACCCAAATTTATAGTTCGACACGATGGGAACACAAGAATACCAATAAGACTTTAGCAATCGAGGCATCACTCTCAACCACACCTGTATATCAATAAACTTGTAGCAGTGATAGTGATGGCAGCAGTATGATTCAAGTAGCAATAAAACAGCAGTAGTGAACAAGAATTTCCAGTTTTCACCAGAAAGATGAAAGTGTAACTCAGTTTTTTTAAAACGTAGGCATGAGGTGATAGCGGGGTGTTGCATGAATAAGATTGATCATATAATAAGATATAAATAGCAACCGGGCTTAACTCTAACTCCGATATATGTAGGTATGTGTTCCGTAAATAGTTGTGCGTACTAACCAAGAGAATTTGCACAACATCTATTGTCCTACCTGCCCATTTCACCGGGTGTCAGGGGAATAGTTTCTGGATTAACCCGCGGCCCAGTGCGACTTACTTTATTCGCACGGGTAAAGGCCCATATGGGAGTAAGCCCAATGTTGAACCGCCATAAGGAGAAAGATCTAGAAGACATATCCTGGAGGACATGACGACCAAGTAGTCTCCAAGTAGGTCTCTATGAACATATTCCTTGTGGGAAAAGTTTCCTTTGTAACCTGACGAGCCTCTGTGTATATAAAGAGGACTCGCAGGACTTAGAGCGGGTCGAGATCAATATCCACGATCCAGAACCCTAAACCCTAGCATACACGGCGAGTTCCGGCTCGGATCGCCCCCATTGTAACACCTTGATCATCATATCAATACAAAGCTAGGATAGGCAGGAAGTAGGTCTTTTACCTCACATTGAGGGGGCCGAACCTGGGTAAATCTGTGTCGATCTTCTGTTCCTGCGATCCCAATCTTGGAGACGCTTGACTCGCGCAATCCCACACCTACGAAGTCAGCTATGACATCTGACGTGACAATCCCACGACACCGGGGCCAAATTGGAACTAAAGGTAATTAAAGTCTACCCTTTCGAATAGCCCGGAACAACGCATTAACACTTCATGAACACATAGAATTCTCAAACTAAAACATCTCCCCTTGTTTCCCCTATATGTCACTTTTAGGGTTCGCAGATTCAACATAATAGCAGGTGATACACTTTGCAGATAAATACCAAAATCAATTATATGATGGGGCAAAATAAGTTCAGTACTAAAATCATGCCACTTGGGAACTAGTAGCAAGCATTAAGCATAGCATAAGTGCATCAACACAAAACAAAAGTATCCTCAAGATAAACCCCTAAAATCTCGGATAACGGGTATCATTACATGATCAATCTCATCCAATCCACATCCACCTCATATGCCTACAGCGGACTACTCACACATGGCGAGGGTGAGGGAGCTCATGGTCGATGGAGATGAAGGCGGTGAAGATGGCGGTGAAGACGGCCCCCGAATCCCTCCTCCGGGGGAGGAATCCTGGATCAATCTGTCTTCGAAAACGAAGATCGTGGTGGTGGCGGCGCTCTGTTTCGCGAAAGCTCCCCTCCTCCTAGGGCACCCACTTTTTCATATATATGAGGGGGTACGTCAAAGCTGAAGGAGAGGCGGTGCTCGAGGCTCCTTTTGGGTGGGCCCACGCGGCCAGGTACAGAGGCCGCGTGGGGCCCCCTCTTTTGGGCCTCCGGCGCTTCCTCGTGTCCATCCTTTGCTCATTGTCCTCATTTTTCATAAAAAATGACGTGGTATTTTTCCCCGATTTAATTTCCTGTAAAAACAACCAGAAAAGAGACTTTGCTAAAAACAGCGTCAGATTCAGCAGTTTTATTCAAATATGGGAAGATTCTGGAGCAAATTATGAAGCAAAGTGCTTGGAAAAGTAGATGCATTTTAGGTGCACCAGCTCCCCCAAGCTTAGCTCGTTGTTTGTCCTCGAACAACTCAAACATAGTGCAGAAGCGATAAAAAGACTTTGACAAGAACTTTGCATTGCATATGTAACACCGTTTAATACCAACAAGTATTCAAAACATAACTTCCATAACAAATAACAAAATGCTAGCAAAGGTGCATCTAATCAGTGTTAAAGCATTTATATTGTTGCAAGAGAAATAACATGAAGTGTCATCACTTGGATGAGTTTGTCCAATTGTAGAAATAAACAAAGGTTCTTGCATCGCTTTTTGATTGAATCATGTCAAGATTTTCGAGATCTTTCGACACTTTCCTTTTTTGACTAATGAAATCATTGTGCTTACAACCTTGCCTTCAATTTTATCAGATCATTTTGTGTTCTATTATGACTCATATGCTTGACAAACTAGAGGTTGAAAGTCTCATGCCCCGTGAATACGAGTACCAACACCATGTGCTACTCAACTCGAGTCACTAGGCAAGTCCGAGTTTTTCAGTCATTGCAAGTAATAAAAGCGTCATTAAGAGCGTCAACTGGGGTACCTCTTGTCCCAAGACATGGAACAAGCCCATGTCCAAACAACAAGACAAACAGACAATGAACAATCTCAGCACTCTTTTATTTAGTACATGTGTAGCTTTTATTATGATGTGCATCACTGAATGTTCACTATGGTACGCTGTAAACTTCCACCATGAACGATGCATGGCTTAGGTTGGCGGCCCAGGCGTCTCTCTAGCTTTTTACACCCACTCCTCAAACTTACTAAGTTTCCACATTTATTTCGCACATGATAGGCATCCATAAACAAAAGTACATGACATCAACTAAATAGAATTTTAGTGCAATGTTGAAAACTTTCCATGTGTCAGCACATTTGAGTTAACTCCCAACCACTAAGCTTGTCAAGCATATGACTTCATGTTTACCATTTGAAGAATTCCTTTATCTTTTGGTTGGCAAGTTTAGCAAGCACAATGGGATGCGTAGACCTTTGTTTTAAAGCCACAATTATTCAACTCACATCCAAGTGTTGTCGCTACATAATATCTTACTTGCATCATAATATAACTTACTAGAACACGGAGAAGATAAACGCTTGCTACCATTTCCCTAGATGTTAAAGAAACTATGATGTGCGCACTTGCTATTACTCCCTCCGATCCATATTAGTGGGCACAACTTTGTCTAGATACACATGTATCTAGTTAAGTATTTAGACTAGATACATGTGTATCTAGACAAAGTTGTGCCCACTAATATGGATCGGAGGGAGTATTAAAAAGTCCACATAAGCATAGCAAAGGTGTCATGCCTTTCATCCACTTCATGCACATCAACTCATCATTGTTGTTCTCCTCTCCCAATTTGAACTGCGCAATAAAAACTCAAATCTGCCATAAAATACTACTGCATACAGTACTGTTTTTACCCTACCTAGACACTCAGAAAAATCTCATAATTTACGGGTGTGTAGTTATGAAAAGTTGCAGTAGTGGTTAAAATTTTAGCTCATTGGAGTTACAGAGAAAATATGAAAAATAGAACAGTGAGCAGATTTCAGCAATTCCTGCACCTCCGTTTTCACTTTGGATTCAATAAAACGAAAATGTTTTTGTTCTTTTTAGTTTTAAGATGCATAAAGTAAATGTCCAGAAGTAACTAAACAAAGAAAAAATGAAATCTTTTTGTGTTTTTGTGATTTTTAGAACAAGAAACTAAAACATAACAAGATAACAGTGATATAACACAATGAATGGAAAGGGAGAGAGGTACTCCCCCAAGCTTGCGATCAAGCTAGTATCCCGGGTAGTTGTATCCACTTCCACCTCCAGGGAAGTAACCATATGGGTAGCCTTGCATTCCTGAGTCTTGGGGCTCCTCTTGAGGTTGGTAGCCTTGCATCCCTGGATCTTGTGGCTCCTCTTGAGGCGGCATCTCTTCCACAATCCATTTTCCGGTACTCCTGTCAAAAAGGTCAGCAGGGGAGCCTAATGGGCACTCTTTGTCCATTAGTACTCAAATAGTTATACCAATAATGATCCCCATGCATCACACTTATATCCATACGGGTAGTCAAAGCAAAATCGAGTAAATTGGACTCTCTCACAGGAGTACCCATGTTATCACCATAACCTCTCTCATCTTTAATGTATTCATACACTAAAGTAGCAATAGCACCAGCATAAATAGGGGTTTGATCAGTAATATTTCTACTCACAGCCGTATGCAAGGATCTAGCAAGAATGACTCCCAAGTTATACTCACATGTGGTGTTTTCTTTTGCACATTTAAGTAAATAAACCATTGGTCCCGTGCAAGCAGAATTGTTGTCTCTAGCAAGAAATCCTCTTGCAAGGAACAACGCAAAGTATCTCAAACTTGGGTGCTGTATATGAGTAAATTTACCCCTATTCAATCTATCATGAGAGTTAACAGAAATAGAGTGCCAAAATGCAACAAGCTCCTGGTTGGAGTCAGCACGGGTTTCATCCCAACTACCCCTGTTTTCCACACCAATAGCTTTGCAAAACTCCTCCAAAGACATAACAAGGCGCTCCCCCTCATAGTAAATTTACAAACAAAGGTAGGAGGGGTGCCTTACTCTTCTTACTGTGCTTGTAGATCTCAGGGCCTCAAACCTGAATGTGGAGAGGAATTCTCGCGAGAGTTCCTCGTATGTACCTCGTGGATTTTGGGCAAACTCAAGCAAACCAGTTGCATTGGCGAAGGTGTCGAAGTCTTCTTTTATCCCCCACTGCTCAAGAACATGGGGTCTTGCCATCTAGTTGTATGGATCTTCAGCTTCTCTCCCACAAAAACTGCATCATCCTCCCAAAGATGGTTGTCATCATAATTAAGGGAGACTTTAGATGCTCTTCTCCTCGGTCTTGAGCTCATCCCAAGCAATGCCTTGCCTTTGTTCATCATGGTACCTTGCTGCCCATAAATAATATTCAACAAAAATTAAGATGTAGCACTCTAAAACAACATTGAGCCATCCATAACTAGTCTCCACATCAATATCATGCATCCATATCAACTAGAAAACTTAAATCCATGGATTTCTCAAGCATATTAGGTGACACCTAGTGCAGCAAAATACTTCATACATGAGGCACAAGAACAAAAAATAATTGGATGGGTGGAGGAGTCACATACCAAGGAGCAATCCCACCAAACAGATTTGAAAAATCTGCCCTAAACTTGGAGATCCAAGATAGCAGGAAGAACGAGCTCGGGAAAATTTGGGAAAAATACCTGGGTGGTTTTCTGTCGAGGGAAGGAGATGGGCACAGGACACTCACCTAACACCACCTGGGGACAAAGTTGGTGGGTCCCACGCGGCCAAGGAATCTGGCCGCGTGGGACACCCCATTTTGGTCCCTGGTGGCCTCCTGGTGTCCCACTTCTGGCAGATGGTCCCTCTGGTTAAATAACTTACCTCCAAATTTTTCTGGAATTTTCAGAGACAATTTTCTAAAGAGAATTTTTCAAACTTCATATTCTGGAATTTCTGAACTCTGAAATAATTATGATTATGCATATACTCTAAAATTCTAAGATAAATAAAATTAAAATGCAATACAAATTTTTATGGGAATCAAGTTTTCATCATTTCCACATTAGTAATGAGGTTGATCAAGTCTCATTAATAATATGCAAAAGATATAATACATGATTCTTATTTTATAGATATAAAGAAGAGTTTCAAGATACCTCATATTTGATTGGAATAGTTCCAATCATCAAGGTAGCATACTTTGGTGCAGGAGGTGGTAGTGCAATTTCAAAGCTTCCAATCATAATAGTATTTCTTTGAATAGAATTCACACTCTTGTTTATCATTGTAACAGGATTCTTCTTGGGAAAATAGATAGTATGCTCATTTCCTTTTACATTAAATGTCACTTTGCTCTCAGTGCAATTTATCACAGCTCCTGCAGTGTTTAAAAAGGGTCTTCCAAGAATAATAGATAGATTATCATCCTCAGGCATTTCTAATATAACAAAGTCTGTAGGAATTAACACATTAGCAATAGAGATAGGAACATCCTCACATATACCTATAGGTATAGCAGTTGATTTATCAGCCATTTGCAATGAAACTTCAGTTGGAACCAATTTGTTTAGGTTAAGTTTCTTATATAAAGAAAAAGGCATAACACTAACACCAGCTCCTAAATCACATAGTGCATATTTCACATAAGTTTCTTTAATGACAAGGAATAGTCGGAATACCAGGATCTCCACGCTTTTCAGGCAATTTTCCTTCAAATGAATAATCAGCAAGCATAGCAGTAATTGCATCATTAGGTATCTTCCTTTTATTAGTGACAATATCTTTCATATATTTTGAGTATGGAGGAATTTTAATAGCATCAACAAGAGGAATTTGCAAACATAAATTTTTAATCAACTCAAAAATTTCTCAAACCTAGCATCATCCAAAGATTTCATTACCCATGGATCCCTCTCTTTACCTTTTTGTGGATTTGGATGATTCTTCTTTTTTTCTTCTCAGTAGATGGTTGAGGGTCTTTTTTCAGGAGGTTCAGGTTCTGCAATATTTTCAACTTCATGTTGATCTTCTTCAGGTGGAGATGATTCCTCTTCTTCATTATCATCTTCAGTCTCAGCATCAGAAATAGAAATATCATTGTCTTGTTCTTGAGAATCATCAATCTTTGTTTCCATTGGGAGATTTTCCTGCAGAAGATTTCTTTTGAGAGCCTCTTGCTCTTTCTCTTGGGATGGTTTTCAGGATAGTCAGGTCCTGAGTACTTGCACCACCTCTAGTATTAACCCACAAACCTGTTTCTTCTCAATAAGATTTTCATACAATTGATTTTGAAGAGAAACCATTTGTTCAATTTGATTATTCATCATTCACATGTTTAACAATTCTTCTAACTTCTCCCACACTAGCATTTATATTTTCACGAAGGAATTTAATTTTATGAGAGTTTTCCATCATATTCATTCTAATATCATGCTCTTCAGGTTTATTATGATAAGCAAAATCATTAACATATGATACATCAATAGGAGGTGTTACCTTTTCATTACCTTCCAAGAGCTTATAGCATTGACTGGGATTGGAAAACATGGTCGATCAATAGGAAGTTTAACACCCATTTCAGATAATTCCTTAAGATGAGAGGTTTTAATTCCCTTCTCTTTCATATCCTTGGAGGCTCCCTTCATTGCCTCATTGTTTAATTCAAGAATACCTCCTTTCTTCTCTGGAAATATCTCTCTGTCATCTATTATTTCCAATCTTCATAGTTTCTAGAGATAGTTTCCAATAACTCAGTTGCTTCATCAACGGTCCTTTCCCTGAAAACACTACCTGCAATACTATCAAGATAGCCTCTTGTATTTTCAGTTAGTCCATTGTAAAATATATCAAGTATTTCATTATTCTTGAAGCCATGGGTAGGACATTTCCTAACCATCTTACTGTACCTCCCCCAAGCTTGGGGTAAATCCTCCTTCTCTGTTTGTGAAAAGTTGCTAATCTCAATAGTTAAACCATGAATCTTATCAGCAGGGAAATATTTATTATAAAATACCTGCAAGCATTCCTCCTTGCTAGTAATACATCCAGGTTCTAAACGATTATACCAAGTTTTAGCATTTCCTCCCAAAGTAAAAGGAAACAACTTTAAGAAATAATAGCGTTGGTGGATTTCATCTTTACCAAAAACACAGATAAATCATGCAAATCAGCAATGTGTTCAAAAGGGAACTCATTGTCTCTCCCATAAAACTTATACTTCTCAGCTTTTTCAATTATTTCAGGATCAACACTAAACTCATAATCTTTGTCTTTAATTTTAATAGCTGGAGCATTCATTTTCTCAGTAACAGGGAAATAATCATCAAGAGGAGAATTTTTATAGCTATCAAGTTTATCCAATTTATCAAAATTCGAATCCATAAAAGCCATAGTAAATGCATCCTCTTCCTCAGAAGAAGTTTCATGTTCATCATCACAATATTCATTATCTTCTAATTCAGACTCAACATTTTCAATAATAGAAGATTCAGAGTTTCAGGTGTTTCAGTTATCTCAGATGTTTCAGGTGTCACTTCTTTGTCTATGCTACCACATATTAAATCATTTTCAGTACTAGTAGACATCTTAGACAATGGTGAACTAGATAAAACTTTTCTTTCTTCTTAGCAACAATAGCAGAAGCAACATTAGGTGAAAAGTTTGGCCTACTTGGCAAATCAGTACCTCTACGAGTAGTTGAAGGCCTTACTTCCTTCGGAGTATTCTTTTCCTTTCCCATAGTTAGGAACAAGCAAGTGCAGCAAATAAATGATAACAAGTTGTCTTACCAATAAAGCTAGGTTCCCCGGCAACGGCGCCAGAAAATGTCTTGATGCCCACAAGTATAGGGGATCGCTGAAATCTTCGTTGGGAAGTATTACCCAAATTTATAGTTCGACACGATGGGAACACAAGAATACCAATAAGACTTTGGCAATTGAGGCGTCACTCTCAACCACACCTGTATATCAATAAACTTGCAGCAGTGATAGTGATGGCAGTAGTATGATTCAAGTAGCAAATAAAACAGCAGTAGTGAACAAGGGTTTCCAGTTTTCACCGGAAAAGTGAAAGTGTAACTCAGAGATTTAAAACGTAGGCATGAGGTGATAGCGGGGTGTTGCATGAATAAGATTGATCATATAATAAGATATAAATAGCAATGGGACTTATCTCTAACTCCGATATATGTAGGTATGTGTTCCGTAAATAGTTGTGCGTACTAACCAAGAGAATTTGCACAACATCTATTGTCCTACCTGCCCATTTCACCGGGGCCAACTTGGAACTACAGGTAATTAAGGTCTACCCTTTCGAATAGCCCGGAACAACGCATTAACACTTCATGAACACATAGAATCCTCAAACTAAAACATCTCCCCCTTGTTTTCCCTATATGTCACTTTTAGGGTTCGCAGGTTCAACATAATAGCAGGTGATACACTTTGCAGATAAATACCAAACTCAATTATATGATGGCAAAATAAGTTCAGTACTGAAATCATGCCACTCGGGCCCTAGTAGCAAGCATTAAGCATAGCATAAGTGCATCAACACAATACAAAAATATCCTCAAGATAAACCCCTAAGATCTCGACAACGGGTATCATTACATGATCAATCTCATCCAATCCCCATCCACCTCATATGCCTACAGCGGACTACTCACACATGGTGATGGTGAGGGAGCTCATGGTCGATGGAGATGAAGGCGGTGAAGATGGCGGTGAAGACGGCCCCGATCCCTCTCCGGGGAGGAATCCTGGATCAATCTGTCTCCGAAAACGAAGATCGTGGTGGTGGCGGCGCTCTGTTTCGCGAAAGCTCCCTCCTCCTAGGGCACCCACTTTTCGTATATATGAGGGGGTACGTCAAAGCTGAAGGAGAGGCGGTGCTCGAGGCTCCTTTGGGTGGGCCCACGCGGCCAGGTACAGAGGCCGCGTGGGGCCCCCTCTTTTGGGCCTCCGGCACTTCCTCGTGTCCATCCTTTGCTCATTGTCCTCCTTTTCATAAAAATGACGTGGTATTTTTCCCCGATTTAATTTCCTGTAAAAACAACCAGAAAGAGACTTTGCAAAAAACAGCGTCAGATTCAGCAGTTTTATTCAAATACGGGAAGATTCCGGAGCAAATTATGAAGCAAAGTGCTTGGAAAAGTAGATGCATTTTAGGTGCATCAATCACTTATGCCATTGAATCATATCATGTCTTCGCGTTGTGAGTAGTTCTCTCATGTTCCTGGGGGCATAGGATGGATTGGCAATGATTTATATATGACATGTGTTGGTATTTTGTCTAGTGTTTATCTTTTTATTTAATTCTATGATGGTGCTGTGGGAACGTTGACTGCACAACACTTCACCTATATGGGCTCATAGGAGAACACCGTAGTGTAATGAATTGAGGGAGACTTGGGGGGACATGTAAACCTGAGACCGAGTCATGAAGTTGCATTATGAGGGTATTAGTATCGGGGACCTTAGAGTGTAATGCTATGGTGGGACTTTATGTCTTAATAATTCTTGTGCAGTCATTTACTTGGCCACATGATCCATCATAAGGGGTTTAGTTTATTTATTAAGCTACACCTAATTATGGCTCCGTCCAAAGAAGATTAAAACTTGACAAAATGTTTACCTTGTTGTTCTAGAAATATTTATGCCATGAAGTCTAGGTAGCCCTTGGGAACGTTCTCCACTTATAAGAAACACACACTTGAGCTTGTCCTCTTGCTGCATAGAGGATTGGGCTATCTCTCTTTGAGAGCTTTCACTTGTCATATTTTATTTTCAGCTTTTTACTTCATTGCAAACTCTATGCCAAAAACCCAAAAACACTTGCATCATTTAATCATTTTAGTTTGTCTAGTGCATAGATAATAAGAGAAGTGACACTCTTATTTGAGAGGATAAATACTTATACCTTCTACTCCTCGTGGGATCGATACTATACTTACACATTGAAGATTTCAACGATCCCCTATACTTGTGGGTATCAAGCGGCGACAGCGGTGGCGGCGGAGGAGGAGGAGGAGGAGGATGAGGAGGTGGAGGAGGAGGAGGAGGAGGAGGACGCTTCGGTGTTCGAGGAGGATGGGGTCTCCTCTGATGTCTCCTCTGACAGTGGCTCCGGCGTCGATGCCTGGGATGCGACGGAAAGCGACCCCGCCTCGCCTAAGGTAAATGACCGCTCTTTTTACTATGTATTTGCTCTGTTAGAGTATTTATTTAGCTTGGTTTGCTCTGTTTTGTAGCTCTGTTTAGCTATGTATTTACTCTGTTAGCTACTTAATTATTTAGATCGGTTTGCTCTGTTAGTTAGCTCTGTTCAGCTATGTATTTGCTATGTTAGCTACTTATTTAGCTTGGTTTGCTCTATTAGTTAGCTCGGTTCAGCTATGCATTTTCTCTTTTTGCTAATTAATTATTTAGATCTGTTTGCTCTGTTTACTCTGTTAATTAGCTCTGTTCAGCTATATATTTGCTACGTTAGCTACTTATTTAGCTCGGTTTGCTCTGTTAGTTAGTTCTGTTCAGCTATGTATTTGCTCTGTTTGCTACTATTATTTAGATCGGTTTGCTCTGTTAGTTAGCTCTGTTTAGCTATGTATTTGCTATGTTAGCTACTTATTTAGCCCGGTTTGCTTTGTTAGTTAGCTCTGTTCAGCTATGTATTTGCTATGTTAGCTACTTATTTAGCTCGGTTTGCTCTGTTAGCTGCTTATCCCACCACATTTTGCTTTGTTTACTACTTATTGACTCTGTTTATTATCTTTGTTTGTTGTTTTTAACAAAAAATATTCGTTGTGTCAAGACCTTGGTGGATGCTTGGTGACGATGCTACTGCTGTGAAGACCTAGGAGCGGGGCTCCGTACACGGTGCCGTCACCAGGAGCACTATATTTTGCGCAGCAGGATGAAGACAGTAGATGTTCATCTGGCGCCCGTGAAGACATAGGAGCAGAGCTCCAGCCACGCGCACCGATGAACTTTTGTAAAGCAGGGCGTACAGGAATACGGTGACGACCGCGCGGCCGTCTAGTCGCATAGAGCGGGGCTCCATCGACGGCACAACCCGTCAACGTGTTTTTGTTTTTGTTTTTGTTTTCCTGTAACCCTTATTAGAAACGGTGATTATCAAAACTCTGTGTCTAATGTGAAACATATCAGTGACGATCTAATATAACAACCGTTGCCCATGTTAGGGCAATGGTTTATCAACTCTGTTGCCATTGAGCTCTTCACATCAGTATCGGGGGCGGGACACGGACCCTTTCTCCGTTTCCGATGGGATTTTTGGTCCGTTGCCGATGTGTCGTTCTGTACTAGTTGAGGAGAGTGCCAAGGAGAGTGACGAGGAGAGTGATGAGGAGGATGACCCATTGAAGGATGTCGTCATCGCCCAAAGAGTCAGTCTTAGTGACCGTGAGCGGGAGCGTCTTCTTCAAAGACTACCTCCCCGAGATAGCTACAACGGAGTGCCTTTTGTGCGTCTCACAAACACTAATCTCAACGGGAATCTAATGGTATGTATGTTTCTAAAATCTCACATCTGCTTCCTATACTATATGGTTGTTGTGGGTATGTGTGTGACTTAGTTCTTTTCTTGTTGCATGTGATCCATGCTATGTTCTTGCAGAAACTACCTAGGATGATAGCGGAAGCCGCTGACATTGCGCCTACTGGTACTCTTCATGTACGCATTGGAGAGGGAGGAAGGTTCACCGCCATTCCATACACCACGGACACTGACAGCCGCATTGTCTTCAACTCTCTAGCGTGGAGGGAGTTCCATGCGCCACGAAATATGGTTGTTGGACAAGCTATCGTCATCACTCTAAGGACCGGTCACTCCAACAACTCGCACGTGTCATTGGTGATCAACTATCTTTAGCTTTGATATCGACAATAGTTTATTTGCACTACTCATTTAACCATGTTGAATAGCTCAAAGTGTATTTGTGGTACTATGGAGTCTAGCTAAACTACTCATTTCACAATAGCGCACTACTGGCGTGGATATTTCCTGTAATAATTCTAGTTATGTTATTTTCCTGTGAATTTTGCTGCTTATTGTTGTTCAGTAGGCTGTCATTAGTTTTATTTTTTTATTCTAACAAAAGACACCACCGGCGTGTGCCGCGCTCACCAGTAATCCAAATCGTCACCGGCGTGGCCACGCACTCGTCGGTGATCTCAAATAGCGCTGGCTTGAAGTTACCGGCGTGGACGTTTCTCGCCTGTGATCCCAAAAACGCCATGTCGGTGATTAGCTGTTTCCTTGTAGTGGTAACATCTGCCGTATCAACCCCACGACAGTTGGCGTCCACCGTGGGGCCTGCGTTATCTTTGTCTTTACATCTCACCTCCTCCAATACATTATTAGCAATGTATGTACACATGACGGCTTCTCCTTTATCCCATTCAGGCTCCAAACGGCGATTTCCCTTTGTAAAAAAAATATGCTACCCTCCTCAAGACA
Organism: Poa pratensis; assembly: GCA_947311845.1. NCBI lineage: Eukaryota > Viridiplantae > Streptophyta > Magnoliopsida > Poales > Poaceae > Poa > Poa pratensis. The sequence goes on along the minus strand of CAMZMU010000091.1, from coordinate 33,014,137 downwards.
TGCACGTGTCATGAAAAATTGGTCATCTACCTTAAGCCACCACCTTGTCAATCCAGTTAACTTCTAAACTCTCTATATAAGAAATCTTGCATGCTTCCTATTAATGTCAAAATTAGATGAATGGAGCTCACCACCGAGCTTTAGAGTAACAATGTGGCATGTACCACGTCGCTAATATTGGTCTCCCATCTTTTCTTTCCATCCTCGCATCAAGGAATTTAATCCTATGATGGAAAGAACTGAACGCCTCGTTGCTTCTTTCGCCGCTTTCTCCTTGAGGGAAAATCTAGAAGTGGTCTAATACATTCTTAATGCCTCCACCTAGCATACCTATTAGGTGTTATAAAACTCCCATAAGTGACCAAAGTATTGGTCTTGTCGTTCCTCAGAAAAATATGAATTGCTTATTCATAACAAGTTCCTTGCCATATAAAGCATGATAAAAAATCAAAACATATAAACGGTTTGGTGGTTTGTGACCTCATCATTCAATGCGCTTATCCTCAAATTATTTATATATATAAGAAACTTGAACTCGTCTAGGTTCTATTATTCTAATTTCGTAATTTAACTAGTGGGGAGTCAAATTATTCGATAAAAGGGGGCTCGTTCTAGTTATGGGATGTCAATGGCGTCAATTTAAGTTCAAACAAATCTATTCTTGTTAGGTTTCCTATGGTGATTTTGAATTGTTGAGTGACCACTAGTCTGGCTAAGCCATTCACCGTATTTTCCAAATTGCATATCCTTTTGCAAAACATGCGTGGTACAATTATGGAAATTCATCAACATTGTCGGGTTTAATTAAGGATCTTTTTCCATCTTCCACGTTCAAGCTAGACTATGATGAGCTATGAGCTACATATTTTTATTCATCTCCTACTCCTGTTTCACACTGACTGAAGCTCCAATTATTAATGGACCTATTTTGGGATTACAATTGCTTTGATAGAATAATTTGCTGCACATGGCTTTTAGAGATACACCTTTGCCCAACATTATCAAAATGGGTGTAAATATGTAAATTATGAAGTTTCAACGCCCCCCCCCCCCCCCCCCCCCCCGCCCCTTATTATTTGCTTCAACATCGCGTAACACCAAGTCATGATCATAAGCACCAACTTCATTCGACATCAATAGTTTGAACGATGTTATTTGTAATGACTATCCTTTAGATACCCATATTTGTATATATTAGTGGCCTTCTAGCAACCTCTATTAAGTCCTTCGGTAGGGCCCAAATTGTCTTTGTGATCCCTTCTTCTTGAATTAATCTTCACAATCACAGAAGGTTTCATTTGGAAGCAAATGTTATAATCGATAGCAAAGAAACGATGAAGAAAGCGGAAGATCAGTGGGGACACGAGATTTAACATGGAAAACCCCTCCAACAATGGAGGAGGAAAAACCATGGGCGCCAGCCGGCAATACTTCACTATATCGGGTGAGGTTACAAACGCCAGGGATTTACAACATGCGAATTTTGGCTTATCCCAAACGGCGCCTTACAAGATGTATTTATAGTGGTAAAACCCTAAGTCGGCTGCAGTCCGACTCGGCAACGATGCGTAGCCTCCAGCGACGGGCCTCCGCTCCGCTTCGAAGTTAGCCTTTATCTTTATATGAATTTGGAACACATCAAAATAAAAGCAAACAGGTTTCATCGGGCTTAATTGTAGTGCAATCACACATGAGTGCAAGTCTCGTCTTTTTTTAGCTTGGATTAATTTCTATTGGAAAATGGTATATCTAATGTTCTGTTAAGAGGCCCTTCTTGCATACTTAATTGACCACAATTTTTGTTATTCGAAATAGGCTTGGTCAAGTTCCCATAGATTCATGTTCGTAAATTTATGATGGACTATTACGTAAGATTCATCCCCCAGTATCTTCCAATAAAAAGGAAATACAACCACATTCAAATGGTATAATATAAATGCATACAAATAGTAACATAACTAACATAAGTATGCAACAACTACACATATACAAATCGATTTATCATCCTAGGGAAACAAGAGTTTGGATATGTCTATTTTATTCTTATCCACGGTATCCATATATAAATGAATAAATAATATCTCATTTAACACATTTTATGCCCTTCTAGGAGAAACACATAAGATCTCGAACCTGCCAACTTATAAAAGTTTTTCAGAATGCCAAGACACTCAAAGTGGCACCATATATATGACGAGACAAACTAGTTTGTAATGTCAAGCTTAATATTTTTTTTTTTACCCCACCTTTTTTCACTCGGTCCACTTGTGCAACCCTTGTAGTGACGATATGACTATTGGCTTGCTCGATACCATCATGCTTTTTATTATACATTTTTTGCCACCTTTTTGTTATATCATTATTTTCTTATGATCAAAAGTCTCTAAACGTGCTTGTAGGAAAAATAACTGCTCCATCCAATCCAAAATATGTGTCGCCGTCTGAACAAGGGTAAGTTTTAATCTGCGACACTTATTATGGATCAGACGTAGTAGACTTTATGTGATCCCATGTTCCAAAAGAAACAAATGGTTGAATCACCACCAATCCTAGGGCCTTTTACAACTCTCTTGTCAACTATTTCATCGCTGAAAACTATGCCCTAAACATGGTAGATTTCATCTTATATAATTCGAGCTCATACCATCCTTTGAGAACTGATGCCATAATCTCCATGAGTCGTAGAATCGTGTCATCATTCTACTATGTTACAAATACTATGTCGTAGTGAGAAATCATGCGGAGGAAGTGTCAGTGTACATCATCTCTGCAACATGCTTCTCTAGGAGTGATTTATTTTGGATTTATTTCATGCAGTAGTACATTTTCTAACCCAAGATTCCAATAAAAAGGAAATGTGCCACATTTAACCGGTATGTTAGTTTATATATATGGCAGTCTATATATATATATATACACATAACTACCATTACTATGTAACAACTTCACATATACAAAATGGATTATCTTACTCATGAAACAAGACTTTGGATATTCATAAATTCTTCATTCATATCCAAAATATATATAAATACATGAATAACCGTATCTCACTCAACACCCTTTGTCCCCTTATGAAGAGGCACGTCAGATCTCGAACCTGCCAGCTTTCAACACTTGTTCGGAATGCCAAAACGTTTCCTCAAGTCAAATGGACACCATACAATCCAACAAACTAGTTTGTAACGTCAAAGCTTGACAATTATACATTTTCCTTTTACCACTCAATTCGCTCGTACAACCCTGTTAGATACAATAAGACAATTGGATTGCTCTCTATAGTCTGTAGTGCTGGGATTTACTATTATACATGCCCGCCAAATTTTTAGCATTATTAGTTTTACCATAAAGTGATCTAAACATGTTTGTAGAAAACATATTTCGAACTGGACCTCTACCCACCAATAAATCATTGTTTTCCAATTTACCAAAGCAACAATGGATTGTGGATCATCGCCAATCTGAGGGCCTTCTCTAATTTTTTGCATGTCAACTATTTCATCGATTAATAGTAAGCCCTTTGACGGTAATGAACTTTGGTAGAACTGTAGCCATATTCGAGATAGCTTGTAGAAAGGTTGTCATCCTTTTACTCTAGTGCATATATAAAGAGTACATAGTGAGAAATCATGTAGGTGACATGTCGGTAATCATCATCATTAGCAATATGCAGCATGCATGTTTTTAAAGCTCTTTGAGGGGCCTATTTTAGAATTGTGTTCATGTGTAGTCCATTTTATCTTTAAAATCATTGCACATCCAATAATATCAAAACAAAATCTAAGCACTATGCTAAAATAACATATTAGATATTAACAAAAGCAAGTTGTTTAATAATAACATATCTTAATATGAAAAAATTAAGCGGAGTTATGCCTACTATGAAATGACAGTTAATCCTCATGAAACTAGCTAGCCTCTGATTATCTTTAACATACTATTATCCATAATTTTCATATCCAAACCATCAATATCCGACAGAAATAAAGTAACTCATCCGTTACCGGAAGACCCGTGACATCTCTTCAATTAATTAACCAGGTTCAAGCACTTGTAGCGGTTGACGAATCTACTCCAGCGCCTCTGACGCCATCATATCTGACTGGCCTTTCTGTAACGCCACCACTAATTATTATTACTTTTCGCCGCCTTTTGTCGGCCAATGTACTCGTGCAATCTAGTAACGAAAATACGATTTGCTGGATTTTTCCGTAACGTCACATAGGTGACATGTAGGTGTTCATCATTATTAGCCATATGCAACATATGCATTTAAATTCTTTGATGGATTATATTATTATGTTTATGTGAAGTTCATTTTATCTAGCACCTTTTGGATGTTCTACCTTTATCTAGTACCAAATGTAATCTAAGAACTGTGCTAAAACAATACGTCAGATATTAACAAAAACAACTACTCCCTCCGTTCCACAATATAAGATGTTTTAGCTTTTGTCCATATTCACATGTACACAAATGTATGTAGACATAATTTAGTTTGTATGTTCACTCATTTTGGTGTGCATGTGGACAACATGTGTAACACCTAAAACATCTTATATTGAGGAACAGAGGGAGTAGTTGGATTAGAACAGAACTTAATCTGTCAAAATTAACGGAGTTAAGCCTACTGTGAAATGGCATTTAGTCCTCATTAAACAAGTCTCCAGATATCCTTACCCTATTGCGACATATCCATAATTTCCAAATAGAAACCATTGATATCCGACAAAACAACGTAATTCGTCTGTTACCGGAAGAGTCACACCAGCACTTCAATTAACCAGCTTCCGGTACTTGTATCGGACTTTCGCGCCACTGACGCCATCAAATCCGACACACCTTTCTGTAACGCCACCCCTAATCAATATACCTTTTTCGTCGCCTTTTGTCAGCCAATGTACTCGTGCAACCCTAGTAACGACAATACGATTTTCTGGACACTTCCGTAACATCATACTTGGTAATTATACTTTCTAGATGCCTTTTGTCGCCCAATCTACTACCGTAACCCTAGTAACGACAAATACAATCAACTAGCTTTTTTCGTAACATCACGCTTAACGAATTTCCGTTGTCGGCTCCTTTCATTGCTACACGTACGGTTAGCCGCTTAGCCCCGGGAAATCACCAATATCTAAGCCTTTAGCCGAGGACTAACAGTGGAACAATTCCCCACCAACCATCATCTACATAATATTTACCATACTAGTTAGATTCAAAGAATATCATGTTCAGAGTATGATGACAAAATAGTGTTAGTGCTTAGCACTAACAATTATTAGACGCAATATATCATGGATATCAATAATACACTACTCCAATGACCGCAGTGTACACCCCTGCATTAAATCCCCCTCTCTCTCTAAAGTTGGAAGCCATTTCAAAGATATGCTGAGGAAATTCATGGGGACCATACGCTCTCACATGGACAAGACAATTTGGAAACCTTGGGCTTCTCCGAAAACCAAGTTCTTTGCTTGGTTTGCAACTCAAAACCGGGCTTGGACGGCGGACCGTTTGCTGAAGAGAGGGTGTGGCCGAATTGCGGTTTATGTCCCATTTTAAGCAAACTATTGAAACGGTCTCTCACCTCTTTGTGGAGTGTCGCCTCACGCGTCACATTTAGGAGCACATCAAGGAGTGGTTGGGGTTTCAAGCCATTCAACCCAACACATGGAGCAATCTCTCAATGAATGAGTGGTGGTTGTTGATGACGGACCGGTCTACTCCAAATCGCAAGGCCGTCGCCTTCCTTACGTTGCTTACCACTTGGGAAATTTGGGATGAACGCAATGCAATAGTCTTCCAAAACAAGCACTCACCTCCGCTAGTCATTCTTGACAAAATTAAGAGAGAGACTCGCTTGTGGGTGATCGCGGGTGCCAAAAGTTTGTGCAATTTGACGCCACGAGAGTAATTCATTGTCATATTGAACCTTTTAAATTCTTGTAAACTCCTCTCTTAATTTATATATTGGGGCAAAGCTTTTAGCCCACGTTTCAAAAAAAAAAATCGTGACGGTGTTCTTGCACTATATGCTTGAGGATTATGGGGTTGTACTGTTGAACTTTAACTAACAGAGCAATGGTACTGCATATCCTGACCTTTTGGCTGTGTGCATCACTTCATGGACCTGACCCTGAGAATTGGACAGAGAAAATCAGAAAACCCCATTGTCACCATCTTAAGCCACATATGGCCACATAGATATATATCTCCTATGACAAAAGAAAAAGACATCTCCAAAAATTGTTTGTACGTAGCATGGATCATGGAGGCAGGTAGGTACAAAGTATCAGGAAAAACTGGCCAGGCCGGCCACGTACGTCAAGCTTATGTACAGTGAATTGTCTCATGTATGTAAATATGGAACAGTTTCCTTGTCTCAAATAAAAATGGAACAGTTTCTGAACAACATGAAAACTTGATCAACATCGTGAAGTCAGCTTGATCTCCTTTCCAGTGAACAGTTTCAGAGTCTTTCCCGGAGCGTAAATTCAGTCATTACCCGCAAGAACTTAATCAGCAAGCAGGGACAGGGAAAAAAAGAGAAAAGCAGGAACAGTTTCTGCCGGGCTGCATCGAAGGCAGTGTCGCAATGGTGTACGCTCGTTTTTCTGTATCGTTCACTTCGAAGAGCGCCTGATATCCACTGATCGGATCGGCAGTTGCATGCGGCATGCTTCTTCCCGGTCGAAAGCGACGGGTTTCAGCGGAGCGCCGGAGCGGGTAAACTGCTAAGGACTCATGGTTTCAAGGGGAAAAGGTGAGAAGTAACAAAGGACGACCGCGGCTGGACGGCCGGCAGTTTCCGGCTGGACGGTGGCACTCCGGCGTACGTTGCCCCGAGTTACCGGCGGGCAGTGAACTCTGAAAAAGCCGGAACAGTTGATCTGCAGGCCAAACACTCGTTACTGAACCAAGCATTGACAAGATATGAATGATGCACGGAGTAGCCAATGGCAAAAATATGATGTCACTCAAGCCATAGTGTCCGTTTGTGGTTTAAGCGCTCCGTTTCTTTTTCTTATTTCGAGGGTAGAAGAGTGCTTTGACAACGCGGTTCAGTGAGATACATCCTGTGCATGGTCCACAATATAGCTGACGTTGCTGCATCCATGATGGATACACATTTGCAACGCAAGCATTTCTCCCTGATAATTTTTTCCATTTTACATTAAGTTGAACTGATACCTATAAAATTCACACAATAATAACCAACTAATTTGCTGATTGAAAATGCAGATTCTCCCAATCTGAAAAGATCAAGTACGGTGTTTCTCTAAGACAGTCACTGTCATTAAGAGGATGAACTTATGTGTTCTTGCGCTTCTGTGTTCCGGTGTGTACTCTGAAACTTCAATTTGGTTGTGCTGCCTCTTTCTGACCTTTTTATCATGAACCTGACCCCGAGAATAGGACAGATAACATCAGAAATACTCACCCTCGCTATCCTGTGGCCGCAACATGCAGACATTTCCAAAAAAAAAAATCGTACGTAGCATGGACCATGGAGGCAGATCCAAAGTATCTATATCTTCTGTTTGTTGTTGTGTTGCAAACTATATATAGTTTGTCTGGCGTGCATATTTTGTTGTACATGATATTTTTATTAGCGAACTTCAATGTGTATACAATATTTATTTAGGCAGAGGCAGAACAGGACTGCACCGACTTTTGGTTCTACATGCGTATTGTTTCTGTTGAAACAACAAAACTGCTGCGTCGACTTTTGGTTTTACATGCATTTTTATATTTTTGTTGTTTTGCAGCCCGACTTTGTTTCAAGAAAGATCGAGCAGGCTCCCTGAGTCTTTAGTGTGGTCCAATGTAACTTCACCTTCAAATGTTCCTTTCAGATCCAATCTAAACAAAAGTTTGCAATTATGTGGGACATATGAAAGACATAGTATTATCACTCTCCAATATATATCAGTGCTTCGATCTTAGGAAATGATGCAAATGGTCATGAAAGAAAGAGGAGAAAACCAGCCCGTGGGCACATAGTAAACAAAACAACGCAGAAAAATCAACTGATTAAACAGTTAACCTACACTATCACAAAACGGACTATTAGAGTCGGTGTTTTGGATCATAGGCCAAAGTCTGTTTTCCCATCTCTAAGTCATTGTTGCTAATAATCTGAAATTTTTGAGTTGGTTTTAAAATTGTACTTGGGAAAAGGGGTCTTGGTCAGGGTTTTTAAAACTAGCTCCAATTATATAGGTTTTGGACATTTTTATAATCTTTAACCCACTCCAAAACGGTTTATCTTGGACAAAATTGACTCCGATAAAACGAAATCGTCTGTATTTATCCGGAAAATATCGAAGTCGGTTCTTAAACTGACTGTGGTAAGGGAGTCAGATAACGAAAACATGACTCTGCAAAACCGGGCCATCAGAATTTTGCCGAGTTCTCTGGATTTCGCGGTGCTCACTGTAATTACACTGAAGTCGGTTTTGATAATCAACAAATACATTGCCGGTCCAAGAAATCCCAATCCTTAACACTAAGCCTTGACTTCATCACAAAATCCTAGTTAGCCATCTCAAGAAACCAATTCTCAGAATTATCTATATGGCTTCACCAAGGGCAGGGCCATTTTCTTACTTGGACCTTTGAATGCATTCTAAGTTTCTAACAGTGCAAGCAATCAAAAATAAATGTTATCATCCTAAAAATTGACATAAAAAATCCTTTGACGTGATTGAATATGCTACCATCAAAATCATATGCACCTTGTCTTGGATAGCACTTGCTGGGCTAGATCAAATTTATTTTCAGCCCAGGCATTCTTAGTTGCTCTTTTCAAGAGCATACATAGAAAAAAACTTCATTGTGAAAAAGTAGGCATTACGATGATCCCCTCTCCTCCATTATCTTTGTCCTTACATCTCGCCTCCTCCAATACATTATTAGCAATGGCTATTTCAACTTCTTTCGGAAGATGGAGTTTGGCAAACCCTCCTTAGGAGAAAATATGTTGGAGATCAATCTGTGTCCCAGGTTCTTTGGAAACCTGGTGATTCACACTTCTGGGCAGGCCTCATGGCTACAAAGAAGTTCTTTTTTCCACATGGATCTTTTTCAATAAGGGATGGATCGGAAATTCGCTTCTGGGAGGATATTTGGCTAGGCCAATCTACCCTCAAAGAATAATATCCGGCTCTATATTCTATTATACGAAACAAGAGCGACACGATCGCAAAGGTGCTGGGTACTTTCCCACCAGATGTTTCGTTCAGAAGAAGTTTACTAGGAACAAGACAAGCATCTTGGAATGCTCTGCTCATCCGATTGGATTCAATCCAACTAACGGAAGGTCCTGATAAATTTCAATGGAATCTCACGAAGAATGGAAAATTCTCGGTTGATTCTATGTATAGAGCATTAATTCTACCCGAAATTCCAGTCGATAGTTCAAATAACAACAAACTTTGGAAGATGAAGATACCACTAAAAACTAAAGTGTTTGCGTGGCATCTACGTCGAGGAGTAATTCTTACCAAAGATAACCTTGCCAAACGCAATTGGCACGGAAGTAAAAAGTGTGTTTTCTGTCACCACGACGAGACCATCACACACTTATTCTTTCAGTGCGAGTTCGCTAGGTCTATATGGTCAGCCATCCAGATAGGTTCTACCTTACATCCACCTAGTTCTGTTGCTAACATTTTTGGCAACTGGTTAAATGGAGTGGATCCTAGGTTCAATCTATTCAGTAGGGTGGGAGCGATTGCTGTTATTTGGTCGCTGTGGTTATGTAGAAATGACAAGGTTTTAATGATAAAAATGTTTCTCTTATGCAGGTTATTTACCGGTGCACAGCGACGTTACGAGCATGGTCATCCCTGCAGCGTGTGGAGCACCGAGACTTATTTTTGGAGGTGGCGTCGAGACTGGAGGCTGCGGCCAGGGAGTTATTTTCCCGGCATGGGTGGCAACATAGACTCCGGATAGACCTACCAGCATCTTAGGCGGATCTACAATTTCTCATTTTGATATGTAATTCGCCTTTTTACTTTTTGGTTACCGACTAGATTGATGGTGAACTGGTGGCTGTGTGCATCTTAGCTATGCAGAGGCCGGGTGTAATGCTTAAACCTTTTAAGTAATAAAAGCCCTTTATCTAAAAAAAAAAAGCAATGTATGCACATGAGGGCTTCTCCTTTACCCCCATTCAGGCTCCAAACGGCGATTTCCCTTCTTTTTACCAATATGCTACCCTCCTCATGACATGCACGTGTCATGACAAATAGGTCATCTACCTTAAGCCACCACCTTGTCAATCTAGTTAACTTGTAAACTCTATATATAAGAAATCTTGCATGCTTCCTATTAATGTCAAAAGTAGATGAATGGAGCTCACTACCGAGCTTTATAGTAACAATGTGGCATGTACCATGTCACTAATATTGGTCTCCCATCTATTCTTTCCATCCTCTTATCAGGGAATTTACTCCTATGATGGAAAAAAATGAACGCCTCGTTGCTTCTTTCGCCGCTTTCTCCTTGAGGGAAAATTTAGAAGTGGTCTAATACATTCTTAATGCCTCCAGCTAGCATACCTATTAGGTGTTATAAAACTCCCATAAGTGACCAAAGGAAAGTATTGGTCTTGTCTTTCCTCAGAAAAATATGAATTGCTTATTCAAAACAAGTTCCTTGCCATATAAAGCATGATAAAAAGATCGAAACATATAAACGGTTTGGTAGTTTGTGACCTCATCATTCAGTGCGCTTATCCTCGAATTATTTTTATATATAAGAAACTTGAACTCACCTAGGTTCTATTATTTTGGTAATTTAACTAGTGGCGAGTCAAATTATTCCAAATAAGGGGGTCTCGTTCGGGTTATGGGATGTAAATGGCGTCAATTTAAGTTAAAACAAATCTCTTCTTGTTACTGTGGTGATTTTGAATTGTGGAGTGACCACTAGGCTGCCTAAGCCATTCACCCGTATTTTCCAAATTACATATCCTTTTGCAAAACATGAGTGGTACAATTATGGAAATTCATCAACATTGTTGGTTTTAATTAAGGATCTTTTTCAATCTTCCATGTTCAAGCTAGAGTTTGATGAGCTACAGCTAAATATTTTTATTCATCTCCTACTCCTATTTCACAATGACTGAAGCTCCGATTATTCAGGGACCTATATTTGGGGTTACAATTGCTTTGATAGAATAATTTGATATACATGGGTTTTAGAGATACACCTATGCCGAACATTCTCAAAATGGATGTAAATGTGTAAATTCTGAAGTTTCAACCCCCCCCCCCCCCCCCCACCCCCGATTATTGCTTCAAGATCGCGTAACACCAAGTCATTATCATAAACACCAACTTCATTTGACATCAATAGTTTGAACGATGTTATTTGTAATGACTATCCTTTAGATACCCATATTTGTATATATTAGTAGCCTTCTTGCAACCTCCATTAAGTCCTTCGGTAGGGCCCAAATTGTCTTTGTGATCCCTTCTTCTTGAATTAATCTTCACAATCACAAAAGGTTTCATTTGGAAGCAAAAAAATGGAAACATGTTTCATCGGGCCCTTCCTGCATACCGGATTGACTACATTTTTTGTTATAGGAAATAGGCTTGAACAAGTTCTCATATATTCTTGTTCGTAAATTAATAGTGGACTATTACGTAAGATGTATGACCCCCCCCCCCCCCCCCCCCCCCAGTATCTTCCAATAAAAGGAAATCCGACCACATTCAAATGGTCTAATATAAATGCAACAAATAGAAACATAGCTAACATAAGAATGCAACAACTTCACATATACAAATTGGTTTATCATCCTCGAAAAACAAGAGTTTGGATATGTCTATTTTATTCTTATCCACTGTATCCATATATGAATAAATAATATCTCATTGAACACATTTTATGCCCTTCTAGGAGAAACACATCAGATCTCGAACCTGCCAACTTATAACAGTTTTTCATAATGCCCAAACTACCCCTTGACTCAAAGTGGCACCATATATATAACCAGACAAACTAGTTTGTAATGTCAAGCTTAATAATTATTTGTTTTACTCCACCTTTTGTCACTTGATCCACTTGTGCAAACCTTGTAGTGACGATATGACTATTGGCTTGCTCCATACCATCACGCTTTTATTATACATTTTTGCATTTTGTTATATCATTATTTTCTTACGATCAAAACTCTCTAAACGTGCCTGTAGGAAAAATAACTGCTACACCCGATCCAAAATATGTGTCGCAGTCTGAACTGGGGTAAGTTTTAATCTGCGACACTTATTATGGATCAGACGTAGTAGGCTTTAGGTGATCCCATGTTACCAAAGGAACAAGTGGTGGTGAATCACCACTAATCCTAGGGCCTACTACAATCCTCTTGTCAACTATTTCATCGCTGAAAACTATGCCTTAAACTTTGGTAGATTTCATCTTATATAATCCCAGCTCATACCATCCTTCGAGAACTGATGCCATAATCTCCATGAGTCGTAGAATCGTGTCATCATTCTACTATGTTACAAATACTATGTAGTAATGAGAAATCATGTGGATGACGTGTCAGTGTTCATCATCTCTGCAACATGCTTCCCTAGGAGTGATTTATTTTGGATTTATTTCATGTAGTAGTACATTTTTTAACCCCAAGATTCCAATAAAATAAGGAAATGTGTCACATTTAACCGGTATGGTAGTTTATATATACACATAACTACCATTACTATGCAAAAGCTTCACATATACAAAATGGGTTATCTTTACTCATGAAACAAGACTTTGGATATTCATAAATTATTCATTCGTATCCAAAATATATATGCATACATGAATAACCGTATCTCACTCAACACCTTAATTTTGTCCCTTTTGGAGAGGCGTGTCAGATCTCGAACCTGCCAGATTTCAACACTTGTTCGGAATGCCAAAACGTTTCCTTAACTCAAATTGACACCATACAATCCAACTAACTAGTTTGTAACATCAAAGCTTGACAATTATACATTTTCCTTTTATCACTCAATCCGCTCGTACAACCCTATTAGATACAATAAGACTATTGGATTCCTCTCTATAGTCTGTAGTGTTGGGATTTACTATTATACATGCCCGCCACCTTTTTTAGCATTATTAGTTTTACCATAAAGTTGTCTAAACATATTTTTAGAAAACAAATTTAGAACTGGACCTGTACCCACCAATAAATCATTGTTTTCCAATTTACCAAAGCAACAAATGATTGTGGATCATCGCCAATCTGAGGCCTTCTCTAATTTTTTTCATGTCAACTATTTCATTGATTAATAGTACGCCCTTTGACGGTAATGAACTATGGTAGATCTCATCGTATTATATCCAACTCATACCTTGCTTGAAGAACGGAAGCCATATTTGAGATAGCTTGCAGAAAGGTTGTCATCCTTTTACTCTAGTGCATATATAAAGAGTACATAGTGAGAAATCATGTATGTGACATGTTGGTGTTCATCATCATTAGCAATATGCAGCATGCATGATTTTAAAGCTCTTTGAGGAGCCTATTGTGTTCATGTGCAGTCAATTTTAACTTTAAAATCATTGGACATCCAATAATATCAAAATAAAATCTAAGCACTATGATAAAATAACATATTAGATATTAACAAAAGCAAGTTGTATAACTATAACATATCTTAATATGAAAAAATTAAGCAGAGTTATCCCTACTATGAAATGTTAGTTAATCCTCATGAAACTAGCTAAGTAGCTGGCCTCTAATTATCCGTAACATGCTACAAATTACCAATAATTTTCAAATCCAAACCATCGATATCCGACAAAAAACAAAGTAATTCATCCGTTACCGGAAGAGCTGTGACATCTCTTCAATTAATTAACCAGCTTCATGTACTTGTAGCGGTCGACACATCTACTCCAGCGCCTCTGACGCCATCATATCTGACTAGCCTTTCTGTAACGCCACCACTAATTATTATTACCTTTTCGCCGCCTTTTGTCGGCCAATGTACTCGTGCAACCTAGTAACGCCAATACGATCTGCTGGATTTTTCCGTAACGTCACGTATGCGACGTGTCGGTGTACATCATCATTAGCCATGTGCAACATATGCATTTAAAATTCTTTGATGGATTATTTTTTAAGTTCATGTGAAGTCCATTTTATCTAGCACCTTTTGGATGTTCTACCTTTATCTAGTACCAAACATAATCTAAGCACTGAGCTAAAACAAAAAGAAGTAGTTGGATTAGAACACAACTTCATCTGACAAGTTACGTTTACTATGAAATGGCATTTAGTCCTCATGAAAAAGTCTCTAGATATCCTTAGCGTATTACGACTTATCCGTAATTTCCATCTCCAAACCATTGATATCCGACAAAACAACGAAATTCGTCCGTTACCGGAAGAGTCGCACCAGCACTTCAATTAACCAGCTTCCGGTACTTGTATCGGACTTCCGCGCCACTGACGCCATCAAATCCGACACACCTTTCTGTAACGCCACCCCTAATCAATATACCTTTTCCGTCGCCTTTTGTCGACCAATGTACTCGTGCAACCCTAGTAACGACAATAGGATCTGCTGGACATTTAGGTAACGTCACACTTCGTAATTATACTTTCTAGATGCCTTTTGTCGCCCGATCTACTACCGCAAGCCTAGTAACGACAAACACAATCTACTGGCTTTTTACGTAACGTCACGCTTAACGAATTTCCGTTACCGCCTCCTTTCACTGTTGCACGTACGGTTAGCCGCTTAGCCCCAGGAAATCACCAATATAATAACTAAGCCTTTAGCCAAGAAAAAACCAAGAGTGGAACAATTCTCCACCAACCATCCACAATATATTTACTCATACTAGTTAGATTCAAAGAATATCATGTTCACAGTATGATGACAAAATAGTGTTAGTGCCTAGCACTAACAATTATTAGCCACAATATATCGTGGATATCAATAATAAACTACTCCAATGACCGCAATGTACACCCCTGCATTAAATCGCCCTTCTCTCTCTCCAAAGTTGGATTCATTTCAAAGATATGCTGCGCCAGCCCCCTTGTTTTGGCACTCCATATCTTTTGCAACAATTAATGAGATATAAACCTCTGAAATTAATGGGAGTCAGGAGATAAGGGGCTGCACGGTGGGACACCTGCCCTATATAAAGGGGCCCAGGGGAGCGCATAGAGGACCCAGACCCAGAGCATCAGTAGCACTCGTTGTGTACTTCTCCCTTCCAGTTCTCCTGCCATCCATCAGTCAGTACTACTCAGTTGTGGTAGATTCCTAGGACACTCCCACAGCATCCATCTCTTCCTGCTCGATCTCCTGCAGATCAGATCCATCGTCGTAGATTCCTAGGACATACACCATCGATCCATTTCTCTTCCTGTTCAATCTCCTGCAGCAGATCCATTCGTCGTAGATTCCTAGGACGCACCATACAGAGAAAGGTAAAGAAAATGGTACTGTAGAGACGTGAACCCCACCTGTAAGAGAAAGAACAAAGCCCCACATCTGAACCCCAGAAGTCAGAGTGTAAGTGCAACATCGCCAAGAGGGAAAGGGGACCTTTTTTTCGAGGTAAGATGGGAAACGAACTATAATCGATTTGGGTATAAAAAATTGCCATGCTAACCCAACGATTCCGGGCGCTTTCTCTTCTTTGTTCACAGTGGATTTTCCCCGCCCGCTGCCCGCCGCGGCCACCGCCGCGGTAGCTCTCGCGCCCGGCCTCTCTCTGCCATGGACTATAACTCTCTTGTCAAGAGGTCCAGGGCGCCGTACTACGGCCCAAACGGCTACGGAGGCGGCCGCGGCAATGGAGGGTACGGCGGCGGCGGGTATGGCAACGGCGCGTACACAGGGGGGGTACAGGAACGGCGGGTACACCGGCGGACGTGGCAACGGGAGGTTCGGCGCGTACGGGCGGGGCGCTGTCCGTGGCTACGGCGTGGGAGTGGGCATGGGCGGCGTGCGACCGCCGCTGGGGGCGGCGACGAGCCTCGGCCATGGCCTGGGCTGGGGCCGGCCCGGGGAGGAGTTCCTTCCCGGACTGCGGGCGTGTGCGGGGATGATCCACCCGGAGGCGATGCGTGCGGCGGAGGCGGCCGCCGGCGAGGTGCTGCTGCGGCTGCACCCCACGGAGGCGGCGGAGCGGCGGCGGCACGAGGTGATCGACTACGCCAAGCGCCTCATCGGCACCACCTTCGGCTGCGAGGTACCTCCGTCCCCCCCACACGCGAAACCCTCGCGCGTTTGTCCCGCTCTGTGTCTCACGTGCTGCTTCCTCGTCCTGGTCCTCGTAGCTGTAGCTTCCCCTCTTCTCTCTGAAATTAACAACAAAACAAAAAGGTCTTCTTTCCGTTTCTCCTCGTGGTGCCACCGCGTCTCGGGTTTCGGTTCTTCCTTTTCTCCGGTTAGCTTTCAGGATCTATCGCCATCTTCCACGGTGATCGGGGAATTCTTTGATTAGACTAGTCGCGCGCCTTGTGTCGTCAGGGTTAGGATACAACGATCTCTCGCTGATTAACTAAGGCTTATCCTGTTCTTTATCCTGGTCTTTGTTTACTTCAATTCCCACTGATTACTCCTACTGTCCAATTGTTGGTTCAAGTCTTTTTCTAAGTCAATTCTCAATTGCTGTGCAAAGTGACATCATGCTAGTAAAGTCAAAGCTTAGTCAGTCAGATCTACCAGAGCTTCAGCTTTGACCCATTTTACCTGATTAAGTATAGGTTCCTTTATCTCTTTTTTTAAGCACTGTCATTAGGACGTTAATTAATTTATAGTAGTAATACTTTCGCAACAACAAAACTTGTAGTACTTCAAAGTGGGAAGTCTTTCTGCATTGCTGCTGTCGATGTCGCATGATCCATATATATATACATAGATCCTAGAGGCAAAGTGCATTATCCGGCTATGTTCAGGCAGTGGTCCATGTATGGGTTGGGTGGGCTTGTCTCAGAAATAACGTATGATTTCTCCTGTTAGCTTCGTCCGATCGATCTCAGGATCCATCTCCACGATCCACTTTGCTCGGGTAATTCTGTGATTAGACTAGTCGGCTTGTGTCGTCAGGGTTAGGATACCACCCTGTCGATAATTAACTAAGGCTTTATCCTGGTCTTTGTTTACTCTTCCTGCTATTTTTGAATTCCCAGTTCCAGTTAAGTCTTTTTCTATGTCGCTTCTCAAATGCTCTGCAAAGTGACATCCTGCTAGTTAAGTCAACAGGTCAGTCAGATCTGTCGGAGCTTCAGTTTTGACCCATTTTTAGCGGCGTAAGTACAGGTTAATTTTACCCCTTTTTAAGCAGGGTGATTAGGACGTTGATTGCAAGTACTAGCAATTAGGACGTACTCCCTCCGTTCCCAAATCAAAGATGTTTTAGATGTTACACATGTTGTATATATGCACACTAAAATGAGTGAACATACACATGAAACATGTCTAGATACATTTGTATGCATATGAATGTGAATAAAACCTAAAACATCTTATATTTAGGAACGGAGGAAGTACGTCGTTGGTTGCTATTAGAAACACTTGAAAAGCTTTGCTGCTGTCGTGGTCGCCGTCGCATGATCCATCGTACGTGGCTAGATCCTGAAGGCAAAGTGCATGATACGGCTATGTTGAGGGAAGTGGTGCATGTGTGGGTTGGCCTTTTATGCTTGTAATAGGTCATGCACGCGTGGGGCTCACCATGAACTTCCCATGAACAAATTGTGTTCAACATGTGCTTCAGCCCTACATATAGCTATCCATGTTCCATGGACTCCCATTTAAAGAACAAGATTCCAAATTCTTACATTCGAATGTGCTGCATTTAACTTCCGTCTGCTTATTTAAAACGAGTTCAGGAGTACCATACTGGTGTTTGTGGAAGTTTCTGCCTCACACGACACCCACCAGCTATAAATCTGGAAATGTGGTCCTTCACTGTTGTTTTGTTTTGCTTGTCACTCTTTATTATTTGGAAGTAGAATTGTGTAGAATTTTTTTTTTTGAGGCCTATGCTTGCAACGATACACATAATAGGAGCGTACCCAAGTAATGATGTTTTTCTTCTATATACTTGTCAACAATTGTTCGTGTTTTTCTATGTGGGTTGTAAAATAAGTAGCATATCTTTGAGTGTGTCATAAACCTTTGACTTGTTTTCCACTTTCTTCTAAATATTTCGTTCCTGACTGCAGTATCTGTATGCTGCTTAAAAGTAAGAATGATGCTCATTGCTTTTTATGTGTCATTTGGCTAAATATGCTATTAGCGTGCAACTCGTTTTCTTATATGTATTTACTTTTTCTTTCTAATCATGCAGGTGTATGCATTTGGATCAGTTCCGTTAAAAACATATCTCCCCGATGGAGATGTGGACCTTACCATACTGACGAACACACCCTTGGACACACCCGTCGACAGTGGTTTCATTGATGAAGTATACTGTTTACTTTCTTCCGAAGCAAAAAATGAGGATGCTCAGTTTACAATAAAGGAGATCAAAATCATCAATGCTAAGGTGCAATTTCTCTGTTATACTTCCATCATATTTTTTCTTCATTACTTGTCCAAAATAGTGTACACAGAGTTGGTATTTTTTGTCAAAAATGTTTTGACCTTTTCCTTACTTTCCCACGTGTCATCGTGCATGGGCATTTAGTTTATTCATTTTCCATATTGATGCTCTCCATATGTGTGTACGTATAAAGGAGATTAAAAGTGTTTCTTGCTATGTACTTATATAATCATATACGATGTTCAAATCTAGTCTCAAAGTTTCTCCCATTGTTTTGTGCACCCAGGTTAAGCTCATAAAATGTGTTATTGACAATATTGTGGTTGACATATCCTTCAACCAGATTGGTGGATTGTCAAAACTTTGTTTTATTGAGCTGGTATGTACTTTTGCAACTATAATATCATGTTTTAAATAAAATCTAACAACTTGAATAAAATTAAACATGTAAGACCCATAGCTTGAATAATGTATGTTCATTCTTTAGGTTGACAATGAAATCGAAAATGATCATTTGCTTAAAAAGAGCATAATTTTGATCAAGGCTTGGTGTTACCATGAGGGTAAAATACACGGGTCTAGTGTGGGGCTCATTTCGACATACGCAATGGAGATCCTAATCATTTATGTCTTCAAAACATTCCACAATTCCTTGCATGGCCCTTTGGAGGTATTTCCTTGGAACACAATCCTATTAATTTTATAAGATGCACAAATTAAAACTATTTGTATATATGTTATTTTTTTTAACAGGCCTTGTACATGTTTTTGGAGTACTATAGCAAGTTTGACTGGAACAAGTATTTCCTTACATTAAATGGTCCATTACCCAAGCCATCTCGGTCTAAGGTCACTGGTGAGTCATACTAGTATATCATTTTTTTAAAACGGAATCACCTCGAAATATACTCATGGTTGTAATTATTAATCTTTTGTGACTCTCAGTTGAGCCTGTTTCATTGAATGATGAATCATTCTTGAGCAACGAGTCCCCTAAGGGCTCACTGCTGGATAGACATATTGCACCTCGAGTAAGTTCTCATAGACAAGGCAGAGAATTTTGTTGGAAAGATATGAACATAATTGACCCCCTGAGGTTACACAATAATCTCGGCAATAGCATCAGCCCAGGTCAGAATAACCAAGTGATCAGTTGTTTCTTTCTTTGTTAATCATACATTGTACTGCTATGTTACCATACCATGTGTGTACATTCTTATATCATGTAATAACAGTTGCGCTGTTGCACATGCGGAGAAACATCATGTTTTCCTGAAAACCCACGTATAGGGGATATATTTAAAAAGGTTGGATTCTTATAAGTTTTGTTGATCTGAACATATGTTAATTTTATGCAGATAACTCTCAACGCATAAAGGATGCTTTTAAGTGTGGTGCGCTAAGGCTTGGACAAATTCTCAATCTATCTTCTGAACATATTCATGAGGAAATTTTTTATTTTTTTACAACCACGTTGGGTAGACATGGAGGAAGTGAAATACGCGATCTTGGTTATTGTGTCCTATTCCATTCCATGCCTGATTCTGGAAATGGACATGGAGATCATGTGTTCAGCTTGGAAAATTCTTGCGCTGATAAAGATGAAAACAGAAGTCCTGGTAGTTCACTGGAACTGAGTAACGAGGAGTCAGATGTCAAAATAAGTATGCATCAGAGCTCGGGTATTTTCATTTTGCTAAAGATCTTATTTGAATTTTTTTGTATTTTTTATAGTGATTATTCTGTGATGGTACGAGTCATTTGTTTTTCGATGAAAGGACCCCAACGGGCCCCCAATTGTCTGGTACGAGTCATTAATACATCATTTGTGGTTGTAGGTTTAACCAATCTCAGGAGCCACTCATCATCTTCCTCCGAGAACGGTAACAGCACATATATTGACATGTCTCGCCATATATTGACTTCCTCGACTCGGGCAAATTCTTTGGATGTTTCCGGTTCTTATCCTATTGTCGAATCAAATTGGACTGATGTTCGTCAAGAAAAATGGCAACTTCCTCCTTTCTCACCATCAAATCTACTGGATCTCTCAGGAGATTTAGGATTGCACTTGGAATGCCTTCGGTGTGTTCAGTACAACCTTGAGGCCTTCCTTGATAAGTTCCTTGAGACAGCTAAAGAAACATCTTTGGCTGGTGTGTTAGATGAGGACTGCTTCAGAAGTTCAACTTTAGGCCTTTTGTCAAATACTGATGCTAGAACTCCACGACTATCAGTAGCTTTATCCACTGATACAGATGGGAGAAACTTATCTCGAGTTAGCTGTCCTCAAGGCACAGGAGATGTTCCTCAGCGATCAATCAATGAGACCCAAGTTGATGCACTTAATCACTTGTTTCCTGGAACACATATTCTACCTAGCGGATTGTCTTTCTATCCATCTAACGATGCTAATTCAGAGGTCTATCATGATCCCTGGTATCAAAACACAGAGGATGTTCCTCAGACTTATGGAGCTGGCATGTACATGCCCGACATGGTAAGAACTTTTGGGCCATGATCCTTTTTGCTTATGCTCTATGTTTAGTTTTCAATAAACTGACTCAAGTTTTGTTTGTTTATTACGTGCAGAATTTTTCATTGCCCCCTATAACGGATACTTTGTCCAACGGGTTGCCATTCTATCAAGAGAATGATACCTTTTATTCGCCTTATATGCCAGGGGATAAGACACGTGGAACTGGCACATACATTCCCAGACCGGTGAGAAACCTAAAGGTATGATCTGTTTGCTTATGTTCCATGGTTTACATTTTTGTTCTGTTTTGATCATTAAATTGACTCAATTGTTGCACCTATGAAAATCGTCCACCACCTACATGTTTCGTTTTTCCTCTAATTTCAGTGTCAATGGAAACTCACATATGAAATGTCCAGGCTCACCTTGATAATGTGACTTGTAGTAGAACCTTCGATGCAAACTTGAAAGCACGTATGACTAGTTAAAACATGCATCTCTGTAATTAGCTATTCACTCCAAATTTGCTCTTGCAGGCGCATGAAATTTGCAAGGAGAAGTCGTGGTCTGACAAAAAGCAAAAACAAAAGCAACAAGATCAAGTTTATGCCGAGAAGAAGCTAGACCGAGTTTACTCATGCAATGGATCGGCTCCCATTGAAAGCGCAACAAGAGAACCACGAACCACTACGACTGAGAACAGTTTACAGAGGTATATAATACACTGAAACATGGAAACATTGGCAACAAAAGTTTTCATACTAACAAAGTGCTTGTCAGGTATGAAAATGGATCAATGGAAACACCGCCACTACCTCCTCCAAGGATAGTGCTTCCACATCATGGTGGCCGAGAACAAGGAAATCTTCCGGTACCTAGTACCGGCCAGCCCTCTCCACCTGCTGTCACAACAGTTACACCTGCTGTCACAATGGTTAACAGTCAATCGATCGCATCGCCGCAGCATGAGAAGCTACAGTTTGGAACTATGGGGCCTTTCTCGGAGACTCTTGGCAAAACTAAGTTCATGGAAGATTTCCCTCCTCTGGCTGCTGGTACCAGGAAGCCGGTACAAGCAGACCCTGCGCAAGCAGTGAAGAGCTCTAAGCCCGGAACTAGTAGAGCCAAAAGCTGGCCTGTTGAGGCCCATGGTTCAACAGTGCACAGCCCTAGGGCTCGTGTGAGTGTGACCCAAAGCAGGCCCATAGAAGCCCCTGCCTCCACAGCAAAGAATCCTAAACCAAGCGCGAGTGCAGCTCAATGCAGGTACGTACATCATTTCTTTCCGTTTCATGACGCTCATGTTCAATGAACATGCATAACTTTGTCAAATTCAAAAAAAAAAAACATGCATAACTTTGTCAATGGAATTTTTGCAGACCTGAAGAAGAGTCTTACCAATTGAAGGATGACGCTCACTTCCCTCCTCTCCAAGATGGGTCGACCCGCTACAATGCTGACTTCCCTCCTCTCCGAGCTGCGCCCCGCTGACACTCGCAGTACATCGTCGTAGAGTTGAGATGAACAACTGATCTTACGGGTTGAAGGACAGAGCAAGATTTTCGTCCGACGGCATAAACAGTTTGGATCCATCGATGCTATGCAAATGAATAGCATGTTTCTGTGTGTTGTAAAAAACTCTAATAATTTCCTGATTTTTCTTATCCGTAGTCGTTAAATCGTAGAAGAGGGGGGCTGTAGTGCAACTGTACAAGCACTAGTTTGCACCCTCTGTAGCTTACATAACCCAAAAAAAATAGAAAAATAGAAAATGCTAAAAAAATCTTACCATTTGTAGTTCAGTCTTTTAGCTTTTTATTAAAAAAAAATTAGGATCAATGCCCCTCCTTTGTCCCTGTGTTGCTGTGGTGGTTTCACTTTATATGATCATGATATATATGCTGCGTGTGCACTGTGGCAGCAACACTAGCCTTGTTTATGAATTGCAGCAGTACTACAGTCTACAGATGGCTCGGCTTCCAGATGATGGCTCAGACGTGATATGTTTTGAGCGGCAAGTGAATAAGATAATTTCCAAGTTGCAGAGTAGCAGAAATACGATTTTTTTACAAATATGACCCTCTGCCCAGTGTAATTGCCAAAAATGGCCCCCTCTGAGTGTGAATGCCAAAAATGGCCTGGCGGGAAGCTATTTAAGCGACACGTGTCACTTCCCGCCACGTGGGGTGGCGGGAAGTTCTTCCAGCCATGCGGAGTGGCGGGAGGTCCATCCCGCCGTATTGTGTTGAAATATTCCTCTAGATGTCTTCCATGATGTGTCGTTGCCTAATAAGCTGAAAAGAACCTCCCGCCACTCCACATGGCTGGAAGAACCTCCCGCCACCCCCACGTGGCGGGAAGTGACACGTGTCGCTTAAATAGCTTCCCGACAGGCCATTTTTGGCATTCACACTCAGAGGGGGCCATTTTTGGCAATTACACTGGGCAGAGGGTCATATTTGTAAAAAAATCGCAGAAATACATCTGCATTGATGGCTTGTTCCTTATGGTGTCCCCTGACTCTGTTCAGCATGCTGCTCAAAATGACAAGGTACAAATTTTATAACAGCAGAACTTCCCTCTGAAGTGGTCACTAGTATTAAATTGGCCATGCTGTTTCCAGATTTTCTTGATGAACCTCTCTGACTCTGCTCCATTCATCTGTGACTTTTCCATGACGCCCAAGAGAAGGTTCTTCTGTAGTTATGTTCTGCTGTGATGCTTGCTTAAACGGTGCCCACTCTTGTCAAGATTCCAATTTTTACCACATGTCCACATGCTAATCTTGACTGTTAAAGCTTGGTGGTTCATGAGATTCGGTTCATTTGCTTGAGAAATGTTTTCTTTGTAATACCACTTTAGGTATTTGGAGTTGTGGACTACATGTAACCGAGGCAAGGATCTTCTCTAAAGTCGGTAGGTGGGAGGTAATTACTCCTTCGCCCTACAATATTATTCCTATGGTTATTGTTGTGCTGCTTGTTATAAATGAGCAACTGTATTCAACTGGGGCCAAAGGCCAGTACATATACATGTGTTTACATGTGTGATGAACAGTAAACTATACACATCTAACACCCCCCCCCCCCCCTCAAACTCATGGTGGGTCAACAACACTGAGTTTGGAGAGGAAGAACCCATGCTGTGCTCGAGTCTGTGCCTTCGTGAAGAAATCCGCCAGCTGTAACTCGGAGGGCACATAGTGAAGAGCAAGAATCTGATCCTGCACAGCAGCACGCACAAAGGAGGCATCCACGCCGATGTGCTTGGTGAGCTCATGCTTCACCGGGTCACGCGCAATGCTGATGGCACCTGTACTGTCTGACAATAGAGAAGTCGGTGCAGCAGCAGAAACACCAAAGTCTGCTAGCAACCATCGCAACCAGGTCACCTCAGCCGTCAACATAGCCATCGCTCGCAACTCAGCCTCTGCACTGGAGCGGGAAACTGCCTTCTGTTTCTTCGTCTTCCAGGCAATGAGAGATCCTCCAAGAAAAACACAATAGGCAGACAGCGAGCGGCGATCAGAAGGATCACTGGCCCACGTAGCATCAGAGTAGGCCTGGAGCTGGAGAGAGCTGGAGCGAGGAAAGAAAAGGCGGCGAGAGATCGTGCCACGAAGATATCGTAGAACACGGAGAAGGTGACTATAGTGGACAGAACTGGGAGCAGATACGAACTGACTCAGAATGTGGACAGGATATGATATGTCTGGACGAGTGACAGCCAGATAGACAAGACTCCCAACAAGATGGCGATAGCGTGTCGGGTCTGTGAGGGGATCACCATCGGTAGCACGAAGCTGAACATTGAGCTCCATAGGAGTCTCAGCAGTGCACTCATCACCAAGAGCGGCGCGAGCAAGAAGATCCTGAATATATTTTTCTTGGGAGATGTAGAAGCCATCAGAAGTCGAAGAAACCTCAATCCCAAGAAAATAGCGAAGAGGACCAAGATCTGACATCAGGAACTGCTCACGGAGGCGGGCCTTAACAAAGGCAATATACTCAGAGTCATCGCCAGTAATGATCATGTCATCAACATATAAGAGGAGGAGCGTCCGACCACGAGGTGAGGTGTGGACAAACAGCGCAGGGTCATGGTCGCTAGGCACAAACCAGCGGCAGTCACCACAGAAGCGAAACGCTCAAACCAGGCGCGAGGGGCTTGTTTAAGGCCATAGAGAGAGCGCCGAAGACGGCAAACCATACCATCAGGAACAGAGTACCCCGGTGGTGGCTGCATATAAACCTCCTCACGCAACTCACCATTGAGAAAGGCATTCTGGACGTCAAGCTGAGACACAGACCAATGACGAACAGAAGCCACAGCGAGAAGAGTGCGAACAGTGGTCATGTGGGCAACAGGAGCGAATGTCTCATCATAATCGTCCCTGCTCCTGCTGAAAGCCACGAGCCACAAGACGAGCTTTGTAACGCTCAAGAGAACCATCGGAGCGAGTCTTGATCTTATAGACCCACTTGCAAGTGATGGGACGAACACCGGGAGGAGGGGAAACAAGATCCCATGTGCCAGTGCGCTCAAGTGCAGCAATCTCCTCAGCCATCGCAAGCTGCCACTCAGACTGAGCCATGGCATCCCGATAGGAAGTGGGCTCAACACAGCAGAAAGACCGTACTGGGAAGGAGAATAGCGATCAGGAGACCGTAAGGAAGGACGAGAACGAAGGTTATGAACCGGTGTAGACGGGGAAGGTGGCGCCCGGAAGTAGAGGGTATGTCAGAGGAATCATCCACAGCACGAGGACGACGAGTGTAGTGGAGAGGAAAGGGAGAAAGGGGAGGACACGCCGGAGCGGTAGGTGGAGAGGCAGGTGACGAGGGAGGAGAGGAAGGAGGGGAGGGTGGGTCGGAGGTGTATCAGAAACCGTGGGACTCGGCGGAGGTGGAGGTGGAGGAGGAACAATAGGCACAGAGGGAGATGTGTCGGGGAGTATAAGGAAGGAGAGATCGTCAACTGAAAAAGGGAGGTGGTAGGACGCGGATAGTATGGACGAGACTCATCAAAAGTCACATCACGTGAAATACGTAGACGACGACCAACAGGATCCCAACATCGGTAACCCTTGTGCTCATCACTGTACCCGAGAAAGACACACTCAACCGACTGAGCAGTCAGTTTGGTGCGTTCTCGCGGAGCAAGAAGGACATAGCACACACACCCAAACAGACGAAGAGCGGAGTAGTCAGGAGAATGACCAGAGAGACGCTCCATAGGAATACCACCCTGCAAGGCAGCCGAAGGCTGGATGTTGATAAGATAGGTGGACGCGGAAATAGCCTCAGCCCAAAAGTGGGGAGGAAGAGAGGCGGCGATCATCATCGCACGAGTCGTCTCAAGCAGGTGGCGATGCTTGCGCTCAGCAACACCATTCTGAGCATGGGCACCAGGACAAGAGAACTGGGCAAGAGTACCCTGCTCGGCAAGAAAACCACGCAACATCTGGGAGATATACTCACCAGCCGAGTCAGCACGAAAAACACGGATGGGCGTGGAAAACTGGTGTGAACCATGGCAGCAAATCGCTTGTATATGGAGAGAACCTCACTGCGAGATTTCATCAAATAGAGCCAAGTATAGCGAGAGAAGTCATCAATAAAAAGAACATAGTAGCGATGACCCCCTTTCGAATCAAAGGAGCAGGACCCCATACATCAGAATGTACTAAGTCGAAAGGACGTGAGAGACAGACTCACTAGTAGGATAGGGTAACTGAGTCTGCTTGCCAAGTCTACAACCATTACAATGTAAAGAAACATCACCAGAGACAGACCCTAAAACACCTTGGCGCACTAATGAAGACAAGCGAGAGCCACAAATATGACCAAGTCGATGATGCCACTGCTGGAAGGACGCAGAAGAGGAGGCAGCAAGAGCATGTGAACTGGCGGGTGTGGGGCAGCGGAAGGAACACGAAGCCAGTCAACCTCCCAAAGGCCCTGAGCATCATGGCGCCGAGGGCCAGCTCCAACTAGAGCCTGGGTGCGACGATCCTGAACAGAGCAAGAGTCGGGATCAAGAATGACACGACAACCAGAATCAGCAAGTTGAGCAGCAGAGAAAAGATTCATGGTAAGACGAGGAACATGAGAAACACCAGGAACAGAGAAAGAGGAAGTAGAAAGAGTGCCACGACTAGCAACAGGAAGCGGTGTGCCGTCGGCAGTAAGAACATTGACAGGAGAATCAAGAGGTCGAAGAGAAGCCAGAGCGGAAGAATCAGAAGACATGTGAAAGAAGCTCCAGAATCCAGAACCCACGGAGATGTACCTGACTGTGTAGGCGGTGGTGAAGCATCAGCAGTGGGAAGCAGTCAGCGAGGCAACGTGCCCGTCGAAGAGAGCCAGAGGAAGCCAGCATACGCTTGAGCTGGACAATATCCTGGGCAGTGAAGGACTGTGCAGACGGAGGCGCACGAACCGCAGGAGAGGAGCGACCCATGTCACGCTGCTTCTTGAAACAATCAGACTCTGGATGGCCCGGCTTCTTGCAATAGTCGCAGACATGTGAGAGCGAGGCCGACCCCCCCTGCAGAGGGCCGCCCGCCCACCCCCCGTGAAGGAGTGGGTAGCAGTGGTGGAACAGACGACACCGGAGCGCGGGCAGCAAGCACAGTGGGAACCACAAGCAGTCCAGCAGAACGGAGTCGAGTCTCCTCAGCGCGAAGCTCTGCAAGTACCTCGGAGATGGGAACACGTCGACCACGGGCAAGCAGTGAGCACGCCGAGGCTCAAACTCGGCACGGAGACGAGACAGGAACTCATGGACACACTGAAAATCCAAATCTGCCCTCACTGCCTGACAGCAACGACAAGCACCACAAACAACAGTCTTCAGAGAGTCAAGCTGGCACCAGATGGCAGAACACTGTGTATAGAACTCATCAACAGTAGAGTCACCCTGCTGAAGAGCATGCTCCTGATGCCCCATAGATAGGTAGAGAGCATCACCAGAGGGCTGATAGCGCTGACAAAGATAAGTCCACATCACAGCAGCAGTGCCTAATCCCATAAACTCAGAGGCAAACTGAGGTAAGACACTAGCAGTGAGAACAGCAGCAGCGCGAGCATCATCATTGCACCACTGAGTGTAAGCCCAACTCATCCCGATAGATGGAAAGAGCATCCGAATAAACTGATACCTGCTGATCATAGGCTTCAACTGTACGATCATCAGCATCCTTGGCGCATCCTTGGCAGCCTGAGAAGCATCAGCTGGAAGAACAGGTGACACCGGTGGGGTAGGAGCCACAGGAGCAACGGGCCACGGCGGACAAGAGACCTCGCCAGAGAGAACACCCCAAAGGAGAAGGCCGCGCATGTCGATACGCATAAAGCCCACAAACTCTGCATAGTTGGTGCCATCGAAGATCACAGAGCACCGAGGAATAGCAACATAGCCCGAAGAAGACATTATGAGCTTTCTGCTCTGTTGGAATCCGGTGTCAAATCCGGTATTTTCCGGACCCAGTATGAAATCCGGTATGAAATCCGGAATTTTCCGGACCTGGTACCGGAATCAGTCCGGAATGAATTCCGGGTCAGCACCGGGTGAGAACCGGGCGAAACAGAGAGAGTCCAGTACCGGTTTTTGGAATCCGGTTTGAAAACCGGAAATTTCCGGGATCACCACCGGAAGCTCGACGCGACACGGACGCGCGAAGACGGCCGGAGGCGGCCGCGTCGGAGGCGAGGACGGGCGCGGCGGAGATGGGCGCGGCGGATGCGGCCGGAGGCGGCCGGAGACGGGCGCGGACGGCCCGATGACGGCACGCCGGAGGTCGGCGGCGGCAGAGCTTCCGCAGGCCGAGGAACGGCGGCGGCAGAGCTTCCGCAGGCCGAGGATGGCGGCGGGCAGGCCTCGCGCAAGCCGGGGACGGCGGCGCGACAGGCGGCCGGAGACGATGGTGGCGGAGGGACTCCGGCGACCGGAGTTGCTACGGACGGGGGAGAGGAGAGCAAGAGCACCTGTGCTCTGATACCATGTTATGAATGAGCAACTGTATTCAACTGGGGCCAAAGGCCAGTACATATACATGTGTATACATGTGTGATGAACAGTAAACTATACACATCTAACACCGCTGACAAGTTACATTTTTAAATTTGTAGACTGATCTCACAACTGCCTCACAAAGGACGATTGCTGTGATTACTCAAGGTGATCCGGTAGCTGTGGCTGACGATGGGAAGGTATATGTTCTCTTCAGTTCGATTATAAGCTGACATTTTTAATCATGTGCATATTAGTCACTGAAACCTTCTGGTATAGTGGTATGAAACTGTTTTTTTCGAAAGTATCTCTATATTTTTGTTCCGTTTTGTCCAATCATAAGCTGTAGGACATATAGGAAAATTGTATCTTTGTAGGGCAGCTTCCTTCGACAATTTAGCTCAGTCAGTTTACGTGAAGAAAATATGCTGAACCTAAATATTTATTATGCCACGAATAGGTGAAAGCATTCCCTGTGATCCTATTGCCCAAGGAGAAGCTCGTGGACACCAATGGTGCAGGTATGCATTTCTTTTGTGTTATGACTTATGAGTTTGATTTCTTTGTGTTAAGATTTTGTTGTAGTCCCTGACTCTCTACCATCCGCTTCTTATTAGGTGATGCTTTTGTTGCGTGAAGGCTGGTTGCTAAGCAGCAAATTTTACCCTGAGAAGCCTGACCTCAACTTCAACAAATTAAGAAAGCAACACCGCTGAAGTCAGGTGTCTAGCTTGCAGCCAAGAAGACGGGAAAATCTGCTGAGATCAAAGCCCTACGTAGTAGTACTACTTAGCACTTCAGCAGTGAAGCCTCGGCAGTAGGTCTTGAGGGCACAGATGGAGTGAACCTTTCAGTGGAAGAGTACGTCGAGCTTGCTTCGAAAGCTCGAGGAACAAGATCGCAGCATCCATGGTTCATGTTGACGAAGCCAAACCAAACAAAGCTGGAGGATTTGGTTCCAGGTCCTATGAGGTTCTGATGTCTACGTAGATATGGCCAGTCTAGCATCTGCAGTATCATGTGCTCTATGAAAATGCATGGAAGACAGCAATTGAGTTTGCTTCGTATCATGATTCATGAACCCTGTGGGCATATGAAACATATCGGTTCAGTTGGCTTCTGTACCTTGTACCCTGTGGGCATATGGATAGAACACATCGGTTCAATTAGGGCGTGTTTGGTAGCCCGGGCCAGCTGAGAAAATCTCCCCTCAGCCCACTTTCACGTGTTTGGTAGCCCGGTTTGACGACTTGGGCAGTGCCCACCTCACCCGGAAAAGGCTCCTCAGCCGGGCTGAGGAGAGAAGCCACAATCGAGCTTCTCTCGCGAACCTGGCTCGCTTCGCCCGACCCCCGCGCGCCCTCCGCCCCCCAGACCCTGACCCCCACCTTTCTCTCCCTCTCATTTCTTCTCAACTTCTCCTCTCTCCCTTCCCGTGCTCCTCTCTCCCCACCCCGACGCCGCCCCGCTCCCTTCTCCCGACGTCGCCGACCGCCGTAGAGGACGGCGCGGACCGCTGCAGAGGCCGCCGCCGACCGCCGCACCCCGGATGCTGCCCATCGCCGCAACAGACGGTGCCACACCGCCGCGCCCCCAACGCCGCCCATTGACGCGTCCCCCGACGCTGCCCATCGCCGCAGAGGACGTCGTCCATCGCGCGCAGAGCAGCAGAGGAGCGGTTGAGGCTCCTCTCGCCGGCGCCGCCGGAGCCTGAGGAGGGACCTGATTGCTTTTTGTTTTCTTTGTGCAGGGACCTGATTGCTTTCTGTTTTGTATTCAGGGACCCGATTGCTTTTTATTATTGTAGGGCATGGCTCAAGTCATACGACCTACCAAACAGGATCTCGACTGAGCTCAGTTGTACGACCTACCAAACATAACACAGAAAATACACTTGTATGTGGTCAACATGGGTGGACTCAGCTTGTATGAGAAGAGATAGCCCATGCAGGCTACCAAACACACCCTTAGCTTCTGTACAATGTACCCTTGTGCCATGGTTCAGTTAGCACTCTTTTGTACCCAGTGTTTGTTGAAACTGATTCGTTTTGTCAAGTATTTGACCTTCGACACGATATCCAAAACACTTGCACCTCCTACTTTACCGCTTTATTTACGCAGCTTGCGCGTACGTCTGAACACCCGATCTGCACCACATATACGGCCAGCCGCGTATTCGTTCCAAGGATAAAAAACTGACCCGATCGGCCACGCCCGCGGCTGGACTGGAAGAACTCCGCATGGACTGCTCCTTCACTACTACGCCAAGATGTACGACCCGCCGCTAGCCACCCTGCGGAGAAGCACGTACACGACGGCAGCCAGTTCTGGCTGGACCACCTTTGCCACAAGCTCGGGAGATGGAGAGCAGACGCCTTCCAGAGAAGGAACCTGCCTGGCACTGCCGGCTTTCGGGTGTACCAGCTATAGCTTACACTGCTGTACATTCCGACGAACGGTCAGATTAATTACGTTTAGACTGACAAGTTTTCTTTGAGAAAACATCCCACATGTTCGTTTCTCTTGGAGCTACCACAGCACAGCATTGCCTTCTCATTAATTAAAATGAAAACAATTAAGCTTAGCCAACATTTACAAGAGCTGATCGATATGCGGTTAAAACTGCATGCGGCCGGTGTCCCGTTTTGGCAGAGTAAGACATTTCCACGGGGCAGGTTATTTTTTGAGGTTTAAGGCTATCCACCATCTAATTATATAGAACAGAGGTTTATGTACATAATTTTGAGCTAGGGAAAACTCCCTTTACAGGCAAAAACCAAGAAAAACTAGAGCCTATTTGGTTTATGCCCAGCCCTGCCCTGCCAAATCGGGGGCACGCCAAAAATTTGGCGAAGGATTCACACGCCCTAGTTTAGCCAGCGCGTGGGCACAGAATTAGGTGTAACTACCAAAATGTTGGCGTGGCTCATGTGGTTGGGCTTCGATCCAAACGTCAGGCTCTGTTCCCAGTCAACGCCAAAATTTTGGCAAGGTAGCTATAGGCCACGATCCAAACAGCCTCCTAGTCTTCAGGATCCTGCGTGGGGCGAAAGCCCGCAGCGCCAAATCTTCCCGCACCAAAGTCGTCACCTCCGTAGGCGAGATTGCCACACTACAGAAGGTACTTGGGTTCCTCTCCTTCCATAACCCCAACATCGAGTGGACGATGGCCTTGCTAACCGTTCTCCTAGCCTCAAGTGGAAATCCCGCATGTGCTCGCCATGACAACAAACTCAGCAATGCACAAACAACCCTTCGTGGCAGTTGCGTGGCGCAGCAGCTCGGTCACGCAAACCTGAACCCCACAAACACAAAAGGCACCGCCTTGAAACACTGGCATGGAGGAGTGCCCAGACATCAAAAGGTTCAGCATCTAGGCCACCCCCGGTAGCATCTGCAGCTCCAACCCGGTCCCCGCCGTCTTCTTCTTCTTGCGATTCTTCACGTAGAGGACGAGGTCGTCGATGGCCGCCACTGCCTGGTCCGAGAGGGGTCCATCGAACAGGGCCATGTAGTCATTCCATCGGCGCTTCGAAGGGCTGGCCTCCTCAGGCCGCGAGCCAAGACGGCGCGCAATGGTCTCCATCGCCAGCTGCTTGATGCTGGCGCCTTCCAGGTGCAGTTGGGCGATCCTGCCGCTCCTCCGCTCAGACGGTGCCTCCACCTCCATCTCGTGGACCAATGTCGTGGTCGGCGTGCCCAATACGGTGGCTGCGAGCGGCATCGTAGTCCTGGCGAAAAAGCCCGACAAGGGGCACGAAGGCGTGCACCCACCTCCATGTCCTGTTGTCCAGGGCCAACCTGCACTGGCGAGATGATGTCCTTCTCGAACTGCTGCTCGGTCTCCTTCTCACCAGCATCCTCACCCTGATCGGACAATAGGGCGGAGCCCGCTCCAGGTTCAGCAATGCCCTCCTCCTCCTCCTCGTCCAGCAACACCACCTGCCCACCCAACTCAGCGAGGCATGCAACAAGATGATGCATCTCCCCATCAGCAGCCTTAGCCTCCTCATCCGCACTGACGTTGCCCCCCCTCCCCCCCCCCCTCACGCTTGCACGACGCGTCATCTGGCAAGAAGAGCACCCTGGAGAGGCCCGCACCCAGAGAAGGCATCTCGTCGCACTCAGCCGGAAGCGGGGAGCACGCCGAGCACGGACGCGAGACCCACGCCGAGGTCTCGCCGAACATCCCGTGCCGCGAAACCTCCCCTGACACTGCCGGGGATATCTTGTCAGACACCTCCTTCTCCATGGCCTTGCGGGGTGCAGGTTATATAGCTATGAAGAACACACAATATAATTGGACAGAGATTCGGGCTGTATTTTTTGAGTTTCCAGTATTGCTATACATGTAACTTTTATTTGTTTCTTTGACATTAATCTGTTCCAACCCCACTCCAATATATTTTCACAAAAGTTTCAGAAATAGTTAGTCAAGTATAATTATTTAAAATGTATAACTGAAGTATCTAAAAATTTCATATATTTTTCAGAGACAAATCATAGATTAACTTTATTTTTTACTGGATACACAAATATTATTTCGTATATTATCACAAATTTGGTAATGCAATTGCATTTATTTCCAATAGTTTTGTTGAATGTTCAATGGATTTAAAAACATTAAATGAGACTAAATATCTTGACACAAATTTCATAAATCAATTCGGTCACGTTTCATACACAAATTACTACGAAAGCTCAAGGATTAAAATCGCAGCTGCCATGGTTCATGCTGACGGATTCAACCAATTAATTAAAGTTGGAGTCGGACTATTTTTCAAGGTTTAAAGCGGTCGTATCCACCATCCGATTAGATAGAATAGAGGTTTATGTACAGAATTTCGAGTTAGGAAAAAATCCCTTTACAAGCAAAATAAAGCCTAAAAGTCTCTCGGATCCAACGTGTGGGCGAAAGCCCGCAGCACCATCTCCTCCCGCACCAAAGCCGCCACCTCCATAGGCCCACGGAGGACACGAAAAGCACCTCCTTGCATCGTTGGTAAGGAGTGCCCAGGCATCAGAAACTCCAGCATCGGCATCCGCCGCTCCAAATCGGTCCCTGACATCTTCTTCTTATTGGGCTTCTTCACGGAGAGGACAAGGTCGTCGATGGCAGCCGCCGCCTGGTCCGAGACGGGTCCGTCGAACAGGGCCAAGTAGGCCTGCCGCCGGCGCTCCGAGGGGTCGGCCTCCTCAGGCTATTTGTTTCTAGGTTCTATGAGGTTCCAATGTCACTATAGATGTTACAAAGGCTAGAATTTGCATTATCATATGCTCTATGAAAAATGGAAGCCGCCAATTGAGTTAGCTTAAATTCGCAAAAAAAGTTACTCTCTCCGATCCATAAAAAGTGTCGTGGAAAATGAAGTTGCCCAGTACAAATCCGTAGCTATACTTGTGACACTTTTTGTGAAATCGGAGGGAGTACGTTGTATCATGAACCCTGTGTGCATATGAAAAACACATCGGTTCAGTTAGCCCTGATGTACTCTGAATTTATGATGTCTTTGTGTAAAACCGTAAAACCCTCCACTCTGTTGTGCCTGGACCAAGGTTTTGGTTACCGTTTCAAAAAAATATTCCGGAGGGGGCCGTATTTCCGGTTACCGGAAAATACCGGCCGGTTACCCAAAATTTCGGCAAGAATTTAGAATTTAAACACAAAACGTTGAAAAAAATCAAATTTAAATTTTCAGAGCACGAATTCAGTCCAAATTTGAATATTCCGGAATTTTTCTCCCGGTATACAGAATTACCGGGGGTGGCCGGTAAATCCGGTAACCGAAACCCTGGCCTGGACGCTGGACTGAGCGTTGCCCCGGTGGTTTGGTTAAAGTGATCGTGGATGCCGGTTCTGATGATCTGCTTGCGCCGCATCTTTTTGGGTGATCTATTTGCGGATCAAGTCAACCGATGGTGGACAACCGTGAGGCTGCTTGTGCCCCGACTTAACTGACTCCACCGACAATCCTGGATTCGAGACGGCATCTAACGCGGCCTCGTATTCGTTCCGAAACCCAAACTGATCGACTCGATCGGAATCGCGTGATCGCATCAACCTAGATCGATCCACATACATACTACATCTAGACAGGGTGTTCGCGCCGATCGATCCATGGCCGCCGCCGACCGTCTCTCCGCCCTCCCGGACGATACGCTCCAGCGCATCCTGTCCTTCACGCCCGCGGCCAGCGCCGTCCTCTCACGCCGATGGCGCACGCTGTGGAGCCGGACGAGCACCGTCGACAGCAGGCTCGACAGCAAAGCGCAGCCCGACAGCGACTGGCGCTACTCACCGACGTTCCACGCCTTCTACCGCGACGCCAAGGCCGTCCTCAACGCCCGACGCGCCGGCGGCGGCGGCACCGGCCTGAAGAGGCTCGCCCTCTTCCTTGAGAGAAACGCGTGTCGCCGAAGATACGGCAGGTGCTACAGTAATGCGCTTGACGCCGAACCGGAACCGGATCGGAGAGCCGCCATCGAGGGCCTACTCGTCGACCCCGCCGTGGCACGACTGGAGGAGTTCAGCCTCACCTTCGAGGATTACGACAGCGAGTACGCCCCTACGCTGGCCTCCCTCCCCTGCGCCGCCACGCTCCGGGTGCTGGAGCTCCACCACTGCAACCTCCGTCCGCCCTCGTGCTCGGACGTGGTCTTCCCGCGCCTGACGGATCTGACGCTGGACGGATGCTAATTCTCGGAAGGGTATCTCCAGATCATGGTCGACGCCGCGCCGGCGCTCGCCAGCCTAGCGTTGGTGAACATCAGTCAAAAGTCGCCGGATGCTGCCAAAATACCCTGGCACTTGCCGAAAGACTTCAAGTTGCCCCTCCGTCTCCGCTGCACGACGGCCACTGTCTTGGTGGTGGTGGTTGAGAAACATGTCAGCGAGAAGGAGCTCGAGGCGTCCGCTGATGGCGGCATCGAGCTCGACATGCCGAGCCTTCGCTCCTTCCGATACCGTGGGTACCCCATCAAGCTCAAGCTCACATCGTCGGCGCCGGGCCTCGCGCGGGTCGACCTTGATGTGGCTAAGCGCCTCGCCTCCTGTCGCACTCGCATCAAGTACGAGCCGCCGTCGCGCATGCTCACGTGCTTCTCGAGCACGAGGGCACTGAAGCTGCGCCTAAACAACATTGAGGAACTCATCATCGACGACAATGAAGACTGTGGGGTCGTCCTGCCCACGTTCCCCAACCTCGAGCTCCTTGAAATAGACGCAGAATACCAGCAGCACACGTACAACAACACGGCGGTGGCAACGGCGGTGCTACTCCGCTCTTGCCCTGCCATGTCCGAGCTCCGGCTCCACATGCAGTCGCAGGAGCACGACTACGATCAGGAAAGCAAGTACGGAGGTCCCTACGGCGAGTCAGTTAAACGGTTTGAGAGGCTTGTGTCCTTGTCCCTCGAGCAACGCGCTACCATGCAGCTCGGCGGGGTCTCGGAGCTCCCCGACGTCATGACCAACAATACTGCACGTTCAGATTCCTGCAGAAGAGCCTGAGGAAGGTGACCGTGCAGTTCAAGGCCAATGAGGTCAACTGCTTCCAGGTCCAGCTCGCCAAGTTCCTTGTGGAGAACGCCATGGGTCTCGAGGAGATGCACATTGACGACGGGAGTCAGTTCTTGCCGGATCACCTCTTCGACAAGGTCGAGAGATGGCGAGCAGATGCATTCCGGAGGAAGGACTTGCAGCCGGACACTGCTGCTGGCTTTCGGGTGTACGAGCTTAATCCTTTATGATATGTTTGAGATTAACATAAGTTTTTCAAGGAATATCACCGATCGACATAGGCTGATAGGTAGCCTTTGTCATATCATATCCTTGATTAATAATGAATTTTTTTGACAAAATGACGCAAATTTGTTTGCAATTTGTGTCATTTGACACGTGACCGCCAGACATGGGAGTGACACACAAGGGTGTGCCACTTTGTCAAAGAAAAACAAGTGCGTGTGTCCTTTTGCCAAATTTCTTACTTTATTCTTATTAAAGGTAATTAACCACTGAAGTTTCAGAATGGAAACTACAACCTTCTTTTTTTCGAGAACCCGCAGAAAGAGCTGCGTGTTTCTGTATTAAGCTTAAGAGAACCAACGCCAAAGAATGGCTACAACACCACACACACCCAAGACCCGGCCAACGGCTACAACACACTCCTACAACATCCAGACAACAAATCTCGCCTTGCCCTACCTCGAGGCAAGAATGGCGAAGAGGCGGGGCACCGGGCCTCAAGACCGCATCACGAAGACACCAACAAGTAGCACGACTAGGACTCCTAGTCTGCGATGGACCAACGTACCCTACTCATGTGCCTAGAGGATCGGCAAGCAGAGGCAGGATCCGACCAAGCTTGGGGAGGTTGTCGACTGGGCAGTGGATGCAAGATTTCGTGGCATGGAGTGCAACCTGGCTTGTTCTCTTTCCGGTCCGCGTATCACATCGAGTGAGAGAGCCAGTTTGGTTGCAAACTGAACCATAGCGAATGCCCAAAGTCTAAGGACCCGCATCCTATGTGGGATCAAATTTGGAAACTGAAAGTTCAATCAAAAGTTAAAATCTTTCCTATGGAGAGTAATGCAAGAAACGATTCCCTGCCGATCTGTTCTTGCAAACAGACATGTGAAAGTTAGTGCGCAATGTCCATTGTGTAGCGAGGGTGCTGAGGATATCAAGCACATGTTATTTACTTGTTCTTGGGTGAAGCTGATATGGAGACAGTTGGGTCTATATCAGATTGTTCGTAAGGCATGTTTATTAGATTGTACTGGCCAGGCTGTTTTGGAATACTTGTTGTGCAATGAGTATCAGGACACACCGATTCTAGCTGGGACAAAAGTACAGAACAGAGATAATAGCAGTTGCATGTTGGTATTTTTGGTGGGAGAGACGGCAACATGTGCACGGTGAAAAAGTTCAGACACCAAGCAAAGCGGCAATGTCGATCAACGTGTTGACGACTAATTTCGGTGCAGCATTCATCTAAAGCTAAACCGAGGAGGAGAGGATGGTCGAAGCCCGCACCAAATCATGTTAAGTTTAATATTGATGCTTGGTTCGATGATGATTATTTGCGAGGTACTATGGGAGTTGTTATCCGAGACAGTACATGAGGCTTCATCGTTGCGAGTTAACACAAAGTTGGACTTTGTCCAGGATGCCCTATCAGCTGAAGCTCATGCTCTAAAGCAAGGTCTTATGCTTGCTCAATCAGTCGGATGTAACAGAGTGATTGTGGAATCTGACTGTGGAAGTGGTCAACACAATTCTAGATGGCGTTCGATCCCACGGAATTGCAGCCGCAATTTGATGATTGTTACTATCTCTCAACTGAATTTATCAAGATTCAGTTTGATCATGAACCACGTGAGTCCAATTGTGTAGCTCATGAGTTAGCCAAACTAGCTAGGGGTTCCTGCCAAAATGTATGGCTGGATGAGCCACCAAATTCAATTATACCTCTTATGGTGTCTGATGTAGCCTTGATTACCAATGAATAAAGAGGTGTAAGTTATAAAACAAAATAAATATGAGTAGAGAGATCGAAGCCATGAGAAGCTCTGGTTTTGGTGCTTTTAGATTCTAGTACAAACTTAAGGAATCTGGTTGAGAAGCTGTTTTAGGAGCTCTACCAAACAGGTCCAAAATCTTGTAGCAACTCGACATCTTGATAATGAAATGCTTACATTCAAAAAAAAAATCCCTTATTTTTTTTAGGTAGCAATAATTTTTTATGGTGTTATTTATGCCGCTTTTCGAACAAATTAAAACTGGAGTAACAACTAAGCACACTATACATTAGGCATGAGGTACTGCACCTTGGTTAGTCCTGCACCTGGAAGAAATCTTTTCTGTGCACATTGATAGTTGATTGGTCGCACAACATCAACATGACCTAGTGCCAAAATCCTTGGACAATTTAAATTGCAACCACAAAATCTTTATGCTATATTTTGATACCCACTAACCCAACGACACAAATATAGTTCAGTTGAAATAAAAAAAGACATGAAAAAAATCAAACAAAAAAAGATAGCATGATTTGGCAAACGGGTACAAAGTTCCATATTTTCTGCTGAGACTATTACGGCACCCCTTCACTTATTTCATAGTCATCTTCTGATGCTGCAACTACTACAGCACCCCTTCGCATCTCAGTTTGTGGGAGTATCAATAATCCGAGTAATATACTATTTTCACTTCAACTTGATCATCATCCACTTCTCTTTCTTGACTCGTAATTCCACGGGTGAATTCTAGACTGAATTTCAAATTCTTTTCCTCTTCATGACTATCACAGGTAGTGATTACTGTCAAGTCCACCTCTATGTGGAATTGGAGCAGCCGACTACATGGCAAGGCAATCTTAGACGGGCACAGTGGAAGAATGGATGTGGTGCCAGAGGGAAAGGACAAACGCCTCCCTCGATCACAACTGAAGAGGTGGATGCTTTTGTTCCCATAGTCAATGGCGTTTGCCTTGATCTTACCATACACGGCACGACTTTTAGAACCCAAGTCTTTGAGCTTCAACCTGACCTCAACATTGGTCTGAACGGCGGCGGGAATCAGCAAGTACGTGATCTCCAGCTTGCGGCCAGGGCCTGCACGGATGGTTAGTGTGTGTTCCTCAATGTCTTCGCCGTCCTCAACATTCCACTGCACTAAAATGGGAGGGGGCCGTAGACCCCCCTCATCGACGCTAACAACATCCCCCTCATCGCCGGCTGTAGTGTAATAGAAAATTTCCAAGCCGATGTTGTCGTAAGCCATGATAATTTCACGGGGTCCAATGGGCACCAAATCGACCATTCCATCCTGCACGTGCAAGCATGGATGTAAAGGGTTTTAATTTATTATTGCCATACATATCAGTATGTGCAAGACATAAAGCTATGGTAGATATAATATAAGGAGCTAGAATATACCTCTTGTACTTCGCCCTGGGAGTGCTCGTAGATGCACTGGCCACGTGATTGGTCGTAGCCGTTGATTGCACAGATGGGGAAGTTTGCAGAGATGGCCAAAACTTGCACCACACGATGGCCGTCATACCAATCATCGCTATCCTCTGAGGACTCAGGGACACTACTGCGATCCTTAAGTTCATCTCCGCGATCCGCCCGGAGATCTGTAGCATCATCTTCGCATCTTCCACCATCCTCATTGGCAGTGGCAGCAAGAACCGATCCATCAAAGTTATTCAGTTTGGTTCCATACATGTTCCAATCCCGCACTTTACCGATCAGCTGATTCATGCCGTCTGCATAATAGTAGACAAGATAAATCAGTATGTTAGCGATTAACGAGATGAACTGAACCTGAAGGACCGGCGGCGGGAGGAAAACGAGGCGGGGGGGAGGGTGGACGGGCCTAATCCAACCTGGCGGCGGGCGGAGACGATGAGGAAAAGTGAGGCGATGAGAGGGGGAATCGAGACGGCAAAGGGCCTAAACTGACCCGGCGGCCGGCAGAGACGAGGAGGGTCGGCGCCGTTGGGGCGCAGATGATGCGGGACGCCGCCGTCGAGTTTCCCTGCTCGCTCGAGGTACGTACCGATGAGGACAGGATGGGGGATTTTTCGCCTTCGGTTGGATCGGGACCGGAAACTATATGAAATATCAGCCGTGCCGGGCACGAAAAAGAATAGCCGTGCCGGGCGAGCGAGCGATGGTTGACTAGCTAGTAGCTACTCCGTAGTATACTATCGCTAGAAAAAGAGCCATCTTTCCGCCCGACGCGAGCGAGCGATGGTTGACTAGCTAGCTCGCTCCCTATTTTCCATTTTTTTTTTTTTGAACAGGATCCGGCAAATATATTAGGAAGCAAGCACAAATTACATCCAGGATTACAAAAGATCCAGAAGAACTTGCACCCAACACTCCAAACAACAAGAAGAAGCAGAGCCGAATCCACCCCAAACCCCAAACATCTAGCCTCCACCGGAGATCGCCGTACCACCAAGCCCAGGGAAGCAAGCACCTCCAACGTTGAAGAAGGCTGCAGAACTGGCTGCCGCCACGCGACGAACACCCAGAACGATGAACGAGCTCAGCCGCGCACCTGCATCCACAGACCACCATTCTTCCCGCCGACTCCGGAGCAGCCAGACCAGCCACCCATCACACCTGTCCTCCAGGCGACCACTCCCCTCGCCGTCACGGCCGGCCGGAGCAAAGACGCCACAGAGAACCATCACCACCACCACGCCAACCAAAAACAGATCGAGCACCTCCACCTCTTCTCCCTTTGCCACCTCGGCCAGCCAGAGGCAGAAGCAGAGACTCACCTGGACGAACCACCTCCCTCTCCCAGAGACGCCGCAGATGGAGACGACGCCCTGACGACGACAGAGAGGAGGGCAAAGAAACCCACAAAGAGCCGACGCCGCCGCCGCCACGCCGTCAGCTCGAGGGAAACAAGAACTCCACGGATCCGTGGATCCCGGAGTACCAAGACCTCCGCGCGCCACGCCAGAGCACCGAGGGACGCCGGCGTAGGGGGGAGGACGCGCGAGCACCTTTATTCTCTCCAACGCCGCCTCCACCCCCACAGCGCCGCCGGCAGAACAACTACACCTACTATTCACACACCTGACCGGACGATCCACGGTTTCCCCACCCTCCCGCCGCCGGAGCGACGAGCGGAGGGAGGGGGAACCACCGGCGCCGGCGGCGGAGAACGAGGGAAAGAAGATCGCCTCCCTGACGCCTAGTCTCTACTGTAGAGATAAGGAGGGGAGAGCGAGACCGCACCCCCTATTTTCCATTTTATTCACGGATGCATGATGCATCCATCAGTCCCTGAGCTAGATAGCTGGTCTTCATTAGTCATTACCTTGCGCGCTACAAACAAAAACGAAGTGTAAATCAAGTACTCTCTCCGTTCCAATTTAATTGACTTGCTATGCACACCGTTCCAATTAAATTGGAACGGAGGGAGTACAAAGTACTTGAGCATTTTTCAAAACTGGAACCTTTTTAAAATATGAACTATTTTTCAAAAACCAGAACCATTTTAAAAATGAATATTTTCAAATATGAATCATTTCAAAAATTAAAATTTGGGTGAACCAAAATTATGGCATTTGACACGTGACCACCAGACATGGGAGTGACACACAAGGGTGTGCCACTTTGTCAAAGAAAAACAAGTGCGTGTGTCCTTTTGCCAAATTTCTTACTTTATTCTTATTAAAGGTAATTAACCACGGAAGTTTCAAAACAGAAACTACAACCTTCTTTTTTTCGAGAACCCGCAGAAAGAGCTGCGTGTTTCTGTATTAAGCTTAAGAGAACCAACGCCAAAGAATGGCTACAATACCACACACACCCAAGACCCGGCCAACGGCTACAACACACTCCTACAACATCTCGCCTTGCCCTACCTCGAGCCAAGAATGGCGAATAGGCGGGGCACCGGGCCTCAAGGCCGCATCACAAAGACACCAACATGTAGCACGACTACGACTCCTAGTCTGCGACGGACCAACGTACCTTACTCATGTGCCTAGAGGATCGGCGAGCAGAGGTAGGATCCGACCAAGCTTGGGGAGGTTGTCGACTGGGCAGTGGATGCAAAATTTCGTGGCATGGAGTGCAACCAGGACGGCTTGTTCTCTTTCCGGTCCGCG
Organism: Poa pratensis; assembly: GCA_947311845.1. NCBI lineage: Eukaryota > Viridiplantae > Streptophyta > Magnoliopsida > Poales > Poaceae > Poa > Poa pratensis. The sequence goes on along the minus strand of CAMZMU010000091.1, from coordinate 32,971,465 downwards.
TATCACATCGACTAGGGAGAGCGAGTTTGGTTGCAAACTGAACCATAGCGAATGCCCAAAGTCTAAGGACCCACATCCTATGTGGGATCGAATTTGGAAACTGAAAGTTCAATCAAAAGTTAAAATCTTTCCTATGGAGAGTAATGCAAAAAATGATTCCCTGCCGACCTGTTCTTGCAAACAGACATGTGAAGGTTAGTGCGCAATGTCCATTGTGTAGCGAGGGTGCTGAGGATATCAAGCACATGTTATTTACTTGTTCTTGGGTGAAGCTGATATGGAGACAGTTGGGTCTATATCAGATTGTTCGTAAGGCATGTTTATTAGATTGTACTGGCCAGGCTGTTTTGGAATACTTGTTGTGCAATGAGTATCAGGACACACCGATTCTGGGACAAAAGTACAGAACAGAGATAATAGCAGTTGCATGTTGATATTTTTGGTGGGAGAGACGGCAACATGTGCATGGCGAAAAAGTTCAGACGCCAAGCAAAGCGGCAATGTCGATCAACGTGTTGACGACTAATTTCGGTGCAGCATTCATCTAAAGCTAAACCGAGGACGAGAGGATGGTCGAAGCCCGCACCGAATCATGTTAAGTTTAATATTGATGGTTGGTTCGATGACGATTATTTGCGAGGTACAATGAGAGTTGTTAACCGAGGAGGCTTCATCCCTGCGAGTAACACAAAGTTGGACTTTGTCCAGGATTCCCGCTCAGAGCATCTCCAACAGACGCCCAACAAGCCGGCGCGCTAACAAAAAATTGCAGCGCCAAAATTGCGTTTTTGCGCGCGCGCCGCGCCTGTTTTGCTTTGGCAGAAGCGCTATATTTAGCGTGGCGCGGCGGCAAAGTTTTTGCTCCAGCAGCGGCGCTAAAATTCCAGCGCGCGCGCACAGCACAAACAACATATTGAACTAGTTTGCGCCAGAACATGATCAAAAAATACAAAAAAAAATATATTGAAAATAGCAATATATTGAACTCGACTCGACTACACGAACACACAACACAAACTTAGAACTATGAACTAAACTTAACTAGAACTAGAACTACGAACTGCGCCAGCGCGATTTAGAACTCGTCGTCGGAGGAGAAGATGTCGTCGTCGGAGTTGGTGTCGTCCGTGATGTCATCCTGCGGCGCGTTCCACCTCTCGTCGTGTTCGGGCCAGTTGGCTCGGCCTGCCAATAGTTCCGCCTCCGCATGCGCCTTCGCCACCCGCCACGCCTCTCAGTCCTCACGGCGCTCGGCCCGCCGCTCGGCCCACTCGCCCGCCTGGGTGTTCCAGAAGTCCATCTCCTCTCTCGCCTTGCACGGGTGGTTCCGGTACCAGTCGTCGACGGCGCGCTGGTCCCGGTCCTCGACTAGGCGGAGCGTCGCGCGGAGGCGGTGTTCGCGGCGGTCGTCGGCGGTGACGAGGCGCAGCGGCGGCACCCTGTTCGCCGCCTCCTGCGCGTTGCGGCAGTCCTGGAAGTTCATGCTCCGGCGCGATCGGTTGAGCCTCCACGCCGCCGTGTCGTAGGCGCGGGTGGCCTTCGCCGCGGTCGCGTACGTCCCCAGCGGGACGCGGCTATCGCCGGACCAGATCTCCGCGTAGAACGTCTCGTTGGAGCGCGGGCGGACGCCGCGGTACCCGGACTGGCTCGTGCGGCGCGGAGGCATGGTGGCGACGGCGGATTGTGAGCGGTGGCGGGATTCCGAGCGGTGGCACGAGCGGTGGGAGGGAAGGGGAAAAGCGGTTGGGGACGCGTGGAGTGAGCGCGCGCTGGCTGTGGTGCGGGGAATTTAACGCGAAACGTAGCGCGTTGGCCAGCGCGCGCTTCCGTTTTCCGAGCGCGCGCTGTTTTCGCGCGTCTGCTGGAGCGCGCGAAATAGCCCCGCGCGCGAGAAAATCTGTTATATGTGGCGCGCGCGCTCCGTTTCCGGCGTGAGATGCTCTCAGCTGAAGCTCATGCTCTAAAGCAATCTCTTATGCGTGCTCAGTCAGTCGGATGTAACCAAGTGATTGTGGAATCTGACTGTGGAATCCTCCATAATTGATGCTTTAGAGGCATTAGCAGAAGTTCAGCTATTATCTGCACAAGAAATTGAGCTTAAGAGCCAATCTAATGCGGACTTAGCAAAACTTCTTCGTGAGGAAGAGTTAAAATGGTATCAACGTTCCAAAGCACAATTCATCCTTGAAGGGGACTCGAATACTCGCTACTTCCACAGTATTGCCAATGGCAGACACAGGAAAAAGCGGATTCACTCTCTTGTACAGGAGGAGGGAACGATTGAGGGCCAGGAACAACTTAAGTCGTATATTACTAATTACTATAAAGGCCTTTTCGGTGCTCCTGAGGAAGGAAACTTCACTTTAGATGAGTCGAGAACGGCCGATATACCCCAGGTTTCTGTTGAGGAAAATAGCTTACTCACCAAACCCTACTCGGAGGATGAGGTGAGAAAGGCGGTTTTCTAGATGGAACATAACAAAGCCCCTGGACCTCATGGCTTCCCAGCTGAGTTCTACCAGAATTTTTGGGACGTAATCAAGTCGGACCCGCTTCAACTGTTCGCTTGTCTCCATGTGGGACAGCTGGAGTTGTTTCGTCTCAACTTTGGTGAAATTATTCTACTACCTAAGGTTATCGAGGCTGTAAGGATCCAACAATTCAGACCTATATGCCTCCTTAATGTTAGTTTTAAAATATTCATTAAAGTTGCCACGATTCGGCTGAACAGTGTAGCGGATCACGTGGTTCGTCCGTCTCAGACGGCTTTCATGCAAGGACGCAACATCTTAGTTGGGGTAGCAATCCTACATGAAACTGTCCACGAACTGCATAGGAAAAAGCTTAATGGGGTAATTTTGAAAATTGATTTTGAAAAAGCTTACGATAAGGTTAAATGGTCGTTCCTCCAGCAGACTCTCAGAATGAAAGGATTTTCTGATGAGTGGCGTGCGCTAATTCATAGCTTTGTTTCGGGAGGAAGTGTTGCCATTAATGTCAATAATGACACTGGTAAATACTTCCAAACCAAAAAAGGCCTTAGACAAGGTGACCCGTTATCGCCAATGTTATTTAACATAGTGGCTGATATGTTGGCTATCTTGATCGAACGCGCAAAGTCCGAGGGCCAAATTGAAGGTGTGATCCCACATCTAGTTGATGGTGGCTTATCGATTCTTCAATATGCCGATGACACAATTCTTTTTATGGAACATGACATCGAGAAAGCTCGAAACCTCAAGTTAATCTTGTCTGCTTTCGAGCAACTATCGGGTCTTAAAATTAATTTCCATAAAAGTGAATTGTTTTGTTTTGGCGAGGTCTAGGAACACGCCTCCTTGTATGCCGACCTTTTTGGCTGTGCGCAAGGACAATTTCCAATCAACTATTTGGGTATTCCGATCCATTATCGGAGGCTCACTAATGCTGAATGGAAAGTGGTGGAGGAGCGACTTCAAATCCGGTTAAATAGCTGGAAGGGCAAACTTTTATCCCTGGGGGGAAGACTGGTCCTCATTAATTCAGTGCTAACCAATATGGTACTGTACATGATTTCCTTCTTCCGACTTCCCAAAGGAGTCTTAAAACGTTTGGATTATTTCTGATCAAGATTCTTTTGGCAAGGGGATAGTGAAAAGAAAAAGTATCGACTTACCAAATGGAGTGTGGTTTTCCGTCCAAAAGACCAAGGGGGGCTCGGAATTCATGACATCGAGGTCAAGAATAGAGCATTGCTTGGTAAATGGCTGTTCAGGCTCCTTTCTGAAGATGGACTGTGGCAAACCCTCCTAAGGAGAAAGTATGTGGGAGATAAAGCGGTATCTCAGGTTCTTTGGAAACCTGGTGATTCACACTTCTGGTCTGGCCTCATGGCCACGAAGAAATTATTTTTCCCACATGGATCTTTCTCAATCAGGAATGGAGGGGAGATTCGTTTCTGGGAGGATAAATGGCTTGGCCAGACAACTCTCCGGGAGCAGTATCCGGCTTTGTACAGTATTGTGCGACACAAAGGCGACACGCTCGCTAAGGTGTTGGGTTCTTCCCCACCAGATGTATCGTTCAGGAGAACTCTTTTAGGGTCTAGACAAGCATCTTGGAATGCCCTGCTTCTACGGTTGGACTCTGTCCAATTGTCGGATGGCCCTGATAGATTTCGTTGGAATCTAACCAAGAATGGCTTATTCTCGGTTGATTCTATGTATAGAGCTTTACTCCAACCTGTAGTCCAAGTCGATACTAATAAGAAAATTTGGAAGATGAAGATTCCGCTAAAAACTAAGGTTTTTGCGTGGTACCTTCGTCGAGGAGTAATTCTTACGAAAGATAACCTTGCTAAACGCAATTGGCATGGGAGCAAAAAGTGTGTCTTTTGCAGTCATGACGAGACCATTAAACACTTATTCTTCCAGTGCGAGTTCGCGAGGTCTATATGGTCAGCTATCCAGATAGGTTCTACCTATATCCTCCACGCAGCGTTGCAAATATTTTTGGCAACTGGCTGAATGGGGTGGATTCTAGGTTCAAACTACTTATTAGGGTGGGAGCGATTGCCGTTATTTGGTCGCTATGGCTATGTAGAAATGACAAGGTTTTTAATGACAAAAATTCTTCTGTTATGCAGGTTATTTACCGATGCACAGCTACACTCCGTTCTTGGTCGGTCCTACAGCGTGTGGAGCACCGAGAGCTGTTTTTGGAGGTTTCGTCGCGTTTGGAGGCTGCGGCGAAGGATTTATTCTCCCTGCATGGCTGGCCACATAACTTACGGATCGATCCTCCTCCGTCATAGGCGTCTCTACATTTTCTCATTTTGATATGTAATTCGCCTTTCTTTTTATCTCGTTTGCTACGGAACTTCGGAACTTGTTGGGCCTGTGTGCATCCTAGTTATGCAGAGGCCGGGTGTAATGCTTAAAACTTTTGAGTAATAAAATCCCTTTATCAAAAAAAAAAACTGAATTTATCAATATTCAGTTTGATCATGTACCACGTGAGTCCAATAGTGTAGCTCATGAGTTAGCCAAACTAGCTAGGGGTTCCTGCAAAAATGTATGGCTGGATGAACCACCAAATTCAATTATACCTCTTATGGTGTCTGATGTAGCCTTGATTACCAATGAATAAAGAGGTGTAAGTTATAAAACAAAATAAATATGAGTAGAGAGATCGAAGCCATGAGAAGCTCTGGTTTTGGTGCTTTTGGATTCTAGTACAAACTTAAGAAATGCTTCTAAGAAAGAGTAGAATTCTTTTTTTTTAAGAAAAGCTTCTCCTGGAATCCGGTTGAGAAGCTGTTTTAGGAGCTCTACCAAACAGGTCCAAAATCTTGTAGCAACTCGAAATCTTGATAATGAAATGCTTACATTCAAAAAAAAAATCCTTTTTTTTTTAGCTATAGCAGTAATTTTTTATGGTGTTATTTCTGTTGTTTTTCGAACAAATTAAAGCTGGAGTAACCACTAAGCACACTTTACATTAGGCATGAGGTACTGCACCTTGGTTAGTCCTGCACCTGGAAGACATCTTTTCTGTGCACATGCATAGTTGATTGGTCGCACAACATCAACATGACCTAGTGCCAAAATCCTTGGACAATTTAATTTGCAACCACAGAATCTTTATGCCATATTTTGATACCCACTAACCCAACGACACAAATATAGTTCAGTTGAAATAAAAAAAAGACATGAAAAAAATCAAACAAAAAAAGATAGCATGATTTGGCAAACGGGTACAAAGTTCCATATTTTCTGCTGAGACTATTACGGCACCCCTTCACTTATTTCATAGTCATCTTCTGATGCTGCAACTACTACAGCACCCCTTCGCATCTCAGTTTGTGGGAGTATCAATAATCCGAGTAATATACTATTTTCACTTCAACTTGATCATCATCGACTTCTCTTTCTTGACTCGTAATTCCACGGGTGAATTCTAGACTGAATTTCAAATTCTTTTCCTCTTCATGACTGTCACAGGTAGTGATTACTGTCAAGTCCACCTCCATTTGGAATTTGAGCAGCCGGCTACATGGCAAGGCAAATTTAGACGGGGACAGTGGAAGAACGGATGTGGTGCCAGAGGGAAAGGACAAGCGCCTCCCTCGATCACAACTGAAGAGGTGGACGCTTTTGTTCCCATAGTAAATGGCATTTGCCTTGATCTTACCATACACGGCACGACTTCTAGAACCCAAGTCTTTGAGCTTCAAACTGACCTTAACATTGGTCTGAACGGCGGCGGGAATCAGCAAGTATGTGATCTCCAGCTCGCGGCCAGGGCCTGCATGGATGGTTTGTGTGTATTCCTCAATGTCTTCGCCGTTCTCAACATTCTACTGCACTAAAATGGGAGGACCAAGGGGCCGTAGACCCCCCTCATCGACACTAACAACATCACCCTCATCGCCGGCTGTAGTGTAATAGAAAATTTGCAAGCCGATGTTGTCGTAAGCCTTGAGAATTTCACGGGGTCCAATGGGCACCAAATCGACCATTCCATCCTGCACGTGCAAGCATGAATGTAAAGGATTTTAATTTATTACAATACATATCAGTATGTGCGAGACATAAAGCTATGGTAGATAGAATATAAGGAGCTAGAACATACCTCTTGTACATCGCCCTTGGAGTGCTTGTAGATGCACTGGCCATGCGATTGGTCGTAGCCATTGATTGCACGGATAGGGAAGTTTGCAGAGATGGCCAAAACTTGCACCACACGATGGCCGTCATACCAATCATCGCTATCCTCTGAGGACTCAGGGCCACTACTGCCATCCTTAGGGTCATCTCCGTGATCCTCCCGGAGAGCTGTAGCATCATCTTCGCATCTTCCACCATCCTCATTGGCAGTGGCAGCAAGAACCGATCCATCAAAGTTATTCAGTTTGGTTCCATACATGTTCCAATCCCGCACTTTACCGATCAGCTGATTCATGCCGTCTGCATAATAGTAGACAAGATAAATCAGTATGTTAGCGATTAGCGAGATGAGCCTAATCCAACCTGGCGGCGGGCGGAGACGATGAGGAAAAGCGAGGCGATGAGAGGGCGAATCCGAGACGGCGAAGGGCCTAAACTGACCCGGCGGCCGGCGGAGACGAGGAGGGTCGGCGCCGTTGGGCGCAGATGATGCGGGACGCCGCCGTCGAGTTTCCCTGCTCGACTCGAGGTACCGATGAGGACGTACAGGATGGGGGATTTTTCGCCTTGGTTGGATCGGGACCGGAAACTATATACGTACGCCACACGCCACACGCGGTAGGTATGTATTTACCGGGTTCCCTCGACTCGCAAGCACGAGCGCTGCCCCTCGCTACATGGGCCTCGGTGTCTGGCCCATCAGCTTGCTATGCAGTACTATCGTCGCTAGGAAAAGAGCGATCTTTCCGCCCGACGCGAGCGAGCAGGGGCGGAGCCAGGCCCCAGGCAACCTGGGCCGTGGCCTGGGTCGCAGAGAAAAATCCTTCTTACCATCTAGGGGAAAAAAAATCTGGCCCGGGCGGCAGCCCAGGCCTGGCCCAGGTCTCCCGCTCGCCAGACGCCAGGGACGCTCGTTCGTCTGGCCTGTGAGGCTGTGACTCGCTCCTTCCTCTCTCTGCCCTGCCTGGCTCCCGAAAGAAGCACGCCCGTACTACTTTCTTGTGTACGTCTCTCTCATGTACTAGTGCTTTCTTTAGAATTTTCCATCTTTTATGTACTTTCTTTGGACCATTAAGAATTGTAGTTGAAAACATGTGTTCATCTATGCAATCCTACCGAATTTCTTCCGAATTTCTATGCTATTGCTAGAGTCTTTTTTTCGAAGTTTTTTCGAGCTAAGTTTTTTGCCCGGGTCTCGCTCAATTCCTGGCTCCGCCACTGCGAGCGAGCGATGGTTCACTAGATAGCTCGCTCCCTATTTTCCATTCTAGTCACGCATGCATCCATCAACCCCCGAGCTAGCTAGCTGGTTTTCATTACCTTGCACGCTACAAACAAAAACGAAGTGCAAATCAAGTACAAAGTACTTGAGCATTTTTCACCACTTGCACGCTAGCTGGTTGACTGAATATTTTCAAATATGAATCATTTCAGAAATTAAATTTCGGGTGAACCAAAAATAATAGCGAACCAAAATTAAAATGATTCCAATTTTAAATATGGTTCATTTTAGAAAAATGGATCCAATTTAAAACATGGTTTTGATTTTGAAAATGGTTCCAAATTTAAAAATGGTTCCGATTTTGAAAATGGTTCATTTTAAAAAATGGTTTAGATTTTGCATTTGAAAATTGTTGCAAATTTGAAAATGGACCATCTTAAAAAATCAAAACCGTTTTTTATATCCGAACCATTTTCAAACATCCGAACCATTATAAAAACTAAGAACCATTTTCAAAAAAATTGGAACCAGTTTTGAAATGAACATGTTTTAAATCCGAACCATTTTTAAAATTGGAATCATTTTTAAAAAAATAAGAACCATTTCAGAAAAATCGGAACCAAATTTCGAATCCGAACCATTTTCAAAATCGGAACTTTTTTCAAAAATAATGGATTTAAAAACATGATATGAGATTTCAAATATCTTTGCACTAATTTCATAAATCAATTCCGTCACGTTTCGATGGAAGAGTAGGTCGAGCTTACTTCCTAGGGCTGGACTAACGAGCTGCTCGGATCGCTATGGCTCGGCTCGTTATGACTCGTGATCGTTAAGGCTCGAATCGTTAAGCTCATTAAGCATAACGAGCTAAATTTAAAGGTTGGCTCGGTTCGTTATATGTTCACGAGCGCTCCCGAGCAGCTCGTAAAAACTCGCTAACATGATGTATCAGGCTATTCAGCTAATTAAGCAACCTATCATGCAAGCATCAGGAGCAACAGATTTTGGACATAGATATACTTACAAAAATATGTTGACATGCATTTGTCAAAGACCTACCGTGTGCAAAAATACTTAAAAGATGCAGATTTGTAGCCTACACTGGTATAGAAACGTAAATTAGAGCCGGCCCCAGGGAGTCATCTCAGCCGGTTAAACTGTCCATCTCCGCGCGGGGTCGCTAATGTACGCTCCATTAGAGCCGGTTCACTGGGACCGGTTGTAATGAGCTCGTCCCTGAGACGGCCGGGAGAATCAGCCGTCTCCAATATAGAGATCGCCAACAGAAACACCCATCGCTGATCGTGACTAATCAGCGACGTATATAATTGCTGGCCGTCGCATGGTACCCATGGGGTCCGACATAGCCATCCGGGTATAATATACGTTGCCTCCGGTATAATTCCGGGTGGTCCAACTTTGTGAAGCACAATAGAATAATTAACAGATCGTCACCACCAGTGAATCATTTCCTTGTTTCATTCACAGAAGCAATTCACATATAACATGTCTCCAAACGCAATTTGGCAGAAACTTCACATATAACTAAGACATGCCAACAGCTAGCATAAGCACAAGTAGCCCTAATCAGATAAGTGTTTACCATACCCTCAACCTCAACAAGCTAGAATGAGCTCTATATGAGCTGGAACTCAATCATGACCTCCAACTCATTCATCTTTCTTAGAACGATCAAAACAGGTAGATCAATCACAAAATTCTTGCCTTCAATGAAGTTCTTCCATCCCAGCTTGTCGAAATCAATGCGCCCATCGATTCTCTTGTTGTAGGTGATGACGATGATGGTGCCTGCTGCTCCAAGACGTAGTCTAGCCAAGCCCTGAGCCGGTATGCAAGCCTCTTCTGCTATCATCTTAGGTAGTTTATGTGCATGGAAGATGACGTAACTATGTCATTTTTCCATAAAGACATAGCTATATATTAACATAGGAAATTACAGAGGCATGATAAGAGGCGGTCTTGTGGTACATACCATCTCATCATGTATGTTCAAGTTTGTGCTCGTCAAGCGAGTCACAAAAAGAACTGCAACATAGGCTCCTACTCAGTGGCGGAGCCAGGAATTGAGACGAGGGGGCGAATAGTAAAAGGTGTGCCACCGGCAAATTTTTTTTTTACAACACATGTAATCCACAATTGTACGGAAAGAACAATGTAAATAAGTCCAAGTCTCATAATATTATAGCTCACACAATTTAGGCAAAAAAGCAAGTGTATTCAACACAAAAAAGGTTCAAACAGATTCAATTTCATATTTCATGAAGCACAAGTACACACTGACTACAAAGAACAAAAAAAGTACATAAAAAATAGTGCTACATTTGCTCTTTAACCGATACATCACGAGACTCGTCAACAAGTACAGAGAAAGAGGCATTTACAAGCTCACTCATTATGACTTTTGTAGTCTCTTCCGCACATGCTTTTGCTATATCTATTTGGATTTCACGAGATGTCAAGTGACAATTGTCAGGAGCATTCTCATTAATTACATTGGCTACATCCTTGCATCTTGCGCCATACCAATCCAACATCTCACGGAAATTGCCCTTGTTCAAGGAAGTGCTAGACTCATCATGCCCACGAAAAGCTAGACCTTGTTCAAGTAGAAATATGACAATACCCACGACAGCCCTCAAACGAATTTCATAATCAATATGCATTTGTTCTTCATGACAGACAAGAGCATATGCCACACTTTGCTTTTTATTTCTGAAATCTTCACACATATTTCTTGCATTGTTGTGAATACTATTTGGTCCACCTACATGAGACTTGAAATTTTCCGATGCTTTCTTCCAATTTTTAAACCCCGTCTTTGTGAAAACATCATATCCAAAGTGTGAACTATTGCTATTGCTTGAAGATTTGAAAAGAAAACAATGGAAACAATATGCAGCATCCTTCTCCACACTATACTCTAACCAATCATATTTGGCATACCATGCATCTAAAAATGACCGGTGATCCGGACCAAATTTTGTTTTCGGAAAATTATGACCAATTAAACGATTACGGGCTCTCGACAAATATGCCCATCGCATCTTATCCCTGATTTCAGGGGTACCATATTCATCAATTGGTCTCCGAACTACAGGATCGGCAACCACATTTGCTAGATCAAAAATTTCTGGAACATTTGCCTACAACATTGAAAACAAGAACTAACTATGAGCAAAGATTTTACAGCTACAATTACACACTACTAATTACCACACAAATAGATATCAAAACTGAAGATAAAGGGGGGAAATCAACCTCTAAGCGTGCCCTCTTCCGTGCTGCCTCCTCTTCTTCGACCAACTGAGCTGCCTTAGCTGCCTCCTCTTCTTCTATTGCCTTCTCTTCTTCTAGCCAAGCAGCCTCCTCGTCGGAATCCATGTCCATCGATCGAAGCAGGACTGGGGCTGGGGCAGGAAGCGCGCAGATGTGCGGCGGGGGCGACCGGGCTAGCTCGGGGGCGAGGTCCTGGTGCGCGGCGCGGGGACGAGCTCGGGGGCGAGGTGGCACGGGGGCGAGCTCGGGGCGACCGGGTGAGCTCGTGGGCGAGCCGGCGAGGTCCTGGTGCGCCGGCGCGATGCGGGCTGGCGGGGGGCGGAGTGTGACGACGCGGGGAGATGAGGCGCGGTCGGGCGAGTCAGGGCGGTGGCCGGCACCGGCGTGAGGCGGACTGGGCGGGGGTGGAGTGTGGCGGCGCGCCGGCGCGGGGAGAGAAGAGGCAGGGGTGGGGAGAGAAGAGGCAGGGGCGGTTTAGGTCGGGGACTCGGGCTGCAACCAGGAGACAAGAGGCAGTGTGACTTTTCTTTTTTCCTATTTTTCTTACTACCTAATTTTTTTTCTACCAAATCTGAGGGGGGTCAGCCGACCAGGCTCAATCTCCTGCTGGCGCCGCCACTGCTCCTACTGGTAGAAGCTTAACGAGTCGGTTTTTCTCATGGTTGTTGAGACAAGCTCTTTGGGCAACTATGATTATGTCATCATCGTCAATGTGATCTTCAAAACTATCAGAATCGTCATAAATCTCATCAGTTCCATCTTCGTTGTTGCCTCTTTGTTCAGTGGCAACAGTTATCCTGGGATGTGGTGTTATATTAAACACTAGCAAATCTCCCGCGCCGAGATTGTTCTTCGTGATGAACTGTTGCCAATGTTTGCCGTGCAAGCGGGTCTTGCTATGTCCTTTGTTCACTTGAATGTTGCATGTGCTCCCGAGGCCACGAAACAACACATTCTGAACTCGCACTAACTCGTTGAACGCTAGGCGAGCGGTACATGGTACAAACTGTTCAACAAAAACAGAAAGAAACACATAAATTATATGTTATATTAAGACCACGAAACACAAATCATATGTGTATTTGGAAGCTTTGTTTTCTTACCACACACTTGCGTTCACAATACTTTTCTAGCCGAACACTGAATGAGCATGCCTTTATCTGCCATTTGTTAGACAATGAGTACACATTGCTTAACTAAATGTTGCACCAATCATAAGAACCAGAACAAAACAACTAATGAGAACAAAATTATAACTCTACAATTATATCGACACGGCAAGGATAAGCTGAAGACGAATTAAAGACTATACAGTTGTATCTACTTAATTAAAGACTCTACAATTCATTTACTTTGCAGCATGAAGTAAATTCTAAACTATCAAAACTAGTAAATCTAGTGATTGATGCCGGGGTACATGGGGATTGAACCAGAACTAGTAAATCTAGTGATTGATACCGGGGTACATGGGGATTGAACCAGAACTAGTAAATCTAGTGATTGATACCGGGGTAAATGGGGAATGAACCAGAACTAGTAAATCTAGTGATTGATACCCGGGTAAATGGGGATTGAACCAGAACTAGTAAATCTAGCTAATCTTTAAGGACTATCTCTTACCGCACGGACCTGCTAGCGACTGCAACGGGGAGGGGCGGCCATGCTGTTTAGCAGCAGCGGTGAATCTAGGTATTGGCAAGGCCGGCGAGGTAGTGGGGGAGGGCGGCGTAGGCTAGGGATTTGCAGGGCCGGTGAGGGATTTGCAGTGACGGCGAGGCTAGGGATTTGCAGGGCCGGCGGGGGAGTGGGTGAGGGATTTGCAGCGGCGGCGGGGGAGTGGAGGAGGTCGGCGAGGCTACAGATTTGCAGGAGTTGCGAGCGAGTGGACGAGGGTTTGAAAGGATAGGGGCGGCGAATGAGGGAAAATCCCCTCACCAATTTCGACCAAAAATTTCGACTCCCGCCAAACACAGACTAGCCGGAGTGTCCGCATATGTTCGTGCAATCCGGAATAAATTTTGTTCTTAAAAAATTCAAAATAATCAAAAGTATTGAAGGAAAATGAGAATGCAAGTGTATATTTGGCTGTTGGGGGGGTGAGTGAAGCTCCATAGCAAAAAATAAGATCATACATCAAAAAGATTATATCATGTCCAAACTTTGGTGATACTTGTCAGGCATTTCTTCAGAGAGGTTCTACTTGTCACCATATATTTCGGAATTTCGTAATTTACCGACATAAAATAAAAAATAAGGAGATAAAAATATTAAAATCACATGAGCAAAATTTTGTGATCAGTCTCATAATAGAAATGAATATAAAAAATGAGCTCAAACGAGTCGAGTTACCGAGTGCTCATTGAGCTCGCCGAGCTTCGAGCTTTATGTCCAGTCCTACTTCTAATAAATCTCAAAGAACAAAATCGCTGCTGCATGGTTCATGTTGACGGAGGCAACCAATTAATTAAATCGCAGTCGGAGTATTTGTTTATATAGGTCCTATGAGTCATGAGGTTCCGATGTCTCTGTACAAAACGCCATGCTAGCATCTGCAGTATCATGCATGTGCTCTATGAAAATGGAAGACCCCAAGCTTTCATTCGAAGAAAAAAAATACTTTGTATCATGAACCCTGTGGGCATATGAAACACATCGGTTAAGTTAGCTTCTGTACCGTGTATCTTCTGGGCCTGGACTGAGCACTTCGCCGGTTGATTGGAAGTGATCGTGGATGCCGGTTCTGATGATCTGGATGGTTCTGCACTTCTGTTTACTTGCACCGCATCTTAGGCGGCCGCGTATTCCCGTCGCCTGTTTGGTGGGCGACCGAGACGCGCGAGCCGGCTTTTGTGCCCCGAACCAACCGACTCAACGGACAATCCTGGATTCTCGACGGTAATCGTTCCAAAACCCAAACCGACTCGACTCTCGATCGGCCACACATCAACCTAGATCGATCCACACATCGTACTGCTACGCACACACATACATCTAGACGCGGCGTCTTCGCCGAACGATCCATGGCCGCCGCCGATCGCCTCTCCGCGCTCCCCGACGATGCGCTCCAGCGCGTCCTGTCCTTCGCGCCGGCGAGGGAGGCCGCGGCCAGCGCCGTCCTCTCGCGACGATGGCGCACGCTGTGGGGCCGGACGAGTGCCGTCAACCTCGACAGCAGGCCCTACACCGAAGCGCAGCACGCCCGCAGGTGCTACCCTGCGACGTTCCACGCCTTCTTCCGCGACGCCCAGGCCGCCCTCGCCGCCCGACGCGGCGGCGGCAAGGACCTGAAGAGGCTCGCCCTCTTCGTGGAGACGGCCGCCTACCGTCGCCCCGAAAACAGAGGTTACTATAACAGGACGCGTGGCGCCGCCGAACCGGCACTGGACGGCAGGGTCGCCGTCGAGGGCCTCCTCACCGACCCCGCCGTGGCACGACTGGAGGAGCTCAGAATCGCCAATGATCACGAAAGAGAGTACACCCCTCCGCTAGCCTCCCTCCCGTGCGGCGCCACGCTCCGGGTGCTGGAGCTCCGCCGCTGCTGCATCCATCCGCCGTCGTGTTCGGGCGTGGCCTTCCCGAGCCTGACGGATCTGACGCTGGACCACTGTTATTTCTCGGCGGGGTATCTCCAGGCCCTGGTCGACGCCGCGCCGGCGCTCACCAGGCTGGCGTTGCTGAACATCAGCCAGAGGTCGAGGGAGCCTGGCATAACTCCCTACCACGAGCCAAAATTCCCCCTCTGCCTCCGCTGCACGACGGCCACCGACTTGGTGGTGGTCGAGAACAACCTCAGCGTGAAGGATCTCGAGGCGTGCGCTGCCGATGGCGGCAGAGGCATCGAACTTGACATGCCGAGCCTTCGCTCCTTCCGCTACCTCGGGTATCCCATCATGCTCTCACTGACATCGCCGCCGCCAGGGCTCGCGCGGGTCGACCTCGATGTGATTCAGCGCCATCAGCTCGCCTCCTATGGCATGAAGTACGAGCCGCCATCGCGCATGCTCGCAGGCTTCGCCAGCACCAGGGCGCTGAAGCTGCACCTAAACTACATCGAGGACCTCATTGTCGGCGACGACAACGAGCCCTGCGGGGTCGTCGTGCCCACCTTCCCCAACCTCGAGCTCCTGGAACTTGAAGCAGAATGCCGGCACTACAATGACAACAACACAGCGGTGGCAATGGCAACGCTGCTCGGCTCCTGCCCGGCCATGTCCGAGCTCCGGCTCAGGCTAGGCATGGGGTTGGACAACTACTACTACCACGAACCCAAACACGGAGGCCCATACGGCGAGTCCCTGGAACGGTTCGAGAGGCTCGTGTCAATGTCCCCGAGCATCGTGCTGCAATGCAGCTCGACGGGGTCTCCGAGCTCCCCGACGTCATGACCAACAACTGCGCGTTCAGATGCCTACAGAAAAGCCTGAGGAAGGTGTTGTTGCAGTTCAAGGCCAAGGAGGTCAACTGCTTCCAGGTCCAGCTCGCCAAGTTCCTCGTGGAGAACGCCATGGGTCTCGAGGAGATGCACATTGACGACGGGAGTCAGTTCTTGCTGGATCACCTCTTGGACAAGGTCGAGAGATGGCGAGCACATGCGTTCCGGAGGAGGGACCTACAGTCCGACACTGCCGCTGGCTTCCGGGTGTACCAGCTCCGTCCTTGATGATATGTTTGAGATTGACAATTGACTTGGGGACTATCACCAACATAGGCTTATAGGTAGCCTTGATCGTAGCATTTCATTGATTAAAAATGAAAAGTGTTTGATAAAATGACACAAAAAATTGTTTGAACTTTGACACTTTGAGTCATTTGACACGTGGCCAGCACACCATACAAGTCCAACTAGCCCACGAATATTCAAATCGTAGTACGTATGAGAAAATACCGTACAAAACACTGAGACTTCAAAAGGGTTAATGACTAGACGTATGGCTTGATTTGTGTTTTTTTTCGTGAAACTATTCATGTTGTATTTGTAGTTTTGGCTTCTTTCACTAGTGGAAACCATACCTTTGGTTTAGGGCCAGAATTGGCTCTAGTACCGGTTGGCTTTCCATCCCGGACTAGAGAGGGGCACTAGTCCCGGGTCAACGGCGACGAGGCCGCAGAGCACTGGTCCCGGGTCGAACGGGACCTCTGGTCCCGGGTCGTAATACAGCCCGGGACTAGAGGGGTGGCGGCAACTGTTCGCCTGGCGCCAGCCCCTCTAGTCCCGGCTCGTAATACGGCCCGGGACTAAAGGATTCGAACCGTTCGCTTCCCGCGCGGCCGCGACGCTTTGGAAACGCCACGGCGCTTCGATCGCCGTCGTCGATCGCTTCGAATTCAGCACAATCGCTTCGTGTTCACCGGCCGGTGATCAATGGCGTGCTGGTTCACCTCCCCCTTTGCTACTATATAATGGACATGATTTGCAACTCCATAAGCACACATCTAGAGCTCTTCTCTCCTCTAATCCCACAGAAAAGCCCTCCCTCGACCTCTCCCTCTCATTCCAATGGCAGAGCCACTCGCGCGAACTCGGGTGTACCACCTCACCGCCGAAGAGATGACTTTCACGGTCACGGTCACTGCCCGTGCATCAAGGGTGGAGAGGTGGATCCGCTTCGTCAAGAAGGAGTTCCTGGACGCCGCACCGATCAAGTGTGTGGGCCTGGACTGCGAGTTCACCAACCCTCGCGAGGGTCGACAAAATCAGCGCGCCGCCGTCCTTCAACTCTCGGTGGCGAAAGAGAATTTGGTGTTCCAAATCCGTTGGGCTGATGAAGTGCCGCAGCTGCTGAAGGATTTCTTGCGGGACAACACCATCAGATTCTGTGGCGCGGCTATCCACAATGATGTGCGCATGCTGCGATACTACAAAATTGACATTTCGACTGTGGTCGACCTCCAACAGGTTATCCCGAACCCCACCAATAATCTCATTCCGAGTCTCTATGATCTGGCCAATGCTACTATTGGGACAAATCTTAAGAAGAAGAAGAGGAACAAGGACGACAAGAAGAAGGACGACGAGGAAGAAGAAGATGAACTAATTTTTGGTTGGAGCAACGTTCCATTGAGCTTTGAGCAAGTGAAGTATGCCGCTCTAGACGCTCGGCTGGGTTTCGAGATTGCTAGGAGGCACTGGATGCTACATGGCTACGATACCCCTTTTGATCGTCTCAACATTAATGTTGATGAGTAGATGTACGGTGTGTGGTGTGGTGTGTGTGAGAGAATTCTATTGTAAAAAAATTAAATATTCGCAGTGCTATATTGAATCTTCAAATGAGTTCTATTTGCAAAATGTTTAAATCTTTTAATCCTTATAATTGAAAATTAATTGAAAATGAATTAATATGACACCGAATTGAAAATTAAAATGAATTGAAAATGAATTAATATGAATTCAAATAATACTTATTTATTTGAATGCAAGATTAGTATTACTTATTTATTTTTGTTTACTCAAATAATTTTTCGGAATTGCAAAATTAAGATAAATT
This sequence comes from Poa pratensis, assembly GCA_947311845.1. Lineage (NCBI taxonomy): Eukaryota > Viridiplantae > Streptophyta > Magnoliopsida > Poales > Poaceae > Poa > Poa pratensis. The sequence goes on along the minus strand of CAMZMU010000091.1, from coordinate 32,953,808 downwards.
AAATGCAGAATTCGGATTTTCGTAGGGGACCTCTAGTACCGGGCCGTGATACGAGCCGGTACTAGAGGTTCCTGTCAGGGCAGCAGCAGCACGGGGCCCGCACGGGTACCTCTAGTACCGGCTCGTAGCACGACCCGGTACTAGAGGTTGATCTTTAGTACGGGTCGTGCTACGAGCCGGTAATAGAGGGGTATCACTACTATATTATCTTCCACCTCCCACTACTAAAATAAAGTCTATAGCTCAACTCGGTCATTCCTTGTTCTAATTATGCTCACAACGCTATTATGCAGAATGAAGAGTGACGAATGTGACAGAAAAAAGATGTTTAACTTTGGGTTCGTTGACCCGAGGCGAGTTAATGAAAAATTGCTACGGGATTACCCCGGAGAAACAGAGGCCAACTTGTTTAGGTTCATACATAGGCAAAATTATAAAAGCAAGATATTGTTTCCTTACCACCTCAGGTAATTAAGAGTGTTACTGTCTTGTACATATTAATTTTTGCTTACTCGATGTTAAGTGTAACTGATTAGTTACTGACATATATAAACGTGCGCAGCGACCATTACATTCTGCTAATCATTCAAGTTGAAGATGCAAGAGTTGACATCCTCGACTCATTGCATTGGCCCGAAGAGAAGTACCAATTCATTAAGGATGTCCTCCAAAGGTATTTTCTATCGTACTATATCGGTCTCTTTAGTTTGTTCGATTCCTGAGATATCAAGTAACTACTTAATAACTCATTTATTCATTTGTTTGCCGGGCAGCATTTGGAATGAATTCAGAAAGAGGACAACAGGTGAATTTAAAGAGAAGCTTAGTTTTTATCATGACAGGGTAAGTAGTACGAGCTAGGTTCGCGCATCTTTTTAATTCAAATTTCAATACCATCATACCATGCTTGATTACTATTTGATTGAAATCCATTCTCGTAAAGAAATGTGAGACGCAGCCACCGGGGACCAATTTCTGTGGATACTTCGTGTGCCAGTGGATTCGCGAGGAGGTCTCTGAGCGGAACCTACGGAAATTTCTAGACGTAAGTGAACAAAATATATTCACAGTTTTATTTTATTACCATCAATTGTGTTGAGTGTCTAATTTCTGTTACGATGATTGATATTCGCATTGTTCTCCTTTTATAGCTGGATAGCATGCGGAGGAACCTGGAACTAAAGGACAAATTTCGACCAATTCAAGAGGAAATTGCGGGATTTTTGGTCGACCAAGTCATTAACTCAAAGGGAAAATACAACTAGTCCCGGTCGACCTCTATGTAATTAACGGGCTCGAGTCCCGGTTGTAATTAATCGAATAGACGGGATCTAGTCCCGGTTGTAATCGAATAGACGGCTCTAGTCCCGGTCGAATTCTGATAAATATTTCTTTTATGAATATTTTGATATGCTATATTTATTTTTCGATTTGTAATTAATTAATTAACCTTATATATATATACAACCCTAAACCCTAAACCCCGGAGAAACAGAAAAGCCAGAGGCCGCCACGTGGGGACCCTCTTGTACCGGGTCGTATTACGGCCCGGTACAAGAAGTCCTCAGCCAGGCGCTCTGCACGGCTCCCACGTGGACCCGCTTGTCCCGGGTCGTAATACGGCCCGGTACAAGAAGTCCTCAGCCAGGTGCTCTGCCACGGCCCCCACGTGGACCTCTCTTGTACCGGGCCGTAATCCAACCGGTACGAGAGGGGGGAGCCTCTAGTCCCGATTGCCGGGTCCCGGGTGGCTAACCGGTACCAGAGGTCCTTACCACCCGGGACGAGAGGCCTTGTTTCCACTAGTGTTTGTGTGTATTTCAAATTTGATTCTGGAGATTATAGAGATTGTAAATACACATCTTATCTCTTTCAGGATTATTATGAAACTAGTAAATTACACACGTCTGATGCAACCGTTTTGCTAACATACATAATTAGCAGACAACACTCTATGATCTACTCTACACCTGACGAACGCTGAATTGCTGTCTTGCTGATGGCCAACTTATCAGCACAAATCGGCCTATGGCTTCCGCTAAAAAAAAAGTCTCTGGCTTTCCAATCTTCGGCACGGACCAGCCGAATTTCTTCACATGCATCCCTATGGCGACCACCGTGCCAACGAACACGAAGGCCGCACCCTGCCAGAGGGAGATCTATGTTCTCGAGGACAAGCCGGGGATGAGGAAGCTGCAGAGCAAGGCCCCCCAACAAACGAGAGCGCGAGGCCGAAAACCAGGAGGTCCCCCTTGAATGCCTTGTACCTCTCGAGCTCCTGAGGATCTCCCACGGCCTCGTGCATCGTTGTCTTCGTCTCTGGCGGCTTGGCTCCTCGAACTGCCTGCATTTTCTATTCTGCGTCTCCGGCGGCTTGGCTCCTTGAACTGCCTGCATTTTCTATTATGACAGCAACCGTCTCCTCTCAACGACTCATCCCGGAGCACTTTTATTAGGAAGAAGAAGAGGCCGCGGGAGGAGAACTGCTCATTTCGCTGAAGCGAGCAAAATTTTCTGAAGACCACAGACAATCTTGTAAAACCCCAGACCAAATCCTTCACAAAGTTTCTGCACACCCCAGACATCTTCTTTTGTCTGCCCTCTACAGCAACTTGAGCCGCTGCCCGGTGCCCCCGCCAAGACTTGCCTGGCGCCGTCGAGCGCCGTTCCCCCTCGCGCCCCACGGCATCCTTCTGCCTCGCGGGTCCCGCACAGACGCCGTCCGTTCCGTCGCTGCAACCACCCCCCTAGGGTTTTAACTCTCCGCCGCCGCCGCTCCCGCTTCCGCTCCCCACCGCGCGCCGCCGCCGCAGCCGCTCCAACTCCCCGCCGCAGAGGAGATGCGGATCAAGGTGAGTGGTGGATCCCAGGGACGGAGGCAGGAATGGAGGGTTGGAGGAGCTAGTTCCCCTTCTCCTTCTCCCCCTCTTTTTTTCTCTTCTTCTTCCTCCTTCTCTCCTCTTCTTTCAATGGAGTTTCTGGCGGTGGAGGGGCTTGAGCCCCACCGCCAGATCCATCCCTGATCCCATCCTCCCTCTCCTTTCCCACTTGGACTTCGGTGGCAAATCAGCTGATGGATTCGGTGTGTGTAGGGTTTGAGGAAGCTGCTGAAGGAAAATGCGCCGAAGTCGATGAAGCAGAAGACGCTGGACAAATACATCGGTCAAAAAATTGCAGTTGATGCTAACATAGCCTTGTAACAATTTCTGGTGTGTGCGCCCAAACACAACCCTTGTTATTGATAGTTTCTGAATTCATGAATGTTTCGTTGCATATATTCTTACCTTGAGATACCAGTTACCGATTGTCGTGACAGTGTCTTATGCTCTGTTTAACAGGCTTCATTGGGTCATCTAAGTAGCAACAAAGGTGTCAAAACCGGCCACATTTTTGGCATGTTACAGCGAACTGCTAAATTTGTGTCGCTTGGAATTGAACCCATGTAAATAATTCATTGATTTCTATCAAAATGATTTAGACATGCATATGCTCCCTCTGAAATGGACTTTGTTTATAGTTACATTTTTTATGGCAAGCCTCCTCTCGCGAAGCAACCAGAGCTTGATAGAAGGTATGATATCATTCACCCGTTCCTACACTATTTGCATAAATTGTGCATGCTTAGATCAGCAAACTATCATTTTCAGATGAATGAGAGGATCTGGAAATGTGACTGGGGCTGAAAATGCTGAGAGAAAGAAAAGTGAGATGTTTCAGGGAATCGAAGATGCAGATGTGGATTGGAGAAAGGAACCTTTGGTAATTTCTTCATTTTGCACTAGGTTATTTAGTTTTTTTTCCCCCTTAGTTCTCTTGCCTCGATGAATAGGCGTCATCACAGCACTACAAGGACTGTAAACGGCTACTGTTTCTCTTGGGGGTTCGATACATATAGGTAAATTAAGTGAATGCATCAACATATGATCTTTGTATATAAAGAATTATTGAATTGACATCTGTCTTGGCTGTTTTCATGTAGCGATAGTGTGCCTTGTTTTTAAAATTACACGCTGCTATTCTATCAGGGTTGTACCCGGGGCGAATCAAAATTTATACTTATTTTTTATACTTTCTCGGCCTTATTTTTACCATGTGATAGTATTATAAGTGTAATGTTATGTTTGTTCGCATAGTTTAACACTACGAAATATTAGTTGGTCTGTTTCTTTTTGTAGTGAACCCATTGAAAGATACTAAATTGTATTTTGTAACAAAGTCTATTTTAGAACTATGTTTTATACCATGCATTATCTATATAATTTATGATTATTTATTGGAAATATCCATAAAGAGTACGTTCATAGCAGTTTCTAGTGTATGATCAACTAAGCATTGTTATAGAAACTTGTAAAATATATAAATTGAACCAATTAAACTATTTTTTCATGGTCAAATTTTTCTAGCAAGTCAAAATTTAACAAAGTGTGCATTTTTTTGTACTTGGTATTAAAACTACATTGTTTATAGTAATCATCAATGAAAAATATTGTGTGGATTATAGTATGTTTGCGTATGTAAATTATATGGTTTGATATACTCTTATGCACTGTGGTTGTTTTCATCTTATGTACACAAGTGCCCCACCAGTTTATAAAATAAAAATTTGTTGCACAATATTAACACAGAGGAAATGTAGTACCATATATTTTCATAAAACCTTCTAGACTCTTTTCAATATCGCCATACAAAGCAAACACTATACGAAGGCAAGATCATCTGTGTTATTATAAAATTAAAACTACTGAATCTTATTAGTATTGCATGAACCTGAATGCTAATACCAACATATCGTGAGTGTTCAGTTTTTCCATCTTATTTTCAGGAAGACAAAATCAACTACAGTATTACAAATTAAATTTTCTAAAGCGCATCAAAACTGCATAAATCTTAATGCTAATAACGATATACTTTCCGCGAGTGCTGAAAACTTTCCTCTGAATTTTGAGGTGTCACAAACTTGTGTGAACTCAAAACTTTTATGTCTGTCGCTTGATAGACCATATAACCGTTTTTTGATAATCAACGAAGTCGCCGCGATACATTCCCTCCAAATAGATAAGTAAATAGGAAATTCGCTTATTCTTTTCTTGATCTGAGATCAATTCCTTTAGGATATTCCTTCGTGATTTTCTTGAGTTGGATGCCATGTTGTGATATTGATCCATTCTTGGAGGCCCATGTCCATGATACCACAGATCATACCATTCACAGCCCAAGCCCAGTGGACAGATACACTTCCGTCGCAACAAAACACGAGCCCTCTATAAATCGCGTACACTCTCGCCAAAGCCTTAAACCCTCTCCGCCCCCATTTTCCCACTTCCCCACTAGGGTTTTCCCCATGGCATCGGCGTCGCGCGCTGTTCCTCTCCAAGCTCTCGCCCCTCCGGCCGCTAAGGTGAAAACGTTTTACAGTCCCCATATTCAGATCTTGCACGAAAGCCAACCAACAAACCTAGAGAGAGTGCTTGGCTGTAGGAACTTCAGACTCCATTTTTGCAAAGTATCCATCCAGCTCCTGGGAACGCTTCGCCGCCATCCGAGGCGTGTGCTTTCTCCAGCAGTCGTAAACGATTGTGACTAGAATGGGACAATGTGCCCAACACCAAAGTCCGCCAGCTCATGAACAAGAACACAAGAAATGGGCTATTCCATTGGCGACCAGCTCTCTAGGAGGTCGGTACCTATATATCCGACCTCTGAACTGAACTTTAAGAAGACGCAAAGTTTTTACTATTTGGAAGAACTTATGAATGCAATCCTGATAGGACTATTACTGGATGCAATTCTTTTATGCAACGTCAGCCCACTGCTTGATGCTATCAAATTCAGTTGACCTGCTGGTTCAAACACATTAAATTAATTTTACGTTGTTTTTCAAAGGGATTTTGATGGGTTGTTAGAACGTGCGTGCACATGCACATACCAGAAGTATATAAGTAGTAGTAGAGATACTCGTTCAACAGAATGTCAATGCGTTCGGAGTACCACTGCCTCTGACTTGGCGGTGTTGGAAGTAGTTGCCCTTGAAATGATTAAGCAACTCCGCACAGCACACATTGCATTGCATGCCATCTAATTCCAGTTAATAATCTGCAAGGAGTAGTGGATTATAGGTAGGTGATTGAAGATTTGAAGCAATAGACAAAACATGTTAACTAGATGCCTTGTGTGTTCCCAGATAAGGACTAGAAAGTAAGATGTTTACTTCTTGATCAAGATATTTCACCCGTAGATGCAAAGGCTAAGAAGGTGAAAGAAATAGTTACCGCAAGATCTTATCCAGCAACAACACTGGGATCGGAAAGTTCTCCATGGAGCCCCTTTTTTTTTAAAAAATCCACATTTTAAATTTCCAAAAATTCGGAACAAAATCCTAGATGTTGATAATGATGTATTCTACAGTCTTGCAAATTTTTTGCCCGAAATCTGGCCTACACAAAAATGACAAGTCCGGGTAAATCTAATTTTTTTCGAATTTTGTACCCTTCACATCTCTGATCCAGAAATTTATCATTTTTACACAGCCTAACACATAGAATATTTCGCATCGATTTTTTTTCCAAAATAGGGCTCCGTGGAGCCCATCCTCCAAATGCGGATGCTTGTGTAGCCGCTGAACCAACATGCAATCAGGCACACCGTTTGATGGTGTGAAGCTACTCACTTTTAATCCGTAGAGTGGAGTGACCTTTTTGTTTTTATGGCAAGGGTCAGCACTTAGGCATAATGACGTGTTTGCTCTACACCAGTTGGTATTATTGGTTGGTTAGTTTTTATTTTTGCTCCTACACAACAAACTTGACCACACGGGTGTGAGGCACATGATCAGAGCTCATGCCCAAGTGTCCCTCGCGCCTCACGCACGGCGGGAGCTCGACCCTCCCCTCCCTCATGAAACCATGACGACATCGGGTTAGGGCGGCGGTGGTGGAGATGGGGGTGCACAACTCGATCGGGGAAGGAACGGGCGAGCTCGACATCGATGGAAATGGTGGTGACAGCCGATGCGGCTGCAGAGCTCCTCTTAGAGCCAGAATCGTGCCTGGGCAGGGTAGCGTGCTGACTGCAGCAGTGGACACGATGGAAAGGGAGGTGAAATTTCAGGGGGAGCCGTTTACTCTCCCACATAGTGGATTAAGAGGATGGGTTTTGGAAATGCCTATTTGAAGGAGGCACAACGATGGAAGCCGCGTCGAGCTTGGGTGAATAAGTGATCTGTCCGCTTTTTCTTGGATGGCCACTACGGGGGGCGCCGAGGGATGGTGATATGCGTTGGTATCTTGTTGAGGGGTTTCTTCAATCCAATTGTAATTTTCTTTCTTGGCTGATGGTTCTTTTTACAAAAAAACTAGGTTTTTTCTATACTTTTTGTCCTGTCAAGTCGGTATATAGTACATGGCTTGTAACTTCTTTTTTTTTTTTGCGGTTACATGGCTTGTAACTTGATCTTTATTCTATAAATGAGATACGTATTAACTGAAAAAAAAAGTGGGGGGAGCCCAATCTGTTTCTAAACAGTTAAGCTGGATTTGAGGGCTACGGTTGGGTTTTTTTTTTTTTCAAACACTGTCCGGCCGTCGTGGCAAATGGGAGAAGTATGGGGAGCCCAATGTTAGACATGGAACCCTATGTTGATCCGTTATTTCCATTCCAGCCATTATTTCCTCATCCCAGCCGTTGACCGCTGGCGCCTCATCGGCACGTCCGCGCATACTCACACGCCACGCACCCGTGAGATCGATCGAAAACAGATTATCCGCGTGTATGTAGGCCTTGAAACCCATCGTCTTTGTTAGGTCCCTCAAGATCGTCGGCGAGGCGTTCGTTACAGCAACGGAGGCGACTGCTCCCCGTCGTCCTCGGTGGTTTTCTGCTCAACCTGGTGCTAAGGGCATCTCCAGCCGCCCCCCCAGAGCCCCCAAGAGGCCTTTTTAGCGCCGCGGCGGCCAAAAAGCGCCGTTTTTTGTACCACTCGGCCCCCCAGAAGTCCAAATAGCGCCGTTTCGGCGTTATTTTGCGCCGGCGCACCCAGGGGAAACCCAGCCCACTGGGTTCGGCTTGGGGGGGCGAAATGGCGGGAAAGGCGATGCGGGCCAGCGCTGTCGGCGACGCGGGGGAAAATGGCGCGGAACAGAACCGCCCGTGAGCGGCCGCGCCCTCATCCTCTCGGCTCCCGCGCTGGTCAAAGGCTGCCGGAATTAATGGCGTGGCCAGCGGCCAGTGAGCACGCCGGTCAAAAGGCTGCCGGAGTAATGGCGTGGCCAGCGCGCGTCTCTTCGACGTCCAATCGAAGGCCACGCGGCACAATGGCGCAGTAATGTCGCGCCACCACGCCTGGCCGCCGAGCTTTAAAATCCCCCACCCCTCGCCGGCCCTCCCACACTCGCCTCTCTTCTCTCCCTCCCTCGCCAGAGCCCTCCCTCGCCAGCGCCCTCCCAGTCCAATGGCCGACGCCGCCGCCGCCGCCGCCAACGGCTGGACCCGACGCCACCTCCGCAAGGACGAGGCATGGGCGCTCTACCAGGTGGGGTACCCATGCCCCCTGACATACGCGTCCCCGGCGCATCTGGCGGCCAGGGGGCGTGGCAACTGAGCGCGGGAGGCATCCCCGTGCCTCCCGTCCCCGTCGGTGTCGAGTTCGACTACGCCATCGCCGAGGTGCGCGAAGGCCTGGCGGAGGAGCAGGCCGCGGACCCGCGCTGGAGGGCGGAGGGCAATGACGCCTTCTGGCAGGCCTACTTCCAGCACCGCCACGACCAGGACGGCGCCGACCGCGGCAACAACGGTCTGGTGGAGGGCCGCCACAACTCCAAGGGGCGCAAGCGGTGGTGGGGCGGCCAAAACCGACGCCTCCAGTGGGTCCTCGACTACATCGCCGCCGGTAACGAGCTCCGGCTGACCATGCCGCCGAGGATCTCGTCGTGGACGCCGCGGCGGACGTCCTCCTCCTCCGCCACTTCGTCTTCCTCCGGCGCGCCCCCCTCTCTGACCCCCCCCCCCCCCCGTTCTCAACTCCGGCCGCCGCGCCCCCCTGCGCAGCGGCGCCCTGCGCATCAACGAGCCTCGCGGCGGCTCCCAGCGCCGCGCGGCTTCTCCTCCTCGCTCCTTCTTGCAGTGCCTCGTCTGGGCCAAGAAGGAGCCCAAGCAGGAGCCGGAGCAGGAGGTGGAGTGGCCCGGCCTGAAGGAGGCAGAGGAGGCCTCCTTCAACACGATCCAGCCGGCGACGGAGGAATTCGCCGCCGACTGGAGCCTCCGCCAGTACACGGAGGCCGAGGTGGAGCGCCAGCGCCAAGCACTCGCCGAGCTGGAGCACAGGCGCGCGGAGGAGCGCCAGCACGCCAATGCGGGCCGCCGCCGCATTCCTCCTCCTCCGGCGGCGCCGGAGATCCCCTACTACGTCCTCGACCCGAGCGACAGCGACGAGGAGGACGACGGCTTCAGGCAGGCGCTGCTGCTGAGCAAATTCCAGCGCGGCGAAGGCCCGAGCAAGCCTCCCGGGGACGGCTCCGACGACGACGACGGCGGCGACTACATCAAGGCGATCCAGGCCAGCCTGGGCCACAACTAGCCCTGTAGATCGCCGAATAAAATGTTTTTATGTTTTCTAGTTTTGAATTCTGCCCTGTTTTTCCGCCAAATATGAATGGAAATCGCTTGTTTATTTTGTTCCGGCGTTTTTGAATTTTGGGCCAAAACTTGGGTTGGGTTCGCGGCTGGAAAACGCGCCCCCCCAGGATCCAGATTAGCGCCGTTTCGCGCCGCGGCGGCCCAAAATAGCGCCGTTTTGGGCCCTGGGGAGGCACAACGACTGGAGATGCCCTAAAGGCGCTGAATGTAGCGTTTGGTGAATGTAGCGCTGGCTGAGACCATACGCTCCGAGCTTGAGGGTTTGGAGCGTGGGTGGTCTTGGGTGGTCAGGGAGCGCTCTCCGACTGAGTTTTCGGTGGCGTTCCCCACTGCTGAGCTCCTCGCCCACATGTCTTGGAGCGCTACCATCACCCTTCCGCTGCACAACATCCGCGTCTCCATCAGGCCCTCAGACATCGACCCGGACGCGCCGCCACCCCTTGCTGAGGTGTGGGTCCGGATCCACGGGATCCCCTCTGAGCTGCGGAAGGAGGTGGCTTTCGTGGCGCTGATCTCCCAGGCCGTTGGCCGCTTTGAGGAGGTGGACATGAGCTCCCTGCCAGGGGATGGCCCCGTTCGGGTCCGGGTCAAGGCTCCGGATCCCGCCAAGCTCAACATCCCCCTGCCCACCTTCTACTTCGACGGGGTGGGCAGGACCCTGGTGGTTGAGCTGGAGTCTGAGGTGGACCGGCCGAGGTCTACTTCCCCACGTGCCAGACGTTCGCCGTCCCCTCACCACAGCCCTTCCGACGACGAGGAGGGGGACACTTCGGAGGACGACCCGTCTGACGGTGACGTTCCCCGTGCCACGGACGCCCTTCCACCTCCTGCGACCTCTGCTCCGACTTCTGCAGCTGCGCCTTCATCAGAGGTGGCTTCTCTAGCAGGCTCCCAGGTTCAGGCATCTTCGCTTGGACAGTGTCCTCCATCGTCGGCCACTCTCTCCAGGAGTGCGCCGGCGAAGCTGGGGAGGACCGACGACGCTCGCACCTTCCTCCCCGCCCCACCACCGTCCTTTGGGTTCCCGCTCTCACAGTACGGTTCCAACCTCTGTGAGGGGCCGGGATCCATGGACCTCTCCGGCCTCGTCTCGACGGCCCTGGGGCTTCAGTCCTCTCCTCAGGCGGAGGTGGAGGACTCTGAGGACTCGACGAGTGTGGGGTTGGAGGTCGTGGCCCCCGACTCCCCGTGCTCCCCAGGCGTGGTCTGCTACACCCGCTCTCCAGGCACCCCGGTAGCACCAGTCCTGGAGCCAGTCACGGTCTTCCCCGACACCCTGTGGCTGGCACCAGGGGGCGCCCTAGGCGCCACCGGTCTTCCCCTCCTGCCCCTGGCACTCGCCGCCACAGCGCGCGCTTGGCGAGGGCTAGGACTGGAGGCGAGGCGGTGGAGCCTACTATCACGATGGTGGCGACACGCCGTCGTGAGGCGCTCGACAGTGGGACTGGTACGTCTCGACCTACACCCAACCCTACTCCCCCCCCCCTCTCCTCCTTCTGGTTCCCGTTTTTCGGTTCTCGATTCTGTTCCGCTGTCTCATCTAGCTCAGGTTGTGGGGACTGTGACATTATTTTCCGTGGAGAGCGAGGGCCTCGCCTTGAGCAGATTGCGGCCATCAAGGCTAAGGAGGTCTATGAGGGGGCCCTAGCGGCAGCTCGTGCTCAGGCGGAGCATGAGCGGCAGGGGCCCCCGGCTCCCGCTGGACCTGTGCAGGAGGCACAAGGGTCCGGCAGTGGAGCCCCTCCTAGGCCTGAGGATGCCACAGTTGCTGTGCCTACTTCCCAGCCTGGGAAGAGGCGCGGGAGGCCCCCTAAGGCACGTCCCGGCCCTCGACCTCTGGTAGGGCCCAATCGGTCCCCCCTAAGGGGACCAACCCTGACATTGTTTCTCAATGAGTGTCCTCACATTCATTTGGAACATGAGGGGGTTTGGGCAGGAGGGCCGCCGCCGCCAGTTGATCAACTATCTTAGAGACGAAGATGTGGACATTGTGGGATTGCAAGAGACGATTCGTCAGGACTTCTCGATCTCGGAGCTGGAAAGCCTTAGTCGCCACAAGTTCTCGTGGCATTGGCTCCCGGCAACGGGCACTCAGGGGGCATCCTCCTTGGTGCCAAGGAGGATACCTTTGAGATAGAAGATATGGATCGCGGGGAGTTCTTTGTGAGCATGTTGCTCACCCATAGACGATCGAACCTTCGTTGGGAGGTGATTATTGTCTATGGCCCCGCGGATCACAGGAGGTCCACTGAGTTCTTAGCTGAGCTCAGGTCAAAGGTGGAGCGATGCCACACACCTGTAGTGGTGGCAGGTGATTTTAATCTCATTCGCTCCCCTGATGACAAGAGCTCAGATAATGTGGACCTCCCTAGGATGCGCATGTTCAACGACTGGATTGCTGACCTGGCTCTACGAGAGATCACACGAGTTGGGGCGCGTTATACGTGGTCCAACAACCAGGCTGTCCCGATCCGGAGTGTGCTTGATCGGGTTTTAGTGTCGGTGGAATGGGAAGTTGCTTTTCCTTTGTGCTCGCTTCGTGCGATTACTAGGATTGGCTCAGATCATTCCCCCCTCCTCCTTTCTTCCGGAGGAGGGGCCACGCCGAGGTCGAACCGCTTCCACTTTGAGGAGTTCTGGCTTAGTCAGCCGGGCTTTGTGGAAGCGGTTCGCCAGAAGTGGGACTTGGCGGTCGCGACCCCCCCCCGCGCCTATAATGCGGTTGACATTTGGCACCATTGTGCTAAAGTCGTGCGCCAATTTATGCGTGGGTGGGGCGCGAACTTAGGCGCCGAGGTGCGAAAGAATAAGGCGGACATCCTCGGCCAGATTCAGACGCTCGATGTGGTGGCTGACTCGACAGGCTTGTCCGCTGATGGATGGTTGCAGCGGTATGCTTTGGAGAACTCCTTGATGGAGATCTACAAAGGCGAGGAGATATTCTGGCGAAGCGTAGTCGTCAGAATTGGATTCTTCGTGGAGATGCTAATACAGCATACTTCCATGCCATTGCCAATGGCCGCCGTCGCAGGTGCTCTATTCCGTGTTTGTGGGCGGATGGCCTCCTTTTAGAGGAGGCCCAGGACCTATCCGCCCACATATACTCCTTCTATAAGGAGTTATTTACGGAGGGGCCCCGCACGGGGTAGCTTTGGCAGCACACTTCTGGCCCTTAGGGGCGTTAGTCTCGGATGACGAGAATAGGGAGCTTACTATCCCTTTCAGCCCTGAGGAGGTGCGCAGAGCTATAATGGGGATGAAGGCCAACTCGGCCCGGGTCCGGATGGCCTTCCTGTCTCCTTCTTCCAGAAATTCTGGGAGGTTATTGAGGTGGTGATTATGCCGATGTTCCAGGAGTTCTATACTGGGACACTGGTTATGTCTCGCCTCAACTTTGGCGTGATTACCTTGATCCCTAAAGTCGTAGGGGCCACAGATATACGCCAGTTTAGGCCGATCACGGTGATCAATGTCATCCAGAGACTGATTGCTAAAGTGTGTGCAACACGCTTGGCGCCAGTTGTGGAGCGCCTCGCTCACCCACATCAGTTCGCCTTTCTCAAGGGACGATTTATCCATGACGGGATTCTGGCTCTTCATGAGGTTGTTCATGAGGTCAAGGCTAGACATCTTAAGGGTGTCTTCCTTAAGCTAGATTTCCAGAAGGCATATGATCGTTTGGACTGGGCTTTTCTCCGCCAGGTCCTCGAGCGTCGTGGGTTTGATGAGCGCTTCATATGCTGGGTTATGCAGATCGTCATGTCTGGGAACACAGCCATAAACATTAATGGGGACATTGGTCCTTACTTTAGGTCTTCGTGTGGGGTGAGGCAAGGGGACCCAATCTCCCCCTTCTCTTCGACCTTGCCGGCGACGCCTTGGCGGCTATCTTGGACAAAGCCAAGACGGCCGGCCACATCTCTGGTGTGGTTGGGCACCTTATTCCTGGAGGTGGGATCACCACCTCCAGTATGCGGATGATACCATGATCATGGTGGAGGGGTCGGAACTTGACATTGTTAATCTCAAGTTCCTTCTCCTCTGCTTTGAGGCCATGTCTGGCCTCAAGATTAACTTCGACAAGAGCGAAGTCATGATCATGGGGTACCCCCTGATGAGCAACAGCGGATAGCGGACAAACTAAATTGCAAGTTATCTGCCTTCCCTGTTACTTATCTTGGGATGCCCCTTAGTGACTCTAGGATCCTTATTAAGGACCTAGAGCCGGTTACCCAGCGTGTCAAAGCTAAGGCGGAGCCTTGGCAAGGGCGGTTCACATCTAAGGCGAGCAAAACAGTCCTGATTGACGCCTGTCTCTCTAGTCTACCGATGTACCTGATGGGAGTTTATATACTCCCAGAAGGCACGCACGTTACCTTTGACAGGGAACTCTCACGCTTCTTCTGGCAGGCGGCCAATGGGCGTCAGAAGTACCACATGGTCAAATGGGCGGATGTGTGCGCCCCCAAAGACATGGGGGGCATAGGTATCTTATCATCTCGTAAGATGAACGTGGCGCTCATGCTACGATGGGTATGGCGGATACTTAGAGAGGAGGGGGGGTTATGGCTGCAACTTATCAAAGCGAAGTACCTGCAGGGCCGCCCCCTCTTTCTTGTGACCGTCAGGATGGATCCCAATTTTGGCGATCCATCCAATCCATCAAGCATGAGATTAGGAAGGGTGTTCGCTTCTCCATTGGTAATGGAGAGGGCACCCTCTTTTGGCTGGACCCATGGCTTGGCGGGAGCCCGCTACAGCATAGGTTCCCCTCTCTGTTTGCTATTTGCGCTGACCTGATGCAGCTGGTGGGCGAGGCGATACTCAATGGGAATTGGAACATCTCGTTCCGACGAACATTTTGTATTGCCGAGGCTACAGCCTGGGCGGAGTTACGAAGTTTACTTCCGGAGGCGCTGCCGGGTGGCCGAGACCTCGTGTCATGGCACTTGGCGCCCTCTGGGACGTTCTCTGTAAAGTCGGCTTATCGGAGTTTTAGTAACCCAGTTAGAGCTTGGGCCTCTCCACTCTGGAAGGCTCCCCTACCGTTAAAAATCAAAATCTTCCTGTGGCAGCTTCTTAGGGACCGCCTCCCTTCAGGGGTGGAGGTACGCAAGCGACAGGGGCCGGGTGATGGGCTTTGTCCCATGTGTGGGATCCCCGAGACGGGAACCCACATCCTCTTCACCTGCCCCGCTGCCAGGTTTCTATGAAATTTCGTCCACGAGGCGCTTGGGCCTGCCTGGCAGGCCTCGGACCTCGGCGAGTTCTTAGAGATTCAGGCGAACCGTACCGGGGGGAGGCGACGCCTCTTCTGGTTGGTTTTTGCCGCGTTGACGTGGACCCTGTGGACAATTCGCAATAAGATGGTGATGGAGCGGATCTTTCTCCGACGTGCTTCTGACTCGATGTTTACCTTTCTGGCTTTCTTGCAGCAGTGGCACCCGTTGTCTAGGCAGCGGGACAGGGGGCAGCTGGATGACATGCTCGATAGACTTGTGGAGACCGCTCGGCGCATCTCCTCCTCTTCTTCCAGCTAGCGCCGGAGGGGCTTAGTTTTTGTTCTCGCTCTCTTTCTCTTCCTCCCCCTGATGTAGCTCTCTCACACCCCCCTCCCTCCCTCCCACCTCTTGCTGCTTTTCCTTGGTCTTACTTGTGCTGCTGCCCCAGCATGCGGGTTCTTTTCCCGCCCTTCCTTATGTTTGTAACTGTGTTTGGACTTACTTGGCATGTTGCTTTATTTATAAAGCGAGGCGAAAAGCCTGTTTCGAGAGGTGAATGTAGCCAGCCCCTACGCCAATCTTGATTTCATGCGGCCGTTCTTCGAACTAGCCAACAACTCGACAGAGCCGGCGAACGCCGTGGTCGTGGTCTTCCTTGAGGCGGACAAGGAGAAACCCCCCTCGTGGATACTCATCAGTTCCTTAGGGGAAGTCTTCTTCGTGTTATCAACGATCGTGGCCATATTTCTCTTCTCCAAGGCATGTAGCTATAATCTTCCAGGTATTTCTGCCTGCGTTTTACCCTGTTTGCTAACAGGTTTACTTCAATTATTTTCTGCTTTTAGTAAGGGTTTCATTTATGTTTACACTACTCATCGGTGATGTATCGGAGGTTTCACCATTGGGCTGAGGGTCCACGCTTTACACTGACAAAATTTAATTTGCTGTCAAAATGTAGTGCATATTACTTTTAGTAAAAAATCTAGCTCTGTAAAATTTGATCAAGTTTGTAGATGAAAATATCAGCATTTACAACTTTAAATTAACATGGTAAAAACTGTGGTGAAATATTAATGTACTTTTACACGAGTTTTATGGTATATACAGATATACTCCTCCATCCTAACATAAGGAGTAGTTGGAACTGCAGCTTTACACTAGTATCCTCTATATTTTTGAACTACGTTTTTGCTTCTATTGCAATTTTGCAGTCTCCTCCATCCTAACATAAGTTTCTACTGCAAATTTTAGTCCTGTAATTTATACTAGTTTCTCCTACATCTATAATCTCTATAATCCTAGGGCTTTTCTATACTATTATTAAAAGAGCAAACTTGTGTTGTGCTGTGTTGATACATAAAATCTCACGCGTTCAATCCGATCTACGGCTCAAATTGCAACTCAACACAAATCATCAATTCCCGAAACGGTATTTGCCCCTTTTTGCGTTTTGCACCTTAGCCCCGGCGGCCCTGCATCCGGCAGCCGTCTCCATCCCCGCCGCCGGATATCAATGCTCCGGCACTCCCGCTGCTCCGGCTCCGGCTCCGGCCCCAACCTCCACCCCTACCCACCTCTGTCGCATCTCCCTCTCCGCCACCTCCGACCATGCCGCCACTTTCTCATCAAACAACCGCACCCTGTGTCCGTGCCTCCGCCACTTCTGCCATCGCCCCACGTCCATCTCATCCAAACCTCCAAATTGAACCCACCTCTGCCGCCGATGCCATCGTCCTCGGCCGTCGCCCTCCGCAGCCCGCGTGGCCCCGCACCGCACTCCTCCCCACGTCTTCTTTGCCGGCGCCGGATCCTCAATCCCCGCACCGCGCTCGGATCCTTAATCCCCGCCGCCGCTAAGAACTGCCCTGGCCGCACCCGGAGCAAGCAGCAGCGGCGCCGCTGCCCAGTACGTGGTTTCCGCCTCCCGATCCTTAATCTCTCCACACCGTGCTCGGATTCTTAATACCCGCCGCTGTTAGGCCTGGCGTTCACGCCAATCCACACCCTGCCGCTGGCGTGCTCCAGGCAGCTTCCCTAGTATATTAATTCATGTTCCGATGGTATGCATCCTCTCGATTCCCCACACACACGTGTTCTCTAATTTATTTGTACTTATTATTCACGAAATTTTCTTCAGGGAGGACACACAGAGCAATCTGAAATTCTTACTGTCTTGGATTTAAAACAAGAAACGAGATACAACTAAAAGAGTTTTAAGAGCAAGATTGTAATTTCTATTGTTTTTAATCCTAGCCCAAACTTGTGTAAATCGATTTTTTTTTCTCAAAGTACTGAAATCTTATTGAATCCTCACGTAGCTCCTAGCCGAGAACACGAAACAACATTGGATTCTATACATCATTACACAAGAGACATTAAAACTAATTGTGCTGCAAGTATATTCGCCATTTCTTGTGAGGAATGTGTAACATAATAGTTTTGTATTCCAATCCCAACGACAGTAAGATCATGCTACTTTGCCCAACAGATATTTTTTTGGTCTATACTTAACAATTCCGTTTAAATAATGCCGAACCTGCATCCTTCTAGAGTCTATATTTGTAACTTCTTATCCAGTTATCCCATGTAAATTTAGGTTGTGGATGACAGTAAAGTAATTATTAATTAATAGGACTACATAACTTTACATTTCTGTATTTCAGCAAAGGAACAAGAGGCCGTGTATGCGCAAGATATGTGACCTATAATATTACAGCAGAATATGACTTTGATTCTTCTTTGCGTGCTGATGCAGTTGGAATACACATGCATTGAACTATTTTATTTTCAACTACTGGATGATTGGTCTTGTATTGATCTCAACTTCTCAACTACAGGTTCAATATTGTGAACGAGGAAAATGTATGGTTGGCATATTCTCGATGTAACAAAAATACTTTTGACAGTTATTCTATTGTAGTATGCTGGGTCAAAACATAGGTCATTGGTGCCGAGGTGAGCTATGCCATTCTGGATAATTCATCTGAGTGAAAGGTATTGCAAACTTAAATGCTAACAAAAATAACAAGCTTTATTTATGTGTATTGAAAATTAGAGCAAACTACAATTTTTGAAGCTGAAATCTACAAATGATGGAGCAGACTTTAGTCTTCTAAACTGCAATATTTTTACAAGTTCTTCGTTTTTGTTTGTTTATGGTTGGCTGACTGTGAAGTACTCTACCAGTATAGATTCCAACAGGAAAGCCAAACAAAATATGAGTAATTCTAATGAAGGGTGGAGCAGAAAAGTGTACTCAACCTTATATCATGGATACTGTATAGACCGGCATTAAATGATGCTAATTTTTGGTTTATTATTCCAGCAGTGACATTTTAAAAATACAACCTGAGTTTCGTATTTTATTCTCCTCGCCAGATGAAATTGTGCAGTTTTCAGTTTAACGAAATGAAGTGGATAATCAAATGAGAATTATTTAATTAATTTGGAAAAAAAATTGCATTTTAGGATTTAGCTCGGGTTTGTTGGGTAGTACTATGTTGAGGTTAAAATTGTTATTTTCAAGGTCATGGTGCATTTTAAGAAGTGAGAGGGGAAGGTATATGAAGGGTAAGCAACTCTGACAGAAAAATAATGTCATGTAGCAACTCTGAATTTATGTACATGAGCTGATATGCAAAGTTGTCATACTGAACCATTGGTTTGCTTTATTACAAGTACAGGCAAGTCATAGTTTTGAAAAAGATCGTTAGTAATTTTGCTCTTCTTTTTGTTCTGAGAGTAGTACACCTTATCTCTTTCAGGATTGATTGCCAGCCACTGCAGATAGCAGGCTTGGCCCATGAGACTTATTGTCTTATTGTACTTGCTCACTTCACTAGGATGTTTTACCCCTTTTTGGTATCAGGTCTTGTCAGAGTTTCATAACTAACTTATCCCACACAAATCGTTTACCTATAATGATTCATTACCCTTATGAAAAATCAATTACACTAGAGCGCTTCCGGGGGCGAATTCACTTTGGATTTGATATATGTAGTTCTACGGTCGCTCCATGAATAGCGCATAGCAGAGCCACACCTAATACTCCTGCAGTTCCATAATATGAAATGAATTCAACGTCCAATTATGAAATCCTTGGATGAAAAGGATGAATCGAATTAGCTGATACACCCAAACTCGGCGCAAAGAACAAACCATATTGTCCCCGTGGATACACAAGGAATACAAAACAAAAAATGTAATTGGACCAGAGAATGAGACCCTCTTCTAGTAGAAATGAGAGAAAACGGATGCGCTGCAAGGACTTTTGACTAAAAAAAGAAGAGCAAGTTCAACTTGCACGGAGCTCTCCTCGCACAAAATGAAATTTCTTACTCTATTCGTAAAGCGAATCACCGAAGTTTCAGAAGGGAAGCCAATCATCGTCTTTATATATATTTTGTATCGGTACTGATTGTATGGTACACATAAAACTAGCTACCCACGTAAACATGCGACGATGATGCTGATGAGGCGCATCTTGAGGACCCTTGTGCTAGAGAAGCTCATGAGCACGCGTGGCGCGGACTCTATGTAGTGCTCGCGGCAAGTGTCCTCGAGGTCGACTCGTGTGAGCCATGGCGCGGGTGATATGAGCGAGAGCTTGACTGGGTATCCCTGGACCCTGGTAGCGGAAGGAGCGCGGGCTTGGCATGTCGAGCTCGATGCCGACATCGTGGATGTCCTGAGTTCATCTTTGTCGAGATAGGTCCTGAGCACCAAGGCGGTGATAGTGGGGCAGTGGAGGCGGAGGGGCAGCCCTAAGCAGTCCGACATGTGCCTGAAGCAAAAAAAATCTGCGAGCGAAGCGCGACAAATAAACCAGGTACCCACGCACACATTCACGTCTCTTTTGTCTTTCTGCCAAAATTTATACTGGAGTAGTTAAATTGGAGCACCCACTACTACGAGCGGGGAGCTCAAGTGATCCCTCTGTTTAATATAAATCGATAATCATATATATGACTTTCATAACATTCTGAAAAAAAAACGGATGTATCTAATGGTGTATCCAACAAATATTCAAAAAATGAATTCCAAATACTTCGTATTTTGAGCTACACGAAAAATGACAAAAGTGTGGATACGAATATGCATATTTTCAAATATTTAAATTTTATCAGATTTTGTGTAGCCCATAATATTAAGTATTTTATCTTAATATTTTGGACAGTTGTGGGATACACTATTGGCTACATCTAGATTTGTTTTCAGAAATTTTAAAACTCTTATATTAATGTATTTCAATTTTTTTTAATGAAGGGAGCACTGAAACTCGGGAGCCAAAAACACTTTCCGCACCCACTACCTATTTTTTGCTGCGATTTTGTAAAGCCAGACGTCACCACCGGGAATTAGATTTACTAGGTAAATTTGCGCGGCGATGCCGCGCGTGTGTGGGTAAAATTCAAAGTTGGAAATGCGGGCATTTAA
This sequence comes from Poa pratensis, assembly GCA_947311845.1. Taxonomy (NCBI): domain Eukaryota; kingdom Viridiplantae; phylum Streptophyta; class Magnoliopsida; order Poales; family Poaceae; genus Poa; species Poa pratensis. The sequence continues at coordinate 32,933,520 of CAMZMU010000091.1, read as the reverse complement.
ATTTGTTGAATTCTTGGAAATTAATGATGTTGAAAGAGAGTTTACGTGTAAAAGGTTGTTTAGATTTTTGAAAATTGTTCAATATGGGAAGTTATGTACATTCGAGTTATTTTTTACGTGTGTGAAATGTGTAGGTTCGTAAGGCATATATAATTTTGAAATATATAAATTTGTACGTCGCGGATATGTGGTATGATTTTGGAGGCATCTGGATGCTTGATTTTTTTTTTTTTTGAAACTTGGTCAGCCGAACGCGGCAAACAGCTCGCGTGTTTTTGAATTTGAATTTGAAAATGACGGTGTTCTAAAGTTGTCTAAGTTTGGAAGTCATTGAAATTTAAAAATGATTTCATTTTAAAAAATGGTCGGGCTTTGGAGGTTGCTCACATCTGGAAATTATTGCAACTCAATTTCAAATGTTTTTTTTTTACGTGAAAATATTCTGGAATAGTTAGTATTTTTTTTGAGTGTTTTCACACGTTTTAGAGCACCGTTAAATGTTTAGCAAGTTGGAATGTTTGTATATGTTTGTATTTTGTCGAAATATTTGTTTGAGTTTCAAAATTGAGGATGTACAGTACATGAGCATTTTTTAAAGCCAATTTGTAATTAGAGGAAATTCACTTGGATTTTGTGATAACATTTTTCAAATTAGAGTAGTGAAATGCCATAATTATTTATTTGAACTCTATAATTAGGAGGAATGCAATATGTGAGATATATATTTTAGGGTATCTCTTTTTTTTAGCAAATTGAATTTTTCAAATGTGTTGCATGTATTTTTTTTTTGTAAGGACTTTGATATAGTTTTAAAAATTAAAATATTCGAATTTTGAATTTGGTCATATGTCATGAGTTTCCAATGGTTTTTGTGTGTTAATGAAATTGGTTAAATAGGATGGCCCTACATGGTGGAATTTGGACAGTCCATGCATTATTGTAGTTAGTAGATTGTTTGGAAATTAGTTTCAAAATTTGTATTTTTTTTGTTGGAGGAAGAATTATTTTTGGAAAATATTTTAATATTTTTTATGATATTTATGATTTCTTTTGTATTTGTTTGGAGGATTGTTGTAAATAACAATTTAAAAGTTTTTCTAATTCGTGATATTGGTGGAATTTACTTTGAAACCTTTTTTGGAACGTAATAGAAAAAAAAATCCTTTGGAGGAAGAAGATTATTGTAGATAACTGCAGGTAAAAAGTTTTTTATTTCGTTATATTGGTGGAATCTACTTTGAATTTAATGTTTTTTTAATTTTGTGATATTGGTGGAATTACTTTGGAACTTTTCTGGAACTTGTTGGATTTTTTTTTTTTTGGTGATATACGATTTGCATTATAGTAATCTAGAGATTAAGAGAAAAAAATTTGGTTGGGGAAAGAACTATTCGGGAAATTGTATTTTCCTGCCAATTTTAACGTTTTGTTTGTAGTATTTTTTAAATTGTAGTTCGAAAGATATAGATTTTAAAAAATTTAGGATCTTCTGTAATTGCAAAAAAATGTTGACAGTGGGCCCCACATGCAGGTTGTTTATTAATTGGAAATATTTTTTATGGAAATTTCGGAAAATCTGGAAGGGGACCCGTGCTGATGTCATAAAATGACGTCAGCAATGGCGCTGGCGGCCATGTCGCGCATAGAGGAGTCGAAGGAGGGCGAGCGGGGCATCGCACGTACGCGCGTTTAACGCGCCGGCGTACGGCGACCCGGTTGGTGGCGGAGCTGCAGCGAAATGGTCGCCAGAATCGTCAGGTTCGACGGCGGCAACCAACGGCCGGAGGCGACGAAGAAGGACACAGCGACGGCGATTCCGGCCATCCCGGCAGACGTTTCTCGGGGAGAAGGTGCAGGGCACGACGGCGAAGCTCTCCGTGCTGTCCGATTCGAGCGGTGAGGGGCGGAACGGCAGCGTCGCGTGTCGGCGGCCAGAGGCGACCTCCGCGCCGCGCGGGAGAGAGAGAGGATGAGGTGGGATTTGCTGACGCTTTTACAAAAAAGTCCTTGCGCTTTTCTGAAATTATAAATAGGTCCTTCAATGCGTTGAATTCTGGATTGCGGTTCAATTTCTCGCTTTGCGAGTTTGTTTCTGCAAAATGGTCTGGGGCGATGTGGAGCAGTCGCGAGAATCGTTGGATGCGCGGCGGACGGCCTGGATCGCACCGCGGCACTGTTACACTGTAGCGGGGCACAGTAAAACAGTGACGCGGAGCGCTGCGGAGGCTCAAAATCGTGCGAACTTAATATAGTTAGGTATTTTGCATTCGTCTTCTATGTTAATTACCGATCTCTTCGTCTCTTTGGGTACCACTCACGCACCACTGATGCAGCATATCTCCATTATATATAAAAAAAACTGCAACAGATCGTAGATCTCCATGCACACTTGGGCTGTAAACTCTTTGCCGGTACGTAACGTGCACTGCAGAAAAACCGTGTGTACCTTCCCATAGTTATCTTGGGAAGGAAGAGGATGAAGGGGAAGGTCCAAAGGCACCTAATTAAGGCCAAGCATTGAGATAGGGCCTTACTGTCCTAGTGATAGCAATGGAGGTAGATGTGCAATGATGTATGGAAAGCAACATGGCATACCCTAGAAAGGGGATCATGGGGTCGACCTCTCCTAGCTAAAGTCGGCATCAAGGTGTTGTTGTGGAGCACGTACTGTTAGAGTATGACCGCAGGGCTGTATTGGATCCTGTACCGGCCGATGCTCATCTTGGCGTTCACGTCAAGTCCTCCTTGCGATCTCCTATAGCTGGCAAGTTATCTCATGTATATGGTAGCTGATTCTCTAGTTGTAATCAAAACAAACTCTGTACATGTACTATATATATACGTGATATGAGACGGACGAGGCAAGCGATCAGCAGCCCGTTCTTTACAACTTGCATGGTATCAGAGCGATTCGTTCCTCCATATTTTCTTCTCCTCTAAACCTAGATCGATCCCCTCTCCTCTTCTAAGCCATGACTCCTGATGAACTCAAGGAGCTCGAAGCTGAGCTCCAAAAGCGTGACGAACAACTCAAGGCGCGCGAAGCCGAGTTCGCCCGCCAAGTTGAAGCCAAGGGCAAAGCACATGCGGATGCTCCTCCTGCCATCTCCTCCGCCAACTACGTCGCCTCCATCAAGACGCATGTGCCCATCACTCTGGACCTCCAGGATTCTAACTACGCGAAGTGGCGCGAGCTGTTCCTCGTGGCTCTCGGTCGCTACGGCCTCACCGCCCACGTCCTCGCCGACAACGACGCCACTCCCTCCGACACCTCGCCTACCTCCGAGTGGGCGCGCGACGACTACACCGTGCTCTCATGGATCTACGGGTCCATCTCCCTCGAGCTCTTCGGCATCATCATGGCGCCCGGCTCCACCGCGCGGCAAGTCTGGAACGCCATCGACAACCTCTTCCGCGACAACAAGAAAAGCCGTGCAATCGCCCTCGACGCCGAGTTTCGCAACACTCCGCAGGGCGACATGACCATCTCCGAGTACTGCGCCAAGCTGAAGAATCTCTCCGATGCCCTCGCCGACGTCGGGCAGACCGTCTCAGACGAGACCCTCGTCCTCACCATGCTGCGCGGTCTCAGCGAGCAGTATGCCCACCTGCGCTCTTTCCTCCCGTTTCAGGTGCCATTCCCGTCTTTCTTGCAGACAAGATCTGCGCTCATCCTAGAGGAGGCTCAACGGAAGACGGATGCCAAGAACGCCGCCGCCACTGCTCTTTGGGCGAGCGGCAACAGCGTCATTCACAGTGCCGGTGGCGAGCGCACACCTTCGGCCGGGAGTGGTCGTGGCAACTCCCTCTACATCAACGGCAACAACCAGGGGCACCGCGGCAGCGGCGGCGGTGGCCGCGGGCGTGGACGCGGCGGTCGCGGCCGGGGACGCAGCGACCCATGGATGTTTAATCCATGGACGGGCATGCCCACACGTGCATCAGGCTCCCAGCAGCTCTCGCATCAAGCACTCCAACAGCAACCTTGGCAGCAGCGTACATGGCATGCTCCAGCACCTGGACTTCTTGGCCCTCGGCCTGGCGGCAACCTTCCCCAAGCTTATGCCGCCTACGCACCAGCTTCTGGCTCCACCAACCTGCACCAGAACCAGGCGTCTCCAAGCTTCCACGCCCAGCAGCAGCAACATCAACTCGACCCCGCGCTTGTCGCCGCCCTCAACAACATGCATATCCCCAACCAAGAATGGTACATGGATTCCGGCGCTTCGTCCCATATGGCATCCGACCCTGGTAACTTACACTCCATCTCACCCTCCTCCTCTCATACCGTCACCGTCGGCAACGGCGCCTCTATTCCCATTACTCATGTTGGTTCCCAAACACTTTCATCTCTTTCTAAACCCCTCTATCTTCGCAACATTCTCGTCGTTCCTAATATCATCAAAAATCTTATTTCTGTTCGACAATTTACGACCGATAATAATTGTGCCATTGAATTTGACCCTTTTGGTTTTTCCGTGAAGGCTCTTCCCACCCAGACCGTGATTCTTCGATGCAATAGCTCCGGGCCACTCTACCCTCTCCACCATCTCGCATCTGCCGAAGCTCACACAGCCGTCGTCTCCTCCTCGCTTTGGCACCGTCGCCTTGGACACCCTGGCCACCACACCATGTCACGTCTTCAAAGCTCCAAGCATATTTCGTACAATAAAGAAGGGTCACCCATTTGTCATGCATGTCAATTAGGAAAACACATCCGGCTACCATTTTATGCTTCCCAAACTTTTACTACTCGCCCGTTTGAATTAATCCATTGTGATTTATGGACATCTCCTATTCCTAGTACTTCTGGTTTTCGTTATTATCTCATTATTGTCGATGATTTTACACACTACTTCTGGAGCTTTCCCCTACGTCAAAAGTCTGAAGTGTATGCCACACTTACTGCCTTTCACGCATATGCTAATACCCAATTTCAGCTACCTATAGTTTCCTTACAATGTGATAATGGACGCGAGTTTGACAATTCCCTTCTTAATACATTCTGCACTAAACATGGAATTTTATTTCGTTTCTCTTGTCCTTACACCTCTCAGCAAAACGGAACCGCCGAAAGAGCCATTCGCACTACAAATGACGTCCTCCGCACACTTCTTTTTCAAGCCTCCATGCCTCCTTCCCTTTGGGCGGAAGCTCTTCACACGGCCACTTATCTCATCAATATTCGTCCTACGGCGGCTCGCAGTTTTTCTACCCCTTACGTCGTCTTGTTCGGCGCCAATCCACCATATCATGACCTTCGCGTCTTTGGTTGTCTGTGTTATCCCAACACCTCCTCTACCTCCCCAAATAAACTCAGCCCACGATCCACTCGATGTGTTTTTCTCGGCTATCCGACCCGCCATCGTGGGTATCGATGTCTCGACCTGAACACTCGCCGCATAATTATATCTCGGCATGTCGTGTTTGATGAAACCAGCTTCCCGTATGCCTCTCCATCCCCACCTTCTACTGAACAGCCACCTGAAATTTTTGATCCAGTGCCAGTTCCTCTCTACGTGCCTAGTACAACTTCTACAAAACCAATCACGCCTGCACCCACTACCGAACCAATAACCCCACGTCCTATGCATGCACCCAACATGCATGCACCCATCGATATTCCCACAGGTACATTCCCAACTCCCGATGGCCCTCACTCAGCTGGCTCCTCGCCTTCCCCTCAGTCCGCTCCAGCCAGCCCTCTTACACGCACGCGCTCGGCCACGTCCTTTCCTAGCGCAGCTCCTGCCGATGCTCCTCCTCTACACCGTACCCGTTCTGTCACCGGCCGACTACCACCGCCCATAGATCGACTCAACTTGTCTGCGACTATCGCCTCTCCTATCCCACACAACTACCTAACTGCTCTTCGTGATCCTTCTTGGCGACACGCAATGCAGGAAGAATACGACGCCCTCAAACTCAACAACACATGGACATTAGTTCCTCCTCCTCCGGGTGCAAATATTGTTACTGGTAAATGGATCTTTCGCCACAAATTCCATCCCGACGGATCACTCTCTCGCCACAAAGCACGCTGGGTTGTCCGTGGATTTTCCCAGCAGCCAGGAGTCGACTTTGATGAGACATTCAGTCCTGTCGTCAAACCCGCTACTATCCGTATCGTTCTCTCTCTCGCCACATCCCAATCTTGGCCTATCCATCAACTCGATGTAAAAAATGCCTTTCTTCACGGGAACCTCGACGAGGTTGTTTATAGTCAACAGCCATCGGGTTTCGTTGATTCCCAACACCCTACTCATGTTTGCCGCCTTCTCAAATCTCTCTATGGTCTAAAACAGGCTCCCCGTGCTTGGTTTCAACGGTTTGCCGCCTTCGCTCGGACTATCGGCTTCATCGAGTCCAAGTCCGATGCCTCGCTCTTCATTTTCCATCGACACAATGAGCTTGCATACCTTCTCCTGTATGTCGACGACATTATTCTTACTGCTTCCACTCCCACTCTTCTTCGTTCCATTATCCGATCCCTTAGTGCTGAATTTGCCATGAAAGACCTCGGTACCATTCATCATTTTCTCGGCATCTCTGTCACTCGCACATCATCTGGCCTGCATCTTTCACAGCGTCAGTACATCCTAGACGTTTTATCTCGCGCCGGTATGAGCGATTGTCATCCTGTTCAAACTCCCGTCGATACTAAAGCAAAATTGTCCTCCTCTGTTGGTCCCTCGGTGGCCGATCCTTCACTCTACCGCAGTCTCGCCGGCGCCCTTCAGTATGCTACCTTAACTCGCCCTGAGATAGCCTATGCTGTCCAACAAGTTTGCCTTCATATGCACGATCCAAAAAACCTCACTTTCATTTCCTTAAACGCATCCTTCGTTATCTCAAGGGAACCCTTGATCATGGTCTTTCTATACACTCATCTTCTTCCCATACCTTGACAGCCTACTCGGATGCTGATTGGGCCGGATGCCCGGATACTAGACGTTCAACGTCGGGGTTCTGCATGTTTCTCGGTGACAATCTCATTTCATGGTCTTCACGTAGGCAGACCACGGTCTCACGTTCTAGCGCGGAGGCTGAGTACCGTGCAGTTGCCACAGCGGTGGCCGAGTCTTGTTGGGTTCGGCAACTTCTTCAGGAGCTTCATCGACCAATTGACAGTGCTACCATAGTTTACTGTGACAATGTTAGCGCGGTGTACCTTTCCGCCAATCCTGTTCAGCACCGAAGGACAAAGCACATTGAGCTCGACATTCACTTTGTTCGTGAGAAGGTCGCCCTGGGTGCAGTACGTGTCCTTCACGTTCCCTCATCCTCACAGTTTGCGGACATTTTCACCAAAGGACTGCCAACAGCATTGTTCCATGAGTTTCGTACCAGTCTTCACGTCGCTGCTCTCCCTGGTTCAGACTGCGGGGGCGTGTTAGAGTATGACCGCAGGGCTGTATTGGATCCTGTACCGGCCGATGCTCATCTTGGCGTTCACGTCAAGTCCTCCTTGCGATCTCCTATAGCTGGCAAGTTATCTCATGTATATGGTAGCTGATTCTCTAGTTGTAATCAAAACAAACTCTGTACATGTACTATATATATACGTGATATGAGACGGACGAGGCAAGCGATCAGCAGCCCGTTCTTTACAACTTGCACGTACAACCATGTGAAACTTCGACACGTGACCGCGGTGCTTACCTTCCAAATCTTCTCCTAACAAAAAGAGGAAAGAGACCAAATGCTAATTAAGGAAGGACTCAATGGTTGCAGGGAATGTAAACATATACTATTGAATGTGAGTACTGGCACAAAAACTTGGAAATTCATTTTCGAAAAAAATTGTGTTATCTATGTAAGGATTATGGAAGGACTAAAGGCGGAACACAGCGGCTTGTAACTGACATCCACTAGCGCCAGGCTGGTGAGAGCCAGCGCGGCGTCGACCACCACCTGGAGATACCCCTCCAGGAGAGTGCAGTTGCACAGCGTCAGATCCGTCAGGCGCCGTAAAGCTAGGCCTCCAGTGGACGGGGGATCGAGGTAGCAGCAGCTGAGCTCCAACACCCGGAGCGTCGTGGCACACGGCAGCGAAGCCAGTGGCGGGAAGTACTGTCTTTCATAGTGATGCTCGCAGGCGATGATGAGCTCTTCCAGCCGGGACGTGACCGGGCCAGTGAGGAGGCCGGCGACCCTTTCATCGTCTTCCGGCGCGGTGTCGGGTTCCCTAATTTTGTAACCGGTGTTGGAGCGGCGGTAGGCGTGTACCACCAGGAAGAGCTTGAGCCTCTTGAGGTCTGTGCTGCCGTCGAATGCGGCGAGTGCGGCCTCGGCCTCGCTGAAGAAGGCGTGAAACCTAGGAGGGTTGTAGTAGCCGTCCTCATAGTCTAGGATGCCCGGATACGGCGATACGGATACGGATACCGATACGGCGATACGCCGATACGCCGATTTTTCAAAAACACGGATACGGGGATACGTTTGTATATATATAATAAAATAAATAATATATATAAATAATTGATTCTTTGTACAAGAATGAGAATTACTAAGAGTCTTCGTGACTTTTTGTGCATGTGTGTCACTTCCGATAATCATTTGGAGGAATACACGAGCAACATTCAACATCTGGACTGCATTTGATCGAGGTGGATAGCAACGTATCAAGTTTGATGGAGGCGTTTTGTACTTCTATAATCTATACTTCCATGCTTCTACTATTTGTTATCATTTTCAATCGAGGTGTTCTATACATCAGACTGGCAGCAGTACGGCATGGGAGCCGACGTAGATCAACAAGCCAGTATAACCGGAGAAGTGGGGATAGGAGGAGAGGAAACTGACCTGCACAGTGCACAGGTGCAGCGGGCGGGCGTCGACGGCGGAGGGGGATACTCGCCGGCTGCATCTTTTCGGAACGGCGGCGCAGCAGTAGAGGTGGCCTGCGATCTGCTGTAGTGTGGTGGCGGCGGCTTTCAGGTCGAGCGCTCGAGAGGTGAGAAGACGAGAGAAAAGGGGTCTGCGTTATTGTATAGATCGTAGGATTAGGGTATTCCCGTATCCCCCTAGCGTATCCTGGGTGTATCCCCAACGTATCCGATTTATTTTTCTTTATTTTTAAATGGAAAATCGCCTGATACGTACGTGATACGTATCCTGATGTATCCGATACGTATCCCGTATCCGATACGTATCCAAGCCGGATACGTGACTTTTCTGCCGTATCCGCGCTTCCTAGCTCATAGTTGGCGGAGTAGGGCCTGGTGTCGAGGTTGAGAACGGTCATGCGGCTCCACAGCGGACGCCAGCGGCGCGAGAGAATGGAGGATGTCGCCGCCTCCCTCGACGTTTTGAAACTGGGTTGTATTTAGCCGTCAGCATATATACCAACCATCCCTCCAAAAAACACAAAACAAAAGACAAAAGTCACCAACCAGCTGTGAGGGGCCATGCTAGGTGGATCCGGCCGCCGGAGGATTAGATAAAAATCAATGTTGATGCAACAGTGACACGTACAAGCAGTAGAGGGGCGGCAGGTGCCATCTGTCGTGATAGCAAATTAGCAATGACAACTAACTTGGAGCATCAACAATGGTATTTCATGGATCACACACCCAACAAGTTTGGAGGCTTTGGCATGTTGTGAGGCACGGGCGCTCGTGGATGATCTGATGATCCCAAAAATTCATGAGGAGTCTGATTGTAAGTTGGTTGTGGAGGATATTGGAAGGAAGACCATGGAACAATATGGTTATGTTATTTAGGAGATCGAAGCTCGGGCAAGCAACTTCACATTGTGCAGCTTTCTCCACGAGAAGAGGCGTTTCAAGCATGAAGCAGGCAACTTAGCTAAGTTTTTGTTGGAAAATTAGCACACCTAATAATGATCGAAATCAATGTACACTTCATCACCACTCAGTACTAATTGTAAGAGTCGTTGCTCGAGCATAGAAGGAAACATATACATCCAACATATATATAGGTACTAGCTTCACCCCCAACCTAGGACAAGTCCGGAGTGCAAAGAGTAGAAAACCCCTCAACTTGAGAGAAAAAACTGGTCCCAAGGCTCAAATCTTATTTCCACTATTATTAAATGTGGGATATAATATTGGAAATGCTCTTTCTGATCTGATCAACCATAGGACGGTGGGCGTTGCATTTTTAGATGAATGTCACTTGATCATGGCAGGTTTTGAGTCGCGTCTGAGAGAAGCGAACGAGGCGGCACACTTAGTTGCGAGTAGTACAGATGATAATAATTTTTGGCTCAATGAATCTCATGTGTTCTTGTATCCACAGCTTGTGAAAGATGTAACCGATATTGCCCGATTCAATAAAGGTTACAAATTTGTTAAAAAAATGTGGGATATAACAATTTCTTCTCTAGAAAGCACTATATATAAGATCTTTTTTTTACAAAAACAAGCACTGTATGATCTCATACTTCAAGATCGTAGATTTTGGATGGTTAAAACAAGATCTGCGACACAAGAATTAGGAATTATAACAATCTCAGAAAAGAAAGATGGTGTAACTGAAAAAAAAGGGACAAGGCAGTGGATCCTCACAACCTTGTGGGGAAACCCGGTGCTTGATATCTAACTCATCGTTCAACTAAACGTGTGTGCAACAATTTCTGTATTGTGTCTTGACCACCTGCTAATTTTGAATTTCTCGAGCATGCAACACTATCGACGAACATTGTAGGAACTTTCGGAGCCCAAGTCCACGTACACTATCGACGAACATTTTTACTCCCGCTGTTGTCCTTTTTGCATCTTGATAAGAGAAAAGGCCGAAGCCACATGGTGTATGAGCATGTAGCGGGGAAACTAATTCGATCATCCAGCACTACCGGCCACACGGTACGGTGTACTATATATCAGCATGTTCTGGAAATAAACTCGATCAATTATATATCCAGAATGTTGTCGAAAATGTTTGCCATTGGCCTACGACCAAAATCGAATATTAATTATTGAAAGGAAACACAGCTTCAATTATTAATTATTGATGAAGGGAAACACAGATCGTGCCGTCCTAAAATAAGATTTACCACGCTCCTTCCTTGGAATCTACCACAGGGTCAGCCAGCTGGTACACTCGAAAGCCGGCGGCTGTCTCCGGCAGGTTCTTCCTCCGGAACGACTCAGCCCTCCATCTCGTCACCTTGTTGCGGAGGTGGTCCGGCCAGAACTGGCTCCCGTCCTCGATGTGCATCTCCTCAAGAACCATGGCGTTCTCCACCAGAAACTTGGCGAGCTGCACCTGGAAGCAGTTGACATCCTTGGCCTTAAACTGCAGCGTTACCTTCCGCAGGGTCCGGTCCAGGCAGCTGAATGTGCAGTTGTTGGTCAAGGCCGCCGGGATCTCTGAGACCTCGCCGAGCTCCACGGCATTGCGATGTGCAGTGGACATGGAAGCTAGCCTCTCGAACCGGTCCGTGGATTCGCCAAAGGGTCCGCCAGCCGGACCCTTTGTCTTCTGCTCGTAGAAGTAGTCATGCTGCATGTCTAACTTGAGACGGAGCTCAGACATTGCCGGACAGGAGCGGAGCAACCCCACCACCGCCTCCGCGGTTTTAGGGTTCTTGTACCTGTAGTTGCCGTCCAGTTCAAGAAACACTAGGTTGGGGAATGTGGGCAGGATGACCCCGTCGGCGACGATGTCCTCGACGTTGATGATGCGTATCTTGACGACCCTTGTGCTGGAGAAGCTCGTGAGAACGCGTGGCGCAGACTCCATGTAGTGCTTGCGGCAAGTGTCGTCGATGTCGACTTGCTCGAGCCCCGGCGCGGGCGATGTGAGCGAGAGCTTGACCGGGTATCCCTGGTAGCCGAAGGAGCGCAGTCTTGGCATGTCGAGCTCGATGCCAACATCGCTGGACGTCTTGAGCTCCTCTTCGTTGACATACGTCCTGAGCACCAAGGCAGTGACCGTGGGGCAGCTGAGGCGGAGGGACAGCCCGAAGCAGTCCGACATGTGCATGAAGCTAGACCTTTTCCTTTTGGCGGAACCCGGTGGCTTGTAACTGACGTCCACCAGCGTCAAGCTGGTGAGAGCCGGCGCGGTGTCGACCACCACCTGGAGATACCCCTCCAGGAGAGTGCAGTTGCACAGCGTCAGATCCGTCAGGCGCCGGAAAGCCAGGCCTCCAGTGGACGGGGGCTCGAGGTAGCAGGAGCTGAGCTCCAGTACGCGGAGCGTCGCGGCGCATGGCACTATGGCAGCGAAGCCAGCGGCGGGAAGTACTGTCTTTCATAGTACCGAATCTCGCAGGCGATGATGAGCTCTTCCAGCCGGGACGCGGCTGGCCCAGTGAGGAGGCCGGCGACCCTTGCGTCGTCTTCCGGTTCGGCGTCGCCGTGAAGCACTTTGTAATCGGGGTCGGGGAGGCGGTAGGCGTCTACCGCGAGGAAGAGCGTGAGCCTCTTGAGGCGCTTACCGCCGCGCGGTCGGAACTCGGAAGGCGGCGAGTGCAGCCTCGGCGTCGCGGTAGAAGGCGTCAAACGTCGGACGCGTACTGTAGTAGCCGCTGGTGCGCTCGGAGTAGGGCCTGGTGTCGAGGTTGATCAGGGTGTCGGCGGCGGCGGCGGCCATGATGCGATCGACTAGACGGATCCACGTGGCTGCAGTACAATAATATAAACGATCTAGGTTTGCGATTTATAGTTAGTTTCCTGTACGTTACAATACAAGGATTATCCTCGTTGGGTTCTGACATAACAAACGAGGCCAATGTCGATTTCAAAAAAAAAAAAAGGAGGCCAATGTCGGTTTTGAACCAGACGGCCCAGTTTCTCTTCAGGCCTCGCACAACCTACATGTGTAGAACCATATGTACTCTTTTTACTTGTCTAAAAACGGTGGACTCACTTTATTCTCTAAAAAATATGGACTCTTTAATTTTTTCTGAAAGTGGGCTTGCATGCATCGATTTTTGATTTTTTTTTGGTTCCTCTAGTGCTTGATTTCTTCGCATAGCTTCGATTGAATGCTCGACTTAAAAAATATCTGCAATGTGCTCATGAAAGCTTGACCTTATCATTTTCAACATGTGCTCGCTCAACTTTAGATGAATTGGCTTGAGGTAGCCGATGTAATTGTTTGTTTCCGTCAAGGTAGACTAGTCATCTATTTGTGCCTCAACACCAAAATAGTGGAACCCGGCTTCAATGTTTAAGTCGTATGGAAAAAATTGTGCTTCAACACATCTTGAGGGCAGTTTGATGCAGACAAACATTGGTTGCTAAAACAAGTTCATCCGAACTTTGCCGTGAGTCTTGAGTCCGAGCTCCAATTTGGGTCATCTCATATTCCAGAGGGGCTATCCAATGGTGAAATTTTAATCTTTAATTGATTTAAGTTCATGCCAATATTTGCACCTACTTTTAACTGGTTATGTGCCACTTTTCGGGCTCCAATAAGATCTAACTCATTGATGGCAACTAAGGCCAAGATTTTAGCTCTGACACCACTTTGTAATACTCTAGACTAGAAATTCCCCATAAAAATAAAAATTCAACAAGGACGAGAAATATCTGGAGAAATGAAGATGGAGGAGGGGATGGAGGGACAGAGAGATGAGAACCGAGCCAAAAATGACCTTAGTGTTCTATTACTTGTAATATTTGATAAATCAGATATAACGGTGATCAAACTAAAATACATAAAGAAAGCGATGACATCAAGAGGTCAGTCGTTTGAAGAGGAAGTAGGTGTCATTTGACGCGAAAGGTGACGGCCATGAGGCCATATCCGGTGATACCACATCTCACATGATACATGATATCGCTTTTCAAAATTCAAAATCGAAGTTTCTATAATTCTAAAATAAAATGTGAGTGCGCACAAGATGTGTATTTACAATCTCTATAATCTCCAGAATCAAATTTGAAATACACACAAAGAAGCCAAAACTACAAATACAACATGAATAGTTTCACGAAAAAAAACACAAATCAAGCCATACGTCTGGTCGTTAACCCTTTTGAAGTCTCAGTGTTTTGTACGGTATTTTCTCATACGTACTACGATTTGAATATTCGTGGGCTAGTTGGACTTGTATGGTGTGCTGGCCACGTGTCAAATGACTCAAAGTGTCAAAGTTCAAACAAATTTTTGTGTCATTTTATCAAACACTTTTCATTTTTAATCAATGAAATGCTACGATCAAGGCTACCTATAAGCCTATGTTGGTGATAGTCCCCAAGTCAATTGTCAATCTCAAACATATCATCAAGGACGGAGCTGGTACACCCGGAAGCCAGCGGCAGTGTCGGACTGTAGGTCCCTCCTCCGGAACGCATGTGCTCGCCATCTCTCGACCTTGTCCAAGAGGTGATCCAGCAAGAACTGACTCCCGTCGTCAATGTGCATCTCCTCGAGACCCATGGCGTTCTCCACGAGGAACTTGGCGAGCTGGACCTGGAAGCAGTTGACCTCCTTGGCCTTGAACTGCAACATCACCTTCCTCAGGCTTTTCTGTAGGCATCTGAACGCGCAGTTGTTGGTCATGACGTCGGGGAGCTCGGAGACCCCGTCGAGCTGCATTGCAGCACGATGCTCGGGGGACATTGACACGAGCCTCTCGAACCGTTCCAGGGACTCGCCGTATGGGCCTCCGTGTTTGGGTTCGTGGTAGTAGTAGTTGTCCAACCCCATGCCTAGCCTGAGCCGGAGCTCGGACATGGCCGGGCAGGAGCCGAGCAGCGTTGCCATTGCCACCGCTGTGTTGTTGTCATTGGCGATTCTGAGCTCCTCCAGTCGTGCCAAGGCGGGGTCGGTGAGGACAGTGGCGGACGCAGCGGGTGGGCCGGGTGGGCCGTGGCCCACCCAGAATTTTGGAAAAAATTTAGACCCCCCCGGATATCAGGCGTACGAGAAGTGGCCAGGAGCCCAGGCGACCGCAGTACCGCGAGGACGACCTAGCTCCTTCTCCGCCGCCGGCCGCCCGGCCGCGACCTCGATCTGGCCTCCCCCGCCACCGGCCGCCACCCCCTCAACTCGATCCCCCGCCAGGCGCCAGCCCGCCCGCCGCCCAGCCGCCGGCCGCCACCCCCTCGACCAGTACTGCCCTCGACGGCTCGACGCCTCGACCGCGAGCAGCCGAGCACGGCCCCCGCCGCCGGACGATCCCCGGCTCCCCGCTGGGCCGCTGCCGGCTGCCGCACCCGTCCCCCGCTCCTCCTCCTCGGCTCAGGGTCTCCTCCTCTCCCCAAGACTCTCCGAGCCCCCTCGTCGCGCCGCCGCCGTCTATTTCTTGCTTCACAGCGCCGCCGAGGTTGCTTGATTGCCTGATTGGTGAGGTTTCAAGTCAGAATAGACTTCTGATTTCTGAAGGTTGCTTGATTGGGATTTGGGGGGAAAGAACAGAGGGTGGGATTGTGGAATTGTATGCTTGTTATGCTGCGTCCCTATGTACTGTAATTGAGAGCTCACCGGGTACTGTAATTTCCAGTGATAACAAGCTATGCCACCCAGTACTGATGCCACCCTATGTACTGTAATTGAACTGCTAGTATTAGACTGACCTTTTGTGTTAATGTCAATTTGGTACTAGATATATATTGTGTAAATTGATTGTATGTGTTGTTTATTCAATTTTCTTCTAATTGTAGAATTCATCATGAAGAAGAGGAATAGTCATATTGCGTCTCTTTTTCGGAAACATGAAGCAAAGAAGATGGTGGTGGATGATTTACACATTGAAGATAGTGGGCTTGCGTTGGCGTGTATTGATTCCGCACCTCCGATCCAATCCGATTCCGAGATTGAGAGTGAAACGGAAATGGAAGAGACAACATCAATTCCACCATCACCCCAACAACCGTCTACAAGGACATATGATTCTCACTTCCTTCCACATGACCCGGGGGAAAGAATTCCTATATCAAGATATGATGTGAATGATCAAGATGATGTTCGAAGAGGATATATCATAAAAGGTCCATGCCAACCATATGAGCATGCTTTTCCTTCACATGATATATATGGTAGAAACCGATCCTTCACACGTGCTTTGTTTATGAAGTACAATTGGCTAGAATATAGTATCGGAAAGGATGCGGCTTTTTGCTTTGTGTGTTATTTGTTCAAAGGAAGAACTAATGGGGGTCCCAGAGGAGATGTCTTTGTTGCCGATGGTTATAGAGATTGGAAAAGACCCGAAGCATTTAAGAAACATGTGGGTGGTGTCTCTAGCATTCACAACCAAGCTCAAGAGAAGTACAACTTATTTGTCGCACCGAACACCAAGATTGATAATGTTATTGTGAAGGTGTGCAAGAAGGATCTACTTCTTTACAAGAAAAGGCTCACTTATTCCCTTCGATGCTTGAGGTATCTTTTAAATCAAGGATTGGCATTCCGTGGACATGATGAGAGTGAAGAATCAACCAACAAGGGTAACTTTCTTGAGCTTCTACAATGGCTTGCTATAAATAATGAAGAGGTTGATAAGGTTGTTTTGAAGAATGCTCCCGGAAATTGCATCTTGAATAGTCCTAGGATACAACGTGACATTATTAAATGTTATGCGGAAGAAACTACTAAACTAATTATTGAAGATATTGGCATGGACCACTATGCAATTCTAGCCGATGAGTCAAGTGATATGTCTCACAAAGAACAACTTGCTCTTTGTGTTCGTTATGTTGATAAATTTGGAAGAGTGTGTGAGAGGTTTCTTGGAGTAGTGCATGTTTCCGATACTACTTCTATGTCACTTAAGGTTGCAATTCTAGCCTTGCTAAAAGATAATGGTTTGACTCCCACTCAAATTCGTGGGCAAGGATATGATGGGGCTAGCAACATGAAAGGGGAGATTAAGGGATTGAAAACATTGATCATGAAAGAGTCACCATGTGCTTATTATGTCCATTGCTTTGCACATCAACTTCAATTGGTTCTTATTGCCGTGGCAAAGGATAATGAAGCGTGTATATGGTTTTTTGATCATGTTTCTTACTTGTTCAATATTATTGGAGTTTCTTGCAAGCGTCATGATATGCTTCGAGATGTGAGAGCTCAAAAACTCTTGGAAGCACTTGAAATGGGTGAAATTGAAAGTGGAAGTGGATTGAATCAAGAAATGGGTTTATCTAGACCCGGTGATACTCGATGGGGCTCTCATTTTAGAACTATTTGCAACATTGTTGATATGTACCCCACAATTGTTGAAGTACTTGTGAGGATTGGAAAAGATCCTTCACAAAAGGGGTGAGTGGACAAGAATACGTGGAGTGGCTCAAGCCTTTGAATCATTTGACTTTGTTTTCAATCTTAACTTGATGCTTGTTATTCTTGGGTACACAAATGATTTGTCTCAAGCTTTGCAAAAGAAGGATCAAGATATTGTTAATGCAATGGCTCTTGTTGCG
The DNA here is from genome assembly GCA_947311845.1 of Poa pratensis. Lineage (NCBI taxonomy): Eukaryota > Viridiplantae > Streptophyta > Magnoliopsida > Poales > Poaceae > Poa > Poa pratensis. The sequence goes on along the minus strand of CAMZMU010000091.1, from coordinate 32,916,175 downwards.
TTGGCAAAGAATAAACTTCGTCATATGAGGTCTCATGGATGGGAAGGATTTCTTGCAAAGGTGAAATTGTTTTGCAACAAACATGGCATTGAAGTTCCATCACCGGATGATCAATATGTGGCTCATGGAAGATCACATCGGTATTATGAAAAACAAACAAATGATGATCCTTATAGAAGAGAAGTATTTCTTGGTGTCCTTGATCAAATTATTCAAGAGCTTGACAATCGGTTTGATGAGGTTAATATGGAGTTGCTTATTTGCATGTCGGCTATGAATCCATCAAATTCATTTGCTTCTTATGATGCACAAAAGGTAATGCGGCTTGCCCAATTCTATCCCAATGACATATCAAGTGTGGAGTTGATAAGGCTTGAGTTCCAACTTGAAATCTTTATTGATGATATGAGAAAAGATGATAGGTTCAAATGTGTGAATCATCTTGGTGAGCTCTCTACTATGCTTGTTGAAACCAAAAAAGCATCTTGTTTTCGGGGCGACGGTAGGCGGCCGTCTCCACGAAGAGGGCGAGCCTCTTCAGGTCCTTGCCGCCGCCGCGTCGGGCGGCGAGGGCGGCCTGGGCGTCGCGGAAGAAGGCGTGGAACGTCGCAGGGTAGCACGTGCACGCGTGCTGCGCTTGGGGTCTTCCATTTTCATAGAGCACATGATACTGCAGATGCTAGCATGGCATTTTGTACAGAGACATCGGAACCTCATGACTCATAGGACCTATATAAACAAATACTCCGACTGCGATTTAATTAATTGGTTGCCTCCGTCAACATGAACCATGCAGCAGCGATTTTGTTCTTTGAGATTTATTAGAAGTAGGGCTGGATAAAGCTCGAAGCTCGGCGAGCTCAATGAGCACTCGGTAACTCGACTCGTTTGAGCTCATTTTTTATATTCATTTCTATTATGAGACTGATCACAAAATTTTGCTCATGTGATTTTAATATTTTTATCTCCTTATTTTTTATTTTATGTCGGTAAATTACGAAATTCCGAAATATATGGTGACAAGTAGAACCTCTCTGAAGAAATGCCTGACAAGTATCACCAAAGTTTGGACATGATATAATCTTTTTGATGTATGATCTTATTTTTTGCTATGGAGCTTCACTCACCCCCCAACAGCCAAATATACACTTGCATTCTCATTTACCTTCAATACTTTTGATTATTTTGAATTTTTTAAGAACAAAATTTATTCCGGATTGCACGAACATATGCGGACACTCCGGCTAGTCTGTGTTTGGCGGGAGTCGAAATTTTTGGTCCAAATTGGTGAGGGGATTTTCCCCCATTCGCCGCCCCTATCCTTTCAAACCCTCGTCCACTCGCTCGCAAATCCTGCAAATCTGTAGCCTCGCCGACCTCCTCCACTCCCCCGCCGCCGCTGAAAATCCCTAGCCTTGCCGCCCTCCTCCACTCCCCCGCCGCCGCTGCAAATCCCTCACCCACTCCCCCGCCGGCCCTGCAAATCCCTAACCTCGCCGTCATTGCAAATCCCTCACCAACTCCCTCGCCGGCCCTGCAAATCCCTAGCCTACGCCGCCCTCCCCCACTCCCTCGCCGGCCTTGCCAATACCTAGATTCACCGCTGCTGCTAAACAGCATGGCCGCCCCTCCCCGTTGCAGTCGCTAGCAGGTCCGTGAGGTAAGAGATAGTCCTTGAAGATTAGCTAGAAGAGGGTCTCATTCTCTGGTCCAATTACATTTTTTGTTTTGTATTCCTTGTGTATCCACGGGGACAATATGGTTTGTTCTTTGCGCCGAGTTTGGGTGTATCAGCTAATTCGATTCATCCTTTTCATCCAAGGATTTCATAATTGGACGTTGAATTCATTTCATATTATGGAACTGCAGGAGTATTAGGTGCGGCTCTGCTATGCACTATTCATGGAGCGACCGTAGAACTACATATATCAAATCCAAAGTGAATTCGCCCCCGGAAGCGCTCTAGTGTAATTGATTATTCATAAGGGTAATGAATCATTATAGGTAAACGATTTGTGTGGGATAAGTTAGTTATGAAACTCTGACAAGACCTGATACCAAAAAGGGGTAAAACATCCTAGTGAAGTGAGCAAGTACAATAAGACAATAAGTCTCATGGGCCAAGCCTGCTATCTGCATTGGCTGGCAATCAATCCTGAATGAGATAAGGTGTACTACTCTCAGAAAATATTGGACTCGCCGGCTTTATCAGACCAGTCCATGTTCATAAGCCTTCCATCAAAAGTCAGTGGTCTAGGCCGCTTTCCTTGACTTTGAGTTGGATTTCATTCTTCCCGGCACAAAAAGATGGTAGACTTCATCTGAGACACATGGGTTCTTTTGCTTCCTTCAAAGAACTCGTATTTGAGCCTCTAAAAAGAAGCGTTAAAGAGAGAATTCACATATGTAAAAGATTCCCAGATTTCATGAGATTCGGTAGTCGGTACCTAACGCTAGTTAGAGACATAGCTAGTTTTTGTTTAGAGACATATCTATTTGCGTTTCTTGATCCGCTGAAATAGGCCCGCATGCGGGTGGCATGAGGAAGATGTCAGAACCTCCAACCATGAAGAAAAGAGAGTCTCTTGCTAGATTTTGTAATGTTGAGTCGATCTAGTATGAAACATTCCTTGCTATGCGCTCGCCTTTGCCTGCTTCTGCTTCATCTGCTGATCGGATTCCTTCCCCAGAGTTCTTATAGGCTTTATAGCCAAGCAGTCCAATAGAATAGCTTCTTCTTCTAAAGCGGATTAGAGTGCGACGACTTAGTTCTCATATATAAGTAAAAAACGAATTCATTCAGTGATTTAGAGACAATGACAATCATCTGTTGGTTGCGCGTTTTTTTCCCTTTTTAAGTGGGTAGCGTTCCTTGAATGTTGTTCTAGCTCGTTTGAAGAGCTTATAGCTAGTTTTGCTTTTTCCCTCTTGACGCTGCCAAATTTTCTTTTATTTTATTTGTTTGAAGTCCTAAGTCGTCTCGTTACCCGATATAGTCAACGGGTACCTTCATTCATTAAAAATCCAGAGCAACTTGACAGACAACACACTTTTATTTTTCTTTGATGAAGTGGCACACCCTTGGGTCCTACCATGTCTTGTGGCCACGTGTGAAATGGCACAAAGTCTCAAAGTGCAAACAAATTTGTGTCATTTTGTCAAACTTTTCATTATTAATCATGGATCGAGGTGCAATCAAGGCTAGTACCTATCAGCCAATGTCGGTGATATCATGAAGAATGAAGTTGGTACACCCGGAAGCCAGTGGCAGTGTCCGGCTGCAGGTCCCTCCTCCGAAACGCATCTGCTCGCCATCTCTCGATCTTGTCGAAGAGGTGATCCGGCAAGAACTGACTCCCGTCGTCAATGTGCATCTCCTCTAGACCCATGGCGTTCTCCACAAGGAACTTGGCGAGCTGGACCTGGAAGCAGTTGACCTCATTGGCCTTGAAGTGCAGAGTCACCTTCCTGAGGCTCTTCTGCAGGAATCTGAACGTGCAGTTGTTGGTCATGACGTCGGGAAGCTCCGAGACCCCGTCGAGCTGCATGGCAGCGCGTTGCTGGGGGGACATGGCCACGAGCCTCTCAAACCGCTCCACGGATACGCCGTAGGGGCCGCCGTACTTGCGTTCGAGGTAGTAGTCGTGCTCCTGCGACTGCGACTGCATGCCTAGCCTGAGTCGGAGCTCGGACATGGCAGGGCAGGAGCGGAGCAGCATCGCTGTTGCAACCGCGCCGTGTTGTTGTACTTGTGCTGCTGGTATTCTGCGTCTATTTCAAGGACCTCGAGATTGGAGAACGTGGGCAGGGCGACCCCGCAGTCTTCGTTGTCGTCGTCGATGATGAGCTCCTCAATGTTGTTTAGGCGCAGCTTCAGTGCCCTCATGCTCAGGGGCGGATCCAGTGGGGGTGCCATGGCACCCCCACCCAAAATGCAGATTTTTTTTTATATACTAGTATTCTTATCAATTGTACATGTATGCTTAATGAAAAAAGATGAAATTGAAAAAAAGTGTGGTCAAAACTTCAGAGCCCATCTGTTTATGTCAGCCCAACAAGCCCATCTATTCCTCTCGCTGTCTCGCATCGTTTGTTAGTTGTTTCGTCCATCCCAGGCTCCCCAATCCCCATCCACTCGACTCTGAGGCTGCAGCTGGCGACGGGGCTTCACCTAAATCGAGGCGGGAGGCTGCAGCTGTCGGCGGCGGACCAAGCTACGAGCCCCCAGCGCCGCAGCGACGGCGTGGCCAGCTTGTTGCACGGGCGCCGGGCGGGCAGGCGACCGGCGGTCGTCCACCATCCAGTCATCCACTGACCAATCGAGCTAGCGATCTGCATCTGCTTCCTCTCCGTCACTCCGTCAGGCGTCAGAGTCAGTCAGTCAGACCAACATCGACAGTTCGACACTTCGACAGGTACTGTTTAATTATTTCCTCTTTGTGAATTTGTGTGAAAGACACATAACTGAACCACCGTGACCGTGTGATTGCATTTTGTATTCATTGAACAAATGGTGCTTATTTCTTGTGTAGATTATTGAGATTGAGACCACTGCTGCTTTGAGATATGAAGAGAGGCAACGTCATAATGTCTATGTTCCAGAAGCATGAAGCAAAGGTGAAAAAAAATGCATCTTCTTCATCTCCGACTGCGAGGTTGTCTCCAATTGTTGACGGACTGGCTGAAGGACGGATTGCCGGAGAAGGACTAACTGCAGTAAGTGGAGCCGGATGTTCAGCCTCCAATCAAGCTCCTGCTCAGCCTCCAATGGAGCCTCAGCCAGAGATTAATGTTGTGGTCTTGACTGCTGCTGATCTGAATCCAAATCCAACACCATCCTCAGTCCATATTCAGAGTTCAAATGGCTCAAATATAGTGCCTAGAAGTAGCAGCGGTGAATCAGTATACAATGCTGAGCTTCTTCCACATGATCCAGGGAAAAGGAAACCCATTGCAAGCTATCCCATAAATGAGCAAGATGCAGTTCGGCGAGGGTTTGTTGCAAAAGGTCCTTGTCAACCTAGTAATTATAATTACCCCATCCGAGAAATAGCAAACAGATCTCGCCAATTCAGCTGTAGTTGGTTTGAGAAATACCCTTGGATTGAGTACAACGTTGAGTTGGATGCTGCCTTTTGTTTTGTTTGTTACTTATTCAAGGACAAATCCAAAGGAGCTTGGCACCCCGTTGGTTTGAGAAATACCCTTGGATTGAGTACAGTGTTGAGTTGGATGATGCTTTTTGAACCAAAATTTTTAAGCTTGGCACCCCCGTTGATCAATTCCTAGATCCGCCACTGCTCATGCTGGAGAAGTCTGTGAGCATGCGCGACGGTGGCTCGTACTTCATGCGACAGGAGGCAAGCTGCTTAGCCACATCAAGATCGACCCGTGCGAGGCCCGGCGCAGGCGATGTGAGCGATAGCTTGATGGGGTACCCGCGGTATCGGAAGAATTGAAGGCCCGGCATGTCGAGCTCGATTCCGCCATGGGCGGACGCCTCGAGCTCCTTCTCGCTGACATTTTTCTCGACCACCACCACCAAGTCGGTGGCCGTCGGGCAGCGGAGGCGGAGGGGCAACTTGAAATTTTTCGGCAAGTGCCAGGGTATTTTGGCAGCATCCGGCGACTTTTGACTGATGTTCACCAACGCCAGGCTGGCGAGCGCCGGCGCGGCGTCGACCATGAGCTGGAGATACCCTTCCGAGAAGACGCATCCGTCCAGCGTCAGATCCGTCAAGCTTGGGAAGACCACGTCCGAGCACGAGGGCGGACGGAGGTTGCAGTGGTGGAGCTCCAGCACCCGGAGCGTGGCGGCGCACGGGAGGGAGGCCAGCGTAGGGGCGTACTCGCTGTCGTAATCCTTGAAGGCGAGGGTGAACTCCTCCAGTTGGGCAATGGCGGGGTCGGCGAGCAGGCCCTCGACGGAGGCTCTCCGATCCGGTTCCGGTTCGGCGCCAGGCGCATTAGTGTAGCACCCGCCGTATCTTGCGAGGCGGCGACACGCGTTTCTCTCCAGGAAGAGGGCGAGCCTCTTCAGGCCCGTGCCGCCGCCGGGGCGTCGGGCGATGAGGACGGCCTGGGCGTCGCGGTAGAAGGCGTGGAACGTCGGTGGGTACCACCAGCCGCGGTCGGGCTGCGCGTTGGTATATGGCCGCCTGCTGTCGAGGTTGACGGCGCTCGTCCGGCTCCACACTCCACAGCATACGCCATCGGCGAGAGAGGACGGCGCTGGCCGCGGCCTCCCTTGCGGGCGCGAAGGACAGGACTCGCTGGAGCGCATCGTCCGGGAAGGCGGAGAGACGGTCGGCGGCGGCCATGGATCGATCGGCGCCAACGCCCGGTCGAGATGTATCATGTATGTATGTCGCTACTGCAGTAGGATCTGCCGATCGATCTAGGTTTCGGAACGAATACGATGCCGTCTAGAATCCAGGATTGTCGGTGGAGTCAGTTGGCTGCTGCAAATAGACCACCCAAACATCAAGGGGAATACGCGGCCGCCTAATAATAAGATGCAGTGCAGTTCAGCTGAACCATGCAGATCATCGGAACCGGCATCCACGATCACTTTAAACCAAACAACGCTCAGTCCAGCGTCCAGGCACAGTAGAGTAAGGAGGGTTTTACCCAAAGACATCAGAACATCACGGCTAACTGAACCGATGGCGATGTGCTTCATATGCCCAAAGGGTTCATGATACAAAGTAACGTTTTTTTTTTTTTTTGCGAATAAAAGCTAACTGAACTGCCGTCTTCGGTTTTCGTAGAGCACATGATACTGCCGATGCTAGCCTGGCCACATCGACAGAGACATCAGGATTCCATAGGACCTAAAACAAATACTCTTCCATTTAGTTTGTTGGCTCCGTCAACATATGAACCATAGCAGCTGCGATTTTGTTCCTTGAGCTTTCAAAGTAAGCTCGACCTACTCTTCCACCGAAACATGACAGAATTTATTTATGAAATTTTTGTCAAGACATTTGAAATCTCATGTAATGTTTCTCAAAACCATTGAACATTCAAGGAAACTTGTTGGAAATAAATGCAATTGCATTACAACATTTTTACAATACATGCAATTATATTTGTGTAATCAGTAAAAAACAATTAAATTTGATATATGATTTATCTCTAGAATATTTACAAAATTTGTAAATACTTTATACAATTATCTTCTTGAAACACTCATCAAAATTCGCCATTTGTTATTAACTTGCATTATCCATAAAATTTCAAATCATGCATTATTATTTTGGATCAATGCATTGCATTAATAAATTTGGATCCATGTATTAACAAGATTTTTTTTGCATTAACAAGATTTTTTGTCCAAGTGCTAATTGAACCGATGTGTTCCAAGTGCAAGGTCTGTTTTGCAAATAACCACATCAACCTTCAGATCCGGAATGAATGTCCCCGATAGTTCGAGTACATCCTCAAATTTTTTTCCAATCGACTTCAACATTGAAGCCAGGTTCCACTATTTTGTGTTGATACACAAATAGATGACTAGTCTACCTTGATGGCTCTTGATGGAAACAAACTATTACATCGGCTACCTCAAGCCAATCCATCTAAAGTTGAGCGAGCACATGGTGAAAATGTTTGGGTCAAGCTTTCATGAGCACATAGCAGATATTTTTAAGTCAAGCGTTCAATCGAAGCTATGAGAAGAAATCAAGTACTGGAGGAACAAGAAAATTCAAAACCGATGCATGAAAGCCCACCTTCAGAAAAAAAAATTTAAAGAGTTCATATTATTTTAGGGAATAAAGAGATCGAGTCCATTGTTTTTAGACTCATAAAAAGAGTACATATTTTTAGGGGAATAAAACGAGTACATATATTTATTTACTTGTGAGAAAAAAATAAAAAGAGTACATATGGTTCTACATCTGTAGGTTGTGCGAGGCCTGAAGATAAAGTGGGTCGTCCAGTTCAAAACCGACATTGGCCTCGTTTGTCATGTCAGAGCCCAACAACGATAATCCTTGTAACGTACGGTACTAACTACTCGCAAACCTAGATCGTGCATATATTGTACTGCAGCCACGCACATTGATCCGTCTAGTCGATCGCACCATGGCCGCCGCCGCCGACACCATGAGCGTCCTCAACCTCGACACCAGGCCCTACTCCAAGCACACCAGCGGCTACAGCACTGCGGCTCCGACGTTCGACGCCTTCTTCCGCGACGCCGAGGCCGCACTCGCCGCCTTCCGACCGCGCGGCCGGAAGCTCCTCGAGAAGCTCACGCTCTTCCTGGCGGCAGGCGCCTACCGCCTCCCCGACCGCGATTACAAAGTGTTTCGCGGCGAGGCCGACCCGGAAGACGACGCAAGGGTCGCCGGCCTCCTCACCGGGCCAGCCACGTCACGGCTGACAGAGCTCATCGTCACCTGCGAGAATCAGCACTATGAAAGACAGTACTTCCCGCCGCTAGCTTCGCTGCCCTGCGCCGCGATGCTCCGGGTGCTGGAGCTCAGCTTCTGCTACCTCGAGCCCCCGTCCACTGGAGGCCTGGCCCTGGCTTTCCGGCGCCTGACGGATCTGACGCTGCGCAACTGCACTCTCCAGGAGGGGTACCTCCAGGTGGTGGTTGACGCCGCGCCGAATCTCACCAGCCTGACGATGGTGGAAGTCAGTTACAAGCCACACGGTTCTGCCAAAAGGAAAAGGTCTAGCTTCATGCACATGTCGGACTGCTTCGGGCTGCCCCTCCGCCTCCGCTGCCCGATGGTCACCGCCTTGGTGCTCAAGACCTATGTCAACGAGAAGGAGCTCCAGACGTCCACCGATATTGGCATTGAGCTTGACATGCCAAGACTGCGCTCCTTCCGCTATCAAGGATACCCGGTCAAGCTCTCGCTCACTTCGCGCGCGCAGGGGCTCGAGCAAGTCGACATCGACGACACTTGCCGCAAGCACTATATGGAGTCCGCGCCACGCGTGCTCACAAGCTTCTCCAGCACAAGGGTCCTCAAGATACGCATCATCAACGTCGAGGACATCGTCGCTGACGGGGTCATCCTGCCCACGTTCCCCAACCTCGTGTTTCTTGAACTGGACGGCAACTACAGGTACAGGAACCCTAAAACCGCGGAGGCGGTGGTGGGGTTGCTCCGCTCCTGTCCGGCAATGTCCGAGCTCCGTCTCAAGTTAGACATGCAGCATGACTACTTCTACGAGCAGAAGACAAAGGGTCGGGCCGGCGGCCCCTTTGGCGAATCCATGGACCGGTTCGAGAGGCTAGCTTCCATGTCCACTGCACATCGCAATGTCGTGGAGCTCGGTGAGGTCTCAGAGATCCCGGCGGCCTTAACCAACAACTGCGCATTTAGCTGCCTGGACAGAACCCTGCGGAAGGTAACGCTGCAGTTTAAGGCCAAGGAGGTCAACTGCTTCCAGGTGCAGCTCGCCAAGTTTCTGGTGGAGAACGCCATGGTTCTTGAGGAGATGCACATCGAGGACGGGAGCCAGTTCTGGCCAGACCACCTCCGCAACAAGGTGACGAGATGGAGGGCTGAGTCGTTCCAGAGGAAGAACCTGCCGGAGACAGCCGCCGGCTTTCGAGCGTACCAGCTGGCTGACCCTGTGGTAGATTCCAAGGAAGGAGCGCGGCAAATCTTATTTTAGGACGGCCTGATCTGTGTTTCCCTTCATCAATAATTAATAATTGAAGCTGTGTTTCCTTTCCATAATTAATACTCGATTATTGGTCGTAGGCCAATGGCAAACATTTTCCACAATATTCTGGTTATATAGTTGATCGAGTTTATTTCCAGAACATGCTGATATATACACTGTACCGTATTACCGTGTGTGGCCGGTAGTGCTGGATGATCGAATTAGTTTCCCCGCTACATGCTGATACACCGTGTGGCTTCGTCCTTTTCTCTTATCAAGATGCAAAAAGGCCAACACAGCGGGAGTAAAAATGTATGTCTTGCAGTCGTGCACATGAACTTGGCCTCCGAAAGTTCCTACAATGTTCGCCGATAGTGTTGCACGCTCGAGAAAATTCAAATTAGCAGGTGGTCAAGACACAATACCGAAATTGTTGCACACAAGGTTCCTACATGCTGATACTCCGTTTAGTTGAGCGATGAGTTACATATCAAACCCACAAGGTTGTGAGGATCCACTGCCTTGGTTGCACCATCTTTCTTTTGTGAGATTGTTATAATTCCTAATTCTCGTGTCGCAAATCTTGTTTTAAGCATCCAAAATCTATGATCTTGAAGTATGAGATCTTATAGTGCTTTCTAGAGAAGAAATTGTTATATCCCACATTTTTTTCACAAATTCGTAACCTTTATTGAATCGGGCAATATCGGTTACATCTCCCACAAGCTGTGGATACAAGAACAAGAACACATGCAGGTAAAAAAAAAGAACACATGCGGTTCATTGAGCCAAAAATTATTATCATCTGTACTACTCGCAACTAAGTGTACTGCCTCGTTCGCTTCTCTCAGACAGTGGGCAAGCCATGTCGACTCAAAACCTGCCATGATCAAGAGACATTCATCTAAGAAGGCAACGCCCACCGTCCTATGGTTGATCTGATCAGAAAGAGCATTTCCAATATTATGTTCCACATTTAATAATAGTGGAACTAAGATTTGAGCCTTCGGACCAGTTTTTTTCTCCAAGTTGAGGGGTTTCTACTCTTTGCACCTGTCCTAGGTTGGGAGTGAAGCTAGTATCTATATATATGTTGGACGTATATGTTTCCTTGTATGCTTGAGCAACGACTCTTACAATTAGTACTGAGTGGTGCTGAAGTGTACATTGATTTCGATCACGTTTAGGTGTGCTAATTTTCCAACAAAAACTTAGCTAAGTTGCCTGCTTCATGATTGAAATGCCTCTTCTCGTGGAAAAAGCTGCACAATGTGAAGTTGCTTACGCGAGCTTCGATCTTCTAAATAAAATAATATTGACCCATCGTCTTCCTTCCAATATCTTCCACAACCTACAATCAGACTCCTCATGAATTTTTGGGATCATCCACGAGCGCCTGTGCCTCACAACATGCCAATGCTTCCAAACTTGTTGGGTGCGTGATCCATGAAATACCATTGTTGATGCTCCAAGGTAGTTGTCATTGCTAATTTGCTATCACGAGATGCCACCTGCCGCCCCTCTACTGCTTGTACGTGTCACTGTTGCATCAACATTGACTTTTACCTAATCCTCCGGCGGCCGGATCCACCTAGCATGGCCCCTCACAGCTGGTTGACGACTTTTGTCTTTTGTTTTTGTTTTTGTTTTTTGGAGGGATGGTTTGTATATACTGTATGCTGACGACTAAATAAACCCAGTTTCAAAACAAAACAACTACTGTAAAGAGAGTCCATATGGTTCCATCACATGTAGGCTGTGCGAGGCCTGAAGACGGGCCGCCGTGTCAGAAACAAACACCGACAATCCTTGGAACGAACTAACAATAAATCGTCCACGCACGCACATACCTAGATCCATAACAAAGATTGTACTGCAGCCGCGCACATCCATCTAGTCGATCGCACCATCACCATGGCCTCCGCCGCAGACCGTCTCTCTGCCCTCACCGACGATCTTCTCCAGCGCATCCTGTCCTTCGCGCCTACGAGGGAGGCCGCGGCATCCTCCATTCTCTCGCGCCGCTGGCGTCCGCTGTGGCGCCGCATGAGCGTTCTCAACCTCGACACCAGGCCCTACTCCGCCAACTATGAGCACGGCTACTACACTCCTCCTAGGTTTCACGCCTTCTTCCGCGACGCCGAGGCCGCACTCGCCGCCTTCGACGGCAGCACAGACCTCAAGAGTCTCACGCTCTTCCTGGTGGTACACGCCTACCGCCGCCCCAACACGGGGTACAAAATTAGGGAACCCGACACCGCGGCTCATCATCGCCTGCGAGCATCACTACGAAAGACAGTACTTCCCGTCGCTGGCTTCGCTGCCGTGTGCCCCACAAACAGAATTCTAAGGTTTCTTTATTTTCTTATTCAATTAAGAAGAATTCTTCCATTCTCTTTTTCTTTGGTTGCGGGAAAACCCAAACTCAAACTTTTATAAGGAGCACAATTCCTAGTAAAAAAATCCTAAGATCCTTCCACTTACATCAAAAGGAATTTTTTTCCAATAGAACTATGGAACCCCCGAGCAGTTGCGGTTGTACCTGTACTGCAGGAATAAGAAAACTCGCTATTCACTCAGTTTATTTTTCATAATAAGATTATGTAGGAGAGGGTGCTGGAGCTCAGCTCCTGTTACCTCGAGCCCCCGTCCACTGGAGGCCTGGCTTTCCAGCGCCTGACGGATCTGACGCTGCGCAACTGCACTCTCCTGGAGGGGTATCTCCAGGTGGTGGTCGACGCCGCGCCGGCTCTCACCAGCCTGGCGCTGTTGGACGTCAGCTACAAGCCGCTGTGTTCTGCCAAAAAGTTTAGCTTCAGGCACATGTCGGACTGCTTAGGGCTGCCCCTCCACCTCCGCTGCCCCACTGTCACCGCCTTGGTGGTCAGGACCTATCTCGACAAGGATGAACTCAGGACATCCACCGATGTCAGCATCGAGCTCGACATGCCAAGCCTGCGCTCCTTCCGCTACCGGGGATACCCAGTCAAGCTCTCGCTCACATCACCCGCGCCAGGGCTCGCACGAGTCGACCTTGACGACACTTGACGACACTTGCAACGAGCACTACATAGAGTCCGCACAACGCGTACTCACGAGCTTCTCCAGCACGAGGGTCCTCAAGATGCGCCTCCACAGCATTGAGGACATCGTCGCCGATGGGGTCATCCTGCCTACGTTCCCCAACCTCTTGCTCCTTGAGCTGGACGGCGAATTTGGGTACAGGAACAGCAAAAGCGCAGAGGCGGTGGTGGGGCTGCTCCGCTCCTGCCCGGCAATGTCTGAGCTCCGTCTCAGGTTAGACCGCAGGAGGCCCCTTTGCCGAGTCCATGGACCGCTTTGAGAGGCTAGCTTCAATGTCGGCTGCCCACCGCAGCGCCGTGGAGCTCGACGAGGTCTCGGAGATCACGGCGGCCTTGACCAACAGCTGCGCATTCAGCTGCCTGGAGACGAGCCTACGGAAGGTAACGCTCCAGTTCAAGGCCAAGGAGGTCAACTGCTTCCAGGTGCAGCTTGCCAAATTCCTGGTGGAGAACGCCATGGTTCTCGAGGAGATGCACATCGAGGACGGGAGCCAGTTCTGGCCAGATCACCTCTGCCACAAGGTGACGAGATGGAGGGCTGAGTCGTTCCGGAGGAAAAACTTGCCGGAGGCAGCCGCCAGGTTTTGGGTGCACCAGTTGGCTAGCCCTGTGGTAGATTCTAAGGAACCCAGCTGGTAAATTTGGGACGGCATGATCTAGAACTGCAAGTGTAATAATGAGAAAGAATTGATAGCTCTAAGTTTCCCTTCCATAATTAATAATTGATTATTGGTCGTAGTCCACTGGCATAAACCTTCTCAAAGTGAGATGGGCACTCATGCTGGATATATAATTGATCGAGTTTATTTCTAGAACATGTTGATATAGTGATATATACACCGTATACCGTGTGAGCTCCGGAGTGCTGGATGATCGAACGAGTTTATCCCCAAACATACTGGTACACCGTGTGGCTTTGGCCTTTTCTCTTATCAAATTGCAGAAAAGCCGGTAGCAGGAGTAAAAACGTACATCTTGCAGTCGTGCACATCGACTTGGGCTCCGAAAGTTTCAACAACGTTGGCCGATAGCGTTTCATGCTGGACGAAGTGCAAATTTAGAAGGTGGTCAACACACAATACAGAAATTTTGTTAACAAGATAAGACTTTGTATGACTAAGATATTAAGGTACTCTAATATATCCTCATGCGTGCTTCCAACTTTGAGGCTGCGAAGAAGCGATGTGGTTACATTGTTTATATTCTCCCAGATTATGTTGGGATATAACTGAAACCTTAAATAGTTTTTAATTATGAAGTTTCAGGACCTCCCTTGCATCTTAATAACCTAAAACAACCTTACAAAAAGGAGGAATATATTTCATAGTACCGTTTATTTGGAACCTAATAATATCGGGACACTACAAGCCATGTATCGCCAAGCAATGAAAGAAAGGTGAATAATACCACCTGCTAGCAATGAAAACTATGTAAACTCACCTTCCACAGGTCTCTAACAGAATAAGCAGATGAACCGTCAAGGCCTACATCTGGCAATGTCATCGTGATATTAACCGTCTCCGAACAACGATTCCATAATGTAACAGCCAAACGGTTATCAGAGAGGGGTCCAGCCCAGACCTGCAAAACATTTGACATATTATGAGTTTGGCATAGGGGATGCATTGGTGCATATGTGCATGAAACGTTATGAACATGTGCATTTATAATATAGTAATTTCATCTGGAGCTGCTAAATCACCTCACGGCATCCACCTTTTCCTTGACTCAAAATTTTTCTTCCTTGAACTCCAAGAGAATCTGCAGAAAAAGAAACATGCTTAACTCAATGGATTTGTAATTACAAAAGTATATAGATAAATGGTTCTACCGTGTGAACAAAACAGTATATGTCAGAAAGCTTAAGCGGAAAAAACACAATCAGCTACTCCCTCCGTTTTTTAATATAAGATGTTTTACCATTTGTCCACATGCACATGTATACAAATGTATGTAGACACATTTTAATGTGCATGTACACTCATTTTAGTGTGCATGTAGACAACATGTAGAACACCTAAAACATCTTATATTAAAAAATGGAGGGAGTAGTTGGGAAACAGATGTTGACATCCCTGAAATATTAAAAAGATGTTGACATGATGTTTCTTTAGGACTACAAGAGGAATACATAAATGTTGACTGGCCAACTCAATGCTCACGAGTCAATACAAACCATACAAGAAAATGAAAGCAAATTCCTAAGATCCATCGATGGTTTAAACAACTCATATGAAGATACCTACATGAGTTGGTACAAAATGATCTCTAAAGACCAGTTAAGATGACAACAATACATGGAAATTTTGCACCACCAAGAAAGGTCACTTTCTCTGTCATGCGTAAACTACGAGGGAATGAAGTGATGGAAAACAAAATACTGCTTTAAAGTTTTGACATGACGACATACTATAGAGAGAAGTACAAAGACAAGATTCTGAGCAATACCTTGGTTTACTTGAATTACTTCTTTGTTGCTCAATATTTCCGTTGTTTCTGAAGTCATATTTCTGACATCACAACCAATTAAGAGAGGTGCCTGAAACATTGTATTTGCTAGTCAGCGCAACAAAATGAAATAGCAGATAATGTGGCTCCGCTGATCAGCTTGTGTTTTACCTGCATTATGCAAGCACAAACTGATTGTAATACTGACTTATCAAGACCGAATGAGCCAAACTGTTAGTCCTACACAAATTTCTGCGGCCGAAACGAATGAAGTATGCTCACTCTACACGTTCCTATGTTGTAGTATCCTAAATTTGAAGGCCATGAGCCGTGAGGTTTTGGCTACCGTATGAACTTTATTTACAGTAGAATTATCGAAGAGAGTTCCAATTAAATATTAAGTTGTTATTTTGGGTTGAAAATACATAGTGTAAGAACCATTATACCAATGCAATGCCGTCTCGGTTGCTAGCATGTCAAATCAATTGAGAATCAAGATACTAACAATTTACCAATGATTTGATGTTTATATCCAGAATTTTCCAAATATTTTCCGCTTGTCAGCCCATTCACCGGGGTGTATTGGGAAATGAGGTCACGGAAATACCGCCTAGTAAACCAAACACACATGGCACAAAATCCTAGAAGAACATGAAGCTTTATTTTTGAATAACTCTTTAGCTTGCCCGTTGGACCACAAACACTAGATAAGTGAAGGGATGAATGCAATGAGGTCATAAGCCATTGACACAAATCCTAGTGATTACGGATTCTCTCAGCTAATTTTTACCTTCATGAGTGCCCAGATGCTGAAATGTGCACGGTACTCAGCAGAAGTCATGCCACCATTTCCAACTTCCAGCATGTCTGGGTCTGGCAAAAATAAGTAGATTGAGTAATAGTGTACATAATGTCAAAAAAAAAAAAAAAAAGTAATAGTGTACATATTTATTTTAGAGTTTCTTGCAACATGAGGAAAGATTGTCCGCTTCACTAACATAATTACCATTCCATCCACCTGGTCCAGCGTATGATGCCCACTTGTTATTCTTATCAGCATTGTCAATCATGCTAGTTTCAAACATAAAACAGACAAGTCAATTTCACAGCATAACAGCAGACTGGTATACGCTTTTGTTTCAGGAAAGAGAATGCATTACCTTTTCCATGTATCCTCTATATCATCTGTTGTACGCCAACTGTTTCCAACTTTTCCAGCCCATAAAGCTGGATCATCCTGGCCCCTTAGAGAGAACACATATTTATATTCAACAAGGTTGGAGGTTGAGCACGACATAGAACTGCTACTTCTTTCCCAGGAATTGACTGGCATACCATTCACATAGAGAGTAGAATATCTCGCGGCCAGTTGAATTTAGAGCATCACGCATCGGAGGATACCTGAGATTATGACATAATTGAACAAATGTTAGCACTAAAATGTGAGGTAACAGTTTTGTAAAAGACTGGCCAGTGGCCTGACCTTTCCTTTGGCTCTATTCCCAGATTGTAACAGTTGTCATACTTTAGATAGTCGACACCCTGAACAAAAAAATCCGGATTCATGTATTAGTAAAAGTATCTACATATGTGATAGCAGCGCGGAACAGGTTAAAATGGAAACACTCAGAAAATATGTTCTAAGAATGTTTCTTCACAATGTTGTGCAGCAACTCTTTCATGCATCAATAGTTATGTGACTGCTTCTAGCTCATACCCATGAAGCAAAAAGGGCAGCATCGTCGTTTTCATGACGGAGTGATCCTGGTCGAACTTGACAAGTAAATTCCCTGAAAGATTTAGCTTGTTATTATATTTTTTTGTTATTTGTTTATTCTTGACCATTATACAGTAAGAACCATAAAAGCTAGAAAGTTAAATCATCTATAGCTGGACAACTTACCCAGCATCAGAGTAGATACCAAGTTTTAGACCTTTTCCATGCACATAGTCCGCAAGCGATTTGATTCCAGAAGGGAAAGTCTTTGGATCAGGTAGCAGTTGATCCTATATTGTTACAGGAAAAGATCTATAAAGAATGTACAGATGCCTTCACGATGTGTGTACTTTTGTAAGCATAAATGAGACTAGTGCAATGCCATAAATAGTTTTCATGGGGTAACCAACAATATTGATCCATCATAATGCCTCAGATAGCGCAATGGAAATAATGTACTCCCTCCGAGTGGAAATGATTGACATAGATTTGTCTAAATACGGATGTATATAGACATATTTTAGTGTGTAGATACATCCGTATCTAGACAAGTCTGTGTCAACCATTTCCGATCGGAGGGAGTATTTTTTTAAAACGAAAATCATCACTTTACAATTCGTTGTATGAATCCCTAGGAGAGCACACGAAAATACACCAACTTCAAAGAAACAGGGCTCTAGAAAAAAAACAGAGTTATTGGAAACAAACTGAAACAAGACAAGAGTTCCGAAATGTTGGAAAGGTGAACCAAGCTCTGTTTTTGAGTCGAGCGACTAGTCGCGACTAGTCGACGACTAGTTGATGAGTCGCAATACAAAGTCCGACTCGGCATCTCGACTCGACTCATCGGTTGAGTCGAGCGAATCAATCGACTAGTCTCGACTAGTCCATGTTTTTGAGTCGAACGCGACTTAAAAGGTAAGGTTTTTACGTGTCCTCTCTTTTCCTTTTGCTCTGATCTGCTCTAGTGCTTCTGCTTGAGGGCTTAGGGCTCGATTAGGTGAACAAACAATTGAGTGAAGTTATTTTTCTTGTTTCACAGCAAGCACCATGACCCAGTCCCAGCCAGAGATAGCCCAGGTTGTTCGTTCAGCTCAAGTTTGTATTATAGACTATTAATAAGTATATAGTTATATACAATTATACATATAATATGGCAATTTTATAATACCTATTGCTAAACGACTCATGTCAACTAGTCTACCATGAGTCTTGACTAGTCACGACTAGTCAAGAGTCGCTACCCCTGAACGACCCGTCGACTCGTCGACTCAAAAACCTTCAACCAAGTATAGACTATAGAACACCATTCCGACCCCTTTCTGGTAACTAAGATTTGCAAAATGAATGTAGACAGGACCACTGCGGAAGATTTTCAGAATTTCGGATCACGTGCATTGATGCACAAGAAAAAATCTCAGATTTCTAAGGATTTGCGCAAAATGGAACATTAGCGACTGAAAGGAAAACTAATATTTCGATCACTTGTGTTCAAGCTTCAATATCATACTCCCAAACAGAATACGGTAAAAGTATCAAAATAAAAAAGGACAACGCCGTTAGGAAAAGCCTGCATTGGTATAAAGCATAATCCGCTTATTACCTTATCTCCTCGTTTCACATAGGACCAACAGTCGTCTGAAAAGGAAGGACAAACATAGGTTAAGACTGCACACAGAATACTTCATGTGGTCCAATAATAATATATATATTGGTGAAAGTTTAAGCAATGTACCGATGTTCACGTAGTTGTATCCCAGATCAGCCAGGCCCGTCGAGACCAAGGCATCAGCTGTTTCAAAACAGGGCGAAGAACCTTTAGAAATTGCATGCCTGACTAAACTCTACTGAGCACATTCGCCACATATCACCGGCAAGCACTAGTACTATGTGCAAACGTGAGACATTATACAGTTCAGCTGGTCTATGCCAAAGCACCATTTAATTACGATATAGTAGGCACGAACTTGCAACGGATCGAAAATTGCGACGGGGAATTGCAGATTTAGCAAGGATTGTTTGCGGGGATCCCGCGGAACGAACCTGTCTCGCGGATGAACGTCTCGTTGATGTCGCAGGCGAAGAAGTTCCAGCTGTTCCACCTGCACGCAGCGCCCGGACCGTGATTTTAGTCAACTCAGATTTCGACCGCAACAAACAGAGAAAGCAAGCGCTGAGTCAAAGCCGCAGCGGCAGAGGAAGCTGAGGAGCAAAGTTATTACCCCATCTGCGGCACGAGCGCGAGGCCGTTGTTGAGCTGCAGCCTGCCGTAGTTGGAGGTGTCGTAGAGGCGGCGCAGCGGGGCGGTGGGGAGCGGCGCGATGCGCGGCGCCGCCACCCTCGCCGCCGCGGCCGGCGGCGCGAGGAGTAGGAGGAGGAAGAGGGAGAGGAAGGGCGAGACCGCCATTTTTCCGCTTCGCGACGCTTCTCCCTTGCTCCGAATTGGAAGCCGCTCGGCGGTGCGGTGCGGTGGGGGAGAAGGACGGGCCAGCGACGCCTGTGGAAGACGTGTAGTGACAGCCCCACCGATCAGTCAAGTCGGGCCCACTATATGGATAAGGATTTATACCAACCGGGCTATCCCCATTTCCATTAATTTCTCAACGGAAATACAAAATTCGGGTTCAAACAAGTTCCCGATTACAATCAAGGATAGCGAGCTGGGACAGCAACAGGAAACCCACTGAGAGAACTCGATCTCGAGTAAACCCGCGGGGCAAAAACTTGTTGCCATCTTATTACACAAACTAGCCTAACAAAGGTCCAACACACAACACACATCAAGAAACAGGAAACAGCGACATAATCGACAGCTTCCAGCACCCTCCAGCCGTGCTGCTTCAACCATTGGTAATCATCAAAACGTCTGGGTTGGGGCGCGCCACTTGGTTCCCCTTTGTGATCTCCAGCGTACTTCGCGCCAGCTGTTCCGCGCCTGCCTTGATAGCTGCTTTCTCCTCCTCTCCGTAGAGACCTGCCCAATAGTTCAACAACGCACAAACATTGAAGACAATAGAAATAGGAGACCACAACATATAGTTCTCAAAAGTTACTTTTTTTCTCATTGTCCAGATTGCCCAACAAACAGCCGCTAAGATCAAAGTAAAATAATTTTTTCCTCCAGGCCAAAAACGATAAAACCAAGCAAAGCAATGCCAGACAGAACTAGGGTATGTATTTGTCCCAAAAACCTTCCCAATACACCCCACACAACTTTGGCAGAAGCACAGCCAAACATAAGGTGGTCTCTACTTTCATTTTCCTTACAAAAAGAACAAACAGGGTTTCCCAACCACTTGCGTTTCTTCATATTATCCCTGGTCAGGATGGCGTTATACATCAGTTGCCACATAAAAAAAATTATCTTAAGGGGAATTTTCGACTTCCAGATCCGCTTATAGTTAGGACCACTCAAAGGTTTCTCCAACAAAGTGTACACTGACATGTAAACTTTTTGTTAGCATTCAGTTTCCAGAACACTTTATCATCCTCCTCAGAGAGGATTATAGAGGCAGCATGTTCTTTTATATGATCCCACTGCTCCTGCAGCACCTGATACAGCCTCCTTCTAAAAGGAGCCACAAAGTTTTTCTCCGCATACTGCTTAAACGTACCCTCTTGCCATTGGCAAATATCAAATAACACATGATGAGATTCCATAAGAGAAGTATTATTCAACCACGGGTCCTTCCAGAACCGAGTTAGGGATCCGTTCTCCATTTTTAAACCCCTTCCTTCCATATAAAGATCTTTAACTTTCATGATCCCCTTCCAAATGGATAAGGATTTATTACGGGTAAACATACGTGTCACCTACAGCGCTGACACGTCGTTATCCATTGACGGCAAAACGACCGCCATCACGGGTCCATTTCCATATTTCTTATTTGTGACTTCGTCAATTCCCCCTCTCTTCAAAGCGTGGAGTGTTAAACTTCAGACCACGGGCAGTCTCAAGAGATGTGTCTACTCCGCATATGTCCCCATCAAGGGTCGGGTTGGCGGGTTCCACTGTCATCATTTGATAACGGAACAGCACAAACATACATTGTCCAAGTTTTAAAGCAGAAAAAACAGTCTAATGAACTACAAAAACCCTTTCCTTTCAGGTTAAGCCTAGACAGAAAAGGGATGATGCAAACGAAAACAACAACCAACCAACGATCCAAAGGCGATCGTTGCGCATATAGACACTAATTTTTCCAGCACAGCAAAACATCAACTTTTTCAGCAAGCAAGGGCATTAGCAACCAACGACATACAGAAACAACTCCAGAAACAGCAACTTGGGTCTCTGCAAGCCTCCCTTCTCGTAAGAACATCTCTAACAGGCGCCCAACGCGCTGGCGTCCTAAACTTTTTTTTGCAGCGCCAAAATAGCGTTTTGGCGCGCTGGGCGCATGTTTTGGTTTAGCAGCCGCGCTAAAATATCGAGCGAAAACGGGATGGTTTACGAGACGCGCTAAAATTGCGCGCCACAAACCTAGCTCTGCACTGTTTTGCAACGAAACCAAATCAAAAAATAAAATAAATAGACTGCAAATAGAAATATATTGAACTCGGACGATTACACGATTCGATTACATGAACACACGAACACGAACATGATTCGATTTAACTAACACGAACTAACTAATACGAACTAAACTAAACACGATTAGAACTCGGAGTCGGAGGAGAAATCGGAGTCGGAGTTGGTGGTATCCGAAATTCCGCCTCTGGCCCACGTACCGTCACCGGCGGGCCAGGTGGTGAGGCCTGCCGCCAGTTCCGCCTCTGCCTGCGCCTTCGCCACCCGCCGCCTCTCTCGCTCCTCATGGCGCTCGGCCCGCCGCTTGGCCTGCTCGGCCACCCGGGTGTTCCAGAAGTCGAACTCCTCTCTCTCCGCGCGCGGGTGGTTCCGGTACCAATCCTCCACGGCGCGCTGGTCCCGCTCCTCGACTAGGCGGAGCGTCGCGCGGAGGCGGTGTTCGTGGCGGTCGTCGGCGGTGACGAGGCGCGGCAGAGGCGCCATGTTCGCCGCTTCCTACGCGTTGCGGCAGTCCTGGAAGTTCATCGTGTGGCGCGAGCGCCCGAGCCTCCACGCTGCCGCGTCGTAGGCGCGGGCGGCCTCTGCCGCGGTCTCGAACGTCCCGAGCGGGACGCGGCTGTCGTCGGACCGGGTCTCGGTGGTGAACGTCCCATTTGGGCACGGGCGGACGCCGCGGTAGCCGGATTGGCTTCGGCGGCGCGGAAGCATCGTGGCGGGCGGCGCGGAGGCGCGGAAGCGTCGACGGCGGTGGAGATTCCGAGCGCGCGCGGGAGAGGAAAAGCGGTTGGGAGAGGAGGGAGAGACGCGTGGAGTGAAGCGCGCGCTGGACGCGGGACGGGTTAAATAGCTCGAAAAGAAGCACGTTGGCCAGCGCGCTCTACGGTTTTTGACGCGTGTGGTCTTTCCGCGTCTCTGTTGGAGCCCGCGCAAACGCCCCGCGCGCGGAAAATAGCCGTTATTTGATGCGCGCGGGCTATTTTCCGCCTCTGTTGGAGATGCCCTAAGCTCTTCTTTTTTGCATCTCCCGCTTTCCTTCTCATCTCCTCGCTTCTTTTTTCCATTTTCTCCAGGCTGGATCATCTCCATCTTCTATCCTCGTCACCGTCTCTTCATCATCATCCACCCGTTGATCCGGCGCTCCTAGCATGCGCACCACATCTGGCACATTCGACATCACGCAAAAAAAAGCATTGCTTCTTAGGGCATCTCCAGCCGTCCCCCCAGCGCCCCCAAGGCCCAAAAAAGCGCCGTTTTGGGCCAAATGGCGCCGTTTTTCTACCAGTCGTCCCCCCAGGAACCCAAATAGCGCCGTTTTGGCGCCGGCGCACCCAGCCCAAACCCAGCGCGTCAGGTTGCGCCTGGGGGGTCGGCGGAAGGGAAAACGCGCGTGGGCCAGCACTGTCGGGGAGACAGCGCATTTCCCACCCCCCGCCTCGCCCTTTCCTCTATCCCGCCCCGTCGCCGTCATCTCGCCGCCGGCACCACCCCTCCCCCCTCCGCCGGACGGAACCCCACCAACTCGCCCCAAACCACGGCGCCGGCGCCGCCCTCTCCTCCGCCGTGATCTAGCCGGGAGGAAGGCTCTCGGGAAGGCTCGTGCCCACCTCGCCTGCTAGGTGTTCGGTGGTTTGCCCGCCCAGCCATGGACTCCGACGACGAGGAGCTGCTCGCCGAACTGCTAGACGAGGAAGCCCAGGCCGACCTCGACGACGAAGAGCACTTGCTGATCCTAGCGTGCCTCGCCGGCCTGCTCGCGCACGACGCGCGGCCGCGGCGTGGTGGCTCGGCGCCCGGCCGCCGCAAGAGCAAGCCGAGACAGCGCTACGAAGGGTACTGCATCCTCTACTCCGACTACTTCGCCGATCATCCCATGCAGGGCGAGGCCGTGTTTCGGCGCCGCTTCCGGATGAACCGCAAGCTCTTCCTCGACATCATGCATGCCATCCGGGAGTTCGACATCTACTTCAAATTGAAGAAGGATTGCACCGGTACGGTTGGTTTTACCTCAATTCAGAAGTGCACGATGGCCATGAGGTTGCTTGCATATGGTGCTCCCGCTGATTCGCAGGATGATTATCTGCGTATGTCCGAGTCCACTGCCATTGATTGCTTGAACAAGTTCTGCCGGGCAAGAGGCGGAAGACATTGCTCGGATCCTAGCTTGCAACGAAGCAAGAGGCTTTCCTGGGATGCTTGGAAGCATCGACTGCATGCATTGGGCATGGAAGAACTGTCCATTTGAATGGCAGGGGATGTACAAAGGCCACAAAGGAGAGTGCAGTGTGATTCTTGAGGCCGTGGCTACACATGATCTATGGATTTGGCATTCCTTCTTTGGTATGCCAGGAACTCACAACGACATCAATGTGTTGCAGTGCTCGAATGTCTTCGCCAAGCTTATTGAAGGTCATGCCCCTCCAGTGAACTACGAGATCAATGGGCACCAGTACACAAAGGGCTACTACCTTGCAGATGGCATCTACCCGAAGTGGTCAACATTTGTGAAGAGCATCTCCAACCCTGTGCCAGGAAGCGCGAAAGCTTGGTTTTCCAAGTGCCAGGAGGCTTGCAGGAAGGATGTTGAGCGAGCATTTGGTGCGCTGCAGTCTCGATTCGATGTTGTCCGGTACCCAGCCATGACTTGGTCGAAGGCCAACATGTGGGAGGTGATGAACTGTTGTGTGATCTTGCACAACATGATCATTGAGAGTGAGCGGGATCATCCGGTGGCTGTGACTGGTGAGCCATACTACCAACAGGGTCCTCTTGCAGATGTAGATCATCAGGTTCCGGCAACATGGGCAGCCTTCCTCGCTATGCGCCAGGAGATTCGAGACCCTACAGCACATACACAACTGCAGGATGATCTTGTGCAGCACTTGTGGGAGCGCAAAGGCAATGGCAATGCCGACAATGCCAATGCCTAGTTTGATTTGTTCTATTCGCTTGCATTGTTGAACTATTTGTGTGTGGATTTGTATGTTGAACTATTCTTATGTGTGAAGTTGTATGTCCAACTATTTTAATTGTGTGTTTTATGCGCGAAATATGGCCCAAACTTGCCCAAACTCGCCGGCTGGGGGGCGGCCTGGGTTCAGCGACTGGGAATCGGCGCCCCCCAGCGCGTGAAATAGCGCCGTTGCCCCCCCAGGTGGGCCAAAATAGCGCCGTTTTTCGGCCTGGGGGGGCCGGACGACTGGAGATGCCCTTAGTATCACAGCTCATGTCCGTAGAATTTGTTGTTCACTCCAACCATGGAGCCCTGCCTAGTAGTCAACAGGTGAGCTAATCTGTTTATGTTCAAACAAGCTCTGTTTCTCAGCTTCCAAATCGTCCAACAAATGGAGCCAGTAATTTGCACATTCCTTCTTGCAGGAACATAACGGATAACCCATCAAAAGAACTGACTAAAAGAACCAGGCCTGTTGTTGGTTCCAATAGAAATTCCAATGATACTCCACACGTACTTGGCGGTAGGACACCTGAAAAACAGATGTAAATAGTTTTATCCTCGTCACATAATTGGCATTTTGAGTTCCCCACCCATTTTCTCTTTATCATGTTGTCCTTTGTTGCAATCGCCTCATGCCAAATCAACCACAACCACACCTTGATTTTCAGTGGAATTTTCGTTCTCCAAAGGTGTTTGAAAGATTTGTCAGCACCGGTGCTAGAAAGCCTGTTATATAAAGATTTCAACGAAAATTGTTGCCATTAGCAGCCCATTTCCACTTAGACTTATCGTCTTCATCATTCAGAGCAAACCCACACAACATATTCCGAAGTTTCCTCCTCTCTTCTTGCAGTTCAGCACCAAGCCATCTTCAAGTTCAAACTCACCTCCTCCCAGCCATATCAGCGACAGAAATTTGTTGATCCACACAAATATCGAATAGCCCTAGAAAAACGCCAAAGAGGTCTCCCCCCACACCATGAATCTCCCCAGAAGTCAGTTCTTCTCACATTACCAACAATCACACTATCGTCGGTTGGCATGGGAAAGAAAATTATTGGGCACTGTGCATTACCGGATTGATGAACAAATAATAAACGGACGGGACAGTGACATGGTGCTACCTATCGTTTTTTTAGAGGAGTACGGTGTTTTGTAGCATGTAGCCCTTTATTTCGAACATTCCAAATACAAATTTTAAACTATAAGAAAAAACTGAAAAAATATGCACGTAGCCACGAATATATCCTACAAGTGTGCAGAATATTAATCCTAAATATGTTGTATTTTACGCTACACAAAAAAGACAAAATTATAAATCTGGTATGGACAGTACACCCTCAAATGTTGTCAGAATTTGTCTTTTTAGATAGCTGCTGATGGCGTGATTCACACGTTCGCTGGGAGACCCCAAGAGGAAGGTATGATGCAATCTAGCAGCAAGTTTCCCTCAGAATGAAACCAAGGTTATCGAACCAGTAGGAGCAACGATTCTTCAGAAGGTTGTTAGTGGCTCGCACGGCGCAATGCGATCACCAACGTGGAACCTGCACACAACACAATCACAGTACTTTGCCCCAACGAAACAGTGAGGTTGTCAATCTCACTGGCTTGCTGAAAACAAAGGATTAAACGTCTCGTGTGGAAAATGAGTATTAAATTGCAGCGAATGAAAAAGGAACAGTTTGCAGTTTGTGGTTTAATCAGTTAAAAGAATGGACCGGGGTCCACAGTTCACTAGTGGTGTCTCTCCATAAAGATAACTAACATGTTGGGTAAACAAATTACAGCTGGGCAATTGACAAATAGTGAGCGCATGACAATGCATATACATGCATGATGATTACTATGATATTTAATTGGGCATTACGACATAATACATAGACCGTTATCCAACAGCGTCTATGACTAATAATCCACCGCCGGGTTGTCATCCGAGTCCCCGTTGGTATTAAGTTGCAAGCAACGGATAATCGCATTAAGTAAAGCGCGTAATGTAAACAAACACATATGCCCGTGGACATAGCATCGTTAGGTTATCCCTAGTGGCAACAGCACATCCACAACCTTAGAACTTTCTGTCACTGTCCCAGATTAAACGGAGGCATGAACCCACTATCTAGCATAAATACTCCTCTTGGAGTTACAAGCATCTACTTGGCCAAAGCATCTACTAGTAACGGAAAGCATGCAAGATCTTAAATAACATAGATAGATTGATAATCAACTTGACATAATATTCAATATTCATCGGATCCCAGCAAACACAACATGTAGCATTACAATAATATGATCTTGATCATGTAGGGCAGCTCACAAGATCTAAACATGATGGCACAAATGGAGAGACAACCATCTAGCTACTGCTATGGACCCGTAGTCCAAGGATGAACTACTCACGCATCACTCCGGAGGCAGGCATGGCGATGTAGAAGCCTCCGGTGACGATTCCCCTCTCCGGCAGGGTGCCGGGAAGAGGTTCTGAACCCTCCCGAGCTAGGGTTGACGGCGGCGGCGTCTCTGGAACTTTTCGTGGATTTTGCTCAGGTACTTAGGGTTTTCTCGTCGGGGGGAATAAGTAGGCGAAAGGGCGGCGGCTGCGGCCCCGAGGGGCCCACACCAAGGGCGCGGCAGGGGGGCCCGCGCCCTGGTGTGTGGGGCCCCTGTGGCCTCCTCTGCTGCTCTTTGCGTCATCGTGTGTTCTGGAAAAATAGCACCCCCGTGAAGTTTCGTCCAATTCCGAGAATATTTCCAGACTAGCTTTTCTGGAATACAAAAACAGCAGAAAACAGGAACTGGCACTTCGGCATCTTGTTAATAGGTTAGTCCCAAAAAATGTATAAAAGTGATATAAAGTAGATGCAAAACATGTAGCAATTGGTATAAAACAAGCATGGAACATCAAAAATTATAGATACGTTTGAGACGTATCAGCATCCCCAAGCTTAGTTCCTACTCGTCCTCGAGTAGGTAAACGATAAAAACAAAATAATTTTTGAGGTGACATGCTACTATCATAATCTTGATCATATAATATTGCAAGGCACATGTAAATGAATGAAGTTTGCTATCAATAGATAATGAGTAAACAATGAATCACACAAGCTAAACGTTTTCATGAATAGTACTTTCGAGACAAGCATCAAAGTTTTGCATAAGTGTTAACTCATAAAGCAATAGTTTCTAAAAAGGTATTCAATCAACACAAAGGAAGAATTAAGTTTCAGCATTTGCTTCAACTTTCAACATATTTATCTCATGGATATTGTCAACACAAAGTAGTATAACAAGTCCAATACGTTGCATATAACGCATGTTGTAACAAAGTTGACACTAGTGTTTGCTTGTGGAAGACAGAAAGAATAGGAAAACTGACTCAACATAAAAGTAAAAGAAAGGCCCTTCGCAGAGGGAAGCAGGGATTAAATCATGTGCTAGAGCTTTTAGGTTTTTGAAAGCATATAGAGATTGCATAAAATATTTGATACTCCTCCCAACCTTGCTAACACAAGCCATGGCTAACCGAATCCTCGGGTGCCTTCCATCAATCACATACCATGGAGGAGTATCTATTTTTGAGAGGTGTTTGTTAATTGTCAACGAATGGTAGCGGGTGAGAACAGTATTCTACCTGTCAAACGGACTTTTAAGAGCGGCTCCCATGAAGGACGTTATTTCTACCAGCAAGGCAGATCATCCCTCTTTCTCTTTGGTTTACACACATTCAGGTATTTCACTGTTTGTCATTGCTTACTGATGAATCAGGGCAAAAGTGTGAAGAGAATTAATTGGTTAAAGTTGTAATTAATTGGGACTGGGCACCCCGTTGCCAGCTCTTTTTGCAAATTGGATAAGCGGATGTATATGCCACTAGTCCAGGTGTAAAAGTCCATTGACAAAGAATAAAGAATAACCACACTAATTCCTCATGAGCTAGTAAACATTGACACAAAAAGGGAATAATAACATTTTGAATAATTTAAAGGTAGCACATGAAAAATTTACTTGGAGTGGCAAGGAAATACCACATATAGGTAGTTATGGTGGACACAAATGGCATGGATTTTGGCTCAAGGATTTGGATGCACGAGAAGCATTCCCTCTCAGTACAGAGTTTAGGCTAGCAAGGTTATGTAAGCAAACAAGAATATCAACCCGTACACCAAGTTTTATATGACAAACATATTGCAAACGTTATAAGACTTCATACCGTCTTCCTTGTTAACCAAACCCTGTTATTAGAAAATATCTAGACCTTAGAGATACCACCGATGCAAACCAAATTTTCAACAAGCTTTACGGTAGTTCTTCACTAATAGGCTTAACTCATGTGATGCACAATTTAATCATGATCTACTTGTTAACTCAAAACAATTGACAAGCATCAAGTTATCCATTAGTGATCTACAAGATTAAGCAAGTTTTTCCTTATACCAATTACCACATGCAACATTTTCTGAACCAACCAAACACCAATCAATTTATTTAATCAACTCTCCAAACAAATATAAGTGAAGCAAGAGAGTACTTTCTACAAAAGAAAGCTAATAGCTCTGACAAGAGATACATGAAAACAAGAGCTAAAAGCTGAACAGCGCTAGATATGAATACTCAACAAATATAAGTGAAGAATAGGAGTATTCTCATGAAAAAGCGGAGCGTGTCTCTCTCCCAATCAAGAATGCTAGGGTCCAGTCAAGCTTTATTGAAAATAAAAAGCAATACTGAAAATAAAAGCACACAGACGCTCCAAGAAAAGCACATATGATGTGAAAGAATTAAAATATAGTTTCACTAGAGATGACCTGATAATTTTGACGATGAAGAAGGGGATGCCTTGGGCATCCCCAAGCTTAGACGCTTGAGTCTTCTTGAAATATGCTGGGGAGATCCATGGGAGCCTCCCCAAGCTTAAGCTCTTCACTCTTCTTGATCCTATATCATCCTTCTCTCTTGACCCTTGAAAACTTCCGTCACACCAAACTCAAAGTAGATCTCATTAGAGGGTTAGTGCATAATCAAAAACTCACATGTTCTATAAAGACGCAATATGATTTTACTTTAAACATTAGCTACAGCCACTGATGTTATGTGAAGCTCTTCCACCCAAAAAAGAATTTCACTCAACACTAGTAAAAGAGAGAATGCAAAATAAAAAGGCATAATCTGTCTAAAACAGAACAGTCCGCAAAGACGAATTTTTTCGAGGCACTTACGACGCTCAGATCGAAAAACTTGAACTAATGAAAGATTCAGACATTCATAAAGATTACGCACAAAAAATTTCAGATTTTTAACAATCTGGTGATTTTAATTTCGTACAGTGAACAGCAAAAATCTGTTTCTGCGCAGCAATCAAAATTAAGCATCCTTAACATTAGAGGCTACTCTTGGCACAACAATGCGAGAAAATAAAGATACAAAGGAGTTGCTACAGAAGTAAACAAACTCCTTGACTAATACTGAAAATAAAAGATAATGGGTTGCCTCCCAAAAGCGCTTTTTTAATGCCTTTTAGCTAGGCTAGAGATTTTAATGATGCTCTCATAAGAATAAAAGTTGAAAAACAAAAGAGAGCATCAAGAGGCAAATATCAAACACATTTAAGTCTAACCCACTTCCTATGCAAGGAATCTTGTAATAAAATAAATTTTTGAAGCATAAAGCAACTAGCATAGAAAGACGAAACAAATGCAGCTTCAAAACTTTCAACATAAAGAGAGGTGTTTTAGTAACTTGAAAACTTTTACAACCATATTTTCCTCTCTCATAATAACTTTCAGTAGCATCATGAACAAACTCAACAATATAACTATCACATAAAGCATGCTTTTCATGATCTACAAACACATAATTTTTATTAAGCTCAAAAACAGTGGGTCATTAAACCCACTTTTGACAATAGTAGTATAATTAATATCATTAGGCAATATAGGACCATCATCAAGAGCATTATCATATATAACATTAGGGAGCACATTTTTATTTCTGCAATTTCCTTTACTTGAGTCAAGGAGTTGTTTACTTCAAATTTATCAAAAGGGATATTTCAATAGAATCATGCAATTCAACAATATAGCACTCTTCCTCCTTAGGTAGGCATGGAGGGCAATCAAATAATGTAAGAGTTAAAGAGTTACTATCTTTAGGAGGTAGATCCTCCTTTTGTTCTTCACTCTCCTCCTCTTTTTCATCCAATGAGCTTTCAGCTTCAGCAGTAGTTTCTTCGTCCACAGGTTCCTAGAAATTGTGAGTGCATTCTTGTGCATTAATGAGTCTCTCTTTATAATCAATGATATAACAATTATTGCTGAAATTTTCTAGGCAATAATCAAGAATAAAAGAGACTGTTTCTTTAAGAATTTTAGAAGCAATACAGGTTTCATAGTTTTTAGCCATGAAGGAATCTATCTCAGAAGCTGCCACAAATGTAACAAATTGTTCTACTTGTTCAGCTCCCAGAAAAGCATAGTTATTCCAATAATAATTTGTAAGTAAAGGTTCTTTACTAAAACGACATTGGAATTTAAAATGTTTATTATGTTGTTCAGAGCAACAATTTATATCATGATAAGAAAGCAAAGCTTCAGCAACTTCATTTAACTTTTTCAACATGCCTCTCAAGATTTTACCCTCTCTTGATTTTCTATACTTTATATATAATTCTCTTGCTTCCATCAACATAGAGGTTCTAGTAAATTCTTCCATAGCAAAAGTTTTTATAGGATTTTCAGTTTTATAATTTTTATGGGTTTTCAAGTAAACAAGCAAAACATAACTGGATAAAAGTAAACATAGCAAGACAAAAACAAAGTAAAGAGATTGGAAGTGTGAAACTTCCCTTGCAGAAGAACTGCTACTCCCCGGCAACGGCACCAGAAAAGAGCTTACTGATGGCGTGATTCACACGTTCGCTGGGAGACCCCAAGAGGAAGGTATGATGCAATCTAGCAGCAAGTTTCCCTCAGAATGAAACCAAGGTTATCGAACCAGTAGGAGCAACGATTCTTCAGAAGGTTGTTAGTGGCTCGCACGGCGCAATGCGATCACCAACGTGGAACCTGCACACAACACAATCACAGTACTTTGCCCCAACGAAACAGTCTGGTTGTCAATCTCACCGGCTTGCTGAAAACAAAGGATTAAACGTCTCGTGTGGAAAATGAGTATTAAATTGCAGCGAATGAAAAAGGAACAGTTTGCAGTTTGTGGTTTAATCAGTTTAAAGGAATTGGATCGGGGTCCACAGTTCACTAGTGTTGTCTCTCCATAAAGATATCTAACATGTTGGGTAAACAAATTACAGCTGGGCAATTGACAAATAATGAGCGCATGACAATGCAAATACATGGCATGATGATTACTATGATATTTAATTGGGCATTACGACATAATACATAGACCGTTATCCAACAGCGTCTATGACTAATAATCCACCGTCGGGTTGTCATCCGAGTTCCCCGTTGGTATTAAGTTGCAAGCAACGGATAATCGCATTAAGTAAAGCGCGTAATGTAAACAAACACATATGCCCGTGGACATAGTATCGTTAGGTTGTCCCTAGTGGCAACAGCACATCCATAACCTTAGAACTTTCTGTCACTGTCCCAGATTCAACGGAGGCATGAACCCACTATCTAGCATAAATACTCCCTCTTGGAGTCACAAGCATCTACTTGGCCAAAGCATCTACTAGCAACGGAGAGCATGCAAGATCATAAATAACATAGGGCATAGATTGATAATCAACTTGACATAATATTCAATATTCATCGGATCCCAGCAAACACAACATGCAGCATTACAATAATATGACCTTGATCATGTAAGGCAGCTCACAAGATCTAAACATGATGGCACAAATAGGAGAGACAACCATCTAGCTACTGCTATGGACCCGTAGTCCAAAGGTGAACTACTCACGCATCACCTCGGAGGCAGGCATGGCGATGAAGAAGCCTCCGGTGACGATTCCCCTCTCCGACAGGGTGCCGGGAAGAGGTTCTGGACCCTCCCGAGCTAGGGTTGACGGCGGCGGCGTCTCTGGAACTTTTCGTGGATTTTGGCTCAGGTGCCTAGGGTTATTTTCTCGGGGGGAATAAGTAGGCGAAAGGGCGGCGTCTGGCGGGCCCCGTGGGGCCCACACCGTATGAGGGCGCGGCCAGGGGGCCACCCGCGCCCTGGTGTGGTGTGAGGCCCCTGTGGGCCTCCTCTGCTGCATCTTTGCGTCATCGTGTGTCTTCTGGAAAAATAGCACCTCCCGAAAAGGTTTCGTCCAATTCCGAGAATATTTCCAGACTAGCTTTTCTGGAATACAAAAACAGCAGAAAACAGGAACTGGCACTTCGGCATCTTGTTAATAGGTTAGTCCCGGAAAATGTATAAAAATGACATAAAGTAGATGCAAAACATGTAGCAATTGGTATAAAACAAGCATGGAACATCAAAAATTATAGATACGTTGGAGACGTATCAATAGCCCAAAATATAAATTATTTAGGATCAAAAATCTTTTCTATCTAAATAGGAGAACCCCACTACCTGATTTTCCTTGCTTTTGGCGCGTCCGCGTCATCTTCTTTTCCCCTTGCGCGTGTCTCTCCTCCCTTCTTTGTACGTCATGGAGGCACTGGTTGTCATCGGTCTGCCAGTTCTTCTCGCCTCCCACTTGGGAAAGGAGGAGGAGAGGGTGTATTTTGTCTGTGGGACCGCGCTCATCCTCGTTGCTCTGATAGCACTGCTAAGATCATCGGCCCACCTGGTGGCAATGATGGGCATGCTCATAAAGGTGCAGTTTAGTGGCGGAGCTATGTACAAGTCAGGGGCCCTTGCCCCCCCTCCATCCCCCTCCCTCCCCCAGTCCACGGTTTTTTGCTAAAAATCAATCCATTTTGGCCCATTTTTTGTCCAAAATAGTGATATTTAGCCTATTTGGCCCTCCTCAATTTTGCCCAGTAAGCCAATGTGGCCTATTTGCCCCAAGCTCCACCAGTAGTGCACATTACGATGCGGCTACTTGATTCTCGAGTGGATGTTTGCTCTTGTAGGTCAGCCTGCCTAGCGCGGGTGGCCACCATCGCGAGTCACCAACTGGATGGCCCACCTCCCTCAGTTCCACTGCTCCGATCCATCGTCATTATGTCAGCTACGTTCATTGCAGGCACTTTGGTGCAGGCGTTATTTTAAATCGCCTCCAAATGTTGTTTTCGTCGCTGTTTGTTAATAATGCCTTTAATGAGTTGTTAATCAGCAACGTTATAGCAAAGTGCCGGCAAAGTTTGGACCCATGTTTTAATGCCTTAAATGTTTGGTTTTTTCAGGCAGTTTTGATTCGTGCCACAGATGCGGCGTTATAGAAAAGTGCCTCTAATAGTCAGTCGTATCTTTTGCAAAAAGGACCTTGGACAGAATTAAGCTACGCGGATCAGTCCCACCACCTGATCACCGTTAATAGTAGTACTTGTTTACACAATTGTAGAATACGGCATAAGCTACCTACAGATTTATTTTAAGATTTTCTTGAAACTTAAAATATTGTTTTGAAACTTTTAAAATATAGGCTACATCACTAGTAGAAAATGGGTTTTTGGTCCAGCCCACTGGTCCCGGTTCACTGAAAAACCGGGACCAGTGCGTGGCACTGGTCCCGGTTCGAGCTGCCAGGGCCCGTGGACCATTGGTCCCGGTTCGGTTGGGGTCATTGGTCCCGGTTCTTGGCACGAACCGGGACCAAAGCTCCAGAGCCGGACACGTGGCGTTCCGCGGAGCTTTGGTCCCGGTTCGTGCCAAGAACCGGGACCAATACCCCTCCCTGCCTATAAAAACCCCCACCCCCCCTCTCCTCTTTTTTTTCTTGGATTGGTGGGAAGTGGGTGCTAGTTTTTTTTCCTTTGCCACGCACAAGATGTGTTCGATGAAATGCCCGACCCACACTTAAGTTCACACAAAATGATATCCTCGGCCGAGGTTAGCAACTTTATCCTTTTCATCTGTAATTGATACAGAAATATTGCACGTGTCGATGTACGGTGGTCATTTCACTATTCAAGATGTTATTGTAATGGTATTTGATAAACTTAATTATATATGCAGATGGATGCACGGATGCGATGGATGTACGGCGAACGACGCAGTTCCGAGTTTATTGCAGGCCTGCATAAATTTCTCGATGTGGCTGAGGCAAACAAAGTGAATAATTTTATGCCTTGTCCATGTGAGAAGTGTCGGAACGTCAGGGAGTACTCTGACCCGAGAACCATTCAAGACCACGTGCTTCGGAAAGGTTTCATGCCCAGCTATAATTGTTGGACCAAGCACGGAGAAAGAGGGGTTAGGATGGAAGACAATGAAGAAGAGGAGGATGATGACAACTATCCTATGTTCCCTGAGGAATGCGGTGATACTGTAATGGAAGACGTTGAAGAAGAAGAGGTGAACATCGGGCATCAGATGAGCCCGCTGATGGTCTTGGTGGGGTCATTTCTGATGCAAAGCGAGAATGCGATACAGAAAAGGAGAAGCTAAAGTTGGAGGCCATGCTTGAGGATCACAAAAAGTTGCTGTACCCAAACTGCGAAGATGGCAGCACAAAGCTCGGTACCACACTGGAACTGCTGAAATGGAAGGCAGAGACTGGTTGTTCTGACAAGGGATTTGAGAAGTTACTGAAAATAATGAAGCCGAAGCTTCCAAAGGATAACGAATTGCCCGAGACTACATACGAAGCAAAGAAGGCTATCTGCCCTCTAGGATTAGATGTGCAGAAGATACATGCATGCATTAATGACTGCATCCTGTACCGCGGTGAGTACGAGAATATGGATAAATGCCCGGTATGCAATGCACTGCGGTACAAGATCAGACAAGATGACCCTGGTGATGTTGAGGGCGATGACGAGCCCCCCCGGAAGAGGGTTCCTGCTAAGGTGATGTGGTATGCTCCTATAATACCACGGTTGAAACGTCTGTTCAGAAACAAAGAGCATGCCAGGTTGTTGCGATGGCACAAAGAAGAGCGTAAGAAAGACGGGAAGTTGAGACACCCCGCCGATGGGTCCCAGTGGAGAAAAATCGACAGAGAGTTCCCGACATTTTCAGATGACGCAAGGAACTTAAGATTTGGTCTAAGTACAGATGGCTTTAATCCTTTTGGGGAGCAGAGCTCCAGTCATAGCACTTGGCCCGTGACTCTATGTATCTACAACCTTCCTCCTTGGTTGTGCATGAAGCGGAAGTTCATTATGATGCCAGTGCTCATCCAAGGCCCGAAGCAACCCGGCAACGACATTGATGTGTACCTAAGGCCATTAGTTGATGAACTTTTGCAGTTGTGGTCCGAACCAGGTGTACGTGTGTGGGATGAGCACAAACAACAGGAATTTGACCTACGAGCGTTGCTGTTCGTAACCATCAATGATTGGCCTGCTCTTAGTAACATTTCAGGACAGTCAAACAAGGGATACAATGCATGCACGCACTGTTTAGATAAGACTGAAAGTATACATTTGGGAAACAAGAATGTGTACCTGGGGCATCGTCGATTTCTTCCGAACGTCATGCCGTAAGAAAGCCCGGCAAGCATTTCAACGGTGAGGCAGATCGCCGGAAGAAGCCTAACCTCCCTGATGGTGATGTTATATATGACATGGTCAAGGATTTAGAAGTAATCTTTGGAAAGGGTCCTGGCAGTCTATCTGTTCCGAATGACGCTGACAACCACGTACCCATATGGAAGAAGTGCTCTATATTCTGGGAGCTACCCTATTGGAAAGTCCTAGAGGTCCGGTCTTCAATCGACGTGATGCACGTGACGAAGAATCTTTGCGTGAACCTGCTAGGCTTCCTGGGCGTGTATGGGAAGACAAAAGATACACCGGAAGCACGGGAGGACCAGCAACGTATGAAAGACCCATACAACAAGCAGACGGATAAAGGGCGTCAATACTTAAGCAGCTACGCTCTTACCAAAGCAGAGAAGGAAATCTTTTTTGAATGCCTGAGCAGTATCAAGGTCCCGGCTGGCTTCTCGTCAAATATAAAGGGAATAATAAATATGGCAGAGAAAAAATTCCAGAACCTGAAGTCTCATGATTGCCACGTGATTATGACGCAGTTGCTTCCGGTTGCATTGAGGGGGCTTCTACCGGAAAATGTTCGAGTACCCATTGTGAAGCTATGTGCATTCCTCAATGCAATATCTCAGAAGGTCATCGATCCAGTAACTCTACCAAGTTTACAGAAGGCTGTGGTCCAATGTCTTGTCAGCTTCGAGTTGGTGATCATTCTTCAATATTATGACGCATCTCCTGGTTCACCTAGTCGACGAGATTGCCATTCTCGGTCCTGTATTTCTACACAATATGTTCCCCTTCGAGAGGTTCATGGGAGTCTTGAAGAAATATGTTCATAACCGTGCTAGGCCAGAAGGAAGCATCTCAAAGGGCTATGGAACAGAGAGGTCATTGAGTTCTGTGTTGACTTTATTCCTGACCTTAAGCCGATTGGTGTTCCTGAATCGCGGCATGAGGGGAGACTGAGTGGAAAAGGCACGCTAGGAAAGAAAGCACTGATATGTAGGGACGGGCATTCTTTAACTCAAGCACACTACACAGTTCTACAAAGTTCCACCTTCGTGGCTCCGTATATCGAGGAACACAAGAATTATGTACGCTCCAAGAACCCGGGGAAGGATGACTCCTGGATTAAAGAAAAACACATGGAGACTTCGGCAGTTGGTTGCGATTACAGCTCATGAATGACACCACTGTCGGAGATCAGCTCTACTTGTTGGCCGCGTCACCATCTTCGACTGTATTGAATTTCCAAGGGTACGAGATAAATGGGAATACATTTTACACGATCGCCCAAGATAAAAAGAGCACCAACCAGAACAGTGGTGTCCGCTTTGATGCAACAAACGACGATGGGCAAAAGGACACATACTATGGTCGCATAGAGGAGATATGGGAACTTGACTATGGACCTACTTTTAAGGTCCCTTTGTTTCGGTGCAGTTGGGTCAACATGAATGGAGAAGGGATAAAGGTAGACCAGCTGTACGGATGACAACAGTGGATCTCAAGAATCTTGGTTGTTACAAGAACGAACCATTCGTCCTAGCCAATGATGTGGCTCAGGTTTTCTATGTGAAGGACATGTCCTCCAGACCGAAAAAAAGAAAAAATAAGCAAACGAATACATCAGACGATGAGCCAAAGCGTCACATAGTTCTTTCAGGGAAAAGAAACATCGTGGGAGTCGAGGACAAGACAGACATGTCAGCAGATTATGATAAGTTTGATGAAATTCCGCCCTTCACAGTGAGAACTGACCCAAGCATCCCGTTAAATAATGAAGATGCTCCATGGTTACGGCCGAAGCGATCATAGGCCAGGGACATACGCGAAGAAGGGTTCATGGCTTTTATGTAAATCAATGTAATGTATTAAACCTTTATGTGATGTGTAGTAATGTATTAAACCTTTATGTGGTGAAAACCATAATACATAGCTCGGGTCCATTTTTATTTAACCATTATACATCACGAATAATATCACTAACTTTTGCCGGGTCCTAAGCCACGGGGTGCTGAGCGGCCGGAGACGTACCACCTCCTCGGGGGCCGGCTCCCTCTGGAACGAGAGTGGCCCACGCGACTTCCACCAAACAAGATCCGGGTCGACGATGTCGCCCCTCGCATCCAACAGGCCGGACATTGTCGCCGAGATCTCAAAAAATGAGTGGGAAATTTGATCAAACACCTAAGTAGGGGAGGGAGAGGGCAGCAACCTGGGGAGGGGACCGATGGCGGTGTGGAGCCTCCTTATATATAAGCAAAACTGACCAAAACACACGGTTTCCCCGTCATACAGCCCTACGGTGCCTCGTGAGTGACTGCATATCAAATGCACCGTAGGGCTGTATGACGGGAATCCGAATGCTTTGTATACTGCAAATCATCGCGTGGTTGTGAGACGGCAAATCGGCCTTCGATCCAGACAGCGGCAAGACGTCTTTGATGATCTGCAACCGTCCGAACAAGTGTTGGGGATGTTGCTAATCATCAAAGACCCTTGCCGCTGCTTGGATCCAACCGAGGGGAGGGTTCACCTTCAGCCTCCGCTCTAGGAACTCTTGCCTCTCAGAAATCTTGCTCTCTGCTACCCGTGTACTGCCAATGATGGATACTATATATAGGGTTGTGGCCCCTTTAGTCCCGGGTGGTATCACGGCCCGGGACTAGAAACACACCCCTGATCCAACGGTTCACAAGCCCTCAAAAGAAACACACCCCTGATCCAACGGCTCACAAGCGCTCGAAAGAAACACATGATCCGTGTGCTTCTTCCTTATTGGTGAGATTCCCTTTAGTCCCGGTTGGTGGCTCACAGAGTGATCCAACAGCTCACAAGCCCTCAAAAGAAACACACTCCTGATCCAACGGCTCACAAACGCTCGAAAGAAACACACGATCCGTGTGCTTCTTCCTTATTGGTGGGATTCTCACTATATATATGTAGTCATGGCCTCCATTGGCATAGCACATCTAAACTCATATCTGCAACCTCATCACTCTCCCATGGCTTCCACCGTACCCACTCTAACCTACTCGGAGGCGGAGGCGCTTTCCGCCTCGAACTACCCCTGCCCGCCCGGCTACGACGTCCCCGCCGGCTGGAGGCTGAGCACCGGAGGCGTGCCGGTCCCTCCTATCCCTCAAGGTTTGGCACGTCGGGCGGCCATCACGAACCACTACTACCTCGAGCTCACTCTGGAGCAGCGGATGGATCCCCGCTGGCATCCCGACTACCGCCCGACTTGGGACGCCTTCTTCATCAATCGGCATGAGAGGGCGCTCGCCAGGTACGAGGAGGACGGCCCGCCTCCTTCGAACTTCAACGAGGCCGGCCGTCGGCTGTGGTGGAGCGGCCGGACTCTCCAGAGCGTCATGAACTACATCACGGCCGGCGATAACCCCCGCCTGCGCTACCCTCAGTTCCAGTCCAGGCGAGCACCGCCCGACGACAGCGACGACGACGGCGGCGATTACGACGACTACGAGGACGAGTATTATAGGCCTAAGCAGGAGTATGACTAACCTATGGTTTGTCTATGTATCCAAGATTGTTGTCATTAACTACTTCTGGTCTAGCTAAGACGACGATCGTGTAAAATGTATTATTTATCTCTGCATTTCCAAGTCTATGAAGAATTTTTTGTATACTATGTCAAAACTAAAGTTTATCATTTATCCTACCAACTAGTACACATGAAAGTACTCCATGCCAAAGGATTTTATTTTTTGAGTATTTTTTCACTTTCTTTAACTTTTTTTTAAAAACGGTCAAAATGGTCGTCGTTACTATTCATTGTTCTGTGCACCTTAAAATTATTCTTGTGATATAACCACTAGTTGTGCACCTTAAAATCATTTTTGAAAAAATTGCAGAGCAAACTATCACACACTTGTAGTTCAAATTTGAATTATTTTCGAAAAATAGGCATAAAGTTGTTTAAGTAGGCGAAATTAGCTAGAAACCGAGAAAATTACCAATATTTGTGGATTATCCATAAAATATGGTCTACTTTGTGTGATAATTGGATCGGTGCCATTTTGCACCATATTAGGCGGGAACAAAATTTCAGAACTGAAAAGTTCGAAATAATTTTAAAAAAGGACTCTTTGGTCCCGGTTTCTAGCAAGAACCGGGACCAAAGAGTACATGGACGCGCGCCGCGGATCTGCATTAAATGACCCAATCTTTGGTCCCGGTTGCTGGCAAGAACCGGGACCAAAGAGGCATTGGTCCCGGTTCTTTCCAGCAACCGGGACCAATGACCCCCTGCTACTTAACTGTTGCCCTTCTCCTTCCCCGATTCATTCGCAGAAACGCCTAAGGACCGAAGAAGAAGGAGGAGCCCATGCTGCCGCGCCCGCACGCCGTCAGGCTGCCCAACCTCGCCCTCGACGCCCGCGCCGCCGCGCCCGCACGCCGGCCGCCCGTGCTGAGAAGAAGGAGAGGAGCGCGCCCGCACGCCGGCCGCCCGTGCTCGCCGTCGACGCTCGGGCCATCCTCGGGCCATCCCCGGCCGCCCGTGCTCGCCGTCGACGCTCGGGCCATCCCCGGCCGCCGCGCCCATTTCCGCCGGCTAAACCACCCGAGGTGAGCCCTCCGCCGGCCATCCCCGGCCGCGGCGCCGCCGTTGCCCGTCGCCGCGATGCACCGTTTCGTTTAGGCCAAGCCGCTGATGGGTGGGCCCCACCCGTCAGCGTTTTAATAATTTTATTCTGTGTGTATGTTAGAAATTAAGTAACTCGAGATCTATAAGTCCAAAATTGATGAATCAAAATTCTTTGGAAAGCTAATAAAAATGTTTGTCCAACCACACTGGTCCCATATTATTTAGATTAATAATAAAAGAATGGTATTTAAATTACTACAGAGGGTTTAAATCACCAAATTGTTTGTTTCTGATGCTCTGTTAGATCAAATAATGTGAATCCAAATTTGTTAGCTTAGTATTGTGATAAATTAGCATCCCTAATTTTTGTGGAATTAATTGAGCAACGAGTTTACGAGTTTACGATACGAGTTTACGGGTTCACGAGTTTACGAGTTTACGGGTTTACGATACGAGTTTACGATACGGGTTTACGATCCGAGTTAACGAGTTTACGGGTTTACGATACGAGTTTACGGGTTTACGATACGAGTTTACGGGTTTACGATACGAGTTTACGAGTTTACGGGTTTACGATACGAGTTAACGAGTTTACGGGTTTACGATACGAGTTTACGAGTTTACGGGTTTACGATACGAGTTTATGATACGGGTTTACGATACGAGTTTACGAGTTTACGGGTTTACGATACGACTTTACGAGTTTACGGGTTTACGATACGGGTTTACGATACGAGTTTACGATACGGGTTTACGATACGAGTCAAAGCCTTTTCTTATTTTCTTAGTTTTTGTACTGAAAAATTTGCTAAGTCAATTTGGAATGATCGTCTTATAAAAATTTAGTGTTAGGTGATTTTGCCGTTTTTTATGAGTCAAAAGAAATAATGTTGTCTTCTTGGCTATTCTTAATACAAGCCGATGATTAGAATAATCCATTATGCTTGCAAGAAGACTGTCTACAGAACCAAGGGTAAATGCAAGAACAATACATTTATTTCTACTTCGTTCTTGTAGGCACTCTTTTTGCTGACTAATGGCTTTGACGTATGAGGTTTCAGTTGTGAAATTTGCCCACTGATGAAGGGTGTTATTAGGAAATTTAGTGTTAGAAATTTAGTGTTCAAATTTAGGGTTAGAGATTTAAATTTGCTATGTATTTATTGTTTTTTAGTGTTAGTAATTTAGTGTTACAAATTGATATGAACTGGTTAGTAATCTACAGAACCAAGGGTAAATGCAAGAACGATACTAAAGTTTTGTCCATTGTTCTTAATTTGCAAAAACTATGGAACGAAACGAACATCGGGAAAACATCCTCGAGGATATAATCCGCGGGCCGGAAGATGTTGTTGATGTCACCTCGGAGTTTTTGAACAACTCCGGTGAGGGAGATGAGTCTCTCAACCGAAGAGACGGCTCCGGTGAGGTAGAACCCGACGGCAGGGGTGAGGGAGAAGCCGACGAGGGAGAAGCCGAAGGCTCCGGTGGAAAATTAAATGTTGCAAACTCCGGCGAGGTGCATATACATATATTAATGACGCCGAAGATTCTATTAATTAAGCCTCTGCTGTCTATATACATATATTAACGCTCTTTCTTCATTTAGCCCTCCGGATCGAGCAAATCTTCTGAAAGGACAAAACGAGGCCCAGCCAAAAAGTTGGGCGACCAAGAAAGGTGCAGGATCGAAAGAGTCGCTGAAGACGGCACACCGACTGCTCCCCCTGATGCTGCAAGAAAAATGGTAATGCAATGCGGAGTTCTTGTTAGGGACTACATCCCGATCACCGTTCGAGAATGGCATCGGCCAAAGGATAAAGGACTGCTATATGTCAGCGATGAGGGCAAAGATAGACTTTGGAGAAAGCTCATGTTTAATTTCACCCTGCCGGCGCCAGAGGTGGATTCAGATGAGGAGGATCCAGATGAGGCAGAAAAGATTGCCCGGCAAAACATGGAGCAAAAAGTCAAGGCCTGGGCTCTTAAGAAGATGGCCGAGCTATTCAAGAACTGGAAGAAAAGATTGAACAACGAGTTTGTCGAGAAAAATAAGACTCCAGACTTCGATAAAGGGTATGAGAAGATAAAGGACTACTGGGAAGAATTTGTGGCGTACAAGAAATCGGAGGAAGCTCAGAAAAAGTCTGCAAAAAATAAGGCAAATGCTGCTAAAAAGTTGTACCACCATACTATGGGGGCTGGTGGCTACGCCTATAACATCCCTAAGTGGGAGAAACTTGAGGCGGAGTATCTGGATAAAGGGATCACTCCAGAGCCACTCGCATGGACCGAACGGGCAAGAAATTGGTTTTACGGGCAAGGGGGCACGTTGGACGCAGAAGGGAAGTGCATATATAACAGACGACACAAAGAAAATCCCCTACTACCCATCCAAGAAATTAGAAATGCATTCAAGGATGTTGAAGAGGGACGGTTCGTTCCCGATAGAGAGGATGACGAGCTCACACGCGCCCTTGGGAATAAGGAACACGACGGACGGTTACGAGGCGTGATAGGCTCCAAGCCCAAGACAATTGCGATTCCCGAGCATAGGAAGAAATTTCCTGATAGAAGCCATCAGAGGAGAAAGGAAAGGGAGGCAATGGAAGAACGCGCTGCTGCAGACCGGCTGAGTAATATAGAAGAAGAATTAAAGCTGCAGAAGGAACAAATTGCCGCAGTACTTAGCCAGCAAGGTACTAGCGGCCAATCTCAGCGGCACATGGTAGAAGCTGCATGCGATGGTACCGGCGGCGGCCCATCGAATCGGAAAAGCAGCGTGGCTTCCACGGAGCTCCAGGATGGTAATGATGATGCAGTGGCTCCTCTTCGTCGCTACCCAGTGGATGATATCACGGAGAGCACACCTTGTGAGCTTCATGTAAAAGTTTATAACTTATCCTTCAAGGCGGCGGTCGGCTATGCCGTACCAATTAGACCTAATCCAACTTATCATTTCTCTCCGGTTCCAAATAGCTACGCTGTTGTCGGGGTGGATGGAGTGATGAAAGATTATGAGGAGCTGAAGCTGCAACACCCTGCAGGTGAAGATGGGGAGGTGCTTGAAGTTGGAGAAGCCAAGAAAGCGCTCATTGATGTCTACGCACGCTTCTATTCTTGTAGACAGTGTTGGGCCTCCAAGTGCAGAGATTTGTAGAACAGCAGCAAGTTTCCCTTAAGTGAATCACCCAAGGTTTATCGAACTCAGGGAGGTAGAGGTCAAAGATATCCCTCTCAAACAACCCTGCAATTAAGATACAAGAAGTCTCTTGTGTCCCCAACACACCTAATACACTTGTCAGATGTATAGGTGCACTAGTTCGGCGAAGAGATATTAAAATGCAAGTGATATGGATGATTATAAGTGGTAATTGCAATCTGAATAAAAATGGCAGCAAGCGAACATGTAGCAGAACTGGTTGTAAACGGTGTTTCAATGGTTAGAAACAAGGCCTAGGGATCATACTTTCACTAGTGGACACTCTCAACAATAATAACATAATTGAATACATAGATATTTCCTCTTCACTATGCTACTCTGAACTATTCTCCTGTTGGATAGAAATACCAATCTACTGTGTAGGGCTATAACAGCACTCCCTAAAGTCTGAGTAAA
Organism: Poa pratensis; assembly: GCA_947311845.1. Taxonomy (NCBI): domain Eukaryota; kingdom Viridiplantae; phylum Streptophyta; class Magnoliopsida; order Poales; family Poaceae; genus Poa; species Poa pratensis. The sequence continues at coordinate 32,872,009 of CAMZMU010000091.1, read as the reverse complement.
CAAACACCACAATATCATAGCACACCAAGACAATTGCGTAGGCTACAAAAGCACACCTCAAGGTCGGTGATACATACCTAGAACACCCCAATGTCACTACGGGTATCCTAAACAGTACACAAACTCCACAAGTGAATAGTGCCATCCAACACAAGAATACTCATGAAATATCACTCTAACATATTAATGGAGTCAAACACATCACCCACACTGTCACCTTGATACCATGCTTTAAATGACTCCACAGATTAAATGACAAATCACTTGAGTAGCATAATAAGATAATGAAGAGTAACATCTATGGATTCAACTAGATTACAAAGCTCATGATCACATAAAGATCACACCATGGAAGAGAGAGATAAACCACATAGCTACCGGCATGAGCCCTCAGCCCCGAGAGACTACTCACACATGGTCATGATGATGAGGAACTTGATGGAGTGGTTGATGAAGAGGTGAAACCCGGAGAGGAGGCGGCGGCCGACGGCGGCGGCGGCGGCAGCAGCCCGCGGCGGCCCTTGGGGGCAGCGGCCCTTGGCCCCTCTTCTTCGTTGGAGATGGTGCTGGTATGGAGGAGGTTCTCCACCCCAAGACGGCTGCCTGGGAGGAGGAAAATTCGTGCTGCCTCTTGACCTAGGGTTTGTCCCTTTATATATATTCTCGTATTCCCGTCACCCCCTCTTGGGCTCCACCAAGACGGGCATATCTATAGCATCCGGACTCGGATTGGGCCGAATTTTAATTTTAGAATTATTAGCAGAAAATTCCCTGCAACTTTTGCGACTAGACTTTTTCCATTTGACGTCGTCTTCAGGCCTGAACGTGACGATTTTTGAAAATAGTTTTCAGACAGATTTCTGGAAAGTCCCAATTTGACTCCAACAAGGTTTCCTTTGCCCAATTTTGATAATTCCTACACATTAAAATGTAAAATAAGAACATTGTGCACTTTGGCAACTATTAGTAGGTTAGTCCAATAAATGTTATAATATGATATAAAGTGCATATAAAACATGTGACAATTGATATAAAACATGCATGGAAAATCAAAAATTATGGATACGTTTGAGACGTATCAGCATCCCCAAGCTTAGTTCCTGCTCGTCCTCGAGTAGGTAAACGATAAAAACAAAATAATTTTTGAGGTGACATGCTACCATCATAATCTTGATCATATAATATTGCAAGGCACATGTGAATGAATGAAGTGATCCAAGTCAATGGTCTATAATTTGCTATCAAGTTGATAATGAGTAAACAATGAATCACACAAGCCAAACGTTTTCATGAATAGTACTTTCAAGACAAGCATCAAAGTTTTGCATAGGTGTTAACTCATAAAGCAATAGTTTCTAAAAAGGTATTCAATCAACACAAAGGAAGAATTAAGTTCAGCATTTGCTTCAACTTTCAACATATTTATCTCATGGATATCGTCAACACAAAGTAGTATAACAAGTCCAATACGTTGCATATAACCATGTTGCACAAAATTGACACTAGTGTTTGCTTGTGGAAGACAGAAAGAATAGGAAAACTGACTCAACATAAAAGTAAAAGAAAGGCCCTTCGCAGAGGGAAGCAGGGATTAAATCATGTGCTAGAGCTTTTAGGTTTTTGAAAGCATATAGAGATTGCATAAAATATTTGACACTCCTCCCAACCTTGCTACACAAGCCATGGCTAACCGAATCCTCGGGTGCCTTCCATCAATCACATACCATGGAGGAGTATCTATTTTTGAGAGGTGTTGTTAATTGTCAACGAATGGTAGCGGGTGATAACAGTATTCTACCTGTCAAACGGACTTTTAAGAGCGGCTCCCATGAAGGACGTTATTTCTACCAGCAAGGCAGATCATCCCTCTTTCTCTTTGGTTTACACACATGCAGTATTTCACTGTCATTGCTTACTGATGAATCAGGGCAAAAGTGTGAAGAGAATTAATTGGTTAAAGTTGTAATTAATTGGGACTGGGCACCCCGTTGCCAGCTCTTTTTGCAAAATTAGAGGATAAGCGGATGTATATGCCGCTAGTCCAGGTGTAAAGTCCATTTAACAAAGAATAAAGAATAACCACACTAATTCCTCATGAGCTAGTAAACATTGACACAAAAAGGGAATAATAACATTTTGAATAATTTAAAGGTAGCACATGAAAAATTTACTTGGAGTGGCAAGGAAATACCACATATAGGTAGTTATGGTGGACACAAATGGCATGGATTTTGGCTCAAGGATTTGGATGCACGAGAAGCATTCCCTCTCAGTACAGAGTTTAGGCTAGCAAGGTTTATGTAAGCAAACAAGAATATCAACCCATACACCAAGTTTTACATGACGAACATATTGCAAACGTTATAAACCTCATACCGTCTTCCTTGTTAACCGAACCCTTTATTAGAAAATATCTAGACCTTAGAGATACCACCGATGCAAACCAAATTTTCAACAAGCTTTACGGTAGTTCTTCACTAATAGGCTTAACTCATATGATGCACAATTTAATCATGATCTACTTGTTAACTCAAAAATTGACAAGCATCAAGTTATCCATAATAGTGATCTACAAGATTAAGCAAGTTTTTCCTTATACCAATTACCACATGCAACATTTTCGGAACCAACCAAACACCAATCAATTTATTTAATCAACTCTCCAAACAAATATAAGTGAAGCAAGAGAGTACTTTCTATAAAAGAAAGCTAATAGCTCTGACAAGAGATACATGAAAACAAGAGCTAAAAGCTGAACAGCGCTAGATATGAATACTCAACAAATATAAGTGAAGAATAGGAGTATTCTCATGAAAAAGCGGAGCGTGTCTCTCTCCCAATCAAGAATGTTGGATCAAGCTTTATTGAAAATAAAAGTACAATACTGAAAATAAAAGCACACAGACGCTCCAAGAAAAGCACATATGATGTGAAAGAATTAAAATATAGTTTCACTAGAGATGACCTGATAATTTTGCGATGAAGAAGGGGATGCCTTGGGCATCCCCAAGCTTAGACGCTTGAGTCTTCTTGAAATATGCTGGGGAGATCCATGGGAGCCTCCCCAAGCTTAAGCTCTTCACTCTTCTTGATCCTATCATCACCCTTCTCTCTTGACCCTTGAAAACTTCCGTCACACCAAACTCAAAGTAAATCTCATTAGAGGGTTAGTGCATAATCAAAAACTCACATGTTCTATAAAGACGCAATATGACTTGTTACTTTAAACATTAGCTACAGCCACTGATGTTATGTGAAGCTCTTCCACCCAAAAAAGAATTTCACTCAACACTAGTAAAAGAGAGAATGCAAAATAAAAAGGCATAATCTGTCTAAAACAGAACAGTCCGCAAAGACGAATTTTTTCGAGGCACTTACGACGCTCAGATCGAAAAACTTTGAACTAATGAAAGATTCAGACATTCATAAAGATTACGCACAAAAAATTTCAGATTTTTAACAATCTGGTGATTTTAGGAATTTCGTACAGTGGACAGCAAAAATCTGTTTCTGCGCAGCAATCAAAATTAAGCATCGTCTTAACACTAGAGGCTACTCTTGGCACAACAATGCGAGAAAATAAAGATACAAAGGAGTTGCTACAGAAGTAAACAATCTCCTTGACTCAATAAAAGAAAAATTGCAGAAATAAAAATAATGGGTTGCCTCCCATAAGCGCTTTTCTTTAACGCCTTTTAGCTAGGCATAGTGATTTTTATGATGCTCACATAAAGATGAGAGTTGAAACATAAAAGAGAGCATCAAGAAGCATATATAAAACATGTTTAAATCTAACACTCTTCCTATGCATAGGAGCCTTGTAAGAAAACAAGTCAATGAAAAACAAAGTGACTAGCATAGGAAGCAAAACAAGTGTAACTTAAAAATTTCAACATAAAGAGAGGAGACTTAATATTATTGTGATATATGAAATCGTGTCTCCCTCTCTCATAATGACCAGTAGGTTTTAAAGAAACCATCATATAAAAGCAACACAAGAGAAAGCTCAAAACTTTCATCACAAAGAGAGGAAATTTAATAACATGAAGATTTCTATACCCATATTTTCCTCTCTCAAAATAATTTTCAGTGGTCATGAATAAACTCAACAATATAGCTATCACATAAAGCATTCTTATCATGATCCACATACATAAAAGTATCATTACTCTCCACATAAGCATAATCAATTTCATTAGTAATAGTGGAGTAAAACTATCACAACCATCATTGTAATCATCATAAATTGCAGGCATAGTATAATCATAATAAACTTTATCCTCCATAGTAGGTGGCACCAAAATACCACTATCATTATAATCATCATAAATTGGAGGCAAAGTATCATCAAAGAAAATTTTCTCCTCAAAACTTGGGGGACTAAAAATATCATATTCATCAAAACCAGCTTCCCCAAGCTTAGAGCTTTGCATAGCATTAGCAATAATGGTGTTCAAAACATTTATAGTAATAACATTGCTACCATCATGCAAATAATTTTCCATAGGTTTTTTAATTTTCTCTTCAAAAGCATCATGTCCTAATTCAAGATAAATTTATAAAGATCTCTAATTTTTTTGTTGTTTTCCATTAAGCCTAACTAGTGAAATAAAAACAAGAAACAAAAAGATATAATTGCAGAATCTAAAGGAAATACCTTCGAGCACTCACACGTCAGCAACAGTGCTAGAAAATAGCTAAGTAGCTGGAGGATGTGAGTACCTTTTACCTTACCTCCCCGGCAACGGCGCCAGAAAATAGCTTGATGTCTACGCACGCTTCTATTCTTGTAGACAGTGTTGGGCCTCCAAGTGCAGAGATTTGTAGAACAGCAGCAAGTTTCCCTTAAGTGAATCACCCAAGGTTTATCGAACTCAGGGAGGTAGAGGTCAAAGATATCCCTCTCAAGCAACCCTGCAATTAAGATACAAGAAGTCTCTTGTGTCCCCAACACACCTAATACACTTGTCAGATGTATAGGTGCACTAGTTCGGCGAAGAGATATTAAAATGCAAGTGATATGGATGATTATAAGTGGCAATTGCAATCTGAAATAAAAATGGCAGCAAGCGAACATGTAGTAGAACTGGTTGTAAACAGTGTTTCAATGGTTAGAAACAAGGCATAGGGATCATACTTTCACTAGTGGACACTCTCAACAATAATAACATAATTGAATACATAGATATTTCTTCTTCACTATGCTACTCTGAACTATTCTCCTGTTGGATAGAAATACCAATCTACTGTGTAGGGCTATGACAACACTCCCTAAAGTCTGAGTAAACAAACACCACAATATCATAGCACACCAAGACAATTGCGTAGGGCTACAAAAGCACACCTCAAGGTCGGTGATACATACCTAGAACACCCCAATGTCACTACGGGTATCCTAAACAGTACACAAACTCCACAAGTGAATAGTGCCATCCAACACAAGAATACTCATGAAATATCACTCTAACATATTAATGGAGTCAAACACATCACCCACACTGTCACCTTGATAACATGCTTTACATGACTCCACAGATTAAAATGACAAATCACTTGAGTAGCATAATAAGATAATGAAGAGTAACATCTATGGATTCAACTAGATTACAAAGCTCGTGATCACATAAAGATCACACCATGGGAGAGAGAGATAAACCACATAGCTACCGGCATGAGCCCTCAGCCCCGAGGAGACTACTCACACATGGTCATGATGATGAGGAACTTGATGGAGTGGTTGATAAAGAGGTGAAGCCCAGAGAGGAGGCGGCGGCCGACGGCAGCCACGGCGCGGCGGCGGCGGCGGCAGCAGCCCGCGGCGGCCCTTGGGGGCAGCGGCCCTTGGCCCCTCTTCTTCCTTGGAGATGGTGCTGGTATGGAGGAGGTTCTCCACCCCAAGACGGCTGCCTGGGAGGAGGAAAATTCGTGCTGCCTCTTGACCTAGGGTTTGTCCCTTTATATATATTCTCGTATTCCCGTCACCCCCTCTTGGGCTCCACCAAGACGGACATATCTGGAGCATCCGGACTCGGGTTGGGCCGAATTTTAAGTCTAGAATTATTAGCAGAAAATTCCCTGCAACTTTTGCGACTAGACTTTTTCCATTTGACGTCGTCTTCAGGCCTGAACGTGACGATTTTTGAAAATAGTTTTCAGACAGATTTCTGGAAAGTCCCAATTTGACTCCAACAAGGTTTCCTTTGCCCAATTTTGATAATTCCTACACATTAAAATGTAAAACAAGAACATTGTGCACTTTGGCAACTATTAGTAGGTTAGTCCAATAAATGTTATAATATGATATAAAGTGCATATAAAACATGTGACAATTGATATAAAACATGCATGGAACATCAAAAATTATGGATACGTTTGAGACGTATCACTCATTCTATGGCCAAAGGAATTCATCGTGCTTCCGAACTGGCAGCCAAGGCCATCGACTCCTCACCAGTCTCCAGCGCAACAGTCCTCTTCACCGCCTCAGCATTCTCCAGCGCAGCCGTCCTCTTCACCGCCTCACCAGTCTCCAGCGCAGCCGTCTCCGCCGCCGCGTCAGCCGTCTCCGCCCACCGCTGGTACTATGAGGCGTAAGCGATCACCGACGAGGGAGATGAGTCGCCCCCGCTCCCCACTCACGCGCCCCACTCAGAAGAAACGGACCAACGCCGCTCCCCCGCTCCCCACTCAGAAGAGAGGTCGCACTCAGAAGATAGTCGACATCCCGTCGGTTCCTCCCAAGAGACCTTATGACAGGACTGAAGCGGAAAACGCCGCGGTAGTGGCTGTCTACAATAAGGCTTTTTTTGCACCAAAAAAGCCCGAGCAAAAAAAGGTATATGATGCAAAGACCAAAAAGTGGGCTAAGTCCTTCCTTGAGCAGCCATCCCAGATATCGATGAATCTGTCAGATGACTATGGTCTTGAACTTAGTAAGCTAGCACGTGCCCAGTCTGAGCAGAACAAGGGAAGAAGTGCAAAAAGCGGGAAACAAATTGCCCAGCTCGGACAGCAGAAAAATCAATCGGTCCCCCCGCTCATAGTGTGTTCCGATGCCGACAAGGAATTCAGAGCCGCTATGGATAAGGACCTGGAATTATTGGACCCAAGAGCCATAGCTGCTGCTAAAGAACTTGGTGTCACTGTATCGCAGGCCAAGGAACAGGCTACCACCTTGGGTATGTCCCTTGGTCAACTTTTAGGCTATGAATATCAGCCAATGTTAGAGATAGCACGGAAATATGTCCAAGGGGAGCCTATGGTCAGTAATGAGGAGCTCACGCGTCTATCAACACATATGCGAAATTTGCATAACTGGTACCTGGTGCACACATCAAAGAAGGGCGCGAAAGATTGGTTTCCGGTGGACGTTAGAGTGGAGCATTTCTTCAAACGTTACATTATACAGGTTCAACTGACTGAACTGTTTCAGTTATTCCAAAAGCGCGCCCTCGACAAATCTATCCTCGCTTGCTATTGTCTGTAAGTGATTTATTTTCGTAATTAAGTCTCTACCTCAGCTCGTTCATTGCCTGTATTATATTATCCTGACTATATATATATCCTTTTATACGCTATTATGCAGAATGAAGATGTTGGAATGCAAAAGAACTAGGGTTTTTGAGATTGGGTTCGTTGACCCGTATATCGTTAATTCATATGTGTTAAAAAATCACCCCAAAGACGTGGAGGATGACCTGACCACCTTTTTAATCAAGCAAAATTTCTGTACGGAAATACTATTTCCTTACAATTTCAAGTGAGTCTTTCTGTCTTGTACATATTTTTATTTGGCTTTCTCGATGTTAAGTGTAATTAATGAGCTATGCATGTCTGCTTTATGTAAACGTCCGCAGTTTCCACTGGATTCTGCTAAGCATTCAACCTGACAAGTCCATAGTTGAAGTCCACGACTCATTAAGTTGGGACCAAGAGACGTGGTCCGACATGAAAGAAATGCTCAACAAGTAATTTCAATCATTATCGCATTATATCGGCCTCTTTCGTTCGTTTCCTGATATCAAGTAATTAAAAACTCCTTTGTTCATTTTCTTTGCCAAAGCAGGTGTTGGAAACTTTTCAAAGAGAAGGTAGAAGGTCCATTCAAAGATGAGCTAACTTATATATCGGTGGAAAGTCCGCAGCAGCCACCGGGGAGTAATTTATGTGGATACTACGTTTGCGAGTTCATTCGCGAGCTGACCACTGAGCGGAAAACAACTACTATGAGCGAAATGCGGGAGAAGCTCGACCCAAAACTGCGCATAGGAGCAATTTAAGAGGAATTGGCGGGATTTATGCTTAGGGAGTGCATCGATGAAAGGGGAGAACATTTTGCTTCGGACGATGAACTACATATGCCTTGATGGCTTGATCTATCTCCATGTAATTAAATAGTTGTATTCTCGCAAGAGATCGAATATTAATTATATATGCATCAACGTGTACTGTGTATATAGTAGAGCGTATAATATGCGTACGGAAACGATGGAGAGCACGTCGGCGATGCGAAGAAGGGGGAGACGACGGAGGCACCGGCGAGAGGGAGAGGGGGCACCGGCGAGAGGGAGAGGGGGCACCGGCGAGAAGGAGAGGGGGCACCGTACCGGCGAGAGGGGGCACCGACGAGAGGGAGAGGGGGCACCGGCGAGAGGGGGCACCGGCGAGAGGGAGAGGGGGCACCGGCGAGATCGAATCCTAAACCCTAAATACCAAAAAAAAAAAGCACTCATTGGTCCCGGTTCGTATTAAGAACCGGGACCAATGAGTCTCCCCCACGCCCAGCCAGAACTGGCCACGTGGACCAGCATTGGTCCCGGTTCGTGGACCAACCGGGACCAGCATTGGTCCCGATTGGCCAGTCCCGGTTGGGCAACCGGGACTGATGTCCAAACCGAACCGGGACTATATGTGCGTTTTCTACTAGTGATGCATGTAGCCCGAGCTACAAATGCCCCTTTTTAGAGATGTTGTCCTATCTTGCGGATACGAGATGGCTCCACATTTTATTCCAAACTTTGTAATGATAATGCTTGAACTTACGTTCCTCCCGAGTCGCATTCAGGACAGGTCGAGGGGGGGCACTGACCGTGAAAGCGACGTCTATGTGTAAGACCATGAGGTGAGTGTACAAGAACATCCTTGGTGTTTACTCGAAAAAGGTTCTTGAGAAGTATTCGTGGTGAGGCTATGCTTTGTAGGCTTATACACGAAAGTTAGACGAACTCATTACTCATGTACTAATTTTTTAAACAATGCGGTAGAGGATTCGCCAATAGCGATTTTTATTTTTAAATAATAATAATAACCCAAATATGTGTCCTAGAGCACTTAAACCTGGGTATCTATATTGTACATCTATTTTCCTAACCAAGCACTTGACCTCACTTCTTACTCATGTATTAATTAGATGACAATCCCATAAAGCATACCTTTTCTTTTACATACCCACAAAATTTACTTTGGAGTCAAGGTAAAAACTCCAAGAGCTGTCTACTCTAACCAAATCGCTGATGTTTTTTTCTGCGCGAAACATGCATTTTGTAATATTCGGTATAGGAGCTCTAAACCCATGCTAGGGGCTTTGTTTTTACAGATCATTTTTGGTTGCTTTTATTAACGGAAAATGGTCCATTCCTTGGGCTGCAAATTCAAGAGGATAGTAAAAAATAAGGCCCAATTCAGCTCTGTGCACTAAGGAACAAACAGGCCTGGTTTGTCCGCTTCGTGCCACCCGACCGAGACAGCAAAGTGAAGAACATGTCAAACTACATTACCAGTGGCGGAGCTTGAAAGAAAATGTTGGGCGGGCCAACCTGAAGCAAAGCACACAAAAATACAGATTCTAGACAAGCTGATGCAATGATGTTACAACGTGTATGCAGATATTTGCTGTTGGTAAAGAGTCTTCTTCAATTTCACTTATTTGATATCTTCTTCTGTTCAAGATGAAATCAATTCGTCTCTGAGTTGCCTTCCCCATGGCTGCTGCAATTTGTAAAATTGAAAACGAAATCGGTGATCAATCATCTTCAAATTGTTCCGAGACCAGACCAATTAATTCCTTCAGATTGACAAATGCTAAATAGACTAATAGAGGGGAAAGTAGGAGATGTACATGGAGTAGGAAATCGGGGAAGAAACCAGCTGAATTCGGCGTCGTCGCCGGCTCGAAGCCCTTGCTGCAGTGCTGTCGGTGGCGGCTCGGCGCCCGCTTGCTGCAGTGCTGCCGCGGGCGGCGAGACGACGAACTCCTGGTTGCAGGGGGCGGCAGCGGCACGGCGCCGCTGTCCAGTGCTGCCCTGCTCCGCCCAGTCGCCCAGACCTCCACTCCCTCACTAAATTCCTAAACCTAGCGACTAAGGGCTTGACCGCGCCATGGATTTGGTCTCTATCTGCTACCAGTGAGTCGTATACTTTTTTTCCCGAGTCACGACTCGTGCGACTGTGCAAAGTAGCGAAGAAAGTTTGGCTGGGCCGGCCTCTGATGCATAGCAGCGTAGTAGTAAAAAATAATTTGGCCAAAATCCTGGGCGGGCCGTGGCCCAGGTCGGCCCCTACTAAGCTCCGCCAGTGTACATTACACATGTGTATTCCTTTCCTAAAAAATATACTCCGTATCTTTTGTAAGGGGGCATTACACTTGTCACTTTCCACAGAAAAAAAAGATCTTTAGGTTCTTGGCATGGCAGCAGCGTCTCACGTCTTGCTCTGCCTCTCTGCATGTAGCGTCTCTCCTCCCTCGTTCACCTGCGTGCGGGCTGCGTCGCAGTCTCGCACAGGCACAGGCACCTCGCCTCTCCCCATTCCCAGCTATCCGCAGAACACGCATGGGTGCGCTGATCCTACCGTGGATCACGCTGCCGAGCACAGGCCATGCAGGCAAGGCGCAGGAACCGGATGAGCACGGGGTCGATGGAGCCATGGACTGCCGGCTGCGAAACCTGAGCAATGCCGATGGATGGCGAAACGTTTGTAGGTTGCGCTTGTTGCCTTCCCAAACAGGTGTGCCTCTGCCGACCCCATGCACGCACGCGTGAGGCCCTGCAGAGGAGATGCCACTTGCAACCCCCCTGATCTGACGGATGAAGAAGACTCACACGCACACTTGTGGATTATACTGTCTTTTTTTGTTCAGAAGAACCCACTACTACATTGCATGTTTTCATGAGTTTCTTTGCTCTCTCGATGCTCCATGCCCTCACCCCATCATCCACTACGATGAGTGGATCTCCCTAAAAGTCGGTGCAGCTCATGGCAGCCACTGGGCGCAAGAATGGCAGGGGTCCTACGCCTCACTCCTGTGATATGTCCTGTCCATCGGCATATTTGTTGCAGACCAGCCCAGCGGGATCCATCTTCTCCGCACGTCACACCTCACCAAGTCAGCAGCGTCAGACGACGGCCCATGCGTGCAGCCCTGGGAAAACCTGACACATCGATCTATCTTACACCGTGTACATGCCATGGCAGACTGGCAGGTCGAAGAGGGCCTTTCTGGGCGTCCGTTTCTTCAGTTGGAGAAGAGCAGGTGCGGCGTGCCAAGCAAGCGGATGCTTCAGGAATGGAGTGTGGCACGGGCGACCCAGAGCGAAAACACCTTGTATTATGCACGTACCGTGGCGCAGATCTAGCTAGCCGTACTCGATAGGTGAGTATGGACGGTGAACTCAAGCGAGAGGACGCCCGTCCATTTCACTCGCCTATGTAGAAAGCATGAGAACGATGTGCAGTCCTACTCATTATCCTATTAGCTGATTCATTGCCAATTCCTGACCACTTCACTGCGTAGGAATAGATTGTTTTCTAAACTATAGTAAAATTCCACTTTCTACACTTTGACAATCAAACAAATTAAGAGTTTTTCTTTTTAAAAAAGGGCTCAAATTGTAATTTTCTACCCGGAATGTAGACATATGCACGTGAAGATGATTATTCTCGAGATGAAGAAAATTGACGACTTGAGCTTATGTGCACCGGCCTATAGTTAGTGACAATAGCATGATGTTGGGAGTTTATTGAGATCAAGGTTGTCTCCTAGCTATGGTCCATCTTTTGATCCTCTTCTCTTTATTTCAATACTCCGGATTGTGATGGCCTCCATGGAAAAGGACCTACGCTGATGAGGTCTGACTCCGTTTTCATGAGTGATTCCAACTTCAGTCAATTCTAGCTCCCCGTTCTTGCAGTCTCGTTCGAACTTATGGGGTCACGTTTGAAAAATTTATCTTCTGTGGTTGATCTTTTATAAAAGAAAAAAAATAACTAGCAGGTTGCTTCGTCTCACCATTCCACACTACTTCTATAGTGGGAGTTTTATGTTACGAAAATCATGTACAAAGTCATTATGTGTTATTCGCAAGGGCAATATTTTACAACACAATCTTTGACAAGAAATCCTTGCAGACGGTAATCCTAGACAACTCCAGGCAGAGAACTAAGTATGATCTCTGTCGAGTTTGGATCCACAAATGCAGGGAACCAAACAACATGCTCTTGTGTCGCGCGTGCATGTCTCACCGATGTGTGACTGGTTTTTTGCATTACGATGACCTACATCGCTAGACCCTGAGTGCCAAATTTATGCAGACAACCAAACATGGCATACACCAACGCAGCAACGCTCACTTGTGAGCATGTGCCGGCTGACTTGGACACCTAAGAGATAATATCAAAAAATAGTTTTGGCGGGGATCATATTTCACCTATGCCATTCTCGAAAAAAACTTCACCTATGTAACTCTTAATAAATTTGGATGGGAACAAAATATTTGCAGATTATCTTATAAATTATTCCGTAATTTTTTTATTCTCTTTAAAAATATATTCCAAATTCTTATAAAATTTAAGGCAATTAACAAATTATTATAAAATTCCTTAGGCAGAAGATCATTACTAAAATTCAATCCTAATTATTTATCCTCCATGAGAATTGAGATCCCAACATATGCAATATTATAACTCTTTTTTTTTTAGGAAAAAGGTAGAGGATTTCTCTACCTCAATATTATAACTCTGAATACAAGATTTTGATTATAAGGATTCCACAAAATTTCTTTATCTATACTACTATTAAAAGAGCAAACTTGATCGGATACATTAAATTTATGCCGCACGATCTCTGACCAACGAACCAGATTGTCCGGTCCGTGTTGAGCAACTCAACACATCTTGGACGAAACGTTATTTTTGTTTTTGCGTGAGTCCCGCTGCCTCCTCTGCCATCATGCTCGCCGTTTCTCGCCGCCGCCGCTCATCAGGCGGTTCGACCACGACAGGGAGCAGCAGCAGAGGCTGCAGGGGCCTCCGAGAAGATAACCGAGTGGCGGCAGCCTCAATAGCAGTGTCCCAGAACATGGGCCATAGCAAGGCAGCGCGCTGTGCCACCCCACCGGCGGCTCCCCTGCTCCCAGGCGCATCCAGAGGGCGACCTCCCTCGGCCTCCGACGCTATGCACGCCCGCACCACGGCTGTCCAGCTCCTGAAGTGAATTCGTTCGAGTTCCGCGGCGGACCTACCTGTAGCGCCACGGCCGGGGGCAGACTGAAGCGGTGTCGGGGCTGGGTTGGGGCCGTGCAGCTTCCAGCCCCTTTATCGGGGCGAGGTAGTGCCGTGGGAGGTTGGCCGGATCCATTCGTCTTTGTCCATGTCCAGGTACCTCCGTCCCCATCCCCGTGGAGTACCCTCCTTCCAAAACGTTGCTCCTTTACTCTTCCAAGTCCAATCGTTCTATACTACTCATGTGCGTGCTCCTGTTTCTTTGTGCAAGGCAATGCCCTCAAGGTGTTTGAGGAATTGTTCCGGTATGCTGCTGGCCTCGCACTCCGCGGTTGGCACCTCCACCTGATGCCGCGATCTCGTGGTACAGAGTTCAGAAGGTTCTGGTTCGCTGTCATGCAGGTTTGAGCTGGGAATTGTTGCATAAGTTTACCTCCATCAGATTCAGTTTTACTAGCCATGTACAGTTTGTTTGTTGAAGCTTTCACGATATTTCTATGTTCATGTGCTATTTTATAAACTCCATTTAAATTACAAGCATGTGATTAAGGTAACGACATGTTGTCATATGAATTACTTAGATAGAAAGTCCAAGGAAACATTAATAATTATTGACATATTGTGTTGTACGTATCAATTATGGGCGGATGGATTCAAGACACATCCTCGCTACCATAGCAGACACCAGCGACATGGGTTGGCCATGGTGCTCCAGCTCTAAGCCCCTGCTGCAAATGCAGCGACTCTTATCTCAGGTTGCCAGGTCGACGAAGAGAAATGTTGCTTGGTTGGCTGATGAAGCTCTATTTTGTGCGATATAGTCATGTGGGGTTAGTGCGTACTGCTGTTAGAGCCTAGGATTGATGTTGGATGGAGTTGAGAAAATATGTTTGTGTTTTATATTTTTTAGCGTAGCTTTCCTGGCACTTGACCTTTTGAGACAAATGGGGATGTCAGTTTTCAGCTGGAGCACTACATGTTTTCTAGCAATAGAAGCACTGAGGTGTTAATTACTTAAGCTGATATACAATTTATGTCTTCTGTTTCAGGTATATGATCACTATGATTAGCTCATATCTCATAGCAGAAAGAAACATGCTAGGCAAAAATAGTTGTCCTTGTACTTTTAGTATGAATCTTCTACGTATCTAAATCAGGCTAGAATTTTATATTTGTTGCACTGTATGTGTTGTGTTGAAAGGCAACAGAAGAATTTTGCAATGTGTGACTTGCTTCCAGCAATGTAGTAATTCATATTTCTAAGGTGTTTCTTGTCTGTTATATTGTATTATTCTATTAGGGATTAAGGTGTAAATGGTTCAGATCATTTTTGTTTTGTTAGCTGTAGATTAACTTTGCAGCAACTGGGAAGCTAAACCTGAAGTTCAGTCCTTTTGGGAAAATAAAATAGGGGCATATAGTACTGTAATATAGAACATTACGTGCTCTGGCTTTGAGTGGACATCTGACATACATTTGATTTTGGTTTACTCTATTTTTCTTGACATAAATGGAACGCAGGAGAGCGATGTCATGGAGGAAGAGAAATAAACTCTCCTAGAAAATGTGACCACAACTTTATCCAATTGAATTAGTTCAATGCTCATCATCGTCTTTGAGGAATGCGACATTTGCATATTTTTTTTTGTTTCTCTACACGAGTGGACATTATCTAGCTACCGTAGAATCCTGTATGATTGGGTAGAGGAAGCACATAAGATGCCTTTTGGTTTTACACTCCTATATAAGTTTGCCATTATCTAGCTATCTAAGAATTTTGTATGATTGGATAGAGCAAGAAAATAAGATAAGAGAGCAGTGGGATCGTGGTGCAAAGGACAAAAATTATGTGGCTTCAGTTTTAAGAGATTTAAATTGATGCTCACTAATTTGAAGCAAGAAGGAGCAGGCATGGTCGTAAAGAGAGAGAATGCACATCAGAGCATGGATAGAGAGCGTGTGCTTGATTGAGGTGATGTCCCTCTCAAATGAAAACAAAGATGTGCATGTTGCATCTTAATTTGCAGTTGACAAATGAATTTGATAAATTTTGTTTGACATAAACTTATGTGTCTTTGATTTCAAAAAGGCCAACATGTACTTTTGTACTCACACTGCTTCAAGTGAAACAAACCAAAAATTGGTGAATATGATGTTTGTGCTAGGACGATTTTTTTCATGGGAACAGGTTGCCAGCTGTTTGACCATTAATAGTTTGGTCCAGTCATGGATTTCAGGGTATTCATATATATTTTTAATTTTGTTCAAGTCCTATCTTGCAGACCTCGGTTAAAAGAAAAGTCAGTGAGGAATGTATGTACAATGTATCATTCTTAATCGAATGATGTGTACATTTTCAATCTGACAAGATGATTTATGGTCGATCTACAATGTTTACTTGTAGTTTTGTTTCTCATGGCTTAATGAACTGATTTGAAAATATTTTTTTTAACGATTTCCTATTATTGGTTATCAAATTCATTCATAAATTCTATATTGGTCAACAAGAAA
Organism: Poa pratensis; assembly: GCA_947311845.1. NCBI lineage: Eukaryota > Viridiplantae > Streptophyta > Magnoliopsida > Poales > Poaceae > Poa > Poa pratensis. The sequence continues at coordinate 32,856,001 of CAMZMU010000091.1, read as the reverse complement.
TGTTTGACAGACTGTATAGAATGGGTTATGATTATACAAATCATCGATTTACAAAAATACTGTCCACTGACAAGTTCTGATTATTTTCAAAACGGTTGGCTTATTAACGAAAACACATTTCTATAAAATTAATTATTTTCTACTACTCTAACTTGATTATACTTGCGTTGCACGTGCAAATTTACTATACTATTAAAATAGCAAACTTGTGTTGTGCTGTGTTGATACATTAAATCTGAACCGTTCATGTTGATAAACGATCCAGATCAAATACTGAAACGGTATGTTCCCCACGCCGCAGCTAAATCCGCAGATGCTGTCACCAGCGTAGTCCGCCTCGCCGCTCGCCGTCGCCATCGACGCGCAATCCAATCCCCGTCCCCTGCCGCTGGTCGTCGCTGTCGGCGCGCAATCCAATCCCCGACCTCTACACCGCTGCTGCCCTTCCCCATGACGGAAGGAGGACCAGGATCCTCCAGCTCGCGAGCAGGCGCTCGGGCGTGCGGCCAAGGGGCAAGGACCTCGCCGTCACCAACTCCAGTCCTCCACCCCTCTAACGCTCGGTGTCCGTGGCCCCCGATCCGGTGGAGATGAGGCCCATGCCTCCGCGCCTGCCCCGTCTGCGCCTAGCGCTTGGGCGCCCGCGAGCATGCCGAGATTGAGCGCCTCCTGGGGCACTTCATGTATCAGATCGGACTAGGGCGACTGTGTCCTACTCGAATTCCGATAAAGAATTCGGCCAACGTTCATCGCCCGCCAAAGGAGAGGACGGCGTACTCGTAGAAGGCGACGTCCAACCAGACGATGACGTGCTCGTGGACGCTGGAATCCAGCCGGACGACGGGCAGCGTCCAGGCGCTTGACCAAATCCTCCAACACGGCTAATCCCGTGCACGAGAAACCAATCCGTTCCAAACCATGCGACAACACGGCCCTGCGCACCTCGCCCCGACGCGGTCCTGCAAGCTGCCGCCCTTCACGTAAGCCTGACTGCGCTGACCGGCCGCCCATCCCCAGCTCGACGTCGTCCTGACTCCTGATCCTTGAATATAGGGTCACGCATCCTGATCAGCGAGAAGCCACCAAGGACAATCGTCATCGCGGTAGCCGGATCCGGAACTGCCTCTGTCGGGGATAGTTTCTGTGGCCGTGAAGGGTGTCGGAGACGTCAGCCCTGCACATATCCTCGGAATGGCTTCAGTCCAAATTCCTATACCGAGCATGCAGGTAAAACATACCTACTGGAGCCATGAACGGTGCGACTCTCCATCCAAGCATAGATAAATTCGTCATGTTATCAGACGACGGTTTAACATTGGACTGCAATAGCTGACAAATCAATCAGGTGAATCTTTAATTCGATGGGGGAGGAAATATTCGGACCTTTGCATGGTTACTGGAATTTGGCCTTTTGATTCTGGTACAGAGCTTCTTGGTTAACAATGTTCTTCTACCAATAGTCTCTACTTCTGATGGGTCGCAGAAACTTTTCTTTGTACAGAAAAAGATGGTATTCCAGTTACTCCTCCGTGGGTTGTCTGCCCTTCATTTGTCTTGATTGATTGAATAAGAATGCAATTTCTATTTCTGTTGGAGGGATTAGTATATATTAGCAGATTGCTAGCACAAATTATCTTCTGTAGAGATGAGACTGCTTGAAATTATTTGATAACGATTTGGTCATCTGTTTGTGGAACAATACATGATCTGGAGCATGGAAATCCTTCTATGTACATATATAGGAGGATAAGTGACAAATTGGTAGAATATGTTTTTGTTAAACCTTTACGTTTAGGATATGGTTCATTTAAATCCTACTGCTAACGGTCTACTATTGATGAAATATTTTCCCGATTCATATTCTTTGCCATCTTGAACATAATTTAATAAATCAACAAAAAATATATTATAGCAATGAAATGTAGAAGCTCACTTTTTCTCTGTTAGATATGCCATAGATGTCGCCTTATACTTTTCTTGTGTTCTTAATTGTCATAAGTTGCTTTTTCGGATACATTTGGAAAATCTATTCAATTTAACACCACTTTTGTTCAAGGTTGGATCCAGATAAATTTGAAAATACCATCAATTATTTTCTTGAAATTATAAGATACTTAGCAACTTTTTTTAGGATCATTGCTGAAGCCACCTAGGTATGCTCTCTTTATTTTAGTTGATGGTTTTTCTTTTAAAATTATTCTAATTACTATGAAGTTGGTTCATGTTTTTTGTCTAAAGGAACTCTGGTGTATCTGGTTCTCTAGCACAAAGAAAGAGTGTGTATGCTCAGGATAACTTTTTTCAAGCCCTAGAATCTGGTCAGCCTAAAGAGGAAAAGCATGGGGCTGCATCTAGAATAGTAAGTAGGATTTTCTGCAAATTATCAGATGGATTTTATATCATCTGTGCTGAATTAAACCAATTGTGTATGTTCAGAAGTTCGATTTGTTTTTGAATTTTGTGACCAAGATATGGAATGACGCTTGTTTGCCACAATAGTGCGAGTTTATTAGATGACACGGCTTAGGCCGCATAGCTTCTACTAGATTCTTTGCATGCTTTCTTATCTTGACTTTTATTTTTGGTGATTACTATACAATCAACATCTATTCATGTGCATTTTTTCATATATTATTTGACCTTTAGACCTATCAATTTATCTTGGCCAAGCAACCTAACCTGACAGCATTTCAACCAATATTGTGCAAGATTTTTTAGTACATACATAACCTTTGTGCATTAGTTTACACGTGCATTGCACGTAAAATATTTCAAGAAAATGTTATCTATATTGAAATGAGATTTAGTGGTGATTTATTTGACTTTAAGAAAATAGATATTTATACGTTAGGGGCGTGTGCACGATTCTCTTAGGTCATCATGACTTGTGAGTATTGGAGTTACATGATGTAAAAATGAAGTCTGATTTTGCTGAGAAAATATGTGCAACTTAGAGATCTAGATTAGCATTTTTGAATTGAAGATGGAGACGAATAAAAACTATAAAAACATAACTCATAAGAAGAGTAGAATTTAAAAACTCTTTGTATTAAATTAAAAAAAAACTCTTTGTATTTAATAGACGTGCGTTGCACGTACATGCCAACTAGTGAGTATTAAGGTTCTTAAAAGCTTCTTTTGATCAGGAACACAAGAGAGGGATCCCTAAAAAAAAAGAGGAACACAAGAGATGGAAATCTGAAACAGAGGCAGCGAATTGCACGTGAGCTCGAACGGTGTGACCCATGCCTTCAGGCTTCAGCCCTGCAGGTCGGTACTATCGGTAAAACTGAATTTTGTACCATGTGGATGACAATATGCGCAGATGCTTCTCTAGTAACCTATCACCAACAAAATAAGATGGACGAGTTCTTCCAACAACAGCAAATTCTGACGCAGGTAGGCCTACTCCGATCTGTAAAGACAGCACACGCTCGATTCCCTTTCAGAAAGGCTGAAACCAAAGCAGGGTACCCCGTGACTGACGACGAGCATGCACTCATCGATCGATCGACCCTTCAGCCTTGCAGAATCGATCCATCGATCGAACGGAAATAGTGTTGCGATTTGTGCAAAAACTATCATATCGATTCACCGCCGTAATTCGCACGGCGGCGCGTACTATACACGGGCACACGTGGTGATGGAGTCGCTAGCTAGCTAGGCCTGCAACGGCGGCGACGACCTGTGCTGCTTGGCGCCGGTCGTGTCGAGCGCGAGCCAGGCGCGCGTGAAGGCGGCGACGATGGCGCGGTGGTGCTCGGCGGCGTTGAGGGCGAGGTAGCAGGCGAGCAGCTCCTCGAGGCCCCCCGGCGACGCCCGGACGTCGTTGTTGGCGGCGATCATCTCCGCCATGCTCGCCAGGAAGTCCTCCTCCGGGTCGGCCGACTCCTTCACCACCACCAGGCTCTCCCGCAGCCACCGCCGCCGCCGCCTGGCACGACGACGGCTCTGCGCATCCACCACCGGACACCCCTTCCGCCCGCCGCTCGCCTTCACGTGGAGCCGCCGCCGCCGCACCCTGGCCGTCGGCGACGCGGCCGCGCTCTTGCCGTCCTCCTCCCCGTCGACCTTCTTGGTCACGATCGGCCGCAGCTTCAGCTCCGGCATCGCCTTGATGCCGTCGAACCGGTCGGCGCCGCCGCAGGCTGCGGCCTTGACGGTGACCACGTCGAATACGATGTCGCCAGGCTGCGGGCTGCGCGGGAACTGCGTGTCCCGGCGCTTGGGGTGGTGTCCCTTGGCCGCCGGGCCACGGTCTCTGCTCGGGACGTAGTAGGACGCTCTGTTCGGGGAGCAAGGCGGCGCCGGCAGCGTTGGAGCACGATCGCCTCTCGGCTTGCTCGCGAGCCCCCCAGCAGCAACGTCGTCGTCGCCTGTCGCGTCGCCTCTCTTGCGCCGCAGCTTGTAGAACCAGGAGCCGGGCAGTGGCATCGTGCGGGAGCTAGCAGCACAATGGAAAGCTCACTCGCACACTAGCTAGCTCCTCTTTCTCTCTGCTTTGTGCTGCGCTTGCTGCTGTACAGTAGGGAGGCTGGGAGGGAATGTGGAGTGAGCTGCCGTGCGCGCACTTTTTATGGCGCAAAAGCTTGCCGCGGGTGGCAGTCGACACAAGCCGCGGTGGAAAAGCGGGAACGGCATCTTATAACAATCCGTCGTACTAGTACATATCTATCTGTTTCTGTGGGTGTGGGGTGCCAATTTGATTAGTTATGTCCTAATAGAAGCACTTAAAATGTCATGCTGCCCCAGCTTGCGGTCTCTTTTACCGTCCTTACTTTGTTACTGTGTATGGACTTGCTTGGCATGTTGCTTTATTTATAAAGCGGGGCGAAAGCCTGTTTCGAGGAAAAAAAAAATGTCATGCTAAAGATCTTGACCCACCAAGACAGTATATCCTGCAACCTTGATCATTCACAATCTATTCCATCCACTTACATTTACTCCTTCTCGAAAGAAAAACCTTATATGACAGGCAGGAGTTTCAAGTGTAAAATTCTAGTGTCAATTTCTTCATTAACTGAACTTCAAATTGTTCTCACAATGGGCTCACTTCTAGCATGGTCCACCCACGAGGTCAAAATGTTTGAATTCGACACCGGTGCAGGGTACTGATCGATGGAAGACCATGCGTACAGTGATCCGGCACAGGGCATGGAGCTCCTTTTACCACAAGCCTGCAACCCAGTACTAATTGTTGTCTCTATATATCCAGCTCAAAACTGGCCGTACGTCTCTGCAACTAAACCAGGAGGACCAGCGGCAAGCCTGCAATGGTGCAAAGCATCGCGTTGCTTGCACATGAGTTTCGCAGTGCGTCGTTAGAGTGTGAACCAAGTTAGTTTCTTCAGGAAGGCAGCTATGATTCTGCCTGCAGGGGGACAATGAGCGCTTCCAAAAGTCCAAACTTTGGTCCACCACTCACTCATCGACATAAGAGTATGGTTTTGCTTTGGTCCACAATCTTATTATAGGTTACACAGCTAGTGCACCTGCATTTTGCTTAATCTCATCTTACCAACGCAGTGCGAATTTGGCCGCGGATGCAGCTAGAGTGGCATGAAGAAGCCAGCCAGTGCGCCTTGCTTTTCGATCCGCACTGTAGTTCGCGGTTCCAGAAACAGAACATGAACAACAGTAACGGATGGATGATCCATGGCTCCCTGCCGTGCATTTGTTTCTCGACAGCCCATCGGTGCTACAAAAGCTGTGAGCTCTACAGTCCTTGCCGCTCCCGGTGTTCGCAATCGAAGATGAGGCCGCCATAGATGCCGCTCAGACCAAGTACTGATTTGATATTCAGAATTTCAGACATGTGTGCAGTGAAACCAGAAGTTCAGGACACCCTTTTCACTGCAGCCTAGCCTCTCCCTCCCCCTGACGAACTTTCAAATTTCAAACGACGAAATACGCTGGATTTGTATCCACAGTTCCTTAGCAATATTTTTCTTGCGCGTGCGTATACTACCAATTATATATATTTGTCCGGGTCGATCGGGCTAAAGCTGCTTAAGAAATCAGGGGACTGAGCGTGGAGACGAATCATTAATTTCTGAATGTGGCTGCAGTATCTATGATGGCGCTGATGATTTCGCGCGCGGTGCCTTGTGTTGTGCCGGACGACCGATATATCGCCTCCTGCCAGTGGTTGCGGGGACACTAGCTAGCTACGAGATTGATCATCTCGGTGCCGTGCTGGTACCAAAGTGAGCTCGTTGTAGCATGCCAAATTGGCGATTCCTAATCGCAGATTTGCAGGCAACCACTAGGCTATGTATCTAGGTAGCGTAGCCAGAGACATGGAACGGGGAAGAAGTAGAAACAAAACAAGGCCCTGGAGTTCTATCTGGGGGCACAGTGCGGTACAGATGAGGTAGGCAGGTGGTGGAGAATGGGGTCTTCCGTTAGGTACGATCGAGCATGACTGGTCGACGGGAGATAATAGTTGAAGAACGAAAGGGATTTAGTGAGACCGGCCCGCACCATGATTGTGGCTTTGCAAATGTTGCTCGAGTGCATGCCATCATTGTATCGTTCTCAGATCAATGGTGAGTTTATTATATATGCCGAAGGCCGGAGCTTCAGTCATGGCGGTGATCATTTGTTGGTGGTGATCATGGAGCAGCGAGTAATCTAGTATGCGAGCTAGACGTACATGCTGAATTTGTTGACATACTACTATACGCACAGGAATACATATATCTAGTACGTAGAACGGTGGTTGCTTGGGCATTGTGGAGCTGACGCATGCATCGTTTGTCACGCTCAAGTCCAGTTTAACTACCTGCAGCTTCATCTAAGAAAAACTAACTGCAGCTTTGTTCTTATTAGGTGTTCATCGAACCATATGCATGCAGGAAAATTGGCAACAGATTTATATAAGGTTTTTCTGTCTTGGCCTAGCTCACCTCACACGTATGTGTGGAAGTGGAAGAATACAATATTTGTGTCCACCTTTGCGGCGCGCGGTGTGCATGCCATATCCTCACGAACTCAAACCACACAGCTGCTACTTATGCATGCATGCACGGTTTAATATTTGGGTTGCAGGCTGACGACGTGAAACAGTACGAGTAATATTTGTGACCTCCACCTCTCGGGATGGCGAGGCCGCTCTCTTCCCATCGGTGGTCGCCTACTCCTTATAAACTCGGTCATCACTGCTAAATTCGCTCACGCCATGAGCGCGGGACTTCTTCCTGTCGGGGCCATCGAGGCCATTGACAGGCGACGACGGGCTTTCCTCTGGACGGGCGAGGAAACATGCACGGGCGGCCACTGCAAGGTGGCCTGGGACGAAGTCTGCAAGCCTAAACATCTTGGCGGCCTTGGAGTTCTCTCCATCCCTTCCCAAAACTCCGCCCTTCTCTCAAAATTCCTCTCCAAGCTTCATGCTCCTTCAGATGCTCCCTGGAACCTCTGGTTCCACCGCCAATATGGGTGGTCCGTTTCCAAAGATCTTGGGGAACCCCACTACCTAGACACTCCTATATGGAAGAGCATTGTTGATGGCCTTTCCTCCTTCCGTCTTCACTCCACTGTCAACATTGCCAACGGCAAATTCACCGCTTTCTGGCTTGACTGTTGGATCGGCGACACCCCTCTCGCTTCACGTTACCCTGCTCTCTTCTCACATACTACACGCCCCCATGCTCAGGTCTCTGCCGTCATGGGATCCACTGTCTCTCTCGCCCTCGCCCCGCGCCTTTCTTCTTCTGCTAGCTCCGAGCTGGCCTCCCTTATGGAGGCCCTTGCCGCCACCAATTTAAACCACCAAGAGGCTGACTCTCGGCTATGCCGACACTCTCATAAACCCTTCACGAACAGAGATTTCTATGCTAATTTTTTTAGGCATGTTGCAACTGACGATTTGGCTGTGAAAGTTTGGAAAAACGCAGCACCGCTTAAGTGCAGGATCTTCAACTGGCTGGTCCGCCGCCGACGACTACCCACCAACGACAGACGCCATCGCCACCAGCTTGGAGCGTCGCCAAGCTGTCCTTTCTGCCCCCATGCTGAAGACGTCGATCATCTTCTGATTGGCTGCCACAAGGCCCAGGAAATGTGGAGCCATTTCTTCCCCAACAACACGCAACAAATCTTCACGGTCCAAGAACTTTGGTCTGCTCGGTGCAGCAGTTATGCAGAATCAACAATCTGCACGGCGATTGCATGGAACATTTGGAAAAGGCGAAATGCAAAGGTTTTTAACAAAATAGATGAACCTATCGCTTTAGCTCGCGCAAGATGTCTAGAAGATGTACGCTTATGGGCATATCGTTGCAACTCCCCTCTGGTTGCAAGTCGCCTTAGGGCTTGGTGTCTCTCCTTTGAACCACCCTGATCTCTCCCTCTAACCCCATGTCTTTCCCTTCCTACCCCATGTAAATCTTGTAACCTTGGATCAAATTACTAAAGGAATAAAAAAGTTCAGGCTGGCGAAAGCCCGCCATAGTTACAGTCAAAAAAAAAAACAGTACGAGTAGAATCAAACGATCAGCAATTCAGCATGCATGGATGGAAGAATGACATTAAATCCCACGTCTTACGGCCGACCGACCGAAGCCCGCGCGTTTAACCATCCACTTGGTGAGTTTGTGTCTTTTTTTCGATAACAGAATATATTAATTTAAAAAATATATCAAATACTTCTAGCATATGCAACAACAAAATGATCATAGCAAGCATATACATGAAGGATGCACACAGACGAAAATCAAAAGAAGAAGAAGAAAGAAAACTAAAACCCCCGAAATAATCAGAAACTCGTAGCAGCTATAGCACCGGCAGTTGTGACGACACCTCGACTTCGGAAAAGTTTCTCAAAAAACGACGCCAACGAAGGGTAACACCCTCGTCGTCTGGTCTAACCAGTATGGTCAGTTTTCACCCTGGAGAAGATCCGAGATCCAGACAATACCTTCAATAAGGAAATAAATAGGAAGCCAGCAATGATAGGTACAATTATTTAAGGTCAAGGTCAGACTTAGGGTTTCACCTCAGAAAGTTAGACACGGAGCTCCAAGAGCACCGCCAAGAACGAATTCTGCCAGGGTCACCGCCCCAACTTATCGAGCACACTGCTACAAAAGGCCGATCATTCGACACTCATAATTCTTCCGATCTGTTGTAAGTACACTCCATGAGCATGCGAGGTGGAATCTCTAGAACCAATCCTGCCAAGGCTGACCCCGCCCACGGTGGATGGAGATCGCCACGACGCCGGGTAGCACTTTCGTGACGGAGGCATAGCAGGCGAAGAGCCCATCGCTTGGCCGTGATGACCATCGAAATCTTCCCGCGACGATGAGATCCATCTTTGTCGAGATCAAATTGCTCGGGATCAATTGATTATTGTTAGGACAAAACAAAGAAGGCCATGGATGGTGGGCGGATCGGGAAGGGACAGGAAGAATGTTTGGCAGCCGAGGGGGACCGGACGGTCCATTGGGCGTGCGCCCGTCGACGGCCGGACCACGCCCGCCGCTTTAAAGCTGCCGTTCTCGCGCCCGTGCCGAGTGCGACGTGCGTGATTCCGTTCGTTCGATTCGATCTGTAGCCTGGCACCGACCGACCGGCACGCAACTTGGTCCCGATCGGACGGCCGGCGATCGAGATCCGATCCGTCTTGTGAGATCGCGACCGGCACGTCGATCGGATGCATCAGCGAGCGTGATCCATGGCTTTTCCCGGCGACCGACCACGTACGGGAAGCGCGGAGATTCGGCCACGCATGCACATGCACCGACGTTTGATTCATGAAGGCAGGCCTAGCTACTATACGTGTCCAACCCCAACACTCGAACTAGCTGGTACTAGTATCTGATCATCAGACGGGGCTAGTATTTCTGACCATCCTACACATGCATGTGGCATGCACCACTTTCTTCAGAAATGAATCGATCCATCTCCTGGCCGAGAAACCTGAGATCCGAGGTGCGGAGATTTTTCCATCTTCTGGGTACCATCTCTGCGCTATGGCTCCCGCGTGAAACCCTCAATCGTCTCGGTTGTGGTCCGGTTGCCGCCCCCATTTTTTTTTTTTTTTGTTGTTGAGAAACACAGTATAACGCAATCGCTCATATACACGTGCATACATTCACCCCTATGAACGCACACATGCACACCCTACCCCTATGAGCACCTCCGAGAGACTGAACCGGCAGATCGGGTCTTGAGATTGACGAAGTCACCACGGGCGGCTCGCTGTCGACGGGAACGTAGCCTCCCACTGAAGAATATTCCGCCTAAATGAGAAACACCAGCGTCAAACCTGGGATTTGAACTCTGGTGGGTTGGGGGTATAACCACCCTCCTAACCATCTTGCCACAGGCAAGTTCTCGTTGCCGCCCCCATTCGATTTGTCTATGCACAACGCGCAGCTTCCATCATGCATTGCATGGTCACGGCTAGTTTCATCCAGGGCCGGCCCTGGGGGGGGGGGGGGGGGGGGGGGAGGGGAGGGGTCAGGGTGTGCGGCCGCCCCGGGCCCCCAAAATCCAGGGGCCCCCACCCAGGTATGCTACATGAACATGCATATGTATGCGTACACTCAGTCCAGCAAAAAAAAAAATTGTATGAGTGTTTTTGGGCTAATGGGCTTGTGGTGCGATCGCCAAGGAGGCAAGGCGTCGCATGCTAGTACTATCGCTGGCTCTCTGCTTCTTCCGATCGATCGATCGATATATCTGATCGTATCGCTGTATTTCCCTCGCCGCCAGGGCCGATCCCATCGCCGACGCCCTGCACATGGCTGCACTCATCCCTCGCCGCCAGGGCCGGCACGCCGACACCGTGCGCGGTGCGCTCCAGCGACCAGCGCTCGGCGCCTCAGCCGCGCTCTCCCTGGCCTGACGCTCTCTCGACGACGTGAACACAGACGTACATACACTCTCCCGGTATAAATTATTTCCAAACTAGTATATTCTGGAATTCTGATTTTTTAATGAATAGTACGATACTCTCTCCCGGTATAGTTCATTTTCATCATTTGATGTATATTTTTCAGCATTCTGCGTTGCAATGTCTTCGAGAACGTATGAATCCGGTGCCACTAAAAGGAAAAGAGCAAAGCGTGTTGACGACTGATAATCACAGAAAGGGGATATTACAAGTTTTTTAAGAGTAATACGGTAAACTCATCAGATGAGTTGGCAATAGTTGTTGTGGAAGAAGAGCAACAAACAAATGAGAAATCTAACTCTGACCAGCAAGAAGAAAATACCGACATCAACATCGGCGATAGCAATGTAAGTGGCTCTGAAAATGTAGCTAATTCATCGGATGCACATAAAAAGTTTGCTAGTGTTGATGAACAACCAGTTTATACCTCAGATATTTATGATCCAAGAAATTAGGGGCCACAAATTTTAGTTTCGACCCGGCCCCTGAAATCTCAGCACCGGACCGGCCCTGGTTTCATCATGTGCGTATGCAACGCCTTGCAGGCTCGCAGTGATGATACATCACAGCAGCGTCTGACGATCGAGAGTAGGTGAGAAAAAACGGGGGAAGCGATCGTCGGTATCTCTGTCTGCTACGTGCTGCCGCCGCTGACGATGATACTGCATGGCCGCAGTGAGTTCGCTGGCAACGGTGCTGGCAACGCCCTTGTCGCATGGACCTGCCACTGGTCAAAGTCAGCCGTTTTTTTTTTTTTTGACGGTAAAGTCAGCCGTTGAATCCGCAACAAAATTGAGCCAGATTTTCTTTATCCACGCTAACACAAAGGCCCGAATCAGCTAAGGCTCTGTTCAAGCCCAAACACGTGAAGCCCGGCCATGGAAATTTATGGGCCGGGAGTGCTAACTAACATAGTGCCACCGGTGCGAATACAAAGAGGCCAACACACTTGTGGCCTGCTTAGAGGACTCTGCAAAAATGGGCTCTACCTGCTGCAAAGAGATGCTTCTTCAAAGACAGTTTGTAACACAGAAATTGTTTTCCCAAAGAAAATCATGCGCGTAGATTTGCATGTTCATTTCCATCTGAAAAAGTTTCGAAACATAATGTTGACATTTGCAGGGTGTACCGGTATAATAAGCATGAGGGGTGAGAACTGAGTGCTAGCTCAGTGGCAGAGGCTGCGAGTGCGCGCCCAGCCCACCCGGGTTCGAGTCCCAGCTAGCGGGACCGAATTAAAACGGGGTGATATCCAGCGCATATAAATCCGTTGCTGGAGACGTCTCATCTTCTACCTAACAACGGATAGCCAGGGGAGGGATCTGTCCCCCCTTTGGTCAACGTTTGATAAGCATCATGGGTCAACAAAAGCAAATTCAAAAACGTAGAAACATGCCCAAACTTCTTTATTTTCCACAGGTCAAATTCTTTCGAACTTTTTTTTTTTTGCAAATTTATCAGTTAAACACACATGTAGACCACTACGTGCGTGATTTTTTTTGACAAATAAATAAATTTTAAGAGTTTATTTTTCGCACCAGGAGCATTGGAGATCCAAAATGACTTTTCGGCAAAAATGTTAGTAGTACACTATCACGTCAAAACCAATTCTCATGAGAAGCAAATAAAAGACACAAATTCTCACAAGAAACAAATAAAAAGAACAAGCCCAACGAAGTCACAGCGTTGAATTCTTATGCCAAGAAATTTGATGCTTTGGGCGCACCAATGGACGCCTCCTCCGATTACTCTACCTCCGTCTGCAAAGCAGGCTGCAGCTAAGCTATCAACCAACTGTTTCCACATTTGTTAATCACTTCATCTTGTGCCGTTTTCTGACGATCTGGTCGATTAGGGACCTGTAAGTCGTATAAAACTCCGCTGAAGATCGTGAACCCACATATTTCTGTATTTTCTGCACTTAACCCGGATAATATTTTATCGCAGCTTTCGCCACCTGTAATTTCGAGCTTTCAGTTGATCGTGTCCTCCCACTCAGCAAACTTCGCACCATACGTGAACACCACCTCCAGGTCTCCAACAATCACCCGCTCACGAACCCCATAAGAAACCCGCATTCGAGTAAGCAATTGATCCAAATCAACAACCCAATCTATCCTCGATCCTCCAAGACCTCCGCGAACAGCAAAACGCGGTGTAAAGCTCAAGAACTCGATCATGCCGAGGCCTTCCTCGGAGTGCAGCCCGTGCAGCGGCATGCTCGCGATCTTCAGGAGGCGGCCGCGGGCGCAGCAGCTGTCGCAGCCGCCGAAGCCGACACTCCTCCGCCGCGCGTTCGGCAGGATGACCAAAAGCCGCCGCCGCCGCGCCCACCGCGCCAGCAGCTTCAGCTCCGTGCGCGCGGTCTTCTGGCCGCTCATGTCGATGGGATCGGACGTCGACCGCGGCGACGTCGGCGACCGGCCGCCCCGGAGCTCGTCTGCCGACAGCGGCGGCACCGCCGTGCGCGCGCCGTCGCCGTCCCTCGACACGCCCGCCGCCACCACCACGGCCGCGCGGGTGCTCGCAATCCAGGCACAGCTCGACGAGGCCGGGGCGGCGAAGCCGGGCAGCACGGCGGGTGGCGCCGTGCGCGTCGCGCAGTCCGTGTCGCTCGATGCACCCTCCGCGGAGACGACCACGGCCGCGCGGGTGCTCGCGCTGCAGGCCCGGCTAGGATCGGCCGCGGTGTTCGCGGCGCCGAAGAAGCCGAGCAGCGCGGCGGTGCCTCGCCTTAGCGACGTGGCTGCCACCTGCGGCGACGGGGACGTGGAGGAGGCTTGCAGAGGCTTCGAGAGGCAGCTGATGGAGATGCTGGTGGAGGAGGCCAAGGTGGGGGACCTCATGGACGTCGAGGAGCTTCTCGGCTGCTGGGAGAAGCTCAGGTCGCCGGTGTTCGTCGGGCTCGTCGGCCGCTTCTACGGTGACCTGTGCGTGGACCTCTTCTCCGGCCTCGACGACGACGACGTGTCATCTGAGTCGTCTGATGATTCGACTGTTTGACGCGCGCGGTGCTTCTCGGGGTTTTTCAGTTTTTCTTTTCACAGTGACAAAGGGGCCCGGTTGTGATATTTTCAGAAAACAATTATGATTTGCCATTCTGTTTTACAAATTTGTGTGCATCACCTTTGTCCTGTTTGAAACATTACTGGTCAGTTTTTCTATGGTTAGTGACTTAGTGCCGAGCGTTCTCCGGTAGATCCGTATGGCTCGACACGTGTACTCCCCATCGGACAAAGGAGGGGACGACCACGTGTGTGCGGGTCTATGGCTTTTCTCCATTTTCTATCTCTCCGGCGAGCAACCCAGCCCCCGATATCCACAGCGGTCTCCTCCCCGCCACACCTCTTTTGCAAAATGTCACGCCACCGTCGCTTCAAACCGGCGAGGTAATCTCAGGACGCTCCCTTGGGAGCACGTCCCCGGAGCGCTCACACCCTCCCCTTACACCATCACCTCCCTCCCATGGCAGCCCCACTGCCGCCGCTGGAGAAGATGTCGTCGTGGTCGCTTGCAGCTATTGTGACGGTCGCTTGCAGGTCTAACGATGGCTACAAAACCACCCGGTCCTTCGCAGCTCTGCCACCTGCCTCTAGTAGCATTGACGTTTGCTGCTGGTAGCATCGACCTCTGCCGCTGGTAGCATTGACATCTGCCATTGGTAACAACACCGCATGCCGCTGCTGGCATCAGCGCCTGCCGCTGCTAGCATTCGACGTCGCCGGTGGTAACACCTCCATGCGCCTCTGGTAGCTCCGGCCGACGCAGCTTGTAGCATCGCCGTCCATGGTGCTATCACTGTCACCCTTTTGCCGGAGTAGCACCGCTGCTTAGCACAACGACTCTTCCGGCCTTCGTGGCACCGCCATAGCTTTTTGGAGGCCACAATTTCAGTTGCGAGGGGGGAGGAGGTTGACGGGACACTTTGCAGCTTTGCAGCACCCACTTATAGATCTCAACAACCAACGTCGGGAAAGGAGATGAAGAGAGAGTGAGGTGGATGGACATCGGCAGCGGGGCAGAAGTGTAGCGCACCGACATCAGGGAGAAGCTGAGTGTGTGAGGACGAGATCGAGGTGGGAGGAGGAACTAGAGGTAGTACTCGAGAGGGAGGAGAAAAGAAAAAATAAGGCTGGAAGGTGGGTTCGCCACATTTTCTAGTCGATCCATGGACACACGACACGCTGCGCGAGACACAATCCTCCGCCTGAACATTAGAGTTTTCTTTTTTTTTCATACCTAGAAAGCCTAAAGCCTGACCCCTGCTCCCCGTCACCCCCAAAAAAATCATCTACTCACTACAACATTTCTTAGAGATAAAGAGCGATAATAATAACATTAAAGTGAAAAGGGGTGCTAACCGTCAAAGAAGGTTGGAAAACACACCACTATTTTTCAAGCCAGCTAGCCAGACAAGCTTTTCAAAGCTACTACAAACTCACACCCTACTAGAAAACTAACTCACTATTTTTGTCCCATTTTAGAACAGAAGAAGTTTTCCTGAAGATTTCGTCCTAGCAAACTTATTTTGGTTGACCTCCATCCATTTTCTGTGTACCACACTTCATGTTGCGGAAACAATTTGGGACCCTATTTGAGAGCTTCTCGCCATCTCTACTTTATCTACGAAACACCAAGCATAAATCTAGGAAAGAATCATGTCGTACCAATCACATGATTTTCAGTTAGCGTACCCCTTCGCCTCGAGCGCTCCCGAGAGAGGTGATTAGGGTTTTTCCTCGTCTCCCGTTGGCGCCATAAGTGATATGCCCCGCTTCTGTGGTCTTTGGGCCATGGAGGCACGGTGGATCTCGGCCCTTGTTGGTGGGAGGGCTCCGTTTTTTGGTCATTTGTCAAGGTTTGTTGGGGTGGCGCTCTAATGGTGACGGCGGCGCCTCGTTTCAATAAGATCTTCCCGGCTTTAGTTCCATGTCAACAGCATCGTCTGAGAAGTCCATGGGAGTTGTATTACTTGATAATGACTTCACGGTGAAGATACCGTGGGCAATTTTTAGTTTCACTAGTAGAAAACACCCCTATGGTCCCGGTTTGGTTGGGCCATCAGTCCCGGTTCCCGTACCGGGACTGGCCAATCGGGACTAATGCTGGTCCCGGTTCGGCCACGAACCGGGACCAATGGGGCTCCACGTGGCCTGATCTGCAGCGAGTGGGGGGAGGACTCATTGGTCCCGGTTCGTAATACGAACCGGGACTAATGTTTTGATTTTGTATTTTTCCATTTAATTATTTGGGCACTTTTTATTTTGTGTTTTGCACTCAATTCGAACACTTCCATTTAATTATTTGTCCATCCACCCCCTCTCCCTCTCGCCGGTGCCTCCGTCGTCTCCCTCTTCTTCGCATCACCGACGTGCTCTCCATCTCTCACTCGCCGGCTCATCGAGGCCAAGTTTCGATATTTCTGTGCAGGTACTACTCGCCGGCTCATCTCTCACTCGCCGGCTCTCCATCTCGCACTCAATTCGATGGTACTACAAACAACAATGAAGGAACCACTATTACACATCATCGTCATGAATATATTACACACATCTCATTCGTCGTGCTTGGTCGAACATATTACAAACGGTACATGTACACACAAGTTTCATGCATATATACATCTCTTTTACACTCACCCTTGCATTTCAACCTTCCGATAGTATTCTCCCTTCGGATCTAGGACCTCTGCATCTAAGAATCCCGCAATTTCCTCTTGAATTGCTCGTACGCGATCTTGTGGTAGAAGACCGTCCCGCAACCGTTCGATCTAATTTAAAGAAGGGGTCAATATATATGAATGAAACTAAACACAATTGATGGCAATAAACTAAAATTGTGAATATTGTTTACGTACTTCAAGTTGTTCTAAGTACCGGCTGCCCGTCTCTTGGGTCGTCTGGCGAATGAACTCGCAAACGTAGTATCCACATAAATTATTCCCATGTTCCTGCCTCAAGCACTTTACGAGAACAGAGTTCAATCAAAATAATAATCAAGCATGATAATGGTATTGAAACTAGAATCAAAGAGATGCGCGGATCTAGCTAGTAGTACTTACATTTACTGGTTCAAATGTAAGCTCCGGCCCCAAATACCCTAGCCTTGGCGGTGAACCGTTTCCAAGCCCTGTCCGGCAAAGAAAATGAATAAAGGAGTTATATATTAATTACTTGCTACCAGGGAATGAACGGAAAGTTGCCGATATAGTGCCATAATGATTGAAATTACCCTTGGAGGCATTCTGCATGTCCGCCCACTCCTCAAGGGGTTTACGTTTCGAGTCCATGACTTGTACTACTCCTTTGTCAGGTTTAATGATTAGCAGAATAAAGTGGAAGCTGCGCACGCATAAGTCATCAATTATACACTTAACATCGAGTAAGCGAAATAGAATGTGTACAAGACAGTAACACTCACCCGTAGTTGTAAGGAAATAGTATTTCCCTTTTGGTTTCGGAAAACCTTAACGCCTTTACCAAGTTATTCTCTGTGTCGATGTAATGACCTTGGAGAGTTTTTTGATGAACGAAATATGGGTCAATGAACCCAATGTCATAGATTTGTCCTCTTTTGCATTGGAGAATCTTCATTCTGCATAATTAATATAGTGATGAGTAAGATTATACATGCAATGAACGAGCTGAGCTAGCTAGAGACTTAATTACAGAAATAATACTTACAGACAATAGGCACTAGGATAGATTTGTCGATGGCGTCTTGTTGGTATAACTGAAATAATTCACAAAATTCAATCATTAACACGCCATCTCCATGCCCGTAATGCTCGTTTTTATATCCCACGTAGATCCAGTTTGCCCCTTCCTTTGAGGCTCGCATGTACCACTTATGCAATCTTCGCATTTTTGTTGGTAGACCGTTGACTAGCTCAGGTTTGACGAGAGTATACCCGTGCCGGTATTTGTATGCTACTTCCTGGAACTCTTGTAATGCTCTAAGTACTGAGGAATAGACATGCCCTGAGCAGAGGCCGCTTCTCCGTACATTGCAACAAACTCAGGATCGACGTCGACTGCACCTCTGCTCGACCCCACCTCGGTATTGGAAAACACTTTGAGCGGGGGGCACGACTGGTTTTTCTGTTCTCCGAGCTGGGGAACTGATTTCCCGCTTGCACTACTACTCTTCGACCGCTGCTTATTTGCCTCAGCCGACTTGCGAATAGAGCGGTCATAGTCTGGTGTCAGCCTTGGCGGGGGTTGTTCAAGGGTCTTCAGCATTTTGAAGACGGCGGCTTTTTCTTCTGGGGTGGCGGGGAACTCTGGCGCTTTCGGCTTCTTCCGGTTAGCCCACCACTCTTTATTTTGGGCATTTGCGATCGCGGCATTTTCCTCCTCCGTATAGTCGTAAGGTCTCATGGGAAGATTCTTATGAGGTACTTTTGGGAGGGGCGACCTTTTACGTTTCGGTGATCGGTTACCCCTCATAGTACCAGCGGTGGTACGCTGAGCCTCAGTGGGCGGAGACGACTGACGCGGCGGCGGAGACGGCTGCGCTGGAGACTGGTGAGGCGGCGGAGACGGCGCCTGAGGCGGCGGCGGCGAAGAGGACTGTTGCGCTGGAGACTGGTGAGGCGGCGGCGAAGATGGATTGCTACTCTGAGGAGTCGATGGCCTTGGCTGCCAGTTTGGAAGCACGATGAATTCCTTTGGCCATAGAATGGTCCCTTTTTTGGCTTCTCCAAGTTCAACCACCTCCCCATCTTCACCTGCAGGGTGTTCCAGCTTCAGCTCCTCAAATTCTTTCATCACTTCATCCACCCCGACAACAGCGTAGCCATGTGGAACCGGAGAGAAATGGAAAGTTGGTTTAGGTCCAATTGGTACGGCATAGCCGACCGCCACCTTCATGGTTAAGTTAAAAACTTTCACATGTAGCTCACAAGGTGTGCTCTCCGTGATATCATCCACTGGGTAGCGACGAAGAGGAGCCATCGTCAGTGCATCATCATTACCATCCTGGAGCTCCGTGGAAGCCACGCTGCTTTTCCGATTCGATGGGCCGCCGGTACCATCGCATGCAGCTTCTACCATGTGCCGCTGAGATTGGCCGCTAATACCTTGCTGGCTAAGTGCGTCAATTTGATCCTGCTGCCGCTTTAGTTTTTCTTCTATATTACGCAGCCGGTCTGCAGCAGTGCGTGCTTCCATTGCCTCCCTTTCCTTTCTCCTCTGATGGCTTCTATCAGGAAATTTCTTCCTGTCCTCGGGAATCGCAATTTTCCACGGCTTGGAGCCTGGTGTGCCTCGTGTTCGTCCGTCGTGTTCCTTATTCCCAAGGGCGCGTGTGAGCTCGTCATCCTCTCTATCGGTATAGAACCGTCCCTCTTCAACATCCTTTACTGCATTTCTAATGCCTTCGATGGGTAGTAGGGGCTTATCTTTGTGTGTTCTGTTATATATGCACTTCCCTTCTGCGTCCAACGTGCCCCCATGCCCGTAAAACCAATTTCTTGCCCGTTCGATCCATGTGTATAGCTCTGGAGTGACCCCATGCCTCAAGTTTCTCTCACTTAGGCATGCTAAAGGCGTAGCCACCAGGCCCCATAGTATGGTGGTACTTCTTTTTAGCAGCATTTGCCTTATTTTTTTAAACTTTTCCCGAGCTTCCTCCGATTTCTTGTACGCCACAAATTCTTCCCAGTCATCCCTTATCTTCTCATACCCTTTATCGAAGTCCGGAGTCTTATCTTTCTTGATAAACTCGGTGTGAAATCTTTTCTTCCAGTTCTTGAATAGCTCGGCCATCTTCTTAAGAGCCCACTCCTTGACTTTTTGCTCTATGATATCTTTTTGCTGGGCAATCTTTTCTGCCTCATTTGGATCCTCCTCATCTGGATCCACCTCTGGCGCCGGCAGGGTGAAATTAACTATGAGCTTTTTCCAAAGGTTTTCTTTGCCTTTGTCGCCGACATATCTTATTCCTCCCGCCCTTGGCTTATGCCATTCTCGAACGGTGATCGGGATGTAGTCCCTAACAATAACTCCGCATTGCTTTACAATTTTTTTTGCAACATCAGGGGGAGCAATCGGTGTGCCGTCTTCAGCGACTTTTTCGATCCTGTACCTTTCATGGTCACCCAACTTTTTGGCTGGGCCTCGTTTCGTCCTTACAGAAGATTTGCTCGATCCGGAGGGCTAAAAGAAGAAAGAGCGTTAATATATGTATATAGACAGCAGAGGCTTAATTAATTTATATATATATATGCACCTCACCGGAGTTTGCAATATTTAATGTTCCACCGGAGCCGTCGGCTTCTCCCTCGTCGGCTTCTCCCTCATCGAAGCCGCCGGCTTCTCCCTCGCCCCAGCCGTCGGCTTCTACCTCACCGGAGCCATCTCTTCGGCTGAGAGACTCATCTCCCTCACCGGAGTTGTTCAGAAACTGCGAGGTAACATCGCCAACATCTTCCTCGCGGATCATATCTTCGAGGATGTTTTCCTGATTTTCGTCTCGTTCCATAGTTTATGCAAATTAAGAACAATGCACAAAACTTTAGTTTGGTAACTTGTTCCATATGTCAAGATACATCTACCCACAAAAATTTGCATCTTTGCATATCTAACATCTTATTTGCATACTCACAAAATTTGAATCTAAAATTTGCATACAAATCTGAATCGGATATGTGAATGCAAATGTGAATACAAAGTTAAATTTACTAATTTTGCTAACACCTTAATTTGCTAATTTTGCTAACACTTTAAATATTCTTAACACTAAAATTTCCTATACAAAAAAAATCCTAACACTAACCTAAAATGCTATACATTTCCTAACACTAACCTAAAATGCTATACAAAAAAATCCTAACACTAACCTAAAATGCTATACATTTCCTAACACAAACCTAAAATGCTATACAAAAATAATCCTAACACTAACCTAAAATGCTATACAAAAAAAATCCTAACACTAACCTAAAATGCTATCCAAAAAAAATCCTAACACTAACCTAACATAAATTTCCTATACTAACACAACACAAACACTATACATTTCCTATACAAAAAAATCCTAAAATTTCTAACTCACCGAGAGGCGGTGCGGGCGGCGGCGGGGAGATCGATCGAGGCGCGGGGGCGGCGGCGGCGTGGAGGCGCGGGAGGTGTGCGGGGAGAAGCGGGCAGCGTCGGGGCGGCGTGCGGGGAGGGGCCGGCCGCGTCGGGGCGGCGTGCGGGGAGGAGGCCGGCGTAGGGGCGGCGGCGGGCTCGGGCGGCGCGTGGAGGCCGGCGGCGGGACGGCGCGTGGAGGCCGGCGGTGGGGCAGCCTGACGGCGTGGTGGCGGCGCCTCGCTCCTCGTCGATGAATTTCCTCGCGTGTGTGATAATGGGGAAGAAGGAGGCTGGGAGTTATGTACCAGGACTCATTGGTCCCGGTTCCTCCCACGAACCGGGACCAATGCCTCATTGGTCCCGGTTCGTGGGAGGAACCGGGACCAATGCCATGGCAATTTAATGCCAGATTTGCTTCGCACGTCCATGGATTATTAGTCCCGGTTCTTCGTATAAACCGGGATCAATGAGTCCTTTTCAAATTTATTTCAAACTTTTCAGTTCTGGATGTTGTTTCCGCCTTTTTAGGTGTTTGAATATGAATTTCAAATGGTTTTGAATCTGAAAAGACTTTCAACATGAAAAGTGTTTAAATTTGGATAAACACTCCAAAACCATTTTCTGTTTTCTAAAATAATTATTCTAACTATTAACCATTTTGCTATTTTCAATTAAAAATGCATTAACAAATATTTATTGCTTAATTTTGAATCTGAAAAGACTTTCAACATGAAAAGTGTTTAAATTTGAATAAATAATCCAAAACCATTTTCTGTTTTCTAAAATAATTATTCTAACTATTAACCATTTTGCTATTTTCAATTAAAATGCATTAACAAATATTTATTGCATAATTTTGAATCTGAAAAGACTTTCAACATGAAAAGTGTTTAAATTTGAATAAATAATCCAAAACCATTTTCTGTTTTCTAAAATATTTATTATAACTATTAACCATTTTGCTATTTTCAATTAAAAATGCATTAACAAATATTTATTGCATAATTTTGAATCTGAAAAGACTTTCAACATGAAAAGTGTTTCAATTTGAATAAATAATCCAAAACCATTTTCCGTTTTCTAAAATAATTACTCTAACTATACAAACTATTAACCATTCTGCCATTTTCAATTAAAAATGCATTAACTTTATTGCATATTTTGAATTGACAAAACTTTCAACATGAAAAGTGTTTGAATTTGAATAACTGGTGAAACTAATATTTTTTCATACTTTTCAGGGACTAGTCGAAGAAATTTGGAGAGTTTGCTCTTGTAGTTGAACTAACTAGTGAACAAATGAAGCCTGCTACCCCATGGGTAGCTACACACCCTAAGTTTGACCAAAACGTATATGCAACGATAAAATGAGTTTACTAAAGTAGACAAGGGGATGTCACTAGTAGAGTTGACAGAATTATTAAAAAGTATTTTGAAATTTTTTCGAATTTTTTTCCGTCCGCTGTGATTTTTTTAGTAAAGTTTGACCCAAAAGTCAACAAAAAAGTCAACTATGAAAAAAAGCTAAAAATAACGATAAAAAAATATTTTTTTTGAAAATTCCGAAACCAGTTTTGTACACCAAATATCCGTGTTTTACTAGGAAAACAAGCTAAGACGGATACATACGGCTTGCATGTCCTTATAACGCATGGGTGTGTAGCTACCCATGCGGGTAGCAAAACAGCTCTCAACTAGTGAAACTGCTGCTCTGCTCCCCAAAAGGATTCATGTCGTCTATACTTAGACCAAAACATAAGTTCCTTGCGTCACCTGCAAAGTCCGAGAACTCTCTCTCGATTTTTCTCCACTGCGACCCATCGGCGGGGTGTCTCAACTTCCCTTCTTTCTTACGCTCTTCTTTGTGCCATCGCAACAACCTGGCGTGCTCTTTATTTCTGAACAGACGCTTCAACCGTGGTATTATAGAAGCATACCACATAACCTTAGCAGGAACCCTCTTCCTGGGGGGCTCGTCATTGACCTCAACATCACCAGGGTCATCTTGTCTGATCTTTTACCGCAGTGCATTGCATACCGGGCATTTATCCATATTCTCGTTCTCGTCACCGCGGTACAGGATGCGGTCATTAATGCATGCATGTATCTTCTGCACATCTAATCCTAGAGGGCATATAGCCTTCTTTGCTTCGTATGTAGTCTCGGTCAATTCGTTATCCTTTGGAAGTTTCGGCTTCATTATTTTCAGTAACTTCTCAAATCCCTTATCAGATAAACCAGTCTCTGCCTTCCATTTCAGCAGTTCCAGTGTGGTACCGAGCTTTGTGCTGCCATCTTCGCAATTTGGGTACAGCAACTTTTTGTGATCCTCTAGCATGGCCTCCAACTTTAGCTTCTCCTTTTCTATATCGCATTCTCGCTTTGCATCAGAAATGACCCGACCAAGACCATCAGCGGGCTCATCTGATGCCCGTTGTTCACCTCCTTCTTCGTTGTCTTCCATTACAGTATCACCGTATTCTTCAGGGAACATAGGATAGTTGCCATCATCCTAACCCCTCTTTCTCCGTGCTTGGTCCAATAATTATAGCTGGGCATGAAACCTCTCCGAAGCACGTGGCCTTGAATGGTTTTCGAGTTAGAGTACAGCCTGACGTTCCGACAGTCAACACATGGACAAGGCATAAAATTATGCACTTTGTTTGCGTCAACCACATCGATAAATTTATGCAGGCCTGCAATAAAATCAGAACTGCGTCGTTCGCCGTACATCCATCGCATCCGTGGATCCATCTGCATCATATAATTAAGTTTATCCAATACCATTACAATAACATCTTGAATAGTGAAATGACCACCGTACATCGACACATGCAATATTTTTGTATTAATTACAGATGAAAAGGATAAAGTTGCTAACCTCGGTCGAGGATATCATTTTGTGTGAACTTAAGTGTGGCTCAGGCATTTCATCAAACACATCTTGTGCGTAGCAAAGGAAAAAAACTAGCACCCATGACGAGTTTAGGGCTCGGCAAATCCCTGGGTCGAGTACCCCGGGTTGATTGAAGGGGAGAGAGATGAGCGCTGGTGATCACGACGGCTGACAAGCGAGGCGTTTACCCAGGTTCAGGCTCCCGGAGGATAACACCCTACTTCCTGCTTGTCTGGTTATTGATGGCGAGTTGTGATTACAATGGCGAGATGGCGATCTCGCTAGGGTTCGTGGTGGCGGCTATGAGATTGCTCCTGCCCTAGACGAAGGACCCTCCTAGCCTTTATATCATAGGCTAGGTCTCGGGTGAACGGTGCCGATGGCGCTTACAAGATGATCAGAATAACTTGACCTATCCGTCGACTATCTTGGGCCGCACGTAGTCCTCCTTGGGCTTTCTTTGGGCCTTCGTCATAAGGCTGTTGGCGTGACCCAGGTATCCCCACCGTGGGACACTCGAAGAGTGACCCCACGACAATAGCCCCCGAGTGCTCAGTCGAATCGTAGAGTCGGGTAGAGGACTCCTTCCTCCTGGGCACGCCATCGGGTTCCTGAGTGGAACGAATAAAATCAGTCGACTCCGGCCGTTCAGGGCTTACGGAGGATCCCTCAGTCGAACTTTCGACTGCGGGGCGAAATACTGCGAGTGCAGCTTTAGTCGGTGATTTTTCGACTGCTATTGTTCTGAGTCACTCGGGAGCGCGAACAGCGCTCCCGATGGGAGTAGCCCCCGAGATTAAGCTGAATTGCTTGCAATTGAGGTTAAACTCAATTTTTCTTCAGTCGAAAAGCCTGCTCCCGATGGGAGTGAAAAAGGGACTCGAATGTATGGAGTCGCAACTGGCTTTGCTTGACTTACTGTGTATTCAGCCAGTTTGGCTTACTATACGAGTTTGTTCGGCTTTATGAGCTTACTGAATATTCCTGCACTCGAATGAATTGTTCGAGTGATCCATCAGCCTGTTGGCTTACTTAGTACACCTCCGCAGTTGACGTCAGTGCTGACGTCTGGGGCGCACTCTGCGTCCGATGGGACATGACAGTGCGGTCCCACTGTCAGGATGGACTGGAAACAGCGGTTGCCGCCCATTTATGACCGTTGGGCGCGAACATTTCGTGGCGTGATGATGATGCCTTGGTTCCCGTGCGTAGTGGGCGGCGACGGTTGCTATCTCCGCGCGACACGTGGACGGCCAGATCTTGTTGGTAATTGCGGTTTCGTGGAGGACGGCTTGGATGAACTGACCGCGCGGTATATAGTTTTCACCGCGGCGGTGAACAGTCCATTCATCCCCTTCCTTCCGTCGTCGCCGCAGCTTCCCTTCCGCCATTGTTGCTCCTTGCCAAATTCTTGTCTCCACCTCCCCACGAGCAAGTTCGCGATGAAGAGGACAAAGACAATTGAGAGCGCCGCCGCCGCCGCCGCCGAGGCGAGCATGAAGAAGGTCGACGGCGATTGGGCAAAATCGTCGGTGAAGAAGGCCGAGCTCGAGGCCCTCCGCGCGCAGGGGCTGCTGCCGCCGGCGAACCAGGCGACGGTGCGCGCGCCTGGGAAAGAGGTATTCCCCTCCCCTCGTGAGGGGGAACGCGTTTGCTTCGTGGATTTCCTTCCGCGGGGTTTCGGGTTCCCCCTCCATGACTTCGTTCGTGGTCTCCTGTACGCTTATGGGATTCAGATCCACGATCTGACTCCCAACAGCGTCTTGAGCATCGCGAGCTTCATCGTGCTCTGCGAGTGCTTCCTGGGGATCGCACCCAACTGGCGGCTGTGGAAGTCGCTGTTCCTCGTGAGGAAGAACGTTGGGAAGAGCAAGCAGGTGTACCCCGTCGGCGGGTTCGGCATCCAGGTGCGTGGTGACACCACCTACTTTCAGATGAAGAAATCCGACTCCGTCCAAGGCTGGCGGAAGAAGTGGTTCTACGTCCGGTGCGACCAGGAAGGGCTTCCGGACTTCGTTGCTGATCGCCAGTTGCGGAAGACGAATGCGTGGATGCACTCGCTGTCGCAGGAAGACAGGGAAGCGATCAAGCCCTTGCTGACGCTCCTTCGTGGCCTTCTGAAGACCCTTGGGCGCGAGACAGGTGGGGTGCACCTTATTGCCACCTTCTACAGGCTGCGGGTGCAGCCGCTCCGCGCTCGCGTCCAACCAATGTGGGCGCGTGAAGGTGGCGATGAGCTTGATGACGACGAAGTCGAGTCGAAGGTGAGAAGCATCACTAGACTCCGAGCCGCTGACGCGTGCAACGTCAAGTGCCCGGTCGAGCCGTATGACCCTAACAACCCCGTGCCCGAGGTGAGCTTCGTTTACTTTGCTTGTGTCTTTTCTTCAGTCGAATTGTTTTGGACTGACTCGAATGCTTCTTTTGCTGACAGGGTCACGCGAGCTATGTTAGCCTTCCTCCGCTGATGGAGAACGGACCTCACACCGAGGCAGAGTTCGCAGACGAGGACGAAGATGATGACGAAGAACTTCCCTCCGCCACTTCTCCGAGTGAAGAGGTAGGGGAGGACGATGAAGAGGAAGAGCCGCTGCAGAAGCGGCAGAGGCGAAAGAGTGGCGACTCCGGCTCGGTGTCGTCACCCTTGAAGGATGCAGCTGTTGAGGACAAGGAGGAGACGAGCGGGTCATCCTTGGGTGCTAGGCACGCGAGTGACCAGGCTAAGCTTTTGGTCGTGCCTCCCCTCAACTCTGCACCGCCGACAGAATTTGCAAGGATGCCCTCTGTCTCCCTGGGCAGCGAAGACGATGTCACCAGGTTAGTCTTGTAACCCTATCCTTGTTTTGTCGAATGTGCTACTTGACCTTGCGAGTCTGAATTGAATTATCTTGTCACAGCGACCGTACTGGCGCTGTTGGTTCTTCGCCTCCAGAGATGGAGCAAACTTCTGCTCCTGTGTTCGAGCAGGCTGCGACCTCCTCCGTGCCAGAGAAGACTGCTGATGCGACTTCAGTTGATGCTGAGCTGCTGAAGCATGTAAGTGTCCTTTAACTCAGTCTGTAAAATCTGTATCGGGTGCGCGAACAGCGCTCCCGATGGGAGTAGCCCCCGAAGATGTGCGTGACTAGAATAGTCGGGCGCAGATTGATGTCTCGTTTGTCCTGCAGCCGTATTGTCGTCAGCTGATGGAGGGGGCCGCCGCCTTCGTTCGCATGGAGCAGGAGAGGGATGAACTCAAGGGTGAGTGTGGACCCTTGTGTTTGAGGGGTGATTCGACTGAATTTGTCGCTGACTTTGCTCCGGCGATCCACAGGCGAGAAGGAGAGCCTGGCGAAGCGGGTCGCGGAGCTGGAGAAGACGCTGGGTGAAGCTCAAGAGCGTGAGCGAACCCGGGGTGAACTGGAGAAGACCCAGGTCGACCGCTTGCTCGCACTCGCAGATGTCATTGGGAGTAAGTGTTCGGCTCATTGCCTACTTTGCTGTTTGTCGACCGCGTTCGTCTTACGGGTGTGATTTCTTTTGGAGCAGAGACTTGCGGAGGTGCTCCTCCAGAAGGAACTTCCAGTGCCAATGTCGGCTTGACGGACGCTGTTGGCTTCATCGACCGCGTCTGCGCGTATGCTTCGGCGGCGCTGCAGAAGTCGACAGGTGCCTTGGCGACTGTGCACCAGAGCATCTTCCCCAGCCAGACACCGCCGACCGCTGTTGACGCGTTGGCGGCTCCGTTTGAAGGCAACGCGACCACCATGGCAGACTACACGCGTGCACAGATGGTACGCGGCTCAGAGCTCACTTTCCAGCTACTGCTTGGTCACCAAGTCGTAGGTGATTTTGAGAAGGTGGTCAGCGATTTCCCTCGGAGGCCTGATGGCAAAACCGCGTCCCTTAGCGGTGTGAAGGCGCGGGCGAGTCAGCTGGCGTTGAAGTTGATTGCCACCTTCGAGAGGAAGATCGCCAAGGCTGCAGAGTTGGCCGCTAGGAAGAGCCGTTCTCAGTCGGAGTCTACGATGTAGACTCCCTTCTTTTAAGATTCTTCTGCCTTTTGTCTTGGTCTGTAATGAACTATGTAGTTTGCGGGTCCTCTGGCCGTGAGCATGCTGAAATGTGAATATGAACCTTCGAGTCTGCTTTCATATCTATGCTTGAGTGTGTGTTTTCCTTGCTTGACACTGTCAATCTTGGCAGTCTGAGATGGGCGAGGCTCCTGAGGTTGCTGGAACCACTGGTGCGGGTGACGAGGAGGACACCTCTTCGGCTGCACCCACTCGTCGTCGCCGTCGAGCTCCTCCCGCTCCAGCGCGAAGCGTGAATGATCAGCGAGTGATCACCTTCATGAGGAACAAGGTTGTGGAGCTCGAGTCGAAGCTGAAGGTTGCCGAGTTGGAGCTGCAGCGCTTGAAGTCACGGCCTGTTTTGCCGTTCGGCCCACGTGAGGAATTCCTCCTTGGCGAGATAGAATTGATCAGTCGACAGCTGCAAGGTAGGCCTTCTAGCGCGTTGCTTCGGCTTCTTTATGCTTTCACTATTCTATGTGCTGGGTCTTGATGCAGACGTTAATCCTGACTGGAAGGCCGAGCAGAGTCGAGTGGACGAGCGGGTGGAAAAAGAGGCCGCTGGTGACTCACCCGCAGCACGTCTGTTTTGGTCGAACAAGTCCAAAGGCAGTGTACTGGCGTGAATGCTGGATCGCACTTGGCGGGCTGCTTTGCTTCTTGAAGGTTGCAGAAAGACCCTCTGGCAGATCAACAGGGTGTACTTTCCGCACAATGAGCAGCCTAATGGACTGGCTGCGCTGCTGGAGAGGTTTCGCGAGGGCGGTGCATTGAAGGAAGTCGTGTATGCTCAACTTGTTGCCAGGGCGAACGCGGCGTTGGCGTACGTTCGAATGCACCGGCCTCATCTTCCCTTGAACAAGGTACTGGATGGCTTGCCTGGAGAGAAGGACTACGCCGATACTCTTGCGGCTGCGCATCAGATGATTCGCCAAGTCCTGAGCTATAGTGAGCACCTTGTAGGGCCACTCGATGCGCCGAAGGGCGAGCCTGTAGAATAGGAGTGACAAACTGCTGTTGTATAGCGTTAGCTTGTAAAAAGCAATTTTTCCAAGTGGAAATATGGGTGTATGTATGCCAAGATGGGGGTAGCCCCCGAGTGAGTAAATTGTATCTTAGACTTGTGTAAATCTGTAAGGCGCAGCCCCCGAGCGGATCGAGTGCGGCCAAGATGTGTCGAGTCAGACCAGTGCGGCGCAGCCCCCGAGCGGATCGAGTGCGGCCAAGATGTGTCGAGTCAGACCAGTGCGGCGCAGCCCCCGAGTGCGTCGGGTGCGGCCGAGGTTTTTTGAGTTAGACCTGTGCGGCGCAGCCCCCGAGTGCGTCGGGTGCGGCCGAGGTTCTTCGAGTTAAACCTGTGCGGCGCAGCCCCCGAGTGCGTCGGGTGCGGCCGAGGTTCTTCGAGTTAAACCTGTATGGCGCAGCCCCCGAGTGTGTCGGGTGGCGGCCTAGGTTTTGACTTAGACCTGTACGGTGCAGCCCCCGAGTGCGTCGGGTGGCGGCCTAGGTTTTGACTTAGACCTGTACGGTGCAGCCCCCGAGTGCGTCGGGTGCGGCATAGGCTTTCGAGTTGAACCTGTGTGGCGCAGCCCCCGAGTGCTTCGGGTGCGGCCTAGGCTTTCGAGTTGAACCTGTGCGGCGCAGCCCCCGAGTGCTTCGGGTGCGGCCTAGGCTTTCGAGTTGAACCTGTGTGGCGCAGCCCCCGAGTGCTTCGGGTGCGGCCTAGGCTTTCGAGTTGAACCTGTGTGGCGCAGCCCCCGAGTGCTTCGGGTGCGGCCTAGGTTTCGAGTTGAACCTGTGTGGCGCAGCCCCCGAGTGCTTCGGGTGCGGCCTAGGTTTCGAGTCGACCTGTGTGGCGCAGCCCCCGAGTGCTTCGGGTGCGGCCTAGGCTTTCGAGTTGAACCTGTATGGCGCAGCCCCCGAGTGCTTCGGGTGCGGCCTAGGTTTATGTTGCTTTTTGACTAAAAAAGTAAAGGGGAGAGCTTGTTCCACAAATCACTTTATTGATTTTTGCGAGCAGGCCGCCTCATTAAAACCCTTCCAGTCCCCTCAGGTACCCTGGTAAGGGAAAGAGTGCGTCTGGAACCTGCTGCCTTTTGACATGTATGCCTTGTTACAAGGGGGAGTCGACTAGGCGTAGAAGCGGCGCAGTTGCGCAACGTTCCACGGGTTGCTGCAGACTGTTCCGTCTTCGAGTCCTTCAGGCGGTAAGCTCCGCCGCCGATTGCCTCTGTCACGATGTATGGACCCTCCCATGGGAGGCGAGTTTGTGCACCTTCTTCTGTTTGAGGCGGAGGACGAGGTCGCCAGGGACGAATGCTCTGGGCCGCAGTCGCCGCCCGTGGTAGTTGCGAAGTCTTGTTGATACACGGCTGTGCGGGTGAGGGCGATGTCGCGTGCTTCGTCCAGGGTGTCCATGTCATCCTCGAGTGCCTCTTCTGCGTCGGATTCGTCGTAGGCCACCACTCGGGGTGCGTCGAACTTGATGTCGCTTGGCATGACTGCTTCTGCATCGTACACCATGAAGAATGGTGTGTACTGGTGGATCTGTTTGGCGTAGTGCGCAGACTCCATAGCACAGACGGCAGCTCTTCGACCCAGGCGCCTGCAGCGCGCCTCAATGGTACTCGCAGGCGCTTCTTGATGCCCTTGCAGACTAAGCCATTGGCCTTTTCGACCTGTCCGTTGGACTGCGGGTGCGAGACAGATGCGTAGTTGAGCTTGATGCCTTGTCGGAGCAGAAGTCCTTGAATTCTTCGGCTGTGAAGTTCGTGCCGTTGTCGGTGATGATGCTGTGCGGCACTCCAAACCTGAAGATGATCGACCTGATGAAGTTAACTGCCGAGGAGGCAGTCGAACTTGTGATAGGCACGGCTTCGATCCACTTCGTGAACTTGTCGACTGCCACCAAGAGATGAGTGTGTCCTCCCGGAGAGGACTTCTTGAGTGGACCCACCATGTCGAGCCCCCATTGAGCGAAGGGCCAGGCGAGTGGTATGGTCTTCAGTGCTGATGCCGGCGCGTGCGGCTTGTTGGCGAACTCCTGGCAGCCGAGCATTTCCTCACGAGTTCTTCTGCGTCTTGCATTGCGGTGGGCCAGTAGAACCCTGCTCGTAGGGCTTTGGCCACTAAGGCTCGACTGCTGGCGTGGTGCCCGCAGATGCCAGCGTGGATCTCGAGTAAGATGGCTTGACCGTCGACTGGGTCGATGCACCTTTGGAGGACTCCTGAGATGCTTCGCTTGTAGAGCTCCGTTGATGACGGTGAAGCCCTTGGAGCGGCGGATGATGCGCTTGGCTTCGACTGTTTGTTGGCAGCCTCTGATGCAGTATGTAAGCCAGGTATGGGCTCGTCCATGTGGGCTCGATCAGCATTACCTCCATAGGCTCCTTCTCCGTGCTGGG
Source organism: Poa pratensis (assembly GCA_947311845.1). NCBI lineage: Eukaryota > Viridiplantae > Streptophyta > Magnoliopsida > Poales > Poaceae > Poa > Poa pratensis. Next base: position 32,824,670 of record CAMZMU010000091.1, on the reverse strand, counting down.
CGGGTCGGCGTGCTTGTTGTTGATGTAGAGGATCCTGGCGCGGGCCGGAGCTTGACGGAGCGTTGCGTGATGCACTCGAGGAAGACTCCGGGTGGCACCGGCGCTTTGTTTGAGCCCAGGTTGGCGAGGCGTCGGCTTCCTCGTTGCTCTCGCGGCCGATGTGCCGCAGCTCGCAGCCGTCGAAGGTGCCTTCCAGCTGGTTGTACAGGTCCCTGTAGGCGATCATGTTGTCGGCGATGGCGTCACATTGCTTCATGGTTTGCTGCACGACGAGGTAGAGTCTCCGTAGATCATGAGGTGAGTGGCGCCGCAGTTCTTGGCCATCCGCATGCCGTGGATTAGGGCTCATACTCTGCCTCGTTGTTGGAGGGTGTTGGGAAGTTCATCTGCAGCACGTACTCAGCTTGTCGCCTTTGGGTGAGATGAGGACGACTCCGCCCCTGCTGATCTGAATTTCTTGGAGCCGTCGAAGTACATTGTCCATGCGTTGGACAAGTCGGGTACGTCTGGCAGCTGGGCCTCTATCCACTCGGTGGTGAATTCTGGAGTACCTGGGCCTTGATTGACTTCGGGTGCGCGTACTTCAGCCCCCAGGGCCTAGCTCACAACCCACTTGGCGACTCGTCCGTCGCGGCTTGGTTGGTGAGGATGTCGGAGAGCCCGGAGGAGCTTACTACCGTGATGGAGTGCTCGGAGAAGTAGTGGACGACTTCCTTGATGTCATGAAGACTCCGTACGCTAGCTTCTGGTAGTGCGGGTACCGCTGCTTGGACAAGGTGAGCACCTCACTGAGGTAGTAGACGGGCCGCTGAACAGGGTGACTGTGTCCTTCTTCTTCTCGTTCGACTACGAGTACCGTGCTGACCACCCTGTTCGTGGCTGACACGTAGAGGTATAGCGGCTCGTTCTCCAGTGGCGCCACCAGTACTGGGGAGTCGTGAGGGTTTTCTTGAGTTGGTCGAACGCGTCTTGCGCTTCTTCTGTCCACTCGAACTTGTCTGTCTTTTTCATCAGTTGGTAGAAAGGCAGGGCCTTTTCTCCCAACTTACTAATGAACCGGCTGAGAGCTGCGACTCGGCCGGCTAGGCGTTGCACCTCATGAAGCTTGGTCGGTGCTGGCATTGCGAGTATGTTTTACCTTCTCAGGGTTGGCTTCGATTCCTCTTGCAGAGACGAGGTACCCGAGCAGTTCTCCGGCTGGCACGCCGAAGACACACTTGTCCGGGTTCAGCTTGATCTGATACTCGTTGAGTGCGGCGAAGACCTTGCGGAGGTCGGCGATGAGAGTGTCCTCCGTTCGAGTGGTGACGACTATGTCGTCGACGTAGACTTGGACGATCTTCCGATTAGCCCTTTAGCAGGCTTGCATTGTGCGCTGGTACGTGGCTCCAGCGTTCTTCAACCCGAAGGGCATCGTCTGGTAGCAGAAGACGCCGTGGGGTGTGATGAATGCAGTTTCTCTTCATCGTCGACGTTCATCCTGATCTGCTGGTACCCTGAGTAGGCGTCCAGGAAGGATAGGCGTGCGCAGCCTGCAGTCGAGTCGATGATCTGGTCTATCCGCGGGAGCGGGAAATGGTCCTTGGGGCAGCATTTGTTGAGGGCGGTGAAGTCGACGCACATGCGGAGTTTCTTCGTCTTCTTCTTCTCCACCAGGACCGGGTTCGCTACCCAGTCCGAGTCCTTGATCTCTCGGATGAACTTGGCGTGGAGCAGTCGATCGATCTCCTTGCTTATTGCATCTCTTGGGTCCTGAGAAGCGTCGCATGGTCTGCTTGACGGGTCTGGCGTCCTTGTGGACGCGTAAAGAGTGCTCGGCGAGGTTCCTGGGTATGCCTGGCATGTCAGAAGGTTGCCAGGCGAAGATCTCCCAGTTCTCACGTAGAAACTCGACGAGCGCGTAGGCAGGCTCGACGACACTTTGACTGTCTTGTTGGCGTCCGTCGGGTGGACCTGATGAGTTGTTGTGTCGTCAGTCGTGTTGAAGGCGGCGTCCTTGGCAGGCTTCTTGCGTGGCGGGAAGAGGGTTTTGTCGTTGTCGACTGCCATCGCCTCGAAGTGCTCGTCCATTCCGAAGAACTCGGAGATCTTGCTGAACTCGCGGTCGCAGCTGTTGGAGCGGTCGAAGTCGCGTGCACCGTGATGACGCCCTTGGGTCCAGGCATCTTGAGCATGAGGTAGGCGTAGTGAGGTACCGCCATGAATCTGGCGAAGGTTGGGCGCCCGAGTATCGCGTGGTACTGCGACTTCCAGTCGACTACCTCGAAGTCGATCCTCCCTCTTGAAGTTTCGGGTGTACCGAAGATGACGTCGAGTGTGATCGTTCCCATGGGCGTGACTGCTTGCCCTGGTACTATGCCATGGAAGGTGTCTCTGATGCGTCAGTTTGTTGTTGCCTGTTTATCTTCTGAGGGTGTCGGCAAAGATGATGTTAATGCCGCTGCCTCCGTCCATGAACACCTTTTTCAGGTGTAATCCCCGATCAGAGCTTCGACTACCAGGGCGGCGTGCCCTGGTCGTGGTACTGCAGGTGGGTGATCTGCTCTGGAGAACGTGATGGTGTCTCTGACCCTCTCAGGTAGTCGGGTACTGCAGGTGGACTGTTACAGCCTGAAAGACTTGGCGGGTGATGATCTTCTGGGCCTGTTTGAGGGTCGCCCCTTCTGTATCATGTTGAGCTGTCCGCGTGCCGCTGGATATGCGTCAGGGGCGTCTTGCGGCGGCTGCTGCTGCTGCTGAGGAAAGGCTCCCGCCGCGTGTGCTGGATTAGCGGCTGCAGGTACGTGTGCGGGTGGTGCCTGAAGAAGTAGCTGCGAGCCTTGCTGCGCTGCGGGTGCTGGTGCGACTATCTTCTGCATGGTTCGTATATCTTGCGCCTTTCTGCAGTCCTTCAGCAGGTGGTTGGATCCCCACTTGCCCGTTTCCGGGTTCCTGAACATATGGTGCCTGCAGGGTTGTTCCAGCTCTTCCGCTGGGCTCAACATGCGCTTCTGCCACTCGCGTTTGCGACCTCCGTCGCTGCGATAGTTGCTGCCGCCGCTTCGGTTGTATTGGCCTTGGCTGTATTGGCGACTTGGTCGTCGCCGCTGCGACTGTACTGCCTCTGGCTGTACTGGCGACTGTTGTCGCGTGGTTCATCAGCACGGGGGGTTTCGAATCCCGCCGCTACTAGCTCGATTGTGTCATTGCCGGTGTACCTCGGCTTCTTCTTGCGCCGTTCTTCACGCAGGTGCTTGGTCCAGCCTCATCCCTCGGGGAGTAGCGTGAGCTGTCGCGGACCGAGTCCTCTCCGTCTGCCCATTGATTAGCTATCTTCATGACTTCAATCATGTTTTTCGGCTGGAGCCTACCAAATTCCTCGCGGAGGTCGCGGCGAGAGACGCCGTGCATGAAGGCATCCATCACCCGGTCTTCTGAGACGGGTTCCATGGTGTTGCGGAGCAGGGTCCAGCGCTGGATGTACGACCGAAGTGGCTCGTCTCTTCCTTGCTTGCATGCCTGGAGCTCGACGTAAGTTGTTGGTCTCGAGTAGGTCCCAGGAAACTCTTAATGAAGGCGTCCGAGAACTCGCCCCACGTCCTGAAGGCGTTCTTGGGTTGAGTGTTAGCCATCCGCATGCAGATCCGGTGAGCATCAGCTGGATGTACTGCATGGCTGTAGTCGAAGTACCGCCCTGGCAGCTGCAGGCTATGAGGTAATCTTCGAGCCACAGCCTCGGGTCTTGCTTCCCGTCGTACTTGGGTGTTTCTGCCGTGAGCTTGAAGCCCTTTGGCATTTTGGTGTCGCGGATGTTGAAGCTGAAGCACGCGGCGCCGCATGGCTCGAAGTCGTCGTCATCGCGGTCGTCAGCGTGCGGCGTGCTGGCCGTCCGCTGCTGCGATCCACTGTCCTCTGTGTGAGGACGTTGCGGAGGTCTTCGCCTGGCTGCGGTTGTCGCAGTTGTCTTGCCGCCGGGCCCGCGGGTGCTGCAGTTTCGCGGTCGCGGCGGCCCCGATCTTCTCGTGCCCTTTCTGCCGGCGCTTTGTCCATCAGAGCCTCTTCGACTGCCTTGATAGACATGATTTGTTGCTTGTGAAGGAGGGCGCGCGAGTCGCCCTCAGGTGGCTGCGTCAGTCGCAGGTAAGTTTCGACTGCCATGAGTGCAGCCCCAGGTGTTTTTGGGACGGGTATCCCGTCTGAGTCCTCGGTCATGTACGATGACTCGAGGTTGCGGGTGACCCTGTTGCGGTCGGCCTCCGTCATCAGGGGCACGCGGGCTCTGTGGCGCCTTCCTTGTACGACCTCTGTTGAGGCCGTGAACGAGTAAGCGGCCCTCCTGGCGCTTGACGCATCGGCCTCCTCCTTGCGTCGGAGTAGCTCGGCCTTCTCTGCGCGGAGTCGTTCGCCTTCCTTCCACAGCGGGTACTGGACCGCCATGAGGTCCTCGCGGGGTGCGTCTGGTGGGGGATACGTGCCCTCCTCGACGTGCTTGAGGGCCCTGATTGCCATCTCGCGGGTGATGGTGAGTCGCGTCACCCCGTCTGACATAACCACCTCCAGTGGGTATGCGGGTTCTTCGCCGTTGTCCCGCGTACTTGGTCCGACCATGAAGACTTGCTGGGGCCATGTCTGGGGAGCGGGTCGGCTGCTGCCGTTGCTGCTCCCTTCGTCCGAGCCGTGCTCGGAGCTGAAAATGACCGCAACGTGGTGGGGACCACAGTTGCGGCCGAGGCTCCTTCTCTGGAGTTTCGTGACCTCCGCCGCGGGTGCGGGGAGTGATGTCGTTGATGCAGGCGCGGTTGGCTTGCGGGCGATCTTGTGCCACGCAGCCGCGGTTGGCGCAGTCAATGTTGGCGTAGATCTTGGCCTTCTCCACGGCGCGATCGAGGTAGTCGAAGTAGACTCGATCCGCGCGGTGGTCGACGAGGTTGTCGATGCAGTCGTTGCCGATGCGGTCTTCTTGACAGCGGGAGGCGCGGGTGGCGTGGCCGTGCTGGGTGCGACCTCTGTCGCAGCAGGGGTGGTTGGTGTAGTCGATGTAGACGTGATCATCTTGGCAGTCGATGACGTGGCTGCCGCAGTCGCGGCAGATGCGATCTCCGCAGCGGGTGGAGGCGTTGCTGGGGGAGTCGCGGCTGATGCGATCTTCTCAGCAGTCGAAGACTTGGTCGCCGCAGTCGCAGCAGATGCGATCTCCGCAGCGGGTGGAAGCGTGGTTGGGGGAGTCGCGGCAGATGCGAGTGCGACCACGCGGGTGGTGCGATCGCCGGGGATCCAAGTACGCCACAGCTGTCCACGAAGTAGTGCATGGTACCGAAGGTGATGCACATACCTTTATGCAGATCGGCGTACACCGAACGGTGGGCCGGCGGGTGGGAGTTGAACTTGAAGGAGCCGAAGCGGATGGACTCCCTGGTGGTGCAGACGTCGGTCTTCACAGCAGATTGGGCCGGTGCGACAATGATTCCAGCGCTCGTTCTTTCCCACAGACGGCGCCAATTGACGAGTTTAGGGCTCGGCAAATCCCTGGGTCGAGTACCCCGGGTTGATTGAAGGGGAGAGAGATGAGCGCTGGTGATCACGACGGCTGACAAGCGAGGCGTTTACCCAGGTTCAGGCTCCCGGAGGATAACACCCTACTTCCTGCTTGTCTGGTTATTGATGGCGAGTTGTGATTACAATGGCGAGATGGCGATCTCGCTAGGGTTCGTGGTGGCGGCTATGAGATTGCTCCTGCCCTAGACGAAGGACCCTCCTATCCTTTATATCATAGGCTAGGTCTCGGGTGAACGGTGCCGATGGCGCTTACAAGACGATCAGAATAACTTGACCTATCCGTCGACTATCTTGGGCCGCACGTAGTCCTCCTTGGGCTTTCTTTGGGCCTTCGTCATAAGGCTGTTGGCGTGACCCAGGTATCCCCACCGTGGGACACTCGAAGAGTGACCCCACGACAACCCACTTCCCACGCATCCAAGCAGAAAAAAAAATAGAGGAGAGAAGAGGGGGGGGTTATTTATAGGCAGGGGAGGGGTATTAGTCCCGGTTCGAGACACGAACCGGGTCTAAAGCTCCGCGGCACGCCATGTGTCCGGCTCTGGAGTTTTAGTCCCGGTTCGTACCACGAACCGGGACTAATGTCCCCAACCGAACCGGGACCAATGTTCCACGGGCCCTGGCAGCTCGAACGGGACCAATGCCTGGCATTGGTCCCGGTTTTTCCCTTAACCGGGACTAATGCAAAATTGGCTCAGGACGAAAGGCTCATTTTCTACTAGTGTTTTTAGAGGCGTTTTAGTTGTCCATATGCTGGGGAGATCTTGCTGAAGTGGTGAAACAAAGGTCACTATAAAGATTTCACCAACAATTCCCTTTTTGGTTGAAGGATTCACCTAGCTAAACAATTGCTTTCTTGAGTGAGCTGAATTCCAGCAACACTAGTAGAAAACTGACCTTACGTTCGGCCCGTTTAGTCCCGGCTGTGGCCTGGGCCGCGACTAAAGGTCCGGCCACGTCGCCCCGAAAACATTGAAGGGTACGGCACCCTTTGGTCCCGGCTCGTTAGGGACCAATAGTCCCGGTTCGTAACACGGACCGCGACTAAAGGGTTCCTGGTAACTGTTCGCCTGGCGCGAGACCCTATAGTCCCGGGTCGTAATATGGACCGGGACTAATGGTCTGGGCCTATATATATGGCAGCCCCTCCGCCCCCTCTCCTGTTTTTTTTCGTGGAGGAGGTGGAGTAGGTTTGGTGCTAGTTTTTTTTCCTTCATATGCACTAGAGGTGTTCGGTGAAATGCCTGTTAGAGCGATGCCACTTGAGTTCACGCAAGACAGACATGATATGAGGTGCCCTAGCCACACTTAAGCTTCCTCCTCTTTGTTTCCAAGTGTCCTAAAAGGTTAGCAACTATTTTCTCGTTTAGACCGCGCGGTAGTAATTTTAGCATAGTTCTATGATGCAGATGAGCCATCCATGGATGTACGGTGACCGACGCTCTGCCGCTTACAGAGAAGGCGTGCGTTCTTTTCGCCTTGCGGCCGAGGCGAACAAGCATGGGGTTGGCTTTATGTATTGTCCATGTGATAAATGTCTGAATGTTAAGGATCACAGCAACTCAAGAATCATTCAGAGCCACCTGCTTCGGTCCGGTTTCATGCCCGGCTATAATGTTTGGACCAAGCACGGAGAAAGAGGGGTTATGATGGAAGACGGCGATGAAGAAGAGAACGATGATGACAACTTCCGATCCATGTTCCCTGAATACGCTGATACCGAAATGGAAGGCAATGACGAAGAAGAAGAAGAGGGTGAAGAACGGGCACCAGATGAGCCCGCTGATGATCTTGGTCGGGTCATTTCTGATGCAAGGCGAGGCTGCGACACAGAAAAGGAGAGGTTGCAGTTCGAGCAGATGTTACAGGACCACAACAAATTGTTGTACCCAACTTGTGAAGATGGCCAGAAGAAGCTGGGTAGCACACTGGAATTGCTGAAGTGGAAGGCAGAGGCCGGTGTGACTGACTCGGCATTTGAAAAGTTGCTGGTACTAATGAAGAAGATGCTTCCAAGAAAGAACGAATTGCCCGCCAGCACGTACGAAGCAAAGAAGCTTGTCTGCCCTCTAGGATTAGACGTGCAGAAGATACATGCATGCCCTAATGACTGCATCCTCTACCGCGGTGAGAAGTACGAGAATTTGGATAAATGCCCGGTATGCACTGCATCGCGGTATAAGATCAGAAAAGATGACCCTGGTGATGTTGAGGGCGAGCCACCCAGGAAGAAGGTTCCTGCCAAGGTGATGTGGTATGCTCCTATAATACCACGGTTGAAACGTTTGTTCAGAAACAAAGAGCATGCCAAGTTGTTGCGATGGCACATGGAAGACCGTAAGAAAGACGGGATGTTGAGGCACCCCGCTGATGGTCGGCAGTGGAGAAAAATCGAGAGAGAGTTCCCGGACTTTGCAGGTGACGCAAGGAACTTATGGTTTGGTCTAAGTACAGATGGCATGAATCCTTTTGGGGAGCAGAGCTGCAGTCACAGCACCTGGCCCGTGACTCTATGTATCTACAACCTTCCTCCTTGGTTGTGCATGAAGCGGAAGTTCATTATGATGCCAGTGCTCATCCAAGGCCCGAAGCAACCCGGCAACGACATTGATGTGTACCTAAGGCCATTAGTTGATGAACTTTTGCAGTTGTGGGCCGAACCAGGTGTACGTGTTTGGGATGAGCACAAACACGAGGAATTTGACCTACGAGCGTTGCTGTTCGTAACCATCAATGATTGGCCTGCTCTTAGTAACATTTCAGGACAGACGAACAAAGGATACAAAGCATGCACGCACTGTTTAGATGAGACTGAAAGTATATATCTGGATAAATGCAAGAAGAATGTGTACCCGTACAATCGTCGTTTTCTTCCGCACAGGCATCCCTTAAGGAGAAATGGCAAGCATTTCAATGGCACGGAAGAACCCCGGCCGAAGCCTGTCCCCCGTACTGGTGCTGATGTATTTGGTATGGTCAAGGATTTAAATGTAATCTTTGGAAAGGGTCCTGGCAGACAGCCTGTTCCGAAAGACGCAGACGGACACGCACCCATGTGGAAGAAGAAATCTATATTTTGGGAGCTACCCTATTGGGAAGTACATGAGGTCCGCTCTGCAATCGACGTGATGCACCTGACGAAAAATCTTTGCGTGAATATTCTAGGCTTCCTGGGCTTGTATGGGGAAGTCAAAAGATACACCGGAAGCACGGGAGGACCAGCAACGTCATAAAGGACGAGACGGCATGCATCCAGGACAGTTTCAAGGGCTTGCCAGCTACGCTCTTACGAAACAAGAGAAGGAAATCTTTTTTGAAGCCCTTTTCAGTATCAAGGTCCCGTCTGGCTTCTCGTCAAATATAAAGGGAATAGTAAATATGAAATTGAAAAAATTCCAAAACCTAAAGTCTCATGACTGCCACGTGCTTATGACGCAATTGCTTCCGGTTGCATTGAGGGGAATTCTACCGGAAAATGTTCGACTAGCCATTGTGAAGGTATGTGCATTCCTCAATGCAATTTCTCAGAAGGTAATCGATCCAGAAAGTCTATCAGGGTTACAGATTGATGTGGTGCAATGTCTGGTCAGCTTCGAGTTGTTGTTCCCGCCATCCTTCTTCAATATTATGACGCACCTCCTAGTTCACCTAGTCGAAGAGATTAGAATTCTCGGTCCTGTGTTTCTACACAATATGTTCCCCTTCGAGAGGTTCATGGGAGTCTTAAAGAAATATGTTCGTAACCGTGCTAGGCCAGAAGGAAGCATCTCCAAGGGCTATGGAACAGAGGAGGTCATTGAGTTTTGTGTTGACTTTCTTCCTGACCTTAAGCCGATTGGTGTTCCTGAATCTCGGTATGAGGGGAGGCTGACTGGAAAAGGGACACTAGGAAGGAAAGCAACGGTATGTATGGAGAGGGATTCTTTCACTCAAGCACACTACACAGTTCTAAACAATGCCACCGTGGTGGCTCCGTATATCGTGGAACACAAGAATATTGTACGCTCCGAAAACCCGGGGAAGGTTGACTCCTGGATTCAACGGAAACACGAGGCGACTTTCGGCAGTTGGTTGCAGACACATCTCATGAATAACACCACTGTTGGAGATCAGCTGTACTGGTTGGCCAGGTCACCATCTTCGACTATATGTACTTTCCAAGGGTACGAGATAAATGGGAATACATTTTACACGGAAACCCAAGATAAAAAGAGCACTAACCAAAACAGTGGTGTCCGCTTTGATGCAACAAACGACAATGGGACAAAGGTCACGTATTATGGTTGCATACAGGAGATATGGGAACTTGACTATGGACCTTCTTTTAAGATCCCTTTGTTTCGGTGCAAATGGGTCAGGCTGACAGGAGGCGGGGTAGATGTAGACCAAAAGTACGGCATGACAACAGTGGATCTCAAGAATCTTGCGTACATGAACGAACCATTCGTCCTAGCCAACGATGTGGCTCAGGTTTTCTATGTGAAGGACATGTCCTCCAGACCGAAAAAAAGAAAAAATAAGCAAACGAATACATCAGACAATGAGCCAAGGCGCCACATAGTTCTTTCAGGGAAAAGAAACATCGTGGGAGTCGAGGGCAAGACAGACATGTCAGAAGATTATAATAAGTTTCATGAAATTCCGCCCTTCACAGTGAAAACTGACCCATCCATCCTGTTAAATGATGAAGATTCTCCATGGCTACGGCGCAAACAGAAGAAAGAGACACGCACGAAGAAAACGTGAAGACTAGATAGGGATGTTGTTGGTGATGTGTAATAATGTATTCAACTTTTATGTAACTGTGTTCTAAAAAATCAGAAGAGAACTGTAAACTCAGAAGTATCACGCATACATCTTTATTTAATCCAGTTAAAAATCAGATGGCCCGCACCTCCACCTGGCGCTGCTGCACCTCCACCAGGTGCCGCTGCTGCACCTACCATCTACCTTCAAATTGCTTGAAAGCCTTGCGAGATGCTCGGATGCGGAAATGTGAAACCCGGACACACACTTCTCGCAAGGACCAATACACACCATGCTTGCGCTCAAGTGAGTATCATGCCTACCTTCGACTGGATTTTATAGAACAACCGGCAGGAAATAATTGGGCGGGAAACGGTGGCGCGAAAAAATTGTGCGGGAAAAGGTGGCGCGAAAAAAACAACCCGCCTCTCCGAGTGACTCCCTCCAGCTAGCCAATCAGGAACAAGTACGCGGATCGTGTGTTTTCTTCGAGAGCTTGGGAGCCGTTGGATCAAGCGAAAGAAACACACCGCTGATCCAACGGCTCACAAGCGTTTGAAAGAAACACACGATCCGTGTGCTTCTTCCTGATTGGGCATACTACATTAGTCTCGGTTGGTGTTACCAACCGGGACTAGTTCTAAAAATCCAACGGCTCACAAGCCCTCAAAAGAAACACACCCTGATCCAACGGCTCACAAGCGTTTGAAAGAAACACACGATCCGTGTGCTTCTTCCTTATTGGTGGGATTCTCACTATATATATGTAGTCATGGCCTCCATTGGCATAACACATCTAAACTCATATTTGCAACCTCATCACTCTCCCATGGCTTCCACCGTACCCACTCTAACCTACTCGGAGGCGGAGGCGCTTTGCGCCTCGAACTACCCCTGCCCACCCGGCTACGACGTCCCCGCCGGCTGGAGGCTGAGCACCGGAGGCGTGCCGGTCCCTCCTCTCCCTCAAGGTTTGGCGCGCCGGGCGGCCATCACGAACCACTACTACCTCGAGCTCACTCCGGAGCAGCGGATGGATTCCCGCTGGCATCCAGACTATCGCCCAACTTGGGACGCCTTCTTCATCGAAAGGCGTGAGAAGGCACTCGCCAGGTACGAGGAGGACCGCCCGCGTCCTTCGAACTTCAACGAGGCCGGCCGTCGGCTGTGGTGGGCCGGCCGGACTCTCAAGAGGGTGATGGACTACATCACGGCCGGCGATAACCCCCGCCTGCGCTACCCTCAATTACAGTCCAGGAGACAACCCCCGGCAACGACTACATCACGGCCGCCCGACGACAGCGACGACGACGACGGCGACTACGACGACTACTCCCACGAGTATTACAGGCCTAGGCAAGAGTATGACTAATCTGAGCCACATCATTGGTTAGGATAAAATGGTTTGTTGTCATTCGTCTTTGTACCCAAGTTTGTTGTCATTCGTCTATGTACCCCAAGGTTTGTTATCATTTTTCTATGTACCCAAGTTTTTGATCATTCGTCTATGTATCCAAGTTTATTGTTATTCGTCTATGTATCCAAGTTTGTTGTCATTCGAATGTCGTTGCATTCAGTGTCATGAACTACATCACGGCCGGCGATAACCCCCGCCTACGCTACCCTCAGTTCCAAGTCTATGAAGAAATTTTTCGTAAAAGTAGTGCTCACATTTATTTTTTTTACATTATTACAATTTTGTAGACAATTAAATTCATATTAAAAGCATGTTTTTAAGGATGTTTTAAAAATAAAGAGATAATTATTACATTTTTCAGAACATTTAAATTAAATATAAAAGAAAAAAGAAACTAGAAAAACAAACTAAAAAAAACAATTCAAAGTATACAAAAGAAAACAGAAAATGGTTTTGATTCAAACTATATTAGTTAATGCATTTTTAATTGAAAATGGCAAAAAAAAATTAGTTTGAATAGTTATAATAATTATTTTATAAAACAGAAAATGGTTTTCAATTAGTTATTCAAATTCAAACACTTTTCATGTTGAAAGTTTTGTCAGATTCAAAAATATGCAAAAACTGCTTAATTCAAATGTTTAAATGTTTAAAAAAAGGTCCTGCTTCTGTTCAGAAAAAAGAATTCAGTTGCGCGCCTTTTTTTGGGACTTTAGTCCCGGGTTGTGCCACGGGCCGCGACTAAAGGGGTGGGTAGCGCGCGGGAACGCGAAAAGCCCTCCAACCCCTTTAGTCGCGGCCCGTGGAACCAGCCGGGACTAAAGACCCCCTTTAGTCGCGGGTTGAGCCACGGACCGCGACTAAAGGTCCCTCCACTACTTAAGCGGCACGGTGGTCCTTAGCCATTTTTCATCGGAGATCCCTAGCGCGAGGAGAAGAGCGACGCCGTCAGGCTGCCGAAATTTCCCGTCAGAGTAGCTCGTCGCCGGCACCTCCGTCCCTGACGCCGCTGTCCGCGCCGCACCCGCGCTCGCTCCCTCCTCCACCGCCGTCCTTCCTCCGCGAGCAGCGCGTGCAAAGCGAATCGGGTACTTCTTCTCCGCCTCCGGCCGCCGTTCGCCGAGCATACTACGGCCTCCCTCGACCTCTTCTTCCATCGTCGAGCACGCGAGCGACATCCTGGTGAGCGTACGGTCCGGATTCATCATTCCCGCTTTGATTCATCCTAATGCCGTAGTAAACCGTCCGCCGTCGCGACATTGCTCGCCGTCGGCGACTCCGGTGACCATACGGTCAACCGCGCCACTCAATCGACTCCCCATGAAGTTCCCGTTCGTAGACACCCCACCAACTGCTAGATTTCATGCGGAATCAATCGAATCGAGACTCACTGAGCCGGATTCCATTCGTGACGTCATGCCGACGTCAGCGATGATTTTAATCTTTTCTTTTAGTTCATTTTTGTACTGTTTAGTCTATGACATGTAATTAAATTGTGTTTGAATAATGTTGTATCATTATAATTTGTGTTTGAATAATGTTGTATCATTATAATTTGTGTTTGAATAAAATAGGGCTTTATAATGTATATTTTTATCTCAATTAAATTCTAGGAATATTAAGGGTAATATTTTGTAATATAAAATATCTTGAATTCATTTTCAAAATGGAATAAGTTATGAAAACCATTTTATGTTTTAAAGTATGATAATTCATTTAAATAAATTCTAGGGCTAAGTAATTTTTAGTAATTGATTTGTAGTGGATATATTGTGACTTAATAGATTTGTAGTAATTTTTTAATTACAAAGTATTGATGATAACAATTGATACACATTAGATAAGCGACTTGTATTGATTGCTTTAGTAATTATTTATAACAATTGATACTCATTTTATTTGATGCATTTTGAAATAATATTGTGTGCATTTTGCAGAAACTATGGATCCACCTAGTCCAATCCGCAGAGACCTAGTACAGGAAGAACTTCTCGAGGATATAATCCACGACGCCCCAGATGCTGATCCAGCCGAATCTCCGTCGTCGTATCTGAACCCCTCCGGGGATGGAATGGAGGATGAAGTCGACGGCTCCGATGATGGAGAAGGCGATAGCTCCGATGATGGAGAAGCCGGTGGACCCTTAACGAAGTCCGGAGAGGTAGATATGTAGTTCGGCGATCAGTAGATGCATTACTTGAGTTGTATATATATAAATTGACGAATGTTTCTTCTCTTAGGCCTCCACATCGAGCAAATATACCAAACGAGGCCCGACCAAAAAGTTGGCCCCATCTACGCATTACACATTTGAGGTCATAGCCCCTACGGGCGAACCGAAGGAACCCAAGAAGGCTGCCGATGTATTTAGAAAACAATGCGGAGTTCTGGTTAGGGATCACGTCCCGATCAGCGTTCGAGACTGGAATAAGCGCAAAGGGGCGAACGATAGTGAGTATGTCGCCGAAAGGTACAAAACGGGTCTTTGGAATGACCTCATGGCACATTTCACCCTGCCAGAATTGGAGGAGCCTGCCGACACTGAAAAATTGAGGAAGAAAGTCGAGCGGTGGACTCTCTCGAAGATGGCCGAACTATTCCGGGTGTGGAAGAAAAGATTATGGCAACAATATCGGGAGAAAAAGACTGCTCCAGCATTTGAAGGCTATCTAGCGAAGCAGGCGGATCACTGGAACGCATTTAAGGAGTACAAGGAGTCAGAAGAAGCGGAGGCCCTGTCAAAAAAGAACAAGAAAAATGCTGACATGAAAATGTATCGCCATAAATTGGGGCCAGGGGGCTACAAGACTGCCATGCCAAAGTGGGATAAAAAAGAGCAAGAGCTGCTTGCTAAAGGGATCACACCAGAACCATTGCGCGAAGAATGGGAAACGAGGGCAAGGAATTGGTTCCTTGCGCATGGGAGTACATACGACGAAACAACCGGGGACCTTCTTTGCAGTGACGGGATTAGGGTACCCAGGGACAATTGGCTTAGAGTGGTGAAAGAAATTAAAGAGGGGAAGTTAAAGTTCCGTCCCGATAGAGAGAAAGACATGCTGACATTGGTCCTCGGGAATGATGAAAAAGGAGGACGAGTACGAGGCTATGGCCCTAGTTGTCCGTGGTGGATGGGGTTTGCCAAAGACATGGAAACTTACAGAAGCCGATCGAGAGCAAAGCGGCGACAGGAGGAGGAGGTGGGAGACAAGTTCAGCCAGTTGTTTGCCAGAATTGACAACCAGCAGCAGCAGATTGATGAAGTTAGAGGAGTAGTGCGCCAGCAGCAAGATCCTGCACTCGATATTACCGCCGGCCCGTCTCAGCGTAAAAGCAGCGTGGGTGACTCGGAGGTCCCGGCTGACGATGGACGGCGAATGATAGAAGGCGGTCCTGGCTACCCCGTGGATGGAATCAAGGATGCAATATCTTGTGAGCTCCATCAGAAAATGGTGAACATATCCATGAAGGTGGCGGTCGGATGTCTTGTACCTTGTCCACCTGACGCACGCTGGAATGACCGTGAGATTCCAGCTGGCTATGCTAAAGTCGTGGTGGATGAAGTACTACCGGACTTTATTGATATGCTGCTTGAAATCCCTGAACCGCAAGATGAGAAGACACTCGGAGAAGTAGTGGGTGCTGTCATTCTATGGGACAAGAACAACATCAGGCTTCCAGGCTCGGCGCCAAGGACAGCCCCGCCTCCGAGTCGTCGCAGGTCCCCTACACCTCCAAGAAGCAGCCCACCCCATGACTACGACCACCACAGCGCGAGTCCATCTCGATCTCCGCCGCCGGACATGGGTCCACCGTCTTCGCCGCCGCCTTTGCCCGCTAAGGACAATAAGCGGAAGCATGCTCCGTCGATGAGTACTAACCGACGCAGCAGCCCAAAAAGACAAAGGTCGCCCCTCCCAAGAGTACCTCATAAGAATCTTCCTATCAGACCATATGACCGTACCGTCGAGGAAACGCAGCGATCGCAAAGGCCGAAAAAGCTGCGCATTTTGCAAAGAAGAAACCCAAGGCCGCCCCGGTATACACCGAGAAGCAAATAGCGTATGCATATGACTTTCTGAGCACACCAAGACAATATGACTTGCACCATAAGCCAGATAACTATCTACGCACAATTCAGAAGGAAGCGCGGAAGGGCAAATCAGGTGATGGTGCAAGAGGGAGCAAATCAAGTAAAGGTGCAAGTGCGGAAAGAAGGGACGTTCCCCAGCTCGGAGAACAGGCCAAACAGTCGATCCCACCCCTGAAGGTGTTATCCACAGACGTTCCCGTGACGGCGGAATCGCAGGATATGGCAGAAGCTGCGAAGTTGGCGGCCGCTATGGGTGTCAGTGTTGCGGAATTGCTTGGTACCCAAGACGGCAATATACCCAAGGCTCCTATAGCCCGTAAATATGTCCCAAAGGAGGAAATGGTCAGCAGAGAGACGTGGCAACAACTGCCAACACAAATGCGGAAATTGCATGACTGGTACATGCAAGAGTCACAGAAGGGCAGAATAATGATCGTGGCGAAAGTCCCATATGAGTACTACTTCCGAGAAGACCAGGTCCATGTTGACTTTTCAGAACTCTACCAGTTATACAATTTCGACGCCCTCGACAAATGTCTCATCAGTTGCTACTGTCTGTAAGTTGTTGAATTCATTGTCTACTTATAAGTTGTTCAGTCTTTCAGTTGTTCAGTTCATTGCATTTTAATTATCCTCGTTATATCCTTTTATACTCTATTCTGCAGAATGAAGATCCGGGAATGTAAAAGAAAGGTCTATAGTGTTGGGTTCATTGACCCAGATAAAGTACATATTCAATCTTTAACGACGAAACCCGACGAGACGGAGCAAAACATTCTAAGGTTTCTAGCGGAGCAAAATTTCTGTGACCACATACTATTTCCTTACAACTTCGGGTGAGGGTCTTACTATGATGTACACATTCACTTTTGCTTACTCGATGTTAACTGTAATTGATGAGTTATTGACGTATATATATAAACGTGTGCAGGTTCCACTGGATTCTGCTAAACATTCAAGTTGATAAGGGAATAGTTGAAGTCATGGACCCATTAAAGAGACCCATTGAAGAGTTCCAAAGCATGCAGGACATGATCCAGAAGTAATTTTCGCGCTATATCGGTCTCTTTCGTTGATTTCATGAGATATCAGGTAATGAATAACTCATTAATTCATTTTCTTTGCCGGGCAGGGTTTGGATCCGGTTCAAGATGTGGTGGCGGGCCAATGGAGTGAGAAGCTGAAGTTTACTCCGATCCCGGTAAGTAGTACGAGATATGTCCACGCATCTCTTTACTTCTAGTTTCAATACAATTATGATGCTAGATTGTTATTTTGATTGAATTCCATTCTCGTAAAGTGCGCGAGGCAGCCACAGGGGACGAATCTATGTGGATACTACGTTTGCGAGTTCATTCGCGCGTTTACCACTGAGCACATGGATTATAGAGTCGACGTAAGCAATACATTCACAACATTATTTTATTACCGTCACTTTTTGTTATCATGATTGATGTTCATATTGATCTCCTTTTCTTATATAGTTCGAAGAAATGCGGGATCAACTCCTACCACAGCAACGCGTACTAGCAATTGCTGAGGAGCTGGCGGGATTTTTGTTGGACGAGATGGTAAACGACGCCGGTGAATTTAGTGTGAATAGGCGCTTCTGATGATCCCCGGCCGTGTAATCGAATATACGGGCTCTAGTCCCGGTAATTGTGATCTCCATGTAAATATCAAAATTGTATATATTTGTATGCTCGATCGCAAGACAAGTTATCTTATATATGCACGAATGTGTACGGTATGTGGTAGCGTAGAAATACCGCTAAAAGAAAACAATCATCTTTGCATGCGTGAAGAAATAAATAAAAGAAAACAAATAAACCCTAAACCCTAAACCCTAAAGCAATAAATAAAAGAAAATAAAAGAAAACTATTAGTCGCGGCCCGTTAACCGACCCGGGACTAAAGGTGCTGCCCCCAGCGCGCTCCGCAGGCGGCCACGTGGTGGGCCTTCTGTCCCGGCTGGTAACAGGCCCGGGACTAAAGGGTTGGCCTTTAGTCCCGCCTGGCCTGTCCCGGTTCTGGACCCGGGACAAAAGCCCCT
Source organism: Poa pratensis (assembly GCA_947311845.1). Taxonomy (NCBI): domain Eukaryota; kingdom Viridiplantae; phylum Streptophyta; class Magnoliopsida; order Poales; family Poaceae; genus Poa; species Poa pratensis. Next base: position 32,806,826 of record CAMZMU010000091.1, on the reverse strand, counting down.
CACGGCCCGGGACAGGAGGCCCTGTCTCCACTAGTGCAACTCGATTACAAAGTTGAAACACATGACGACCCTTGCACTTAAAACAAACTTGAAGCTCAGTTGGAATCGTATACCTATTTTGACAGTCTGACACCATATAAAGACGTACTCTATTTATTTTGGCCTGTAGCTGAAACCATTTTCTTGCAGAAGAAAAACTATACCAGAAGACGTACTCTCAGTATTTACATGTCATCTAATTGTCCGTACTGTACAGTTTGGAACTGTGCTGTTTTTCTTTTTTTTGGAAATTTAACTTTGGTGATAGTTGATTAGCATAAGGAGGTTTGCATTTTGGCCGAACCTGTCCGTGGCCACTTGTTGCCCAATAAATTTGAGCACTTTCATGATTGCGAGCAAGATTTTAAGATTCTGAAGCAACATCGATGTTATGATCATTTTCTCAACAAACACTTGATGAAGCTCACGACATTCTGCAGCGCAGCTGAAGAAGAAGAAGGGGAAGCTGAAGAAAGGGGAAGCTGAAGCTGAACACACGCCATCCTGATAATATTCGTAACCTGATTCGTCGTCATCATCCTTAATAAGATTCGTAACCTGTGTTAGGGTAGGAGACTTGGAGTACAAGTGATCTAACCCTAATCAATCCTAACCTAACATATACTCTAACATCCCCCCTCAGTCGTAGCGGGAGTGAAGCGGACGATTGCGACTGAAGAGTCATGTGCGTCCGTCGCCTCCTCCACCTTGTCATCATCGCCGTCCCCTTCTGATTCCTTCTCTTCCCTCCCGTAGTCACAGCGGGAGTGTCATGGACGCAAGGGATGACGCGGATGCTGTCGACTGGAGCTCTTGAGTTGCTGTAGACGTGTGTATGATGTTGATGTCGAGGTAGCCGAGCGTGATGTAGCCGTGGTCGAGGTTGTCGCAGTCGGTGTAGCCGATCGAGCCGAAGGCGCAAAAAAATTGCACGGTTTTGGGTTTTGAGGCGGCGGCGGCAAGGTTTCTGCGGCGGCGGCGGCGGGTTTTTGGGCGGCGGCGGCAGGTTTTCTGCGGCGGCGGCGGGGTTTTTACCAGGCGGGCGAGGCGATCGTGCGATCGCCCTAGCAGAGCGCCGGCGAAGTTTTTGGGCGGCGGCGGCGGGGTTTTGGTTTTTGGCGGCGTGCGGCAGCGACTCGCTTGGGAGCGGCGGCAGGCAGGCGGCGGGTTTTTGGGTCATTGTGCGGCGGCGGCAGCGGATCTGCGGCGGCGGCGGGTTTTGCGGCGTGCGGCTCGACTCGCGTGATGTAGACCTCGGCGCTGATTTGTGTTGGCGTTGTAGAACTCGACGAAGATCTCGATGTAGTCGTACAGGTTGATGTCGTGGTTTGGCTCGATGTAGTTTCGGCGATGCAGTGCAGATCGATATGGCTCGATGTAGACGGTGTTGTGGCGCCGGGAGTTGCTGGAGTTGGCCTTGCAGAGATCACGTCGTAGCCAGCTAGAGGACGAGCAAATTGCTCGTAGCTAGAAGATCGATCCGCTGGATACATATTAGTTCAAAGCCACCAGGATACGTACGTATACCATTGTGCTTCCTCTGCATGCATGCAGATGGTAAAGCCGCGTGGGTACCAGCGCCGCATGAAGAGGCGGCCTGCAGATCGGATCAGGATGTCCGGGGTCGGGCTGCCCTCCCGTAATCCGAAGCCGTGCGGGCTCCTGCTGTGTGCCGTCGCCGTGTCGCTGTTGCGCCCGTGTGTTACCGGCGTGAGAACGCCGAAACGATCTCGACGCCAATTGATTCGCATCGATCTTTGCAAAGTTTTCACCGTAGAGGATCTCGATCTATAGATGTAGATATAGGGCTTTATTCGTGCCTAAATTGGATCTAAACTATGAACTGAATTGAATCTAAAAGAACCGATCCGATCTTTGATCGAAACCGGGTGCCGCGCCCCCGAGGAGAGAAGAGATCTCCCGGGGGCGGCGCGCGATGCGGAAGTGGTGGAAGTCCTAAGATCGGCGTCGTGAGACTAACCCTAATCAACCCTATTCTTTGTTAGAATCTTCCACGGGGCTATCCAGCTGCAGCTGGTACACCCGAAAGCCGGCGGTTTCGGCCAGGTCCCTCCTGCGGAACGAATCGGCTCGCCATCTCGCGAGCTTGTTGCACAGGTGGTCCGGCCAGAACTGGCTCCCGTCGTCGACGTGTATCTCCTCGAGCACCATGGCGTTCTCCACGAGGAACTTGGCGAGCTGCACCTGGAAGCAGTTGACCTCCTTGGCCTGGAACTGCAGTGTCACTTTCCTCAGGTTCTTCTGTAGGCAGCTGAAGGCGCAGTTGTTGGTCAAGGCATCCGGGAGCTCCGACACACCGTCGAGGTGCACCGCGGTTCGATGCCTCACGGACATGGACGCGAGCCTCTCGAACCGTTCCATGGACTCGCCAAAGGAGCCTTGGATATCAGCCTCGTACTTGTTTATTAACCTGAGCCGGAGCTCGGACATGGCCGGGCAGGAGCGTAGCAGCCTCGCTGTTGCCGCCGCCGTCTTGTCGTTCATATACCAGCGTTCTCCGTCTAGTTCGAGGAGCTTGAGGTGGGGGAACGTGGGCAGGATTGCCTCGTCGGCGAGGATGTCGTCCTCTAGGCACCAGAGGCGTACCTTGAGGACCCTCGTGCTGGATAAGCTCTTGAGCATTCGCCACAGGGGCTCGTACTTCAAGGACCAGGCATGCTGATGGCGTTTGCTGACATCGAGATCGACTCGCTCGAGCTCCGGAGCTGGCGATGTCAGCGAGAGCTTGATGGGGTATCCACGGTAGCGGAAGGTGCGCAGGCTTGGCAAGTTGGCATGTCGAGTTTGATGCCGGCATTGGTGGACGCCTCGATCTCCTTCTCGCTGAGATAATTCACACGCACCAGCAAGGCGGCGGTGACCGTCGGGCAGCGTAGGCGAAGCGGCAGCTTGACCCATTCCGACATGCTGGTGCCTTTTCCGGAATCCCGCGCCCATTGACTGATGTTCACCAGGGCCAGGCTGGCGAGCACCGGCGCAGCGTCGACCATGGCCTGGAGATATCCTTCCAAGAGAAAGCAGCCGCGCAGCCTGAGATGCATCAGGGATGGGAAAAACCAGGCCCGGGGTCGATGCCGTCCCCGACGGTGGCTCGAGGTTGCAGTGCGTGAGCTCCATCACCCGAAGCGTGGCGGCGCACGGCAGGGAGGACAGCGGCGGGCTGTAGTAGCGGTCTCTTGTATAGCTCTGCTCGCAGCGGATGCTGAGCTCTTCGAGTCGGGCTACGGCCGGGTCTTGGACGAGTACGGCGACTCTGCGGTCCTCTTTCTGTTCGGCGTTGGAGTACCAGCTCTTGCTCCGGTAGTAGAGTTAATTGCGCCGGGGTCACACATCTCGTCGTCGATGTGCACATTGGTCACACATCTGGATAACGGGATTTTTTGGTCACACATCTCACAATTGCGTGCACATTGGTCACAAACGGGAAGTGTCATCCCGTTTTGGACCGGAAATTTTCAGAAAACCCCCTCGAGTAATATTAGCAGGGCCATATTGCAAATATCTGGACAGAAATGATTTTCGGAAAAGAATAAGAGGGATGACGTCATGCTGACGTCAGCACACAGCTCTTCACCAGAAACCGTTGCCGGCGGCGCGGCTGCGGGGATGGAGGGCGGCGCCGTTGGGGATGGAGGCGCGGCTGCGGGGATGGAGGGCGGTGCCGTTGGGGGATGGAGGCGCGGCTGCGGGGATGGAGGGCGGCGCCGTTGGGGGATGGAGGCGCGGCTGCGGGGCTGGAGGCGCTCGGCTTCGAGGCGAGGTCGGACGGCGAGGTCGGATGGCGAGGTCGGACGGCTGCCGGACTCGAAGAAGACGAATTGATTCGCGAGGTTCAGCCCATCCCAGCTCGCGGTACTCGGCAAGGAGATAGAGGAGGTCCAGGCGGAGGCGTTGGTCCTCTTCGATTCGTCGGGGAAAGCTTGTGGCGGCGGGGATTCGCGTCGGCGTGGCGGCACGCTTCGGCCATGCCGCGCGTCGGACCTGCAGGACGGCCGCGCGCTCGACCGGCCTTCAACCTCACCGTCCGCGTCGACGCCTCCCGCGGCGAGAGCAGGGCGTGCCTGAGCGAGAGCACCTCCGTGCAGGTGTCCTACCTCCGCCTGCCGCTCGCCGTCGGCAGGGCGCCCGACCTAGGCGACGGCAACTGTGCGGCGGCGGGGAAACGGAGGGACGTGGAGGTGGTGGCGCGCGGGAGAGGCGTGCCCGTGCCGGGGTTCCTGCTCGACAGCCTCGCCGGTGCTGCAACTGTGCGGCGGCGGGGCAACGGAGGCTCTGTCCTGGACAACGGCGGCGTGGCGAGGAGAGCATCGTTGACCTCTTTTTTTATTTTTTTTATGTTTTTTTCTAAAAAGATCTGACAGCGTTAACCTCCAGATATTTGCAAAATGGCCCTGCTAATATTACTCGAGGGGGTTTCCTGAAAATTTCCGGTCCATAACGGGATGACGTGGCCCGTTTGTGACCAAAGTGCACGCAATTGTGAGATGTGTGACCAAAAAATCCCGTTATCCAGATGTGTGACCAATGTGCACATCGACGACGAGATGTGTGACCCGGCGCAATTAACTCAAGATAGGTGCCTTGCTCCAAGAAGAGCGTGAGCCTTTTGAGGCCCGTGCCGTCGCGGAATGTGGCGAGGACGGCGTCGGCGTGGTAGAAGAAGGCGTCGCACGTCGGAGTTGGGTACCAGTAGTCATATGGCTCTGCTTTGGCGTACGGCTTGCTGTCGAGGTTGAGCACGCTCGTTCGGCGCCAGAGCGAACGCCAGCGGCGCGAGAGGATGGAGCTGGCAGCGGCCTCCCACGCCGGCGCGAAGGATAGGATGCGGAGGAGCACGTCGTCGGGGAGGACGGAGAGACGATCAGCGGCGGCCATCGTCGATCGATGCTAAACGCCGCCGACTAGGTGGACGCGCATAGCAGAGCGAGATTTATGGATCTAGGTATGTGGCCGTGCCCGATCGACTCCGTTTGGGTTTTGGAAAGGGTACGCCGCCGACTTCCATGTCGTACGCCAGGAGTGTAGGTGGAGTCGGTTTGTACAGGTGCTGTCGGTTTGGTTTCGTGATCGCATCATGTTTAGAACAACTTCATTTTGTTAGGATTTAATTAATTACTTTAATTAAACATGTAATCCCTGCTTGTAACGTCGGTTCCACAAACCGACATACCCCTTTTTGTAACTGCTTGTTCGGTGCTATATATAGCCCATTCATCATCAATAAAGATACAGTTCGATTCATTGTTGTCTCCTCTCGTTCCTCTCGATTCTACTTCTAACACGTTATCAGCCACGCTTCGCTCTCCAGCGAAAATCGATTCCGCCGAGATCGATTCCGCCGAGATCGACAAGGAAAGGTGAGAACTAGAAGATGCCTCGCCTACCACTGTACCTTCGTCGCCGCGTCCTTCGGTTCGCTGGCCGCCGTCACTTCGTCGCTCGTCGCCGCATGAGCGGCCTTGGAGAACGCCGCCGCTTCGACGGCCGGCGCTACGGCGTTGGCGGCCACATCGGCCGCCACCACGCCGGCGGATACCGGGCGCGCCGCCACGGCATGGGCCGCTTTCGCGGCCAGAACTTCCCCAACCGCCGCCGTTCAGGTCCGGCGACCGGCGTCGCGCCTCGGCCAACGCCCGCCGCGCCCATCGTCCGCAAGCACCGCCACCGGCGTTCTGGTGCTCGGGGCACGGCTGGGTTATCTGCCCCCTGCACGGGTACGGCTCTGCCGCCGGCGGGGACGCGGTTGGGCAGTCGCCCACATCGGTCTTCGAGTTTGGCTCGACCAGCGCCGCGCTCGGTGACGTCCGCATCGTCGCGCAGCGGCTTCCGTCTCCGACCCCCGCGGTCGTCGAGATAGAGGGCGACGCCCTCGCGTACGTGTCCGCGCCGACCGGGGCCTCCATCTTCACCATAGGCTCCGGCGTCAGGACCTTGACGAGCGCCCCCGCGGCGCCTCCGTCCCCGCCGCGCACGGATGTCGACGAGCCGCGCCTGCCGTCTCCAACTCCGGCCACGCCCCCTCCTTCACCGCGAGCAGGCGCTCGTCGCCGCCTCCTGGCCCTCGGCCTCCCGCTGGCCAGCCCGTCGGCAGACTCGCCAACGAGCAGCCGCGGCCTCCGCGCTGGCACCTTGAGCCCAGCCGCGCTCGGGCTAGCGAACGGCAGTGTCACCCCGGGACCCGGCTCCCTGGGGGATCCTCCGACGAGGCAGAGGGCGGCCGGAGCGCCGCTCGTCGCTGGTGAACTCCTCTGCATCAGCAGCCCCGGAGGACGTCGCGTGTGGTTGTCGCTGTTGCTGTTTCGGTAGAGGATTTGGGGATCGATCAGTTCCTATCCTATCCTCCCGTACAGTACAGGGACTACACTAATAGTAGTGGTGGACAGTCCAAGCCCGCATGCGGCACACCAGCAGACTTTTCTGTCTATTTTAACTAGCAACTTACTGTATTGCTTAGTTCGTACTAGTTAAGCTTATTAGCAAATTAGTCTGTTAACAGTAGTTCTAGCAGTAATTTATTCCTGTTTAGACCCTGTTTAATTCAGTACATGTATCCAGTACTGTTTTCTGTTGAGTACACATGTATTCCAGATGTTGATGTAATATATTTCCGTGTTTGCACATGTTGAGATTTATTACGTTCCCTATTTGCAATTGAGATTTTAAATTTCTTGCAAATATAGATGCAAAATGCAAAGTGATTTCTTCAAATTGATGTTTTGGGATCATGATGTGGTGTGTAGATTTATCTACCACTACTGTTTAAGCCTACATTTTGTCATTTTTGACATTATGATTGCCAATGTGCTCTCCCATGCATTTTAATTAAGTTATGACATAAGGCATTCGAAGTGTGAGTATTTTATACTCCGCTAATGCTGCTAGATCTACTCCAAAATTCTTTTGGAGATTATCTACGACGTGTCATACTTAACAATTTGAAGTTCACACTAATGAGTTCAAGCCCACTTCCTGAAACCTCATTTATTTTGCATAGTTCATTACGACATAATCATGATGGATTTTAATTTACCAAATGGAAATTAATATTCTCTGATTTACCCGTATAAGTAAACGATGGCTCGAGAGTTTGATACACTTGCTCTCAACGGGCACAACTATCTTATATGGGCCATGGACATCAAGATCGCCCTTGCGTCCCGTGGACTAGTGCGTGCAATCCAGGCTCCGGATGTTCCACTCCCGGCTGGAGTCACGCCGCTGACACATGAGCAAAAATATGTTGCTTTATCATAAGGCACCATATTCACCCAGATCTGAAGTCTGAGTACTTGGAGGAAGAATCCCCTAGTACCTTGTTTCAGGCCCTCAAAACGAGGTATGAACAGCAGAAGGCAACTTTTATGCCCGAAGCACTCCATGATTGGACACACCTCCGACTGCAGGACTTTAAGTCTGTCGGGAAGTACAATCATGAGGTTCATAAGGAAGCGTAGAAACTCAGACTATGGGAAAGGCACCGCAAAGCATGAGTTTGAAATAACTAAGCTTTGCGACAAGTGTAGTTGCTACACGCACCACACTAACAAGTGCAAGATCCCAATGCATCTGGTCATTCTGTATCAGCAATCCCAATGACGCAAAGCTCCTCAAGGGAAAAGGTTTGAAAAACTTCAACCTTCATCCAGATGGCACCAATGGAGCTTGTTGTTCGCGAGACGTTCCTAGTGGACCTTGCAACGCCATAACTCTCCATCAGCCAGAGGACCCTACAGGCACGGAGAACATGATGGCCGAGTACGCCTCAACCAACGTGTTTGGAGACTTAAACTAGTCCCACTATCTCCTTAGTGGTCATTTTATTAATGTCCATTTGTGCTGTCGTAATAGAACATATATATTGTATCAGCACTCTGATATATATAAGATTGTATACATTCTATATATCTGATAAAAATTTCCATATTGGAACTTCTTCAATTCTATATATAGAATTCTACGAGTGCCAATCCGATGGATGTGGAACAAGTATATGATAATGTACCCACTCTATTGTCTGAATTGTACTAGACGTACACCCAACTCGTAGCACATGTTGCATATAATGCAATTCCATCGGTCATGTTTTGCATGAGCCAAACTTTCCTAGTCATGAGATTTAGTTGCACATATTGTGCCAGTGGATCACTTCAGTCCCTTGAACACATTCAAGGTGATATTTGTGGTCCCAACCAACCATTGTTTGGACTAAAGATCGAATTCAAGCAATTCGAATGGACAAATATTGTTACAGAATTCTCTTCACATGTCTCCACTATTTAGTGCATGGCTCGGAGGATCGAAGTTCAGCACAATGTCCTATGTGTCCATACACAATTGTTTTTGGTGTCGTCTCTGATCAAAAGGATTTTCTCATTGCACGACCCATGTTAATGAATTGCAATTTACCAACTTCACGTTGTTGTCTTGCAGTTTTACACGCTGCTACTGACTAACTGCATATCGCAGTACTTCCCCTCTGCAATTGATACGTGAAATCCTCCGAGCATTTCCCATCTGCGTAAGTTCGGAAGCGCTTCACGCGTACCGATCTCACCACCGCAGCGTACATCATGGGCCCACATATTAGGGATCTATGTGGTGGTACCTATCTCCGTCAATCAACAAGTACCTTGAACCCCTCATCAGGGACGTATTCATAGCCCAGTACGCTGATTGCTTATATTTAAGGAGGATTATTTCCAGGCATTAGGGGGAGCACTAGTAGGAAAACCCAATTCTATGGAAGCTTATTCTGTGGCGCACCTCATAGCCGTGCGCCACAGAATAAGCTTCTGTGGCGCACCAGCCATGGTGCGCCACAGAATAGCCTTATTCTGTGGCGCACGGCTATAAGGATGCGCCACAGAATAAGCGCGGGCCCCACACCAACGCACGGGTCTGCCACTTTTGACCTTATTCTGTGGCGCACTGGGTCAGGTGCGCCACAGAATAGGTTTATTCTGTGGCGCATCCATGCAGGTGCGCCACAGAATAAGGTGCTCTGGCCCCACAAATAATTGGGGGGAACTATTCTGTGGCGCACCCCAGTGCGCCACAGAATAAGCTTATTCTGTGGCGCACTGGGTCAGGTGCGCCACAGAATAACTGTACCAGATATTTTATAAGGCCATCTCCACCCACTTTCCCCTACCCATTTCTCATTTCCTCTTCTTCCTCCTCTCCTCCCAACTCGTGGTGCTCCTCCTTCCCATCCATTTTTGACCATATATTTCTCCTTTTTTTTTAGTTAAACTTATTTTGGTTGATAGACTCCTCCATACATAGTCTCCTTTCTCCCATCTTCTATTTTGGATCAAATCTACAAGGTGAGAAAGGTTATTGTGCTTTGACCATCTTGTTGGAAATGTTTGGAGGTACCTTGAGAGACCCTTGAGATTGCCGGAACGTCGATTAACTTCCGTTCCGGCAACTTCGGGTACTCCATATGTCCCTTTTTTAGCAAAGGTCATGCCGGATTTTTTCGTGAAATTTGGCATGACTTTGTTAAAAATAGGACATGTGGGGTATTAATTGTGCTTGTGCTTCCGACCATCGTGTCGTTGAGATGCCGGACTGAGATGTGTTGTGTGTGTTTGTGTGTGCATGCATGTTGCGGCTCTAATTAAGTTATGTACTCTCGTTTCTTCTCTATGTATAGCGCGTAGTCAACCATGGTCATAATGATGAGCTCCAGTCAAATCAGAACATACAAGGACCAAGCGAAGGCGGACATGATTCGGTCCAACGGGAGGCAGATAAGATGTCCGTGTCGAAAATGCAAACATGAGAGGTGGATACACCCTGATTCTGGATTATTGGAGGAGCACCTGCTCAGGCACGGTTTCATGCCGGAACAAGCCAAACAAGATCATCGTCATGACGAAGGAGATGCCCGCGGCGGACAAGATGATCATGACGAAGGAGATGCCCGCGGCGGACAAGATGATGACGAAGGAGATGCCGGTGACGGACAAGATCATCATGATGACGAAGGAGATGCCGGCGGACATGATCATCATGACGAAGGAGACGAGCAGACCCCGCTAAGTTTGGGCTTGCAGGATGCTCATTTTCAAGAACTGCTTCTCAGTCAGACGAGCAACGACAGAGAGAAAGCCAAGCTAGCGCAAATGGGGATAGACGGGATCACTCCGTTGTATCCTGGGTGCCGGCCTCAGGATACGCGCTTGCAAGTAACGCTTAATGCTATGGAGATGAAGTCGGGAAACAGTTGGACCGACAAGAGCTTCAACCAGAACCTGAAATTCTGGCACGATATTCTCCCCGAGGGTAACACATTACCAACTACTATCGAGGAGGCCAAGAAAGTCCTGTGCCCTCTTGACCTACCGCACGAGAGATACCACGCCTGCATCAATGATTGCGTAATTTATCGGGGCGATTACGAGGACTTGACCAAATGTCCGGTGTGCGGTCACGGACGGTACAAGAGTGGAAAGAAGAAAAATCCTCGAAAAGTGGTATGGTACTTTCCTATCACTCCCCGTCTTCAGCGGTGGTTCGTGGATCCTAAGGAAGCAAAGCTCATGCAATGGCACGCGGAAAGGGAGAAGCCCGCAGAAGATCCGGAGAAGGGCACCATCCTGACACACCCTGCAGACGCTATCAATTGGCAAGCATTGGACATCGCCTTCGAAGATTTTGGGCGCGACGCAAGGAACGTCAGGCTGGGTATGTGCACAGATGGAATGAATCCGTTCTTCAATGGCACACATAGCACCTGGCCCGTGTTTGTATGGCCTTACAACCTTCCCCCGTGGCTGTGCACGAAGTCAAAGTACATACACATGAGTATGCTTATTCAGGGTCCGAAACAACCAGGTGTCGACATACATCTGTATTTCGAGCTGTTGAAAGAGGAGTTAGAAACGTTATGGAAGACGCCTGTCCGTACGTGGGACGCCTACACTAAAGAATATTTCAATATGAGCGCCGCGTTGCTCACGACGGTGCAGGACTATCCTGGAATGTCGTCTGTATCGGCCCAGGTGGGCCACGGATTCTGTGGATGTATCAGGTGCATGGATGAGACCCCGCATATCCAGCTACCAAGAATACAAGGGTCTTCGAAAACCGTGTACCCAGGGGCTCGAAGGTGGCTTCGCATGGACCACCCGTGGAGAAAACGCGGGGATTTGTTCGATGGTCAAGAAGAAAGAGAAACAAAACCGATCCCGAGGACCGGCATAGAAATTGATGAGCTTTTGACAAATTGGGAGGAGTGCCCTGCGCCGGGAAAGAAGCGACCGAGGGTAAAACCGCTGCTGGGTGTATGGAAAGCGAGGTGTGCTTTCCATGACTTGGAGTACTGGAAGGTCCTCCACACGCCCCATAGCCTCGATGTAATGCACATTACGAAGAATGTTACCGAGGCTGTTCTTGGCACTCTTTCAAACATGCCGGAAAAGACCAAGGATGGGAAGAAAGCACGATACGATCTGAAATGGCTTGGCATCAAGAAAGATATTCACGGCCCCGATAGTGATGATGATGATGATAATGATGACCAGACGGAAGGGACTCAAGGTCGCCGCAAAAGGAGGAAGAAGAGCGCGGTTGTGCTTCCACCTACCTGCTTCACTATGAGTCCGGAGGAGCTCAAGCAGTTCTACAAGTGCCTCTTAGGAGTCAAATTTCCTTACGGTTACGCGGGGAAGACAAGCAGATATCTGGACGAAACAAAGAAGAGGTTCAGCGGGATGAAGTCTCACGATTGTCATGTGCTTATGACGCAGATAATTCCCGTTGCGATCCGAGGGATAATGGACGAGCACGTCCGTGATACGCTGTCTGCACTTTGCAACTTTTTTGACGTCATCAACCGTAAGTCGATCGGCGTGAGGCAGCTCCAGAAGATACAGGATGAGATCGTGGGGATACTATGCGAGCTCGAGATTTACTTCCCGCCCGCGTTCTTTGACATCTGCGTGCATCTCCTTCTCCACGTCGTTGATGACATACTGAAGCTCGGTCCGACGTTCCTGCACTACATGATGCCGTTCGAAAGGCAGAACGGTGTCATCAAAGGATTCGTTCGCAACAGGGCCCGTCCAGACGCAAGCATGGCCAAGGGCTTTCTGACCAAAGAGTGCATCACCTTCTGCCAGAGTTATCTAAGCACCGAGAACGAGGATGTTGGTCTGGCCACCAGGCCGCACGTCGGCAGGCTCGCTGGTTTTGGTCACCGTGAGGGCTACCGCTCACTCCCTGTCTTGATTGATGGTCGACACGTCGACTTCGATAGGGCTCACCGGGTCGCGCTACAACACTTAGAATTGATCGAACCTTGGGTGGAAGAGCACAGAAGCATAATCGAGAAGAACTACATCGACCTGGGCCGGCCGAGGAAGAACGGAGACGTAACCAGAGAGCACAACTCCAGCTTCACGCGTTGGTTCAGGGAAAAACAACTGTCCGAATCACGGGTCAGAAAGCCAAGTACGGAAGATGAAAAACTCATATTCTCCATATCACAGGGCCCCGCGCAGAACGTGAAGACCTATCAGACGTACGACATCAATGGTTACAGATTCTGCACCGAGGAAAAGGACAGGAGTAGCGAATATCAAAACTCAGGAGTAACTATGCTATCCTACGCCGATGACGAGGCTACCGTCAAACAAAGATACTTCGGAAGGATAGAGGAGATATGGGAGCTCAACTACTGTGGAGAGTCGGTGCCAATGTTCCGTGTGAGATGGGCCAAGAACGTCGAAAAAGAAGGCCGGTATTTCACCACCATGGTTATACCCGAAGCCAACTCGAAGAAAGCCTCCGCGAAAAATGAGCCATGGGTACTCGCTAGCCAAGTCGATCAATGCTTCTTCATTACCGACCCGTCAAAGCCTAACCGTGTTGTCGTGAGGAGGGGCAAGAGGAGCATCATCGGAATGGAAGGAGACGCCAATGAGGAGGACCTGGACGGCGATCCGAAGATCGAGGAGGAATTCGACAACTACTTCGACATGCCTACTACTAATTCTAAAGAAAAAAGGAAGACCTCCCTACCTACCAAAGGTTGTCCGTTCACGCGAAGAAGTCTCAAGGTGACCGGCCTAAGCTATTCAACCGCCAAGAAGGGAAAGAAGAAATGCTAGTTTGGAACCGGCCGGGACGAAGATCGAAAACTTTTTTGTGTATTATATATAATTTGTTTTGTATGAGAGACAAGCATATGGTATATGTAATTTGATATATATGGCACAGTTTCAATATTTGTATTAACTGTTTTTTATTAACATGTGTGTAAAAACAGAAAATTTAAATAAAAAAACCAACTATTAACTTTTTTTTATTAACATGTGTGTAAAAACAGAAAATTTAAATAAAAAAACCAACTATTCTGTGGCGCACCCCTTATCGGGTGCGCCACAGAATAAGCTAATTCTGTGGCGCTCCGCTAGGTGGATGCGCCACAGAATAAGGTACCTTATCCAAAAACCGGCCGCGCCGCCGCCGTTTTCTTCTTCGTTCTCATTCTTCTCTTCTTCCTCTCCCCATAACCCGCGCCGCCGCCGTTCACACCTCGCCGGCGCCGCCTCCCTCGTCCGTGCCGGCGCCGCCTCCCTCGTCCGCGACCCACCTCACGCACCACCGCCGCCACCTCACGCACCACCGCCGCTCGTCCGCGACCCCACCTCACGCACCACCGCCGCCACCTCCTCTCCGTCGCCAGGTCGCCGCCGCATGGCGTCCTCTCCGTAGCAATCGAGACAGAACAGAGAGAGGCGGCGCCTCTCCCGCCCGCCGCCGTTCAAGCTCCTGCACCGCCGCCGTTCAAGCTCCTCCTCCAGGCCGCCTGCACTGCACTGCAACCCACCTCCAGCAGCTCGTTCCCCTCGTCCCCTCTCCGTCCAGACCTTGCTCCAGATCGACCTGCTCGCCCGCGGCCGGCCACGCCCACGCATCAGGTATTCCATTCCTCCACATCTTGTGCAAGTGCTTGCTGCTGCTGTGTGTGCTGGACTGTTTGTGTGTGCTGCTGCTGCTGTGTGTGCTGGACCTTGCTCCAGTTTGCAGAAATTACACTAGAGCAAAGAATACTAGATCTTGCTTATTGTGACTACTAGCCTGCTCTTGGCCTGCTACTGCTTGTTTGCATATATGTGTGTGTGTGTGCATATGTGTGTGCTGCTACTGCTTGTTTGCAGATGGATTCGATCTGTTGTTGGCTTGTTGCCTTGTTGGCTGCTGCTGTGTGTGTGTGTGCATATGTGTGTGCTGGTAGCTGCTACTGTTAGTTTGTTGTGTGCATATGTGTGTGCTGGATCCTGCTGCTGAAGGTGGTGCCCTCCTATATTTTGCGGATGTTCTTGTGATGTTGTTGACCGGGGATGCATGTGTTGTTGTGATGTTGTTGGCCGGGAATGCCGGCCAACATGATTTGTGAAATGTTTGCAGGTACCCCGAGAGGCCCTTGAGATTGCCGGAACGTCGATTAACTTCCGTTTCCGGCAATTTCGGGTACTCCATATGTCCCTATTTTAGCAAAGGTCGTGCCGGATTTTTTCGTGAAATTTGGCATGACTTTGCTAAAAATAGGACATATGGGGTATTGTGCTTGTGCTCCGACCATCGTGTCGTTGAGATGCTGGCCGGAGGTGCCGGCCGTAGATGTGTTTTTTTTTTTTGTGAAATGTTTGCAGGTACCCCGAGAGGCCCTTGAGATTGCCGGAACGTCGATTAACTTCCGTTCCGGCAATTTCGGGTACTCCATATGTCCCTTTTTTAGCAATGGTCATGCCGGATTTTTTCGTGAAATTTGGCATGACTTTGCTAAAAATTGGACATATGGGGTATTGCGACTAGTGCATGGGCCGGGGTATCTTAGTACTTATTAGTTAGGTGATTTTTTTATCTTAAATTTGTTATACTAACTTTTTGCCTCTTTTTAATGCAGTGCAAACATGGCCGACAATGACGAGGCTGGGGTTTCTGGAACAAGGGACGAGGAACCGATGGAGCAAAATATTATGATTCCGAGTTTCATCT
This sequence comes from Poa pratensis, assembly GCA_947311845.1. NCBI lineage: Eukaryota > Viridiplantae > Streptophyta > Magnoliopsida > Poales > Poaceae > Poa > Poa pratensis. Next base: position 32,791,754 of record CAMZMU010000091.1, on the reverse strand, counting down.
CAGAGGCGGTGACAAAGACGTTCATGTCGCTCTTTACAACTATATGTGAGTCTGTCAGGGTTTGGACTGAGGGAGGGAAAAAAGGGCCTGCCCCAGTGATCAGCTTCGGCTCCAGACAGTACCCAATACTGCCTCCAGAAGATACAGCAGATACAGCAGAGAAGAAGAAGAAGCACAGGAAGAGGAGTAAGCCAGCTCCGAAGACGAAACGTAGCACCCCGGGGTATGTCCGGAGTGATCCCATGATACCACCCCGTGCGGGTGACTTGTCGTCCCGGTTGCATGAAGCTGGTCAACCGATACTGCCTTCGGAGCTGCTCCACCTCGCAGATGGATGCATGGCCCCTTTGCAACTTGCTATCTTGAAGCTAGAGGACAACCTTCTTAAAGACGAGAATCCAAACTACCCGGTGTTCACTGTCAAGGTGCCAGACTTTGTTGACTTCGTTGATGAATCTCCAGCGGATCTGTTCTTCATATCGTGCGAGGACGTCTTCAACTTGTTTCACTTTAAACGGCTGGACTATAACTTGGTCCGCCTATACGCGCTCAGCCATGCGATGATGATCAGGAGAGAACAAACCCCGTACGTCAAGGTAGTGGATCCCTACTACATGCGGGACAGCCAGCTGGAGGAAGGATCACCGACACGGGCCAGGGCCACGGAGTACCTCCAGAGAATCATGCTGAACATGAGCACAAAGACCAGCCTTCTTCTGCCTTTCTTTTTCAAGTAAGTCCGCATCTAGTCGCCGCTGTCGTATCTTATGCTTTCTTATAGATTTCTTCTGTTGTGTTGATCCTTTCCAATATTCCATTTCAATTGTGTTGAGCAGTGACAAGTACTCAGTACTCATCGCCGTGCACCCGAAGTGGTCAATTGCCACATATTTAGACTCAGGGACGACGCCGAAAGACTACACTAGAATTAAGGGTGTTCTCAATGAGGCTCTCGAGGGCTACGCCAAAAACGGAGGTTCCTTCGAGAAGAAAGGGAAACATGTAATTGACAACACACACAAGTTTCACCATGGGACTGGGTTTCATTGCATCAAGCAAAAGTCTGGCAACGTGGATGCCTTCTACGTCCTCTTACACATGAAATCGTATGTCCGGGATGCAGTGATAACGAATTTGCCATATCGTCTCCAAGAATGGGCCACATATGATGAGGATCTCACCGATGATGACCTTAGAGCAGACTTCCATCGCATCCAGTTACAGTTATCGAAAATCATCCTGGAAGATGTCAACACAGCAGGGGGGTCCTTACACAACGCCAGAGGTAGAAACCTTGCTTCTTTCTTTTCTATATTAGATGAATAAATCATACTCTAGTTATATCATGCATTAATCAAATATATATCCCAACCGATTTTCAGCGTTGTCTAAGTGGGAGATCGAAGAACGCCTAGATAAGCAGAATGACAGGAGGACGTGGATGACGAAAGACGGCATTTATCCGTTTCCGGAGCGAATCAGGAAGAAGGATCCATCATACGGGTTTTTCTCTATTTGATCTTTTTGTGGTAAGTTGATATGCACGAGAAGACACATCTCGTGCATCCTACTTGGCTCACTCACCCCGTCCCTGTAACCTATGTGTGCCACTTCTAAGTATGAGGCATTAATTTTTTTCAATCTTGTTTTGTCTTTGACTAAATCTAGTCTTTTGAATCTTATTTTAATTATGTTCCAATTCATTCTTGTTTATAGTTTTGTATCCTCTAGAATGCCGATGATTAAAACGTTGTGACACTATATATGTGATTCAGGGGCGACGTGAGTGAGACCTGTGTGCCTTCTACTTGGTTCCACAAGGTTATCAGGATTCCTTGTGTGTTCTCGATAATATTCTACGTATATATGAGGCATTAACTTTTTTGAATCTTGTTTTGTCTTTGGCTACCTCTAGTTTTTCAGACGATGCGATATACTTTTAGTTATGTTACTTTAATTACCTAGCTCTAGTCTTATTTATAGTTTTGTATTCTCTTTAATCAGAATTCTTGCTTTTATTTGACTAACACTTTCATCTTTGTCTTGTGTACAGATAGATGACGAAGTGCTACGCGGAGACAAACTCAAGGGCCTCTCGGCAAACCGTTCCCGGGGCCGCTCCGCTCGTAGCGCTCGCGAAGAAGGCTACATGAGATCGTCGTGTTCCCGCTATTGCTCACCGTCAACGCCGAGATGTAATCTATTCGATCCTAGTGTAGGCGGTGAACACTTCATTTCGTAACGTGGGCAACGATTCGATGAACTTTTGTATATCTCAACAATTGTGTAAAACTTCCGCACTTTTGTATCAACTTGTGATGACATATATTAGTAATGTGTTTGTTTTGATATATCTGTGAAAATATATCTCTGTTTCTGTTATATCTGTGTAAGTATGAAATATACATGTATTCTGGTATTATACTGGTATTTGTATGAATATACGGGTACAGTACTGCGCAGTAATTCTGTGGCGCACCCTGGACTATTCTGTGGCGCACCCTATTCGGTGGCGCATGGTTACACGGGTGCGCCACAGAATAGTTATTCTGTGGCGCACCAGGCTCGGTGCGCCACAGAATAGCCTCTATTCTGTGGCGCACGGGTGGTGCGCCACAGAATAGTCGCCACTAAAACTATCCTGTGGCGTACCACCCATGCGCCACAGAATAGCAAAATGGTGCGCCACAGAATAGCTTTTCTGTACTAGTGGAGATTTCAAGTACCACATCGAATGCCAGGAAATCAATTGGGACTTTACGTTCCTCCCCATATCCACGTACATAATAATTTGGACTCTACGTTCGAATTCACAAATTTGCAAGACATGCAAATAATCTGCCAGATTCATTTACTGATCTCAAAGGTGTTACAAAATCCTTCAATCCGGTTAGAAATGCGCCCGAAAGAGTGGAGGTACCAATAAAAACCACTCAACTCCCTGTTTCATAAAAGAGGGGGAGTAGTACGGCCTCTAACCAGGATCCAGCTTTTCGCAAAGCAACAAAGGAAATCGAGGATAAATCCTCTAAATCAATAAATGCAAGTCAACCTTGCGTTGACGAACACCTAATGGGTAGTATACACCCAGTGGAAGGGAAACCTCCACAACCCCAGCTCCAGCCTGCACACACTGGCTGGGACATCGGAACACCCAGACTCACGCGTATTGGGAAATCACGAAGAGTCATCATGGGTACATGATATTTGCTCCAACTATATCGATTCTGGAGAATCATATAACCAAAGCCTACAACTGTCGACAAACATCTCTTGTATGATTGCAAACAACCTTCATAATGATTCAGATCCAAAGACCATGGCCATGGCAGAGTGTGAACACACTTGCTAGGACTGAACTCATCAAAGGATGCAATCCAAGCAGATATAGCCTCGCTCTTACAAATGAATTCCCTATGGGATTATTCAATGTGTTTTTCTTCCGGAAACGGAATGAGAAATACTAGGTGGTGAGAAAGCAAGGCTTGTAGCATAAGGTCGGGTTTTTCGCAGAGATCCAAGACCTACTCTCCAGACATGAGTGAAATCTCGTTCCGATACATATATCATTGGCAGTACAAAATCATCTATCTGTGCAGTTGATAGGTGTAGTGACAACATATCCATGTGGATCACTAGATTCTGACATGTATGGTTCCCTTTGGAATCTCTGTCCGAATCGAAACGCAAATGCAACATGTATTGTGTAATAATCAATAAGTCGCCACATGGCTTATTGTTGTCGGTATATTTTGGTACAACCGACGTAGTGAGCACCTTATACACAAGGATTACTCCTACTATAATGATCACCCATGTGTGTTTGTCATACATAAGGATATCTCCTGAAATGACAAACTACGTGATCATCTAAAAGACGGATTTGAGATGAAGAATTTGGATAAATCCAAATGTTGCTTGGGACTACAACTCAAGCACCTTCACTCAAGTATTATGGTACACTAAGATGCCTATATCCAGAAAATTGGAGAAACTTGATATAGACAAGTCATGTCCATTTCCTAGGGATTGTTCGATCTCTAGACGTAGAGAAAGATCCATGGGAAGATGGAGAAGAGATGTTGGCACATAATGTTCCATATCTCAATGCCATTGGACCTACCAACATAATTGGTTAGGGGATCAAGAATATCTTTCGATATCTCCAAGGCACCAAATATCTTGGCATATTGTATCAATTTCGGAGAAATCTGAACTCCAATTTAGACACCTGTATTGGCTACTTACATGATCCTACAATGTGTACATACATGGTAGATCTGTCACTCCATTGATGTCTTCAAATAGACTCTGGTGACTATACTACCACGATCATTCTAAGATGCAATGCTTCATGTTAACACGTGTGGCTTCACGGAATGACAAACCGCATACATTAGTCATGTGGTGTTGGTTCTCTCGAATCACCTATCATTATCTACACAGATAATGTTGCTTATGTTGCATAGATGCAAAACAGGTGACATAAAGAGCAATATCATTAAGCATATTGCACTAAATCGTTTTATCCCCATAAACTCATGACGAGCCGGGAATAAACATCTTGCAATTAAAATCATGCGATATCCTCGCTGATCTATTCACCAAGTCTCTACCAACTATAACATTCCAGAAATGATTCATGGGATTGGTATGCGACGGCTTCGGGATTTGCAAGAGTCCCGGGGAGTATCTTCCTGAACTATTCCTGTTCAAAGCATCATATTACACTCTTTTTCCCTTTATGAGTTTACTTTTCAGGTTCTCATCAAGGTTTTTAATGAGGTAGTTGATACGTCTCCAACGTATCCATAATTTTTGATGTTCCATGCTTGTTTTATACCAATTGTTACATGTTTTGTATCTACTTTATGTCACTTTTATACATTTTCCGGGACTAACCTATTAACAAGATGCCGAAGCGCCAGTTCCTGTTTTCTGCTGTTTTTGTATTCCAGAAAAGCTAGTCTGGAAATATTCTCGGAATTGGACGAAACTTCACGGAGGATGCTATTTTGCCAGAACACACACGATGGAGCGAAGAAGCAACAGAGGAGGGCCACACGCCACCAGGGCGCGGGCCCCCCTTCTGCCGCGCCCTGGAGTGGTGTGGGCCCCACGGGTGCCTCCAGCCGCCGCCCTTTCGCCTACTTATTCCTCCCGACGCGAAAACCCTAATTACCCGAGCCAAAATCCACGAAAAGTTCCAGAGACGCCGCCGCCGTCAACCCTAGCTCGGGAGGGTCCAGCACCTCTTCCCGGCACCCTGCCGGAGAGGGGAATCGTCACCGGAGGCTTCTTCATCGCCATGCCTGCCTCCGAGGTGATGCGTGAGTAGTTCACCTTTGGACTACGGGTCCATAGCAGTAGCTAGATGGTTGTCTCTCCTATTTGTGCCATCATGTTTAGATCTTGTGAGCTGCCCTACATGATCAAGGTCATATTATTGTAATGCTGCATGTTGTGTTTGCTGGGATCCGATGAATATTGAATATTATGTCAAGTTGATTATCAATCTATGCCCTATGTTATTTATGATCTTGCATGCTCTCCGTTGCTAGTAGATGCTTTGGCCAAGTAGATGCTTGTGACTCCAAGAGGGAGTATTTATGCTAGATAGTGGGTTCATGCCTCCGTTAAATCTGGGACAGTGACAGAAAGTTCTAAGGTTATGGATGTGCTGTTGCCACTAGGGACAACCTAACGATGCTATGTCCACGGGCATATGTGTTTGTTTACATTACACGCTTTACTTAATGCGATTATCCGTTGCTTGCAACTTAATACCAACGGGGAACTCGGATGACAACCCGGCGGTGGATTATTAGTCATAGACGCTGTTGGATAACGGTCTATGTATCATGTCGTAATGCCCAATTAAATATCATAGTAATCATCATGCAATGTATATGCATTGTCATGCGCTCACTATTTGTCAATTACCCAGCTGTAATTTGTTTACCCAACATGTTAGATATATTTATGGAGAGACACCACTAGTGAACTGTGGACCCCGGTCCAATTTCCTTTACACTGATTAAACCACAAACTGCAAACTGTTCCTTTTTCATTCGCTGCAATTTAATACTCATTTTCCACACGAGACGTTTAATCCTTTGTTTTCAGCAAGCCAGTGAGATTGACAAACTCACTGTTTCGTTGGGGCAAAGTACTGTGATTGTGCTGTGTGCAGGTCCACGTTGGTGATCGCGTTGCGCCGTGCGAGCCGCCAACAACCTTCTGAAGAATCGTTGCTCCTACTGGATTGATAACCTTGGTTTCATACTGAGGGAAGACTTGCTGCTAAATTACATCATACCTTACTCTTGGGCTTTCCCGACGATTGTGTGATTCAACACCATACAAGCATCGGTAGTATCAACATGAGATCATATGTCATACTTTCTGTTTTCCCCACCGGGGTTTTTAGGAAAGTATACACGACATATTTATTGTCCTCTAAACTCTATGGATCTCATTCATATTGAGTTAACAGAGACAATAATCATTATATGTTGTATCATTTTCTCCTTACTTTTCCCACTGGGTTTTAAAGGAGTTTTAACAACATATCAAATACAATTCTCCTCACATTTTTTCCAAAGGGTTTTTGGGGAAGAATTTCAAACATCATATGTCATACTTCCTGTTTTCCCCACCGGGTTTTTAAAGGAAGTATACAAGGCATATTTATTGTTCTCTAAACTCGCTATGGATTTTTCCTTTCTAAGGTTTTTCCATATGAGTTATCAAAGAGACAATAACCATCATATGTTGCATCATTTTCTCCTTATTTCCCCACAGGGTTAAAGGAGTTTTAGCAACATATCATACACACTGTTTTCCTCATATTTTTCCCACAGGGTTTTTGGAGGAGACTATTTCAAGATGATGAAAACATGCAAGGACAAGCATAGATTAGGGGGAGTGTTAGGATTTAATTAATTACTTTAATTAAACATGTAATCCCTGCTTGTAATGTCGGTTCCACAAACCGACATACCCCTTTTTGTAACTGCTTGTTCGGTGCTATATATAGCCCATTCATTATCAATAAAGATACAGTTCGATTCATTGTTGTCTCCTCTCGTTCCTCTCGATTCTACTTCTAACACATTTTATGGAGAACGTAGGCCAATTGGCTACGGAATCCTTAATGTTTCGGGCGCTTGCATGATTTCTTGTCAATTCTTCTCCTGCCAACTTGTTAATGCTGCAACTATCGGGGAAGGCCGGCAATACTCCTGTGTCGAAGATTCTTTGAGCTAGCAGTTCTACTATAGCATTTTATTTTTGCATTACTGTAGCATTCCTAGGACAAACTGTATCCTACCGTTGTCTCAAACCCATGACAGGCCATGATCATGGTCAAGAGAGCTTGCGTCAAATAAACACTGTCGTTTTGGATACTACTAATACCGTCTTAGAAATGCAACTTTGACTATTTTCTAATAATTGGAAACAGTTTTTATTACAAAGTTGCACATGATTTTGACGTATCCAATCTCCATTATTCTTAAAGAATATTAAAATAAAAAATAAAAATAATGGAATAGATTTCTAATAATTGGAAACAGTTTTGATTACAAAGTTACACATGATCAACTAAACATGGGATTACACTCCTAGTTCGGCGATGCAGTGAATCCACTCGGCATTCATTCCTCGTTTCGCAAGTAGATATGTTATCATACAAACTCTATTGACTTGTGCCATGACCGGCGTTTTGGAGGCCGCCGAGCTACATACAGCTCGGTTTCAAAAAAATTGAGAATTGTTTTCTAAATGTAGATAAGTCGTGATCTACCTATACGTAAATTTTCAAGGCAAAATTTGTATGGTACTGGGCTACACAAAAATGAAAAGGTTGGCAAATTTTCGAATTTTTCACACTATGTACTGTTTACCCTTCCAGATCTGCGTATTTGTCACTTTTGGCCATCCCAAAATACAATGAATGTTTCATTAAAAGTTTGCACATTTGTATATCTCAATATTCTCTACACTTCGATTTTTTTTAATTTTTTGAAACAAAAAAATGCAGATTCATTTTTTTTTATAAAACCGAGCTACATGTAGCTCGGCCTCCATGTGGAGTTTCCGTGCCTTGACTTCCGTATATACACATTGACATACCTCGAATCTCCTCCACCCTCAAGCCAATAATAGGGGCAAGCAAAAGGTCATGTTGACTCCTGTCGCAGATCGAGAAAGCGCTCATTTGCATAATGCCCATGGGATTCTACAATTTGCGTGAATTCGGGCGACCAGGATGTGCATTCAAATTAAGGATTTCATTACCCGAGACCTCCTTGAATTCGTGGGTCTTCATGAGACCATCGAGGCCTCGTTGACCACCGTGGAGGGCACCTTACTTGGCACACCAAGCCGGCTTCTGGGCATTCCGTCGGCATGCCGCTCGCGTGAACGAAGACTCTTCTCAGGTAAAAAATTGGATTATTGCCTTTTTTTATCAGAGCTGATGTGCTGCGTCCGGTATTCTCAAACTTAGTCCTTGTTTGTGGTGTATGGGTCTGCAGACCACCGTCAAACCGAGGAGTTATTGTCGGAACTTTCTGCGGCTATCTTGGATTGTCCCTATCTGCTCGTGGTAGGAGTAGATTTTAACATGATTAAGGAGTCATAGGATAAAAACAACAACATTAATTGTCCATGAGTCCATAGGTTTAATGATTGCATCGCTAAATAGGCCATTAGGGAGATCCATCAGGCCGACTGGTCTAGATACATATGGACACACACACGCAAATCAACCCGGTACACGGAGGACCTAGGGTTTCAAAAATCGAGGGAAACGACGGTGAGGGAAGAAGGGGAAAGAGAGGGAAGAGTAGAGGGTAACAAGACTGGCTTTGGTCAACGCACGTCGGAGAAGGCCTACGCCGGCGGAGCGCGCACCGCCGCTGTCGCCTCTCATCGACCACCCTCCGGTTTGTGAATGAAGAGCATAGGTTCACTGGGACAGAGAGGAGAGATAGGGATGCAGAACGTTTATATGTGTTTATATGTGTTTTTTGAATTCTTAGGATTTAGTGCGACGTTCGTGGTCTGTGGGGGTCGTCTTGGTAACGGGGGCTACGAGATGGTTGGGTCCTGCGGCGTTCTGACTCGTGTGTGGATTTGGTGCCAAGTGATGTAAGTCGGAGCGGCGGCCCAGAGCCGGAGTTGTATGTTTGTGTCGTTTGGTGGACTAGCATTGTGTGGACGCCGGGTTTCCTTGCTTGTGCGGTTTTTCGGCCATGTTTTACTTATAACAGAGCATTGTAAAACTTATATGGTTTTTAACCCGGTTTCCCCTATAAATTGGGTCAACACTATTCTATCTAGTCCGAGCGACAGAGATCGGCTGCCTTGTCCTAAAAAAGCAACAAACTTCTTTTGAATTTGCAACATCACCACCTTTCTTGTTGACCTAATTGACCGTTCACAGCAACAAGCTGCGGTTTCTCTTTTGCTGTTTAGTGCTAGAGTTTTTTTCCAAATCATAAGGACCAATAACCTGGATGCGAATCTTTAGCTCCTGGGTACCAATACATTCTATAGGTGTCAAAAAATGTAGTAGTAATTCAAAAAAATAAAAATCTGGATTTTTTGGGGAATCAAAATTGCTCAAGTATTTTACTCGTACAATTTTTTTTTTTGGCCTAGATATGATTCTCCTTGACTCTAGATCAAAAAAGGCAAATCTATGACGAATAAAGTGTGTATTATAGTTTTTTCGGCAATTTTTTACATAGAGGGCAGTGTAAGTCATTTTCGGACGAAACTTTTTATACAAGTACAATAATTGATCATGTTTGCGCGAAAAACCATTTGAAATATTTTTACCACTTTTCAAATTACTAATTGCTTTTTGCATATAGGGTGCGGTGATACGCGGGAGCAGTGGAGCGCAGTAGCAATGTATTTTTCGCCCATGACCCATCTGAAAATAAGATACCATGACCATGATAGGACCAGCCATTCGGGTGAACTGATGAGCAGTAACAAGTGCAACTCAATATCGAGCCTAGAAGGCCTCTATGCATTAAGTTAACGAAAAAGCAAAATTTATGATAAAGCATTCACACAGCTTTCACCGATCACCAGTTATTCTAGCAAGAAAAAAAACAACATAGTTGAGTGTGATCTAGCTAGCTAACCGTAAGACGGCTGCTCCTTGTCAGAAACTATGGCACCTTTAGGTAGCTGGTACACCGCAAAGCCACCCGTGTCCGGCAGGTTTAACGCATCGGCTCGCCATCTCGCGACCTTGTGGATCAGATGGTCCGGCCAGAACCGGCTCCCGTCGTCGACGTGCATCTCCTGGAGCACCATGGTGTTCTCCACCAGGAACTTGGCGAGCTGAACCTCGAAGCAGTTGACCTCCTTGGCCTTGAACTGCAGAGTTACCTTGCGCAGGCTCTTCTGTAGGCAGCTGAAGGCGCCGTTGTTGGTCAAGGCGTCCCCGAGCTCCGAGATGCCGCTGATCTGTGCCGCGGCGCGACGTGCCGAGGACATGGACGCGAGGCTCTCGAACCGATCCATGGACTCGGCGAACGGGCCCCCTACATGATCCTTGTACTTCCGGTCGTGGCAGTAATTGTACTGCATGTTCAGTCTGAGCCGGAGCTCGGACATCGCCGGGCAGGAGCGGAGCAGCATCGCCATTGCCACCTCTGTGTTGCTATCCATGTACTGGTATTTGGCGTCTAGTTCCAGGAGCTCGAGGTTGGGAAACGCGTTCAGCATCACCCCGCCATGCTCCTCGTCGGCGCCGACGAGGTCCTCGATGCACCTGAGGCGCAGCTTCAGTGCCTTAGTTCTGGAGAAGCTTGCGAGCATGCGCGAAGGCGGCTCGTACTTCAAGTTCCAGCCGTTCTGATGACGCTCAGTGACATCGAGATCGACTCGCGCGAGCCCCTGTGTCGGCGATGTCAGGGAGAGCTTGATGGGGTATCCGCGGTAGCGGAAGAAGCGGAGGCTCGGCATGTCGAGCTCGATGCCGCTGCCACCATTGCTGGACGCCTCGAGCTCTTCCTTTCTGGCATAGGTCTCGACGAGCACCAAAGCGGTGACCGTCGGGCAGAGCAGGCGGAGGGGTAGGCTGAAGTAGTCCGAGTAGTAGAAGTCCTTCTTGGTGGAACCAGCCGGCTCCGGCGCCCTTTGTCGGACGTTCACCAGCGCTAGGCTGGCGAGCGCCGGTGCGGCGTCGATCAAGGCTTGGAGATACCCTTCCAATGAATAGCAGTTATCCAGCGTCAGATCCATCAGATGCGGGAAATACAGGCCTCCAGGGGACGGCTGCTCGAGGCTGCAGCGCCTGAGCTCCAGCACCCGGAGCGTGGCGGCGAATGGCAGGGAGTCCAGCGGCGGGGCGTACCGCCTATGACGTGTGTTCTCGCAGCTGATGCTGAGCTCTTCCAGCCGGGCCACGGCGGGATCGTCGAGGAGATCGGCGACCCTGCGGTCTTTGCTCTGGTCCGGTTCGGGGTCGCTGTACCAGCGCTTGCTGAGGTGGAAGGCGGCTTCCTCCAGGAACAGCGTGAGCCTCTTGAGTCCCGTGCCCCCGCGGCGCCGGCGGCTGCCGCCGCGTCGACGGCGGAAGGCGGCGAGCGCAGCCTGAGCGTCGAGGAAGAAGTCGGATAACGTCGGAGGGTAGTAGTCGCATACTTCGCGCTCTGCTTTTTCGTAGGGCCTGCTGTCGAGGATGACGGCGCTCGTCCGGCGCCACAGCAAACGCCACCGGCGCGAGAGGAGGGCACTGGCCGCGGCATCCTTCACCGAAGCGAAGGAGAGGACGCGCTGGAGGACGTCGTTGGGAAGGGCTGAGAGACGGTCTGCGGCGGCCATCGTCGACGTGAACGTCGCGAGTGGACGGACCGATGCGCCGCCGGAGCCCTCCCGTATTTATGGATCTGGCATAGGGTAGGTGTGGCTGATGGACGCACGAGAGGGCCGCAGGCAAAGCCTCGTCCGTGGCTGATCGAGTCGGTTCCGGTAATTTGGAACGGATATGGCGCCGACAAGATTGTAGGTGGAGTCGGTTTGCAGTTCTTATATGGAAAAGTATAGTAGTCCCCCGGGGGATCCGAGCTTCCCATCCTCGTGGTCCCCCACCAACCACGTGTCCCCACTTTTCTGTCCACAATCCCGCTTTTGCTACGGTAGCAAAAAAATATCCGATTTTTACTACATGTAGCAAAAACTTTTCGGTCCAAAAAAATAGTCCCCAGAGCCCGTTTTTGCAGAGAACTTGCCTGTGGCAAGATGGTTAGGTGGGTGGTTGTACCCCCAGCCCACCAGAGTTCAAACCCCAGGTTTGACGCTGGTGTTTCTCATTTAAGGCGGAATATTCTTCAGTGGGAGGCGACGTTCCCGTCGACAGCGAGGCGCCCGTGGTGACTTCGTCAATCTCAAGACTCGACCCGCCGGCTCAGTCTCTCGGAGGTGCTCATAGGGGTAGGGTGTGAGTGCGTGCGTTCATAGGGGTGAGTGTGTGCGCGTGTATATGAGCGCTTGCGTTGTACTGTGTTTCGCAAAAAAAAAAGAGCCCGTTTTTGCTACGGTAGCAAAAAAAAAGTCTCATTTTTTGCCACATGTAGCAATATAACTTTATTTTTGCTATTATTTGTTATCTGGTTTTGCTACAATAGATCAAAAAAATTTGCTACTATATATCTCCGGCGATGTCTCCGGCGAGAGTCTCCGGCGATGTCTCCGGCGAAGTTGATTTTGCTACAATAGATCAAAAAAATTGCTACTATTGTTATCTGGTTTTGCTACAATAGATCAAAAAATTTGCTACTATATATCTCCGGCGAGGTCTCCGGCGATGTCTCCGGCGAGAGTCTCCGGCGATGTCTCCGGCGAAGTTGATTTTGCTACAATCGAACTTTTTTTTTGCTACAATAGCATAAACTTTTTGCTACCACGTGTCCGGCGAGGTATCCGGTGAGGTCTCCGGCGAGGCCAGAATTTTCCTTTCATGTTCTGTGTACGAACCGTTTTTTGCTACAATGCAGCAAAAGTGGGACGATTTTGCTACAATAGCAACTTTTTGTTGCTACAAAAATCTCCGGCGAGGTCTCCGGCGAAGTCAGTCTTCTATTTTTCTGTATTTTCTAGGCGAACCGTTTTTTGCTACATAGGAGCAAAAGCGGGCGATTATTTGCTACACCGTAGCAAAAGCGGGATTTAGTGGGATTTCTGTATTTTCTAGGCGAACCGTTTTTTGCTACATAGGAGCAAAAGCGGGCGATTATTTGCTACACCATAGCAAAAGCGGGATTTAGTGGGATTTGGGGGTCAGACAGGGACAGGTGTCAGCAGGAGGACCCGGGTGATCTTTTCCCCAGATCCCCCGGGGGACGCCTAGTTCTCTCCTTACTTATATTGCGGCTGCCGTGATTTATGGTTGAGAACTTTTTTTTCTTACGTTTTTGTTCTTTTGCGTGGGTATTGTTGAGAACATATGTTCCCAATACATCTTTGTGACCTGTTGCTCTGGGGCAATTGGGCATTGTGTCGAGATACATGCCGTATCTTTTTTTTTGAACTTTTCCATATATATTAAACCAACAAAGAGTACACGATTATATCGATTACAAAAACAAAACTAAAAGAGACGAGCAAATCTATGAGATTTTCAACCCCTTTCTTCTTCCATGACACAATTTTATACTTTCCTGAAGTCAGACATAGACCAACAACGAAAACACCAAACCACAAAACTGTGAATACCAACGAAGATTCTCCCCTTTTAATTTTGAGCCACAATGCCAAGGCTTTGTGCACGCACGCAACCATTAAATTAATCAAGCAACATCGGCAAGAGCACCACCACTGATATTTGATAACCCACAAGTATACGGGATCGCGTGTAGCCTTTTCGATAAGTAAGGATGTCGAACCTAACGAGTAGCTAAAGGTAGGATAAGTATTCAGTTCTATGAACCACTGATACAACTCTACGCACACTAAACGTTTACTTTATCTAGGAAATAAAACTAGACTACAATACGGGTAGGAGAGATATAGCTTTGCGAGATAATAAATATAAGAAAGTAAAAGTTAGTGTTGCAGCAATAAAGTACACTAAGTAACCATAAACTAATAGTACCATGAGTGCGGAAAAGTGGTGGTAATTGTGATGGCTTTGTCCAAGATTAATTAGTGAAGATACTTAGTTCATTGTCTTCGATGCAGTTTTCTATGTGAGAGAGGCTAAATATACATGCACTCCACTACTCGGGATTGCAAGTACTGTATGATTGGAACGTTTGCAAGCATCCGCAATACTAACAATTCATTAAGGTTTCCCCAACCATAGCATTAAGTTAATGGTCGTCTTACTCCCATACGTGCAACTAACCGGTTCGAGTCCTTAGGTTTCTGTCACTCCGGCAGAACTTCCCCCTTCCTTTGCACATACTACTAACCCTAAGATGTTGATCCATGCGCGCACAAATATAATGGACACCAAAGGACAGTACCATATCAACATACAACTCTAATGAACCTCATACATTCAAACAAAGCAATCAAAAGACAAATAAACTATGCAAACATGACATAGATCATAGGATAATAACTTATAGCATCAAACATCATGTTTACATAGGACGGTACAAAGGTTTGTGAAAGGATGAACCACTGTATACAAGGAGGAATTGGCGGTGGAGATGGCGGTGAAGACGGCGGAGAGGACAGCGAGGAGCGCAGGGCGGCGCCGGCGCCGGCGGTGGCGCGGGGAACTCCTCCCGCGCCGCCGACATGGAGGGGATGCGCCGCCCCTTAGCCCCATTCCTTCATGGCTTCTTGGGAGCTCTCCCCCATGGAGATGGGATCCATGGGGGAGGCAAAAACGTGGCTTTGGTGGCTGGAAATTCGTGGGTATGGGTGCCCTCCACGACCTAGGGTTTCCTCCTTTATATGGACTCTTGGATTTCCATCTAGGGTTGCAGTGGGACGGCAATATCTGGAGCGTCCGGACTCCGATTGGGCCAAAGTTTAGGTCCATTGCCATTCGTTGACAATTAACAAACACCTCTCAAAACTTAATTTTTACTCTCTATATGATTTCAAAACCTTAAAAAGCTCTAGCACATGATTTAATCCCTGCTTCCCTCTGCGAAGGGCCCTTCTTTTAATTTTCATGTTGAGTCAGTACACCTATTTCCTTCCTCCTTGAGCAAGCATTTGAGTTGTTATGATTGAACCTTATATATCATTAATATTTTCGATCATGTCTTTTATCCTTCCTTGTCTTGGTACAAAGACCTTTGCCTCTAAGAATATAACTTTGCAAGTTATCAATGACTGTAAGGAGGGTGTGATAATTGAGTATGTAAGTTCCGCAATATAAGCTCTAATATAAAGACTCCTTTCGAAAGATAAGTTTGAATTGCTTATTGTTCTATGACTAAGAATGAAGTGTGCCATTACTAATCTATAATTTCCTCCGTGCACTCTTATTGTACATGTTTCATTACTCATGTTCAAGTAAAGTTATATGAAGAGTAGTTGCTGTTTGAAATGATTTGTGTTGTTAAGTAAATACTGATGCTTCTTGTCCGTATTCTTTATTATCGACGCTTCACTCCATAAACCTGTGGTCTAGTTTACTGAGCTCAGCTTTCGCTTGGGGACAACCGAGGTCTAAGCTTGGGGGGTTGATACGTCCATTTTGCATCACTATTTTATATCATAATTTACTGTTATTCATTGATATATTTCATATTAAGATGAGTTACTTATGTTATTTTGTCTTATTTTGCATGTTTGATGATTATTGGATAATTAACTGCCGGAATCAGATTTCAGCTGGAAAATGCACCGTCAAGACACTATATTTCTGGAGCTCTAAAAATCTTGTCAAATATACAGAAGTTCCTATTTTATCAGAAGACGGAGGAAGGCAAAAGGGGAGGCTGAGATGGGCCATGTGGGGCCCACATGCACCCAGGGCGCGGCCATGGTGAGACCCGCGCCGCGCCCGCGTGTGGGGCCCCTGGCCCACCTCAGGCATCGCCCCTTCGCGTACTTCATCCCCTCAACCCTAATCCGGAGGAGAGAGCCAGAGGAATTATTGCGCCGCCTCCACGGGACGAAAACAACAGAGAGAGAAAACGCTCTCCGGCAGGGAGAAATCTTCCGAGGAATTTCCCTCCCGGAGGGGGGAATCATCCTCATCCTCATCGTCATCACTCTGGACTTCATCGGGATCATCATCATCATCATCTCCACTGCCATCACCATCATCACCGCTGCTCCATCCCATTCCGCTGTAACATCTAGGGCTATACTTTGTCTAGTTCATAGGGGAACTCTCCCGGTGTTAATTACTCCTTGTGGTTGATGCTATTGAGTTTTATCGGTGAATTAAAGTATATGTTCAGATTGTTATTCATCATTAATCACCTCTGATCATGATCCATATGATGTTTTGAGTAGTTCATTTAGTTCTTGAGGACATGGGAAAGTCTTGTCGCTAGTAGTGGAATTATGTTGAGTAATATTTAATGGTTTGATATTTAAGTTGTGGTGTATTCTTCTAGTGGTGTCGTGTGAACGTCGACTACATGACACTTCACCTTTATGGGCCTAGAGGAATGCATTGTGTATTTGGTTGCTAATTGTGGGGTTGCCGGAGTGACAGAAACCTAAACCCCCGTTAGTATACCGGTGCACAAGGGAGCGTAGGATCTCAGAGTTTAAGGCTGTGGTTAGATTTATCTTAATTACTTTCTTGTAACTGCGGATGCTTGCAAGGGTATAATCACAAGTATGTATTAGTCCAAGTAAGGGCGGTGCATTAGCATAGGTTCACCCACACAACACTTATCAAAACAATAAAGATTAATCAACTATGTGAAGCGAAAGCACTTGACTAAATCCCGTGTGTCCTCAAGAACATTTTGTCATCATAAGTAAACCAACCGGCTTGTCCTTTGCTCTAAAAAGGATTGGGCCACTTGCTGCAATTATTACTGTCTTTTACTTACTCGCATTTTATTTACCTGCTATATCAAAAACCCCTAAAAACTTGTCTGCTAGTTTACAGTGAAACCTTTACCGAAACTCCTTGTCAGCACCTTCTGCTCCTCGTTGGGTTCGACACTCTTATTTATCGAAAGTACTACGATACACCCCCTATACTTGTGGGTCATCAAGACTATTTTCTGGCGCCGTTGCCGGGGAGTGAAGCGCTATTGGTAAGTGGAATTGGTAAGGGAAACTTTTACTGTAGTGCTGTTTTTATTTCTGCTTGCTACTTTATTTTATCATGGAGAGATCTCCATTTGAATCCCTGTTTGGAAATACTACTACCACTGCTACGGTAGTAGAAGAGGAACCACCTGATCAAGTAATTCCATTTAAAATACCTATGAAAATTGTTGAACGAGTTACGAATAACCGCTATGCAGGAGATGGAACTGTCCCTCCTGGGATCATTTGCTATTTATTCATGAATTATGCGAGTTGTTCAAGTGTGCAGGTATTTCAATGGAAGAGGTCAAGAAGAAATTGTTTCTATATCGTTGACTGGTAAAGCTGCAAAATGGTATAGGATGCTGAAAGAATGGGCGTTCTATTGGCTGGGAGGAGATTGTGCCTCTCTTTTATTCTAAATTTTATCCTCCTAGTGAAATTCATCAAGATCGGAATCATATATATAATTTTTGGCCTCATGATGGAGAAAGTATTGCCCAAGCGTGGGGGAGATTGAAATCATTAATGCTCAAATGCCCCATTCATGAGCTTCCTGGTAATGTCGTTATTGATAACTTCTATGCAAGGCTTTCTCTTCAAGATAAAACTCTATTGGATACCTCTTGTGCTGGATCATTTACACGTAATAAAGAGAAGTTAAATGGGACCTTCTTGATCGGATTGAGGAAAATACTGAAGGATGGGAGAACGACAAAGGTAGAGAATCAGGTATAAAGTATGATTACGAATGCATTAAAACTTTTATGAATACTGATAATTTTCGTAATCTCTATGATATGTATGGTCTTGATTCTCAAGTTATTGCAAACTGTTACAAGGCTTTTGCCTCTTATCTTGATGTTCCTAAAGAAAGTTGCAATAAGTATCACGCCTTACAAAGATAATACTAATTCTGCCAATATTAAAAACATTGAAGTTCATACAGTTGATCGTATCTTGCCAGAACCTTATATTGAGAAACCCTTTTCCTGTTAAAATTAGGAACATTCTATCATAGCTAGTGTGGTTAATAAAAGTGCAAAGAAAGCTTTAGAACCTGCTGAACAAATAGCGGTTGAACCCACAATAGCAATAGTAAAGGATTTGGTAACTGAAAATGTAGAAGGAGGACATATTATCTTTTGTGAAGATGCCTCTAATATTGTTTCACATCCCAGTAGAGCTAGGAAAACAAGTGTTCCTGTGCTTTCAGTCAAAATAGGAGAACATTGCTATTATGGTTTATGTGATATTGGTGCAAGTTCTAGTGCTATTCCTTTTGATCTTTATAAAGAAATTATGCATGAAATTGGTCCTTGCGAACTTGAGGAGATTGATGTGGTTATTCAGCTTGCTAATAGAGAAACTATCTCTCCAATTGGTATTGTGAGAGATGTTGAAGTTTTATGTGGTAAGACTAAATACCCTGCTGATTTTCTAGTACTTGGTTCTGTTGCTAGTAAAACTGTCCCATTATTTTTGGTAGGCCTTTCTTGAATACATGTGGTGCATTATAGATTGTAAGAAAGAGAAAATTATACTAAATTTAATGGAGAATCTTATGAGTTTAATTTTCTAAGTTTGGTAAAAACTTTATGAAACTGAATTACCTAATGAGAATTTAAAGTTGAACAACTTGCTTCTATTGCTGTTGCTCCTAACAATGCCTTGCAGCAATTCATGGAGGAACACGAAAGTGAAGTATTTATGGAGAGGAATGAGATTGACAATGCCTTTCTTCGTCAACCACCAATACTTAAGCATAATTTGCCTGTGGAAGATTTGGGTACCTCAGCGCCTCCTAAGGAAGATCCTGTTTCGATTTAAAACCTTTGCCTGATAATCTTAAATATGTTTATCTTGATGAAAGAAAGTATATCCTGTTATTATTAGTTCTAAACTTTCAGGTAATGAAGAAGCAAGGCTATTAGAAGTACTAAAGAAACATCGAGGAGCTATGGGATACACTTTGGATGATTTAAAGGGGATTTCTCCTACTATATGTCAACATGCCATCAACATTGAACCCGATGCAAAACCTGTTGTTGAGCATCAGCGTCGCTTGATCCCTAAGATGAAAGAAGTGGTAAGAAATGAGGTATTAAAACTTCTTGATGCTGGTATAATTTATCCTATTGCTGATAGTAGATGGGTAAGTCCTGTGCATTGTGTCCCTAAGAAAGGAGGAGTTACTGTTGTACCAAATGAAAATGATGAACTTATTCCTCAAAGAGTAGTAGTTGGGTATAGGATGTGCATTGATTTTAGAAAGGTCAATAAAGTAACTAAGAAAGATCATTATCCTTTGCCTTTTATTGATCAAATGTTAGAAAGGTTGTCTAAGAAAACTCATTTTTTTTTCTTGATGGTTATTCTGGATTTCACAAATTGCTGTTAAAGCACAAGATCAAGAGAAAACTACTTTTACTTGTCCTTATGGAACTTATGCTTATAGACGTATGCCTTTTGGTTTGTGTAATGCTCCTGCTACGTTCCAAAGATGCATGTCTGCTATTTTTCATGGTTTTTGTGAAGAAATTGTGGAAGTATTCATGGACGATTTTTCCGTCTACGGAACTTCCTTTGATAATTGCTTGCACAATCTTGATAAAGTTTTGCAGAGATGTGAGGAGACTAATCTTGTTCTTAATTGGGAGAAATGTCATTTCATGGTTAATGAAGGAATTGTCCTAGGGCACAAAATTTCTGAAAGAGGTATTGAAGTGGACAGAGCTAAAGTTGAAGCAATCGAGAAAATGCCCTGTCCAAGGGATGTGAAAGGTATCCGTAGTATTCTTGGTCATGCCGGTTTTATAGGAGGTTTATTAAAGATTTCTCTAAAATTTCAAAACCCCTCACTAATCTTCTTCAAAAAGATGTACCTTTTGTTTTTGATGATGATTGCAAGGAAGCTTTTGAAACTCTAAAAAAGGCTTTAATCACAGCTCCTGTTGTTCAACCTCCTGATTGGACTTTACCTTTTGAAATAATGTGTGATGCTAGTGATTTTGCTGTAGGAGCTGTTCTTGGACAGCGGGTAGACAAGAAGTTAAATGTTATTCATTATGCTAGTAAAACACTTGATGCCGCTCAAAAGAATTATGCTACTACTGAAAAGGAATTTTTAGCAGTTGTTTTTGCTTGTGATAAATTTAGACCTTATATTGTTGATTCAAAAGTTACTATTCACACTGATCATGCTGCTATTAGATACCTTATGGAAAAGAAAGATGCTAAGCCTAGGCTCATAAGATGGGTACTTTTACTGCAAGAATTTGATTTACATATTGTAGATAGGAAAGGTGCTGAAAATCCTGTTGCTGATAATTTGTCTAGATTAGAAAATATTTCAGATGATCCTATACCTGTTAATGATAGTTTTCCAAATGAACAATTGGCTGCGATAAAGGTAAGCTCACGCGAAAGTCCTTGGTATGCTGATTATGCTAACTTTATTGTTGCCAAGTATTTGCCTCCGACCTTTACAGCTCAGCAAAGAAGAAAGTTTTTTATGATTTGAGGCATTATTTTTGGGATGACCCACATTTGTATAAAGAAGGAGTAGATGGCATTATGCGAAGATGTGTTCCTGAGTATGAACAGAAAGAAATATTGAGCAAATGCATGATAGTGCATATGGAGACATCATGCTGGTGATAGGACTGCGCAAAAGGTTCTACAATCAGGTTTTTATTGGCCTGATGCAAGAAAAGAGGGCGACTAGCTAACGCGCGTGAGTTCCTAACGCGCGGAACGACCGGGAAAAGCGCGCCCTCCACGTTCGTGAAAAGGCGCCGGGCTGGGATTTTTTTACAAATATAACCCCCTGCCCAATAGATTTGTCAAAAATGGCCCCCTCCGAAAAAAATTGTCAAAAATGACCCTGGCGGGAAGCTGCGGAGGCGACACGTGTCCTCCCGCCATCTGGTATTGCGGGAAGTCAGGTGTGGCGGAAAGTGCCTTTTCAATTTTTTTTTAAAATGACAGTGACCACTTGGAGTCGACACGTCGTGCGGACCCCACCACTTCCCGCCACTCCAGATGGCGGGAAGTGACACGTGTCGCCGCAGGAGACTTCCCGCCATACCAGATGGCGGGAGGACACGTGTCGCCTCCGTAGCTTCCCGCCAGGGTCATTTTTGACAATTTTTTTCGGAGGGGGCCATTTTGACAAATCTATTGGGCAGGGGGTTATATTTGTAAAAAAATCCCGGGCTGGGGCTGTCTGGTCGGCACGTGGCGGCAGCGGAGCAGCATGCCGTGACGGCCCACGTGCG
The DNA here is from genome assembly GCA_947311845.1 of Poa pratensis. Lineage (NCBI taxonomy): Eukaryota > Viridiplantae > Streptophyta > Magnoliopsida > Poales > Poaceae > Poa > Poa pratensis. The sequence goes on along the minus strand of CAMZMU010000091.1, from coordinate 32,770,263 downwards.
CAAGCAGTGCCGGTCGACGCTTTTCACTTTCCGCGAGCGAGCATGCATGCGTGTGTGACGATTGCTTGCATGCGATGTGTGTCTGCTGCTCACATTCCATGCTGTTGCATGGCGCTTGCTTCTCCTTTCTATTTTTTATTTCCGAAAAAACTTGTGTTACGAATACATGATGGTGTTTTATCGTAATATTTTGTACAGTATATTTTCATCACGTTTCCATCTGTGCCAGTGCCTTGAAAAATAGAAAGCAGTGCATTGGTCCATCCGAGACAGTGCAACGTAAAAAAAAAAGGCAGTGCACTGGTTCATCCGAGGCAGTGCACCGCTCCATCTGAGACAGTGCACGTAAATAAAGGCAGTGCACTAGTCCATCCGAGGCAATGCAACGCAAAAAAGGCAGTGCACTGTCCATCCGAGGCAGTGCACCATATGAAAGAAGGCAGTGCACTGATCGGTGCACGTAAAAAGGCATGCAGTGCACTGGTCCATCCGAGGCAGTGGACCGTAAAAAGAAGGCAGTGCACCGCTCCATCCAAGACAGTGCACCGAAAAAAGGTAGTGCACTGGTTCATCTGAGGCAGTGCACCTTAAAAAAGCAGTGCACTGCTCCATCCGAGGTAGTACATCGCAAGGGAGGCAGTGCACTGCCCATCCGAGGCAGTACACAGAAAAAAGGCAGTGCATTGTCCCATCCGAGACAGTACACAAAAAAAAGACATTGCATTGTCCCATCCGAGGCAGTGCACCGTAAAAGAGAAAGTATTGCACTACAGTTTCAAACACATAAAAGGCAGTGCAATCTACATGCTCCAGGCAGTGCACAAAAAAAGTTGGTCGAAACATATTAACATGGGATCTAGTTTTGAATATCTCGACGCGACTAATCCATTCCCGAAAACAGATTGTGTTATGGACACTCGGTTTAAAAGATATTTCTTTTTTATCTTCGGATGGAAAACGAAAAAGGAAACTAAATCACCAAACGCACTGGAGGAAAGGAGCGACACAGCTGATCCACACGTGGTGGGCATAGGAGGACTCGCGCGGGATGGACAGGACGCGTCAGGGAGCTCCACGTGCTGCATGTGGATGCGACGCAGAGCGTGCTTCCCCGGAGCGCGTGCTTTTTCTAACAATTTCGGCAAGAAAATTTATTTATCATGTGATGAATGTCAAAGGGTAGGTAACATAAGCAGACGTAATGAAATGCCTATGAACTATTCTCTTGTTATTGAACCTTTTGACTGTTGGGGATTTGACTTTATGGGTCCTTTTCCTCTCTCAAATGGTTATACTCATATACTTGTTGCTGTTGATTATGTTACTAAATGGGTAGAAGCTATACCAACATCTAGTGCTGATGGGGAGACATCATTAAAAATGCTTAAAGATATTATCTTTCAAAGGTTTGGTGTGCCTAGATATCTCATGACTGATGGTGGTTCTCATTTTATCCATGGTGCTTTTAGAAAGACTCTTGCTAAGTATGACGTTAACCATAGAATTTCCTCACCTTATCATCCCCAAACAAGTGGTCAAGAGAATTATCGAATAGAGAGATTAAATCTATTTTGCAAAAGACCGTTAATTAATCTAGAAAAAATTGGGCTAGAAAGCTTAACGATGCTCTGTGGGCTTATAGAACTGCTTATAAAAATCCTATGGGTATGTCGCCTTACAAAATGGTTTACGGAAAAGCTTGTCATCTACGTCTAGAATTAGAACATAAAACTTATTGGGCGGTAAGGAACTTAATAGAGATTTTAAACTTGCCGGTAAAAAGAGATTGCTTAATTTGAACTCTTTAGATGAATGGAGAAGTGCAGCTTATGAAAATGCTAGACTCTTTAAAGAGAAAGTTAAGCAATGACATGATAGGAGAATTCTTAAGAGAGAATTTAATGTAGGTGAAAAGGTTTATTGTATAGGTCTCGTCTCAGACTTTTTGCAGGAAAATTACTTTCAAAATAGGAAGGACCTTATATTATGAGGAGTCTATCGCTCAGGTGCGATTAAAATCAATTCACTAGATGGGGACAGACCACAAGTGGTTAATGGTAAAGACTCAAGCATTACATTTCTGGAGACTCTTATAACGAAGATGTTGATCTTATCCAAGTGGTAACTCCAGAAGATATTATAAAAAGCCAAATTCAGACAACCGCAGAAGCTGATTTGGAATAGGTAACAGTTTCGGTAAGAAAAAGTTCGCGTTTTAATTACTTTCCAACTTAAATATTTGTAGTTTTTACGTAATATGGAAAATTGTGAGTCGGAAAAGGGTGGGAAACGGTGCCCGAGGGCACCACACCACCCCTGGGGCGGGCCCCACCCTGGCCGCGCCGAGGGTGCGTGTGGGCCCCTCGGAGCTCGTCTCCAACCCCGCTTCGTCCTTTGCCTTCCTTTTGTTGTTAAACTTTTTGCTATATATTCACCCGGATCTCCCGAGGTCCGTATATCGTGTTTTCGTCGCGTTTTGTTTCGAGCTGTCTAGCAGGAGTTTCAAGTCCTTACATGGCGTTGCGAGGAGTGTATGGCGAGAAGTATGTAGCAAGGCGCCGACGTGAACTCGAACGCGATGTGGAAGAGGGAAACTTCATCGGTTGGACGACGGAAGAAGAGATTGCCGCTAGGAGAGGTGACATGGATCGAAGCGTTAGAGAAGAAGTGCAAGCTGGCCCGTCTCGCCAACAAGGAGAACCAAGGCCGAGCAACTCCACCTTTGTGGGCTCAATTAATCCTCAACGTGGTTTTTCTCATAATGTGCAGGAGTCACCCCACCAATTCCAGATCTGCGATTTTTCCCTGCAGCTGCCGAAGCTCTCCGAACCACGAACGAGTTTTGTGATCAATATCGTGTCCTGAGAGCTGAGGTGGAAATACTTCAAGATGAGAATAATAGGCTCCGCCGCATGCTCGAACGTTTCCTAACCCCGATTGCTGATACCACCTTCACCACCAAGAGATCAAGCTTAAATCGTCAAGGGGTAATGGCACTCCCTTAGCTTGTTCCAAGCTTGGGGAGTGCCCAGTATCATCTTTACCTTTTTGTTTTTACAATTTCGTGGTCATATCATGAGTAGAGAGTTATCTTATAAGATGGTTTGCAATGTGGAGTGTCACTCTTTTAGTTACCCATGTATCTGTTGGTGCGAGTGTGTCTTTGTTTAGAATATTAATGAGAAGCTTCACCTTTACTTTCGGTACATTTTATTTAGCCTGCAATCCTCTTTATGTGCTGATCTTACCATTGGTATTGACACCACTTTTGGGTACATCAAGTAGATTAGATTAGTTGTGGCAAACTTAGTGTTGGTCAGTAGCGGCAATACCATGAAAACTTAAGTAGAATGAGGGAATTACATGCAAAAATATTATCCCTTTATCCTTCTTTCTTGTTAGCCAATAAGATTAGTATTCTTGAGTTAAAACATTTGTGACTACAAGGAAGATTGCATGGTTGCTCTTATTACATGTATATTTGTGTGTATCCCTCAACTTTTATGCTTGCCACACGACCTTGCTAGCCTTAACCCCTGTACTGAGAGGAATGCTTCTCGTGCATCCAAATCCTTGAGCCAAAACCCATGCCATTTGTGTCCACCATAACTATCTATATGTGGTATTTTCTTGCCACTCCAAGTAAATTTTTCATGTGCTACCTTTAAATTATTCAAAACTGTTTATTATTCCTTTTTGTGTCAATGTTTACTAGCTCATGAGTAAGTAGTGGGTTATTCTTTATTCGACCTGTCAAACAGACTTTACCACCAGACTAGCGCATATACATCCGCTTATCTTTTAATTTTGCAAAAAGAGCTGGCAACGGGGTGCCCAGTCCCAATTAATTACAACTTTAACTGTTTAATTCTCTTCATATTTTGTCAACTGATTACTCAGTGAAACATCTACATGTGTAAACAAAAGAGAAAGAGGGATGATCTGCCTTGCTGTTAGAAATAACGTCCTTCATGGGAGCCGCTCTTAAAAGTCTGTTTGATAGGGGGAATACTGTTTTCATCCATTGCCATTCGTTGACAATTAACAAACACCTCTCAAAACTTAATTTTTACTCTCTATATGATTTCAAAACCTTAAAAAGGTCTAGCACATGATTTAATCCCTGCTTCCCTCTGCGAAGGGCCCTTCTTTTACTTTTCATGTTGAGTCAGTACACCTATTTTCCTTCCTCCTTGAGCAAGCATTTGAGTTGTTATGATTGAACCTTATATATCATTAATATTTTCGATCATGTCTTTTATCCTTCCTAATTGTCTTGGTACAAAGACATTTGCCTCTAAGAATATAACTTTGCAAGTTATCAATGACTGTAAGGAGGGTGTGATAATTGAGTATGTAAGTTCCGCAATATAAGCTCTAATATAAAGACTCCTTTCGAAAGATAAGTTTGAATTGCTTATTGTTCTATGACTAAGAATGAAGTGTGCCATTACTAATCTATAATTTCCTTCGTGCACTCTATTGTAGATGTTTCATTACTTATGTTCAAGTTAAGTTATATGAAGAGTAGTTGCTGTTTGAAATGATTTGTGTTGTTAAGTAAATACTGATGCTTCTTGTCTGTATTCTTTAATATCGACGCTTCACTCCATAAACTGTGGTCTAGTTTACTGAGCTCAGCTTTCGCTTGGGGACAAGCGAGGTCTAAGCTTGGGGGGTTGATACGTCCATTTTGCATCACTATTTTATATCATAATTTACTGTTATTCATTGATATATTTCATATTAAGATGAGTTACTTATGTTATTTTGTCTTATTTTGCATGTTTGATGATTATTGGATAATTAACTGCCGGAGTCAGATTTCAGCTGGAAAAGGCACCATCAAGACACTATATTTCTAGAGCTCTAAAATCTTGTCAATATACAGAAGTTCCTATTTTATCAGAAGACGGAGGAAGGCAAAAGGGGAGGCTGAGATGGGCCATGTGGGGCCCACACGCACCTAGGGCGCGACCATGGTGGGACCCGCGCCGTGCCCGCGTGTGGGGCCCCTGGCCCACCTCAGGCATCGCCCCTTCGCGTACTTCATCCCCTCAACCCTAATCCGGAGGGAGAGAGCCAGAGGAATTATTCCGCTGCCTCCACGGGACGAAACAACAGAGAGAGAAAAAGCTCTCCGGCAGGGAGATATCTGCCGGGGAATTTCCGTCCCGGAGGGGGGAATCATCACCATCCTCATCGTCATCACGCTGGACTTCATCGGGATCATCATCATCATCATCTCCATTGCCATCACCATCATCACCGCTGCTCCATCCCATTCCGCTGTAACATCTAGGGCTATACTTTGTCTAGTTCATAGGGGGAACTCTCCCGGTGTTAATTACTCATTGTGGTTAATGCTATTGAGTTTTATCGGTGAATTAAAGTTTATGTTCAGATTGTTATTCATCATTAAATCACCTCTGATCATGATCCAAATGATGTTTTGCGAGTAGTCCATTTATTCTTGAGGACATGGGAAAGTCTTGTCGCTAGTAGTGAATTATGTTGAGTAATTTTAATGGTTTGATATTTAAGTTGTGGTGTTATTCTTCTAGTGGTGTCATGTGAACGTCGACTACATGACACTTCACCTTTATGGGCCTAGGGGAATGCATTGTATATTTGGTTGCTAATTGTGGGGTTGCCGGAGTGGCAGAAACGTAAACCCCCATAGTAAACCGGTGCACGAGGGAGCGTAGGATCTCAGGGTTTAAGGTTGTGGTTAGATTTATCTTAATTACTTTCTTGTAATTGCGGATGCTTACAAGGGGTATAATCACAAGTATATTAGTCCAAGTAAGGGCGGTGCATTAGCATAGGTTTACCCACACAACACTTATCAAAACAATAAAGATTAATCAACTATATGAAGCGAAAGCACTTGACTAAATTCCCGTGTGTCCTCAAGAACGTTTTGCCATCATAAGTAAACCAACCGGCTTGTCCTTTGCTCTAAAAAGGATTGGGCCACTTGCTACAATTATTTATTACTGTCTTTTACTTACTCGTATTTTATTTATCTGCTATATCAAAAACCCCTAAAAACTTGCCTGCTAGTGTTTACAGTGAAACCTTTACCGAAACTCCTTGTCAGCACCTTTTGCTCCTCGTTGGGTTCGACACTCTTATTTATCGAAATTACTACGATACACCCCCTATACTTGTGGGTCATCAAAGAACCATACCTAGACAAACTTAATCTTCCAAAGCCACCATTGACGTCGGGAAGGAGATCTCGCCGATGAATGAAGCACGGAAGATCACTTATTGCAGACGATGTCATCTCCATTGACGAAGAAGACAACAACCAAAACCAAGCTCTAACATTAAAGACCTTTGTATAGCGCCCTGCTCAGGTCCGAGGTCCCCACCCCTCCTAGTGCCAGAGCGGCACCTAGAGGAGGTGAGGACCCGTCAATTCTTAGATGAAAGCGACGATGAAGAGCAGATGGCGACGACGGCGACGGCTAGGGTTGAAACCCTAGGCCGCCGCCTTTCTTTCTTTCTTTTGAGATACATGCCATAGCTAATGCTATGTATTTTATACAATATTCATCTTTTCGGCTGTCCCTTGCTCCCTTTCGCATTCTCAAGCAGCCTCTTTGGTCCAGCCTTTCTCCCTGGATGAGATTCGTACCACTGTTATTCTATGCATGACGACTCTTGCCCAGGTCCCGATGGTTTCGGACCCGCTTTTTTCAAAAAATTCTGGGACCTAACCAAAAACTGTCTCTTATCTCTCGTCTCGGAGTTTCTCAAACCGCAAACCGATCTCCGCCCTATCAACAAGTCCTACATTGTCCTTCTTCCTAAAAACCTGGAGCTCACTCGCCTGAAAACTTTCGACCTATCTCGCTTCAAAACACCTGCATGAAAATTGCAACCCAATGTCTAACCCTCGCCTTAAGCCTCTCATGCCTTACCTTGTCCATCAATACCAAACAGGGTTTATTTGTGGCCGCTCCATCGCCGAAAATTTTGGCTATGCCGCCGAAATTGTTCAGGGCTGCCACAAGCGTGTAGCGCCCGCAATGGTTTTTAAGCTCGATTTTCGCAAAGCTTTTGACTCAATCAGCTGGGGAGCCCTGGACCGTATCCTCCAAGCCAAAGGTTTCCCCCCAGAGTGGCGTGACTGCATCAATGCCGTCAACACCTCTAATCAAACTGCTGTCCCTCTCAATGGCAAGCCCTGCAGCTGGATCCAGTGCCGCCGGGGTCTTCGCCAAGGGGATCCCCTCTCCCCTTTTCTTTTTAACTCTGTGGCTGATGTTCTCCAGCAACTCATTCTCCAGGCTTCTTGGGAGGGTTTGCTTCCTCACCGCTAGTCGACGACCTCCCATGTCCTGTCCTTCAATATGCGGACGACACGCTTATCATTGTCCGCGCCGGATCAACTATGTCCACACTCTTAAATCCATCCTCACCGTCTTCTCTGAGGCCACCGGTCTTCATATCAATTACCATAAGAGTAGTTTTGTCCCTATTCACGTCTCCGCGGTCGCAGCTGCTGATTTGGCATTTGCTTTTGGCTGCCCGGTCGCATCTTTTCCCCAAGTCTACCTGGGACTTCCTCTCTCCACCCACAAGTTTCGCGCCGCGGACCTTGCACCCATTGTCTCCCGCTGCGATGGGTACCTCGCCGGATGGCGAGGTAGGTGCACCCCCATTGGTGGTCGTCTTATCCTTGTAAACTCGGTTCTCTCTGCCCTCCTCTCCCTCGCCACGGCTGCCGGCATTCTCCCGCAGGGCATCATCGAGGCCATTGACCGACGACGTCGTGCGTTCCTCTAGACTGGAGAGGACTACTGCAATGGCGGTAACTGCAAAGTAGCTTGGACTGACGTTTGCACCCCAAAATCCAAAGGAGGCCTTGGGATTCTTTGCCTCTCCTCACAAACCTCACTGCTCTCCAAATTCCTCACCAAGCTCCACGCCAGCTCTACTGCGCCATGGGACTCTTGGTTTCACCGTTTCTACGGCTGGAACTCCTCTCGCGATCTTGGGGATACCCACTGCCTCGACACCCCCATTTGGAAGGATATTCTCTCCACCCTCCCCTCCTTCCGCTCGAACTCCCTGGTTACCATATGCTCCGGAGAGCTCACCTCTTCTGGTTTGATCGCTGGACGGGGCCACAAACCCTGGCCGAGTTGTTCCCCGCCCTCGCCTCCCACACCACTCGCCCTAATATCTCTATTAGTTTGGCTGCTTCTTCCGCCTTCTCCGCCTCCCTCGTCCACGCCTCTCCGTTGTCGCCTCCTCGGAGCTGTCCACCATCTCTCAGCTCATTGGCGGCTTCGACCTAAACCCCGACGTTGCCGACTCCCGCCTCAACCGCTTCACCAAAAAAATTGCCTCGAATAGAGATACCTATGCTGATTTTTTAGGCACTTGCCCTTTGACGAGTTTGCAGGAGCTGTTTGGCACAATGCCACACCTAACAACTGCAGGATTTTCAACTGGCTGGTCCACCGCCGTCGGGTGTCTACAAACGAAATACGCTTCCGCCACTCACTCACCGACTCCCACGCAAGCCCCTCATGCGTTGAAGACGAAGACGTCAACCACTTGCTTCTTGGGTGTTACCGTGCGCAGGAAGTTTGGCGCCTTCTTCCACCGTGCACGCCCACGCCGCTGCCCACCTCTATCGAATTGATGTGGGAAACTCAGATGCCACACAAGGGCAAGCTTACCGTTCTCTCCGCAGTCCTGTGGAGCATTTGGAAACGGAGAAACTCTCTCGTCTTCAAGGCGATCGACGAGCCCCCGGAGATCACAGCGACAAATGTATCCAAGACATCATGCTTTGGACGCATCACTGCCGCGACCCCTTAACGAAAGACTTTCTTTTATATTGGTGTAATCTATTTGTTCCCCCCTGAACACTGGATGTCTTTCTTTGCTTCTTTCCTTCTCAACCCCCTCACCCTCTGTAACCTAGCATGTAATTCTAGGGTTGGTCATTTATAATAAAAGTTCAGGCTAGCCCCGGCCCGCCGTAATTTCAGTCAAAAAAAAATACAATATTCATCTTTTATACATGCATATTTTAAATAACATTACAAGTGATTCAAATACATTTTACATAGGGGTGAGTGTGTGCGCGTGTATGTGAGCTTCCGCGTTGTACTGTATTTCGCAAAAAAATAAAATAAAAAATTACAAACAAATAGATAACTTTTTACTTTGATTCTTTTCAAACGTATCACTGATATCACAAATTTCATAAGAATTCCAAATATTGTTTAGAAAAACAAAGAGATTCCTTTCATTTTAAAAGCATTTCAAGAGCCTTATAATTTTCACTTAAATTCGAAACATGATTGGATAAATTTGAGCATAGTCCAGTTTCAGCATAGTCCATCCTTGTTCGCTTTGCCCAGTGAAGAACAAGAGTTTGACAATGCTCAAAAGCAGTGATGCATATCGTAATCCGAACCTCAAGTATTTTTGTCAAATTAAGATGGATAATTGCTATTATAATCTACCACAAGATAAGCAACCTAGTACACCCGAAAGCCGGCCGTGTCCTGCAGGTTCTTTCTCTGGAAGGCATCTGCTCGCCATCTCGCCACCTTGTGTCGGAGGTGGTCCGTCCAGAACTGGCTCTGAGGGGGGCGGGAGGGGCGGCCGCCCGGGTCCAAAAATTTCAGGGGCCCTCCCAGCTATGTGTACGTACAAATACAAATCCGTGTATAATGTTTAATCGCCAAAAAACTTAATGGGAAATAGCGTAAAAGGCCTGGGAGACGAGCACGCTACTGGGCATGTTGGTAATCTACCCAGAGATGATAGGCCTGGGAGACGCACACGATCTAGTCGGGGACGTTGCGAGCTAGTTTTCCATATTGCGATTAGATCGATGCGCCCTATCTATTTGTGATTCATCCCAAGCTAAAACGCATCGCCCAATCATCTCTCGCCTCGCCTAGCACTCCCGATGCTTAAGGCTCCGCGCCGCCGGCAGGTCCAACGGCTTACCCGTCGCCCAGTCCGTGCGGGCCGAAGGTATCTCGATTGATTAATTTTGGTCTTCTCTAATTTTTAATATAGCTAATTAGTCCCTAATTTTGATTACTAGTTTTTTATTTTCAGATTGGTTATGAAGCCTCTGTCCGGATGCGTTCTCGATCGCTCATGGCGTCGCACCGCCACCAGTCCAACCGGCCAACCCGTCGGCCAGTCCGTGCGATCAAAAGGTATTTTGATTTGATTAATTTTGATCTTCTCTAATTCTTTACTATAGGTAGTTTATGCCCTAAGTTCGATTACTAGTTTTTTTCCAGCATGGTTATAAAGCATCTATCCCGGATTCGTTACCAATAGGTCATTCAAAAATATATTTGGCTTTTAAACGAGTTCAATAGATTTGAAGTGATTAGATGGTTCCTAAGTTGAAGTGATGAGTTCCTCAAAAAAAGTTGAAGTGATGTAAATATTGCTATTTTTATATGAATATTCTATCGGGTACACTATAATTTTGCATTTGTATTATTTCATACATGCATATAAGAAAAAATATTGTAAGGGTCCCGAATTCTAGCTTCGCCCCGGGCCCCTAAAATCTCAGGACCGGCCCTGCGAGCACCATGGCGTTCTCCACGAGGAACTTAGCCAGTTGGACCTGGAAGCAGTTGAACTTGGTGGACTTGAACTGCAGTGTCACCTTTTGCAGGTCACCTAACGAGCAGTTGTTCGTGAAGGCATCCGGGAGTTCCGAAACCCCTCCGAGCTCCACGATGTCGCGATGTGCAGAGCACGTGGGCGCCAACCTGTTGAATCTTTCCATGGATTGGGCGAAGGAGCCTGCTAGAACCTCAGGACGATGATAATGGAAATCCCAGTCGCTCAACATGAGCCGCAGTTCGGCAATGGCGGGCAAGAGCGGAGCAATGTCGCCATTGCCAACGCCATGTCGCAATCGTCCAATGTTCCGTCTACTTCGAGGAGCTTCAGGTTCGGGAAGGTGCATAGGATGTCCCTGCTGTGGCGCGCCTCCTCGCCATCGGCGACAATGTCCTCTATGTTCTTGATGTGCAGCTTGAGGGCCTCGTGCTGGAGAAGTTCCCGAGGATGCGCGCCGGAGGCTCGCCATTTAAGGCGTAGCTCTCGCGAACAGTGGCATTAAAGGCGACCCGTTCCAGCCCCGGTGTCGGCGATGTCATCGAGAGCTTCACGAGGAAACCCCCTGTATCGGAAGGAGTGCAGGCTAGGCATGTCAGCTGGATGCCATGTCGCGGGAATCATTGTGCTCCTCCAAGCACATATTGGTCACGAGCACAAAGTCCGTTACGGTTGGGCAACGGAGACGGAGAGGCAGATTGAAAGACTGCGACATGTCGAGGGGCTCGTTCGGCGGCGGTGTAGACATGTTCGTGACGTCCACCAGCGTGAGTCTGGTGAGCGCCGGGGGGCGGCGTCGACCACGGCCTGGAGACACCCCGCCAGGTAACAGCAGTTTCGTAGTGTCAGATCCTGAGATGCGGGAGCGGGAATGCCAGGCAAGCTGACGGCGGCGACGGCTCGAGGTACAGCACTGAAGCTCCAGCACCCGGAGTGTGGTGGCGGCGCATGGCAGGAAAGCCAGCGGCGGGACGTAGAACTGAAACCGTCCGTAGGCGTCGATGCGGAGAACCTCCAGCGCGGCCGTGGCGGGGTCGGCGAGGAGGCGGCGACCCGGACATCCTGCTCCGGTTCCACGCCGTATAGCCTGAGGAGCCGGTATCCTCTACGGCCTGGGAGGAAGGCGCCTTCCATGAGGGAGCGTGAGCTTTCTGAACCCCGTCCCGCGGCGGCGGTCGGCGAGGGCGGCCGTGGCATGGCGGAAGAAGGCGTCGAAGCAGGCGTAGGGACGGCTGTCGAGGTTTAGTACGCTCGTGCGGCGCCACAGCGGACGCCACCGGCGCGAGAGGATGGCGCTGGCGGCGGCATCCTTCACCGGCGCGAAGGACAGGATGCGCTGGAGTATATCGTCGGCAAGGGCTGATAGACGGTCGGCGGCGGCCATGACACGATCGACTGATGGATGTGCGTGGCATCCGTAATATATTTGGGGATCTAGGTCTGGGCGCATTTGGCCGGTTTAGTTTTCGTTTTTCCGAAGAAGTTGCGTCGGCCGGTGGACTCTGAAAGTCCGCAGAGAGATGAGGCCGCTTCGGCCTCAACTGGATAGCCCAGTATGTTTGTTTTTGTTTTTTTTTGTATTTCAGGCCTTCCACGACCTAGACACCGTGTGAAAAAAAAAAAGTGTTTGCCTGCCATCTATCTATTCTTCTCATCTTGAGGCTTGATACTTTTTCTTCGGTCGACTCCTCCATGAGCGGGCGCTCGCTCAGGTACCTTGCGGATTTTACTCGCACACTTCCACCGAGGACGCCACCGGCAACCTTGCCCACATAACCGCCACTGTTATCAGCGTGATCTGGGCGGACAAGGCGAGGCTGTTGGTCAAGCGCGGCGCCAGGCCGAACCTCCCAGCATGGAACCTCGAGGCGACCGAGCAGTCTCGTGCGGCCTTCTTGATGAACTTCGCGCCACGGAGGCCAACCGCGCCATGATGCCGCTGGACATTTCTTCCCTCGCCTCCGCCGCACAAGTACATCAGCCTCTCTATCGCGTGACCCCGTCGACCCAACCTCCTCCACCCTCTCATCCTGCCTAACCCCGGGAGCGAGGGGTGGCCGTGCCGAGGGCGTCTCCAGAAATTGGGCCCCTCGGAGCGAAATTTAAAATAGGGTCTAAAATTTCAATAATTCATGTATCTATACGTTTTCACTTAATTATGTAACTTCAGTATGTGCTATGTTGATTTTGTGTGGCGTTGGTCCGGCCGCTGGCCTGTTGATTTTTCTGGCAGCATTCTCGTCTTGTCCGCACTATGTGCAGGTTGTTTCACCGCGGACGTATGCGGGCTGAGCCGTCGGCACCTACCGGAGAGTCTAGGACGGCAGTCAGCACGCAGATCAGGCCGAGCCCCCCCCCCCCCCCCCCCCCCCCCCCCCCCCCCCCCCCCCCCGCGCGCGCTGATTCAAGTTCTTCCCAGATCCCATCATACGTATTGGGTAGCTACTGCCCTGGTTTGTATGGGAATATCCCTCTACATGTTTGTGTGGACGACTCATTTAGCGCCTTGTTGATCTTGTTGTCTCCTCGATGATCCGACAACGACCAAACAAGCGGTGCCGGATTAATCATTCAGGTTCTTCCCAAGATCCCATCTGTACGTGTCGGGTAGCTATTGTGTACCCTAGCTATCTAGCATTCTAGCCATTCCAATCACAACTGTTGTTTTTATGGTGTTCCAAATTCCAGCGGTAGTACCGCTGGGTTAAGCGGTACTACCGCTCGAGCGCTACCGCCACAAGCTGCCGTCGCCGCTACCGCCAGAATGGCCTTCTGACGCATAGTCCGGTACCAACTGGTACCGCTGAGGTACCGCCGCCGGTACCGCTGAGGTGGGAAGAGAGACCAGCCGCACCAGCGGTACTACCGCCCAACCCAGCGGTAGTACGCCGATGCGGGATTGCTTCCGGGTCGGACTGCAGCCGATCAGGGTTTTATGTATCTAGGGTTCAATGCCTCCATATATTCGTCTTGTAAGCCGCCGTTTTTGGGTAAGCCACATTGTAAACCCACGGCGTTTGTAACCTCACCCGATATAGTGAAGTTTGCTGGCTGGCGCCCGTGGTTTTTTCCTCTCCTTTGTTTGGAGAGGTTTTCCACGTTAAAATCTCGTGTCCCCTTTGGTTTGATCGTTCCGCTCTTCGTCGTTTCTTTGCTATCGTTTATAACAAGTGGTATCAGAGCCCTGTTTCAGATCTGTTTTCAGATTAGGGTTTTGGATGGCATCGATGAAGTTCGATCTACCGGCGCTGGACTACAAGACGAGATTTTCGTTGTGGCAGGTCAAGATGCGTGCGATCCTCGCACAGTCCAATGATCTTGACGATCGCTGGAGAAATTCGGCGACAAGGAGCGGCGCATGGAGCCGATGAGAAGCGGAAAGACCGTAAGGCTTTATCGCTTATTCAACTTCATCTATCTAATGATATTCTGCAAGAAGTACTCCAGGAGAAAACCGCAGCGGCACTGTGGGCTAAGCTGGAGTCGATCTGCATGTCCAAAGATCTCACCAGCAAGATGCATGTGAAGATGAAGTTGTTCTCGCACAAGTTGCAAGAAGGTGGTTCGGTGATGAATCACTTATCGATCTTTAAGGAGATCGTTTCTGACCTAGTGTCGATGGAGGTAAAGTACGATGATGAAGATCTAGCACTTTTACTTCTATGCTCGCTGCCAAATTCCTTTGCAAATTTTCGTGATACCATACTTTAAGCCGTGATGAACTAACCACGCGGAAGTATATGAGCCCTGCTTGCCAGGGAAAAGATGAAAGGTATGGTACAGAAAGAGGAGTCGTCGTCCTCCAAGGGCGATGCTTTGCAGGTCCGAGGGAGGCCTGAGCAGCGAGATAACCACTACCACAACAACAACAGAGAAGAGCAAGGGTGACAGAAGTCGCTCAAAGTCCAAAGGACGAGACAAGTTCTGCAGGTATTGTAAGAAATCTAATCATGTCATTGATGATTGTTGGAAGTTGCAGAACAAGGAGAAAAGAAAAGGTACTTACCAACCGAAAAATAATGAAGGTAATGATACCGGTGAGGCTGTTGTTGATGGTAGTTCTGATGGCGATGCCTAGCTGTTTTAGCTGCATGTGTTTCTCGTCAGGATGAATGGATTCTAGATACTGCATGTTCTTTTCATATTTGCTGTAACAAAGATTGGTTCAGTTCTTATGAGTTAGTGCAGACTGGAGATTTCGTGCGTGTGGGGAACGACCACAATGCAACATTGTTGGTGTTGGTCGTTCAGGTCAAGACACATGACGGTATGACACGCACGTTGACGGGAGTGAAACACATACCAACCATGGCAAGAAATTTGATCTCGCTCAGTACCCTTGACTGTGACGGGTACAAGTACAAAGGAGGAAATAAACTCCTAAAGGTATCAAAAGGTTCTCTCATAGTTATGGTTGGTGATATGAATTCTGCTAAGTTATATGTTCTTAGAGGTAGCACGTTATCTGGTACTGTTGCTGCTGTTTCTCATGATGACGCTAGTAAAACTAACCTTTGGCATAAGCGTCTTGGACATATGAGTGAACTTGGTATGGCAGAATTGATCAAGAGAGACTTGCTGCAAGGATGCAGTTTGGGTAAGATGCAGTTCTGTGAACACTGCATTTTCGGTAAGCACACAAGAGTTAAGTTTAATGCTTCTGTTCACACCACCAAAGGTACACTTGATTATGTACATGCTGATGTTTGGGGGCCATCTCGTAAGCCCTCTTATGGTGGTGCTCGTTATATGCTTACCATTATTGATGATTACTCTAGAAGAGTTTGGCCTTATTTCATGAAAAATAAGGATGATACGTTTGCTGCTTTTAAAGAGTGGAAAGCTATGATTGAAAGGCAAACAGAAAGGAAGGTGAAATTACTTCGTACTGACAATGGTGGCGAATTTTGTTCGAATGCCTTTAATGATTATTGCAGGAAAGAAGGCATTGTCAGGCACCTCACCATCCCGTACACGCCTCAGCAGAATGGTGTAGCGGAGCGGATGAACAGGACCATCATCTCCAAGGCTCGCTGCATGATCTCCAACGCTCGCATGAGTAAGCGTTTTTGGGCTGAGGCGGCTGCCACCGCCTGCTACTTGATAAACAGGTCACCATCTATTCCCCTCGACAAGAAAACTCCCATCGAGGTATGGTCAGTACTCCTGCTGATTATTCACAACTTAAAGTTTTCGGCTGCACTGCTTATGCTCATGTTGATAATGGAAAGTTAGAGCCGAGAGCTATTAAGTGTGTGTTCATTGGTTATGGTTCGGGTGTAAAAGGATACAAGTTGTGGAATCCCGAAACTAAAAAGGCTTTTATGAGCAGGAGTGTTGTTTTCAATGAATCTGTTATGTACTTTGATAAGTTGTCCTCAGATGTTTTGCCAGATTTTTCTGAGGAGCAGGTTCGTGTCGAGGTGGAGCACTCTGTTGAAAATGAAAATGTCACTGTTGACAATGATGGTGCTGCTACTTCAGATGATTCTGATCCTGATTCTGCTGGTTCTGATGATTCTGATTCTTCTGATTCTGATAATAATAATGTTCAGAACTCACCCCCTGTTTTGCAGCCACAACAGTCTATTGCTGCTCGTAGGAACAGGAGGAATTGTGGTCCTCGACCACGTTTAATTGAAGAGTGTAACATTGTTGATTATGCTCTGAGTTGTGCAGAACAGGTGGAGCACGGACATGAGCCGTCCACCTATACTGAAGCTATTGGTTCCGGTGACCGCGAGAAGTGGCTTGCTGCTATGCAAGAAGAAATGCAGTCACTCGATAAGAATGGCACATGGGAAGTTGTGCGCTTGCCTAAGAAAAAGAAGGCAGTCCGCTGTAAGTGGATCTTCAAGAGAAAGGAGGGTTTATCTCCTAGCGAGCCTCCGAGGTTTAAGGCAAGGTTAGTTGCAAAAGGCTTCAGTCAAATTCCAGGTGTTGATTATAATGATGTTTTCTCTCCAGTTGTTAAGCATAGTTCAATTCGTACATTTTTGGTATTGTTGCTATGCGTGATCTTGAGCTTGAGCAGTTAGATGTAAAGACTGCGTTTCTGCATGGAGAGTTGGAGGAGGAGATATACATGGACCAGCCAGAAGGGTTCATAGTGCCTGGTAAGGAGGATCTTGTGTGTAAGTTGAAAAGGTCCTTATACGGTTTGAAACAATCTCCTCGTCAGTGGTATAAAAGGTTTGATTCTTTTATGTTGTCACATGGCTTTAAGAGGTCTGAATTTGATAGCTGTGTGTACATTAAGTTTGTTAATGGATCACCTATATACCTGTTATTATATGTTGATGATATGTTGATTGCTGCCAAGAGCAAGAAAGATATCGCTGCTCTCAAGTCACAGTTGAGTAGCGAGTTTGAGATGAAGGATCTTGGTGCTGCTAAGAAAATTCTAGGTATGGAGATTACCCGTGACAGAAATTCTGGTTTGTTGTTTCTTAGTCAGCAAAATTACATTAAGAAAGTTCTTCATCGTTTTAACATGCATGATGCAAAGTCTGTTAGTACTCCTATTGCTCCTCACTTTAAATTGTCAGCTGAACAATGTCCTAGTACGGATGAGGATTTTGAGTACATGTCTAGAGTTCCATATTCTAGTGCTGTTGGTTCTTTAATGTATGCCATGGTTTGCTCACGTCCAGATTTATCATATGCTATGAGTTTGGTTAGTAGATATATGGCTAATCCTGGTAAAGAACATTGGAAGGCTGTTCAGTGGATTTTCAGGTACCTTCGTGGCACATCCAATGCTTGCCTCAAGTTCGGCAAGACTGATGAGGGACTCGTAGGCTATGTGGATTCAGATTTTGCTGCCGATTTGGATAAGAGGAGATCCCTCACAGGTTATGTGTTCACGCTTGGTGGTTGTGCCGTGAGTTGGAGGGCAACGTTGCAACCTGTTGTTGCCCAGTCTACCACTGAAGCAGAGTACATGGCTATTGCTGAAGCATGTAAAGAATCGGTTTGGCTGAAAGGTTTGTTTGCTGAGCTTTGTGGAGATGATACTTGCATTAACCTGTTTTGTGATAGTCAGAGTGCTATTTACCTTACTAAGGATCAGATGTTCCATGAGAGAACAAAGCACATTGACGTCAAATACCATTATGTGCGTGATGTTGTTGCAAAAGGTAAGTTGAAGGTATGCAAGATAAGTACTCATGATAATCCTGCTGATATGATGACAAAGCCAGTTCCTGTTACTAAGTTCGAGCTTTGCTCGGGCTTAGTTGGTATCACTGTCTAGCCCAAGAGGCTATTTGGCGCCGAAGGTGTGTTTTCTTTGTTGTTTCAGGGTGAAGTTCTCATTCATGCTACAAGATGGAATTTGTCTCAAGGTGGAGTGTTGTTTTATGGTGTTCCAAATTCCAGCGGTAGTACCGCTGGGTTAAGCGGTACTACCGCTCGAGCGCTACCACCACAAGCTGCCGTCGCCGCTACCGCCAGAATGGCCATCTGACGCACTAGTCCGGTACCAACTGGTACCGCTGGAGGTACCGCCGCCGGTACCGCTGAGGTGGGAAGAGATAGACCAGCCCGCACCAGCGGTACTACCGCCCAACCAGCGGTAGTACCGCCGATGCGGGATTGCTTCCGGGTCGGACTGCAGCCGATCCAGGGTTTTATGTATCTAGGGTTCAATGCCTCCATATATATTCGTCTTGTAAGCCGCCGTTTTTAGGGTAAGCCACATATTGTAAACCCACGGCGTTTGTAAACTCACCCGATATAGTGAAGATTTGCTGGCTGGCGCCCGTGGTTTTTTCCTCTCCTTTGTTTGGAGGGGTTTTCCACGTTAAAATCTCGTGTCCCCATTGGTTTGATCGTTCCGCTCTTCATCGTTTCTTTGCTATCGTTTATAACACCAACGATATGGTACCCTAACATCAGCCGAGTAGCTTACAAAATACGCAAGAATGACAGCAAGAAAACGTGTCTCTAGTTGACCAATGTCTTCCAGTTGGACTAATTAATCGCCTCGACAAACGTACTCTATAGACCTCGCTAAATAAGATCTCTCGGGCGACATGTTCATTAGCTATATGCTACTCTCTCCGTTCGAAAAAGGATGTCACAAAATGAACTATAGGTAGACCATTTTTATGACATCCTTTTCCGAAGGGAGGGAGTAATACTTTAATAGACCCGAAAGCCACCATGATCCGGCAGGTTTCTTCTCTGGAATGAATCAGCTCTCCATCTAGCAACCTTGTTATATAGATGGTCTGTACAGAACTGGTTCCCATCATCGACGTGCATCTCCTCGAGGACCATGGCATTCTCCACGATGAACTTGGCAAGCTGGACCTGGAAGCAGTCGACCTCATCGGCGTTGAACTTTAGCGTCACCTTGCGCAGGCTCTTCTGCAGGCATTTGAACGCGCAGTTGTAAATAGTCATGGCGTCCGGGAGGTCCGAGACCCCACCTCGCAGACGGATGTCGCGGTGCGTCGAGGACATAGACGAGAGCCTGTTAAATCTTTCAATCGACTGGGCGAAGGGCCCTCCAAGTGGATCTTTGGTGTTGCGAGGTTCGTAGCGCCAGTTGATCTCGATGTTCAATCTAAGGCGGAGCTCAGACATGGCCGGGCAAGAGCCCAGCAAACTCGCCATCGCTCTTGTTGTATTGATGTTCATGTGTTTGTAGTGTCCTTCTACCTCCAGGAGCTGGAGGTTTGGGAACGTAGGCAGGATGGCCCCGCCGTGCTCCTCCTCGCCGGTCAGGATGTCCTCGATGCAGTCAAGGCGCAGCCTCAGCGCCCTGGTGCTGGAGAAGCTCGTCAGCATGCGTGACTTGGGCTCGTACTGTCGGACGTCGTGGTTGTGGTTGCGGCGAGAGACATCGAGGTCGACTCGTGTCAGAGCAGGCGCCGGCGATGTCAGCAAGAGCTTGACCGGGAATCCATTGTAGCAGAATGACCGCAAACAGGGCATGTCGAGCTCGATGCCTGGATTAGCCCAAGGCTGGAGCTCCTCCTTGTAGGCACTGGCTTCGAGCTCAAAGGTGGTCACTGTCGGGCAACGGAGGCGGAGTCGCACGCTGAAACCGTCCCTCAAGCCCGAGCACCGCCTCTCGGGATCCTTGTTCTCCACCGGTTTATGGGTGACGTAGACCATCATGAGGTTAGTGAGCGCCGGCGCGGCGTCTACCACGGCCTGGAGATACCCCTCCGAGATGATGCAGTGGTGCAGCCGCAGATCCGTCAGGCGCGGTAGATCCGGCCCCGTCGCCAGCGGCGGTGGATGGATTTGGCAGTGGGCGAGCTCCAGCACCCGGAGCGTGGCGGCGCACTGCAGAGAAGGAAGCCACGGCCGGTAGTGATACTCCATTGGCTCTCCTCGGCAGCGTACGATGAGCTCTTCCAGCTCGGCCGCGGAAGGGTGGGCGCAAACGACACTATCGACCCTGTCGCGGCCTGCCTCTTTTTGTTTCTCTTCCTTGTTCATGAAGCAGTACGGTCTGGCGCCGTCGTCGTGCGCCCACTTGTTCAGCAACAGCGTTAGCCTCTTGAGCTCTGTGCCGCTGCGGCGGAAGGCATCGAGGACTTTCACGGCGTCGAGCAAGAAGGGCTCGGGGCATGACCTTGTGCGCGCAGTGCCGTAGAGGTTGCTGTCCAGGATGACGGCGCCGGCCCCGTGCCACAGAGGACGCCACCTCCGCGAGAGTACGGCGGTGGAGGCGCCTCTCTTTGCTGGCAAGAAGGATAGGATGCGCTGGAGCACCTCGTCGGGGAGCGCGGAGAGACGGTCGGCGGCGGCCATGGACGCGAGAGAACCACGAGATCGATGCCCCTGAAGTTGGAGCAGTACGTGATTTTGGATCTCGCAATATGGAGTCGGTTTGAGATTTGGACTTGTTTCCAGCAGTACGTACGCAACTCTCCTTTTGGCCCGATGCATGGTACCGGAATTGGATCGCTTGAATTATTTCAGAAGGACTTTGAGCCCAGCAATGTGATTATGTGATCCCCTCTTTAAAATGGATTTTTATTTAAAAATCTTTTTTTTCAAGCTGAACCATCTTAAAATTATGTATTTTACCATTTATGTTCTCGCCAACAATTGTTTTCTAAACCGTTTTGAATTGGCTCCCATTGTATACTTAGACTGTCTTCTTTCGGTCTTCTAGCCCAGCTTCGAGGTGGTGGATCTTTGAAACCCAAAAGAAGTCTCTCTAGCTTATTTCAAGCTGCCCTTCCCTGTATTGCGAGAAACTGGTCTCCAGCCAACTTTCCGAGCTCCCCCACTTATGGACTGAATCGGTATCCAAAGTTGCCCATGTTGTTGCTTCTACTTACAGCAGAATGAAAGGAACACGTTTGGGCATTGCGTCGCTAGCCGTCGTGGCGTCATGTTGCCGTCTCACGCCGCTCTGAGAAGAACCGAGCACGCCGATAGCTGTTCCTCGGCCTGGCGTCTGCCTCCTCCCCTACTCACGTTTGCTCGGACGGTTGATAACGCTGGAATCGGGACTCCTTAACCAACTCCGGTCCTAGGTCCGCTGCCACCGTGTCTCCTTTGGCCTCCTCAACACCTCCGTCGTCCTTAGTATGAACTTCCTGGTCCTTATGGACCACTCCGTCTCCTTCCCATTTTCAGTGTTGCCGAGCCCTTCAGCTACAATGGTCGTCGTGGTCTCACCGACAACCATTTGGTCTCCTATCACCGCCAAATGATGCGCGGTGAAGCCCTGCTCCGGACCACGCGTCCTGGGCTTTCATATCGCGTTCGTCGATCCCTGGTCAACGA
This sequence comes from Poa pratensis, assembly GCA_947311845.1. Classification (NCBI taxonomy): domain Eukaryota; kingdom Viridiplantae; phylum Streptophyta; class Magnoliopsida; order Poales; family Poaceae; genus Poa; species Poa pratensis. Next base: position 32,748,873 of record CAMZMU010000091.1, on the reverse strand, counting down.
CGCTCGGTCATGCTAGTGTCGCTGGATAGCCACTGCCAAGTAGGACCGAGTTGTCAGCACTTTAATATTTCAGGATTTACCAAACTCCATAAACTCAAAATAAGTGTTCCAAACGGTTTTCTCTTTGAACAAATTGTGTTCCAAACAGTTTTTAGTATCTTATACCCACCAAAGTTTCTCCCCCGGAAATATATAAGCGCCTTATGTTTATAATGCATACGCATAAGCACAAAGAAGTTGCGCTTATTCTACCCGGCGTCCCTGCCCAGCTTGTAAAAGAAAATGAAATGCCCCTGTTATTTTTAACTGCATGCCTCACTTTGTTGTCTGTGTGTTCTTTTCTTTTTTGAAACACAGTACAACGCAGGCGCTCATATACAGGCGCATACACTCACCTCTATAAACGCGCACACACCCTACCCTATGAGCACCTTCGAGAGGCTGAACCGACGATTGAGTTTTGAGATTGACGAAGTCACCACGAGCACCTAGCTGTCGACGGGAACGTCGCCTCCCACTGAGAATTATTCTGCCTAAATGAGAAGGGCAAATGTCAAAACTAGGGTTTAAACTCTGATGTGTTGGAGGTACAACCTGTTGTCTGTATGTTCATGTCAGCTTACCATCAACATTTTTACGGTCAGATTCTTTTACAAGCTGACAGAGCAGCGAAAACTGTCAAAACGTGACATGCATATACGTTCGGACAAGCAAGGTTTCGGTGCCTTTGGAGCCGTCCGTTATCTCTTCAATGGCTCCTACTAGCTGCAAATTCCAGCGCGCATAGGCGCTCAAAGCAACGTTCTAGCTTGCGCTGTGCATGCATCTTCTAGCTTGCGGGCAGCCATTCCGCACCATGTGAGCCTGCGCGCGACGCCAATCATCCAACCCGCCCACTCGCTGTCACGGGCCGACCACCAGTCCACCGTAGCCCGGGAAACCCGGTCGACCCCTGCGACGTTCCTGTCAGCGCCGGCCGGCGGTGCACGTCTCGGTCGCCGCCCACGATGCACCACGGCCCACAGGACGTGAGCCGATCCATCGGTGGAGCCGACGCAGCGTGGCGTCGCGACTGATGCGGCCGATGGCAACGTAACGTGCCATGCGGATCGTCGCCGCCGCCGGTACACGGAGGATTCGCAACGTCGACGTTCCGTTTCCGGTACAGAACTAAGAAACGACGTCCGATCCTGTGCGGAAAGTGCTTGCTAGTTAGAAAAATTTTAAAATCGTATTTATAGGTTTTATAAGAAACTCCGAAAAAATTGGATGTAATCAATAGTGTGTCCCTAAAACGTGTAATCAATTTCAAAATAAATATTATTATGGGCTACATAATCTCACACTCTAACGGCAACAAATCGGACCAGCCTCTCATCAGATCTATACCTCTTCCTATGAGCTCCGCCATCGATTTAAATAACGTTGCTCGCTCGCACCGCCGCCGCCATCCGCACTCCCACCTCACCTTCCGGACCAGATTTGTTTCGATCAAGATCTCCGTGCCCACCACATTTCGTCGGATCAGTTAGAGTTCTATCGCCACCATCCCTATCTCTCCCCTCCATTTCCGAGCTGTCCCCGAGCTCTCTGCCGTCGCCGCTGCGCCATGCATGGTTTCTTGGGTAACCAACGAGGACTTGGCTCCCTTCTTCCCAGGCTACGGGAACAATACCTCATCCGATTCCGCGTTATGTTTTAAAGTTTGCTCATAGTATGTTTATTCCAAAATTTAGCAATTGGCTTCGATTTGAGTTGCATATTGTTATCATTAGGAATGAAAAAAACATATAGTTGCAATGTTCGTGATGTGATATCCGAGCTAAACCGCTGCCTCAAATGCAAGATGCTCATTTTAGAAGATTTGAATTTCACAATTGAAGAAAAGAAAAGGATCGAAGAAAAGCTAGAGGCCGCCATTGAGAGAAACTAGAAGATGGAGGAGAAAATGGAAAAGATTGAAAAAGAGAAGGATACGATACAAAAAAAAAAATACTTAAACAAAGTACGATGGATTGGTACTTACGATATTGCCGATATCGTTGATTATCACAAGTTAAAGACAGATGCAACTCAAATGAAGATGAAGAAGATCAATAAACATGCCATTGTGAAGATTTGTGATGATATTTATGGTTTATCCATATGCACTAGATAAATATATTGTATGTTTATATGCAAGAACCAATATGCGTTGAATATACGGAGGGAGTGCGGCTACACCGTACGATTTGGTTATCTCTGGCTCATCCATGTGGCCGGCCGTTGTGGGGTGTATATCAGTGTATGGATGACGCGTAGGCCGCGGCTCCGGGATCCACGAGGAGGTAGCAGCTAGCCCATGTGAGCTTGGTACTCGGCACGCCATTTTTATACTTGAGATAAGCTCGAGTACGTGGTGTGGCCGTCTGATATTTTCCCCGCCTTCTGTTGCGCCAGATGAGTCACCAGTTGCGTATTCTATTCTGCATCAGAGACTGTGGCACTGACATGATAAGTGACGAGGTACGTCAGACATGACACATAAAAGAATAAGCGGCGTACTCTACTGTTACAGCTCCTTCCAATGATTCTTCCGGCGTCTTCCGCATCGGTCAAAAAGTCAGTCAAAAACCGACTTCCAAACTTTTGTATATTTCGGTTCTTCTGTTCCTGGTTTCCTGCACGACCATGCAAAAAAATAATTCGATTCGAACCAGTCATCTCCCTGCCAAACTCTGAAAAATCTGTCTACCAAAAGATGAAATTGTAGCCATCGGCCAAAACCGTCATGGCGGCAAATAGGAAGAACCCTACAACTTTTTTAGTCACAAATCTGTGGCAACGCACGATAGATGCCATGAGTCTCACCATTAACCAACGAAAAAAATAGCGCCCTATTTCGCCGTTATTCGCACGCTATAGCGTATTTTGAGAGGCTACGCTATATTTGGCCAAAATTTGACGCTACGGTGCTAATGACGTTTTTAGCGCGCTAACCACGCTAAATGTTATACGTTATAGCGCCGCTACCAAAAAAACCTGAAAATAGCGCACTCGTGGACATCGAAACCTAACTAAAATGCAGTCAATTAGGCACCCAGATCACTCGTGCACACCGAAACCTAACGAAAACGAAATCCTCCAAATCGAGTCGAGGCGGCGGCTGGCGGCAGCGGCGGCTGGCGGCAGCGGCGGCGGCCAGCTCGTCTTCCTCCGGACTCCGGATCGAGCTCTTCCGTCCAGCTGACCAGCGGTGGCGGTGGTGTTCTGCTTCCTCAAGCTCGTTGCAGCGGCGCGGCGTCTCCCTAGAAATTGACCGGCGGTGGAGGCGGTGCTCTGCTTCGGTGCTTCCTCAAGCTCGACTCGCAGCGGCGGCGTCGTCTTCCTCAAGCTCGACTGCAGCTTCGGTGCTTCCTCCAGCTTCCTCTGCACACCATGTCCGCCACGCCCTCGGCAGCTCAGCCACAAGCAGGAGACCTCGAGTGCTATACGCATATACTGCTATTTCTTGCTGATTCTGAAGTCTGAACCAACTAGCTATAGAGGTTGCTTGATTAACTATAGAGGTTGCTTGATTTGGTATAGAACTTGTTTGATTAGCTCAGCCACAAGTTCGTAAGCGATGGTAGTTTAGGCACTAGGCAGTAGCTAGGTGATCATTAGATAGGTGCAAACGATGGTAGTTGATGGTGTTGTCTTCTTAATTTGTTGATGGTGCTGTCTTAATTTGTAATTGATCTTGCTGTCCAATTGTAGGTGTTGGTGTGCAAACAATTTGTCTTTTAGAGTCTACTTCTTTGTTGTTCATGGATTTAAACCTCGTATTTGTATTTGTGCCATGGATTTGGCCTTGACATTTGAATATGGTTACCTGGTTATGTATGTATTGGTTTTGGACAAATTTTTAGTGTTGAAAGGCCTGAAATCCTTAATATTTGGGTTATTTCTTGCCATTTTTTCATCACGCTATTTTACATGTAACTTCGCAATATCCCGCTATATCTTCTGTAGCTTCTGGAGAAGGGCCACGCTATTTTTGATATCACGCTATTTTTTTCGTTGCCATTAACGCACACGCAGAACAGTGTTCATCTGGGGGAGGCGGTTCTGGTCTGCATCCCTGAAAACTAAAGATCAAAAAGTTTAAGGTAGTCAGCAGAGTGGACCAGCGTCAAGTACAAAATTATTTTTTGAAATTAGGAGCTTCTTGGTACTTGGGTTCGATTCCCTATATAAGCAATGTGGCGAAAAGACTAATGCAAAGAAATATGCCATGCCAGTTTGGGGATTTAAAACATGTTGTCTATTTCTAAAAGAAATGTTTGAAACAAAGAACTTTCTTTAAATGAACGCCGCATTCTCTGAAAATTGAGGAACAAGAGGAGACCCATTGAAACAAAATCTTTCTCCTAGAGAAACTCTAAACAGTAACATCAAAATCACAAACTACAAGAAAGTTGCCCCATTCTTGGGTTTGAAGCTATCCCACAGATAATAATCAATTCCAAACTTAATAGGCGGATACCGGATACCGTGTAAAATATGGTGCAACAGATAACACCTGAATACGAATTATCCAAAAATTAATTAGAATCCTTTGATAGTTTTAAATTGAATTTATCAGGTTTTCTACCAAAAAAGTCTAATTTAATCTAGCACGTTTAGTAGTCAGTGAGTAGCGAAGTTCGTCCACTCATTAGCGTTGTATTTTACACGTGACCTGTTATACTCATGTGATTATTTTTAATTTATCCATTCAATCGTGTTGCTGCCCTTATTTATTCTATTAGTATTTTGTTGTCTTGTTTTACCTATTACTATTTTGGTTGTATGGTCTGTTGTTTTAGTACTTACACGTGTATCTATCCGATTAATTCTATTTCGGCCCTAAAGTTTACATTTTAAACTGCAGTCTGTTATATACTATCAACTAAATATGGCAAAAGAATATGTTAGAGAATATGGTAGTGCGTGCAACTCTAGAACTCTACTCCAAAGCAACCTTCTTATACCATATAACTTTCTCGTGGAGTAGACCGCCAAAAGCAACCTTCTTATACCGACCGGCGTGCATGCATGCATGCAAGCTCTACTCTCTTGGACCACGTTTGACTGCCGGCGATGCCAATCATTGCCACGGCCGGCCGTTCACCGCAGCTCGGTGACTTCTCAGCGACTGGAAGAACGTTTCACTTTTCTGTACGATGCCGATGTTCGTGTCAGCTGTGGCGTCTGCCGTTCGTCGGCGCCGCATCTCGCTCGCCCTACACCAGAACCCGCGCCGACCGCCGGCGGCCAATCCGTCGTCGATGGCGCCGAGGCGGAGCGGCAGCGTGGCGTTGCGACTGATGCGACGCCGACGGACGACGACGGCAACGTAAACGTCACGGTTTGGAGGATGCTAAAATTCCATTAATTCTTGGGAAGAAACGGACGCCGCTGTCATTTACTGTCGTCTATCCCTGTGTCCCAGGCTCCTACTGCTGTATTTGGACTGTAGAGGTAATTACGGGCCGGAGCGACGGATACGCTCAGCTCCGCTCCGATCCCTCTCATCCCTGGTCGACGGCGAGATCCACGAGGACATAGACAGCCTTGCGCTCCGCCATTTCTTTATCATAAACCTTGTGACCTGTGAGGTGCCGCGCTCTGCCGTGTGGCCGGCCGATCCTGCGCTTTCTGTTTGCATCACATGATCCTCAGAGCCGCGTTATTTTACTTGGGATTTCCAGGCGCACGACATCTGTTACCAGTTCCTCCTCCATCGGTTCTCCCGGCGGTCTGCGTGTCCTCTGCATTTGCATCACAAGGTCAGTCAGTCAGTCAGAAATTTTCCATCCTGAATCTGTTTGGGTATCGTGCTAGCTGTTGGTACTATTCTCTTCTTGCAAGAAAAGATCACGATCTGATTTTGATTCTTCCTCCGCCCTGCACGATCCTAGAGAAATTATTGGATAGATCTTTACATATCGGCATCTCCACGCATTAATTGGAGGAGAAAAGGAATGTCAAGATTCCTTCTCCCTTCTCCATCCCCAGCTCACACATGGTGGACACGCCGGAGCTAGCCGCGTACAGTCGCACTCGATCTGACTACCGGGGGAGGAAGCGGTATGGCAATTGAGCAAGTCTCTCGCTTCCATGTTCCATCCATCGATTCATGCTTGCCGGGGTTGTTGCGGATCAGTCATCGTCGGCCTGCTTGCCGATTTTGGACCAATCAGTCTCCCTGCCAAACTCTCAACATATCCAATGTCTAGCAGCTAGGCATCGCCGGTTCTAACCTTTTGCATTGCTTTGCGTCAAAGGGAAAAGGCTACAATTTTTAGGCAGAAATCACTAGCCATGATAGATAGATTAGATAGATGCGACGAGTCGAGTCCCACCATTAACGCACAAGACAGTGTCGATCCAGGGGAGGCTGTCCTGGTCTTGCATCTTCGAAAGCTAAAGCTGCCGGGAGGAGTCGGCTGAGAATGTGAGTTCACATGCTTTTGTTCTCGGCCCCACGGTCACCAGACGGCCGCCTCCTCCCGACCTCACCGGCCGGCCACGGTGCATCTGCCTCGGTGAAATGTCTACACATGGCCATTGCCACCCATGGATTTTATACCTCATGATTTGCCAACTTTTATCTGGATGAAATTGAATATCTCTCTGAAGTTTTCGAGAGGGGTGAGCACTAGCAGTAGTGGAGTCTGTAGGTGCAGCCCTCCCCACCACACGTGATGATAATACCCTGGGGGGCTCCACCATGTTTGCCTTTCCTCCGATATGTATTGCCCTTTCTTCTTTCCTTCCCCTGTTTTCATCATCTCTTGCCGCTTTTCCGCCTTGTTGCGTTCATATACTTTATGTTTGTGTGTATATATCGCTTGATTCCCTAGTACCACAACTAGTATACTACTCCCCGCATTGCCACCGCTTAGCGTCTTGCGTGGTGTGTGCGTCGCAAGACTGTTCTTGGTAGGCTCAATCAGTTCATTAACGGTGTTGTTTTTCGGCCGATGTGTTTTCTTGGAGCCAGCAGAAGGAAGGAAGACATAGTGTGATGATCAACAGAGTCTAGCTATTTCCTCGACGAGCAACGGATCGATCCTGAGTCCTCGAGCGTCAGTATCATGGAGCCCGGAAAGGTAAATGCCATTTCCAGCTTAAAGTTCAGCAAGGTTGGTATGAATCAATGCTGAGCCGAGAGGTTAATTGGTTGCAGAGGGAGTCATGGCGGACGACGATGCTGCTTGCCTACCAGAGCCTGGGGGTGGTGTACGGCGACCTCAGCATCTCCCCGCTGTACGTGTACAAGAGCACCTTCGCCGATGACATCACCCACTCCGACACCAACGAGGAGATCCTCGGCGTCCTCTCTTCGTCTTCTGGACGCTCACCCTCATCCCGCTCATCAAGTACGTCTCCATCGTCCTCCGCGCCGACGACAACGGCGAGGGGGGCACCTTCGCGCTCTACTCCCTCATCTGCAGGCACGCCAACGTCAGCCTGCTCCCCAACCGCCAGCTCGCCGACGAGGAGCTCTCCACCTACAGGCTCGAGCACCCTCCGCCGGCCGCCGACGGGTCACGCCTCAAGGAGTGGCTCGAGAGGTACAAGAGCCTCAAGACCGCGCTGCTCGTCATGGTCATGATCGGGACCTGCATGGTCATCGGCGACGGCGTCCTCACGCCCGCCATATCTGGTATTTTCAGACCTTCAGACTTGAAGACATGTTCTTTATTTTTGGCTTTTACAGTATTATTCAGTTTCTTTATTGAGAGAGTAAGGAGCAGTTACTCACTGCTGTTAATTTTGCCTGTTGCGGTGCAGTGTTCTCGGCTGTGTCAGGGCTTGAGCTCTCCTTGTCCAAGAGTCAGCATGAGTGTAAGTCTGAAGCTCTGAACTGTAATGTTGTTAGTTTCAGTATTTTGTAGGCCTTCTATCTGTAGGATACCTAAGAAGTGAGTACTGAACTTTTTATTATTATAATAAGGCACTTCCGTTTAGAAGCCTGCTAGAAGCCTAGAACACAGGGACATACAAAACCTAGATTTCAAGAAGCAGAAGCAGAAACACATAAACCTGCAAAACTACTATTTGGATACCACATAGGAGAAACCTGTGAATCCTAGAGACAGAGTGAAGAAAACATGAGTTTAGACCTTATGTTTGTTTTCCTCCATAATTCCACTGGAGAGTTCCATCTGACGGGATTTCAAAGAAATCCGAATGAGATATTCTTATATTCTCAACGGCACCGTAAGAATTTTGTTCCCTATTTTTTTGAATGGTAATTCTGTTCCCTATAGAAATCATGTAAGTAGAAATCATGCCCATCAAATTTCCTTCTTTTGTCCATGTTGATGCCAGTAGCTTAGTTCATGTAGTGTTCCATGTTGATGCCAAGCTTAAAGGGCCTAATTCATGTAATGTTTGATGTTGACGCCTAATGCCCTGCAAATTGGTAAGGTTTAGGCAGCTATATGCTGGTAAGAACAATGCAAACTGTAAGGGTAACGAGAACTTTTGTAAACGAAACAGAGAGCTAAATAGGTACTACTACTCTACTTACCTGACCCAAATGCTCCCAGTTTACAGCTCTCTAGGAGGGTTATGGCATGACTTGCATGTCTGAATTTATGTCGCAAACTCAATGATCGAACTGTTGAATGGGATTATACTGGTGTTAACTATACAACTATATTAGCTCTCTGTCACTTGTTTAACCTAGACATTATACTGTCCTACCATGTTGATTTCGTTTTCCTTTTCGTCATGCAGATGCTGTCGTTCCGATAACCTGTGGCATACTACTGTTCTTGTTCACTCTCCAGCATTACGGTACCCATCGTGTCGGATTTCTCTTCGCTCCGATAATTCTAGCCTGGCTAATCTGTATGGGCGCGCTCGGCGTGTACAATATCTTCCACTGGAACCCCCAGGTTTACCAGGCACTTAATCCCATATTCATGCTCAAATTCCTGAAGAAGACCAAGAAGTCTGGTTGGATGTCCCTGGGAGGGATTCTGCTTTGCATGACAGGTAACTGAAGTTCATCATGAATCAATGACTATGCAGAACTAAATTACCATTAGTCTGACATGTTTAGCGTTCCAGGGTCTGAAGCAATGTTTGCAGATCTTGGCCACTTCTCCTACAGTTCAATCCAGGTAATGTCATACTACATCATTTCAGTCTGTCCTATATCTCATTTGGGTTCAGTTCATTAAACTATGTGGCAAAATCTTAACTCTGCTTCTTGTACTTGCAGCTTGCTTTTACTTCGCTAGTGTATCCTGCACTGATCTTAGGATACATGGGCCAAGCTGCGTATTTAACCCAACACCATCATGGCTTCGACTCAAGCTACCAGATTGGATTCTACGTCTCAGTTCCAGGTACCATCTGATGAACATGTGTACTGTTAGCATACAGTTATTCTTACATTAGAAGAGTATCTGTCAAAGACTTGTGCTGCTCTGCATTTACAATCTGAGTTGGTACACAAATACTGACAGTAAAAATTGTTCGTGCGGTCCAATCTTCAGATATTGTGAGGTGGCCGGTGCTGGTGCTGGCAATCCTGGCATCGGTGGTCGGAAGCCAAGCGATCATCAGCGGGACGTTCTCCATCATCAACCAGAGCCTGTCCCTCAGCTGCTTCCCGCGCGTGAAGGTCGTGCACACCTCGGAGAAGATCCACGGCCAGATCTACATCCCGGAGATCAACTGGCTGCTCATGGTCCTCTGCATCGCCGTCACCGTCGGGTTCCGCGACACCAAACACATGGGGAACGCGTCGGGGCTGGCGGTGATCACGGTGATGCTAGTGACGACATGCCTGATGTCCTGGTGATGGTACTGTGCTGGCATCGGCCGCCCGCGCTGGCGCTGGCCTTCCTCGTCTTCTTCGGCTCCATCGAGGCGCTCTACTTCTCGGCCTCGCTGATAAAGTTCCTGGACGGGGCGTGGGTGCCGATCCTCCTGGCGCTCATCCTCGTCGCCGTCATGTTCGTGTGGCACCACACCACCATCAAGAAGTACGAGTACGACCTGAACAACAAGGTCACCCTCGAGTGGCTGCTAGCGCTCGGCGACAAGCTCGGCATGGTGCGCGTGCCCGGGATCGGGCTGGTGTACACCGACCTCACCTCCGGCGTGCCAGCCAACTTCTCCCGGTTCGTCACCAACCTCCCGGCGTTCCACCGCGTGCTCGTCTTCGTCTGCGTCAAGTCCGTGCAGGTGCCGCGGGTGCTCCCCGCCGAGCGGTACCTCGTCGGCCGCGTCGGCCCGCCGGGGCACCAGTCGTACCGGTGCATCGTGCGGTACGGGTACCGCGACGTGCACCAGGACGTGGACTCCTTCGAGACGGAGCTCGTGGAGAGCCTCGCCACGTTCATCAGGCTGGACGGGATGTTCAGATGCAGCGACACCGGAGCCGGAAGCGACGTCGACTACGACCCCTTCCGGGAGCGCCGGAGATCGTCGGAGAACGCGCTCACGGTCATCGGGAGTAACCCGCTGCGGCGGCGCATCAGCTACGAGTACGACGACTCCCACTCGCACGACGGCGCGTCGTCCGTGGAGATACGCGTGGAGAGCCCGACGATGAGCGGCGGGACGATTGAGCTCGCGGCAGCGGCGTTGCCGCGGGTGGTTAAGAAGAGGGTTAGGTTCCTGGTGGAGGAGGCGAGCCCCGACGTGGTGGAGGACAAGCGGGTGCTGGAGGAGCTGCACGAGCTGTGCGAGGCGAGGGAGGCCGGCACGGCGTTCATCATGGGGCACTCGCACGTCAAGGCCAAGCCCGGGTCGTCGCTGATCAGGAGGCTGGCCATCGGGTACGGGTACAACTTCCTGCGCCGGAACTGCCGCGGCCCCGACGTCGTGCTGCGCGTGCCGCCGGCGTCGCTGCTCGAGGTCGGCATGGTCTACGTGCTATGACACGTGACATTAGTAGTACAGTGTTGTACTTCCGGTGACTCTCTTGGCTTGACATGCTGGTGTAAATCGTAAGCCCGTTCTTGAGTGTGTTGGGTTACGATTGTCAAAAACCAAAATACCAACCCATATAACAAGAGAAATGTGGCTCAAATTACGGAAAGTATCTTTGACTCCCGAGATACAATGCACCTGCTATGTAAAAATATAATCGAAAATCATATATATTAGTTCTAAAAACAATTGAAAATAAAATTCAGAGGTATCAATGGTGTATCCCACAGATTTGTAAAACAAAATGATAAAATTATGATAAGCTTAGATATTTGAAAATATTTATAGACAGATCTACACTTTTGTCATTTTTGTGTAGCTCAAATATAAATGCTTTAAACGGGAAATAGCTAATGTAGAATTTATCTGATATAGAACACTCATATCGATAAAATGGTTTGAACTATTTACTAGAAAAAGGGGCACCCTGCCTTTTTTTATCCAATGCCGAATCAGCGACCTATCAATAAAAAAGAGAAAAAATAGGATTTGAAGAAAAAAAGAATTCTATTAATTTTCATTTTCCATCTATTTTGTTAGTTTTTCTTAATGAAATTGAAATTATTAACTAAAGGGCAATATAGAGAGTACTAGTTGCTGAAGAGGATTTCAGAATCAAAAAATAAATAAAGGCCCGTTCCGCCACACATAAGTGCCCCTTTTTCGGCTGAGTAGGATTCGACAATGGGCCTGAGTCAATGATTCGAAAATCAATTAGAATTTAGGTTAAACAGGGTCTTTCTCCTCGCCGTATCCTTTATATGGAAATCTGGGGCGAGGGGGTCATTCCCTTGACTCGTACTGATGAGAAGTTTTGTACTCCACGTGAAATTGAACAAAAAGCTACCAAATTGGCCTATTTCTTGCATATTTTAATAAAAAACCCTGGAAAGAAAAGGAGTCTAATCCACAGATTTTTTCCCCGCTCCTTTTCAACCCAATTTTGTTTATGTTTGTTCTAAATTACAAAAGAGAATAGAATATATTTTTTATTTTCGTAGGCCAATTGCTCTTTTTACGAACTCGAGGATGCTGGGAACGATCTCTTTTCAGGGAATGACTCCCGTCGAGAGGCCCTCTTGCTCCCTTTTTATGAATCAGGGAGGGTTTCGTTGTTAAGTGCTACAAGATCTAGTGCACTGGAACTCGTCGTTATGGACCCGAATCTTTTAATATGGAACATTGTCTTTTCCAAGTAAAAAACTTTTACACGTTTTTGGGATACAACATTGGACAATGGATTTTTTTTTCATCATTTCTTAAAACATGTAAATATTTATTTCAAAAAAAATTATATAACAGGAGCACTGGAACTCGCGAGTAAAAAAATCTGCACTCCTCAAATTAGTGTTAGAGATATGCCCTAGAGATAATAATAATTTAGTTATTATTTATATTCAAGTTTATTATTAATGTTTATATCTTTATACTATAACTGTATTGGGCACTTTAATAGCAAATACAACGTGTTTAAGAGGAAAACCTCCAATACAGGAGTAGAGATACGAACAAGTAAAAGTGTTCCTGGTCTTGTCTCTAAGACTGACCTATCTTGTTGTTTGATGATCATGTTTTTCTGATCATGGATTTTGTATAAGTTAAACAACTATAGGATTTTATTGTCAGAATGACAATAGTACTGAACCGACCCATTGTACGATCTTGCTAAGACACTAATCATCAACGATGAAGGTAGCAATTGATCATATGTTTTGTTTTCGTTAGCTGTATTCTTTTGCTATGAGAATATCTGGTGACCGCTTATTCAACACTCATGTTTTGATTGTCACCTAACGTTTGGCCATAACTAGGGACCATAACGGTGACTTTTGGGTATGGACTAGAATAATGTATTGGAACAGAGATTATTCAAGAATGACACTTACTCCTCCAGACGATGGAGACATATATCCTCTAGACCATCTCAGTATTATTATTTTCACCCAATCGTCTGGGCAGACACAGCGTGATTAATCACGGGACAATGAAAATACGGAATGAGAAAAGAGAATGATATTGGTACGAGAATTATATGTGTTATGATCAAAGAATTTGATCTAGGGGTGGAATTGAGCCGAGCCGAGCCAGCTCATGGCTCGGCTCGGTCAAGCTCGATAATACTCGAGCCGAGCCTGGCTCGGCGGCAGTGAAATATTTCTGAAAATGAGGCTCATGGCTCGGCTCGCTGGGCTCGAGGCTCGGCTCGGTCGGCTCACGAGCCGGCCTCAAATTCCCAGCCTATTACTTCCCTGTCTTTGAGACACGTACGGCCTCGCTCGTCTAGCCGGCCAGCTGCTGGACTGCTACGCTCCTCCAGACCACCACCACCGTCCGGCACTCCGGCTTCTCCTGTCCTTCGGAGGTGCCGACCAGCTGCTAGACTCCTTGGCCACCGCCGTCTCTGGCTGCACTGCTAGCCTGCTGTTTGCTTCTCCTCCTCTACTGAAGATACAACCAACGACCTGCTCCTAGCTAGTGGTAACGAAGAGCATGCATTGATTTGTGCCAAGCCTGTACGCGTGCTGCTAGCTAGTGGTTTGATCTTATTCAGCGAATATTGGATGGCTTTTCACCCAAGTGTGCTAAAAACCATTGAGCAATTTTCTTGATAAAAAACAGTGAGCACTTCTGACATTCGACATGTTCAGAACGCAACAACATTGAAATATGCATATATCGGTGTTGTTTGTGATGTATAAGACTATTGGAGCAAGTACATGTAGTTGTGAATCTTGTTAGACCATGCTATGGATATATTCATACTCTATAGTTGATTATAATTGTAAAATCATATTTTTTTTAGTAAAGGCATGCCAAATTTTAGTATTTCATCGAGCCTTCGAGTCGGCTTGCGAACTTCACCGAGCCGGCTTGTCGAGCCTCGAGGCATGTTCGGAAGATTTAGGCTTGGCTTGTCTGACCTTCGAGCCGAGCCTTGTCGAGCCCGAGCCGAGCCTCGAGCCTCGAGCTTCATGTCCATCCCTAGTTTGATCACACTAGAGCACGTTGTCTCAATCTCGATATATCATTGGTATCATGTACGTAAGGGGATTAGCGTAATGATAAACACACAGGTTCTGTAGTTCACTCGTGAACACATAGGAGCTAGTACGGCCATCTAGGTCCCAATGCTAGTTATTGTCTGGTAAGCTCCCACACATGTCTTTGTGTTACCGAACCTTTTGGGTCACACACTTAACCTGTGAGTCAATCTTATATTAAGAGAATAAAGTTGTAGTTTTGTGGTTATGAGAAGTGGTCGGAGTCCCTCCGATGTCACAGGAACAACTCTGGAGTAATTCGGAGGAGTTCCGGTGAAGTTATCATGAGAGTGAAATAATGCCGGTATAGGGTAGAATTTCCCGAGAGAGAAATATGGCGAACATGAGATGTTTCGGTATGCCGGGAAATGTTTCTGACATCAGTGGATAGAGTCGATTATTTTATCTAAAGAGTATATAAGGTTCCGGAAGAGTATCGGAGGTTTGAAAATAAGGGGGAAGTGCCGGAGGAAGAAGGGGGGAGCCCCAGGGGCCGAACCGCACCTGGTGTGGGTCGGCCGACTGGGCCCCACCCTCCTGGCCGGCGCACCACCTCCTCCCCTTCTCTTTCCTTGTTTAATTTGGAGATTTAAAAGAGTACGAATTGGAAAAGGAATGAATAAAGGAAAAAGTCAAAAAGTCAAATAAGGGTGGTTTTGGGGGAGGAGTCCTTGTTGGACAAGGACTCCCCTCAAACCGATTTGGGCAAGGGGTCGGCCGGCCCTTTATATATTCCCCCTTCTCCCGCAAAGAGAACATAACAATTGACTTGCACAAGTTCCTCTCTCTAGATATTGTGCAATTAGACGAAGCTCTAATTTGGACAGGGCTCTAATTAAACTTTGATCTAATCTTTCTCTAGTAGATCTCATGTGTTGAGAATTAGATCTCTCTAGTCTCATATAGATCTAATCACACCCGATTAGATCTACCACCAAATTTACGTCGAAAAGCAGTCTCTCTTCGTTGGTGCTAGTAGCTCTAGGCGGCGAATGTACTGACGGATTGGCGCGGCGTACGTGTGGATACTGTTAGAGCGGGGCTGCGCAAGTAGTTTCTAGACGACGGACCGACAACAATCCCACCGCCCGGCATGGACGTGAGATTCTTCATCAAGCTTTACCAACATCTACTTCGACAAACATAAGAACTTTCGCAACGGTGTTTGCAAGTATCTAGATCTAGCATTATGGGGTGCAACATATCTTCATTGAATAGATAGATCTTGGCGGCAAGGTTACGGAAAATTTGACAGGCTGGATGCTGAGCTGGCCTAGCTAATCCGAAAAGTTATCAGGTACCTGGTCCAATAGGGAAATCTTTCAGGGCCTGAAGCGTGACAAGTGTGAGCCGACCTGTTATGATGCCGATATTTTTTTTCTTTCCCCAGTCATTTTCGTTGGTCTTTGTTGGTAATTATCTCTTCTCTCCTATCTAAAAGACACGGAGTTTCCCTTCGTCAAGCCTCTGGTTTTGTTTTTTCTCCACACAATTCCTTCGTCAAGCCTCCTCCAGCAATTTTTCTCCCGCATCCACGCTCCCTCGCACTAATTAAGACAATCAATTAGTTACTACCCAATCAATCAGCAATAATTACACAATCAATCAGCGACATTAAATCTACCGTGAAATCATACGATTCCCTGCCGTCTCCGTCGATCAATCAACATTAATTACACGGAAGCAAGCTCCAAAACGGCATCTACACAACCTCGCGCACATCCATCCACACAGCAGCGTAGCACCCTGGTGGGCCGCCTGTGGGACCTGTCCGCCACGGCCGTCGCCGAGCTCCGACGCGCCTACAAGGATGACCTGCTGCCGCTGGTGCTCACGTGCTCCTCCACGCCCGCCTCCGCCGAGGACGCTGCCGTCGCGCTGCTAAACATCTCCATCTCGGCGCACAGACTGGGCAGCCGCCGCATCTCCAACCTCGGCCTCCTCACGGGCTAAAGCTACGCGACCGTCGCGGGCAACCCCACCGACGAGACCTCACGGCCGCCAACGCCGCCGCATCTCCGTTCCCGGCCGTCGCCACTGCGCATCTCCGTCCCGGCCGTCGCCAGTTCGGTTGGCATGTCATGCAACCTTCCCCCTTATCTCCTCCCTGACCGACTGGGTCGCCGCCTTTGTCCCCACGCGCCCATCTACGGCAACGGCAGCACGGAAGGGAGAAGAAGCCCGACTCGTCCTCTCTTGATCCCCTCCATTCCCGACAGATCCCAACACGACATGCCCACGCGCTCAGGTATGCCTGGACACGCCTCTTCCTCCGCTTCTCTGCTCTGCTCCGATCCCAACCCTGCCGCGACGGTGACCCAGTGACAAACCTCTCGACGCCGTCCGTTTGCCTGCCTGTCGCCATGGACGACATCACCAACGAGGCGCGGGTGGGCGCGCTCGCGACCGGCCCGTCCACGGCGCTGGGCCGCGTGCTGGCGCTGCGCGTGCTCTTCTTCGGCTCGCTCACGCGGCGTGGCTGCACCCTCGCCACAACACGCGCGGGGTCGCGCTCCTGCTGCGCGGGTGCAGTCCGCCTAACGCGGCAAGTTCTGGCGAAACATGATGCGCGCCGCGCTCACCTACAAGGAGTGGGCGCACACCGCCAGGATGCTCGAAACGGAGACGCCACGCCGGGCCACCGACGCCGACCTATATGACGAGGAGCTCGTGCTGAACAAGCTACGGGAGCTCAGGCACTGACGACAGGAGGGCTCGCTCAGGGACATCGTCTTCTGCATGCGCACCGACCTGCTCAGGAACCTTGGGAACATGTGCAACCCGGAGCTCCACAAAGGGAGGCTGCAGGTACTGCACTGTCCATCTTGCCAGAAATCTATTGCCATCTCATGCTTGCTTTGGCTTTGATCATGTTAACGTTTGTTGCCGGAGTATTAGAAATGTTTCCCCTTTCCCGTAATCTAAGACTCAATAAAATTACACAGTTTTCAGTAATTCCAGTAGGTAGATTTTGAACTGGGTTCAGTCCATGTATCATACTGTATAAGTTAATCTTGAATAATAAACCTGCTTTGTTCGTCAGACTATTCATTCACATTAATTCAGAATGGACATACAATCAAGAATCACTGAAATGCTTATTATTAATGATCTGCTAGGTCCCTAAACTCATCAAGGAGTACATTGAGAAGGTATCTACTCAACTGAAGATGGTTTGCAATTCTGATTCAGACGAGTTACCTCTCGAAGAGAAACTGGCATTTATGCATGAGACAAGACATGTCTTTGGTAGATCTGCCTTACTGCTAAGTGGAGTTGCTTCATTTGGAACTTTTCATGTGGGTGTTGTAAAAACCTTGGTAGAACATAAGCTCCTACCCAGGATTATTTCAGGATCAAGCGTTGGCTCAATAATGTGTTCTATTGTAGCCACAAGATCATGGCCAGAACTGTAGAGTTTTTTTGAGGAGTGGCATTCCGCATTCCTTGAAATTCTTTGACCAGATGGGTGGGATCTTTCCTGTATTTAAAAGAATTTTGACACATGGAGCTGTTCATGACATTAGGTACTTGCAGACGCAGTTGAGAAACCTTACAAGCAATTTGACATTTCAAGAGGCATATGACATAACTAGTCGGGTACTCGTTGTCACCGTATGTTCTCCAAGAAAACATGAGCCACATTTCAAGAGGCATATGACATGACTGCCTGGGTACTCGTTGTCACTGGATGTGTTCCAATGGAATATAGTTAGATGCAGGAGGTAAGCTATTTTCTCTTCAAGTAAATATATAACTTATTTTGTCATGCACCCATTCCAGCTTGATGTCGGTTCACAACCAATGTTGAGCGGTGCAAGTTTCCATCACAGCCCAGACACCTTAAAAATATTAAAAACCACACTGCCAGTGCGACAAAACGTGGATATCCTTATAGAATTATTCGTTGGCTTTAGTGAGAGATTATTAGCTGGGTTTTTCTTCTTTTCCATATGATGTAAAATTGTATTCTTTACCCAATAACACTTTAAGTGCTATGGAAGCTTGATGTTATCGAAAATTATTGACATGTCATGTGAACAAAGAAACTTGAGAAGCCGAACATGCATTCAACTACCAAATATGTTCAAACTGCACTGACGGAAATATCCACAAAATTGCAAACCAAGTTAGATCATATATTCAAATACAATTTATTTTTTATCCCGTAGCAACGTACGGGCATTATGCTAGTTACACTAAAAGAATGGATGTCTCATTCTAAAAAAGAGAGGAAGAATGCCTCCTCTTTTTAGGTGAACAAGGCCGACCATTTTGTGAATTTGACAAGTGTCCTAAAGGGAGAGATTTGGTGAAATTTCTTCCTCCGACACGAGATGGGTGAGATGTCTATATTTATTTTGTTTTGCGATTCAAAAAAAAGGTAAAATAAAAAACATAGAGTTGACAAAATATATTTTGAATTGTTCATCTGAATTATGAACCGTTTTAATGATTTCGTTCGTCGTAACGAGATTTTCAAGACTAGCTATTGATAGGTTTCTCCGTACTTCAAAACTAATAGACGTGTAAGTCATTGTACGAGCACTTCATCTTTTGGTGAGGTGTACATTTGGTGTATCGGTGATACACCGGTTAATACGCGTGCACTGCAGTTCAAAGTACACACGCGATGCATAGGTAATTTGGCGATCACTGTATTTTGAAATACACGCAGTGCAACAGTAAGTACACATGGACTGCACTGCTACGACAAAGTACAGAAAAAGTAACCTCCTGCACTACACGAGTTCAACTGACCATTCCGATGGCCGACCCTCTGCTAGTCCTGGTCTATTAAATTATACTTATGTTTTCCTTCTCTAAATTATTTATTTTCAAATAAATTGTAAATTATACATTTAGCACTTTTACATATTTATACACTAAAGATTATTTTGACACCATGAACATTTTTGTGACTTTGAACAATATTTTCTCATATGTGAACAATTTTCTTAAAACAAATGAACATATTTTTTCATATGTAAAGTTTTTTCACGTAACCTTTTATCAGAAGAAAACGAAGATTTTATCACATGCATGAGTTTTTTTTAGCATTTAAATGTTTATTAGGTTATTAATTGACTTTAAATAAATACAAAGTCAATATTGGGCTGCATCAAATGCAGCCCATGATTAAACAGCATAGGCTGAGCTCCCCTATTGGACGCTATAAGCACCAAATATGAGTCCCTGCTCAATCAACGTGCTAAAACATTTGTGCACCAAACGAGGGGAGCTCAATTCACCACTTTAAACCGTAGCGCCGCCGCCTAAAGGGTTCTTATATGGGTCATATTTGGTGCTAACGGGTACATCCTTTATTTTATTATTTTCTGGAAAATACATTGAAATCAATTTAGTTATGAAAATGGTAATGAAAAGATACATGTTATCATATTTTATATGTTCTTATATTATTTAATACGTCCGCATATACTAACAAAAATATTAACATATTTCTGAATCAAAATATTTTTACCCTAAATGTAAAGTTCGTATATCATACAAAATGTTTTTACATACTAGAAATAAGTTCATGCATATTAGAATATGCCTATTTGCAACAACAAAAATACATGGTACTGCAAAAAAAACCAGGAGAAACAGGAAAAGTAAGTATAAAAAATTAAATATATTTGGAAATCTGAAATAGAAAACATAAGAATAACAAGAGAAGAAGTAAAAAAAAACCAGCTTTTTTTTTTTGAGCAAAAAAAAAAAAAAACCTAGCACGTTACAGAAGATACGTTGGAGGAATAGGGCGGCCCATATCCGTAACGTGGGCACACGAGCGAGCGGCTCAATCAATCAATCATCTGTGAACCTAGCACGTTCGAATACAGGCGCAACTCGGTTCTAGTAAAGTTGGCTTAATACGGGCCCAACACACCGGGGCACACTACTTGTTCTAGTAAAGTTGGACTGATACAGGCCCAACTCTGCTGACAGTACGGCTAACACAGAAATATCAGTTCCCATTTAAGATCTGCCTACCCTCAAAAAAAAAAAAAAATTAAGATCTGCCGCATTTCCTCAAGTAATATTCATACTTCAAATGACTCTTCAGAAAAATTCTCATTGTTATGGTTGCGAGGATTCATGGTCACCTAATCCTTAACCTGAACGGTGGTGGTTGCAGCCAAATGAAGATCATGTGATCAGTGTGGAGCTATGACCAGCCATAATCAGAAAAGTAAAATCGGTGATGGGGAAAACGCTGCACTTCCCTTAATTTAGAAATTGGCTGGATCCATGAGAAACATGCTGCATTTCCTGTATTCTTTCGTGATTATTTTCCAAGATCCAGGAAATAAAGTTTTCCAGGCTTAATTAGCAAAATGCTAGTGGCTTGAAGAGAATCTTCTACGTGTATGGCAAGGAGTTGGGCTGATCCTTAAACAAATCCATTATTAGGACCCCATTGTTAAGAATTGTTGGACAAAACAATGGGCCACCTGGCTAGTTTTCTTGGGAACAAACCGGCAAAAGGGAGGCTGAATGAAGTATACCAGACAGTTTTAAGTTCCTTGTCTCTGCATATTGCAGCATGCTGGTAATCATTTGCTGTTGAAAAGGAATATACTAGTAGGAGCCTGCTCCAGTTAGTAGCTGCTTCGGAGCTTAGGACTGAGCCGAGGATTATAAAACAACACTTATGGAGCTATCATATTCAGCATGAAAAATGGTTGTTTTGGTAGGACACTAATTCCTTTTGGCATTCCTTTTTAAATCAATCAATCATTATAGCAAGAATTTATGAGTATTAGAGAATTATCTTTCTTTATTTGGTTTGAGCATTAGCAAGTTGCTTACGTCAGGTGAAAGCACAAGGAAAGGACTGTGTGCGGCTGGTGGTTTTTGCTATATAACAATCTCATGTCCATTTGTTCTCCCATTTGCACGATTATTTACTTTTGGGAGGGGCAATTTACATGTTAGTTCAAGGGCAAGTTCGTCGAAGATCATTTCCCCCGCTCACAATAATATGCACATATGCTGCATTTTGTGATTCGGTCTACGTGGATGTCCCGTGGGCTTTTTTGTTTCAAATGGAGTGAATCCATTAATTATATGGGTTCCACCTTTAATCCTCTAATTGTGCATTTGTAATAGAGTGTATTGCATTTCACAAAATTGCTTCAAATGCCCTTGTAAATTATTTTGTGTGAGGTTTATCCCTTTTAAAGATTTGTCTTGTTCATCCTGTTGGTACCTGCTATTGTCAGGTCAACGTTGTCCAAAAGAAAAGAAAGAGCACACAAGTTCATCATCCCTGCATATTTTCTATAAACGGAAATACATTAATGGCAAGAAGATACAAATATCACCCACTCTCAAACAACATAATGTTAAGAGCAATTCGAGACACCAAAGATGAACACACCCAAATTATTAGAAAGAAAAGAAAAATTAAATTACCCCGCCAAAAGTGATTAGCGACTCGGAACAACATGAAACAACCACCACCAATGTTATGACAGCGCGAAACTTATGAAAGAGTTTATATAACAGCGACGCTCTATGAAGAGAACAGTGCACAATCAACACACCCCTTCCCGGTTGATGCATCCCAAAGTCTTAGCGCTGGCTCTCATCAATTTGACGCCTCCATTGATGTCTACTGTGATGTAAGCATAGAAATGTTTATGGAATGGCGATGCAAAACATCAAGTACAATTCAGTTTCATGCTGCCGTGCTTATCTGTACCCATTTGCTGTTACAAAGTCAACGACAACTACTCTGTATTTCGCTTACGAACTGCAACGACTTGAGCAAAGGCTTATTTACGACACGGTGAAAGCTTTGTACATGTCTGCCTGAATGATGTACTACCCAATGTATGAACTATGAAGTAAAGCAGATATTTCGTAGCAAATTGCAATTCCTTATGGACTGAGACCGGTAACCGTTGAAAAAAGGAACTGTGATTCCCTGTCTTTGCACTTTGCTGCATGCTGGTGATCAATAGTGATGGAAACGAATATACTAGTACAAGCTCAGTCAGTAGCTGCTTCAGAGCCCTTAGATCGAACACGAGCCTTAAACAACGACAATTATGGAGCTAGTACTCCATATTCAGCTTGAAAACTGGTTGTTTTGGTAGGACAATCATTCCTTTTTTAATCCATCAATCATTATAGCAGCAACTTATGAGTACACTATATTTCTGTATTTGGTTTGAGCATTAAGTTGCTTACTTCAGGTGAAAGCACCAGGAAGAGACTGTGCTTTTGGCTGATGGTTTGGGTGGACTGTGTGCTTTTGGCTGGTGGTTTTGGTTATATACAGATAACAATCTCATGTGCATTTGTTCTCTAACTTGCAGGGTGCTTCCGGGATGATGCTTCCGAAATGCTTACCACGGCTCTCATCAATTTGACGCCTCCACTGATGTCTGCTGCAATGTAAGCATGGAAATGTTTACTGAATATAGCGATGCAAAACATCAAGTACAATTTAGTTTCCTGCTACCATGCTCGATCATCTGTACCCACATTTGTTGTGACAAGTCAACAACAACAACTCCACTGTATTTAGCTCCCGAGCTGTGATGCCATTTGAGCAAAGGCTTGTTTACAACATGGTGACAGCTCCGTAAATGTCTGCATCCGGCCTGAA
Organism: Poa pratensis; assembly: GCA_947311845.1. Classification (NCBI taxonomy): domain Eukaryota; kingdom Viridiplantae; phylum Streptophyta; class Magnoliopsida; order Poales; family Poaceae; genus Poa; species Poa pratensis. The sequence continues at coordinate 32,726,241 of CAMZMU010000091.1, read as the reverse complement.
TGGTATACCACCTATTGCCTGAACTATAAAGTCAAGCAGATATTTTCGCAGCAAATTGCAATTCCAGGGCCGATTAAGACAGGCAACCATTGAAAAAAGGAAGTCTGGCCCTGGCGAACATGATTAGGCAGCAATTTGATTCCCATTGTCGCTAACGTCTGGTTAGGTAAGTCTCGATTAGTCTAAGCTGCTGAAAACGTCGGGGTCTCCCATTTCATAATCTTATCATATTTGACGGTAGGGAATGGTCTAGTTGCCGGAGCATCACCAGTGCGCGCGCTGAAGTTTCTCGGAAGCCCTGGACTAGCTCCGAGACGACGCACCTATCCGGGCATCTCTGAAGTCGCTGATCAGTGATCACAATCCATGGTTCTTGTCCTGCCCATAAACTATTTTGGCTGGCGAGGTAGAGATCACGTCCTCACGAGAAAAACGGAGAAGAAGACAACAGGTACAGGTGCTCTGGTCCTGGCCTGTGTACTCTGTAGCATGTTCTCTTTGATTTTGTCAAAGCTTTTTTAAGCTGGTAGTAATAATTATGATCCTGTGACGCTCAGCTCACCGGAGGAAGAAATGTATTTCCAGGACATGATGTCTGATTTGTGACTTGTGAATACATGTGATGGTGAGCTGTCGGCATCAGAACCAGCTTATCAAACCCTCCCACGTAGCGGTAGCATAGCCCAGTGTACCTACCTAATTAGGCAGAGCTTCTTCTGACCAGCTAACCGGATGTGGCCAGCGTTGCTCGCGGCGACGAACGGCCCCGATCGAGGGATCTGCACACTTCGGTTTGAGAGAGGCTCTGATAGCTACAATTCGAGTGCTTCAGTTTATTATATTCCATTGGAGAAGTTGAAAGATACAGCTACCGCTCGCAGCCTGCGGGGGACAAGAAGGCGTGCGATGGCGGCAGCGGCTTCTGGAGCATATGCACCCCGTGATGGGCACGCGGACGGAGGCGTAGCATTCCATCGGCGACGACGGCTCGACGGAGACAAAACGGCCCACGCGGGTGCCCCCCGTCGCTTTGCTGAGTAGAAACAAAAGCCATGGCTTCACCCGGCGCGTCGCCTTCACTTTGCGGAGTGAAATCCAACTGTCGCCCATGGAGCGGTGAAACCTCGATGGGTGATCACGACATGAGTTGTTGCGAAGAAGATGCTTGATCTCTAGTCCTTTCGTGGTGCAGAATCTACCGTGGAGAAAGGATCAAAATCTGCGGTCACACACGTACGCCCTGTCCATCTATCCGCAGAGATGAAGCTAGCCCCAAATAGTATATATTTTGGAAACAAAAAAGAAAGCGCCTACATAAAGTAAATAAAAAAAGAAGGTTTACATGCAAATGTGCAAAGAAAATGCCATAGATCTCATCGGTTTCACCTCTCATGCATGCATGCGTGCACGGAAGCCATGTAGCAGCATGCCACGCAAACCTCGGCGGCCCGATGTTCTGAATTAATCATGCATGTCACTGAATGCATGCGCGTACATACCTTTAATAATTTCTCTATTATCACGGAGACATGACGTACGCCTCGTGTACAATGATCGATATACCACCGGAACAGTCAATGTTCAACGAGGCAGGGCATGTCACATGTGCATGTGCATGCATCTCCCTCGTAGCCTAATAATCGACATCAGCAGCTACTCCCTCCGTTCCAGTTCTAAATTAGATGACTTGGATTTGTTCAAATATAGATGTATCTATAATTATTTTAGTGTCTAAATATATTTGTGTCTAGACAAACGTTTGTGAACGGAGTGAGTATGTACGTTCCATCATGAACGTTAGTCCTGACGGCTTTGGCAACCGGATGACTGAATAGAACGTACAAGAAAGCGTTCGAGCCCCACAGCGGGTTAATTAGGCAGCGCAGCAGCATCAGTGAGACCTTAACGATTGATACGCTTCTGATCAGTTTGAGGAGGCCACCAGCTGGACGACAGGTGTAGGGATACCATCATGCAAGAACACCATCACATTGCATCACGGGATCGAGTGTGAGTTCCACTGGTTCTCCAAAAGCAACCTACTCATCTAGATGGTCGTCTGGCCGGCCCCGCCGATGATCCGGCATCTTCCAATTTTCATAAGCCACGCTAAGCCGACTATTGGTAGGTGGTAAATGCAGAGCCATGCGCGGTGTCAACTAGGCATTTTTAAACGAGAAATAATATGCCTGCGTAACGTAATATTTTTTTTTTGAGAACACAGTACAACACAGACGCTCACAAATACGCACATACACTCACCCCTATGAACGCACGCACGCACACCCTACCCCTATGAGCACCTCTGAAGGACTGAGCCGGCAGATCTTGAGGTTGACGAAGTCACCACAGGCGCCTCGCTGTTGACGGGCACGTCACCTACCACTGAAAGAATAGCGCCGGATAATCCTGGAATAAATCCAGGTAAATGCAAACGCCCATGCCAAGTCTAGGACTTGAACCTGGGTGGGCTGGTTCCACCACAGGGAACCCAACCATCAGAGCCAAGCTCCGTTTGCTGCGTAACGTAATATGTTACCATAGCACGCATCGATCCTAAGCAAGAATGACTCTGCAGATAAACAAATGAAGCCTTCCGGTACTACCTCTATAACAAACACTATGGAGGTACTAACACAAAATAGTTTCATTTACATGGTATTAGTATGTGTTATTTTCCACCATTAGGAGCCTTACTAACTTGACTGAGATCGTCTATCATAACTTACTTAAAAATTATATCTATAAGTTGTTAAATGTTTATAAAAAAACATACATTTAAAAGAGATGTAGTCGTGTAGACACATATATGTGTAAAACTGTTAAGAAAATATAATCATTTCCAAGCTGATAAAAATCCACACATTAATTTACTGTGCGTCGAACTATACAAAATATGTTGCATTAAATGTGATTTAATTTAATTTAATAAATATAGACGACAATGGTTATATTACTCCTTATTTTAAAAAATTCGCATGTACTTATTTCTGTCGTTTTGGCTCCCTAGCTCTAGTGATCCCACAATTTTATAAAATTTAGAAAAATATTTAAAAGTTTAAAAAAAATCTCATTAAAATGCACATGTTGTCAATGATGTATAGTATAAGCGTGCAAAATTTATTGAATTATGGGCTACAAAAAATGATAAAAGTTGGAGATTTTAAACTATAAGTTATTCACTATACTTAGATCTGTACATTTATCATTTTTTGTGTAGCTCAAAATTAAAACTATTTTGCATTGAAATCTTGCACGCTTATAGGATATATCATTGAGAACATGCGTGATTTTTTCAGATTTTCTAAAACTTTTTTAAATATAAATTTTCAATTTCTAAACATAGTGAGATTACTGGAGTTTGGGAGCACGAAATCTCCACTCGGAACCTTTTGTTATCTTCTCATCGGAGCAACCACGTGCTCTTGGTGATCTGGACGGCATGCAGGTACGCGACGTATATAGGAGAGCTATATACATTCCAAGTGAACCACAACCAACGATAGTAATAGTACTAGGTATAGTATTCTAAACAAAACGCAACCAGCAACTTCACAAATGTGGCAAATTGCACGTTTGGTTTCTATTGTTAGTCCTCCTTCTGGCAGTAGGCATGTTTCCACTTAACTGGAGGGCCTTTTACAGCTAAGATTCCTCAGCAGTCAGCACTCAGCACGTTCGATTTCTAGTACGCTGTCGTGCAAATCATGTGGCTAAGTTTGCTCTCTCGCTCCCAGCGACTTCGGCGGCAGGGGACCCGCACATGATGCAGTATCAGTTTTAGAGGCTTTGACAGCTACAATTCGAAGTGTGTTTAGTCCGACTCATCCATGTATGGTTAAGTTTTAGATAGCAACTTGTCTTGCCTGGCATTTATTGAAACATATATGCCATTGAAAATCATGTACTTCCTCTATTCACTTTCTCATAAGCCATTCTAAATATTTCAATATAGACTAGATACATATTAAAATGAGTGAATCTACACACTAAATATGTCTGGTATAACAAATGCACCATGTTACTAATTAGGTTGCAGGTCATTATTTTGAACTCAAAACTCAAAACCTTTTGGCTCGTGTTGTTCCAAGCGGGCGTGTCGGGCCTTAAACAACGGATCTCTTATCAATCTAGCCCTCTCTCGGCCACCTCTCCCTCACTGTCGCCGGTGTTGCCCCATGGGCAAAACCCACACGGAAGATGCTGGCGGCATGAAATTCTCCCTCGTGCTACGGAGCTTGTGGCATGGTGCGACGCTTGGGATTTCGTGAGGCACGACTTGCTGTTAGCCTCCGGTGACTTCCTAGCTGAAAGATACGGGTGATGTAGTTCTTGCGGCCATCTGGCTCTCGATGTAGATCCAGTGATGTTCTCCGTCGACAAGATGTTCTTTGAGTCATAGGTGTGATACCCTCGGATTCCAAAGATCATCTATAGTTTGTTCATGAGATCCTGAAAACTAGTCCACTAATTTTGCGCAACCCATCTCGTTGGTCACTTCTAGCGGGATCGGTGGTTCCATCAACCTCGTACAAAGATCTCGTGTGACGGTATGCGACACTGATCGTGGCGTTCGATACACTAGAGGTTGACACGCGCACGCTACAAAGTAGCGGCTTGGAGGTACCACCAGTCCAAGTTTGAGCGGAATTTTCTGGACTTCACGAGCTGGGAGAAGTCAGAGTTTCTTGCTCCCGGAGTGCAGGTTGTGTCACGCAAGGAGGTGAAGAAAGACCGCCTCGCCGTGTAGGAAGGCACGACCCATGATAGCAATGCGGTTACTATGGCGTGATTCGTCGCGGCAAATCCATCCACACCCTGTGCGGGCGGAATACAAATTCTTTGTCGCGCGGGGCGTGGAGAGCAAGAAGAAGGGCAAGACCGGCTCCTCGAGAGGACTATCAAGGTTGATTCAGACGCTGGGTCCGACGGCGTTGACTGGGACAAACTGATGTGCAGTGATGGCGACGAGGAGTAGTATGACAGTATAGTTTCCATGTAGGAGCCGATTGTACTATGCTTAAGTTTGAACTTTTTGTAGTTCAAAATATCGATGGAATGATCAAAAGTTAATTTTGCATGTGTTGGTGCCCTAATACATCATTTGCTACCGTAGAAAATTTCTGATACCTTAAAACTTACTCTTTGGTGCATAGACTTTTTTAGGCGCCCTATTTTGCATCATGCTCGAACATCCGTGCCGTGTGCAAACAAATGACTGCACCGGCCTGCTCCCATGGCACCGGCCAAAGCCCCAGAAATTTCGGCGCCATCCCAGACAGAGAGAGTTAACGTGAGAATTCAAAAGATAAAGAGGAAAAAAATCACCATGCATGTGTATCTTAGCAACTTTTTGGAATCCCACAAAAGTTGATTGACTGATTGATTCCTCCGCGGATGCTAATTAACCTGCAGGCTTCACGAACAAACTACTACGTTCGCCTCCTGTGTGGGTGGGTATGCATGGACGTCTAACGCGTCCCGTTCAGCCGAGAGGGGAGCCCAACCGCTGTACGTAGTTCGATGGAACCTAGCGGCCTGACATGACCGAGATAGATGGTTGATGGTCCATCTCATTTTCTCGGTTGTTCTCCAGGAGCAGAGGTGACCATGTATGTATCCATCGATCTGTCGCCATTTATTGGATCACATCTGTACGTATATCTTTCGTGCTCCATATCGCCTGTAAAGGAAAGAATCAAATCGTCGGCCACGCACGGCCTGCCCATCTCACCAGTTAGCGTAACTAGAGTAGTTATAGCCACACTGCCAGTCTGGCCCCTTTCATTTTCACAAGGAAATTGAAGAATTCTGAATTATTTTTTCTTGAATGTTATAAGAACATCGAGTTTTGCCTTTGAAACAACTTGCATGCATAGTATATATACGCATTTACATTTTTCCCTGTGCGTGTACCACCGCCACTCTTTCAGGTTTCAGCTTGCATATAGTTGCATGCGTGCATGCCCGCCACGTCGCATGCCACGCGAACCATGAATGTGGGACCGGCGCTCCGTAATCATGCATCGCATGCAGCCATATGCATTTAATTCTCTCTATTATTACGGAGACAAGACGTCCGTCTGCTGTACAATTAATCATACTCCACGAGAGTACGCATCTGCATCTTTCTTTCTTTTTTTTTCGATTCCAAGGACATAATCTCTCGCATCTGCATCTCTCTATCTTGCCTAGCCTAATAATTAGCCGATGGAGTGCCAAGTACTTAGTCGTCACGCCATCGGCAACCGGAGGAGCAGAGATTAATCCAGCCCCACGATTAGATAGACGGCATCGATCATCGGTGATAGCTAATAAGCTACTTTGAGTAGGAGTACTATTATACCCCACCCTCGCTTGCTAGTTCCGGTACCAAATTCCGACAGGCCACCTCGCACTCTCTACCCCAGCTGCTGACACGTAGTAAGTCTCTTACGTGGAAGACAAATGAACAATGCTTGTCACTCCCTTGGAGTACTATCAAGTAAGACGGTGACACGTAAACTCGAAAAAAATACAAATATTTGTTTGTTTTCGCCAAGGAATTCTTGAAAACACGCTCAAAGGCGGTGGTGTTTGCAGCTAACAGATCTTTGGGCCGAACTCGAAGGAAGCAACAACGAAAACACAGCGCTCGCTCCGCGTCGCCCCCGCAGGCGACCGGGGCGATTCCCCTTGCTCCGGCTCCGAGCCTCCCTCCCCTTCCCTCTTCCCCTGCCGTCGCCGGCGTGCGCCGCCGGGCCTTGCCCGTGCGGGGCCGGCGGCGGCAGGTCGGTCTCTCCCCGCGCGCTCGGAGGTTCTTGCGGGCGACTCGTCCGGGGGCGGCGGTGCGTACAGGGCGACGGTGGGCCGGCTCCGGCTGGGTGGTGACGGCACGGCGGCGCCCCCGTGGTGCAGGGAGGCGCCCGGCACTGCGGGGCGGCGAGCTGTGGCAGGGCGGCGCCGGCGAGCTCGTCGGCCCAGATCTGGGCCCTTTTGGGCCCGATCTGGGTTGCGGCGGGCGGGCCTGCCCTGCTGGCTCGAGCTGCAGGTGAAGGTGATGGTGCTCATGCGGGTTTCAGCAGCGACGGCGGCCGCTCCGGTTGCAGCGTGGCGGCGGGCTTCACGGGCCCGAGCTGGGCCCGGCTGGACCCCTTGGGACTGGCAGGTGGCTGGACCTAAAGGGGACCGGTGTGCCCTGCGGCTGCGTCCGGTCGACTACCGTTTCGGCGGTGGAGGCAGTTCCCTCCCGCGTGGCCGCGGTTCCGCTGACCCCGAGTTGAGCTACCTCTCTTCTTCGTCTCGCAGACCTCATGCTGGTCTCCTCGGGGAGATGATGCTGGTGGCGGCTCTGTAACCGTTTTGGCGCAAGTTGGTGGGCGGCGAGTCTGGGTTGACGAGGCTTCGTCCTCGAGGGGCTCCTATGCTATGGATCGCCTGGGTGGTGGATAGGGATATCGGGAGAAATCCTTGTCGGATTGTTCGACACCGACGCGGTGCCACCTTCGGGTGACATCTTTCCTTCTTGAAGGGCGTCGTGGCTACCCTCCGTCCACTGCCCTGTGAGTGTCAGGGGAAACCCTAGGACCAGTAATGGTCCGGGCAGCAGCGATTGCTTTCCTTCTTGAAGGTGCTGCTTGGTACTCGTCGATTCAACGCTAGGAGCGTGGTGGTGCTTCTCCGGAGGGCGCGACGGTTGCGGGTCACCTTAGTGTAGTCTTCCCACCTATGTCTCCATTAGTTTTTCTTCTTGGGCGTGTGTTTGCTGTTGGCCCCAGCGTGTGTGGTGTTGTGTGTGGTGTCGCGTTTGTATGCTTGGTTGGATGTTGGTCGTTGCTTTATTTATAAAGCGGGGCGAAAGCCTGTTTCGTGGAAAACACGCTCAAAATGTACACTTGAGGCTCGAGGCAGCTACCAGCTGGAGGACAGGTGTAGGAAGCATAATCTCTTCTTTGGAGTAAGTTTTCTATGGAAATAAATAAATATTAAATCAAGTTTACTTTGTGGCGAAGAGAGACGGAATTCTTGAAAACACACTCAAAATATACACAGTCTCGACGCTTGTAGAGCTACCAGCTGGAGGACAGGTGTTGGGATCCATCGACGCGAACAAGCATCGTCACCATCATTGTACTTGGCCGGCCCGCCGGAGTGCGCCGTCTCCACAAGCAACCTGCTCCGCTCTAGCAAGCCCGTCTGGCCCCACCGGCGATGATGATTCGACATTTTTATGAGCTCCATAATTCCTGCTAAAATATTGGTGCCGCGATGCAGCCGCCTGCGCATGCACTGTTGTTAACTAATCCATTTCCGCGCCAAAAAGATATCGTAAACTACTACTCCATGAGTGAAGTATATCATTGCCGACATGCATGCCCGTTTGCTCCAAGGCGAACTACCACCAAATAATACCAGTATTCTAAGCAAGCCCTTCGCCTTTACAAGCGCACAACAGGATTGGATGTCTCATCTGCACCCATTTTTGTTATTAGTCCTGACCATGGAGAGAGGAGGGCCTCATATACTAAAGTATATGTTTGTCATTTTTACATTCTTATCTCATGTGTAAGAGATTATTGATCATTTATAAATAACAGAACCCCCCCCCCCCCCCCCCCCCCCCACCACCACCACCACCACCACCCCCGCGTCAATCTCGGAAAAAAAAAATGGCAGAAAGTGTGACATTAGATTACGTTAACAAATGCACATGACGGACCAATTCGATGTACCACATAAGAAAACTAACTAAATCAGTGGTGATAAGGTTAACTTGGCTGCTAGTCTTCCTTGGGAATACCTTGCACATACTATATTAAATGTTTTTCTTAATATATTTTCAATGTTTAATTTCATGCACAACTTCTTATTTGAAAAACTAACAAAAGCAATTGTATACAGAGATACGTTGCAGTGAGCATATATAATAGTTGAATTCTGCATGTGCAATATATAGTAGAGCATATAAAATAGTTGAATTCTGCATGTGCAATATATAGTAGAACCCGTAAGATGCTATGTTCGTCGGTGATTAATATAAGCGATGTTATTTGAGTAACAAGTATAAATAATCATCATATTATCAACTTATTACTAAATCAACAGTAACTTGTTAAACACTTTTGACAAACAAAAACATGATCATGTCAACGGTTCAATTTATATTCAAGAAGTTTCTGTATATTTGATTACATAATCATAAACTACGCACCTCTATAAAGATATTTTCTAGGTTTATGCATGGAATCTCTACCAAAATATTTAATAATACTTAAAATAGATAAGAACATCCACACAATAATATACATATACGCTATATAATTCATCAATTGTAAGAACATCAAGGAGTCGTGCATTTTTTACTCTTTGTTTGTTTTCACATTGAAGATGATTTCACACCTTTTTAAGGACAATATCTCACAAAGGAAACAAACTTTTTCCTAACTCAAAAGTATATTTAGTGACAAAAAATTACAATATAATGGAAAACAATTGAAAAACATTTTTGGGGTTAGTAATGCTAACTAAATATACATGTATATTTGTTAAAACCACAATATGGTGAAAGCCTAAAGAAACGTATAAAAATCCAGTGTGATTATATTTATTTAACTAGCTCCGGGTACAATAATTAATTGAAAGGGCACTGGTCCGCGCGAGGCACATACCCTCGACTTGATGAACGTCGCCCTAGAGCAAGAGGCAGCCTTCTCCCTTGCTGCATCCCGGGACATCTTCTCCTCTTCGTCTACGTCTCTTACGATGATGACTTCGAATTCAGCAAATACGACAACGAGATTAGGGTTCGGTAGTTTGGGTTTAAATTTCATTCAAAAACCTGTAAGATATATTTAAAAATTGAAAAAAATGTTTAATCTTTTGTCCCAGTTTGATCACTAATTTTTTTCAGGTTCTTTTTTTGAGGGCGTCGCCAGGGAAACCATCCCGAACCAGTTGGAAATGTGTCCAACACCCCCTGATAGGGAGTGCGAGACAAATTTTTGGGCCACCCGGTGAAGACACACTTATCTATGTAAAATTTTGTACAATAATATAAATATTTTTAAAATTTATTAAAGTAATAAATAATAATGCTACAGTTCAAGTTTCCCAAATTTTTACCTTGGTCGCATATAGTCGGCTTATTATTTAAAAATTTACATGTTGAAAATTTCTGGCAAATATTTCGGTGCATGATTATTTTTAAAAATAAACAAATCTATTTTAAGCTAAATTTAAGAAAGTGGGTTTGGCGTATTTAAGTTCCGCCTACACGATAAACTTCAATTTTCAACACTAGAGAAATTACACCTCGATCATGCGGGAATGATTTAGAGGTCTATCATGTTTATAGGACATGTTCACATAAAAGAGAAAAACCCCATACATCGCCTATCTCCTTCCTCTCTGTCCAAGAATCGATGGGTCCTCGTCTCCTCTGCTTGCTGCTCCAACACGACGGAAGATGGTGAGACATCGGATCTGCGCTCGCCTGTATAGCTCTCTAAAATTAAAGTTATGTCAACTAGCGAGGAGAAATTATGGTGACTATGAGATCTTGTGCGAAACAAAAAAATTTCGGTATCCTTGTCCACCTCATCGGTGACGATCTGCCCGTGCCGTTGAGAAGAGCGAGAAATCTTTCTAGTCGCCATTACCTTAAAGTGATGGATCTTATTGATTTGTCTATGTGTGTCTAAAGATTTGGTTTTAGAAGATTTGAATCGATTCAAAGTTCAGTGACAAATTCTTTGGCTGGGGCACGTCCATATAAACTTCCCATCTATCTTTTTTTTTTGAAACTTTTATGACAGTAGGAAAGGCTCCTACTGCCTCTATATTACCCCACACAAAATTACATGGCTCTGAAAAGCCAGAAGTTTTAGCAAGAATTAAATAGAGTCTATGAAAGAGGAAATAAATGGATGTATTTCTGCTTTTGTTCTATGAACAAGCAGACTAAAGTCTGTAACAAATCTGTGCTTCCAGGATCTAGCGTTTGGGGTGACTCCTTCAAAAATCAGGGCATTCCTCTCTTTCCAAGTAGACCAGGCTCCTATAATAAAAATCTCCATGAACATTTTCTTTGTCCAGTTTTGTTTAGCCTGCAATAGCATGTCTAAATAGTCATCGCTCTGACTCCAGGTGATCCCCAGCAAGTTCCAGCACTGTTTAGTGAATTCACAATTGAAGAACATGTGAGCAAGTGTTTCATCCGGTGGATTAGGGCAGAGAGCACATGAATGAGTAGAATTGATATTAAAGTGCCTCCTTCTCAGCATGTTTCTGGTGTTTACTCTGTCAGAAAGGAGCAACCAGCAGAAGAACTTCATCTTGGGTGTGTTTTTGGCCTTCCAGATCCAATGAAATGCTGCGTGTGGGACGAAATCCTTGAAGCAAAACTTGTAATAAATTGATGAAGTGAATTTATCCGAGCCCCAGTCATAGGTCCAACTATCATGGTCCTCTTCCACCAGCTGAACATGAGCAAGCTGTGTTTGCATATCTCTCACCTCCTGCATTGCCTAAATGGACAGTGGCAAATAAAAGTTGTCTGAAAGGTTCTGTGAGGTCAAGAAATCCGAGACAGCAATATCTTCGTTCAAAGCATAAGAGAAAGCTCTAGGTGCTGTTTCACTTAGGATGGATGAAGCCCAATTATCTTTCCAAAACAAGACGGAGGAGCCAGAAGCAACATTGCAGGATGCAATTCCTCTAAAGATAGGCGTCAATTTCAGAATGTCGCGCCACCAAAAGGAACCACAAGGATTCATAGCATGGGAAATTTTACCAGTATAGTATGAGTTCCACAAGAGATGCACCCAAGGTGTGTCGACTCTGTTATAGAATTTGTGGAGGTACTTCATGAGTAAAGCTTGGTTCTGAATATGAAGATTGAGCACACCCATCCCTCCATTCTGTTTTGGCTTACAAATCTTATCCCAAGCTATGAGCGAGTTGCACTTGATTTCATCCTCCACCTTTTTGTTGCAAAGACAATGTCTTCTGATTTTATCTACATGAACCAGAATCTTTTTTGGCAGCTGAATAGAGCACATGGCAAAGGTAGCTATGGACGTGAGCAGGGAATTAATCACTGTGATTCTACCACTGTAAGCCATCATCATGAAATTTGCTGACATCTTCCTCTCAATTCTGTCCACTAGGGGCATCAGGTCCTGGACTGTAGGCTTGGTAGTTCCCAGGGGTAGACCAAGGTATGTAAATGGCATTTTGGCCAAACTACAACCCAGTTCAACAAAGTCAACAAAGTCATACCGACTCTTATAGGAGGGAGACGACAGCGGCATGTCTGTGGCTTGCTCTAGCGGCGGTAGTGGTCCAACGATTTCGATGCATTTTTTATTATATTTGGCGTGAGGGTACTTCCGATGAAGGTGAACTTTTATAAATCCATATCCTTCTCGCGAAGGAATACAATAGATTTATTTTTTTAAATGATGTGTGTATCGATCCCTAATATAAAAAATGAGATCCATGGACACTAGCACCCAGGATTTTTTTTATAGTAGAAGCCCACCCAGGTGAGGCACAGGAATTCGCTCCCGATGGGAGTCGAACCCTGGGCACAGGGTTGCCACTGCAAGCCATTGCCACTAGGCCACTGCCTAGTTCTCATAGATCCCTAATATAACTACAAAATTTCATATTAGGATTTAAAATACATACAAAAAATAAGACGAGTCTAGACACCAAAATGCCGCCATTGTCCGATCACAAGGATTTAGGGTTTTCTCTAACCCAGGGGAAGGACGATAGGTTCTCCTCAACGGCGCCCGAGGACGTCGACGTCGCTGGCTCCAGCTATCACCCGGGATCGAACTCACGAAGCTCCACCCATTCCACCACCGGACATACACGCAATACGCTGACCCGAGATCACGCTTCATCACCACCATCACTTGGCCGCTCGCCGAAGTGCATGCATGTGATTCTCCAAAAGCAAACCTGTTCTTCTCTCGCTAGCTGGTCTGGCCCCGGCGAGGATGCTTCGACATTTTTCTAAGCTCCATAATTCGTGCTAAAATATTGGCACCCAATTGAGCCGCATGCACCGTTATTAATGAATCGATTTCCGTGCCAAGATATGTTAAACTAGCGAGTAAAGTACTCCCTCGTTTTGATTTAGTTCGCGTTTTAGGTTTTCTCAAAGTTAAACTTTTTAAAGTTTGACCAAGTATATACCAAGGTTCAAGAAAGCGGAAAGCGTAAGCGGAGCGTTTGGCCCTCGCTTCGAGTTTTAGTCGCTTAAGCGCGCTTAAGCGTTTCTAAAATTCACTGATTTTAGTAGTGGTCTTGCAATACGGGAGCTGAGGAGAAGTAGAGGAGAGTGCTGCTTGTTGCGGGGAAGGAGAGGCGGCACAGGAAGGGAAGGTGCTGCGACTATTGCGCCGCCATTGTTACTGTGTGTATGCGTGAACATGGAGAAGGTGCGAGAAAGAGATGAGGAGAGTAGATGGATGGCCTAAGCGCTTAAGTAGTCGCTTATGGCCTAAGCGAAGCGTTTTGCCATCGCTCAGCGCTTAAGCGCGCTTAAGCGTACGCTTAATTACGCTTTCTTGAACCTTGGTATATACGAAAAAATATCGACATCTATAATATAAAAAATATATAACATGAAAATATATCTTATGAAGATTCTAATAACGTTAAAATTTTGTTATAAACATCTATATTTTTTTCCTATAAATTTGGTCAAACTTTACAAAGTTTGACTTTGACTAAACCCAGAACGCAAACTAATTGTAAACGGAGTACATCATTGCTGCCATGCCCGTTCGTTGGAATAGTTCCACGGAGACAGATTGAGCGACACCACATGCAATGCATATACGATTCCGGTCCTCTTTGCGATGGCATGCAGGAGCTAGGCTCCAAGGTGAGCTACCAAATAAGATAATCAAAGTTAGGCTCTTTGGAGTGTGGCGTTCTGCCTCTTTCAGGAATCTTTTGTTTTGAAAGGTTTAAAATTTGTATTTTAAAGTTTCAAAAAACCACGGAAACAAATACTAGATGTACATATCGGTATGATCTAAAAGTGCAAAAGAAAATCAAATGACAAATGGTTGTATCTGGATCGGATCGGTGAACCGTACACGTCTTCGAATATTTAAAACTTGGTCAGATTTTTCTTTTTGTATGGCCTTAAATAATATGAAGTCCTTATTGAAATTTTGCACATTCATAGAGTTTAACATTATCTACACTAAAAATATTTGTTTCTAGTTTTTTGAAATTTAAAAATGTCAAACTTATTTTTGTTAAGGTCGAGTTTCGGGAAGCTTGTATTTTGAAACGTTTGGCATCCGCATTTTGAAGTTTAAAAAAAATGGATAAAAAATCCTAGATTTACGTAATGATATGATCTAAGAAGTGCGTAAAAAAGTAATCCAAAATTATTTGAGGCTGGAAAAAATAAAAAAAAATGGTTGGATCCGCTGTGAACTACACACATTTTAAAGTATCTAAAACTTTGTCGGGTTTGTCTTTTTCATATGGCTTGGAATAATATAAAAGCCGTATTGAACTTCTGCACACTCGTAGAGTTCGACATTATCTACACTGAAAAATGTTTGTTTCTAATATTTTGAAACTTAAAAAATACCCTTTTTTAATATAAAAAACTATATGGATCTCAGACTCCATTTGCACTTTTTGCCAATAATACCAGTATTCTAAGCAATCCCTTGGCCTTTACAGGATTGGATGTCTGATCTCCACTGATTTGCTATCAGCCGTCCTGACCATGACATGTACTGTAACATGTATTTGTGCCTAATAAAGTAGTAATTCATTGGGAGGAGGCTTTTACAGCTCGAGGCGGGCGCCGTGTTTCGATTTGGTTTCTTCTTTCGTCCACTTGCTCGTTCCCTTCTCCGGCCACCTGCGTATGCGTAGCACCGGCCGAGCGGTGGCTGATTTGCACATGGCCGTCTAGGTGCCCCAGGGTAGACCAATTCACGCTTCTCTCCCGCGCCGCACGTGCGACGCGTATGAAGTTTTTCTTTGTTCGACGAACCTCGTAATAATAATGACGTAAAACTTCCAGTTCCCTTCGCGCTGTCCCAGAGCTGGCACTGTAAGCTAACCTGGAAATTACTGCCGCGAATTACTCCACGATTTCCCTTCTTTTTTTTTTTTTTTTTTTTTGAATTTCCACGATTTCCCTTCTTTCTAATTCTAACCGCACAAGGAAGCAGTCAAAACTAAACTGCCGTGGCTGCGGCGCCGGCGATTGATTAGGAGAGGAGAACGAAAAACGGAACGGACGGTGGAGGCGATGCCGCCCGCCCGGCCGTACAAATTATTGGTGGGCCCGCTCGGCCAGCCAGAGAGCGGCGTAGATCCGTAGCAGTAGCACAGTAGTAAATCGAATGAACGGCGGTGGGTGGTGGTGTGGAATATCTCTTGTGATACCCTGCGTCGGGGACCGCGTATAAAACTCAGCCGCCTCTCAAGCCTGGCCTTTCGACCTCTCTGCTCAACACTCTCCACCCTTCGCCCGCACCAAACAACAGAAACTCCGTCATCCCCGAGGCGAAACCTCACCGGTGCATCCTCCCTGCCTGCACGCGCGTCGTCTCCTCGCCGCCTGGTTCGCCAAGGTCATCGGGTTCTTCGGCTCCATCGGGTGAAGGGGATCGAGGCATCTACCGCCGTCTGGTGCTTCTCCGTCGCCAGCCTTGCCGCCGGGATCTGGTACGGACTCAAGCCCTCTCTCTGTTCTGTTATTTTTTTGACGGTTTCTCTGTTCTGTTATAACTCTTGGGTGTTGTAGTTTGCGTGGTCGATGTGGATCTAGGCTGATTTAGTTTTTAACTTCCTGTTCTGGTTTAGCTCCGTGGTACTAGTAACTTCGATGAATCTTCCATGGTGACCTGAAATCTAGGAGGGTCTCCACCGTCGGTAGCGTACGTACGTGTGCTGTGCATGAAGAGGAGATGATGAACTTGGCTGTTACTGTCATAGAAAGTTTTGCGGCCGCATCTGTTTGTAGAGTTTGAGTTTAGAACTGTCTTAATTCGGCTTCTTTTCCTACGGGAGTTGAATAGGTGCGTGTTTGTTTTCGTCTTTGGAACTGGGAAAGCGCCCGGATCCTACCGTGAGGGGCACGTATCTGGTTTTGTTTGGGGTTTCTGGCAGATTTCGTTTTCTTCTTCTGCACAGACAGAAACGTCTATACTCTGCTCTGTTATAATTTTAATTTTAGGAGAGTTGTAGTTGATGTGGATTTTAGAGAGTTTCTTGCTTCTGTTTCAGCTCGTGGATCCATGAACGTTTCTTAGCACCTTTAGATTTATTAGGAGAATCTCTCGTGTAGTGTAAGTGTGCATCGGAAATGACGAACTGGGTGAAATCCATACACATCAGGTCCGCATCCGTTTGTAGAGTACCTCTGAGGTTAGGACCATCTTAATTCGGCTTCTTAGGGGAGATGCCACTTAGCTTTCGCCTTTTGGACTGGGAAAAGCGCATGCGTCCTACCATACGATGAGAGCGAACGCATCTAATTTCGTTTGTGTTCGGGGGGCAGAGAGGTTTTTATTTTCTTCATTTGCATCAACATCTAATTCTTGCTGTATCTATCAATTTTTAGTCCTAGTATCTCTACGCTTGTACCTCTCTTATGAGTAGCAACTGATGTTATATTTTACCTTGTTTTTCTAACAGCATCGGGATTTCAATAACAAGGAAACATCTTAGGGAATGCAGAGAGATGTGTTTGCATGTTAGAGATCTACCCTGCGAGGGACTAATTGGCAGGGTAGCAGGCCGGGATTCTGCATTGATTGACCTTGATGACACCGCTTCACAAGAGCACACACAGCTCTTCCTCCATGTGCTTCTGCACAATGGGGTTCAACGTGGCATCACAGCCATCATCTTAGATTATCATCTGGGAGGAGACGGTTGAAGTCATATACCATCTTCAGGCTCATTGGAAGTCTCGGGGTCGCTGGTTTCTGTGTGTTGCATGATGGCGGACCAGAAAGGAAACATTTTGATGAACAAGTATGAGATGGGGAAGATGCTTGGGCAGGGGACCTTTGCCAAGGTTTATCATGCCCGGAACATCGAGACCTCGCAGAGTGTCGCCATCAAGGTGACCGACAAGGAGAAAGTTTTGAAGGGTGGGCTCACGGATCAGATCAAGAGAGAGATTTCTGTGATGAAGTTGGTGAAGCATCCCAACATCGTTCAGATGTATGAGGTTATGGCTACTAAAACCAAGATATACTTTGTGTTGGAGCACGTCAAGGGTGGAGAGCTCTTCAACAAGGTTCAAAGAGGAAGACTCAAGGAAGATGCCGCAAGGAAGTACTTCCAGCAGCTCATCTGCGCAGTGGACTTTTGTCACAGCAGAGGCGTCTATCACCGTGATTTGAAGCCAGAGAACCTTCTTCTTGATGAGGGCAGCAACCTGAAAATATCTGATTTCGGCCTAAGTACTATTTCTGAGTGCAAGAGACTCGATGGGTTGCTCCACACATCCTGCGGCACTCCTGCTTATGTTGCTCCAGAAGTTATTAACAGAAAAGGTTATGATGGTGCAAAGGCGGACATATGGTCTTGTGGGGTGATTCTCTTCGTGCTTTTGGCTGGGTATCTCCCATTCCAGGACAAGAATCTCATGAATATGTATAAAAAGATTGGGAAAGCTGAATTCAAGTCTCCGAGTTGGTTCTCTACGGATATTAAGAGGCTTCTGCTAAGGATTCTTGATCCTAACCCCAGTACAAGAATATCGATTGAAAAAATCATGACGAATCCTTGGTTCAGGAAGGGTCTTGATGCAAAGCTGCTTAGATATAATCTGCAATCAAGAGATGCCAGTCCAATTGACGTACCTGTGGCTTCTGATTCGTTGAGTGGCAACTCAACATTGGACTGCAAGCAGCAAGAAGCAAAAAAGCTCACGAACCTCAACGCTTTTGATATAATTTCTCTTTCAACTGGTCTCGACCTTTCTGGTATGTTTGAGGAGGCTGACACGAAGAGGGAGTCCAAATTCACATCCACAAACACAGCTTCGACGATCATTTCAAAGATCGAGGACACTGCTAAGTGTTTGCGTTTGAAGCTGACAAAGAAAGATGGAGGCATGTTGAAGATGGAGGGTTCTAGGCCAGGAAGGAAAGGGGTGATGGGAATTGATGCTGAGATATTCGAGGTTACCCCTAACTTTCATCTTGTGGAGTTGAAGAAAACAAATGGCGATACCCTGGAGTACCAGAAGGTCTTGAACCAGGATATGAGGCCGGCACTGAAGGACATAGTCTGGGCTTGGCAAGGCGAGCAACCCAGACCGCAACAATCATCATGTTGAGAATTGTAACAAGTGCAATTTGAGGCAATTACCAGGCTTTTGTATGTTTCTGTTATTTTTAATCCCAGTTTGTTATTCGTTTCCATTCCCCTCGTAATGTCTGTACAAACTTTGTTGATCGTCTTCTGATGAAGATTTATTAAAAGCATGATGTCTTCCAAACTGATACAGTTATTTTCCATGGCAATGCATCTGTGTATTGGAAGTTAGAACACTTGCTTACATCATTTTTACTCAAGAAATCATCTTCATCACGTTACCATTTAGCTTTGACCTGCATCATGATTAGAGCCTTCCTTCTTTTGATCTGACCTCTTGAAGGTACCGTATCAAAACCTTGTTGGGTGGGTAGCAATGATCACACTTTCCCTAAAAGCCAAAGAGATACGTTTTTGTAATTTGTAGACAGCTCGGTATGGCCCAGAGGTAACGGAGAGCTTTGTTCTATGTAGCCACTTGCAACGGCGCTAGTAGGAAAGTAGCCTTATTTTACAGCTACAAAGCAGCAAGATGCTGACTAAGATCCAAACAATAGGCTGGCAAATATTGGTGTGCAGAAGCACCTGGGTCAAGATTCGCCCATTGCTGAAAGTTGTTTATTCCTGTTGCTATCTTAAAATTTTGTCTACCTAGAATTGAATCATTGAGATAATCGGTAGGTGTGCGTGCGTGATGAATCTGAAGTTCTGAGAAACTAGACAATTTCTGAATATCCTCTAGCATTTCAGTTGTGAGATAAAATTCAAGTTTCTGAAGATCACCATAGTTGAGACAGTTGGTCAGCTCTGTTGTGCAAAAAGATGGATAATCCATCAAGGAGAAACAGAGCTTCACATAACGCCTCTTGATTCACTGTCACAAGAGGCAAAATAAAACACTCGTTTTCCCGCTGGTACAGAACATGTGTAATGAAAACATGCGTGATGCAGGCACACTTCTCTTTCAAGTGGATGATCATCGTGTCAGTAACAATTTTTCCCTGATTCTTTCATCAGTTGGTGCTAGCCCACCATGATCCGCCTGTTGTTTTCGCCTTGGGTGAGCAGCACACCTCTTCCAAACCGAACCCGACTTTAACTCCAGAACATTCTCAACTGAACCCAATCGCTTGCTGGCTGGCCGATCAACACAACTTGGTGGTGCAGACAAAGGACTCGCTGTGGAGATGAGGTTGATAATGTGCATCACCAGCGGTTCAGAAACGCACTTGCAGGCTTGCAGCTTCTGTTGTAAGGCACTTTCTGGATGAAATAATTGTATGTTCCTCAGTTGCTTTCATGCAAGAAAGATGAGGAGTGAGGGGTCACCCACGGCCATGGGTGGTGGGGGTGCAAACCTCAGGATGACGGGAGATTTAGGAGGACGATAGGTTTGTTGGCTGTGCCCACGTTGATGGAACGGGAGAGTTTTGGTCTTCCAGGCTAAGGCGGTCATTGGGCGACAGGTAGTTATCGGATTAGGTTTAGGCTTTGGACCAGAACAGCAGCAGCTTTCACCAGTGATGGACGAAGTTTCTTCTCTACCTAGCAGTAGAATACTTGCGTTTTTTTCCGAGGGAAAATGAAGGACATAGAGTGCTTGCGTGGTCACTGGTCAGTGTGTCTAGCATTTGGGTTATATATCACTCTGCGTGGGAGCTTATGTCGCTGAAATAAAACAAAGCCGAAGACTCGGCAGCACCTCATGCCCTGTATGCCCAACAGTTAGTTCCTTGCTGTTATTTTTTGGGTTCTTTTAGACTTATTATAGTTGTTCACTTGTTCTAAACTGTAAGAAGTGTCTTTGTACGCTTGTGTATCTTTATGAATTGCGTCTCGATCAAGCTTTGGATGTTGCGAATGTGGTTTGTGCTATTAGCTCGTTTGAATTTTGCTGCTACAGGAACGCATCTATGCTTTTTTCTTTACATTCAGAAAACATAATTGTTCCGAATTTAATATTTATTAGCTTTCTGTACTGTGTTTCTATGATCCCTTGGAGCAACTAGGCCTCCACCTCACAGTTTTGATTGTAGTCCAAAAACTCAGCACACACAAGCAGGGACGGAGCCAGCCCCAAGGCTTGGAGGGGGCAGAATCTGGTTGGCGGGGGCAGAACTGGCTTAGAACACTGATTACGAGCATGCGTACAAGGGAGTTTGTGAAGAAAATCTCAATGTTGGGGGTGGCTGAGCCCCTGCTCGTCCCCCCCTTCCTCCGTCCCTGCACACAAGTAGGTAATTAGCATCACTTTCTGTGTTTTGAATTGACTTTTCTTTCATAATTCATAGATATCAACTGTCTCATTTCAGAAAGTGATGGTCTGCTGTCAAGAGATTCTTCATGAGCTCAAAGCACTGTCTCATTTCAATTCCAAATTACAAAATTGTTGACATGAAATTGAGCAAGTACCTTATAATAGTGAATACTGACTCCAACTTGGCATTTAGATTGAATTGGGAACCCTCTTTGGGATGATTATATCATTGTTTTGTTAATGCCCCTGGTAATGTTCTACTCATTTATTTCAATCTTATATGCTGAATTAGCACCTTGTTTAAAAACAATAAAGTTTCTTTTGGATCATTGTAAAGACATGAAGGATGTGAACTCATTTTCCCCTGAACTGGTATTATTTTTTTTGAAATTTTCTACGTATATTAATCAACAGAGTACCACGTACAGCGTACACAGTACAAAAGCAAAGTACAAACCAAAGTACGTAGAGGAGACAGAACCATGGGGAGCAACCGCCGCATCGCCGGCGTCGAGGAAGAGGGTCGCCCCTGAACTGGTATTATTTGATTGAGTAACTCGCAGAAAATGATTGAATGCTGAGAGGTACATATTGTTTTACATTACGATGTTTATTTTTGGTTGCATGGACCTCTATTGTGTCTCGAAGTGTATAATCTCCATACCACTTCAAGTAATAGAATTCTCATGGCATACACTGTCTGTGTCTACAGGCAAAACAGGGTATCGGTGAATTGGCTAAGTCAAACCAGAACCAGGAACATTAGACATGCATTACCCTACAGAAAACTCTCCAGCCATTATAGGGCAGCTCAAAGATTTTGCCTCTGGAAGCATTCACTGATCAACTGGCGCAGCCCAGATTACAACCTTGTCAGACTTTCTCTCACTTTGTTTATAGCCTTGCTGCTTGGGTCCATCTTTTGGAAGATTGGCGCCAAGATGTAAATACTGTACTCATCTTCTTCTTTGACTCCTTAATCCTAACATAGCAGCATCTGAATTTTTGGTGCCTTATGATGGAGGGAAATGACAATGCTTTCAGAAACGTCATTGGGGCAATGTACACGGGAATGATGTTTGTCAGCTATCTCGCGTCATTCAGCCTGTTGTTTCAATTGAGAGAACAGTTTTCGATCGAGAGAGGGCTGCTGGGATGTACTCTGCAATGCCTTATGCCACTGCTCAGTGCTCAGGTAAATATCAAGTAAAATTCAAAGGGCTATGAGTAAACACAGTGCTAGCTAAAGTACTAAGTTTTTCATTGCATTCTTCGGGTATCTCAAGCATTGTTCAATTGCTTCAGGTTATGACGAGCTTCTAGTGGATAGCTGCAGAGTTTCTGGTTCTTCGTGTCCTACTTCATGGCAGTCCTTGCACCGGTGCCCGCGCTCTTTGCGGTCTTTTTTGCATTCATGGATGCTCTCTGCAGCAAGAAGTTGAACTTCCAAGAACGGTAGAAGGAGAAAACCAACAGACAAAATGGCAGGAAAATAGTCGATTTTATTTCTGAACCAACTCTCGTTTCCTTCCATTTTTGGGCCGATTTGTGCAGTGTAAATGTGGGTCTTCAGCATGAATTAATTCCATTTCTGGTTAATAAACCATAAATACACGTAGTTGACATGTTTTGTGAAGAGAAGACTGGAGTTTTATCTCAGCTCCACTACGATCGATGGATCTCTCCGTGTTGTCCGGTTGCCCGGGCCTCTTCGTTGCCGGGATGATTCGCATGGGTCTACCTACCTGTCGGCCCTTTTATGCTTACTAGGCTGCTAACAGAAAGCTACCAGTTGCGGTCTGTGTAGGCTGGAAGCCATAAGACCTATATAGCCCATTACATGCTTCCTCATCAAGCGCAGTGGCAGGTAACTGCGACGATCCCTATTTGAGGCTTGTAGCGTCAGTTAGCAAGCCAACGCCCACGCGCGGAACTGTGCCGGACCGGCCCAGGTAAGAGTTTCCCTTTGTACTTTTGTTTATGTTTTTTGCTTCTTTTCTCCCTTTCATTCTTTATATTTCCATGTATTTTTTTTTATGATTCTTACTTGTTTCTGTTTTTATTTTTTTCACTTTATAAAATCACATGAATTGTGCAGTAACTGAATTTTCTTGAATCTCGTGAAGAATTATTTATATCACGTGAACATGATTTATCTCACACGAAACTATTATTATTCTTGTGAATATTTTTTTTACCTGTATGAAATTTGTTGAAATGTACAAACATTTTTAAACCTCGTGAATATTTTTTTTAAAAAAATTATAAACCTCACGATCATCTTTTAGAACTATACGAATTATTTATTTAAATAAATATTTTAGACCGTTATTTTGTTTATCTACATGGTTTAACCTGATTTCAGTATAAATCATAATAGCAACCATTATTACAATACGGAAAGTAGAACAAAAAAGAAACGCAAAAAAATGGGTGTCACTAAAAAAAGGATCTTGCGTGGAATGGGTGCCAACGAGTACATGCAAGGTTATGTTCTTCTATTTTGTTTCTCTAATTGGTTTTGTTTTCTTATTTTCTTCCTACTTTTTATATAAAAATACAAGTGTACTAAAATAAAATTACAAATGTAATAATACATAATAATGTGGGCTTGTACTTCCAAGTACATCCATACTAGTTCTGAAAGTACAACACAACTAAATAGGGATTTTTAAGTACACAATACGAAGTAAAGAAAATTTCTCTTATACATTACAAGAAGGATGTGAAATACAAACAAGTATACTAAGAGACGACATACCAAAATACAAGTATAAATTAAAACCTGCAGTACAAAGTACACCAATCTTGGTCAAATTGTAAGTATACTATGAACTACAAGTATCTTAAAAGCCAAAGTACAGGTATAAAAAAATCGAGGGACAAACTACACTAACCGAAGAATTATGAAGTATGAGTGTACTAAGAACAAAGCACAAACTATAGTGAAACCCGGAAATACAAGTACATTAAGACCCAAACTAATATGAAGTACGTTTTGGAAGTACGAAAATAAAGTTCTTCAAAACCTATAAATATGAGATATAGTTTTAGTATCTCCACATGAGTAACGCAAGGGTGAAAATTATTTGTAATTCTGACAAACATGTCTAAAGATATTTCATTTTAAAATTTTGAATGTCGAAAATAAACGGAAATAGTAAACTCCCACCTGCGTCGGAGGAGAAACTCCACAAAAAAATTACCATTGCGGCAATTAAAGGGAGAAAAAAAATTCTTTGTAAAGATCGGACTTTTGAGATTACCAAAAAATCTTGGCTGCTAACGATCTGGACTGATGTTCGGCTCATCTACAAAGGTGGAGTCGGCCCTGAAAGCCGAGCTACCCAGCTGCTATCAGTTTAGGCTAGAAACAGATATGCCCATTTTGGCTACATAATGCAGCCCTTTGCCTTCTTCAATCTTCATCATGGACCGAACGGCAAGCCCTATCACTTGCAGATTCGGAGACTCTGGAAGCATTGTCATGCAGGGAAGGGCTGGCCATTGCTGCCGACCTGATGCTTCAGAGGTTCCAGTTAGCTTCTGATAGCAATAATGCCATTTGGAGCTTAGTGGGCGGTCGAATGGGGACGTACGCTCACATCGTCAAGGAGGTCAACGTAAGGGCAGCAGATGTCCTGCCGAGTTCGTCCACGAGGCGAGAACCTCCATTGTTCACGCGCACAACCTTGTAAAAGACTCGATTTACCAAAAAATTGGCAAGCAGGTGTGGTTCGGTATTCCATCTGATGGTGTTTGAACAATTATCTGAACACTAGACAATAAATGGTTGGAGATTTCTCGGGAAAAAAAATCTTGAGACTTGAATTCTCGCTCAATAAATGTGAGACTTGAATTTCATCTTGCCATCTCTGTTGTGTCCGTCTCGGCTTAATTCTTCTTCCTTTTGTCATTCGGCTAAATTCTTACTGGTCTCTCAAGAAAGAAAACAGGAAAAACGAAAAAAAAGAAACATAATCGAACATGACAAACAGAAGATAAAACAGAATGGGCTGGCCCATGGAGTGTGACCGCTGCAGGCGAGACAGTGCTAACGCTCGCAAAGAGCGGTGTATTGTGCCTGCTCCTTAAGAGCGGTGTATTGTGCCTGCTCCTTCAGTGTAGAGGCCCATGTAGGCTACATGATGCAGCCCTGTGCCTTGTTCATCGCCCTCTTCATCATGGACCGGACGGCAAGCCCTGTGTGTGATTTTTTTTAGAGAGTACGCGAATTTCGCAAGCCCTGTGTGTCACTTGTGAGACTTGCTTCTCTCACAAAAGGAACTTCGCCCCACTAAAAAAAAAAGGAACTTCAAGACTTGAATTTCTTCCTGTCATCTCCTGCCAATTAAACTTTTCTTCCATATCATTCGGCTTAATTCGTACTGTCTCTACACGATGATACTGTTATCTACTCCATCCGTTCCAAATTAGTTGTCTTCCATTTGCCAAAAAGTGGATGTATCTAGACATGTTACAAGTATAGATGCATCCACTTTTTGGCAAATGGAAGACAACTAATTTAGAACGGAGGGAGTACAACTCATCAGCAGGTCGAGGAGCGACCATGTTTTTCTCTCTCACCGATGCGCGTCTGCATTATGTTACCCCCAGCGTGTAGTTTCCTCTGTTGGCTTCCCCACTTTTTAGAAAAAGAATAGGTACCTGGCATTTACCCGTATATATCTTTCTATCTGGATCGCATTGCGATCTTTGCTAGACAAAAGTACTGTCTTGACACTATCTTCCAGTTGTGAGAAGTGTCAACGTCTATGTACTTTTCCTCAATGAACTTTTTAATTCCTCACCAACAACAAAACGTCTACACACGTACTGTTAACATGTACTGCCTCCATTTCAAAATATTTGACACAATTTTTTCCACACACGGAATTTAGACATGTTTAGTGGGTAGATACATACATATTTGGACAAATGTAAGTCAAGTATTTTGAAACGGAAGGAGAAGGAAATGTTAGTTCGTCGACGCCCGTAACACCAGTGCGAACTATGCCAATACATCAACAGACATGCTGTGACCGAACCGCGCGCGTGCCAGCCAGCCGGCGTCGTGCGCCACCATGAACATAGCCGCAAGCTGCAAGGTTTCCCGTACACCAACCGAGCCGAATTATTCAGCAGATTCCCGTGTCACCATGTGATATGATCCTGGGAATTTCTCCTGAAAACGCCACTTGACAATGAGCTGTGCCCGTACGTTCCCAGCTTACTGGCAAACTAATTCCCACGGCCACCGTTCACATGGTTGGTGACATGGGAGTTGATAGCCCGACGTTTCCAATGATACGGCCCCCGCATTATCACCTGGAAAATTTCCAGCCACACGTCAGGTTCTTCCCCAGCTGGGGTGATCCGATAATCAGCACGCGCTATCACGAGTCACCATCCAAATTAATCGCGTTAACAAGTTGTTATCTTCTTCTTTCTTCTCTGGCTGATAGACTTTGATGGCTAATTCATTCATTGTTTTAAGTATAGACGACGTCTCGTTGAAAGTACTCTGGTCGTCTAAGAATGTGTGTTCGAATTCCCATCATATTGTGGAGCACGTATGAGAATGTATTCAGTGCAGAAAGCGAAGTGGTGCGCCTGGTCATCCGTGGTTTTGAGCCGTTGGATGGAGAAGAGATCGCCAAGATCTTTTTGTGGAATCATATTTGCAAATATAAACTTGTACTTTGTCAAATTGATTCCATACGTCACCATGAGTCGACCCTATGGCCAATGCCTCCCTTGTGCCGTCTCCCGCGCTGCGCCGTCTGACATGGGGCGATCTTGATGTGGGTTGGTTTGGGCCGATCTTCATGGATTGATAGTGGGAGAGAGACGAATACGAAGAACACGAGCGGGAGGGTGAGAGGAACACGAGGGAAAACACAAAGGGCCGAAGATGAATGATAAATCATGCGAAGAAGAATCACCCGACAACAACCCCTAGCAGAGTATCATCCAGAAAGAGTAGGTATTGCAAACACTACTAGAATCACAAAGGAGAAAGAGTAGGTATTGCACAATTTCTTGTGGCCATCATGCATTGCTCCTATGTCAAATTGCCAAGGGTGGCCTAGAAGATGACGACACGTCGTCATGAGAACAACATCACATTCAAACTGTCTCGGCTAGGGGGTAGATCTGGGCGGAAGCGGAACCGGTTCAGGTCTAGCGGCTGACGTGTGTGTTGGATGCTTGCCGGCAATGTGGAAGCCCTGCGTCCATTGTTCTCGCCGCCCATTTGTTGTGGTGGTGATTGTCGTTCCTTTCGACGTCGGAGCGACGACCCTGGGAGGTAGAATGTGCGTTCGGCTCTTCGATGAGCAGCGTTGCGGCGGTTGTCTTTTCTCTCCTAAGTCACGAGGATGTCGAGGAGGAGGCAACGGGGGATCCTGGCATTGGCGGTGCTTCGGCTGTGGAGGTTCTCAGACCGTGCCCCGGAGGTATGTTTTGGTGGCAGTGGGCGGATCGTGGGGCCTTGGTCTGGCGCGAGAGTGATTTTGGGGAAAGCCCAACGCTTCGGGGCCAGTGGGGGAAATGCATGTGGGTATTGCGACCCTCTTGGGGGCATTAGTGTGGTCACCCTCCGCCCGCTAGGGGTTCCATGTGAATGACCGCTCTGCGGTCTCGAAGACGGCGACATGTTACATCGTTACCTTGTGGGGGTGTCGTCCTGGGCCCTAGTATCTTTTAGGTCCCGTTTCGTTGACATTGGCGACCAAGGTCAGATCTTGTCTCGAGTCCCTTCATGTCGGGAATGGGGCGGTCTATGCGTTCTATTATCTTATATATGTGACTTAGTTGTTACCGTTCTTGGTCATCGTTATCGACTGAGTAGCGCCCCGACCCGACTGCTATGCGAGAGATGTTGTGTGTCACCGGTTAAGCGATACAACCGGAGGTTACGGGTTTACCAATCCCCGGCCAGAACCTCTGGCAGGTGTTGCTCGGAATTGATCATCGGCAACACAACTCCCCGATTGATGCCTTAACACAGGCACAACTATCAATGCATAATAGCAAGATCAAGACTTGTGGAACAACTGGCACTTCACAGACTCTACGACACAAATCATATATAGTTCAACTCTTAACAGAGAAAGATAGCAAATATTACAACCAGGGGTCACAGACCCAACAATACATCAAGCGGAAGCAAAATAAGTTGTCTAGTACAACAAGATCCAAATACTGGCCTAAGAGGCCTACATATAAACATCACAGCGCCAGCTGATCCGGGATGTCCCAAGCTGCCACCTGGGAACCCCAGACTACTCGTCGAAGTCCACATAGAACCCACCTTCGAGGGCGGTGAAGTCCTCCTCTGAAACAAAGCAAAGACATTGAGTTCGACGAACTCGCAAGATTAAGAGCTAATATATGCTCGAATGAGGCTTTCAAGGTTTCATGGCTCTTTTGCATAAAGCTGATTTTATTGAAATAAACAAATAATCCATGGCATCGACTAATCAGAAAATTTTCCAAAAAGGTAAGAAGTAACTCTTTTCCTTGAACCACTTTCCAACATCACCATCATCATCATCATGTACCTGTTCATCAAAGGCACCTCCCCGAATCACCCTCGAGGAAGTTAACCTTGTAATCGTTAAGTGGTACCTCTAGTACCCAAATTTTAATCATTCCGTTAAAGTTATTCTATGATCCTACCTTCACTTCCCAAGTCGTCCATAACCGCGGACACGGCTTTTCGAAAAGATTTATCCCTGCAGGGGTGTACAATGTTTGCCATGCGTACCGTCCGGCCCATTACCTGTACAATTAGCTCTCTTCCGGGACTTCTCCCTCGTTAAGGACTTTCCAGGATCATCAGTGGCGGCAGGGCTGCCAGGATCACAACACCCCGCCCCACGGCCACTTATTTTCCTAACACAACCAGTCTCATCACAGTTCACCACCATCACGCACGCACAAATGGAAAATCGAACTAGAGGACCCTGGCTAGTCCCGCCCGAGTTATTTAGTCTACGAGGGTTCCTGCAATTGCATAGGCCTCACGCATGGTTGCACGCTCAAACTTGGTTCAAGAGGTAAAGAACTCGCACCTAGGCGGCAAGAACGAGACAAACCACCACATACACCGTGGCCTCTCATCCCCACATGTAAGCATTTTATTATCCGTCACCACAATTTCTCCACCATCATCATCATCTCATCACCTGTTTCCAACATGTAGTACCCATAGTACAGCTATGCAATTTAACTAGGCATGGCTAAGCATCAACATAGCATGGTAAATATCTCGGGCCAACAATACACTCCTATGGTTAAATAGGAGGGGAACAGGTAGTGGCATCGGAATCTTAATGCAACTATAGGATACTCTAATCCAAATAAATTGACATTTGGAACCGCATGCAATAATATAGTGGAGAAAATATATTTGCGGAAATTAGGATAAGATATGCTCAGAAGGGGGGGGGGGGGATTACGCTTGCCTTGATCAACGTGGTAGTACGGCTCGGCGGGGTATTGAGGTGGGACCCCGTCTGCTTGATCTATCGGAGCACAAAACACGGGAAGAAACAATCAATCATCACACATGTTGAACAGATGCAATGCGCAAACAAGAATGATGTCATGACATTTTGATTGCATTTAAATTTTAATAAAAGTTCTCTAGCAAGTTCTACCAATTTTAAATGGGAAGCGAGAAAATAATTATTCATCGGTGGAGAGATATTGTTCTACCCTATTTTTAATGTTTTCTTGTGCTCAAAATGAGGTAGACATGCATGAAAAGATGTCACTAATTTAATCCATAATTTATGAGCATTTTTGGTATCACACACCATTTTTAGGTTGCACCGATAAAAGTTAATACCATTTTAGTTTATTAATTTAGATATGTTCTTTTCATTATTTGTTTCCTCTTTCAAATATGTCAAGGTTACAAGTTAAATCCAACACAAACATCTAGTTCAAACCAAGGATAGAAGAATGAAATAAATTTGGACAGGAAATAATTTGGTACTGTTTTAAATCGGAATATCCGAATTTATTTAACTCGGATAATCCGAGTGAACAGTGACTTCGAAGATGTGGCTAAGGACTCGAAGATTTCGGTACTGATACAATTCGGAAAATCCGAATCATTTCGGAATCGGATTATCCGGTCGAGTGCACTCTCGAAGAAAACGGCTAAGGACCGGAACGACTTGCGTACTGAACAAAATCGGAATTTCCGAGTGGTTGGGCGTCGGATTATCCGAGCTGGAGAACAGCACGGTGGCGGGCGGCTGCCGGCGGTGATACAATGACACGGCGGCCTAGGGGAGGAAAGGAGAGGAAAGGAAGGTGCGGCAGCTCACCCTGAGCTCGTTTGCGAAGGCGGCACGGGCGGGGACGGACCACGGCGGCGGGAATCCTCCGGCGAGCGGCGGCGGTGGTCGGCGGGAAATCGGACGGCGCCGACGATTCGGGACGCCCCGGCTCGATTCACTCGGCGTGGAGGTAGAGGAGCTCACGGCGGACCTTCCTGCGGTATCGGTTCGGCTCGGGAGCTACTCAATCAACGGCGGCGACGACGTCCATGGCGCGGCGAGCTCGGTTCCGTGGGGGAGAGAAAAACGGGGAGGAGAGGAGCTGGTGCGCGAGGCTTAGGGTTTGGGGAAACAGTGCGGCCGTGTGGGGCTCTTCTCCTGCGAGGGGAGAGCAGAGAGGAGGGGGGAGAGGGGGCCTGGGCGAGGCGCTCGCGGGGCGTGCGACATGCACGGCCATGGCGCCAGGGAGAAGAGATGCTGTTTTCCAATTTTCCAAAAACCCCCCCTGTACGTTTTAAAAACATCACGGATAGGTCCTCTTCTCCTCTGTTTTCAAGTTTGCAGATTTAAATGAGGTACCAGGGCAACTCCAAATATTATGAAATTTGGTGGAACATCATTTTTAGTTACAAGGAGCCTCTGGTAAAAATTTGAGCTCATTTGGAACAAGTTTTTAGAATAAACTTGTTGGAGTTTCATTTCTGCCCCACTTTCAAATCATTTAAAAGAGCAACTTTAATACTTCCAAAAATTGGGTAAATTTTTGGGTAGCCTCCCTGTACCTTGGGCAACCACCCATAAAAATTTCAAAGCAATTGGAGTCCATTTGCTTGGGGAATAAAATAGGAAGCTGCTTATAGGCAATTTGGCTAATTTTCCAAGTAAACCTCTTTTTGAATTTTTAAGCAAAACAAAATAGTGAGTTGAGCTCTTGGAGCTTCCTTGACAATTATAGAATGTCACAGAGATTTTGTTTGCAACTTTGTATGCTTTCATTGCGTGTAGGTTTGTTGGAGCAAGTTTGGTATTTTACCTTTACAACTTTTGCCAAACCAATTTAGTGGTTGTTTAGCAAGTTGAGAAAGGATGCAATGATGCATGCATGTCATGATGCAAAAGATGACACAAAAGTGAAAATTTTATACGGATTTTCAGGTTCTCAAGTCTGGGCTGTTACAATTCTACCCCCCTTACAGGAATCTCGTCCCGAGATTCTAAGATTGCGAGAAGAAGTCGGGATACTCCTCACGAAGACTAGACTCTCGCTCCCAAGTCGCTTCTTCCTCGGAATGATGAGACCACTGGATTTTTAGGAACTTGGTAGTCTTGTTCCGGGTCTTCCTTTCGGCTTCATCCAAGACACGGATAGGATGCTCACGATAAGTGAGGTCTTCTTGTAGATCTAGCTCCTCATGATTGACCCCATGGATAGGATCCTTGAAACAACGGCGAAGTTGGGAAACATGGAACACATCATGCACATTTGGAAACTTGACCGGTAACTCCAACTTATAAGAAAGATCTCCTCGCTTTTCCAGAACTGTGAAAGGGCCAACATAGCGAGGGGCCAATTTCCCTTTGATTCCAAAGCGGCGAACGCCACGGAGGGGAGAGACACGGAGATAAGCTTTATCACCAATTTTATAGTGAATTTCCTGATGGTGCTTATCATAGTAGCTCTTCTGCCTAGACTGAGCAATCTTCAGATTTCTCTTATGATTCTCACCTTCTCCTCGGCTTCATTGATCACATCTGGACCAAAGAGTGCTCTCTCTCCGGTCTCGGACCAATTTAGCGGAGTGCGGCATTTTCTTCCATATAGAGCCTCGAAGGGAGCCATGCCCAGACTAGCTTGATAGCTATTGTTGTAGGAGAACTCCGCGAAAGGGAGATACTTTTCCCAACCTTGGCCAAAAGAGATGACACATGCCCGAAGCATGTCTTCCAACACTTGGTTCACTCTTTCGGTCTGACCATCAGTTTGGGGATGGAAGGCGGCGCTGAAGTTGATACGGGTGCCCATAGCAGTTTGGAAACTAGTCCAGAACCGGGAGGTGAATAGACTTCCACGATCAGAGATTATCTTCTTGGGAACGCCGTGTAGCACCACAATCCTAGAAGTGTATAGATCCGCCAACTTAGCGGCTGTGATGTCAACACGAACGGGGAGAAAATGAGCCACTTTTGATAATCGATCAATGATGACCCAAATAGCATCATTTCCCTTTGGAGACTTTGGCAAGCCAGTAATGAAATCCATACCAATTTCATCCCACTTCCACTCAGGAATAGCAATAGGGCGAAGAGTGCCGGGAGGCCTTTGATGTTCCGCCTTTACCCGTCGACAGGTGTCGCATTCAGCAACGAACTTGGCGATTTCCCGTTTCATACGGGTCCACCAGAATTGTGGTCGAAGGTCTTGGTACATTTTGGTGCTACCAGGATGGATGGAGAGAGGTGTATCATGAGCCTCTTGAAGGATTAGCTCCCTCAATTTCCGCTTCTTGGGCACCACTAGACGTTCACCAAAATAAACAACTCCGGATTCATCGACGGAGAAGCATGTGGCCTTGCCGCTAGCAATGTTCTCCTTGATCTTCAGAATGCCCTTGTCACGCTTTTGCGCCTCCTTAATCTGATCTACCAGAGTAGATTTGATCTCCAGATTTGCTAGATAGCCAGAAGGAACAATTTCCAGATTCAAGCGGGCAAACTCTTCATGGAGAGCAGGTTGAGTTTTTTCAATCATCAGATTGTTGCAATAGGACTTCCGACTTAGCGCGTCAGCTACGACATTTGCTTTGCCGGGTTGGTAGTTCAGACTCACATCATAGTCCTTGATTAACTCCAACCAACGCCTTTGCCTGAGATTCAAATCCGGCTGGGTGAAGAGGTATTTCAGACTTTTGTGATCCGAGAAGATTTCGCAACGGTTACCAAACAAGTATGGTCTCCATTGCTTCAAAGCATATACCACAGCGGCAAGCTCTAGATCATGAGTTGGGTAGTTGTGCTCATGCGGTTTCAACTGGCGAGAAGCATACGCCACCACATGGCCATTCTGCATCAGCACACAACCCAAACCTTGAAGAGAGGCGTCACAGAAGAAGACGAAATCCTTGCTAGTGTCCGGCAGGACAAGCACAGGAGCAGAGGTGAGCTTGGCTTTCAGAGTTTGGAAACTTTCTTCGGCTTCGGCAGTCCATACGAACTTTCTATCCTTCTTGAGAAGGTCAGTCAATGCCTTAGCTATCTTGGAGAAACCTTCGATGAATCGGCGGTAGTAACCCGCCAATCCGAGAAAGCTTCGAATGTCCTTGACTGACATTGGAGTTTTCCAATCCAGAATGGACTGAATCTTGTCAGGAATGACGGATACACCTTCCCCCGATATTACGTGGCCAAGAAAGATAAGCCTGTCCAACCAGAATTCACACTTGGAAAACTTGGCATAGAGACGGTGTTCTCGAAGTCGTGTCAGAACCAACCGAAGATGTTCAGCATGCTCTTCATCGGTTTTGGAATAGATGAGGATGTCATCGATGTAAATGACGACAAACTTATCAAGATAATCCATGAAAATGGAGTTCATGAGCCTCATGAAAGTAGCTGGAGCATTTGTGAGACCAAAGGACATAACAGTGTACTCGTATGAGCCATAGCGAGTAACGAATGCCGTCTTCGGGGTATCCTCCTTTCGGATTTTGATTTGATGGTACCCTGACCTCAGATCCATCTTGGAGAATACTCTTGCACCAGATAACTGATCCAACAGATCATTGATCCGGGGAATAGGATACTTGTTCTTGATTGTCACCGCATTCAACGGCCGATAATCAGTAACCAGACGGGGAACGGTGGAATCCCTCTTCTTAACAAAGAGTACCGGACAACCCCAAGGTGAACTGCTAGGCTGAATAAATTCTTTTGCCAACAACTCATCTATTTGCTCTTTCAACAGAGCCAATTCTTCCGTGGGCATACGGTAGGGTTTCTTGGAAATTGGAGCAGTACCGGGAAGCAATTCTATGACAAACTCCACACTTCGATCAGGTGGCATGCCAGGCAACTCTTCCGGGAACACATCCGGGAAGTCACACACCACGTGTATGTCCTGGATTTCTGGAGGGGACAAGCCTTCCATGAGGCATAAGGTGAGCTCCGGTGAAAGGGGAATGTCCGAGGATGGAGGTCCTGATAGTGTAGCCCAAAACTTCACAGTGCAACCGGGAGGGTGGGTCACGGTGATGGACTTGGCTGCACAGTCGAGATTAGCCTGGTATTTTGCTAACCAGTCCATGCCCAGAATGACATCAATGCCCTTGGACCTCAGAGCCACCAACGAGAAAGGAAAAGCGGAGGACCCTATATTGATTGGACCTCAGGGGTAATTCCATCGGTCTGCCAGTTGGAACCAGGAGTAGAGATCGTCATGGGACGTCTCATTTTCTCGAACGGTATGTTGTGAGCTTTTGCAAATGCTATCGAGATGAATGAATGCGATGCTCCAGAATCAAACAAAACTGTAGCAGGATTGTTGTTGATTTGCAACTCACCCATAAGAACGCCGGGATCCTCCTCAGCTTCTTCAGCAGAGACGTGGTTCAGGCGACCACGGACGATAGGACCAGCCTTGCCAGCTGGAGTGGCAGGGCCTCGTGCAGGTGTTCCTGAGATAGGAGCCTTCTGTGGGCACTCCCTGGAGTAGTGGCCAGCCTCGCCACAGGTGTAGCAGGTGACCCCAGACGGAGCAGGTAGTAGCATAGGACGATACCCACTGCCGCTTGCCCCGAGTGTCGGAGTAGAGGGGCGTGGCGGTGGGGGCCTGTATCCCGCGGTTCTTGGCACAAATGGAGCACGCGGCACAGCGCTGTAGGGGACAAACATCCTGCGCTTCTTGCTCTCAGAACCCGAGGAACTCTGGTGATCCCCGTGTACTGGCCTCTTGGAAGCCTCGAGCTCCTTCCTTCCTTGCTCAAGAGTAAGAGCCTGATTGAACAGCTCCTGGAAGTTCTGGAACCTGAAGGGCAACAACTCATAGCGAAGTTGTGGCGCAAGCCCTTGCGGAACAGATATTGCTTGTCGGCATCATTTGTCACGTCCCTCGGGGCGTAACGGGAGAGATGGTTGAACTCACGACTATAGGTGCGGATGTCCATACGTCCCTGATGCAAATCCAAGAACTCCCTCCTCTTCACGTCCATGATGGCCTGGGGAATATACTCTGCGCGGAAGGCAGCACGGAATTCCGCCCAGGTGAAGACATGGTCGGCAGGGAACATAGCCACATGGCTCTCCCACCAACATCCAGCAGCTCCAACCAAGAGATAGGTGGCAAAGTTGACTTGCTCGGCCACTGGGACATGAAGCGCGGAGAACTTGCGCTCCAAGGCACGAAGCCAATCATCAGCTTCAAGCGGCTCCTTCGCATCAGCAAAGTTAGGTGGCTGTGAGCGCAGAAACTCGGTGAGAGTGTTGCAGCCATTCCTTTGAGCATTCTGGTGTACCAGCTCCTCAAGCAAGCGCTCATTGCGCCCACGGTTCTCCTCAATGGCCATCAATACTTGAGCCATCGAGGGTGGAGGTGGCAGATCTTCCTCACCATCGTTGTGGTTACCACGGCCTGAGCGGCCTCCTCCTCTAGCCATTCTGAAGATTTGACAATAACACAATTAGTATCCATCTCCGAATGGTTAGGACAAAAGCATTAGTGTTCACTCAAGTACACGGACTAGAGATAACAATACTTTGGGTAACAACAAACAAAGGATCAAAAGATAGAACTTGGGTCAAAGATCAGCATCATGTACTACTAGCAAGAACTAGTTGGCACAATCCGGGACCTTTTGTTCAAGTCCTAAGAAAGAACAAGGATTAGATTTAGCACGGATAACAAGATTCAAACAACTGAAACAAGATCAGATTGTAGCGCGGCGGGAGCAAGAGTGAGCACAGAACACACAAGGTAGAAGCCAACCCCGAGATACTCCTAATTTTGAAGTAACAGACGAGGAAGAAAACTTTTTAACTCAAATCGAGGTAAGATTGCTCCAAGATTAGAGGGTAACCAGATAAGGAGTAAAAAGAATCCTAAGATGGTTTTCACAACTTAATTTTAGGTTACAAATAATTTTCACAAACACTAGACTCAACCTCGACCAGTAGAAAGGGTTTCCTACAGGCAGTACTGCTCTGATACCAACTTGTAGCGCCCGACCCGACTGCTATGCGAGAGATGCTGTGTGTCACCGGTTAAGCGATACAACCGGAGGTTACGGGTTTACCAATCCCCGGCCAGAACCTCTGGCAGGTGTTGCTCGGAATTGATCATCGGCAACACAACTCCCCGATTGATGCCTTAACACAGGCACAACTATCAATGCATAATAGCAAGATCAAGACTTGTGGAACAACTGGCACTTCACAGACTCTACGACACAAATCATATATAGTTCAACTCTTAACAGAGAAAGATAGCAAATATTACAACCAGGGGTCATAGACCCAACAATACATCAAGCGGAAGCAAAATAAGTTGTCTAGTACAACAAGATCCAAATACTGGCCTAAGAGGCCTACATATAAACATCACAGCGCCAGCTGATCCGTGATGTCCCAAGCTGCCACCTGGGAACCCCAGACTACTCGTCGAAGTCCACATAGAACCCACCTTCGAGGGCGGTGAAGTCCTCCTCTGAAACAAAGCAAAGACGTTGAGTTCGACGAACTCGCAAGATTAAGAGCTAATATATGCTCGAATGAGGCTTTCAAGGTTTCATGGCTCTTTTGCATAAAGCTGATTTTATTGAAATAAACAAATAATCCATGGCATCGACTAATCAGAAAATTTTCCAAAAAGGTAAGAAGTAACTCTTTTCCTTGAACCACTTTCCAACATCACCATCATCATCATCATGTACCTGTTCATCAAAGGCACCTCCCCGAATCACCCTCGAGGAAGTC
Organism: Poa pratensis; assembly: GCA_947311845.1. NCBI lineage: Eukaryota > Viridiplantae > Streptophyta > Magnoliopsida > Poales > Poaceae > Poa > Poa pratensis. The sequence continues at coordinate 32,689,419 of CAMZMU010000091.1, read as the reverse complement.
AACCTTGTAATCGTTAAGTGGTACCTCTAGTACCCAAATTTTAATCATTACGTTAAAGTTATTCTATGATCCTACCTTCACTTCCCAAGTCGTCCATAACCGCGGACACGGCTTTTCGAAAAGATTTATCCCTGCAGGGGTGTACAATGTTTGCCATGCGTACCGTCCGGCCCATTACCTGTACAATTAGCTCTCTTCCGGGAAAGCCGGCTGGGTGGGAACGGTGTCGACTTCTCCCTCGTTAAGGACTTTCCAGGATCATCAGTGGCGGCAGGGCTGCCAGGATCACAACACCCGCCCCACGGCCACTTATTTTCCTAACACAACCAGTCTCATCACAGTTCACCACCATCACGCACGCGCAAATGGAAAATCGAACTAGAGGACCCTGGCTAGTCCCGCCCGAGTTATTTAGTCTATGAGGGTTCCTGCAATTGCATAGGCCTCACGCATGGTTGCACGCTCAAACTTGGTTCAAGAGGTAAAGAACTTGCACCTAGGCGGCAAGAACGAGACAAACCACCACATACACCGTGGCCTCTCATCCCCACCTGTAAGCATTTTATTATCCGTCACCACAATTTCTCCACCATCATCATCATCTCATCACCTGTTTCCAACATGTAGTACCCATAGTACAGCTATGCAATTTAACTAGGCATGGCTAAGCATCAACATAGCATGGTAAATATCTCGGGCCAACAATACACTCCTATGGTTAAATAGGAGGGGAACAGGTAGTGGCATCGGAATCTTAATGCAACTATAGGATACTCTAATCCAAATAAATTGACATTTGGAACCGCATGCAATAATATAGTGGAGAAAATATATTTGCGGAAATTAGGATAAGATATGCTCAGAAGGGGGGGGGGGGGTTACGCTTGCCTTGATCAACGTGGTAGTACGGCTCGGCGGGGTATTGAGGTGGGACCCCGTCTGCTTGATCTATCGGAGCACAAAACACGGGAAGAAACAATCAATCATCACACATGTTGAACAGATGCAATGCGCAAACAAGAATGATGTCATGACATTTTGATTGCATTTAAATTTTAATAAAAGTTCTCTAGCAAGTTCTACCAATTTTAAATGGGAAGCGAGAAAATAATTATTCATCGGTGGAGAGATATTGTTCTACCCTATTTTAATGTTTTCTTGTGCTCAAAATGAGGTAGACATGCATGAAAAGATGTCACTAATTTAATCCATAATTTATGAGCATTTTTGGTATCACACACCATTTTTAGGTTGCACCGATAAAAGTTAATACCATTTTAGTTTATTAATTTAGATATGTTCTTTTCATTATTTGTTTCCTCTTTCAAATATGTCAAGGTTACAAGTTAAATCCAACACAAACATCTAGTTCAAACCAAGGATAGAAGAATGAAATAAATTTGGACAGGAAATAATTTGGTACTGTTTTAAATCGGAATATCCGAATTTATTTAACTCGGATAATCCGAGTGAACAGTGACTTCGAAGATGTGGCTAAGGACTCGAAGATTTCGGTACTGATACAATTCGGAAAATCCGAATCATTTCGGAATCGTATTATCCGGTCGAGTGCACTCTCGAAGAAAACGGCTAAGGACCGGAACGACTTGCGTACTGAACAAAATCGGAATTTCCGAGTGGTTGGGCGTCGGATTATCCGAGCTGGAGAACAGCACGGTGGCGGGCGGCTGCCGGCGGTGATACAACGACACGGCGGCCTAGGGGAGGAAAGGAGAGGAGAGGAAGGTGCGGCAGCTCACCCTGAGCTCGTTTGCGAAGGCGGCACGGGCGGGGATGGACCACGGCGGCGGGAATCCTCCGGCGAGCGGCGGCGGTGGTCGGCGGGAAATCGGACGGCGCCGACGATTCGGGACGCCCCGGCTCGATTCACTCGGCGTGGAGGTAGAGGAGCTCACGGCGGAGCTACTCAATCAACGGCGGCGACGACGTCCATGGCGCGGCGAGCTCGGTTCCGTGGGGGAGAGAAAAACGGGGAGGAGAGGAGCTGGTGCGCGAGGCTTAGGGTTTGGGGAAACAGTGCGGCCGTGTGGGGCTCTTCTCCTGCGAGGGGAGAGCAGAGAGGAGGGGGGAGAGGGGGCCTGGGCGAGGCGCTCGCGGGGCGTGCGACACGCACGGCCATGGCGCCAGGGAGAAGAGATGCTGTTTTCCAATTTTCCAAAAACCCCCTGTACGTTTTAAAAACATCACGGATAGGTCCTCTTCTCCTCTGTTTTCAAGTTTGCAGATTTAAATGAGGTACCAGGGCAACTCCAAATATTATGAAATTTGGTGGAACATCATTTTTAGTTACAAGGAGCCTCTGGTAAAAATTTGAGCTCATTTGGAACAAGTTTTTAGAATAAACTTGTTGGAGTTTCATTTCTGCCCCACTTTCAAATCATTTAAAAGAGCAACTTTAATACTTCCAAAAATTGGGTAAATTTTTGGGTAGCCTCCCTGTACCTTGAGCAACCACCCATAAAAATTTCAAAGCAATTGGAGTCCATTTGCTTGGGGAATAAAATAGGAAGCTGCTTATAGGCAATTTGGCTAATTTTCCAAGTAAACCTCTTTTTGAATTTTTAAGCAAAACAAAATAGTGAGTTGAGCTCTTGGAGCTTCCTTGACAATTATAGAATGTCACAGAGATTTTGTTTGCAACTTTGTATGCTTTCATTGCGTGTAGGTTTGTTGGAGCAAGTTTGGTATTTTACCTTTACAACTTTTGCCAAACCAATTTAGTGGTTGTTTAGCAAGTTGAGAAAGGATGCAATGATGCATGCATGTCATGATGCAAAAGATGACACAAAAGTGAAAATTTTATACGGATTTTCAGGTTCTCAAGTCTGGGTTGTTACAGACTGGCAGGATCGGCGCACCATGGCCCCTAGCGAGAGGCCAGGCGGCCCTCTTCGTCGACGACTTCACTAGTAGGAAAAAGGCCATTAGTGGCGCACCAAAAATGCTTTCTGTGGCGCATGGAGCATGCGCCACAGTTAGCTCGCCACTAAAATGTGTTTTCTGTGGCGCAACTAGGTATGCGCCACAGAAAGCACATGTTTCTGTGGCGCACTTCACAGGGTGCGCCACAGAAATATTTCAGTGGCGCATTGCCCGTAAGTGCGCCACAGAAATGCATGCGCCACAGAAACAAAAATACATGCGCCACAGAATAATTTACAGGTATTCTGAAATTGCTGCTGCCTGCTGTATAAATACAGGTATATTACAGGAAATACAGGTATATATACAGGATTTATACAGATATAATAGAAACAATAATATATTTGACACGGTATATGAAAACAGACACATTACTTGGAGCCCGAGATACATAAATATAGTTACAAGTGCCGAATATTTACACAAAGTTATGATACAAAAGTTCATCGATCATGTCACACGTTACAAATGAATTGTTCACCGTCTACACTAGGATCAAATCGAGTACATCGGCGATGATGGAGAACACGTCTAGCTCCACTGGTAGGATTGAGCCTTCTTCTTGATCGGCTCCGGGAACGGTTTATAGCAGTCTTTCGTCATCCACGTCCTCATGTCATTTTGCCTGTCTAGGCGTTCTTCGATCTCCCACTTAGACAACCCTGGAGATGGATTGGAAAATATATTTGGTTAATAATATAAATAGAGTATGATTTATTCATCTAATTAAGTGGATAAGTCTATAATAAATAAAATAAAATAAAGAAGCACTTCTATCGAGTGAGGCAAGGCTTTCTTTTATAATACATCCTACCTCTGGCGTTGTGTAAGGACCCCCATTCTGCCATGACATCTTCCAAGATGATTTGCGATAACTGCATCTGGATGCGATGGAAGTCTTCTCTAAGGTCAGCGTCAGTGATATCCCCACTAAGTTTGCTCCATTCTTGGAGACTCGTTGTCCACCTCGTTTGCTCTGCATCCCGGACAAACCCTTTCATGTGATGGAGGACGTAGAAGGCATCCTTCACGCTGCCAGGCGCATGCTTGATGCAATGGAACCCGGTCCCATGCTGGAAACTGTGTTTGTTGTCCTTCGTGAAATGTTCCCCATTCTTATCTTTGTGGAAGTGGCCTCCCATTTGGGCATAGCCCTCGAGAGTCTCATCGAAAACACCCTTTATTCTGGTGTAGTCTTTAAGACTCCCCGAGTCGAAATAAGTGGCAATGGACCACCTCGGGCTTACGACGATGAGTATGCAGTACTCATCCCTGCTCAACACAATTGAAACGGAATGTTGGAAAGGATCAACAACGGAAGAAATCTATAAGAAAGCATAAGATATGACGGCGGCGACCGGATGTGTACTTACTCGGAAAAGAAAGGCAGAAGAAGGTTGTTCTTATCCTGGTTGTTCAGCATGTTCTCTGGAGGAACTCCGTGGCCATGGCCCGTGTCGTTGATCCTTGCACCAGCTGGCTGTCGCGCATGTAGTAGGGATACACTACCTTGACGTACAGGATATTATCTCTCCTGATCCTCATCGCCTGGTTGAGCGCGTATAGGCGGACCAAGTTATAGTCCAGCCGTTTGTAGTGAAACAGATTGAAGACGTCCTCGTACGATATGAAGAACAGATCCGCGGGGGCTTCATGGACGAAGTCGGCCAAGTCGTTTGGCACCTTGACAGTGAACACCGGGTAATTTGGATCCTCTTCTGTAAGAAGGTTGCCCTCTAGCTTCAAGATAGCATTTTGCAAAGGAAGCATGCATCCGTCTGCGAGGCGGAGCAGGTCCCGAGACAGGATCGGTTGACCAGCTTGATGAACTCGGTTCATGGCATCCGCACGGGGTGGTACCATGTCTTCATACCCCCGGATAGTCGTCTTAGAAGCTGGCTTACTTCTTCTTCTTCTTTACCTCTGGGGATGCTGGGGGTGCATCTTCTGTACCCACATCGATTGAGTACCTGTTGGAGCCGAAGCTGATCACTGGGGGAGGCCCTTTTTTCCCTCCCTCAATCCAAACCTTGACACCCTCACAGACGGTACGAAAGAGCGACGTGAACGTCTTTGTCACTGCCTCTGCGATGACCGTCTGAATCATACTATTTTCCTCTATCGGTTCCTCGCCTCCTGTTCGAGAACCCCCGGCCTCGTTATTGTCAGCCATATTCCCAACTATAACAAACAAAACGTCGAAGTTAGTACACCAAATATAAGAAAAAAAATCCACGACACGATGGTCGGAGCACAAACAACCACATGAAAGTCAACATAAGTGGACAAGTCAACCATGTGATGCATGAAAATAAAACATTAGTCTTAACCAAGTACAGTGGAAACATCAGTCTACATAGATAAGTGGACAAGTCAACCATGTGATGCATGAAAATAAAATATTAGTCTTAACCAAGTACAGTGGAAACATCAGTCTACATCGGATCTATGGGTCGTCAGGATCATTCAACTTGGCCCAGAACATCGGATCTGCGGGGTCATTAGTGTCCTTGCTCCCCCACGGCTGACCCGAAGAAGTGCGGAACGGAGGTACGCCGTCCCGCCTATTCACCTCGACCCAGTGCCTAGGGTCGCTGTGGTGATAAGCATCGGGGTTCGGCGGCCCGAACATCCGCCGTAGCTGCTGCTCCGACTCCAGCCACTCCTGGTGCCGCCGCTGCTGCTGCTCCTCAAACTCCTGGTGCCGCTCCTGCTGCCGCTTCTGCCGCCGCTGCTCAGAGTCGGAATCCCAGTCGTTCTCCCAGTCCTCCTCCTCCTGATGCTCCTCCTCCTCCGCCCAGATCCCAACAGAAGTGATGTCGTCGTCAGCAGGACCGGCGCCTTGGGAAGGACCGGTGCCGTACGAAGGACCAGCACCGTCAAAAGGACTAGCGCCAAACTGCTGGTAGGACATCAAGTTTGGCTCGTTCTGCAGGAGATGCCTCACATACGGGTCGTCCTGGGGGCGTGCGTTGCGGCGTGCGATCTGCACTTCAGCCTGCCGGTGCTCCTTCTCCATGGCCATTTCTACCTCTCTGATCCCCTCCGGTTTGAACTCATCCACACGGTGGCGATCCGCTGGATAGTTCAGATCCTTATCTTTCTTCTTATCACCGTACTCGTGTACGGCGAAATAATCATAGGCACGCGCCGCCTCCTCCGGTGTATCAAACTGCCCAGCCCAGTGCTTCCTCTTGTTGATATGGATCTGACATCCATACACGTACCGACCAAGCTTCTTCCTATAGTACGCCCTCACACCCTTAAACCCGGCCATTCCGTGAAACTAAAACATATTAAAAACAAATTCATTAGAATCAAAAAACTACACAACTATATACTACAAACTACACAATATAAACCAACAATGAACACAACTAAAATTATCTACAATCTAAGCTACACAACTATATGTCCTATTTTTAGCAAAGTCATGCCAAAATTCACGAAAAATTTCGGCATGACCTTTGCTAAAAAAGGGACATATGGAGTACCCGAATTTGCCGGAACGGAAGTTAATCGACGTTCCAGCAAACTCCAGGGCCTCATGGGTACCTGCAGACATTTCACAAATCATATGTCCTATTTTTAGCAAAGTCATGCCAAAATTCACGAAAAATTTCGGCATGACCTTTGCTAAAAAGGGGACATATGGAGTACCCGAATTTGCCGGAACGGAAGTTAATCGACGTTCCGGCAAACTCAAGGGCCTCTCGTGGTACCTGCAAAAATTTCACAAAAATGTCCACATCTTCGGCCGGCATCTCCACGACACGATGGTCGGAGCACAAACAACCATGACACGATGGTCGTGGTAGCACAGAACACATGCTCCAAAGTACCAACTTTGGAGCATTTCGAAAGCATGAAGTCGCCACATCCACATCTCACCTGAAAGAAGGCGGAGCTTCTTCTAAATTTCCTGCATACGGCAAAATAATGCATTAGTTAATTAAAAATGCATGAACCAATGCGAAACTATGGATACTATTTACAACTAAAAAATGTTATTACTAAAGCTCAAAAATAGTTTTGTGAAAATTTCTATTGCACCTTAATTCAAGTCCAATTTTTTTCATCTCCAATTTTTTTAACACTTAGCAAATTTTTCATCTCCAATTTTTTTGATCAAGCAAACTAACCTAAAACATCAAACTAACCTACACTAACCTACAGTGAACTAACCTACACTAATTTGATCAAGCAAATTACCCTACACTAACCTAAAACAGCAAACTAACCTAAAATAGCAAACTAACCTACACTAGAGCAAACTAACCTACACTAATTTGATCAAGCAAATTAACCTACACTAACCTAAAACAGCAAACTTTGGTTTGGGCATTTCCACAAGCACCTAGAGTGCATGTTCCATGGAGAGGAGGGAGGAGGAGGAAGATGGCAGGGAGGGAGGAGGGAGGAGGAGGAAGATGGCAGGGAGGTAGGAGGGAGGTGGAGGAAGACGGCAGGGAGGGAGGAGGGATACCTGCGGGCGCGTAGAGCACGGGCAGCAGGCGGGACGGGCGGCGTCCGGCGCGGGTGGCGTCGAGGACGCGGCGAGTTTGGGCGCGGCGGCGAGTTTGGGCGGGGGCGGCGAGTTTGGGCGCGGCGGCGGCGAGTTTGGACGCGAGCGCGTGGGAGGTCGTTTTCTTTGGGGAAATTTGGGGAAGAAGGGGCAGCACGGGGGCGGGCCCGCATGTAAGTGGGCAGAAGACATTTCTGTGGCGCACCGTGGGAGGGATGCGCCACAGAATTCTCAGGATTCTGTGGCGCATTGTCCTGGGGGATGCGCCACAGAAATTGTTGGCCTGAAACTTAAAATATTTTTGATATTTTTTATTAAATTTGGTTCAAAAAATAAACACAATGTCTTTGGTACATATTCAATTCATTTAGTACATATATATGCTCTTGCATTGTCTCACACACAATGTCTCATACATATTCATTGTATACATACATATATATGGTTGCATTGTCTCACACACACACACACAAATTAAATACACCAAAAAAGTCTTTTCTTCGTCTCGGTTCCGAGCTAGTTTCTCTTCTTTCCCTTCTTCGCGGTTGAATACTTTAGGCCGGGCACCTTGAGATTTCTTCGCGTGAACGGACAACCTTTAGGTAGGGAGGTCTTCCTTCTTTGTGTACTAGTAGTAGGCATGTCGAAGAACTTGTCGAATTCCTCCTCGATCTTTGGCTCGTTGTCCAAGTCTTCCTCGGTGGCATCTCCTTCCATTCCGATGATGCTCCTCTTGCCCCTCCTCACGACAACACGGTTAGGCTTTGACGGTTCGGTAATGAAGAAGCATTGCTCAACTTGGCTAGCGAGTACCCATGGCTCATTTTTCGCGGAGGCGTTCTTCGATTTGGCATCGGGTATTACCATGGTGGTGAAATACCGGCCTTTTTTGACGACGTCCTTGGCCCATCTCACACGGAACATTGGCACCGACTCTCCACAGTAGTTGAGCTCCCATATCTCCTCGATCCTTCCGAAGAATCTTTCCTTGACAGTAGCCTCGTCATCGCCGTAGGATAGCATAGTTACTCCTGAGTTTTGAAATTCGCTAATCCTGTCCTTTTCCTCGGTGTTGAATCTAAAACCGCTGATGTCGTACGACTGATAGGTCCTTACGTTCTGCCCAGGGCCCTGTGATAAGGAGAATATGAGTTTTTCATCTTCCGTAGATGGCGTTTTGCTAGTTGATTCAAGAAGTTGCCTTTTCTTGAACCAACGCGTGAAGGTGGAGTTGTGCTCTCTGATTACGTCTCCATTCTTCCTCTGTCGGCCCAGGTCGATGTAATTCTGCTCGATTAAGATTTTGTGCTCTTCCACCCAAGGTTCGATCAATTGTAAGTGTTGTAGCGCGACCCGGTGAGCCCTGTCGAAGTCGTCTTTTCGACCATGAACACCGACAAAGAGTGAGCGGTAGCCCTCGCGGTGACCATATCCATCGAGCCTGCCGAGGTGCTTCCTGGTGGGCAGACCAACATCCTGGTTCTCGGCGCTTAGATAATTCTGGCAAAAGGAGATGCACTCGTAGGTTAGAAAGCCCTTGGCCATGCTTGCGTCTGGACGGGCCCTGTTGCGAACGTATCCTTTCATGACACCGTTCTGCCTTTCGAACGGCATCATGTAGTGCATGAACGTCGGCCCGAGCTGCCTGATGTCATCAACGACATGGAGAAGGAGATGCACACAGATATCAAAGAATGCGGGCGGGAAGTAAATCTCGAGCTCGCATAGTATCAGCACGATCTCTTCCTGTAGCATGTCGAGCTGCTTCACGCCGATCGACTTCCTGTTGATGACGTCGAAAAAGTTGCAAAGGGCAAGCAGCGTATCTCGGACGTGCTCGTCCATTATCCCTCGGATCGCAACGGGAAGTATCTGCGTCATCAGCACGTGACAATCGTGAGACTTCATCCCGCTGAACCTCTTCTTCGTTGTGTCCAGATATCTGCTGATCTTCCCGCGTAACCGTGAGGAAATTTGACTCCTAGGAGGCACCTGTAAAACTGCTCGAGCTCCTCCGGACTCATAGTGAAGCAGGCAGCGGGAAGCACCACCGTGTTCTTCTTTACCCTTTTGCGGCGACCTTGAGTCCCTTCCGTCTGATCATCATCATCGTCGTCATCACTATCGGGGCCTGAAGATCTTCCTGACGCCAAGCCATTTCAGATCGTATCTTGCTCTCGTCCCATCCTTGCCCTTTTCTGGCATGTTGGAAAGAGTGCCAAGCAGAGCCTCGGTGACATTCTTCGTAATGTGCATCATATCGAGGCTATGTGGCGTCTTGAGGACCTTCCAGTACTCCAAGTCGTGGAAAACAGACCTCGCTTTCCATACACCCAGCAGCGGATCTACCCTCGGTCGCTTCTTTCCCGGCGCAGGGCACTCCTCCCAATTTTTCAAAGCTCGTCGATTTCGGTGCCGCTCCTCGGGCGCGGGGCTCTTTTGGGCTCGTGTTCACCATTGAACAGCTCACCGCGTTTCCTCCACGGGTGATCCATGCGAAGCCACCTTCGAGCCCCTGGGTACACGGTTTTCGAAGACCCGTCCCTTGGTAGCTGGAGATGCGGGGTCTCATCCATGCACCTGACACATGCGCAGAATCCGTGGCCTACCTGGGCCGATACATATGAGCAACCAGGATAGTCCTGCACCGTCGTGAACAACGCGGCTCTCATGTCGAAATAATCTCCAGTGTATGCATCCCACGTACGGGCTGGCGTCTCCCACAACGCGGTAACTCCTCTTTCAACAGCGCGAGATACAGATGTATGTCGACACCTGGTTGTTTCGGCCCCTGAATGAGAATACTCATGTGTATGTACCTTTGCTTCGTGCACAGCCACGGGGGAAGGTTGTAAGGCCATACAAACACGGGCCAGGTGCTGTGCGTGCTACTCTGGTTGCCGAACGGATTGAGTCCATCGGTGCTCATACCCGGCCTGACGTTCCTTGCGTCGCCCCCGAAATTTTCGAAGGCGTTGTCCAATGCTTCCCACTGGCTAGCGTCTGAAGGGTGTGTCAGGATCCTGCCCTTCTCCGGATCTTCTTCGGGCTTCTCCCTTTCCGCGTGCCATTGCATGAGCTTTGCTTCCTTAGGTCCACGAAGTACCGCTGCAGACGGGGAGTGATAGGAAAGTACCATACCACTTTTCGAGGAACTTTCTTGGTCCCAGTACTCTTGTACCGTCCTTGGCCGCACACCGGACATGTGGTTCTGTCCTCGTACTCGCCCCGATAAATTGCGCAATCATTGATGCAGGCGTGGTATTTAACGTGCGGCAGGTCAAGAGGGCACACGACTTTCTTGGCATCCTCGATACTAGTTGGCAATGTGTTCCCCTCGGGAAGACGATCGTGCATGAATTTCAAGTTCTTGGTGAAGCTCACGTCGGTCCATCTGTTCTCCGCCTTCATCTCCAGAGCATCAAGCGTTACTTGCAAGCGCGTATCCTGTGGTCGGCACCCAGGATACAACGGAGTCTTCCCGTCTATCTCCATTTGCGCCAGCTTGGCTTTCTCTCTGGCTGCAGCTCTGACGTTGCTCGTCTCCTTGAGGAGCAGTTCTTGAAGATGAGATTCATGCAAGGCCGACATTAGCGGGTTCTGCGTGTTCGCGTCTTCTCCACCACCATCTACTCCTTCATCATTGCCATCTTGCCCGTCGACATCTCCTTCGTCCTGATAACCATGTCCGGGAGACTCTTCGTCTTCTCCCCGGCCGCCCTCGTCTTCATGCGCAACATTTGCGAGCAGGTGATCCTCCAATTGTCCGGAATCAGGGTCGATCCACCTCTCGAGTTTGCAATTTCGACACGGACATCTTATCTGGCGCCTGTTGCACCGAATCATTTCCGCCTTCGCTTCTTCCTTGTATCTACTGATTCGACCGGAGCTCATGTTGACGACCATGGTTGCCTACGCGGTATACAAAGAGCAGAAATGAGAAACGAATCACACATGCATGTTCGACGGAAAAATTCGGCATGACTTCTCTTGAAAGTAGGACGTATGGGTGGTGCAAAAATTTGCCGAAATGGAAATTAATCAACATTTCGGCAAACATCCATGCACCACGCCGGCACAAGCAACAAAAAAAAGCAACAACATGCAAATATCCACAAGCTTCATCTATAAACATCGTCTCGCCATCGTGCAAACCGCGACGTCAAGCGCTTCACCTAGAAGAAACATCCATACATGTACACCGCCGGCCACACACAAAACATGCATATGCATGCATGTCCATCCAACAAGACTCACCTAGTAGATTCGTTACCGAGACGTGACCGTGGTCGATGAGAGAGAGTGTGTGGTGTTGGAGAGAAAATAGGAGAAAAAAAGAGATGTATTGGGAGAGGAGGAGAGTGTATATGGAGGCTCTCCCCAAGACCTCACCAATTATCTATCAAAAAAAGGAGGTTTAACTACAATAAATGGAGAAAAGTATGGGCAAAATGGTATAGGAGAGAGAAGGAGCACGAGTTAGGTGGAGGGGGGAATGAATGGAGAAGACACAATGGGGTGGTAGGTAGGGGAAGCTACCTTTTTATAGATCTGGAACGCATATTCTGTGGCGCATGCATTCCCATGCGCCACAGAATATCACCTTTCTGTGGCGCATCAGAACAGCTGCGCCACATAAATGTCATATTCTGTGGCGCATCCTAACCCATGCGCCACAGAATGTCCATGCACCCAATTATTGGGGCGGGGCCACCATGTTTCTGTGGCGCATCCAAAACCATGCGCCACAGAAATGCATGTTTCTGTGGCGCACCTTCTCTGGTGCGCCACAGAAATAGGTGGTGGGCCTCGAATTCAAATGTGGGTGGTGGGGCCCACTCTATTTCTGTGGCGCATGATTTCGAATGCGCCACAGAAAAGCCATATTCAGTGGCGCATAGATATTTCATGCGTCACAGAAATGTGTGGCGCACCACTAGGGATGCGCCACTGAAACATTTCTGTGGCGCACTCCAAAAACGTGCGCCACAGAAAGGGGATCCACCTATAGCTAGTTTCCTAGTAGTGCTTGGTGTGTGTGATGCAACGAGGTCTGGTGATTTCCTAGAGAGGAGTGGTGTTCACCTTTTGTCGGTAGTCTTGGGGTTTCTTGGAGAGTGTGGTTCCTCCTGTTTTTTCTTCCTTTTATCTTGGATATGCTTCGTAAGAAGGCGCTCCACTTTATATGGCCGTATGGATTTATTTATAAAACGGGGCGAAAACCTGTTTAAGTAAAAGTTTAGGTGTAAACCTTGGAGTAAAAAGTGTAATTTTTTTTTCATGTGTACTTTGCCATTTGTCCTACTCCCCACTAGCCGTTCCAGAAAAGGCAGTGTAATTTTGCAGCTCCTTTGCTAATTCAGACTCCTATCTTGGATAAATACAGTCCAATCATGAGCAACGACCGGTAACCAGTCATTACAATCACATGGCCACATGTTATTCCCATACGGACCAAATTATAAGACAATAAAGTACCACTCGCATGTCCAGTCCAGGTCTGTGAAGTGCCGAGCATATGGTATGTCCAGTAATCCAAAGCAAGGATGCTATGCTATCTCCAAGCTTGTCAGCAGTGTCACAGACAATCGAACTTGCTTCCTCAGCCCATCATCCGCTGCAGCAGTGTGTGGACGCTCCAGGCAATAATTGAGGAGAGCCAAGCAGCCGTCATCATATGCGCCAATAATGCGGGGTGAGGTGTCAAGGCTGATGATAAGGACTCATGGCTATAGGATAGTACAATTATAGGGGGCCTAGAACAGGGACACCACACCGCACACACGAATCAAATCATGCATGGTGGCCTTGTCAAATGTAGAATTATAAGCAAAAAAAAGTTATTAACAAGTTTGCTGTTTACGTCTTTTCTTTTCTGAATGCTGCAGAGTCTTGGATGGTCATTATCTTTAATCGGATTTGCGTTTACGACAGGTCGCCTTCCTCTGTCAGTTCAGAAGGAATTAACGTCTGTTGAAAAAAGTTCCCGGGTACCCGAGGTCTGTTTCCAAGGGTTAAATCCTCCTCTCTTTCCTACATGGAGCCCTGACATCGATCGGTGTCAGACTCATATAAAAGCATTTCACCAGACGAAAATTCTTTGCAAACATCTAGTTTTCATTGCAAATTGGTACTGAAATTTTCGAAAAAGAATTTCATGTTGAAACTCACGCTTGACCAAACAAGTTCATTGCAAACATGCATAGCAACAAGTTAATTTTACATAGCAAGCAACTGGATTCGATCTAACACTAACCGACATCCTAACATCGCGCAGGAGTTTGCGTAGGATTTGGCGCTGGCAGCTCACCTCCTTCTTCCACCGCGGCAAGCGGCGTGCTCGCGCGAGCTTGTTCGCGTTCACCGAGCCGAGCAGCCGGGCGGCCCAACGACGCCTATACTTAGCGCGGCGTCATCTGGTCGTCGTCGGTGTGATGGTGAGCTCCTCGACATCGCTGTCGGTGGAGTACTCGTCGAGAGAGGAGGAATCGCAGTCGGAGGAGTGTGGTCGATCGGCGGAGGAGTAGTAGACAATCAAAGCTAGCAACGGCTCCTCTACCTGCGCGTCGTGGCGGCCATGGCCACTCCGCCGAGGTTGCCACCCTTCATTTCGTGACGGAGAGGGAATCAAGAAATCTCTCGCCGGAAATGTCGATTCTCGCCACGGCGGAGGGTCCTAGGGTAACCCTACCCCCCCCCCCCCCCCCCCCCCCCCCCCCCCCCTTCCCCCAGCGCCCGGCACCAATGATATAGTGGCGGAGTGGGTCAATTTGGTTCTCCCGATACTTTTATCCGGGCCGGGCTAATGTGACCAAAATGGTCTGAAATCATATATCGGTCCAAATTTTGAGGGGTTTTATAAAGTACTCCCTCCGTTCCCAAATATAAGATATTTTAGACTTTGTCCACATACAAATGTATACAAATGTATCTAGACACATTACACGTGTATGTTAACTCATTTGTGTATGTATCTAGACAATAAGTGTAATATTTAAAACATCTTATATTTAGGAACGGAGGGAGTATCTGCTAGAGTGTCGTGGCGCCTGAATAATGCAGCGTCAGAGGATTGGCTTGTTTCCGTTACGGTTATCCGTTTGGAATTTATCCCGGCCGGTCGCGGTTAACACCATCGTGCACGGCACCATGCTTATTTCTCCTCATACTGATCGGCGGTACAGTGCACGGCGGAACGGTAGCGACGGTCGCCGCGAGTCCTAGCCAAAGCTCATTTCTTCTCCTTGAGTCAGGGCCAGGCCGGCCTTGGAGCACACCACACGTTGGAAGGATAGACCAAAATCGCACGACGCACGGCGTTGCTATCAGCATGCACCACTATCTCTCCATACCGGCTATCATCATGCATCCATCGGATCAGATGAGATCTCGTAGCTGCACAATGCGCCATCCATGGCAGTACTCGTCTTCTCAGTTCCCACCGGCCGGTGACAAACCAACGGCCAAGCACGAACGAACGTGCGAGCTGTTCCCGCGTGGGCGGAGGAAGGAATCTCAACGCCGTTGGGGAAGAAGAAGAAACCCGGCGGAGCGTCCGTGTTCCGGTGGGCGGAGGACCTTGGACGAACAACGATAGGCCAACTACTTGGCATTCGTCATAAACCAACTTCACTTGACGGACGGACGTGCGTGCCTGGATCTGGCTGGCGTAGCAGCTCCTGCTGAGTGTGCTGGCGATCGTTCGTTCAGATGGCTTGTGGCATCAGCAGCTGATAGCTCGGTAGTCGGGATCTGCAAATGATACGCCCGCTGCATTATCACACGGAAATATTGTCTCGTCTCAGTCT
Source organism: Poa pratensis (assembly GCA_947311845.1). Classification (NCBI taxonomy): domain Eukaryota; kingdom Viridiplantae; phylum Streptophyta; class Magnoliopsida; order Poales; family Poaceae; genus Poa; species Poa pratensis. The sequence continues at coordinate 32,674,143 of CAMZMU010000091.1, read as the reverse complement.
CCCAGCTGGTAATTAACCGCAGCAACCCGGCCGTGTACGGCACAAACACGATGCTAACACAGGTCACCACGGCTAAACGCGCCTGCTGTTCTGCGTTAATTAGCACGACTGTCTCCTGCGGCGCTCGGACCTTGATGGCTAACAGATCCATTCATGGCGCCATGCAAGTCTCTTGATCCTCAAAACGAAAACACAAAACGGAAAAAGGCGCCAAAATTAAGCTGCATTCAAATTCCCTTCATCCCTAGCACATGGGCATGTGTCCGACAACGCGGTCTTTCCACAACTACAAGGATCTCATCCGCTTATCATGACCGTTGATTTTGCATCCAACGAACGATTTTATTCCTACTATTCAATGTGTTGATAAAACAAACAAAATATGTTAACACGTGGTTTTAATTTTTTTTAATGTATGTACAGAAATTTCTTGTTAGTGCATGGATCTACAAAAAATTACATAAATTCAGAAATTATTGATAATGCATTGATATTTGAAGATTTATTAATAATTTATGCACGGATCGTAAAACATTTGGACGTCTCGGATAAGCGTGGGAGATCCTCATAGTAGTGGAGTTGCATTTTCCATGTATCCGACCCAATGTCAGTCACTTTTTATGTCCTTTTTGTTATTTTGATGTGTTCCAAATTCATATGAAGATATAAAGTGAGAGGCTAACTTCGGAGCGAAGCAGAGGCCCGTCGCCGGAGGCTTGGGCCGTAGGGTTTTACCACCATATATACATCTTATAAGCCGTCGGTTGGGATAAGTCACACGTTGTAAATCCCCGGCGTTTGTAACCTCACCCGATATAGTGAAGTATTGCTGGCTGGCGCCCATGGTTTTCCTCCTCCATTGTTGGAGGGGTTTTCCACGTTAAATCTCGTGTCCCCGTTGGTTTTATCTTTCTGCACTTCGCTGTTTCTTTACTATCGTTTATAACACATTTCACCAGAGATTATTTGAATTGAGCGCAAACTTATCCTTGTGTGTCTTGCGAGACGGAGATGTAGACGCGTGAGCAACCGTGCTGCGACATGAGACCTTGACAGCGTGCATACCACCACATTGTCTTCGGGACTCGGGAGCCTAGGCTGATTCCGTGTGTCGTGCCACACTCACCCTTTCCGGTTAGCTCGATGTGTACTTGTGTACCGCAAATTAAGCATAAGCATCCCTGCTGCTAGCTGCGATAATGATGCCAGATGATATGGAGTTTTGAGACGGGCATATATGAGAAAAATTCATAAATCTATATGTTTTGCGTTAATTGCTTGTTCTATCTACTTTTTCATGCATGAATTGCTGGCTTGGTACTACTAGCAGCCTGTTTTATTGATTGACATTACTCCACATTCGCCTATTGAGGGTGAACTATTGGTTCACTTGCTGAAGTAAATCACCATCACCATGGCCAATCAACTCGTATTATATGTATGCTCGATTGCTCGCGTCACACACATACAACTCTTATAGAATATCATATGCACATACAGCTTAAGAGCTCTTGTCATTAGTCGACTAACCAAAAAAAATAGCACAGGAAGATCTTCCGTGTATCCAAAGTTCCAACTCCTAAAATAAATTATACTCCAAAACAATGCTCTCCATTGCCAGTTCGTCAGCAGAATCACCCGATCACTCAACTTACCTTTCAGCCCAACGATCTGCCGTAGAACCGTTCATCAGAATTGGCGCGCATGTGGATGAACCGAGCAATAATTGCATATTCTACTAATTTTTTTGCATAAATATAGTCATCTCGCGCCAATAATGTGAGCTGAGGTGGCTACAATGATAAGGACGCATGGCGTTGGCAATGGAGAAAAAAAATATAAGGACTCATTGCTAGAGTAGGAGTACGATATACTAGTATAGTACAATTATGGTGCGCACGAAATGAAATTGGGTGACCTCAACTCTCCTACCGCCAATTGAAAATGACAGATTTTTTTTGGAGGATTCCTCCGTCGTGATGCACGAGTGATTCTGGTTTTGTCCTTGTTTGCACCCTCGCTTTGCGTCCTTTTCACTGGTATCAGGTATGAGTGGAACAGCTTGTGGAGAAGGGCATCTTCCATCGGGGACAGAGAGTTCATTACAGAGAGTTCATTGTAGAGGGAAGAGATGCGTGTTCACAAGGAACGGTGCGCTGGCTTGGCTTCAGGGTTCAGACGAGCCACCCATGTCTAGAACGGACTTTCGGAAACAAAACCGAATAATGCCCCGGCCAGGAGGAGGATTGGCCTGTTAGAATTTGCCCCGGCCAGCCGCCGGTCGATCGCGGTCGCGCTAGACACCGGTGTGTTCCTCCTTATCCCGTATTCCCGATTGACGGTAGGCAGCACGGCGGAACGATAGCGAGCCCTAGCTCTTTTCTTCTACTCGAGTCAGGGCACACGCTGATGAAAAACACATGGCGTTTGGTACCGCTCGCTCACCCGGAGTCACTGTCTCCAGACGCTATCATCCTGCATCCGTCCATCAGTTCAGATCAGATCAGACGAGATCTCGTAGCTAACCTATAATGGCGCATAAGACTCCATGCATGGCATTGGTAGTTTGGTACTCGTCTTCCCACCCAACCACCGGTCACAAACCAACGGCGGCAGAAGCTTCTTGTGCCGAGCTGTTCCCGCGTGGGCGGAGGAATCTCAACGCCGGTGGGAAGAAGAAGAAACCCGGGGGCGCCTCCGCGTTCTGGTGGGCGCGCACGACGGTGCGAAACTGCAGCTGGCTCCGGAGACCTTCGTCGATCGGCCAACTTGACGTTCGTTATGAATCAACTTGACGACGGACGTGTGCCTGGCTGGGAAAACAGCTCCCGCTGTCGATCGTTGATAAATGGTTGGTGGCAGGAGTTGATAGCTCGACGATCGTGGTCTGGAAATGATACGCCGGACGAATTATCACCCAGAAATAGTGTTCCGTCCCAGCTGGCAACCGTAACCCGTGTACGGCACAAGCACAATAGCTCAAGTCACAGTCCACCCATCCAGGCTAAACGCGCCTGTTCTGCGATATCATCCTCTGTCTTAAGTGTTAGGATTTAATTAATTAGTGTAATTAATTATGTAATCCATGCTTGTAATATGTCGGTTCTACAAACCGACATACCCCTTGTAACCGCTCGTCCGGGTGCTATATATAGCACTATTCATCATCAATAAAGGAAGAGTTCGAATCATTTGTTGTCTCTCGCTTGTCTCTCGATTCTACTTTCAACACGTTATCAGCACGCTCACGCTGAGCGATTCGATCGATTCGATTGAAGACAGAAGAGAAGGAGAAGAACAAGCAGCGGCCGGCGGCCACGGCACGTACCGTCTACGGACGACGGTGGACCACCGGCGACTCCTCTGCACAGCAAGGTGAGCCCAATCACGGCGTCGCTCCGCGCACACCCCCGGCGGTGGCCATGCCCGCGGCGTCATGCGGCTTGCATCCTTGCGGTGCGCCGCCACCCGCGTCCGCGGCCTACCGGCGTGGTGGTGCTCCTTGCGGCCCGCTTGGTCTTCACGACCAGCGGCCGGGCGACGCGCCCCTCTCCCGGAAACGGCCGACGGGGACCTCCCCTCACCGGCGTGGCTGCCAGCCCGAGGCGGCGGCCCAACAACGGCGCAGACGCGCAGTGCTGCTCCCTGCGGTGGCCGGCTGCAGGCGACCACGAACGCCAGCGCGGAGGGCGGCGTCGCTCGGCTCGCATCCTTCCGGTGCGCCGGCGCCCGCGTCCGTTGCTCTTCCCAGCGGCCGCCGGAACGCAAGCACGAGGCGGAGGCCCTCCACCGGCGCGTGTTTCCGCGACGCCCCAGACCGCGGCTTCCCGGCAGCGGCCTTGCGTCCCCGGCGCACTCGACCTGGCAGCGCCCAATGCGGCGTGGCCGCCCAAATCGCGGCGGCGATGGCCGGCGATGATGGCCAACCTGAGACGAACCAATCGTTCGATTGGGTCAAGGAACGGGATAGCAACCTTATCCCTTCGACCATTTTGCACCAACATCCCTGTACTTACAGGAATTAGCAAACACGGTTAACACAGTGGCCACAGACCATTATTTGCGAAAAATCCCATATATTTTCTGGTATTTCGCAAAATGGTACTACTATTGATTAGTATCCCATCTGTCTTGGTCCGTTGATTGCAATATTTCTATTTGAATATTGTTTTCTGTTGAGTACATTGTATTCCAGAATCTATCAGTGATGTGATATTTCCATGTATTTTTTACATGTTGAGATTAATTGCATCCACCATTGCAATAGAGATTATTATTTCTTGCAAATAAATAATCAGTTTATCTTAATTAAGCCATATTGGCTTAATACGAGCGAGAACTGATTTGTAAAATTCAAAGTGGATGTTTAGTTTTTTTTTTTTTTCTGTTGAGTACAATGTATGTATTCCAGAATTCATCAACAATGTAATAAATTTCCACGTTCGTCACGTGTCGAGATTAATTACGATCTATTTGCAATTGAGATTTTCAATTTCTTGCAAATATAGATGCAAAATTCAAAGTGATTTCTTCAAATTGATGTTTTGGGATCATGAGGTGGTCTGTAGATTTATCTACCACTACTGTTTAAGCCTACATTTTGTCATTTTGACATTATGATTGCCAATGTGCTCTCCCATGCATTTTAATTAAGTTATGACATAAGGCATTCGAAGTGTGAGTATCTTATACTCCGCTAATGCTGCTAGATCTACTCCAAAAATTTCAATTGGAGATTATCTACAACGTGTCATACTTAACAATTTGAAGTTCACACTAATGAGTTCAAGCCCACTTCCTGAAACCTCATTTATTTTGCATAGTTCATTACGACATAATCATGATGGATTTTAATTTACCAAATGGAAATTAATATTCTCTGATTTACCCGTATAAGTAAACGATGGCTCGAGAGTTTGATACACTCGCTCTCAACGGCCACAACTATATATGGGTCATGGACATCAAGATCACCCTTGCGTCCCGTGGGTTATAGTGCGTGCGATCCAGGCTCCGGATGTTCCAACCCCGGCTGGATAGACGCATGACGCCGCTGACAGATGAGCAAAAATATGTTGCTTTGTACATCATAAGGCACCATATTCACCCAGATCTAAGTCTGAGTACTTGGAGGAAGAATCCCCAAGTACCTAGTTAACAGAAGCCTGGAAACTCAGACAGTGGGAAAGGCACCGCAAACATGAGTTTTAAGTAACTAAGCTTTGCGACAAGTGTGGTTGCTACACGCATCCCACTAACAAGTGCAAGACCCCAAAGCATCTGGCCATTCTGTACCAGCAATCCAGGATGCAAAGCACCTCAAGGGAAAAGGTTTGAAGCCAACTTCAACCTTCCTCCAGATGACACCAATGGAGCTGCTTGTTCGCGAGATGTTCCTACTGGACCTTGCAACGCCATAACTCTCCATAAGTCAGAGGACCCTACAGGCACGGAGAACATGATGGTTGAGTACGCCTCAACCAAAGTGTTTGGAGACTTAAACTAGTCCCACTATCTCCTTAGTGGTCGTTTTATTAATGTCCATTTGTGTGTTGTAATAGAACATATATATTGTATCAGCACTCTGATATAAATAAGATTGTATACATTCTATATATCTGATAAAGATTTCCATATTGGAACTTCTTCAATTCTATATATAGAATTCTACGAGTGCCAATCCGATGGATGTGGAACAAGTATATGATAATGTACCCACTCTATTGTCTGGATTGTACTAGACGTACACCCAACTCGTAGCACATGTTGCATATAATGCAATTCCATCGGTCATGTTTTGCATGAGCTAAACTTTCCTAGTCATGAGATTTAGTTGCACATATTGTGCCAATGATCACTTCAGTCCCTTGAACACATTCAAGGTGATATTTGTGGTCCCAACCAACCATTGTTTGGACTAAAATCGAATTAAAGCAATTCGAATGGACAAATATTGTTGCAGAATTCTCTTCACATGCCTCCACTATTTAGTGCATGGCTCCGAGGATCGAAGTTCAGCACAATGTCCTATGTGTCCATACACAATTGTTTTTGGTTCGTCTCTGATCAAAAGGATTTTCTCATTGCACGACCCATGTTAATGAATTGCAATTTACCAACTTCACGTTGGAGTCATGCAGTTTTACACGCTGCTACTGACTAACTGCATATCGCAGTACTTCCCCTCTGCAATTGATACGTGAAATCCTCCGAGCATTTCCCATCTGCGTAAGTTCGGAAGCGCTTCACGCGTACCGATCTCACCACCGCAGCGTACATCATGGGCCCACATATTAGGGATCTATGTGGTGGTACTATCTCCGTCAATCAACAAGTACCTTGAACCCCTCATCAGGGATGTATTCATAGCCCAGTACGCTGATTGCTTATATTTAAGGAGGATTATTTCCAGGCATTAGGGGAGATTTCAAGTACCACATCGAATGCCAGGAAATCAATTGGGACTTCACGTTCCTCCCATATCCACGTACTAAGAATTTGGACTCTACGTTCGATTCACAAATTTGCAACACATGCAAATAACCTGCCAGATTCATTTACTGATCTCAAAGGTGTTACAAAATCCTTCAATCCGGTTAGAAATGCGCCCGAAAGAGTGGAGGTACCAATAAAAACCACTCAACTCCCTGTTTTATAAAAAGAGGGGGAGTAGTACGGCCTCTGACCAGGATCCAGCTTTTCGCAAAGCAACAAAGGAAATCGAGGATAAATCCTCTAAATCAGTAAATGCAAGTCGACCTTGCGTTGATGAACACCTAATGGGTAGTATACACCCAGTGGAAGGGAAACCTCCACAACCCCAGCTCCAGCTTGCACACACTGGCTGGGACATCGGAACACCCAGACTCACGCGTATTGGGAAATCACGAAGAGTCATCAGGGTGCATGATATTTGCTCCAACTATATCGATTCTGGAGAATCATATAACCAAAGCCTACAACTGTCGACAAACATCTCTTGTATGATTGCAAACAACCTTCACAATGATTCAGATCCAAAGACCATGGCCATGGCAGAGTGTGAACACACTTGCTAGGACTGAACTCATCAAAGGATGCAATCCAAGCAGATATAGCCTCGCTCTTCCAAATGAATTCCCTATGGGATTATTCAATGTGTTTTCTTCCGAAACGGAATGAGAAATACAAGGTGGTGAGAAAGCAAGGCTTGTAGCATAAGGTCGGGTTTCCGCAGAGATCCGAGACCTACTCTCCAGACATGAGTGAAATCTCGTTCCGATACATATATCATTGGCAGTACAAAATCATCTATCTGTGCAGTTGATAGGTGTAGTGACAACATATCCATGTGGATCACTAGATTCCGACATGTATGGTTCCCGATGGAATCTCTGTCCGAATCGAAACGCAAATGCAACATGTATTGTGTAAAATCAATAAGTCGCCACATGCTTATTGTTGTCGGTATATTTTGGTACAACCGACGTAGTGAGTTCCTTATACACAAGGATTACTCCTACTATAATGATCACCCATGTGTGTTTGTCATACATAAGGATATCTCCTGAAATGACGAACACGTGATCATCTAAAAGACGGATTTGAGATGAAGAATTTGGATAAACCCAAATGTTGCTTGGGACTACAACTCGAGCACCTTCACTCAAGTATTATGGTACACTAAGATGCCTATATCCAGAAAATTGGAGAAACTTGATATAGACAAGTCATGTCCATCTCCTAGGGATTGTTCGATCTCTAGACGTAGAGAAAGATCCATGGGAAGATGGAGAAGAGATGTTGGCACATAATGTTCCATATCTCAATGCCATTGGACCTACCAACATAATTGGTTAGGGGATCAAGAATATCTTTCGATATCTCCAAGGCACCAAATATCTTGACATATTGTATCAATTTCGGAGAAATCTGAACTCCAATTTAGACACTGTATTGGCTACTTACATGATCCTACAATGTGTACATACATGGTAGATCTGTCACTCCATTGATGTCTTCAAATAGACTCTGGTGACTATACTACCACGATCATTCTAAGATGCAATGCTTCATGTTAACACGTGTGGCTTCACGGAATGACAAACCGCATACATTAGTCATGTGGTGTTGGTTCTCTCGAATCACCTATCATTATCTACACAGATAATGTTGCTTATGTTGCATAGATGCAAAACAGGTTACATAAAGAGCAATATCATTAAGCATATTGCACTAAATTGTTTTATCCCCATAAACTCATGACGAGTCGGGAATAAACATCTTGCAATTAAAATCATGCGATATCCTCGCTGATCTATTCACCAAGTCTCTACCAACTATAACATTCCAGAAATGATTCATGGGATTGGTATGCGACGGCTTCGGGATTTGCAAGAGTCAGGGGGAGTATCTTCCTGAACTATTCCTGTTCAAAGCATCATATTACACTCTTTTTCCCTTTATGAGTTTACTTTTCAGGTTCTCATCAAGGTTTTTAATGAGGTAGTATCAACATGAGATCATATGTCATACTTTCTGTTTTCCCCACCGGGGTTTTTAGGAAAGTATACACGACATATTTATTGTCCTCTAAACTCTATGGATTTCATTCATATTGAGTTAACAGAGACAATAATCATTATATGTTGTATCATTTTCTCCTTACTTTTCCCACTGGGTTTTAAAGGAGTTTTAACAACATATCAAATACAATTCTCCTCACATTTTTCCCAAAGGGTTTTTGGGGGAGAATTTCAAACATCATATGTCATACTTCTGTTTTCCCCACCGGGGTTTTTAAAGGAAGTATACAAGGCATATTTATTGTTCTCTAAACTCGTATGGGTTTTTCCCTTTTTAAGGTTTTCCCATGAGTTATCAAAGAGACAATAACCATATGTTGCATCATTTTCTCCTTATTTCCCACCGGGTTTAAGGAGTTTTAGCAACATATCACACACACTACTTTCCTCCTATTTTTCCCACAGGGTTTTTGGAGGAGACTATTTCAAGATGATGAACACATGCAAGGACAAGCATAGATTAGGGGGAGTGTTAGGATTTAATTAATTAGTGTAATTAATTATGTAATCCATGCTTGTAATATGTCGGTTCTACAAACCGACATACCCCTTGTAACCGCTCGTCCGGGTGCTATATATAGCACTATTCATCATCAATAAAGGAAGAGTTCGAATCATTTGTTGTCTCTCGCTTGTCTCTCGATTCTACTTTCAACATTAAGAAGAAGCAAAGAGAGAGGTCGATTTTGATGGCTAACAAATTCATGGCGCCAAGAAACTCAACGAGGCTTCGTGCGTGCGTGCTCTCAAAACGAACAGGCAACCCAGAAAAGGCTTCAAAAGCTGCATTCAAATTCCCCTCCTTCTCTAGCACATGGTGAATGCATCCGAACAGATGTCACTTTTAATGTCGTTTTCACCCTAGATTATTTGCGTTTTGCGCAAGCTTATCGTTCCAGCTGATTATCATATCACGAGTATATCCCTTTTGACGAGACAGAGACGCGTGAGCAACCGTGCCGTGGCGTAAGGCCTCGACAGCGTGCATACCACAACGTTTGTCTTCCGTATTAGGTTCATGTGTGTAGTTGTGTACCCCAAATTAAGCTTAAGCATCCGTGCTGCTGCTGCTGCGATAATGATGCAGATGATACACGATTTTGAGACGGGAATGTAGCAGAGAAATGCATAAATCGTCTCGTCAAAAAAAGAAGAAGCATAAATCGATCAAACATAAGTTTCACGTTAATAATAGCTTGTTTTACCAACTTGTCATGCATGAATTGCTGGCTTGGCACCACTGGCAGCCTGTTTTATCGATTGACATTACTCCAGATTCGCCCATTTTGGGAAAACTATTGATTTAATTGCAGGAAGGTCAATCACCATCACCATGGCCAATCAACTCTATATATATATATATGGTCGTGTGACACACACATACAGCTCTTTTAGAATATCATATGCACGGACACCTCAAGAGCTTGATATCACTGGAAGACTAACCATAATAATAATACTCCTAGCAGAAGATTGAGAAGATGTCACAGTGTTTCCAACTCCCGGGTTAAATTATAACGCCCGAATCGCCGACGAGTTCCCATCTCCTACCGGTGACATATCACATGGGCACGCGTGTCCATAATAATACACATTCCATGTCAGTGACTGCAGAGCATATAGAAGTATAGAACCAAAACAATGCTCGAGTTCGTCGGCAGAATCACTGATCGCTCAACTTACATTTCATTTCAACGCATCTGCCGTAGAAGTAGAAGCATTCCAAAGCATGTGGATGCGTCGTGCAATAATTGCATAAACTATGTTCTCGGCCCGATATAGTCATCTCGCTCGCGCCAATAATGTGGGGTGACGTGGCTACGTCGATAAGGACTCATTGCCAATTAAAGAAGAACAAAAACATAAGGACTCGTTGCCAAAGAAAAATAGAAATATAAGGACTCATTGCTATATAGTAGCGCAATCATGGTGCGCGTGAAATGAAATTGGTTGACCTAAACTCTGCTATACGGCGAATAGAGAATGACAAGAACGCCAGTCCTTCGATTGAAACTGTGTTGTACTAAATGGCTATTATTGCTGACCGGCTAACACTAGTTTTCATGTTTTGTGCTCTGATAGGTAGAGCGGTTCTTGGAAGATTGCTTGTGGTTTTGTCCTTTTCATTACGAGAGGGAACAGCCTATGGAGAAGAACCTGTATTTCTGGCTGATTGCGAGAGCGTATAGTTTTATGGACTGGTAATCACAAGCGGAGATCCCCGTATAGTTTTATGAATCTGGCCACGCAGAGCAGCTGTTCCAATAAACAGCCTGGGTAAATGCAGCGCTCCGTCTGATTAACCCGTTTCCATCCGGCTAGTTTCATATTCATGATCACAAGGAGGATGTATTCCCGTGGATCGAGCTCCAGCTGAATTTGACCATGCAGAGCAGTTGCTGAATGAACAGCCCGGGTAAGTGCGGCGTGCTCGTCAGGTTAACATCACGTCGTCTCGTCAGATCGTCCATCTCCGCGGTCCCGGCCGTCGGCGTCGACGCACATGGCGCCGGTACGGCGGTGGTACCACCGGCATATGTACATGTACCGATCAGCAGACATGGGCCTATCTTATAGGCTACCTACGCTATTATCATTCATTGATTCGTGTGATCAGATCTGGTAGGCAGCATATAGAGGAAACCCACACGGCACGGATGATCGGTGCACTCGCTGATGACAAGCCACCGATCAGCAACGAACGAACGTTAGAGTAACTCCTAACAGATAGTCCGCGAAGATAGCCCAGGACGGCCAGCGGTGGTACATGGGTAACTTCGAGACGGCTGAGCTCGCCGCTCGCGCGTCTGACGTGGCGGCGATGTGTTTAGGCCGCCCGCGCGCCGACCTCAACTACCCGGAGGAGAGCCGGGAGAACGCCGAGTTACTCGCCGTTGATCTTCAGATGGTGGGAGGAGGAGATGGAAAACCGCCGCGCCTACGCGCAGCTACGCATCCGCTGTGACGACGAGGCGGCGATGGAGCGGTTTGACCGTGAGCATCCAGAGCTCCTGCGGGCGCATATGGACTTCGACCCGAGAGGGACACGATAAACAAGAAACAAGCTTTGTCATCCCGAGGGGAGGCTGGCCCCTCCGGCACCTCCAACGTGCTATCGGATTCCGACGAGTCGTTCGAGACCTGGTGGAACAATCTTGGCCTCTCCGACGAATACGTTACGAGCTTGATGATGAATGGTAATGTCGAGTGTGAGTGTCGAGTTTAGTGTCACGTTTGTCGAGTGTCTTTGTTCAAGTTTGTCTAGTGTCGGTTTAGTGTCAAGTTTACTATGTTTAGTCGAGTTTCATGTGTCAAAAATTGAAAATTTCAATGTTTAGATGTCTTCAAGTTTGTAATTTAAAAGTTTGGATGTGTTCAAGTTTGACATTTCATTGTTTGGATGTTTGAAAGTTCTAAATTTCAATGTTTAATGCTTAAAAGGTTTAAATTTGTTGTGTTGGTCGGTGCCCTATTTTAAATCATCTGGAATTTCAGCGGAGACCTATTCTACATAATCTGGAATGGACAAAACAAATTTGGTGACGTAAACTGCAAAAACAAGTCTTGTAAAAACGAAAACATGTCCTGTATTATATATCATCAGTTGGAGCAGAGAGCATATTTTGTGCTCCCGGACACCAGTGATCCCGGTGGTTTAAACAAATCGAAAAAAATATTTACAAGTTTCAAAAAATTCTGAAAAAAATCCTAGATCTAGACAATGGTGTATTCCACAAATGTGCAAAAAATAAACTTCTAATAGTTTGTATTTTGGGCTACACAGAAATGATAAAAGTGTAGATCTGAATATGTAATACATATTTTTTTATATTTTGCATATGAACTTCTAATAGAATACAAAGCATGTGAACTTTATATTTTGCACGTTTGTGGGATACATCGTTGACTACACCCGGATTTTTTTTTAGAATTTTTTGAAACTTATATTTTTTTTCGATTTTTTGAAAGAGATCTCGGTGCTCGGGAGCATAAGACACTTTCCGGGTTGGAGCAGCGGTTCTCACGGGGCAGAGAGCTCATCGTAGAGGGAAGAGAAGCGGAAGAAAGATCCGTTCACACTTGACCAGCCATGGCTAGAGCTGACTTTCAGGCTTCTTCAAAGATGGCCGTTGACACTTGACCAGCCATGGCTAGAGCTGACTTTCAGGCTTCTTCAGATCTCATCGCTGGACAATTCCGTTATGTTGGGACAGAGCATGTATTCATAGCATAAGAATTTACAAAACTTGTTACTGTATTTTTTTTCTGCTAAATATGTGCAACTACTGTAGAACTATTTTTATTATTTTGGCATGTATGCCAAATGAGCCTGGACTGGTTATCTTGAGTCCAGTCCCTTGTATCAGAGTAGTTTCGGGGCAATGCCATTCCTCTCCGTGGTCGCGGCGTTCGATCTCATCCACGCCTTGCTGTTTCGAACGTTTTCCTTTTCCTTCACAAAGTCGAGAGAGCTGATATGTGCGGGTTCTCTGACGACGACACAATTTTGTCTCCACTCGCAAGTCGCATGCGTTCTTCTTCATCGGAGTATGTACAGAGCAGGGTCGCCGACCACCAGATGGCACTCCGTGGTAACGCCGGCGGCTTCCAGTTAACAGGGATGAAACAAGAAAACAATTCACGGCTGAAACAACAAATTTCGATATGCCGGCGCCGTCAGGCGGCAGGGCGGACAAATTCTTTTACCCAAACCCGGCTCTCCCTCGGCGGATCATCATCACACTGCCTGGGGCTTCACGGCCGGCTCGAGCCAGTCCTTCCAGAACGACGCGGCCTCGGGGCCGTGGCCCTTCACCACCTCGACCACGGACACCGCGTCGGCGATCTTGAACACGGTCACCTTGGCGACAATGCCGCCGCTCTCTGCTTCCACGTACACCGGCCCGGCGCGGCTCTTCCCTTCCCTCCTCACTCTGTGCCCTTCCTTCCTCGCCGCCTCCACTACCCGGGCCAGCACGGCGGCCGCGGACTCGCCGACGAACACCCTCTCCGTGCCCGGCCCTGCCTCCAACAGCCCAGACAGGTCGGAGCCGGGCGAGAAGGCCAGGATGTCGAACGCGGTCATGTCGCGCCCAATGTCCTCCTTGAACTCCGTCTTGAACCACGCCTCCTCGTCGTGCCCGCGCATCACCCGCGCCAGCTCGCCGTCATCGCCGCTCGCGCCGTGGCAGAACCACGGGTGCTCCATGATGCCGTCGGTGTCAATGCGCGTGGCCGGGTTGGGGTCGAGGATGCAGCGCAGCAGGTGGCGCAGCGCCGGCGAGAACCAGTTCGGGCACCGGAACCTCCCCGCGTAGATCTTGCGGTACATGTTGACGAGGCTGGCGTCGTTGAAGGGCAGGTAGCCGGCGGCGAGGACGAAGAGCACCACGCCGCAGGACCAGACGTCCACCTTGGCCGGCTCGTACCCCTGCTTAGCGAGGATCTCGGGCGAGACGTACGCCGGGGTGCCGCACATGGTGTGGCGGAGGCTGCCGCCGTCCGCGACGGCGCCGAGGCCGAAATCGGCCACCTTGAGGTCGCCGGCGGCGTCGAGGAGCAGGTTCTCCGGCTTGATGTCGCGGTGGTAGACGCCGCGGGAGTGGCAGTAGCGGACGGCGGACACCAGCTGCCGGAAGTAGTGCCTGGCGAGGTCCTCCGTCATGCGGCCGGAGGAGTCGACCAGCGAGAAGAGCTCGCCGCCGGCGGCGAGATCGAGAACGAAGTGGACCTTCTTGCGCGTCCCTAGGATCTCGTGCAGGCGCACCACGTGGCGGTGCCGCAGCCGGCGGAGAATGGCCGCCTCCCGCTCGATGGGGGCCGGGCCGGTGCCCGCGCATCCGGTTCCGCCGGCGGCCCGCGGGTTGGGGAACGACTTGATGGCGACGTCCCGGCCGGTAAGGAGGTCCTTGGCCTGGTACACCTTGGCGGAGGCGCCGCGGCCGAGGAGCCCGCCCAGCTCGTACCGCCCGAGGAGGACCTTCGCGGCGGCGGCGGCGGCGTGAGATCCGTCTCCCGGCGCCTCGGCGGATGGGACGGCGCTGGTGGCGGTCGGCATCGTGGCGGCGGGGTCTGCTGTGTCGCCGCCGTCGCCGTGTGCGGTCGCGACTGTGGAGTAGTAATTTTCTCCGGCTTGATCGGAGGCCAGAAATTAGATGGAAAGCCGCTCGCTTTCTCTCGTATTGGAGCCGGAGAGCTGGGATTCTGCTCTGGTTTGGGGGGTTTGAGTCGAGGACGATTGTCTTCTGGTATGCCAGCCGCCGTGGCGCTCTCCTCTATTTATGCAGGAGCGTTTCAGGGAGGGCGACTCTGACCGGTGGGCCCGGGCTGGCAGGATGAACAGTCGCGGTTGGCCGGTGGTGGCAGTTGTCAGGAAGTTTCGTGTGATCTGGGCCCTTGATAGCACGCGGCTGCTTATTTTCGTTTCGAATATTTTGTTTCTGGTTTTAGGAGAATTTTTGAACGTACTTATATTCTGTTGCATGCTACTCTGGCCGGATCGTGCGTCTAGGTTCGTACGGTCGTTGAAAAAACCGTACCATAAGAGTACTAGCTACTCCGAGTAGATAGCGTGTGCTGTTGCTGTTTGAATTAAAGGCAAAGAATTTGGACGGTGTAACAAGTGGTCGAGGAAAAAACCAGAGTTGATTACAGTGACAAAGTACGAACTTTCAATGGTAACTACGTTTTGGGTTGACCCATGACTTGTGAAGTACTATTCCTTTCTAAGATGAATTAGAAGATGTCTACGTGTGATGCATGTTTCTGTCATGGTGCATATGCCATCACACGTTGATCTCTGTCATTGTTGAAAATAATCAGACGATGTACCATTGTAGTTATGAAATCGTAAAGAACAATATGAACTTGGCTTCGAGAGGATAATCTTGATGGTATTAATTTAGGTCAGAGAATAATACTAGTATATGAATGTTACCAAAGGACACCTTTTGCAGGTGCATAATTATTGGCCCATATAATATTGTTGAGATAATGAAAATTACAAAACACATCACACATGGTCAAAGATAAAAGGTTGACTATCCTCAAATGAGCGATCCTTTTAACGAGCTTATATTATCAAGTAGCCTAATTAATGCATGGCTAGTGCTGGATTTGTAAACTTTAAATGGGTATAACACAAGATTTTTCAAACAACTAAAGTTGAGTTTGAATTAATCCAACTAAATTCAAGAGCAATTAAGTTTAGACAGCCTGGAAATTCCGCTAACTTGAAGTACCGTTTATATTGTATAGCCATTAAAAACATGCGACTATTTCGTGAGCAATATTCAAGGTCCTAAATATAGACTATCTGGTTTTGTTTGCAAATGGCGATCTTGTAGTCATATTTGTTGATATTCTGGACAACGAATACACACTTGTTATCCTTATGTATTATTTACTATAAATTTTACTTGAGTTAAAATTTATTATTTGAAGAGGATTAACCTAAAAATATGAGGGACTTGTTCCGCCGATACAACTCCGGATCAGCATGTACATCAGCAAATATTCCATATGCGGTAACATAAAACCAAACCAACCCAATACATTCCAGCTTTATGTTACTTTGAACATTGGCCTTATACATTTTTTGAATTATACAGCTATTAAAATTGCTTTTTTTGATTGAGAAAAAAAAAGACTACACTGTTCTTATCAAACAAACAAAAAAGATAAGAAAATTTTGGTGGCGAAATTACTATCTACCCCCTCCGTAACTAAATATAAGATGATTTAGAATTTGTCCACATTCACATATCTATAAGCGTATCTAGACACGTTTTAGCGTATATGTACACTCATTTTACTCCGCGGCAATATATGTATCACCTAAACATTTTATATTTTAAAACGGAGGGAGTAGCTAACTGTCACTCTCCATATTGTGCGGCTATTAAAAATGGTTTGTCGTAGCTGAAAAACGTACGCTAGTTAGTTCATTTCACACACCAAAAGAAACATTTAATTTTTCAAGGGGAAAAAGAAACATTAACTGGAGTGTACAATTTGGTGCCACAGAAAATACTTTCCAGCTCCAGAATTGGCGGCACAGCAAACTCTCGAGATACACAACAATATCCAAACCAGAAAAAAGGAATCAAGACCTTCCAAAGTACGCCCATCCGACATGACGTTCAAAGGAGAAGAATCTAATTCCGTATATGCTGGTATGGCCAACGTATGCCACAGCCTCCGCGTCGCAGAGGCGGAGCGGCCATGGCCATGGAGAAAAGAGAAAACTGGTGGCGGAGAGCCGCGTCGGGTACGTCGGAATCGATGCCGGCCGGCGATGGATTTTCTCCTCCGTATCTTCCTACTCCATACCTTTCTCTTGCTTTAAAGCAAAGTTCTTGCTGGATATCGCACTAACTTCCAGGTCGACCACACATCCCATGCCAGGAAATTTGCACCAGGGAAGAAGCAATGACGCCGCGTACGTACGTACACACCAAGCTCGAAGATGTACTAGTGTATTGCACCACCCGTCACCGTATGGAAAATTTCCTTTTTCTACCGTATTTTGTGCATTTTTTCTTTCTAATGACATCATTGAGGGGCTTGGCTTGCCAGTCCATGTAGCATATTGGTCTTTAGAATTTCTATTTCTGACCGTGACAGATTTGTTCGGGTAGTAGAACACGTGATACACGTTTGTATAGCGCCATACTGCCCTACGCGTGCAAAATTGACTTTATAGTTTTCTGGAGGTTGGACACGAAAGGGCATTTCTAGAATCTCGTTATAATTTTTGTTTTTGTTGAGATGTTTTGTATTGTTCGATGTTTCTTTAAATGTCAGGTCCTTTTCGCAACAATTTTTTTGTATGGCTGTTAAAATGGTTTCTTGCCGTCGGAACCCGAATACAAGTAGTGTATATCACTCTAAAAAAACATTTAATTAAAGTCTATAGTTTTATTTTGCACGGAAGTTTATAGCTTGGCACCGGAAAAATACTTCTAACTCCAAACTTTTTTTTTTGAGAAACCTTCCAACTCCAAACTTGGCGGCACAACAAACAATATGTAAGACAGGGGAAAAAATCAGAACCTTCAAGGAAAATAAGTATAAAAACTACAACATATTGGGCTAGGTTAATGGATCATACCTATTTTTTGAGGATTTCTTTGCTAATAACTATTATTTCCGGGGGAAGTACTCACAGGTCACTAACAGATTGCGCTAGTGGTTGTTTGACACCGCACTGATAGCGAATGGCCGAAAACAAATTTCGGAAAATAAGATTTTGCCGCAGCAAATCACACATTACCAGGGCGTCCCCACTTAATCAGACGATGTGTCTATGGGTCCACTAGCCAGCCTCCTCCCCTCTTCGTCCTCACTTTGTTTTCTTACGTATTTTTTATATTTATCTTTCTAACTCCACGGAGGGCCCTGCGAGTCCTGGTAGAATATTAGTCTTTCTAATTTACGTTTCTAACTTCATCCATGCCCGTGACAGATTTGTTTAAACACCGCATTAGCCCAGAATGCGGTGTTTTTTGTTGTTGAAATTTTCTCAAAACCATCAAAAGTTCACCCATCTGACGAGTGTGTAAAAGAAAAGAATCCAACTCGATTTAAAAGACGTTTAAAAGAAAAGAATCCAACTCGATTTGAAAGAAAGAATCGTCTTCCTAATTTCGTCCATGCATGACCGTGACAGGTTTGTTGTTCGGGTACGGGAACATGTGATACGCGTTTCCATAGTGCCATATACTGTCCAAGACTTGACGAATTTCTGTCAAATCAGCCGGGCTTTACGCAGGGCAAGACTTGGTCGAATTAGTAGATTACTATACTCGGGAAGTCGGGAGTATTGCAGCTTCCGGCCTAGCCGGAGTTTCGATCGTCAAATCAGACGGGCTAGCTTACTTACTTAGCTGCCTTTGTTTGATCAGTGGGCAACTGCTGTTGATGGGAATTGAAGTACAGGGTTGTCAAAACGATACTTGTTGCGTTGCTTGTGACAGGTTTTGCGGGTATGCATGCATGCGGCCGGGCCGGGTTTGCTCCGGCCGGCCGCCTGACGACCGTGCTGCCAGCCCTATGCACACTCACTTGGTGGTTAACTACACGCCTGGATATACTTTCAGCCATTTTAAACATGTATAAATGGTACTCGTTGGTCTGAACAAGTTCCTCCATTTGCTCATCGGAGCAGGAACAGTTGGCAAGACGGCTGCTTTATTTAAGCAGAGCATGGAGGTCCATTTTAGCTCATAGGAGTAAGCATCGGTTTCGCGGGGTCTTTCGCGGCTGTTTCCGCTGATGTTACATCCATCAACGACTCACCACCCTGCCGCTGTGAAAATGTCGCACCACCATTTTTTCTTTCACGATTCAACTGCCGCCGTGAAATATATTTTCTTCCCCATATAATGTCTATTTCACTGTTTTTATTGGGGACGTCCATGTCACGCAGAAATGCGGGGAGAACAATTATTCACCGGCACGTCCGCGTCAGACCACAAATACTCGTACGTCGCGACACAATTGTCTGGATGTTCCTGCTCATACGGTCCAAATGTAGCAAGCCACCCTGCAGAAGGCTGTTGCTCACAGCTGCATCGTTTGTACCGCGCACCGCGTCACGAGCCTCTTAACTCATGGCGTCCAAACAAAAATAATTTAAAATCGAAATTCGAAGCATTTGATTTAAATTTTAGAAATATTGCAAATTTGAACAAAATTTAACGAAAAACTAGGAGGCCACGCGGCTTTGACCATGACCTGATGTGGCTCAGATCATCTGAATCGTCCCCGTCCCCGTCGCCACCGCCTCCCTCGGTGCCGAAATAATGGAGTTTGTCCTCCCGCTCGAGGTGACCGAGTAAAAGAGGTGGTGAGCATAGCTTTGCCGCTAGACGACAGACCAATTTTCCGTCTCCCGCCATCTCCTTGCCTGCATCCCCGCGCACGGCCACGTTCCTCGCCACCCTCGATTTAGCTCTCTCGCCATCTCCTTGCCTGACTGAGAGGTGCTTTGGAGTTTTGTGCGGTCTCGGGCCAACTCGTGTTTCGAGCAACCAAACGACCCGTTTTTCTTCGTCACGGCCTGTTTGGAGGCACTGCGACTAACCACGAAAAGTGTCGCTGACAGACGTTACCCACGCGTCGGAGGAAAGCGTGGTGAAGTGGCACGCCAGACCAAAATCGCGTTTGGATGCCGTGAGTGATAGTCGTTTTTTTGTCCGGCACGCGCAAAGCCGAGATGCTCTGATCGTGTTCCCATAATTGAGTCTTTCGTACGTATGTGCGCCAGGACGGAGGTTCAAATTCAGAAGGTTCTAGAAAACCGCACCGGCCCTACGTTTTGGCATTACCAGCCAGTGCAAAGAAAAATGTTCTCAATGTGCGGCCCGACCTCCGCATGCATGGGGCAAAATATCGGGCGGGCTCAGTTTTCGAGTTGTGGCCAGTTTTGTGTTGCGCAGTAGGCGACGAACCTTGGGACTCTTTCGATGTGACCATATGATGATACTCTCCTAGCCACTTGCGTCCACCAATGATCTTGGCCGTCGTGTTTTCGGCTGGGGAACGAGATCGGAGGCGGTGGAGCACGCCTGGTTCCTGGCCGAGGCCGTACGCTAGAACGTGTTAATTACGCGGCGCGTGGCGGATGGTGGAGGGAACGAGCCAGCCTCGGGGCGGTCATGCGAACCACATGCGGGCACCGTGCGGATGCTGCGTGGGGCGCTCGTGGCTGATCACGCGGCTACGCTACGGTTGGCTGACCCCTCCAAGAAGTAGGTGATCGTCGACGGTTAAAGGTGGTGTTCGTTGTTCTCTACTACAGTCCCCGGCCCGCACCCTCCGACCAGGACGTGGCGGCGAGAACACACGTACGTACTTCACCTACTACGTGGTTCATCTTAGCTCCGGACGAAATAACGGGCCGCTCCAGACGAAAAAGACTTATGAAGCGCGCGAGTGGGAGCTGTTTCTCGCTCGGGGCAGCCCTGACACTATGCAGGGCTATGGGGGCGCCAAGTGAAGATGCTCTTAGGCCCGGCTTGGAATCGGGGTTTTCGGGCCATAAAAGATGGGCAAAATTGTACAGACCAATATTCCGTCGTTTTTTGTCGGGGAAATTAATAAAAGCTGAACGAAGCGGGGCCTTCGATGTAGTTTCATGTACTCTCTCCGTTCCAAATTAATTGACTTCCATTTGGCCACATGTGGATGTATCTAGACATGTTACAAGTATAGATACATCCACATTTGTCAAATGGAAATCAATTAATTTCGAACGGAGGGAGTACTAATTTACACTGAATATACTTATAATACTCGAAACATGTATAAATAGTATTGCTTATATTTTTTAGAACTTTTTGGGAGAAGTTATATGTGAGTTATTAGCTGTAGAATTGGTAGTTAATGATCGGGTAAGCTAGCCCCAAACGTGGTTTTTTTTTTGTAATTTTCTTAAACCTTCTAAAGTACACCCATTTGATATGGCGTTTAAAAGAAAAGAATCCAACTCCGTTTAAAATAAAGAATATTTGTATTCCTAATTTGATCAGGCTTGATGAATTACTATATTGCCACTTTCGGTCTTGCTGGGTTTCGTCAAACCGGACGGGCTTACTTAGAGCATCTCCACTCGCGGCGCCCAAACGGCCGCCCAAAGCCGTTTGGGGCGTGCCGGACACAAAATCGCGCCCACTCGCGGCGCCCAAACGCGAGTTCGGTCCGGCGCAGCCCATTTTTCTGTCCGGCACGCCCAGCCCACGCCCTCAACTTGGGGAGGGAAACGCGGCGCCACGTCGGCTCCCGACGCGCGGGCCACGCCTGGCAGTGAGACAAGAGGCTGCATTAATGCGGAGCGGCGTCTCGGTTTCCCTGCCGGGCGCAGCGACGCGTCGCTTCGCTCTGCGGCGAGTAAGCGTCTGCGCCACGGCGGCGTCGATGCAGACGAGCGCGCCTTTTGAAGCGTCGCCGTTAATGGTGTGGCAGGCTAGCCGTTGGACGGCCGGAGTTAAGGCGGCCTCATCCGTTCGCCTCCCCGGCCGCTATATAGAGAGCGGGTTCCTCGCCGTCTCCATCATCTCACACAGCCATCTCTCATCCCAGTCATGGCCTCTCCCCGGCGCGCCACGAAGGAAGAGAGACGAGCGCACACGGAGGCTCGCGAGTGGGGAGCGACGGCGCCCAAATGGGCGAGGCAGTCCGGACGGCGTCCAAAGGGCCTGTCCGGACGGCCTTTGGGCGCCCATTTGGGCGCCGCGAGTGGAGATGCTCTTAGCTGCCTTTGTTTCGTCAAACCAGACGGACTTCCTTTCTTGGTCTGAACTCTGAACAAGTTCCCCAATTACCTGAGGGAGGAAAGGTTCACAAGACGGCTGCTTTATTTAAGCAGAGCATGGAGGATCCAATCCAAGGTCCATTTAAGCTCATGGGAGCATCGGTTTCACGGTGTCTTTCGCGGCTGTTTCTGCCGACGTCACATCAACGACTCACCACCACACCTCAAAATTCAAGTGCTTCTAGCGTTTATTCACTTTTCTTCGGTCCTCCGAAAATATTGTCCACCTCTTTAATTTTCACGATTCAGCTGGGAAATCAGCTGCCATCAGCTGGGAAGGAAGAAAATGACGGCCGGCCAGCGGAATGTGGCGTCCATTTCCCAGTTCTTATTCGGGACGTCCATGTCATGATAAAGTTGGACAGAATGATTGTTTGTCCTCACGTCTGCGTGTCAGACCTCAAATACTCCTACAGTCATACTACGTCACATGATCCAATAATTTCGACGTCGTGCTCATACAAATATAGCAAACCATTCTGAAGGCTGCTGCTCACCGCAAGCTTTGTACCGTGCACCGCGTCACGAGCCTTTTGGCGCGGTGGAAAGGCCACGCCACGGAGCCCGATTGTTGTTCACATGATTGTGGTATTTTTATGTGCAGTAGAATTGAGGTTCAGAATCAGAAGGTTCTGGAACAGGAAAAAGATCGAGCACAAGTCAACTTAATTACGAGCAACTGCACCGGCCTTACGTACGTCTTGGCATTACCAGCCAAACATAGTACAGTACATTGCTAGAAAAATGTTTACGTCCATGTGCACTTAGCGACCTACGGACCACCGCGTTCAGCAGGCAAAATATCGGGCGGGCTATGTTTCCAGTTGTGGCCACTTTTCTATTGCGCACTACGTAGGTACTAGGCGACAAACCTTCGGTTAAATCGACCGATGTAACAACGTGATGATATAGTTATAGTAGCCACATGGAGGCGCCTACGAATGATCTTGGATGCCGGCGGCCGGCTGGCCGGCGTCGCTCGCCGGCGATCGTGCTTTCAGCTGCGGATCGGTCGGAGGCGGTGGAACACGACAAACACGACTTTTCCGGCCGACGAGACCGTACGAAGGGTACCACGGCGTATTTACGCGCCACACGTGCCGGCGGTACCACGTGTGGGCGGTGCTGCTGGACCACGCGGCTTCGCTTCGGTGCTCCGCGCGCATATATACACGGAGACGACGCTGTTCTGATCCATCGTTTCGGTCGAGGGTGCACATTTTCATCGAACACACAATTACAGTTAGGTACTTTCTCCGTTCTCAGATGTAAGATGAACGGTTCCATCCTCGCGTTCGGTTTAAACAGAAAAAGTGGAATGGAATTGCTAGTCAGACTTGATTAATTTGTTCCCAAACCTAATTAGTTTGTTCCTAAACTTAATTAAGTTGTTCTAAACTTAATCCTTCCCCTCAAAATCGGAGGTGAGAGAAGGAATCGAAGAAATGGCAAATCGACCACAAAATGGATTAGAGTAGCAGATCGATCAATCCATTCCATGCATATAAAATGGATCTAGACTAGCAAATGGATTCCACAAAATGGATCACACCCACAGTAGCAAATCGATTCCACAAAATGGATCACACCCACAGTAGCAAATCGATTCCATAAAATGGATCACACCCACAGTAGCAAATCGATCGATTCGATGCACCCACCGTAGCAGATCGATCGATTCCGTCCTAGCGCTGCATGCCGGCCGTCCCAGTGCTGCTGGCTGGTTGTCTGGCCGCCACCGGTGCTGGCCGGGTGTCCCTGCGCCGACGCGCCGCTGGACGGCTGTCCTGGTCGCCGCCGGCCCTCCGTGCCTCCTGGCCGTCGCCTTCGCGCCACGCCTCCTAGTCGCATGGTGCTCGCGGCCGTGCTTCCTGGTCGCCGCCGGCCCGCCGGCCCGTCGTCGGTGGTGATCGTAGAAGTACGGGAGCGGCGGCTGAGTGGGGATGAGCAAGGAAAGAGCGAGAGCGAAGGAGAGGAACGAGAGGAAGAAAGGAGAGGCATCGGTAATCTTTTCCATTAGCGAGCCATTCCACCTCGTCCGATTCGACCGGACCGGTGCGTTCCGCACCTACAGCGAATATTCGGTTCCGAGGAACGCGTCGGTTCCGTTCCATCCCAGAAACGAACGCAGGAATCGTCCTGAGGAACGACTCGATTCCATTCCGTTCCATGTGGTTCTGAAAACGAACAGACCCTTAGATGTTACACATGTTGTTTGCGTACATAGTAAAATTGAATATACACATGAAATGTGTCTAGATATATTTTTGTACATGTGAATATGGACAAAGTTTAAATTCTTATATTTAGGAACGGAGTGAGTATATCAAGCAATATCGAACACACTGGAAAAGACTCGACCCCAATATCTGGAATGCTATGGCATATGAGCGATCTGAAGTGGCCCCAATGCTGGGGACACAAAGGAACTTTCAGTTAATTTCCGAAACTTCAAACTTGAGTTTGCAGCGAGAGAGGCAAATGAACTTGCACATTTGTGTGCGAAGCAAGCGAGGCCATCTAGAAGAAGAAGTTTCTGGATTAATTTCGTGCCTTCCTTCCTTGATGCCTGTATCAAGAGGGAATGTAATCCTGGTTAAGTTTGATTAATGAAAGTGTGAGTTCTAAAAAAAAAACTCAATCCCTCGCGAAAGAAACCCAGAGCATGCGCCCGGGGTCCCAAACCCTAGCGCTGCCAGCCTTGATCTGCTTCTCCCTTACCACCGCTGCCGCCGACTAGGCACCCAAGATGTCTAGGCGGGTGGTTTGTGGCGGTGGCACTTGGGTGCGGCTAAGGCGGTGCTCGTGGAGATACACGCGAGCAGTGGTTGGGGCGATGGCCATATCCTCCATGGACAACGAAAGTGTGGGCGAGCGATCTCTCGCGGGTGTTTTGGCTATGGTTGGTGGTGGTGGACAGTGGATCTGATCCCCGCTCAGATTCGTCTCCGGTATGGTTGGGCCGGCTAGTGGCGTGTAGAGGGCCGGTGAGAGGTTGCTGGAGGGCCTCTGCCGATATTCCCATGGCGCCGCTCCGCACAGATACAGTTAGCTTCGAGGTCGATGTGGTGGGACCACCGGTGAAAACCGAGCTGACTAAGGTCATAGCGGCCGATTATGGCGGCGTGTATGCCTCTGCGCCATTCTCAGCCTGATTTGAATGAAGGCGCGTGTTTAAACTCTTGGAACGAAGACCCATTTGATAAAATTCGTGATTCGATTCGTGCTTGGAACGAAGACCCATTTGATAAAATTCGTGATTCGATTCGTGCTTGTTCGTTAGCAGGGCCAAGCTGGTAAAATATGAGGGGCGACATTCCAGACCGTAATCCTAAAACTCTCGGTCTTCCCATATCCAATCAAGAAACCGGAACAGGTCGACAGCTCTCGACGTATAGGGGTCGCCACCTAGGTAGCTCCGGCCTGCTCGATCGGTCCATGGATTCGGTGATCGTCGATCGACAGTTAAAGGTGGCGTAGGTGGTTCAGCTTTTGGTTGACGTGTGCCGCTTAATTAAGAAGTTAAGCAAGGACCACCCGTACGTGTCCCGTTCTGTGGGTTGGCTACGTACAGTACGTATATCGTGAGATTTATTGAGGCATCCATAAAGCTGGTGGCTCTAGCCGATCGAGTGCGTGGCGGTTCTCGTGGAGATCCTGCATGGATCGAGCACCCACGTTGCATGGTACACAAAATGAACTTTCCGCGAAATTATTTCACGCATCTAACCCTTTTGGGTAGCGCCTCACGATCGGGCGCTACCCTTACACAGTGTAAAGCCTTACGATCAGGCTTTACACTGATGTGTAGCGCCTGATCGTAAGGCGAGCGTCTTACGGTAAGGCGCTACACTGTGTAAGTGTAGCGCCCGATCGTGAGGCGCTACACAAAAGGGTCAGAAGCGTGAAGTAGTTTCGCCCGAGATTCATTTTGTGTTAAATTTTCGTCCAGAGGTTAACAGTGTCGATTTTGCCGTTTTATGGCGGAGATGATGACGTGGCCGGAAGAGAACACGTACGCACGCACATACACGCGTACGTGTACGTATATTCATTAGTTTATGGACACGAGCTCGAATCATGCACGCATGGTGAGGTATATAACTGTGTGTAAGTCCTGTTACGTACGTACACTGAGAACGACCGGTTACGACCGATAGATCGATCTAGGCGAGTGAGATGCGTGGGCTCATGATATTTGCTAAGTAATCTGGCCTCTCCGAGAAACGATGGCTCTCGCTGCTTAGAGAGGTCAAGCTAGGTTAGCAGGATATATTTCGCCTGCTTATATACCGTAACGCATAGTCCACGTCAGTCCTGAAGTTCGATGGCGTGTCCGGGGACATGTATCTGGATCAGCGATGGAGCCACGTCGAGCTCGGGTGAAGAGGTGATCTGTCTTCCGTCCCTTTGGTGGTCGCTTCGGTGGTGCCAAAGAAGGAGGATAGGCGATGGTTTCTGCATTGGTTTATCCTATCCTTTCAGTTCTGTAACGTCGGTGTGTACGTGCCTTGTATCTAGATCTTTATTTTATAAATGAGATAACGTCACTGAGTTGTTAGACAACACAACATGGCTCGCCATGGAAACGAAAGCATTTGCAACACGGCGTTTCGAATCATGGGTGCGGATGCACCCGTTATGTAAACCATTTTATTAAACTTTTCAAAATGTCAATTTTTTTAATAAAAAATGATATACGATCATGACATTTCATGTTAGTATAAAAAGTTTCGTTAAGAAAAGACATTTTTTATGACCGGTGCAAAAAAGACAAAAAATATCGCGTACAAATTCATTTTGAAAAACCTGGATTAGTCTTTTTGGCACAGCCAACAAATAATGTCTTTTATTCGCGAAACTTTTTTGCTAACAGAAAATGTCATCTAATATACACGAAAAACTTATTTGGATTTTTTTTGACATTTTGAAAAAAACAATTGAGCAGTGGGTGCATTTAAACCTATGAGCCGATATGGATTTCCGCATAATTAAGTTTTATCATGGAGTTGCAAAACGGGTCCATTTTCTGTGTCGGCTGCGACGAACATGGTGCAGTTGTAAATGTACTTCAATGGCTGTCGGGCGATGCTAATCTTGGCGCTCGCTACCACTCATGCAGTTTCAGATGAACGACAAGGATTTCGGTAGCAAGAAGATGGCCACACTCACGCAGCCATCGTCGCCTTCACCCCCTCCTCAAATCGCAGCCTCCTCCACTGCCGCCTCCATCCTCTCTAAATCGCCCCCACCCCCCTCCCCAACACAGCACACACCCATCCCGGCACACCCCACCCTCACCGCTAAGTCTAGTCTCGACGGAGTATTCTCTGCAACGTCTCTCTAACGCCCGGCGCCGATGGAGGTGGTGGGGGGGGGGGGGGGGGGGGGGGGAAGGTTTGGACTTTGATCAGAGACTAGGGAAACAAAATTTAGCAACATAATCGATGAGTATGGTACTAAGAAGAAACAAGACCTGGATATTCGTTGCTGGTTCACTAGTACGCAGTCGTACTGATCGGAATGGAACAGACCAGCGCGTCGAACCTGGATGGATACCAACGACGACCGTGGTCAGACCGGCGGCCGCTATATATCACGTTTTGCTCAATGCACACAACGTGACCCATCTGCGTGATGCCGACTGCTGAGGCGAGCGTGCGCAAGGCTGCAGTGATTTCTATCTTATTCGGTCTCATACGCCGCCATTTTTTTACCTGAACCAGACAGCCCGCAAACAGAACGCCAAGGAGATGGGGAATATTTTTGCCATGTTTTCCTGAACTCAAAAGGAGACGCATACAGGAGATACAGGAGTTCAGTTTCTCTCCGTTTATGTCATGAAGTTCAAGATCTGTACCACGTTTTAATACGTTGGGAGAATGCAAATTTTTTCTCTCTAACCTTCGCCCTGGAACATGGCCTCCGGAGATTCTGGACAGCTTCTCTCTCTAGGAAGGATTCAGCGTCAAGTTGGGTTTTTGTCAAATCAGACGGGCTTTATTTACGGGAGAATTGATTTTAACCCCCTCAGTTCGTGCGCCTTGGATCATATGCCCTTTTTTTCGTCTGCCTCACTTCTAATCCCCCAGATTGGCCTAATTGTTGCTCATTGCCCCTTTGGCCTGATTAACATGTTTGTCAAAATATAATCAACACCGAGGCACATGAATAACAGAACTGCCTTTGACTGCTCCGGCCTCCACTCGAGTGACCACCGCCGTCCTGCTGTTCATCGCCAGGCCGAGCTCCAGATTGCTGCAGCCGGTCCACCTGAACGCCAGATCTTCTCACGCCAGATTCCTGCTGCTCTGAATCCCACACCGCCGGTTGCCGTCAATCTCTGCTCCGGCCGGCCGAACCGGGGTGAGCACACGCGGGCCAAAATCCACGAAAAATGGAGGCTCTTACCTTGGGCGGCAATGGAAGGAGGCAGACAACGGGGTGATGCGGCGGAGCGGCCAGGGGCGAGGCGCGGCGGCTCCGGCGGCAGGGACAGGGCGAGCAGAAGAAACGAGCAACTTCTCTGCCGCCAGCGCATGCGACTTGGAAGAAATTGGCAGGGGCATACTTGTCATTTCAGATTATAATTAGCCTATAATACTGTATTATTAGTTTAATCTGGAGATAACAAAGCCAAAGGGGGCAGTCAGCAACAATTAGCCCAATCTGGGGGGCTTAGAAGTGAGGCTGACGAAGAAAGGGGCATATGATACAAGGCGCACGAGCTGGAGGGGTTAAAATCAATTCCCCCTTTATTTACCAATTCGTGCAAGACTGGACGAATTACTACATTGCAGCTTCCGGTCAAACTTGAGTTTCGTCAAATCAGCCGGTCTTACTTCCTTACTTAGCTGCCTTTGTTTGATCACTGGACAGCAGCTGTAGGTCACAGCTGTTGATGATGGGATTTGAACGGGTTTGTCAAAACGATAGTTGTTACAGTACGTTGCTTGAGACAGGTTGCGGAGATACATGCATGCGTACAGGCTCGGTTAGCTCCGGCCGCCGCACCCACTGCACGTCTTTGCCCATGTGCACTACTACCTTCGTGGTTACACACACACATAGATAGTTTCTACAGTACTAAATTACACTTAATATACTTTCCTTTATTTTAGGAAATCTTAAGTTCTTCTTTCCAGAAAGGATGAGACCATTTCCAGTGCCGTCCATCCGAGTAAATCGTTTGAGTAAACCAACACTCTGAAGACGCAATCGCGGGAGGACTTGTTGGTGTCAACTCTGAACAGGTTCCTCTATTAGCTGATGAGCATGAAAAGTTCCCAAGCGGCTGCTTAGTTTAAGCAGAGCGTGAATCCAAAATCCATACTAGCTCAATGGAGTAAGCATGGGTTTCACCGGGTGTTTCGCGGTTGCTTCCGCTCATGTTACATCAACGACTCGCCACCCTAAACCTAAACCTCAAAAATCAAGTGCACTGAAATGTCCACCATTTTTTCCCACGATCCAACAACTACCGCACCGTGAAAATCAGCCGGGAAGGAAAATGACATGCCGGAATCCGCCGTCCATTCACGACATTTTCTCTCCCCAAGAAACGTCCATTTCACAGTGTGTCCACCTCACGATAAAGGTGGACAGAAGCACTATTACTTATCCGCACGTCGGCATCAGACCACAAATAGTACTCCTAAATACCCTTACGTCATGGCCCCATTATTTGGACGTCGTGCTCACACTCACTCAAAGTCTCAAATATAGCAAGGCATTTTCTGAAGTCTGCTGCTCACCGCAATCTTCGTACCGTGCACCGCGTCGCGGCCTTTTGGCGCGGTGGAAAGGCCGGCCGTGCCTCCACCACAGAAATAAGAGTGGCTAGTACGTATCATGTTTGTTTCTCTGCATAATTGAGCTCTGACGATGGTTCAGAAGGTTCTCGATCCATTGAAAGATCGGGAGTACTGTACTGTACTATACTAGCAACTGCACCGGCCTTACGTACGTCTTGCTATTCTACAGGCAAAATATCGGGCGGGCTCTGTTTCCACTTGTGGCCAGTTTTCTATTGCGCACATCGTAGGCGACAAACCGTCGGTTAAGTCGATCGATGTGACAGCCTACAAAAAAATCATGTTCCTTCTGGTAAATCTCATGCATGGCTCGACGGCCTAGATTATGATTTGGTTTTTTATTGAACGGTGGTTTACCACGATCTGAAAAGCTTCCCATTACAATGTGTCGCGGGCCCCGGAGTATTGGTGTGCAACCATATACTCCGTAGCAAAAGGAGTGGTTAACCAAATTTCTCACGTTGGAAAGCGCCATGTTATCGCCTTTCTTCAACGGCGTCGAGTTGGTGTTGAAGCAACAATGACACTAAAAGGTCGACTACTGCCAACTCGTTCCCTTCTCCAACACTTGTGTCACATTACATGTGGGCGTGCACCGTCATCGCTCGACGTACTCACCGTCGATAAGAAGCTCCGTTTGCTCACCACTGCACCCTCCATGCATGGGAATATTCGCTTGGCTGCCGCTAACGCAATTTCGAAAGAACGGTGTTGCCTCAAGTGCAAGATCGATCTTCACGTGACTAGCACCTCAGTAGCGTATGTGGACTTTTACGTTTGATCGCCGATTCAGTGTGAAGACATGGTTGCCATATCCTCACACAACAACGCTACACAAGTGCCTACACAATCTCAACATTGACGTCAGGGACAGAGCCACAACATATAATGGTCGGGTTCAAATGAACCCAATGGATGTGTACTAACGAAGCCTAAACCACTACGTAGCAGTGTAGCACCTTTATATCACTTAGTTTGACCTTGTGGTTTAGTACGGATGAACCCAATAGTCAAATTTCCTTGCTTCGTCCTTGATAGCTCCAACACGAAACTGTCATTAGAAGGAATAATGGTTATGGTAGTTTACCATAAACTGGGTCAGCTCTATTCTATCTAATCGGATGATGGATATCGACCCAAAAAAACCATATCGGCAACCCGACTAACTATACCACTCGGCACCAAAGCCACCCGGCCCAGCCATCTCGCAGCCCTAGCCACCGAAACGATTGCCCGTAGCAGATTATCTATATCCGTGACATCAATGTTATGGCATGGGGTGCGGCGATAAAATATTATAGTGTAGCACTGCTCAACACCGTTAGTCGTATAGAGGTGACAAAGGTGGCGTGTTGTTGTCGTACAGTCCCGGCACCGACCGGCGCACGCTCCTCCGACCAGGACGTGGCAGCGAGAACACACCTAGTGTGCTCTTCTGCTTTTGATGATGTGTGCCGTTTAATTAAGGAGTGTAACCACCCGTACGGTTCGTGTCCCGTTTTGTGGGTTGGCTACCATGACATTTGAGACATCCATCAACCTAGATTGTGTGGCTGTTAAGGCTGTGCTGCTCTAGCTGAGTGCCGACGACGTGGCGGGATGCGTGTATATATCTTGATTAGTTTAACGGCTCGAGCTCGAGTCATGCACGCATGGTGAGCTACTTTCTCGTTTCATATGGTGAACGTTAGGCTCAGCTAGTTTTGGCTTGTTTCTGTACCGTATATAACTGTGTAAGTCTATGCATGTTACGTACACTGAGAGCGACCTGTTACGACCGATAATGTATTAGTGAGCTTCTTTTGGCCTGATATTTGGCAAGTAACCTGGCCTCTCGGAGAAACGATGGCTCTCGGTGCTTAGAGAGGTCAATCAAGGTTAGCAAGATACTGTATTAGTGAGCTTAATGTAGCGCGTGCTACACGAACGTGGACAAAATTAAATAATGCGCGCGCCAGCAAGCATACAGTGTGCAGATGGTGCGACAAGCTAGGCCACATTAATT
Source organism: Poa pratensis (assembly GCA_947311845.1). Lineage (NCBI taxonomy): Eukaryota > Viridiplantae > Streptophyta > Magnoliopsida > Poales > Poaceae > Poa > Poa pratensis. The sequence goes on along the minus strand of CAMZMU010000091.1, from coordinate 32,642,445 downwards.
CCAGTGTTCTGCTGTCATCCTGTTATACGCCTACGCCTACGCATAAATGAAGCTCCTAGAGTTTTTACAGATCAACTCATGCATGACTCGCCCTTGAAAACAGAAGAATGCAGCAGATGATGCATGCAAGCGTACGTAGTACGTAAGAAACTTCAGCAATGTTGCCTAGCAGAGTATTGGACGACGACCGTTGCATTGGTGAGTACGACGACGGCGGATGCGATTGTGTGCACGAGGCTGCAGCGAACTCTCTCTTCCGTCTGATCTGCCGGCATGTCTGACCTGAAGCAATCAACCCGCTAAGGAAAAAAAACAAGCAGACGGGGAACATTTTTAGACCTCAAAGCGATTTTGCCCCTGTTCATCCTCATGAGCATGAAGAACACGACAGAGTCTGCACTGAGTGATTATTTCCCTGTGTAGATCTTTTTCTTAGCATATCAAAGGGAGGTGATTGATGTTTTATGTTAGAGTGCTAATCGAGAACTTGTGCTGCTGCCTCCTTTTTTTTTGGAATATTGTGGGCAACAAAACGGAATTTTGTTTTTGCCAAATAAGGTATATGAAGTTTCTCCTTACATATTTTTTTTTTGAATCGGAAGTTTCTCCTTATCTGAACCCTTCATAGTAGTTCAAAAAAAAAAGAAGGCCCAGCCCAATAGAACAGTCACGGTTGGCCGGGTGTGGGGGTTCCCCTATGTATCACCTTTTGCGAGTTGTAATACGACTCGCCTGAGTACGTCTGCTCTCCCCCGAAGGCCCATTACGGGACAGCCAATTACGGGGATCGTCACCTTCTTTTTGCCTCGTCCTGAGTTCGATCATCGTTGAAGCTTCTTTTTTCTTCTTTTTGCCCATTGCGGGAAGTCGTTGGTTGCAGATCGCTCGTTCCTTGCTGTCGTTTCTTTTTTCTTCCATCAGTCAATTTATTCACTCGTTGGTGCATTACCACTTCTCTTTTTCCTAATATACAAATGTAGGACTAAGAATCAAACTAAATGGAACCAACGACTGAACAAATCAATCTGAAACCAACGAGGAACAAATCAATGTGGAAAATAATTATTAAATACGAACCATATTTATAGTCGGTTATTTTGAAAATGGTTCATATTTTGGAAAATGTTCTAAAAAATGTTCCATTTTGAAAATGGTTCTCTCGCTCCTGGTGCATTTTAAAAATTCAAACATTCTCGAAAAAAGAACCATTTTACAGAAAATGGAATATTTTCAAAAATTGGAACCATTTTTTGGTTCGGAACCATTTTTCATTCGAAACCAATTTCAAAAAAGAAACCTTTTTCGAAAAATCGAAACCATTTTTTTTCATTTGGAACCATTTTTTCTTTTCGGAACCATTTTCAAAAACCGAACCATTTTTTCGGTTTGGAACAACATTCTAAAAGGAACCAATTTTTTTATTCGAAACCATTTTCAGAAATCGGAACCATTTTTTCGGTTCGGAACCATTTTCAAAAAGAACCATTTTTTCAGTTGGGAACCATTTTGAAAAAGGATCCATTTTTTTCATTCGGAACCATTTCAAAAATCAGAACCATTTTTTCGGTTTGGAACCATTTTCAAAAAGAACCATTTTTTTATTCGGAACCATTTTTTCGGTTTGGAACCATTTTTTTATTCGGAACCATTTTCAAAAAGGAACCATTTTTTCGGTTCGGAACAATTTTCAAAAAAGGAACCATTTTCAAAAAGGAACCATTTTTGAAAAATCGGAACCATTTTCAAAAAGGAACCTTTTTTTCATTCGGAACCATTTTTTCGGTTCGGAACCATTTTCAAAAAGGAACCGTTTTTTGGTTCGGAACAATTTTCAAAAAGGAACCATTTTTTTCATTCAAAACTATTTTCAAAAATCGGAACCATTTTTTCGGTTCGGAACCATTTTTTCGGTTCGGAACCATTTTCAAAAAAGGAACCATTTTTGAAAAATTGGAACCATTTCCAAAAAGGAACCATTTTTTTCATTCGGAACCATTTTTGGTTTGAAACCATTTTCAAAGAGGAACCATTTTTTCGGTTCGAAACCATTTTTTTCGGTTCGGAACCATTTTCAAAAAGGATCCATTTTCAAAAAAGAACCATTTTCGAAAATCGGAACCATTTTTTAAAATAATTATTTTCCAAAATATGAACCATTTTCGAAATAAGCGAAAATTAAAACATAAAAAGGAAAAAGTGAAACAAAAAAAAGGAAAACAAAAAATACACCCAAAAAAGAAAACAGAAAAAAGAAAACATATAAAAGGGAAAAGAAAACAAAAAAATAAAAAAGAACGGAAAAGAGAAAAAGAAAACGGAAAACAAAAAAAGAAACGAAAACCCATAACCCATAACAGGAAACAAATATAACGTATAATAATCATGCATTGAAGTAAACACGATACGTAGCTCAGTGGCCATGCTCCCCGCTCCTCGTGCGCGACGTGCTGGGTTCGAATCCCAGTCGCGCCACTCCTTTTCTTCTATTTTCTTGCTATTCCGAAGTACTAATGGGCCGGCCCAAATAGTGGGACGTAGCGGGCGAGTCCGAACTATTACTCACATACGGCGATATATAGGGTTTCTGGGGTGTGGGGTTGCCAGGAAGGCAGGAAGTTTCTCCTTATCTGAACCCTTCATAGCAGTTCAAAATAAAATAAAAACTTCATAGGACGCGTTGCTTATGGTTGCAGGTTCCGATTTTAGGAGACTTTGAACGTATTTTCTGTTTTATGCCAGTCTAGCTGGATGGTGCGAGTAGTCGAGTACGTTTCTTGAAAGTATTGTACCATACTATCTACTCAGTACTCAGTAGAAATTTGCTAGCTAAGATCACGAAATTGGTCAATAACGTGGAAAGAAAATAAACTAACGTATCCTCAACAAGCAATCCACTTAAGCTCGAACTTACATTATCAAGTAGCCTACTTATTATACGGATAGTGTTGAATCTCCAAAGTTAAAATGGGTAAATTACAAGATTTTTCATGCAACTAAGGTTGAAATTAATTTGCAAGAACCCAACTAAAATCATTAGCCATAAATTCAGCTTGGAGATTCCGGTAACTCGTACCTTTCATATTGTATAGCTATGAAAATTGTGTAGTGATTCAAGAGAAATTATGAAGTCTATATATAAAGGGTATCGATTGCTTATGAATGGAAATCTTATAGCCATATCGATTTATATAGACTAATAATGGCCAACATATATCAACGCAGTGGTGGAGCTTGCCATGGAACACTATACTAAGCCTTGTGAACGAAAATCTTACTAAAGTGTGTGTGTGTGGGCGCATAGTCACACACAACAACAATCGGGTTAGAAAGTATGTTGGTGCGAGTAACGAAGTACTAAATAGACACGATCCCCCTGACATAATCACACACAGCAACGATCGGGTTAGAAAGTATGTTGGTGCGAGTAACGAAGTACTAAATAGACACGATCTTAGGCTAAATGTTGCGTAAAAGTTTCTCCATGACTGACTTGTCGCCTAAGCGGCCGCCTATTGGGCCGAGGCCGCCACCGTAATATTGATCCACCGGTGCCATGAAATCTCTACGCATGTTTGATCTGGCTTATCAAGGAAAAGAAATATGGTGAGTAAGTGGTACAGTCAACACAACACCCGTTTACTACTTCCGTTGTTCCTTCTGCAGGGTTGCGTAAGTGGTAAAGTAAACACAACACTCAAGATCTACTATGAAGATACATGCGAATACGAAGATCTGAAGATCTAGACAGAATACGTTACCAACACCTTAGTTGCGGAAAGAAGTGTCGATGACGTAGTCGTAGTAGCCTGTAGCAGATTCTCTCAACCAAGCCTGGTAGAGAGATTCCGTTGCCTTCTCGTTTGCTCGATCTCCTTGGTCCAGCAGAGTGAGGGTCAACCGTCGGGATCCGACACCACACCCTCTGAGAGCTCGCAGGCGTACGTTTGGAAGGTTCAGCAGGGTTTCGCCGTCTAAACTTGAAGCACTACTGGTGTATATAAAGATGTAGATCTCAACACGTGAGAAGTAGAGAGAGAGATTAGATCTAGTCTATTCGGAGAGGGTCCCTCTAATCTAGAGAGGTTCTCTCAATCCTTTTAGACAAGATCCAACTAGAGAGAAAAACTCTCAATTTTCCGTGTCTCCAAAAAGGAGGTGGTGGAAAATCGGGTGGCCGAGCGGGTGGAGAGGCGGGCGCGCAATGCTGAGGCGAAGGAGTAGCTCTACGGCGGCCACTATACATGGGCCGAGGAAGACCCCAGGTGGGCTGATCTATTCAGCGACATCTCTGGCACCTCCTCTGACTCCGACTCCGACTTCGACGACTAGTTTAGGTGTTTTTATTTATGCCAATGAACTTGTTTTCATCAGTTTGAATATAATAAAACGTTCAGTTTGATCTACAATGTTTGGTTGTTTTATTAAAAAGTTGTTTGTCGCGCGCTATTTTACGATGTCTGGAGAAGCGGCACAGCGGCGTGCTAAACGATCCAGCGCCTAGAAAAGCAACCACTCTCCACCGCGCGCTAAAACGGTATTTTGACGCTTGAAAAAACATTTAGCGCGCCCGCGCGTGTGTTAAGATGCTCTTATGCTCGGATCGCTCCACCACTCAGCTTTGTGTGAGACAAAGAAGCGAAAACAAACATTTGCATTGCTTTTGTTGTCAGAAGACTTTGAATCGATGTCCACACTGCACCTCCTTTGAATCGCTTTTTTACTACGGTGTGGCTGGTCATGCCTAGTTTCATTGCGGAGACCGACCACGTGGCGGGATGCGTGTATATCTTGATTAGTTTAACGACTCGAGCTCGATCGAGTCATGCACGCATGGTGAGCTAGTTTCTTTTTTTTTAAAACAAAACGGACAATTTGCCTCATTTTATTAAAAAAAGAAGCAGAGAATTGACCGGTTAATTAACAGGAAACCGGCCTAAAACTGATACAAACGCCCTCGCAAGCCGTCATGGAACACAACCACTTCGAGGACACACTTAGCCATCCTGGCTACCAACATGAGCTAGTTTCTCGTTTCATATGTTGAACGTTTAGGCTCAGCTAGTTTCTCGTTTCATATGTTGAACGTCTATGCATGTTACGTACACTGAGAGCGACCGGTAACGACCGATAGATCGATCTAGGCGAGTGAGATGCATGGGCTGATGGTAGGCGAGTGAGATGCATGGGCTGATGGTATTTGCTAAGTAATCTGGCCTCTCCGTGAAACGATGGCTCTCTGTGCTTAGAGAGGTCAATCAAGGTTAGCAGGATTTTTCATGAGCATACTGTAACGCACACTATGAGGACCAGGGCCGTCTCCAGAAATCGGGGGCCCGGTGCGAAACACAAGATGGGGCCTTGAAATTTGAAATTTTAATTGACTTAGCAACCAAAAATACTTTCACAATAAATCTATCAAGAGCACCTTTTTGAGACCGAGCTGCGGCTTCTTTTCGTTCTTTAATCTTACGCTTTTCCGCACACACTTTGTTCTTCTATAATTCATGATATTCCTGTTTCATTAAGAAAATAATATAACTGAGCCCAAACAATTTAAATGTCGATAAATAACTATAGCTTAATTATTGTATTGTAATTATCACAGAAAAAATTACACCAAGACGTAACAATACCTTGATCAGTAATTATGCCCCGATCTCGTCGCAGACTCGCAGGAATCTTGTGTCTGTTACGGCGTGGTCTCAAAGTGTCCAGGGGTCTGAAAGTGTCCAATCCCCAATTGATGCTACAGTACGACATAATCAGCAAATTAGTAATCATGGAATCACCTCATCAATTTTCCAAACCCTAATCGCCATCAGTTCGGCCTCTGAATTACCTGGCGATGCGAGCAGCCTGGCGAGCAGTAACGAACCGCGGCCACCACAGGGGCCTTCTTCCTTTCGTCTAGTTCAGTGCGCAAGGAAGCCGGGGCCAGGGTAAGCCGACCATCGTCGTCGACTCGACGTCCTGACGTCCTGTGCAGGTTTGTTTCTCGACCGATCGTAGGCAGTACAGAAACAGCTAGCGCTAAGAGCGGATCGATTGCCAGAGATACGCGTACAGGTGACCGATCGATCGCTTCCTGTACCTTAGCGTGAAGGAATATGGGCCGAATGAGCAGTTCTAGCTGGGCCTTCCCCTGGAATTAAACGTACAATATAGGATAATATATACTCAGCAAAAATATTTGGGGGCCCATGAAAATTGGGGGCCCTGAGCGGCTGTGCACCTGGTTCACCCTCAAAGACGGGCCTGATGAGGACACTACACGTGGACAAAATAATGCGTCGGCAGGCAATGTGCAAACGGTGATCCTTGGCGTGACGAATGCGCATTTCACTCTTCTGTTGTGATCTCCTGCTGCATGCCAATGCGTGGCGCTTTTTTTTTTTTTTTTTTTTTTTTTTTTTTTTTGACTTGAATGCATATGGCGCTCCCGAGTTCTCAGAAAAACAACTCATGCATGGCTCGAACTGAAAACAAAAGCAGGGGTCTATGCTTACTGTATCGCAAGGAGTTGTAAACTAAAACGGGTCGGTTTTATGTACTCCCTCCGTTCCAAAATAGACGTCTTCCATTTGTCAAAAAGTGGATGTATCTAGACATGTTATGTGTATAGATTCATCCACTTTTTGACAAATAGAAGACATCTATTTTGAAACGGAGGGAGTAGTATCTGCTGGTGCTACGACGAACTCGGACCAGAGGTAAGTGTAGTTGGATCATCAGAGACCGGTGAAAAAAAAAACCATTTATGTACAGAAATCGATGAGAATGGTGTTCGAAAAAAGAAAAGATACCAGAATATCCGTTGCTGGTTGCTGCAGGTACAGACGCGATAGGCAGTTGCACAAATCGGAATGGAACAGACTATATCCAGAGTGCGTCGAACCTGGACGGATAGCGGCGACGCGACGACCGTGGTCACCACGGCGGCAGCTACCACGTTTTGCTCCATGCACACGACGTGACCCACCTGCGTGACGGCGGCGGCGGAGGCGAGGCTCCAGTGATTTCTCTCTTCAGTCTCATGTGCCGCCATGCTTGACCTGAACAATTGTGGACTTCTAAGCTCCTTGCCCCTGTTCATTCTCAGGCTGGTGCCAGTGGGGGCGGGAGGCGGGGCGATATCGCCTGCGGAGGGGCGGGAGGCGGGCGGGACGGCAGCGGCGGGCGATGCATCCATCGCCCGGCGGTAGCGCCTGCTACCGCCCCGCTGTCGCCCGCACTGGCGGCGGTAGGGGGGCGAGAGGGAGGCGGGAGAGGGGCGGCGCGCTGGCGGGGCGGGGCGAGAGGGAGGCGGTAGCAACGGCTAGCTGGCGTGGCGAGCTCTGATTCGTCCACGTCAGCTAGCCGTTGAGGTATCCGTTGCAGCTTCAAAAAATTCGAAAAAAATTGTAAAAAATTCAAAATTTCATCCCCAACCCCCTATAAATACCCCCACCTGGTTTCACTCATCTCACACCCCACTTCATCTCATTTCTGTCTTCCACTCTCCATTTCCACTCCTCTCGACGCCATGTCTTCGTCCAGCAGCAGTTCGAGCGAAGGAATGGAGGGTGAGATGATCGATGCATTCCAAGCGGAGTACGAGGAGGCGATGCTCAACCTCCAGGCGGAGTCAAGCCGGACGCGACGCCGTCGAAGGTTCATCAGGCGTGATCGTGATGGTGCCGGCGATCGGCTTTACGAGGACTACTTCGCCGACAACTGTACTTATCCTCCGAACTTTTTTCGGCGAAGGTATCGGATGAGGCGAAAGCTTTTTCTCGACATTGTAGATAGATTGGGTGAATACTCTCCGTATTTCACCCAAAGAGTTGATGCTCTCAACCGTCCTGGTTTTACTCCCCTACAAAAGTGTACTGCGGCTTTGCGCTTGTTAGCTTATGGAGCCGCTGCGGATACGGTAGATGAGTGGCTAAAGCTAGCTAGACAAACTTCAGCAGAATGTCTAGAGATGTTCTGTCAAGGCATCATTGACTGTTACGGGGCTGAGTTTTGCCGTCGACCAAATGTCGCGGACACTCAGCGTCTCCTAGCGAAAGCCGAGGAGCGTGGCTTTCCGGGAATGCTAGGGAGCATCGACTGCATGCACTGGCAGTGGAGGAACTGCCCAGTGGCGCATGCCGGTCAATTCACAAGGGGAGACATCAAACACCCTACCATAATCTTAGAAGCCGTTGCATCGTATGATCGTTGGATCTGGCATGCCTATTTTGGAGTGGCCGGGTCCAACAACGACATCAACGTGCTGAATCAGTCGACGTTGTTCACTGATGTGCTTAGGGGAGAAGCACCCGTAGTGAACTTCACGGTGAATGGACACGAGTACAACAGGGGTTACTACCTTGCCGACGGCATCTACCCCTCCTGGCCGGTGTTCATGAAAGGGGTGACTCTTCCACAAAGTGAAAAGCATCGGCTATTCACAGCTGCTCAATCAGCTTGGCGCAAAGATGTCGAGTGTACCTTTGGAGTGCTCAAGTCTAGGTTCAACATTATAGCAGTTCCCGGACGCTCCTACTCGCAGCGTACTCTTGGGTTGATCATGCGTGCATGTGTCATTCTGCACAACATGATCATCGACGATGAGCGTGGTACCAATTTGGAGGAAATCTATGAGACAGTTGCGTCCAATGTCGGGCCGGCGATCCACAACAATGCACCACCAGGCCTAGCAGCCAGGATTCAGATGGACAACGAAATGAGGGACTCACCGATGTATACACAGCTCCAGCAAGATTTGATTGAGCATGTGTGGGCACATAGTCATGCCTAGATTATGTAATTTTTTAATTTTTTATGTAATTTTTTTATTTTCTATGTAATTTTTTTATTTACTATGTAATCGGTAATATTTTTAGTTGAATAAAAATAATTTTATTGCATTATTTTGAATGTCTAAACAAAAGCGAGTGAAATAACTAATAATGTGCAACGGCTAGCTGACGTGGAGGAGAGAGAAGCTGACGTGGCTACAGCCTGGCACTACAGCCCGTGCAGTGGCACCGTGAGGTGAGAGTGAGGTGAGAGTGGGGTGAGAGTGGGGGTAAAAGCTGACGTGGCGGGGCTAGAGCCAGGCGGTGCACTGGCACCAGCCTCATGACCATGAAAAACACTGCAGAGTCTGCAGTGAGTGATGATTTGAGGTGTGTAGGTCTTTTTCTTACAGAAACGCTTATGCTCGCTCGTGCGAGCGCTCGAACGAATCTCGGGCGCGTTGACTTCTTCCTGCGCCCAACTTTTTCCTCGCCCGACGCGCTCGCACCCCGTCCTTTCCTTCCTCGCGCACGGCCGACCCAGAGCCGCCGCCACTTCCACTCAGACCGAGACGGCGCCGGCCGAGCCGGAGCCGCCGCAGCCGCGGCTGGCCGCAGCGGAGGCGGCGACGGCGATGAGGATTCTTATCGGGTGCGGGTGTGGGGGAATCGAAGGGAACACCGCCGGTGGTCTTCCTCTCCGGCGACGGCGAGGAGCAACCTTATCGCCGGCGGGTGCAGGGTCGGGGGGAAATCGAAGACACGCGGTGGTCTTCTTCTCCTGCGGCGTCCTTCCTGTCGATTTTGTCGTTTAGCGGTAATAGAACCGTGCGACCGGTCGCGCGTGCGAACATTAGCATCACCCTTTTTTTAGCATATCAAAGGGAGGTGAGTGATGTTTTAAGCTTAGATTACTAATTGAGACCTTGTGGGCAAATTGGATTTTTGTTTTGCCAAATAAGGCAGGAGTATATGCGAAAACGGAAGCTAAATGGCCCATAAGATCTGAAAAGAGAAGGCCCAGCCCAATGGAATAGTCACGTTTGGCTGGTTCGAGTTGCCAGGAAGTTTCTCCTTATCTGAACCCTCTCATAATCACACGCAACAGAGGAGCTTGCTTACGACAGGAGTAGCTGCGATTCTTTGGGGGATTTGGAAAACTAGAAATTCTGCTTGTTTTGATAAAGTGTGGCCAAATGAACCTTGCGATGTTTTTTTCAAAATTTGCTATTGGATTCAATGGTGGAGTTTGTTGCAGGGGAAACAGGACGCAAAGGAACGTCTGGTGTACTTCGCTAAACTACTGGAAAAAGTTGCAAAGGAGGTCTTTGGAGCAAGGAGTTGGGCGTCTTGGGTACCCAGGCTGACGTTCTGACGAAGATGATGAAGCGAAGAAATAAAGAGGAAAAGAAGCTGGAAAGCCCTGAAGATCGAAGATGGTTTCGCCAGAGTTCTTGTAGGAGATGTTTTGGGAGAGTAGAAGAGTGTTGCTGTTTTCTCTCGTTTTCATCTTCTGTAAAGAGTAAAACTAGCTGTACTTAGCTCAAGCGTTGGTGGTTGGATGCGTTTTGGATGAATTCTGTAGCTCGTGGTTTCATTAATGAAATCGGGGGAGACCCTATTATTCTAAAAAAAAAGGTTAGAAAGTATGTTGGTGCGAGTAACAAAGTACTAAATAGACACGATCTCGGACTAAATGTTGAGCAAATGTTTCTCCATCATGGACTCGTCGCCTAAGCGGCCGTCTATTGGGCTAGGACGGTAGGACCGCGACCGCACTACTATCCTCATGTGCTTGAAATCTCTACACATGTCTGAGTTGGCTTGTCAAGGAATAGAATATGGTGAGTAAGTGGTACAGTAAACACAACACCCCTTTACTGCTTCCGTTTTTTCGGTTCACCTTTTGAACTCGGAAAATAATTAAGTTGAACGGATAAAAACCAAAAAAAAAATTGTACAATGTGAACAATTTATGACTTGTGAACCAACAGTTGCACTAGATGAAGAACAAAATTTGAATGAACCAAAAAAGAGAATAAATATCCTTGGGACAAAGGAAACATACAGTGCAGGGTCGAAAAAGAAAAGCCTAGTCATAGAACAGTATTTCGAAACGCCGTGAACAATTATTTATATTGTGTCAATTTTTTATAGATCACGCCGTGATTATTTCAAAATCTCATGAAAAACTAATTTGTACTGCATGATCATATGTTGAACTGGAGAACCAATTAATTGGAATATGAGATTGCCGGCAAACTCAACTCCAGAAACTGGAAAAACGTTAAAATGGCCGGTCGGCGTCTTTTCTTTCGCTCGCTCCTCACTCTAGATTCGTCTACCACATCACCTCTCTTGACTTGCCTATAGAGGTGATTAAGAGAAATACAGCCTTCCTTCTCGCCTATCTTTGGGCAGGTTGCAACAAAGCACCGGAAGGAAATGTGAAGTCCCAACAAAAAAGGAGACCTTAGAATTTTCAACCTTGAGAAGTTTGGTTCGGCTCTCCGGTGAGATGGCTTTGGCTCGGATGGGTTGACGACGGTAAAGACATTGCCCTTTTGCTCTTTAAAGAGACCAAAGGAAAAGGTGCATGGTAAAGAAAGCGCTTAATAATAACTCATGATGGATGAGTAATCTCAATAGTTGCACCGGCTTTGGCATTGATCACATAAAATAATTTGTCTTGCTTTTAGAATTGATAGCCGACTTCCAACTTGGTCTTGCTATCGCCGAATCCATCCAATGGAAATTCACTAGTACTGGACAATACGCCGCCTCTTTGGCTTACAGGATGCAATTTGAGGGCATCATCCTCTCCGATATGAACATGATTGTTTGGAGACCTTGGGCACCGCCAAAATGCAAATTATTTAATTGGTTGGTCTTATAAAATAGGATATGGATGGCAGATCCCCTCCATTGGAGGGGCTGGCCAAATTGTGAGAGTTGCCCTTTATGCAACCAAACTCAAGAAACGGTGGTGCATCTCCTCTTCAAATATAGGTATACCGTCTGGATTTGGACCGCGATTCTTTCTTGGCATGACACGCTTCCAATACAATGGGCAAATGAGATATCCGTTAAAGATTGCTGGTCAAGGATGGTTAAAGAAAAAGGAAAGGAAAGTAACGCTATTGGCCTGGACATGATGTTTTGGCTCACGGGTGTAGATGAACCTATCGTGTAAAATGCATTTTTAACGCAATTCAAAATGTTAAAAAATTTCAAACAAAAATTTCGGGTGTTCATATGAAAAATGTCTATCCATACAAAAAAAAATTCACATCTAAAAGACATTTTGTGTGACCAGTATAAAAAAGAGAAAAAAATGTTACGTGTAGAGGTATTTTTAAACGCCGGGGATTTGCCTTTTTACACCAGCCACATAACATGTTTTTTCATCCCGATTTTTTTGTACGACCATAAATGTTAATATGTACATCCGAAATTTTTGGTTAATTTTTTTTAACATGTTAAAATTCATTTTTTAGATAGTGGGTGTATATGCACATATGAGCCGGAGTGGATGCCCTCGATGATCATGCTTATCTAGTCAGTACCGATCGTTTCATCTGGATCGGCAAGTTTTGGCTTGTTTTGGTGTAACTAGTTGGAATGTACGTGCAACGCACGTGTTTACAATTAATTGACAATTCAGAAGTAGGAAAGACCGTACCAAGATTATTTGTACTATTATTAAAAAAGAGCAAACATTTGTTGATACTTAAATTTGATCCGTTCAATAAAATGCCCGTACATTGGGACGGCGTGAAAAACTAAAGACTTAATTTTGACCATCAGAAACTATAATTTTAGTTGGTATTATCAATAAAAGAAACGTGTGTTGAGATGAAAGCTCTGCATGAACTCAGAACCCGAACCAATAACTGCTCTCCACATGCTCCTAATCCAGTAGGGATCAGTCCAGGTTCAACACCATACATGACACTTTCGAAAGGATCTCGCCATGCATTTAGAGGCCTACAGCTAATTAAAGTTGTATAAGTAAAAAGTTTTGATGAAATACTGAATAATATTCACTTACAACTTGTTTCTTCTTCCTTTTGTCAATTTTTTATATCTGCTTTAGGTGAATCAACGAAGCTGTGCGCACTTCCATTATTGCAATTTGCAAGAGAGCAACACCTGTGATTGTCCCCAAAATATTCAGCACTGAAGCCTCACTGCTAATCCGTACAGGTGCTCTAAATATAGGTCGCATGAGTGCAGTCGATTAGCAATTACCTCGTTCACAGCTTATTCAGCAGGAGCAAGAGGGGAGCATGGTACCGGTGTGTTCAGCGACGGGAGCAGGCGAGTTCGTCCGGCGTGGGCAGCAGCTCCTTGCGAGCGCTCAGGCTAGCAGCAGCGCGAAGCGATGGTGCGAGGGGACGACCGTACGTAACCAGGATCTCACCAGCAGGGGCGGGGAAAGGTGGCCGCCCCGGCCAGCACGCAGAGCTGAGGAAGGGAGCGGATGGGAGAGCAAAAGATCCTCGTATCCACGCGCTGGCTACCGTGGCCGCTGGTGAAGGAGAATAGGGGACGGGAGGTCGGTCCAGGGTTTAGGGAAAAGGCTGTTCCGTTCCACCAGCTGGATGAGGGATGCAGCGCCGCTCGCCGGAGATCGGTAGGTGGCGAGGCGATGGGGCTGACCCTTCGAGCTCTATTTTCTCGTTCGGTCGTGGAGGCGCTGCCGACAGGCAGTAGCAGATTCGCATATGCCTGTCGGGCATGGGGAGGACCATGGCACCGCGGCAACGGGAATTGAGGCGCCGCACGGTGGCCGCGGAATCACCGGAGGTCACACCGTGGCAGCGGGGATCGAGGCGTCGCACTGTGGCCGCGGAAGTTGCCTGCCGCCCGCCCGCGCTGGCCGCACCATGGCCAGCCACGCTGGCCGCGCCGTGCGCCCGGTCCTGATGGCCGTCTCGTCGAGGGAGTTGATTCACTAATCAGAACGTATGCACCATGGCCAGCCACGCTCATCGCGCGCTCGGTCCTGATGCCGTCTCGTGGAGGGAGCTGATTCGCTGATCTCCGCCGCCAGAACCATGGCCGTGCTCGCGCTGAGCTCGACTTGCTGACGCTTCTTTTCTTTTTAATTGGTGGCAATCCTTTGTAATTAACCACAAAACGGAAAGGTGGTGGCAATTTGGTCGTATTATGTGATTGGTGGGAGGGCAAAACGGTCCAAAACGGACAATGTTGAGTTTTCAAACATTGGGACGATCTGAGCCGTTTGATCGGATATTGAACGGTCGGCCAGCTCGCAGAGCTGAGGAAGGGAGCGGATGGGAGAGCAAAAGATCCTCGTATCCACGCGCTGGCTACCGTGGCCGCTGGTGAAGGAGAATAGGGGGACGGGAGGTCGGTCCAGGGTTTAGGGAAAAGGCTGTTCCGTTCCACCAGCTGGATGAGGGATGCAGCGCCGCTCGCCGGAGATCGGTAGGTGGCGAGGCGATGGGGCTGACCCTTCGAGCTCTATTTTCTCGTTCGGTCGTGGAGGCGCTGCCGACAGGCAGTAGCAGATTCGCATATGCCTGTCGGGCATGGGGAGGACCATGGCACCGCGGCAGCGGGAATTGAGGCGCCGCATGGTGGCCGCGGAATCACCGGAGGTCGCACCGTGGCAGCGGGGATCGAGGCGTCGCACTGTGGCCGCGGAAGTTGCCTGCCGCCCGCCCGCGCTGGCCGTACCATGGCCAGCCACGCTGGCCGCGCCGTGCGCCCGGTCTTGATGGCCGTCTCGTCGAGGGAGTTGATTCACTAATCAGAACGTATGCACCATGGCCAGCCACGCTCGTCGCGCGCTCGGTCCTGATGCCGTCTCGTGGAGGGAGCTGATTCGCTGATCTCCGCCGCCAGAACCATGGCCGTGCTCGCGCTGAGCTCGACTTGCTGACGCTTCTTTTCTTTTTAATTGGTGGCAATCCTTTGTAATTAACCACAAAACGGAAAGGTGGTGGCAATTTGGTCGTATTATGTGATTGGTGGGAGGGCAAAACGGTCCAAAACGGACAATGTTGAGTTTTCAAACATTGGGACGATCTGAGCCGTTTGATCGGATATTGAACGGTCCAGATTTAAAGTATCAGAACAACACAAGTTTGCTCTTTTAATAGTAGTATAGATAAGTGTGTACGTAAGTCGACGTTACGTACAATGAGAGCGACCGGCATGTACCGGTCGATCATCCAGGGGAGTCGTAAGATGCATGGCCTAATATTTGGTAAATATGGCCTCTCGGAGATATATGATGGCTCTCGGTGCTTAGAGAGGTCAATGTTAGCAAGATATTTCGTCTGCTTATACTGTAAAGCATACTACACGTGGACAGAACAATGCGTCGGCATATATGTAGTGTGCGGTGGCGTGATGAAGCACATTTTACCGTTCCGTTATGATCGTGCTACATGCCAATGCATGACGCTCTTAAGTTTTTACAAAACATGCATTGCTCTCCTTGAAAACTAGTGCATGCACTACAGGAATGGCGCCGTGTGCCGATGGCCAGAGTCGGCGTAGAAGCCGAAGAGGACAACCCGTCGACGTCACCCTCGGCGTAGAAATTGCCGTCGGCGTATTTCCGTTGGGCTCGCTTGGCCGATGGCCACCGTCGGCGTATGGAATTTGTCATCCGGCCGGCGCGCTCGCGTGCATGTCCCCGCACGCTGGAGTGATCCACGTTTCCGGCCGCGGTGCGCACAAGCTAGCTAGCTCAAGTCGATCCATGCATGTTGGTGCCTTGGTGGCTTGCGGGATCGTGTGTCTAGCTTTGACGTCCAGATCGATTTTTTTTACCTCCTCATATTAGTGGAGTATTTATTTATTACTCTTAATTATTTTAATATGGTTATATTTATTTGACACTAGGTGTGTCTTGGCATGGTAAATATTTATTACTCTCAATTTTTGGTTTAGTGTAAAAAATAACTGTGAATCATGATGTCAACAACAAATTAATTGACTCATTTGACACAACGTACCTTCCTCAACAATTCCTCAACAACAAAAAATTCCTGCATCATGATGTCTTGGTATGGCAAATATTGTTGCCAAAAACAATTTCCATTTTTTTTATAAATACTATTTTCCATTTTTTAAGTGCCAAAAATGACTATTTTTATGAAGCAAATACCAAAAATATGTTGCAAAAAGGCACCATCTTATTTTTACAAAGAGTAGAACATATATTAGGGATAATCCCCAAGTATTAGAAATTTTCTCCATTTTTACCTATTTTTTCCTATTTAAATGACTTTATGCTGATTTTTCGAAAGTAATTAAAATTTGAACAACAAGTGTATGATAGTTTGCTCAGTTATTTTTACAAAAATCATTTTAAGGTACACAAGTAGTGACTATATCACAGAACCATCGATAGTTTTGAAAAATGCGACCTCTTTCAATGAATAGGCACGGCGACCATTTTGACCATTTTTACAAAAAATAAAAGAAAGTGAAAAAATACTCAAAAAATGAAATCCTTTTGCATGGAGTCCTTTTATGTGTACTAGTTTTTAGAAAAAAAATGGTAAACTTGAGTTTTGACAAAATTTTCATGAAAACACTTCACAAAATGGTCTATCATCTATAGACATGTATAAGTTTCGAGCCAAATGACCAAGTTATGGTCATCCCTCTGCCATAGTTTATGATAAAGTGTTCATATTTGACACATAAGTGTGTCTTGGTATGGCAAACATTGTTGCCAAAAAAATTCTCCAAATTATTTTTATAAATATTATTTTCCATTTTTTAAGTGCTAAAATGACTTTTTTTTTATTAAGCAAGTATCAAAAATATGTTGCAAAAAGCACCCATCTAATTGTCACAAAGAGTAGTACATATTTGATGGTTAATCCCCAAATTTACCAAGCGTTTTGTGAAACTGCAATGAGAAGAATCATGTAATCCACCTAAATCTAAACGATTCAATTTGAAGCGTTGAGAAGAAACACACAATCCGCGTCATTCGAAATGCTTCAATCTGATTGGTCCAGACGAACTGCTGTGGATCCATAACGTAGCATGTGCTTTCTCTCTCCTGGGCAACATTCACGCACACAATCCTTATCTGTACGCACACAATCTCTCTCCCATGGCCCATGCCCCATTCACGCGCAACTTTTTCTTTCTCTTGGGCAGGAGGCGAGTCACGACGGCGAATCGAGGCCTCGCCGGCACGGCCTCCTGGAGCTGATGGAGGGCGACGACCGGAGGCGGGCGCGAGGCACGGCAGTTAGAGGGGGCGTGGCGGCCGTCGCGGCGGGAGGCTGAGTCGCGACGGCGGCGTGGGGATTAGGCGCGACGGCCGTCGCGAGGCGGCGCGGGATTTAGGCGCGGTGGCGCTGCGGTGGCCTCCCTCGCCGGCGCCGCGTGCAGTGGCAAGAGCCGGCGCGCGGTTCCGTCGAGGATGACGACCGTGGTGACGACGCCCTCGAGCTCGCCGTGCTGCGGGTGTCCTCGCCGGCTCGCTGCAACCCCGTCTCCGCCGCCGCCGACGTCCGCGGCCTGGAGCAGGAAGGTGTCCGTGGCCTGGAGCAGAAAGGTGGCCTCACGCAGGCCGCCGGCAACCCCGTCTCCGTCGCCAACGTCGGCCATCTTGGCGCCGCCAGCCCATCCCAGCCCGTCCCAGCCCATCCCAGCCCGTCCCCACCGAGGGACGGCCGGGGTTTTTTTTGTGACGTGTGGGCAGTATACGCCGAGGGCAAAGCCGTCGGAGTAGGCTTGCCGTCGTCAGCTGCTAGTCGTGGACCCCACTTCTGCTTTGCCGAGAGTTTTTGTACGCCGACGGCCGGGCCTGGCCCTCGGCGTATGCATACGCCGACGGCCAAACAGGCTGAGCCGAGGGCGTATAACGTTGAAGGCCAGACACTGACGGTGACCGTCGGCGTAGCCATACGCCGAGGGTCTTCACGCCTATGAAGCCGTCGGCGTATCTAGGCATTGATGGCAAGGAGTTGTGGAACGGGTCCGTTTTCTGTATGAGCTACGACGAACTCGGAGCAGATGTAAGTGTGCTTCAAGCAGAGACTAATGAAAAAAACATTTATCTTCAAAATCATGAAAAATCGAGAATGATACTCGAAAGAAGGAGAAAAAAGAATGGGCCTGGATGGCCGTTGCTGTTTTATTCTTGAAACGGACGTTGCAGGTTTCTGGTACTGACGGGTTTTTACGCGGTCGTACTAATCGGAATGGAACAGACTGGTGCATCGAGGGAACAGACTGGTGCATCGAACCTGGATGGATCATGGATACCGGCGACGACCGTGGTCAGTATGGCGGCCCATGTCAGCCAGGTTTTGCTCCTTGCAAACAACGTGATCCACCTGCGTGACGACGACGGGGAAGCAGGCGAGCGTGCACGAGGCTGCAGTGTTTCTCTTCCCAGTCCCCAGTCTGAGCTGCCGCCATGTTTGACGACCTGAACCAGAAGCAAGTGGGGAACATGAACACTGCAGCGGGCGAGGATCCGAGTCGTGGAGGGTTCTTTTTCTTATTAGTGTTTTTCATATAAAAAGAGAACAGGATTGATGATAAATTCAAAAAAAAAATTCAAAAAAAAAAAGGATTGATGATGTTTTAACTTCAGAGTTCCCGTTCGCCAAAAAAAAAAAAAAACTTCAGGGTTCCCTAGGAAAAAAATGTTTTAACTTCAGAGTGCTACTTTTTTTTGTGAGGGGACTTTAGAGTGGTCCTTCGAGTGAACACTGTGGGCTAAACTGGGATATTCTGCAAAACAAGTATAAGTAAGATGGCTCGTAAGATATCAGAAAAAAATGTGCAAGAAATGGAAGCAGGATGGCCCGTAAGATCTCAAAAGAAAAGGCCCAGCCCAGGAGAAAGAGAGAACGGCTTCCAGGAGTGAAAATAAAAAGAGAATCGTCGACAGCAGGGATCGAACCTGCGCGGGCGTAGCCCAACAGATTTCAAGTCTCAGAGGCGACCTCGAGGCGATCTCGGGTTCTCCCGGCGGCCGCCGGCGTATCCGCGGGATTCCTCCCCCTCCGCCGGCCGCTCCGGCGGCGGGAGGGTGGGGAATCCCCGGATCGGCGCTCCGGTGTTGTATATAGGGGGCTCTGCGGCGGCGCGGCGGAGGCGGGGTGGCCGGCGTCGCCGTTTTGTGGGCCTGCGGCTTCCCCTCCATGGGCGTCGTCCTCGACGGCGCTCCCTAGCTGCAGGTGCGATCCCGGCCTGCCGCTGCTTCTTCCGGCTTCGGCGGCGGGCGGGTGATGAGTGGGTTCAAGGCCGGGGTGGTGGAGGAGCTGTGAGCCGGCTGCTGCGGGGTGGTGTGGCGAGTTTGGCGGTGGATCTGTCCATCTCCGGCGGAGGTGGTGCGGCGCAGGCCCGGATCCAGGGCAGAAGGTGCTCGGGGCGCTGCCCCGGCCGATGTTCGTCATCCTCCTTCAGATCCAGCTCCCAGGAGTTGGTGGATGTTGCGGCTCGTCGACGCCATGGTGCTAGGAGCTCTTCTGCTCCACGGTGGCGGGCTCCGGCTGGAGTTCGTCGAGGTTTGGGTGGTGTGTTGCAGCGGTGCTGCTCTCTGTTTCCTCCTGTTTTCATTGCTTGTATGTTGGCCTTGTACTCGATCCTTCTAGTATGAATACAAGTATGGAAAATTCAAAAAATAAAAAATAAAAAATAAAAAGATTTCAAGTCTGTCTCCTTAACCACTCGGACATATCGACCTTTTGGTTAGAAGCACGTTGAAACCGTTTATATACTTTGTTTTGTTTCAAGTCGATGCCCCTCTCGTCCGCAATGCGGGAAGTTACAAAAATCACAAATCTCCGTCACGCTCCCACAGCATGAATATAAACCATGCAAGACACAGCCGCTCCTCTCATGCGTACTGCGCCGGAAAGGCAGAGCGCGGCGCGGCCAAGCGTGCACGCTAGTACGACAGGAGGAGGGAGACGTGCTTCATGCCCTGCCGCATTCAGACTCTGCCGCCGTATGTGTCCTGGACCATTGGACCAACCATGTCGCGGCCTGCTGCATCCCCTTCCGATGCAATCGTCGATGGCTCTTGCGCCGTCACTGACCACATCGCCGGCGTGTACTCTACACAAGGCGTTGGACGGCTCCATCTTCTCCACCGGAGCTCTACAAAACAGCAAGCTTCGATGTACCCAGGTACGACTCACACTGCACACCGCCTGTTCGACAGAATGTGCATAGGACATATGGCTGTAATTGTATATCCTATCCTGTGACTTCTGTTGCATGAATCGCTAAGAAAGACTACTTAAGTAAATGGTCTCTGCTACATTGACAATCTTGCTTGAATGTTTAATATGCTGTTAGAAAACATTAACCGTAAAATGTTCAGTTACTTGGTCTTACAGAATAGGGTATCTTTATTTAGGAAACGGAAACAATTTTAAGGCCATAAAAAGATGACTTACAAAGTAAAAAACATTAGAGTGTCCGAAATTTGTCAGACAACTATGTGTCAGTTATCTTCAGCTCATTTATATGAGCCAAGAGTACCATTAGTTCAGTGAAGACAAAAATCTTTTTTTATGTTGTACAGGCTATGTTTAAATCTGAAGTACATTTTGTATAGATGAAATTTTAAGTGCATTGGTTCTCACAAGAATAAATAGTACGAAATCTACCTTGTATGAATTCATTAGGTATTTAAATTTAGGAGACACAATAAATATGCACCATTTGTATATGTCTATTTTGCACTCGCCTATTTCCCAGAGTATGAATATCATGCATCTGCTAATTTTGTACTTTAGAACTCATTATAAGCTAACAACTTTCCTTGATCCACCATAAAACAAACCTCTCTCCCTCCTTTACAATGTCTATCATTTGCTTCTTATCCACTAGCAGCTGGACTGCATCGTCATGTTTCTTTGTTCTTTATGCTAATAAAGGGATCTTGGTTCTTTACTGTTTCCAATTAGCAAAGACTCTATCTTGATATATACTTTTTGTTGCATGTTAATCAGGCATGAACGACACATACATCAAACAAGCTGAAACAATCACAATCCTATGGTATCACAAATAACAGCAGTAGAACCTAAGTAGGTTAGCCTTGTTCTCTTTGGATTCTTTCTTGTATTGACCGTAACTATGTGCATGCTTTTACGAAAAAGGTAAGTATGTTTAAACTAGTAGCATTTAATTTTTCTATTGCAGCCACAATATACAAATGCATATATATTATTTATTAAAATTGCAGTTACAATATTCAAATGCGTAGATACTATCAATATATGCATACATAAGCTCCCACATTGTTAATATACATGGAAGGTTATTCATACAGGTAATAGACATACAAGCCGCCAAGTTTGTTCATATAATTAATACATACAAAATCCACGAAAAAGTATATCATCGCGTAGCTTTTGAATAGAAGCAGAGGTTTGGTATCTCAGGAAAGAAGTTGCAGATACAGCAGCAAGCATCGAGTCCTTCAAAAGAATAGGCTTGCATAACATGTCCATCATTTCCTTATACTCCATAAAATATTTTTCGCTTCATCGGTAGAAGAACCATTACCATCCTCAATGAGTAATTTTAAACCTTGACGTGATGTTACCCATGATATAGCGACATACAGTTGTCCATGAGAAAAGACCGACTTCTGTAAACAAATAACCACCCTGTAAAGATTTGGACCTTGACTTTTGTTGATAGCCATTGCATAGCATACAGGTGTAGGATTTTGCCACTACTACGATGTAAAAGGGAATTTTGAAATGGAAGCACAATTCGTGTAATACTCATCAGGTCCACAGTAATGCTGCTAGTAAGAACTGAGGCTTCTAGCACCCATTCTCCTAACCTTGTAACAATTAGGCCCCGCTTAATTGATATTTCACAACAGCATGATGGGCAACCAATCTTCCACTGAATTTTCTGTCGAGGAAATTTCCTGAGCACGATAGAATGCAACAACTCAGGAGATAGAGGAGATCAACATCAGCATCCATAGATTTTGAGATAGTAACTGCTATAATCTGTAAACTGGCTCAGAACATGAGCAAGGACAGCATTATTGAGATCCTCCACTGCAGTATTAGTTGAAGAAACATGCTCATCATCTCGACAGAGATACACCGGAAATCCAAGGCCGTCAACAAATTTGTCAACGTCACCTCGGGAAAAACTTAGAACATGCACCATCTTTCATACATGGGCATGTTGGATTGGAGAAAAGAATGAAGACCCAGAAAAAGTATGCTTAAGACAAACAGAACAACCGTGCACAGAAGAAATAAGCACCGGAAGCGGGGCTGGAGCGAACGGAGTACTAATGTCTGCAAAACAACAACAGAAAAAAAGAACTAATAATGTCGCAATGCATGGATTTTTTTTTTAAGAACCACATACCTAGACCAGGAAGAGCATGATGCTTACCAAGCCATATTTCCAAAGTATGAAGGTTGAGCTCAGGAGCATCAGAAGCACCGAAATACGGAGGCACGGCCCAAGAAGTAGACGAGTTTATGATGTTTACTCAGGTGTATTTACCTACAAAAATTAAATCAGGTTCATAAACTCTATAAAAGATATATATAAACCTTTTAAGGAAAATAAATATAACCATGTAACACCAACAATTCAAATTTCCTGGCATAGCAATTCAGGTTCTTTGATGTGCTTGATCTGATGGCCAAACTATTCTGAAATGGAAGCAGATGCAAAGAGACATGCCATTAACATCTATAATATTAGCAGAAAATATGCCAAGCAACATTTTGTTTCGAAACAATATTGTTCTAGAGTATTAGCATGAGGTGCAATTTTAAATATGTAAGATGACTCCTTATGCTGATATCATGTATTGTGTCAATATATTACAAGATATATGACTGCTGTTTAATTCTCAAATAAAGGTTCTGCTATGCAGTACATCAACAGATTGATCTGCACGTAATGTGGCAATATATTTAATTAAAGTATGCATCATATTCCCTGTGTAAGACTCAATTGGCACACATCAATTAACAAATAAAAAAGATGCTACAAGCGTCTCACTTAGTATCATGATCTCTAAGAGCATTGTTAATTGGATTGGACATACATGAGTACATGACCAACTCAGATTGCAGCATGAAGGAACTGCATGTACCATAAACTGAAAATCAGAGAAACCTTGAAGCCATCAGCATAGTTATATATATATATTTTTTAGAACCATGCATGAGCACTGCATGTATTAATTAGAGGAGAAAGAAAGGCTCGACGAGCCGAAGTTTATAGTTATATTTTCTAAAGAGTTTTTAGGACATTGAGAACTAAAAACATTCAGAAGCTGCACGTAATCAAGAATCCACAAGAGCACTATGACCTGAATAGCCGTGGTAGCACCTAAATATAACTGCGCTTTGGGCCGCGACAGTAGCAATATCTTCCACAACGAGAGGCATTACGTACCAAAAGATGAACGATATTCTGAACAAGTTCTGATGAACGAACTGGGTTTTGAAGAACAAACAGTTTGCAGGATTGGGAGTATGTGGGTGCAACCATCAGCCGAAGTGCATGTAAACAAGCAGACATTTCTGCTCCTTACAGTGCTCAACACACACTAGCAGAACCATGCAGATCATTAAAACCGGCATCCACAATCACTTCGAACCAATCAACAGGATCACACTCAGTCCAGGCAAAACAGAGTAAGAAGAGTTTTACTTTTACCCAAACACATCAGAATACATCAAATTAATGCCTTCCATGTCCACAGGGTACACAAGCCTACAAGGTACAGAGCTAACTGAACCGATGTGTTTCTTTTGCCCACATGGTACATGATACAATGCTAACTGAATTGATGAAGTCTTCCATTTTCATAGAGCACATGATACTAATAATCTAACTACCCAACTGAGCAACATCGGTCAGCAGATGCCAGCCTGGTACGTGGAGCTACACAGATATCAGAACCTCATAGGACCTACAAACATATACAAACTAGGAACATTACATAGGAACACAGGACATGGAAATAGGTGTGTCACAACACTCAGTAACTAGCTAATGACTCCTGCAAACTTAACGTCAGTTCTAATCAGACTCTTCTTCTTGTTCTACTCGGATTCTCTCTTCTTCTTGCTCTTAGCTTGTTTTGCAAGGAAGACTGAAAGTCCAGTGAAGGCAAACTTCTTCCTCTTTCCCGAGAACTTCTTGTTAGCACTTGTATCACTGTTATACAAGATCGCCTGCCTCCTGTTCAGGAGCTGACCAAGGGAGGAGACATTAGAAGTTTCGCTTGTGTCGTCCGAGACGCTTTTGTCGTACCCATCAGGCCCCATTAGCTTCATGCTCAGTATCTGCCCAATTGACAGTGTCGGCTTCAGGGAGTTGCTCGAAACATCGACGATATCCGTGCAATGAGAATCTTTGTGACGATGTGCTGCATGTTTGAACCTAGGAGGAGGAGAGCCACGGAGAGAGCGCCTCTTGTGTCCAGTCTCGGATCGCCACCTGCGGATGGTCTCTTCCACTGCAAATTTTCCTCGGTTGGCGGTATCTACCCTCTTAAGGGCCTCTTGTAGCGCATTCTTGCATTCCTCGACCTCCAATTTGGCTTCCTCCAGCCTTGTAAGTGACTCCGACTTTGATTGGTTGGCTTCGTCGACATGGACCATGGCAGCTGCGATCTTGTTCCTTGAGCTTTCATCGGCCTCCCGAGCATTCGAAACCAGCTCAAAGTACTCTTCCACCGAAAGGTTCACCCCGTCTGCGCCAACGAGACCTTCAGCTGAGGCTTCACTGCTAAGCAGGGCCTTGATCTCAGCAAGTGCAAGAGCTTCAGCTGCCCTTGCTGCTTCCTCCATCTTCTTGGCCGCAAGACACCTGACTTCAGCAGTGCCGATGGTGGCCTTCGTCTGCTCAATTTCAGCAGCTAACATCATGGCTTCAGACTTGGATGCGTTCGCAGCGTTCCTAAGCTGCTCAATCTCTGAAGTCATGTTCTTGATCTCGATGAAGATGTCAGAGGGATCTTCTTCACGGCGGCTTCTCTGCAGATCCTTTAGCGTCTGCAGGTGCTGCGTGGTCTGATCCAGCTCCTCCTCCAGAGACGAGACCAAGGTGGTATCGGAGCACACCTTCTCCCGGCTTCTCTCCACTAGCATTTTCTCCATGGCAATGTTGTGCCGCAGCGACTCGATGGAGGCTCTTATGGCAGCTAGGTCGCTCGTGGTTCTGTTCAGGTTGGACTTGGCCTGCTCAAGCTCTATGAGAACCGAGGCTGGGTGCTGCTGCTCTTGTTCCTCTCCACCGCCACACATCTCCACATCAGCTTCAGCATTTCCCCCCTCAGGCACAGCTTCAGCATTTCCCCCCTCGGGCAACTGTTTATCTTCAGGTTCTGCTGTAAGCACTTCTGCTGTGATACAGCAGCTGTCCTCGGGCTGCTTCGCTTCAGGTTTTAACGTATCATCAGCTATTTGCTTCTGTAGTATCTTGAGCTTCAAATCAGCGATGATCCTCTTGGCGGACTCGAGCTCCTTGAGCACATCAAGTGTCTCCCTCTCCTTGACGCCCAGCTCCTTCTCCAGCTGCGCGGTCTGCTCCTCCAGATTGAGACATTGTTCCTGATCTTCAGTCCCCACAACACACTGGTCCTGTTTCTGCACGCCGAAAAAGCACGAAGAAACAAAATTAAACAGGATGAAACAAGCATCACTGCCGATTTACTAGCTGCATTTGCCACCGCTGCAAGCCACCAAGGACAACTAATTGAATGAATGCTCAATTAAACCAAAGTACAGCACGGTGCAGCGGCACGGCATGTACGGGACAAGTACAGAAGAAGTGCTCTACAGTACAGACTACAGAGCAGGAGCACGATTCCCCGACGGAGAAGGTAAATCAGGCCAAGATTAGCTCGCCGCGGCGAGAAGAGGGGCACACTGACCTTGTGGTGCGCGAAGATGCGGCGGACGAGGTGGGAGCTCCAGGCGGCGCTGCCCCCGAAGCGGTCGACGGCCTCGCGCACGGACTCGAACGGCGCCGAGGTGTCGATCTCCGCCCTGCCGCCCCCGACGGCGGCCGCCGGAGGCAGGCCGTGCAGCACCTCGCCTGTCATTGGGACGCGCGCAGGGAGATGGCCTGGACTCTTCTTTCTGGGGTCCTGTGCTGTGCTGTGCTGCTGGGGTTCTTGGGTTTGGGCGAAGAGGAGTGGAAGGGCAGGAAGCGGACGACCGGGCACGGGTTTTAACGGGAGCGGTTGACCCCGGGGAGGGGAGAGAGCCGTTTGGTGGTAGCCGTTGGCCTGACACTGCTGCTTCTTCTTGCACGCTTGTCGCTAAACACGGCTGCAAGCAGACCAGAGCAGTGGCGTGCTTGCTAATCTACGAGCTAAATACTTGTTGTGCAGCATTGCACATTCAACTTCAAGCAACAAGCTCAAGCACATCTGTGCGATGCAAGAGCGCGAACCATTGATGAAGCAGAAGCTCAGCCGGGGGCGGTTCTTCCTTCACGCTTGTCGCTAAACATAGCTGCAAGCAGAGCAGTGGCCGTGGCGTGGTAATGTTAATCTGACGACTTGGATGCTTATTAATCCACGAGCTACTTGTTGTGCTGCATTGCACCTTCAAGCGACAAGCGTGCAAGAGCGTGAGCCATTGATGACGCAAAAGCGTCGGAGCTCGGCTGGGGCGGTTCTTCGGCAGAACGGCTGGTGAAGGTGGGGGCCCGCGGGAGAATCTTTAGAGTATCTTTTGTGACGGGGGTGGGAGAAGATAGGGATTCGTTGTCACTTGTCATCTGCGTGACAGCCTACCTCACGTTACACGGGCGTCCTGCCCTGCATTATTACCATGGCGTCAGTCTTGCCGTGCCGACCGTCGGCGGCGCGTGTCACGAGGATGCACGGAATCCAGCCGTTGCTTCCATGCGTCTTCTCGCCGCTCACTTTTTTTTAAACACGATAACACGTGCTTATATATACTCCCTCCGTTCCAAAATATATGTCATCCATTTGTCCAAAAGTAGATGTATCTAGACATGGTACGTGTATAGATACATCCACTTTTTAACAAATGGATGACATATATTTTGAAACGGAGGGAGTACATGCATACGTGCACACACTTACCATATGAACACACGCACGCACACCCACACCTTCGAAAGAGTGAGCCGGCGACAGGGCCGACTTTATACTTTTTGGGGCCCTAGTGCAAGGTTGAAAAATTGGACCCTATAGATACTATACATGTACGTATATGACGGACGTAAAATGTTAAAGTTACATCCAATCACACATTTTTATTCCGATGTGTCCTAAATAACTGATATAATCGATTAAGCAATGTCATAGTATGAAATAAAGTTTAAAAGAGTTGCAAAATATAACAAATAATATTCCCTTCTAATTTGATTACCTCAAAAATAAGAACCAAATTCCAATGAGTTTGTCCTCAATAATGCTTCAAAAAAAAACTTCTTTAGGCATTTTTGGATGCAAAATCATTGACAATATCAAGATCAATGTTGTCCAAAATGTCCTTCTCAATATAGCACGTAACCAAGCCATTCAGTCTGTCTTATAACTTATTTAAAGAACCTTTTTGTGACTCAATGAGTTTATTCTCTCCTTTTCTTTTTTTTCCTTTTCTCCGCACCGGACTCATGTTTTAGCATTGTAACACATAAAATTGTAATTTAGCATCAGATCAAGTAGTCTAGGGAAATATCCAATATATACGCCACCGCGAGCATAGAGGAGGGCGTTTCCGCGATTGCAAGATACCTGCACGGAGGACTGGAGGAGGACGATCGTCGTCGCCGAACGCCGATTTACAACCAGGCAGGGAGCTTCCACGCTTGCCGCTTGGTGGCTTCCGATTTGTGTCCTTGCGGAAGCGGAAGCAAAAACGAAAGGGCAGGCGAGAAGATGAGAACACGAAAAGGCGAGCAAGACAGCTGATTGATTGATCCCTGCGATCGATTTAACTACTCCCTCCGTTCCAATTTAATTGACTTGCTATGCATCACATGTGGATGTATCTACTACTAGATACATCCACATGTGATGCATAGCAAGTCAATTAAATTAGAACATAGGGAGTAGCTAGCTGCGTACCTGCTAGTCTTTTCCTCTCCCGTCGCTGGGTGTTTGGGCTTTTCATATTTTTTCCAGCCCAATACCACCTAATATACATAGACATACATATGTTGTGATGGACACCCTCCAGCCTCCAGCCATGGGCCCTTGTGCGCCGCACAAGGTCGTCTAGGGCCAGAGCCGAGCCTGACCGGCGGTCGGGTTTTGAGATTGACGAAGTCACCACTGGGACCTCGCAGTCGACGGAAACGTCACCTCCCACTAAAGAATATTCCGCCTATATGAGAAATACCAATGTCAAATCTGAAATTCAAACTCTGTTATGCTGAGATAGAACCATCCTTCTAACTACCACAGATAGCTTCTCCCGCTCACAGTTCTTCTTCTCTCCCTTCTACCTCCAAACGCGCTGGCTTTTTTTTAGGACCTCTTTTGTTCACACGAAAAACAAAAACATGGGTATGGCTGGCGGCTAGGCACGATATGATGTGGCCAAAGACAGCGGATTTGGAGCCGAACAGAAACAATACCGCGCGACCCCTACTCTATTCTCCTGGTGGACTGAGGGGCTTTTCATATTTATCGCCTTAAGCGATATTTTCCACAGCTTCACGTGCCCATGTCAGGTAATTAATGTGCCAGCCCATTAGCTCCGCAGCATAGTAGGCCCTTGTGAATCCTTGGTCTTTTCGGCCGGCTTCTATAGTTTCTTTGTTTTGTTTTCTACTGTTTGCCGTATGGTTTTTCTTTTGGATATTTTGTTTTGGTTTTTGTCAAGATTTCCTTTTTTTTCATTTTCCTGTTTGCTGCTTTCCTTTTTTAAAATACATACTATTTTAGACTTACATGCAAAAGTATTTTGCCTCCCGAGATTTAGGGATCCCTCTATTTAAAATAAAATAAAATATATTTGCAAGTTTCAATATTATTTTTTGAAAAAAAAGTGTTACATGCTCTCATTGATGAATACTACAAGCGTGCAAACTCACAATGCGAAATTCTTTGCATTGTGGACTAGAAAAAATGACATGTACAATCTTGTCCTGGTCGAAAAGACATTCAAAATACTGAACGTGCGTACCAAGAACATAGGGTCTAGTAAAATTGAACTAATAGGAACATAGGGTCAATTATTGTTGAATAATTGGTAAGACTACTAAAATAAGTTGCAAAAAAGTTAATGGTAAGTGAAATAAAAAAATAGAAAACAACAAATAGTGGAAACGGTTCATAATTCAACATGAGATTCGGATCTGAAGTTCTTTACACGGGAAACATAACAGTGGAAACAGTTCATAATTCAGACAAATAGTATTGTTTTGAATTTTGAATCCCAAAAAACATAGGTATCTTGTCTCACTCTTGTTTGGAGAGAAAATCATATGGAAAACATTCGCTTTATGAAACATGTCAACTTGCACCCACACGGTCATGGTAGAGACATGTAAAGCTATCTTATGTCAGTAGTAACATCTTCTCGTGATGCAGAGCACTCCGGTGATGATTTCTCCTCCGGCAAGGTGCCGGAAAGAACTGCAGAAACCCTCCCAAATTAGGGTTGACGATGACGGTAGCGTCGGAACTTTTCGTGGATTTTCGCTCGGGTGTCTAGGGTTTCCCGAATATATGTGATTTATAGGCAAAAGGGCGGCGTCGGAGGGAACCCAGGGGGCCAGCGGGCTAGGTGCGCGGGCCTACCCTTGGCCACGCCGTGGGCCCGCCTGCCTCCCTCGGCTGGCCTCCGGCCTCCTCCTTCGGTCTGCTGCTTCGTCTCGGTCCAGAAATAAATCAGTTAAATTGGCGTTGAATTCCGAGGATATTTTTAGAATAGAATTTCTGAAACAAAAAGGCAGTAGGAAACATGAACTGGCACTATGACATCTTGTTAATAGATTAGTCCCAGAAAATGCATAAAAATGATATAAAGTATAAGATAAACATGTGGTAAGCAATATATAACAGACATGGAACAAAAAAAATTATAGGTACGTTTTAGACGTATCAACTAGCGCCCCAGAAAATAAATCCCAACTACAAAGAAGAAATAAATTTTTAGACACGGTAGAACAAAGTTTTAGCACATGTGGAACAAATCACAACTACACGTAGAATTAAAAAAAATCCGTAGAAGCAAATTTTAGGGCCAGCCGAACAAATCATGGCATCAAATGTAAACAAATGGGACAAATTGTAATTTTTCTAAATATATGTGAAGAAATAAAAATACAAACGAGACAAATTCTATGCTAAGTAGAAAGCTATGTAGCGTTCATGGGATAAATCGTGACCGTTGGAACATATTTCTCAAACAAGTAAAACAAAGTTTAGCGCTTTTGGAACAAGTCACGACTACTAGTGAAACAAAAGAGTTGATCTAACAAACATTGTTTAGAGACCATTGAATAAATCGCCACCACAAAATAAGAAATTTTGACAAAGTCAAAGAACGTTGAACAAAGTGAAACAAACCCGCTTGAAAAAGAAACACCAAGAAATAATGAAAATTATATAAGATAAGAATGGAGCAGTACGGGGCGTGTAGTTATTGATCTCACAAAATAAAATATAAAACGTATGAAAAAATACCCGATGTGTGGCCAATGCACGAATAACCCTATATACTATGAGTCACGAGTTTCGATACTAACATCCGGTTGACCTTTACCACATGCAATAGATAAGCTGTGCCAGGGCCGGTCCAATGCAAATTTGGGCCTGCGGCGGTACAATTTTTACTAAACTTTTATAGTTATTTATTTGTTTTTAGCATTTTAGGTTTTTTTTGACATATTATTTTTCTATCTATTGGCGTAGTTTAACCTCTAAATTGACTATGTTAACAAATATTAGTTTATTTAAGGAATGCGGTAGGGGAAGGTTCTACAACCATTTTTTAATAAGAACTCAAATCCGCTTATGTGAGGACATGAATTCGGATGGCTGGGTTGTACATCCACTTCAACCTTGTGAGTTAGACTCACTTTTTTTTTACTAAATTTATTGTTGTGGTGGTTTTTTATTTGTACTGACTATCGTTGAAAGATAGCAAGCTGTATTTTGTAACAAATGTGTGGTGTACAACTTTTTGTCTATAATGCATAATCTATATAATTGATACATATTTATCGTATAGATCTGTAGAGAATACGATCTAACAAATATCACAATAGCGGTTTCTAGTGTATGATAAATTAATCATATTTATAGAATCTTTTAGAGTATATACTGAACCAATTTATTCTTTACTCTTTTTTCCTGGTCAAAATTGTATAACAAGTCAAAATATAACAAAGTGGGCACGCTCCATACTTGGTATTTAAATAACATTATTTAGAGTAAGCACCACTCATATAAATTGATGTGAATTTTAGTATATTTGCATAAGTAAATATTATTTGACATGCTCCTATGCAATATGCTTATTATCAACTAGGGTATATATGTCCCCTTTTAGTCTATGAAATAAAATGTATTGCACAGAACTAAACATGAAAATACTTTCAAAGTGTATGGATTGAGATGTATAAATAATATTGGTGCATTTTTCTCTTGTGCAATAGTTTTATTTATTTGTATTTATAAAATTTATAGAGAGATTATTAGTAAAATTCGTAGACAAAGTTGTGCGTTGTTGACAGAAAAGTCATTCATACTTTATGCTCTGTTTGGAGTCTCCATTTTTTCAAAGCTAAAATATATTAATATTATTGTATTTTAGTAACCGTGCAAGTATTCTTTTTCTTTCCCACTTTTAGAAAAAAGAGGGTTGGGCCACTTTTTCCCATACTTAATTTTTTTGAGGATATCATGGTTTTCAAAACTGTAATATTAATAGAGCAGAATAACTCAAATATGTTGTTGACAGAATAGTCATTCATACTTTATACTCTGTTTGGAGTCTCCATTTTTCCAAAACCAAAATATATTAATATTATAGTATTCCAGTAACTGTGCAAGTATATTTTTTCTTTCTCAGTTTTAGAAAAAAGAGGGTTGGACCACTTTTTCCCATGCTTAATTTTTTTTTGAGGATATCATGGTTTTCAAAACTGTAATATTTATAGAGCCAAACAACTCAAAGTATGTTGAACTGTACTGTTTTTATAAATCACAGTATTTCAAAAAAAAAAAAATTTTGCTGCCAAACGCAGATTACATTTTATAGAGTGAGTATTAAATAGTTTATTAAGTGTAATGAGAAATATCATAGTGAGTATTATATAGTTTACCATTTTGGGCCTTCTCTTTTCGGAGCCCTAGGCGGTCGCCCTTCTTGCCCGGTTTATCGGCCGCGGCCTGGCAATGGCCGCTGATTTAAGAATACCGAAGATCAAAAACCATACAGATTATTCAAATTTAGAGTGGATTGAAATTTTCATTTATAAACTGTTGTTCAATGTCGTGACCGCCTAAACCATGCGGCTCATCAACAATTAGCTCAGGCATCTCTTTCTACCGACGCATATCATGCATGCATGCCCCTGCTCAAAAGGCCCGTTCAACAGGTTAGGAAAACTTCTAAAGATGCAAAACCAATCGGGACAGCTGCTTTCCATTATGATGGTTTTTCTATACCTTGCTGGAGCATAAACAAGAGCATTCAGGTGGTCGATCTCTTTTCGTGTTTAACTAACAGACCCGTCCGTTAGTCCTGAGAAAGCTATGTATGGAGAGGATTCTGCCGGACGGCGGGCAGAGCAGCTGCCTCCGCAAGAAACCTCCTAAATTTCCCACTCCCACCAACTTGCTTTCTTTTATGTTAAGTTTCTCTGTTCAAAGTTCAAAAAGATGACGTGAATGAATAAAAAGGCTGTGTGCAATTGGACGCAGCACTAACTAAATTAACGCGGTTTAAGTAAATTTGTAAACAAGTCAGCATTACACACTACGTCACAGTGTTTAATTAGAGGCACTTCGAAATGCCCCTAAAAATCAGGAAAGTGCCTCTAAGTATATTTAGGGGCACTTTTAATAGTGTTGCATTTAATCGTGTTGCTAAAAATCATAGAGGCATTTCAACAAAAATGCCCCTAAAAATAGGAGTTTTTAGGGGCATTTCTAGGAATGCCTCTATAATTTTTAGTGGCATTGTTTCTGAATTGCCTCAATCTATTTTTAGAGGCATTTCTAGGAATGCCTCTATATTTTTTAGTGGCACTGTTTTTGAATTGCCTCTAAATATTTTTAGAGGCATTTCTAGGAATGCCTCTATATTTTTTAGTGGCATTGTCTTTGAATTGCCTCTAACTATTTTTATAGTCATTTGCAGGAATGCTTCAAATCAATATCAGTGCCAGCTATTTGCATTCGTAACAAACATTCAAATGTCCAGAACATACATTCATAACATACATTTAGAAATTCATAAAATACTTCTCTGTCAGTAACATATTATTGGACAGACATCAACACTAACTACTTGGACAGGAAACATCTATTCTCTAATCTGACAGGAAAGTTGACAGGAAACATCTATTCTCCAATCTGACAGAAATTGGACAGACATCAACATTAACTACTTGGTACCAACTGCATTCCGAGTCTGCTTCTTTGATTTACCACTTGTTCTCCCAGTCTGAACTACTGTAGATTCAGTATCTGATTATTCCACCTATATATAGGGAAGAAATAAATATTTCAATGAGCAAGCACAGTAGAAAGATACATAGACAAAAACAGAGTACCAAGACAATGATGCAATGATACAAAAACATAGTATCAAGACAAAAACAGAGTACCAAGACTTGTTAGTCAGCTACCAGAAATTGAACTATGGAATGATGCCAAGGGATACACTGGGCTGTAGCACTACCCAAGCTTAGTATGTTTGTCAGGTTAGGAAAATTGTAACTCGTACATAGCGTTAAATTTACCGATAACTAGAAGCCTAAACAGAAACGTACATGGAAGGCGGGCATGTGGGCGCACTTCGTACACAGAAAGATAGGATGATTCAGTTGATTACAAGGTTGTATTATCCATACTTGGCGATGCATGAGGCATGATGTAAGGTTAATTGTTACCATGATCTAGGATATAAAAATTTCCAAAATACAAACAAACTACCAGTTTATCCACTTCGTATCATGTAACTACAGGCAATGACATAAAGCACAACTAAAACAATACCTAGTTTAAAAAAATACCTAAGTAATAATTTCTCTAGTAGCCTAAGCAACACTTCAACAATGCCATATGTGCATTCCTAGAACTAGATAAGATAGGCTAGCTTCTCAATGTTCAACACAAAACAGAATGCTCTAGTTAACCATCTTTAGGAGCATTCTAGCTATTAGACGCTTAAGTTATTAGGAAAATTTGCTGGAGCTAGGAATATAACGGAAGGTTGCAATACAGGAGTATTACTGTCATGGAGTATTTATTTTTGCACAATCAGTCACCATTAGACAAGTTAAATGGAGTAAACTGAACCTGCTAAACATAAACTGGCCTTGCATTGCAGGCAGCTAACAGTAGGGAAATTTCAAATCAAACAACATCGATGAGTGTGTATACTCCACTTTGTTGTATGTTTCTTTGACATGGTGTCAATCTATACTGAACCTGAAACAGGAACCAACAAACAGTACAGGAGTATCAACTGAAACAATTGACACACATTTGTAATCTGGAACAACTGAAACACATTTGTAATCTGAAAGAGAGACAATCAGGAATTTACCTCCCTAAATATCCAACCATGATAATACTATACATGGTTACAGTGGATGCCTCTCCAAATTCTTCTGCGTCTGTAAGTATACTGTAATCTTCTTCAAACTATAAAGAGAAAAGATCAACAAACAATCAGCTGGACATCGAAGTGGAGAAAGTTGTAGAAAAACTTTGTTAGAATTAAATAGACATTGATCAATCCCAAGCATCAGATAAAAGAATCTCCAAAATCATGTTGCTGCCTTGTAGTCTGGCACATCCAAATGTACAAGTCTGTGTTCATAAGGAAGCTAGCATCAACTTCTGGTCACATAATAACCATCAACCAAGGTTGTCTGGGACCGAAACCCATCATCCAGATATTCAGCATATTAACCACAAGTTTTCAGCAGTGAGGGGTCTAAAAAATGAAATAAATAGATAACTGAGGCTAGAATACTCTATGAAATGCAAGTACTTGGCTGAATTAAACTGCTTGACGTGATTCTGTCTCCTTTAGGGAACAAATATCAGGAAACAACATAAGTATTAGCTGTCAAATGACTACGCTAATAATTGTTTTCTTATCTCTTGCAACCATCAATTTGCACTGTGGTTCCTATAAAATATATATATTTGAATTAAAGCAGACAGCATGCCACCATTAAATCTATAGAGCTGGTGGACGGTGGAAGTTAAGTGACTAGATGATGCTTAAGCCTTTAGGATTAGCAGTTTGCTACATTAAATCTCTAGGTGTTTGACAGTGCTACACATGACAGGCTGATCGACCATATCAGGAAAAAACATGATTATCAGAGTCCGGAGGCAATAGACATAACCTTCTAAATATAGGGGTTGGACATGATGGATTCGGGGATGCACTCGAGGCTGTCGTGGTGATGGCGGACATGATCGCTTCCACATGCTTCGTCGGGATGCCCTGCTACTCCAGCTTCCTCACCTGCGATGACCAGCGCACGCGCATCTCAGCATTTCATTTCATCGAGCACCTCCCGGGCGCAAACACACAGGAGAGGCGCAGGCAAACAATAGTACTAGAAATAAGCAGAAGGAGAAGAATATTCGGAGGGCGAGGCTGTCGATGAGGAAGGCGCGGCGTCCGTTTTTCTTTCCCACCGCTTCGGCTACTGCTGCTGGAGGAGCAGGCCGCGTGTAACGCCCCCGCACGGGTGTCCAAGGGGAGACTGAGGCGGCATGGCGGAGCAGGGGCTCGAGGAGGGAGCTGTAGACGGCTAGGATCCGCAGCCAGAGGCGCGGCGGCCCGTGAATCGCACGAGCGACCGAGACAACCTGAGGCTAGGGTTTGCACGAGGCTAGGGTTTGGCGCGGGGATGCGCTCGAGAGCGGGGAGGTGTCATATCTGTGGGGGGATTGGCAGGGGGTACAGGGGCACCGTCGCGCCGGTGGACGGCGACGCGGGAGAGGCCGGCGACGGCCGTAGCGGCTGCGGCGGTGGTGCATCGCGAGTGGAAGAGAAGGAGAAGAAGACGAGAATGGGATCGAGAGGGAGAGTCGTATTTTTGTTGGCAGAATGAGAGAAGAAGCTGGGCTCGGCCCAAGTTTGTACGCGTAACGCGTCAGTACATGGGCTCGGCCCAAATTGGTTCCATCTGTTACGTAATGTGTCGTTCCGTTCCGTGGTACTCACTCCGTTCCAAATTAGTTGTCTTCCATTTGCCAAAAAATGGGTATAGATACATCCACTTTTTGGCAGCAAATGGAAGACAACTAATTTGGAACGGAGGGAGTAAATCACGACGACTCAGTACGCTTACCATTTAATCAGCGGTATCACTTTCGTACTGCGGTTAAAAAATCACTTTTCGTCCCAAAAAAAATTACGAGGTACAGGGAAAAATATGTTGGACTGTTCATGCTAATTTTTTTCAATTTCAACTTTCTTCCCAAAAATGCCTAATTTCAACTTTCAATTTCAACTTTCATCGAAAAAATGCCCCTAAAGATAGCATTTTCAGAGGCCCTGCATGGAAATGCCCCTAAAAATGGCATTTTTAGAGGCACTTTGAAAAAAATGCCCCTAAAGATAGCATTTTCAGAGGCACTGCATGGAAATGCCCCTAAAAATGGCATTTTTAGAGGCACATTGAAAAAAAAATGCCCCTAAAGATAGCATTTTCAGAGGCACTGCATGGAAATGCCCCTAAAAATGGCATTTTTAGAGGCACTTTGAATAAAATGCCCCTAAAAATGGTATTTATTGACGCACTTAGTGCAAAATGCCCCTAAAGATCATTTTTAGAGGCATTTCCAAATAGTGCCTCAACCAAAGTGCCTCTAAAAACATGTTCTCCCATAGTGACACGCAAGTACAGTACATAGTATCGATCACTTTCTATCATCAGAAAGAACACAATCCTGTCTGTCAATGAGTAATCATCGATAAGATGGAGAAGAAACTGGTCTCTTCATGTACAAGCCTCACACGGCCACACCCTGAATAAACCCCGTCGGCTCCAGGAAACACTAGACAGGCACTGGTCAGTAACGTGGCTAATAATTAATCGTGACAGGTCCAGTCAAATCTCGCTGAGCTGCTATATAAACACACGGCTCCAATCCTATCAGCTGGATACATCACACACCAAAATCAGTCACATCCGATCGAGCGTCATTTCTGATCACTAGCTAGCTCGTCGCTGGTACAGAGACTGTTAATTAGCGATTAATTAGCCACCGATAGCTTGATTGTTCAGATCATGGCAGCGATTCTTGTCTGCTTCGCCGTCATGGCCCTAGCGGCTTTCGCCGGCGCCTCTGGGCAGGAGCTCAGCGCGGACTACTACGCCGACTCGTGCCCACAGGCGCTGGCGACCATCGAGCTCGTCGTCGGCGCGGCCATCGTGAAGGAGCCCCGGATGGGCGCGTCGCTGCTCCGCCTGCACTTCCACGACTGCTTCGTCAACGTGAGCTCTATCAAGCAGTTACTTCCGTTCATATTCATCGATCGGAGGTTCATTACAAATTACAAAACATGCAGAATGTCAGCTGAGCCATTTTGCACTGAATGTTTCCAGGGCTGCGACGGCTCCGTTCTGCTGGACGACACCGACGACATGATCGGGGAGAAGACGGCGAAGGGCAACAACATGTCCGTGCGAGGGTTCGGCGTGGTTGACGCGATCAAGTCCGCGGTGAACACGGCCTGCCTGGGGAATGTGGTCTCCTGCGCTGACATCCTCGCGGTTGCTGCTCGCGACTCCATCGTTGCAGTAAGTTCAGTAGTTAGCTTGTCCCTGCAAAATCAACTCTAGCAGATACCCTATATTCCCATACCGGAAAACTGGTATCCGGTTGAGCTGAAAACGTTTTTCCAACTCTTTTCCGGTACAGCAAGCCAAGATACACAAAATCGGTACCCTAAAACGTCCTGCAACATTGGGCCCACTAGTTTCCCCCAAATTAGACTTTTCTCCATCGTCTTCTCCACCTCCTGCGACACGAACCAAAGCAGAGCTATGGCGCTGGACAAATCCGCCGTGTCCGCTCGCGCCCTGGCCGCGCTCTCCGGCGCCGCGCCCCTGGCGGTACTGACCCTCGCCGCGCTCTCCCGCGCCTCGCTGCGGCCGCGCCCGCACATGGCCTGGCGGGGACGAGCTAAATAGCTAGCTCGATGGATCGATGGATCGATCGGATCCAGCTAGCTAGCTAGCGGATCAATCGGATCCACGTTGCGCACAAGTTAGCTAGCTAATTTTCGGCCTTGCGTGGCCCGCGTCACCATGCGCTGTCCGCGCCGCCGTGGCGAGCTCCGCCGGCGAGGTTTGCGCCTCTAGTCCGTCACGGGATACTTCACATCGGTCCCAACCGAGATGAATCACTGCAAATTGGAAGAGATTTGGCCGAAATCGAAGCGCTGCCATGGAATTTCACCGGATTCCGGCGAGTCGGAGGGTGCTCCGGTGACGGTTGGGCTGAAAGTTTCCTCCCGCCAACTGCCGATTTGCGTTCCAGTTTACACAAAAAAATCTCTCCAAAACCCAACAGGTTCGGTACAGAGGGAGAAAAATCCTGTTCTCCGGATAATTTTTTGGGATACAGTACCGTATAGGGTATCTGTTCTGGCCAAAATTTTGCCACGAAACCGGAAAAAAACAGTTATTTTTCGGGACGGGGGCTTATCCGGTATCTGCTAGAGTTGCTCTTACATGCCCCACAGGAACTGTCAATTGAAGGTAGCAAAGAGCACTAACCGTAAGAAGATAAGAATTGCTTAAAGCACCTTTACGAATACGAGCCACATTTTGTCCAACCTAATCGCACTTAAGTCAGCCACGTTAGATCAGCTCTCCATGTCTCTCTCTCACAACTTGCACCACCCTTTTTATCCTAAGAAATCGATGGATGCACGGAAATTCTCTTTGGCAAATGCTCCCGGTATTTTCGGTAGTATAATTTTTTTGAAAAACTTATCAAAAAATTTCGAAAAAAATCATGCACGTACCTGAGCATGGCACGCACCATCGTGTGAAATTTCGCACCGAAATGTCATCGTATGCGCCCTGCGCAAAAATGACAAAATTCTCAGAATTTTGTCATTTTTGCCCAGGGCGCATACGATGACATTTCAGTGCGAAATTTTTCACGGTGGTGCGTACCATGCTCAGGTACGTGCATGATTTTTGTCGGAATTTTTTGATAAGTTTTCAATTTTTGAATTTTGTTCGAAAATACCGGGGGCATATGCTCCCGGGAGCCAAAACGCCCATATCAACTTTGGCTTTAGTCCGGATAAAATATGGCGACGTCACACGCTGATAGAGTATGGTTTGTCGTTTAATGATGCAGCTCGGAGGAAGCTCGTACGAGGTGCTCCTCGGCCGGCGGGACGCGACGACGGCGAGCCTCGACGACGCGAACGACAGCATCCCGAACCCGTTCATGGACCTCCCGAAGCTGGTGGCCAACTTCAAGTCGCAGGGCCTCACCCTCCGGGACCTGGTGGTGCTCTCGGGCGCCCACACGCTGGGCTACTCCCGCTGCGTCTTCTACCGCGGCCACCTCTACAACGAGACCGCCACCCTGGACCCGGCCTACGCCGCGTGGCTCGACAAGCGGTGCCCGCCCGCCGGCGAGGACGAGCCGCTGGCGTCGCTGGACGACACGCCGACCACCGTGGACACGGACTACTACCAGGGCCTCATGAACGGCCGCGCGCTGCTGCACACGGACCAGCAGCTGTACCAGGGCAAAGGCGGCGACAGCGACGCGCTGGTAAGGTACTATGCCGAGAACCAGGACAAGTTCTGGGAGGACTTCGGCGCGGCGATGCTGAAGCTGGGCGGCCTGAGCCCGCTCACCGGCGACGACGGCGAGGTCAGGGAGGACTGCCGGGTCGTCAACACAGGGTAGTTGATTGCTGGCGGCGCGTGCTCACATCGGTGGCAGGATCGAGCTGCCATGAAATGGGCGCGGCGTTTCTTCTCGAGAGTGCTCTGCTTGCATTGTACTTTCTTGATTTTGTCACGGTTTGGCCTTGTATTTAAATTGTTCTTGGAGTCGGGACATGTTTGATCATACTAGTTGGTGGAATCAGGCAGTGTCGAACACGTTTTTTGCGATAGTTTAACACCTTTCATACTTGTGTGAGTTGCAAAAACGTGTTAAACACGACGATTTATCTATCTTATATCTACATGCGTGATTTTCTTTCATGGTTTTCAAACTTGAAAATATGATCGCACAGGGGGAGAAAATAAAAAAATTAGCAAAGAATCTGCTTGCGGGATGAGGGATTTTTTTTAATAATCTGTCACACAATCTTAGTTCAATTTTAATTGTTTTTTATAATGTGCCAAAAATTCATTTAAATTGGTGAATTAGCCAAAATGCTAGAAAAGTCAAAATGCTTCAATAGTAGCCCTGAAATATGGTACATTAAGTGTAAAAACTAGTATGTTGTCATTTTGCATCATATTTATTGTACTTTCTTCATAGAGTATCGCTTTTAGACCTTTAGAAAATGGCAAATATTTTTTTAGAACAAATGTTGAAAACTTCGTTGTCACTATTATTTGGCATGGTAAGACGCACATTTATGTCAAAATGGACAAATTATCATGAAATATGGTGTGAAAATAGCCATGACCTTGGCACTTTGTACTGAAACTCATTAGTG
Organism: Poa pratensis; assembly: GCA_947311845.1. NCBI lineage: Eukaryota > Viridiplantae > Streptophyta > Magnoliopsida > Poales > Poaceae > Poa > Poa pratensis. The sequence continues at coordinate 32,601,800 of CAMZMU010000091.1, read as the reverse complement.
TTACATGATAGGCCTTTTTTGCAAAGATATATAAATGACTCCATGCTAAGGATTTTTTCAATTCGTTTTATTTTATTTGATTTATTTAAATAGGTTGAAGATTGTGGGCATATCCTTGAGAAAAGATGAAGAAGTAGGTTGCATCGCTGTTTTTGGGCAGAGGAGTGAAAGGTCATACGCATATGGGCTAAATATAGGACTCCGTAACTTCGGCTCGTGCTAATCATCATGATTTTTTCGAGAGTACGCCAAAGGTGTACCATATTTTAATAGAAGGTAGAAATAAAAGTACAAGACAACTACACTCGATTGCAGAACTCCACACCGGCTAGTCCGAAGACATCCACCAACGACATTACCGCTTCAACGCAAGGCCGGGAGCCTATACTAAACTAAGCAACAAAGCCGCGTCTCCACTGACCGATGTCGGTCACCTCCGAGGAGCAACAACTCTCTCTGAACTTACCTTGTTGACGCACCATCCACCCAGGATGCTGAGAAGGAGGTGGCAAGTGAATGACGGAACTTGGACGGTCCTAAGAAAGACATCGTCTTGGAACTTTTCGTCGACGGCGTACATATTGCGCCCTTGAGGATCAACCTAGGAAGACGGTGAGCACCGGAGGAAAGCAACAAAGAAACTCCAAGCCATGTCTCGAAACGCGATGCTCCCAACAAAGATCTAGCCCGCATCACCATCACCATGGTCGCCGGCGACAACTCCTCTACGTATTCTCGCCGCGTCCAAGAGGCACCATCTTCAGGCGTGGCGCTGCAAGCTCTGCCTCCATGGCCCTAGGAAGCCGCGCGGACGCACATCTGGCGCCGCTGCCTCTGCCTCGTTGCCTCCAGGCCTGTGCCGCCGCCTCCATAGGCGCTCCACCCATCCAGGCTCCGAATCCTCCGCCAGTCACCAACTTGCTCCTCCGTATCCCTCCTCCCACCGCGCGCCTCCTTTCAACAACGCTGCAGTGCGCCGCCCATTAAAGGCCTCCTCCGTGCGAAGTTAGCACTTCAGGGAGCCCTCTCCTCCCCGCCGCCTTTGATGGCCAGGGGGCCGCCACAACCACCAGGGCCGGAGGCGGCAGCGGCCGGAGGGAATCGTGGTGGGTGGTCGCTAAGCTAGGGTTTCGTCCCCGGGGATCTCCCACGCGTGTGACACAGGGAGAGAAAGTTTTTTCTCTTTGGAAGTCTCAAGTCTAATTCGTGATGACTTCTCAGGCCTAGTACGGCCCAAGAGTGAGTTCGTGCTACGCTGGCCCAGCCCATCTTAGTTCGTGCATTGCTATGTTTTGACTGGGCTGTGTTCCCATGCTTTGTGTTGGGTCATAAAGCATAGCCTAAATTCCATCACTGTTGTTATCGTTCACGGGCCATATAACCGATTAATCCTGGTACTCCTGCCGATCTACAAGATTGACGTGCATTGGCGGATCCACAGGGTGTCCAGGGTGGGCCGAGGACCACCCTGAGATTTTGGTCAGGCCCATATACCATGGCATAGAAAAGCCCAGGAGTCCGTCAAAAAAAAAGTGAGACGAGGCTAGTTGCCTGTCTCCCTCGCTGAAGCACTTCTGTTCCCCTTCTCTGTTCGAGCGAGCCAAACGCCGCCCAGTGCCCCAGTTCGCCGTCGCCGGTCGGCGGTCTCCGCCACGCTAGTGCGCCTCCGCCCCACTTACTCCTTCGTTCGTTCCCCGTCCAGCGCTCCCTGCTCCGGCGCTTTCCGTGGCGAGTTGCGACCCTGCCCCAATCTTCCCCTAACCCTAGCGACAGAGCAGGTAGCCAGGGAGGCAGACGCCCGGCGGCGCAATCCCGGGCTGCTGCAGCTGTCCGCCGCCTCCGGCGGGGAGTAGGCCAGCAGGAAGCAGCCAGGAACCAACACGCTCCAATTTGTGGTGATTTTGTTCAGCTAGGTACAACTTCAAGTCTTCAACGAATCAATCCCAATTTCCCAGATTATACGAACTTCACATACCGTTGTAAGTTGAAACTTATTGATTATTTAGGCTGATGTATTGTACACACTCATTGTAGAATTTGTTGAAAAATGAAGAGGACGGGAGACATTGTTTCTCTTTTGGATGATTGTCTAGTTACATTCATTGAGCAAGAGACCTTCTCCAAAGTGGATGAAGATGATATTATTGAGACTTTCATGGCCGTGAGAAGGCGTAAGCCTGAAAAGAAAAGCTAGTCTTTTGTGAGCTTTTTGTTGGCCCTCTTTTATGTAAATTGAAACTTCTTCCTGAACTATTGTATGTTGTAAGACTATATCAAATTTTGTTGAATTATATGCTATCATAATGGCATTTCCCTATTAGTGTTAATATAAGTTTTATGAAGGCGGACCACCCTGGTTCAAAATCCTGGATCCGCCAATGTTGACGTGAAAAGTGAGTAATATGTGTGTCACGTTAGAAAATAAATAACTAGTGTCAAGCTTACTTGGACGAGCGACCCATGCGGTTCTCGGCGGCGTCCACGGCGCTCTTGATGGTGTCCAGAGCCGAGTCCTAGAATGTCGGTGACAACGCTTGAAAATGCAAGCTGGTGAGGCAGAGGCCATGGCTAGCTAAGCTACAATACGGGAGTCAGTCAGGAGCTATGATGTAGACAACTGTGACATCCTAGTTGTCTGATTCCGGCTTGTGCATTATTATCGGATAATGCAACACTGCATCCATGTTAATTCGTAGCCGCAGATTTTAGCCCACTTGAATTTGCATTTCATTCCTACTGGCGAATGGCGATAAAGGATCCACATTTGGGGTGTGTTTGGTTGAGGGGGTATCCCTCAAGTGGTAGGGGTAACCACTTTTTTAGTGGTTGCCACCTGTTTGGTTTAGAGGCAGAGGTGGATAGGGATAACCAGAATTTAGGAATATGCTTCCGAAAAACTGGTTGAGCTTGTCCCGCGACAAGTGCCGGATGAGGCTAACCACTTGTGGCTTGTCGCTCACCTCACCGAAGAAACACACCCGCCTCACCTTATCCTCTGCATCTCTCAGCCCCTCGCCCCGCCGGCCGCTCCGGCCCCTCGTGCCGCGCGGAACACGCCGTTCACGGCGTTCGAGAGACGGTCCAGCCGCGCCGCCAGCTCCTCCGTCCGCTTCTCCACCTCTTGCGCGACGGCGCGCACCGCCGCCTCGCTGTCAGCCGCGGCGCCTTCGCCGGTGCTGTCGAGAGCCGCTGCAAGCTTGCAGACGGCCTCGTCCACGGCGTCCACCTCGCTCGTCTTGGCGGTGGCGAGGACGGCGAGCTGGCTGGAGAGCGCGTTGAAGGACTCCGCCCACGGGAGGTCACCGGAGACCACCACACAGGCTGGACTAAAGGGAGCGGCAGCGGAGGCGAAGACACCGTCGCGGTCGGCGAGCGCGGCGCGCGCGCTGGACCGACGACGAGAGGAGGTGGACCGCGAGGCGGGTGAGGAGGCGCCGGCGGCGGAGGCGGTCGACGCGGGCGGCGATGGCGTTGCAGGCGGCGAGGAGCGCGACGCCAGCGTCAAGGTGCGCGGCGACGGCGGCGTCCCGTTCCCGGCGGCGGCGAGCTCGCCGGCTCGATTTGCTCGCCGAGGTAGGGGCCGAGCTCGCAGGCTCGATTTGCTCGCCGAGGTAGGGGCTACCACTAACCGCCTCTCATCCAACCTAACCAAACAAGAAAAGTGGTTATCCCTAACCAGCTGGTTGGTGGTACCCTCATCCACAAAACCTATCCCCTAAACCAAACACACCCTTGATGTCTGGATACGGATAGTACTACTTTCTCCGTCCACAAAATGATGTCTCAACTTTGTCTAAATTTGTATGTATCTAGACATATTAAAATACTTTAATATGTAGGTACATGCACATTTAGACAAAGTTGAGACATCCTTTTATAAACGGAGGGAGTAGTTGACTATTAGTACTGGCCATGTAGTGGCACGTATATATCCAGGGGCAACGACGTCCAACTTGAATTGCTACATACCTCCAACGACGCTAGCCACAACTCTCTGTGGTTATGGACAGTCCGAATGATCTCCCTTGGTCCTTCTCATGGAAAAAATCCGCATGTGCGAAATCGATCAGGATAAATAATGAAACATGTCGAAGACAAATTCCATCTCGCTTTGATAGCTCCGCCGTCATTTTGCATTCCAGTCGTCTTCCGCAAGACAAATCGACGTTCACAGCTTTGTCGTCACGGACAAGTGCAAGCCTTGGCATTGCCCCAGTAGCGGCCTGGACATGAAATGGCGGCCTTTTGGGCTGCCCTATAGGCCCTGGGCCTGAAGGTTATTTTGGATCTGCTGTACACCTAATCCCACCCAGTTATGCAAAACAAAAATGTAACACCAGTCACTTGGCTAGTCTATAATCTGCTAAAAAAAACTTGGCTAGTCTAGGCGGCTCCTGTAGTATATATATTTTTTACCATAGAAAACCGATATACATAATGTGAATTTGGAATTAAGGTTTCAAGAATATAGTATAAAATTTTCCCGCAAAAGTTATCCGACAGCCAGACCGTTTGGTAAAATAAATAAGGTCACCGCAGCCTTAGTTTGGTGTGGATTCAGGCCAGTAAGCCCATTCGACCTAATGCCAAGATCTACGTGTGTTTTTTCCCTTTGTAGGCGGGTAGCGTTCCTTGTATTGTACTTTCTATCTTGGTGCAATATCTAAATGAGCTATCTTAGGTGGTTATTTCTTCGGTGAAGTCGGACTCGTAGAGGAGTGATGACGATGATACCGATAGAAAACCACGACGACGGTGCTCATTTCAGTGGTGTGTGCGTGGTTGTGTTGGTAGCCCGGTTAGTCGTGTGTGCACTCGAGTGTTTCACGATGGCCGGACGGAGTGTTGTGACGGTTTTCGTCCAATTTTCCACTAATTAGCCGGGTAACTGTCTACTTCCAAATTAATGAGATAAGACAAAACTTTGACCTCCGTTGAAAAAAAAGATCTTGCTGGGAGAATAGGACAATGTTTTTCTTGGGTTTAGAACCAGGAGCCTTATCTAGATTTTCTGTATCCTCGTTGTTAATTCTGGTTTCCACGTCAGTATCCATCAGACGTTGGAGAATGAGGAGTGTATTAATTTTGGTTGATTTGGATGAGATGCGGTGTTACACTTGTAGAATAATGGTAGCACCTTGTATATATATTTTGAAGTTATCCTTCATGCCTTTGCAAGAGAATCCGATAGTTACATAGATGCAGGCATGATTTCTGCTGCACGTCCGTACTTACAAATACGCACTTCTGGGTGCTGGACTGCTGGTAATGATTAATTGGGTATGTTGGCTACCGGTTATGTGGCCTTATTCATCCACCTTAGAGCTGGCGTTGTGCCGGCTGATCGTATGCTTAATCACGAGTTCACCTTGGAGCAGCTGAGCCTGATCTGGCCCTGCGTCCCGGTGAGCGGCGAGATGTTGCCCATCTTGACCATGGCCGCCGCGAAGGCGCTGGTGAAGGCGGCGGCGCTGGACGCGAAGTTCCTGACGGTGTTGTCGGTGGTGCCGTTGTTGAAGAGTTGCTGGTCCGAGTGAAAGAGTCCCTTTTGGGAGAGGAGGTTGGTGTAGTATGCGTTGTCGAAGGCGTTGGGGCTCGTGGTGTCGATGGGCGCCAGGTTGCTGTCGCCGCTGGACGCCTGGGGGCAGTTGGCCTTGAGCGACGTGGCGAAGGCGGCGTTGATGTTGGTGTCGCCGCCGTAGATGCGGGACCGGAAGTTCTTGCACTGCGCGCGGCCGATGGTGTGCGCGCCCGAGAGCGCCACCATGTCGGCGGTGTTGAGGTTCTTCTTGAGGAACGCGGCCTGGAGCTGCGCCAGGCTGGAGCCGGGGCCTGGAAGGTCGGAGGTCGCCGCCGCGTTTGCGCTCGTTGAGTCCCGTCTCCCCAGAGGTACAGTCCATGACGGCCCTCCGAGCTGCACATGATTTTCAACATATAGCATGGAAATAAGCACTAGCGTCAGATATAATTTATGAGGTTATGCGTGGTGTTACTCACGGCGACGACGGAGTCACGGGCGGCGACGGTGAGTATGTCGGCGCAGGAGACGGTCTGCTTGCAGACGGCCTCCACCTGGGTCTTGATGCTGTCGATGACGCCGAAGCCCCGCAGCGAGCCTGCGTTCGGGGGCGCGTTCTGCTCGTTGCCGGATAGCAGAACGGACGCATCACAGCCCTGCAGCCAGCAAAACATACATGGTACAAAACTGGTCAAACCCCGGTTTGTTTTGGCAACTTAGTTATCGAAACAAGTACGTGCCGGTTATGGTGAAACATGCATGCTCACATTGACAAAGCAGTCGTGGAAGTGCAGCCTCAGCAGCGAAGCACCCATGCGGGGGTCGCTGCTCACGGCTGCCGTCACGCCGCTCTTGATGGTGGCCAGAGCCTTGGGGCACGACGTGTCGTAGAACGTCGACGAGAGCTGCGCCGACGCCGTCGTGGCCGCCAGAGCCACGAGCACAAGCAAGGAGATGCAAGAGGCAGATGCCATGGGGCTAGCTACAAGGTCAAAGCTATTGCTTTGCTGCCTGCATTTGTAATCTTGCTGTGGCTTGTGGAAGAGAACGCAGAACTGCATGCATATTTATAGGCACAAGTTCAGCTCACGTGCACCCGCGCATCGATCCCTGTCTCCCACTAGGGGTAATGGATCCAAATTCTATGTCCGATCAGTCCACCCTTGAGGATAAAGCGTCCAAATCCATGGCCGATTAGTCCAGGGTAAGTCCCTGACGTCTGAGGATCGAGGTCGACCTACAGGGGAGGAGCTAGAAAAAAAATTGCCTGGTGCACAACATCAATTAGCAAGGTGAAATGAGACGTCAATATGCTTGTTTGTGGATTGTTTGTGTGTAAAATAGTGAGCCCTGGTGCACTGTCATTAGGTTTACCTGGTGCACATAACAAAATTTGGACACATTTATTAGTTTTTTTTTGTGACCCTGGTGCCTGTCCACCATGCAAGCCCTATGTAGCTCCGCCCCTGGACCTACCCGGCATCCATGATCCGTTCCGTCCAGTGCCGTCGTGCGGCCAGCTAGACACGTCCGATCAGGCATACGAGTATTGACAAATTCGCCGTTTTTTTTGAAGAGTCACACGCGTGCATCCAAGGGTGGCAACCTCCATCAGTCCAGCTTAAATCGCTAACCTCCAACACAAACCCTGCATTTTCTTGCCCAAGTCGAATGATATCTCTCGGCCTCGGCCTTATCCAGCGTGCTCACGGAAAAACCTGCCAATCAAAGGCAGCATATATAAGAGCATCTCTAGTGGATGGTGTATCTGAGAACTTGCCTGTGGCAAGATGGTTAGGTGGGTGGTTGTACTCCCAGCCCACCAGAGTTCAAACCCTAGGTTTGACGCTGGTGTTTCTCATTTAAGGCGGAATATTCTTCAGTGGGAGGCGACGTTCCCGTCGACAGCGAGGCGCCCGTGGTGACTTCGTCAATCTCAAGACTCGATCCGCCGACTCAGTCTCTCGAAGGTGCTCATAGGGGTAGGGTGTGCGTGCGTGCGTTCATAGGGGTGAGTGTGTGCGCGTGTATATGAGCGCTTGCGTTGTACTGTGTTTCGCAAAAAAAAAAATAGTGGATGGTGTATCCGGCCATGTAAAGCAAATATACACGTTTGAGGCCTAAAATTGCTCTCCAGCGGAACGTGTATCCGGCCGTGGAAACCATCCACGTCCATCCACGACGCTATTGGACGTGGAAATAAACACGCCCTGGCCACGCTCGTGCAACCGTTCGCTCCCACCCCCGTCCGGAGCCCATCAGAAGGTCACCGGAATAGACCGCCGCTCGCCGGAATCGGCGTCTCCCGGCCGCCGCTCCTCGCTCCGCAGCGGCCGGCAACGCCTCGTCCCCAGGAGGACCACGGACACGGCGGTGGTTATCGCCGCCCTGCAGGTCGCTGCTGGCCGCCGCCGCCCTCGTGTAGGTATCGCGCCGTCGGCCGCCTCCGCGTCCGCGCCGGTCGCGGCAGGTCGCCCTCCTGCCGGCCTCCGCGTCCGCCGCCGCCCTCCGGCAGGTCGCTGCTGGCCGCCGGCCGCCTCCGCGTCCGCCTGCAGGCTGGCGACGCGAATGGAGAATTGAAGATAGAGCTAGCTAGCTGGAACGTGAACGATTGGGGGTCTAATTGCTTTTGTTTATTTTCGATCAGGGACTTTTTTGTAAGAATTAAGGATCTGTTTGTAGTACATATGTTGAAGAGCAAGTCCAATTGGTAAATTGGTAGTTACAAAAATACTAGTAAAATATAGGATGGAGAATATACACGTCCTACTATACACGTTCCACTGAAAAATTAGGAGGTGTAAAATTTAGCAAGGTGTATATGGAGATATACATGTCCAATTTTACACCATCCACTAGAGATGCTCTAAGCATCTGATCTGTTGAGCAGACGACACGTTTGTATCATTTTGGATTTATAGCTACTGGCCGGGGGTGTTTGTGAACCTGCTTCGAGTGAACTAATCAAGAGTTAAACAACCAACAATTGGTTGTACATACAAAACACACAAGGGATCGAACTCCTTGTTTGGCTAAATTTGAATTAGTTATCTACTGAGACATGATATTCCCGTCGATATATAGTGTGGTGTTTGTAATGATGTTGCCAATCTTTAAGGCTCTAGCTTTCAGTAAACTATATACATGCGTTTGTCTCTTTCTTTCGGCCGTCCGTTTCGTCCGTCCGATGGACCAGATTCGCTCAGATTTGTCCGTTTTCGTCCGTCGGTCAACGACGAATCTCGTCCGTCAGATGGACAAAACGAACGGCCCGGATTTGCCCTTGGCGCCATATGCCCAAGTAAATCTCTTTTTCACGTTTGTCTGCATATGTGTTGCGTGCTTGCATCTTGGTGTTTCCTAATAATAAGTAAGATTCAAATATTTATTTATAAAATGGATTCATGAGTTGTACACTACTAGTAAGAGCAAACGAAATAATACTCGACCCACACCGTACATGTTATTTTGTTGTGATCGAATTTTATAAAAAAATATTTAGATAAAGGCTAATTTCTACCGGAGCGAAGAGAAGCCCGTCGCTGGAGGCTTGGGATGGACCGTCATCGACCAAAGTCACACTTGTAGTGTGACTCACCGCACGGGATAAGTCGCAAGTTGTAAATCATCGGTATTTTTAACCTTTTTCCCTTCTCGTTGGAGGGTTTTTCATGTTAAACTCTCGTATCCCTGTGTTAATTTTGCAATTTCTTTCATCGTTTATTGTTTGTGTCGTGTATAACAGTACGTCGAGCTAGCCAGAACTGGAGTACACCCGAAGATGCATCAACACGCACGATCCATTCCATCGTTCATGTGCGGATTGAAGCTGCCTGAAACTTCCATGGATGCTAGCAGACGACGGCGGTACAGCCTGGAGCTACTCGCACGCATGGATGCCGGAGTCAGCGTGTGTCCAAGGCAAGTCAGCCTCGCCTTGACCGCTGCACCCTCATCTTGCGACCCAGTCGCCGTCGGTGAATTAATGCAGGAAAATTCAACGGATGTGATGCTGAGATGATCGCCTGATTTGATTTCCATTGTACTCCTCTCCTCTCCAGCTGCACTCAGTTCAGAACCATACTTGGGCTGTTTCCATCGACGTTTCCTATATGGCGATCATTGCGTTCATTAGCGAGCAGACGCTCCAAACCGACCTGCTGGGCTGGCCCCGGTACATTTCTCGTTGTGTTTTTCTTCTATTTTCTCTTTTCTTTCTTTTTTCCCTGTTTATTTTTCAACTTTATTTTTTGTCCATGTTTCTTTTTTTATTTATGTTTTTCTATCATATAGACTTTTATTTTTGTGAATACTTGAAACATATTTTGGAATATCGTGAACAATTATTTTATATCGTGTGATCATATTTTCTCTCTCATATGGACATGTTTTTGAACTCACGAACAATTATTTTGAATTGTATGAAGACTTCATATCTCATATGACCATTTATTTTGAACCTTGTGAAAATTAATTTGATCACTAAACCAGATTATTCCTTATGTGCTAGGGTGATGTAATCATTCCTTATGTGTTAGGGTGCTCAAAGGCAAATATCTCAACCATCGTAATTTTATGGAGCCTGGAATAAAGAGGGGGCGAGCAATACTACACCATAGGGACGCTCTATAATGTGGTCTTTAAGCACGTAGGCGATGGATCCACCATTGATGTTAGGGAGGATCCGTGGATAGCTGAAAATTATAGTTCCAAGCCTCTGGTGCAAAAATCGGAAGTTGATATATTGAAAATCGAATAAATCATCCACCATGAAAACGGGAGCTGGAATGTGAACCGGATGGAGAGGAAATTTGTGCCAGCTGATGGCCAACATATCTGGAGAATACCAATTAATTGGGAATAGTGCATTTAAAATCTAATACCAACAAAAGAGAACCATTGAGACTGAATCCTTTAGGATGGTCTAGGGAAGGCTGGAAGAAGTTATGGAATGCTGAAACTGTCACTCAGTTAGTGCATGTTGTGCGAGATGCTAATGTAGCTCCCCGTAGATGTGCGAAGCAAGCCTCTAAAGATAGGAGAAGACGCATTTGGGTGAACTTCTTCGGGATTGTATCCAGAATGCATGTGGTCCTAATGTCTAATATATAAAGCCCCCCTGATTCGCAATGAAACAAAGATACAATACAAGCACCACTGCACATTCACACTGGTGCTGGTACTGGCCATCGAGAAGTAGTGTTTAGTATATATCAGAAGAAAAGGTTGACTCCACGTCAAGTGAAGTAGACAGTAGTAGCATGATAACATCTCGATTTAAACAGGTAATATAATCCTCCATGCCTTTACACGAGGATTCGATAGACATAACACATGCACATGCATGTAGACGCACGCACGCGTGCATGCATGGACAGGTACAAACACAAGCCACAACCACCACTACACATTCACACTCTGCGTACGTACTGGTGCTAGGCTGGTATATACTGGCCACCGACATCGAGAACTTATTTAGTTCATGCGTAGCACCAGATCAAGTTGGCGACGCCCAAACTAGGCGTTCACCTTGGAGCAGATGAGCCTGATCTGTCCCTGCGTGCCCGTCTTGGGCGCGATGTTGCCCATGTTCACCATGGCCGTGGCGAAGGCGCCCCCAAACGCCGCCAGGTTTGACGCGAAGTTCATGACGGTGTTGTCGGTGCCGCCGCCGTTGAACAGCGCCTGGTCCGAGTGAAGGAGCCCCTTCTGGGACAGGAGGTTGGTGTAGTAGGCGTTGTCGAAGGAGTTGGGCGTCGCCCTGTCGAGCGGCGCGAGGCTGCTGTCGCCGGAGCCGGTGGGTTGCGGGCAGTTGGCCTTGAGAGAGGTGGCGAAGGCCGTGTTTATGTTAGTGTCGTTGTAGATCCTGTCCCGGAAGTTTTTGCACTGCGACTGCCCGATCGTGTGGGCGCCTGAAGAAAAGATACAATCATGCGTGTTAGTAGGAAGGAAGTCCATGGAACAAACATCATATCATCGATCGTGTCTTTTTTGTCGACTCGACATGGCAAGTATACGATGTGTGTCGTGTAGTGTTTATACCTGAGAGAGCGACCATGTCGGTTACGCTGAGGCCCTTGTTGCTGAACTTGGTAGTGAGGCTTTGGAGGTCGGAGGAAGGAGGAGGCAGGTCGTTTTCTGCATTTGTCTTGCTTGCGGTGGTGGAGTCCCTCCTCCCGAGAGGAACAGCCCAAAAGGGCCCTCCAAGCTGCATGCATGGCATGGACAAAATTAGTTCCAAACTACAAAAGCATGAAATTAAGGCATGCCACCAAAATGTATGTATCATGTACACGATCGATCACACGCGTGCGGGCGGTAAATAACCCAATGAGCTTACCGCGAAAACGGAGTCACGGGCGGCGAGGGCGAGGATGTCGGCGCAGGAGACGGTCTGCGGGCAGATGGCCTCCACCTGCGTCTTTATGGTGTCGATGACGTTCATGCCTCGAATGGAACCGGCGTTCGGAGCTGCCCCCTGCTCGCCGACGAAGCTCCCCGTGTCCGCCAACAGAACGGACCCGTCACATCCCTGAAAAGAAGTGCAGATATCCCTATCATGGACCCGCCCTGTGCATATATGTACAAATTGTTTCTTACACAGTGTATAACAGTTTACTGAGTAAAGGATAGGCGAGACTTGCATCGACAAAACAGTCGTGAAAGTGCAGCCGGACCAGCGACGCACCCATGCGGGGCTCGTTCATCACGGCGGCCGCGACGGCGCTCCTAATGGTTTCCAGCGCGCCGGGGCACGACGTGTGGTAGAACGTTGGCGACAGCTGCGCCGACGCCGCCGAGGCCATTGCCACGAGCACCAGTAAGCTAACACAAGAGGCAGAAGCCATGGCTAGTTTGCGCAGAATTATGCTTCTATACTTGCTTTTTTGGGTTGCTCGTGTCTTGATGGATAACACTACATCGAATTGCACATATATATAGCCTGAGGTTTTGGCGCTACGTGATGCCCGGGGGTTAAAACATCCAAATTTTGTTGCCTAACTAGTACATGCACGGATATGTTCGCCAACATATCGTGGATCAAGGATACCCAACAAACAAATACTATTTGCCGGTTTCGCATGTGCTCGTAAGCATGATAATATTTCGCATTGATTTGATTACCAGTTTAGTACAGCTTATTCTAACATGCGGCCAAAACCAACTCTGCATTATTCAAAATATTAGCTGCATTATTGCATATGGTTAGTTCGATCGGGCCTTATCATATTGCTTAGCCAAAAACATTGAATCAGTGGCATATAATATCTACACCATTAGCGGGATACATAAAGCACGTGTGGTTTGTCTCTAAGGCTGGCAATTCAACCCCATGTGTTTTTGTGTGCATCCATTGGCATTCGACTTGAATGATAGCATAGACACCGATCCGTATAGATAGAGTGGCGGTTTTTCTAATGTGTAATATCTAAGTGTGGTTTAGGAGCAATTTCATGTCCCCAGATTGCCCCTGGATAACCCTAACAACAGGTGACCTTTTTCACATGCTTGGATTACATAAAAGGGGTTGGGCTAGTTCTTTTGGCAGCTTAAATAATAAGTTGTCATTTTCCTTGACAACTTCTCTCATAATCATGTTGGACACATTACTTGAAGATTCTAAACTAGTTATCATGTCAATCGACTACCCTTATTACTTGATTTCTGAACCTTCTGGCTATATCAAACAAAGACATGTGTTCGAGGATTTTAATGTTTGTATGTAAGAGTTGGAAAGTTCGTAAGAACAGAGTGCATGATAAATCCAACCCGCTGGTGGATGTTACTCATCAGTATCTCTGCAGCTATTTGGATTCACTTAAGCTCATACGACGAGCTAATCTGACGGGGCCACGGCGCGGTGATCCTGGGTGGGCAAATGCTCCAAAGATTTGACGTATATATAACTTGCCGAGGCTCTGAGACCCGATTGGCTCTGCCACTGAAGGTGACGATGGAAGAGATCTTGAGAAAGGAAAAGGGCAGGCTGGTCTTCGAACACAATACGGGATATAGTTGTGGTGGCTTGCTTCCCACTATGTCCTAGGCCAGCTACATGTTGGATTGTGGTCTCGGTGGATCGATCCTTTCATTACGTTACTGGCTAAAGGGAAATTCCCTCCGTAACGTATTTTGTTGTAGATGGCAACATAATTTGAAGTCTAACCGTGTGCTAAAGTGTCCTAGGATTATTCCATGAATGGCACAAGAAGGTTGTTGACCCCTCAAAAGTGAAAAGAGTGAAGACGGCTTTCCTGCTTTATTTTATTTTATCGAGTCATAGGAAAACTGTACTATCAAGTTGGATTGCATAGTGGAACATATGGCTGGAATCAAATGCATGTACATAAACAATATGAACCAAGTTTTCCTTCCTACTTTTGGTGTGAGAGAACCTTCAAGTTCCTATTGTTTGGATGTTTGGTTCCAGGAAGGAACTTCCGATGCGTTCCCAGCCAAAACTTCCAATGTGTAAACACTAGAACTTCGCCAACATCTGGCTTCACTTTGTTTTCAATTCCTCGATTTGCATTGTGTGGTGCAACTCTTTGGAATTGGTCCATAAATTGTACCGGAGGTTGGGTCGAAAGTTTCAACAAGTTTCAATCAGGACGGAACTTTCAGAGTTAAGTTCGAAACTTTCGGTGTACCGAATAGCCTAACAACTAGATTCCAAGTTCGAAACTTTCGGGATACAACAATGGCTACATCCGGATATTTTTTCAGCAATTCTTAAAATCTTTTTTTTTCTGAATTTTCTAAAATGGAGGAAGTATTGGACCTTGGAGGCTAAGACACTTTCCGGCTATGATTTCCCTTGTAGTCTTGTCCAGCTGCACTGGATTCAGCTACAAGCAGACTTAGGCCAGTGGTTGTGGCCGTGATGGGCCAACAGACGTGGCCCAACGAAGCCACAAAGCATACTCGGCCTGTTTACAACTTTAAATCAACCACCTCGGTGGAGATGCCGTTGTTGGGTGCTTCTTTGGGCCAGCAGTTCCACGCCGCACTGCCAATTTCGTGATCAATAAATACAACCTTTCTCCCTCTCTAAAAAATAAATAAATACAACTTTTTTTTTGCGAAACATAGTACAGCGCAGACGCTGACATACACGCGGACACACTCAGCCCTATGAACGCACGCACGCACGCATACCCTACCCCTGTGAGCACCTCCGAGAGACTGAGCCGGCGGGTCGAGTCTTGAGATTGACAAAGTCTCCACAGGTGTCTCGCTGTCGATGGGAACGTCGCCTCCCACTGAATAATATTCCGCTTTAAATGAGAAACATCAGCGTCAAATTTGGGATTTAAACTCTGGTGGGCTAGGGGTACAACCACCCTCCTAACCATCTTGCCACATGCAAGTTCTCAAAAATATATAAGAATTTCGCACTGTCACTTTCCGTTGACTACATGCGATGGAAAAATTTACTCGACGTACGACAAGTGAAATAGATGGTATCATATCTCGATTCTTGAAATATGATGATTGAGATAAAGTAAAATAATTAATCCTCCATGCCTTTGCACGAGGATTTGAAACACATTACACACGTAAACGCACACACACGTGCATATCAGCATATGCATGCACAGACACAACATAAACCACCCATAGACATTCACACTGGTGCTGGTACTGGCCATCAGAGGGTTGGAGACCTTATTTAGTTCATTCATGTGCAGCACCAGAGTTGTCGAGGCCCAAATCAACTATGAGTTCACCTTGGAGCAGATGAGCCTGATCTGCCCCTGTGTCCCCGTCTTGGGGGCGATGTTCCCCATGTTGACCATGGCCGTGCCGAAGGCGCTGCTGAACGCCGCCGCACTGGAGGCGAAGTTCCTGACCATGTTGTCGGTGCTGCTGCCGTTGAACAGCACCTGATCGGAGTGCAGGAGCCCCTTCTGGGAGACCAGGTTGCTGTAGTAGGCGTTGTCGAACGTGTTGGCCGTCGTCGTGTCCAGCGGCGCTAGGCTGCTGTCGCCGGAGCCGGCCGGTCGCGGGCAGTTGGCCTTGAGCGATGTCGCCAAGGCACTATCGAGGGTGGTCTCGTTGTAGAGCCTGTCCCTGAAGTTCTTGCACTGCGTCTGACCGATCGTGTGGGCGCCTGCAAATATTGTGTGTCCTTATTGTCAGAGTATTACTCGCGAGCTGTCGTACAGTTTGAGTGGAGAGAAATCAGTGGTGTGTGTACCTGAGAGTGCAACCATGTCTGTTACGCTGAGTTGCTTGTTGGCGAACGCGTCGGTGAGATTTTGGAGGTCAAAGGAAGGAGCTGGCAGGTCCCTTTCTGCATTGCTCTTGCTTGCAGTGGTGGAGTCCCTCCTCCCCAGAAGAACAGTCCATGACGGCCCTCCCAGCTGCATGGCATGCATGGACACAGTTAGTTCCAAACAACAAGCAAGAAAGTTGAAGTGCTGGCCTGTCTGTAGACGTTCACGTATGCGTGGTTGCTGAAAGCTAATTGTTGAGCTAGCTTACCGCGACGACGGAGTCACGGGCGGCGACGGCGAGGATGTCGGCGCAGGAAACGGTCTGCTTGCAGACGGCCTCGACCTGGGTCTTGATGTTGTCGACGACGTTCATCCCTCGAATTGAACCGCTGTTCGGAATTGCCCCCTGCTCGCCAACGAAGCTCCCCGTGTCTGCCAACAGAACGGAACCGTCGCATCCCTGAAAAGAAGTTCAGATATCCTAATTATTTCCCTGTACTCATACCCATGCATAGAACTGTAAAGGTTAGCTGGGGCTTGCATCGACAAAGCAGTCGTGGAAGTGCAGCCGGAGCAGCGACGCCCCCATGCGGGCCTCGCTGCTCACGGCGGCCGTCACGGCGCTCTTGATGGTGGACAATGCGTTGGGGCACGACGTGTCGTAGAACGTCGACGACAGTTGCGCCGACGCCGCCCACGCCATCGCCGCGAGCACCCACAAGTTAAGACAAGAGGCAGACGACATGGGAAATTAAGCGTCAGAAATTGTGCTTCTGCTTAACTTTCTTGTGTTTGCCGTGGCTAGCTTGCAAGAGAACACTACAACGTATTGGACATATATATAGCCAGAGGTTTTGGCTCCACGAGTGCCCCGTGGCTAAAACCTCCAAATTGTGTGCCTAACTAGCTAGCCCGGCCGTAGACATCTTGGCAACCAATATTGTCGATCAAGAATACCCCACAAACGAATATATAATATTCGCGGGAGCTAGCATAGCAAGTTCCCACCAACTCGTATTTGTCTATTTGATATATTTATATGGCCAACAAAACCTCTGAATTATTCGGCAAACACTCAAATGCATTACTCACTCAATGTACGCATAATTGCATGGTCAGTTCGATCGGTTCTTAAAATATTGATTAGGCGAAAGTTTACACACCGGTGGCATATAATATCTCCATCCAGGAGATACATACACAAGAAGATATCCAGTGTTCCCACCCCTTAGCGTGCTCCAAGTATACTGGCCATGGGAAGCCCGGCCCGAAGCCCAGCCCGAAGCCTGGCCCAAAAATCTCGGGCTTGGGTCTAATTCGGTAGACACTCAATGTTTTTTAGATAAAGAGTATATATTAATATCACAGAGATACCAATTATACCCAGCCTCTGCAACAACGCATTGCCCTAGCGACAATACGGATGTACATAGCCCAGAAAAAGAAGAAGAATTACAAAAAAAGAAAAGTCCCGCTACAATGATCCATTCCTTGTAGCAGCAGGCCTAACACCACCAAAACAGCACCAGAAGTACAGCTTCTCCAAAAGCGACGCCTCAAAGAAGGGAACAGTGCTATAGCGCCGTCGCCGCCTTGATCATTAAAAAAATCCACACTCGCAAAAGCAATGCCTTCAACAAGGTCATTGCTAGGCACAACCAATTAAGGCCAGACATTGATTTTTCACCCTGAAAGTTTGGACTCTGAACTTCTCCTGTGCTGTCGCCCCCACTTGCCGTTGCCGCCGCTCAAGGTTACAAATCACCAAGCAAATTCCTCATCGCCACCAGGAATCGAACCACCATTACTAGTCTTCAAATCTAGGCCTCCATGTCATTCTCTGGACTCTGACTTCACCGAAACAGAAAGGCATGTCCCCAATGGCAACAGACTGCAGAGCTTCGCGACGCTTCCTCTGAAACCAAACGATCAAAAAAAAACATGGCTGCGTGCGACCGAATCCCACCCGATCCGACAATCTCCAGGCTTGATTGCCCAATGGAGTTCGTCGACGGAGCATTCCGGAACTCGACAATCCGGCCAGATCGAAGAAACATGTGTCAGTCAGATCTTCTTCTTGGTGCAAGTGAAATTTTATGACCACCGCCTTTATTCAACCAAACCGGCAGACCCCCACACCACTGGTCAGAACAACATGACAACCGCGGCGCCGTCCGCAGACGCGCCATTCGCCCATGCCTCGCCGCTCCGGCTCGCGCCAGACCACAGCCAAAGGCCAAGGTGACCTGTGCCCCGATCACCCGGCGGCCAAGGCAGGGAGAGGACACGGTGTAGGCTTCCCGAAGGATCCCAAAATCACGCGCCTCCACAGCCACGTCCGACAGGGGATCACCACCACCACCCCGACGGGGCGCCGCCCTGGCCGCGAGGCTACCAAGGGAAGCAGCGGCCGCCGCAAGACCAGGGGCGCCGCCCTGGCCTCCTCACACGATCTTCTCACCGTGGTCGCCACAGCGTCACATGGAGTTGACCGCCGCATCCTCCCGCCCCAGCACCTTCGGCGCCTCGCATTACTCACTTAATGTACGCATAATTGCATGGTCAGTTTGATCGGTTCTTAAAATATTGGTTAGTCGAAAGTCTGCACACCAGTGGCATATAATATCTCCAGCATCCACGAGATACATACACCACATGGTGTTTGGCGTTTTTTTTTTGGCAAACGCTCGACTTCGGCTATAAGAGCCTGTTTGGATTGTGGCCTGCGGTTACCTTTCCAAAATTTGGGCGTTGACTGCTGGTATGGGCTGGCGTTTGGATGGGAGCCAACCTATCGGAGCCACGCCAATATTTTGGTCAGGACGTGCGATTCCTTGCCCACGCGCGGGCAAAACGCAGGCGGCTGAATCCTGCGCCAAAAATTTGGCGTGCCCGTGATTTGGCGGGGCGGGCAAGGGCACAAACCAAACAGCCTCTAAGACACCACATAGGACACAAAATATGCATAAGATGGACTAATATCATAGGTTTAAAAAAGGCAAATGAGACATCCATGGAAATATGTGAGAACCTAAGATTACTAAATGAACTCTGAAGAAGTGAGCCCAGCTCACTTGGTTAGGTAAGTGGACAAATTCTCACGGACACAAATTTGGACACAAATATGTGAGAAAATTGCTTATTATTAAAAATACGTTGTAGGGGCATCCCCAACCGTATTCCTTTAAAAAAAAAATAACTGTGCCACTGAATTTAAAATTAAACAATTTTCCATATGAATTAATCTAGAAATACGAGAGACAAATCATGGTAATCATAACTGACATGATAAATGGATCACATATATCAATCATTAAACTATGGATGCGATATAGTGAACAAAGAAAGAAACATGTCCAAATCGATTTGCAACTAGTAGACAGATCGTAATCCCTAACAGAAGCATAGAAACATGTGCGGTGCAGTAGAACTATAAAAGAAGAACCGTTCGTGTCGACAGTTTTGTTAGTAGCAGCCATGTCGTTAAAATGTTGTTGATGTCGGCGAAGTAGTCGCCAGCATTGGTGTTGGAGAAAAAGGCAGTAGTTCGTGAGAGCGCTCTTCAAAACCGTCAACACGATGAATATGAATAAATGTGTCGGCAACAGAACTACAGAAGAAGAACCGATGAATTGTCACAAATCATTTTAAGGTAGCCAAATAGAAAATTTATGCAATATCCATAGAGCGTATCCAAAGATTCAGATCTTTGATATGAATAAATGTGTCAGCAATTATAATCCATTTTGAAATAAAATAAAAATAAAGCAAATGTCAAAAAAGTGTAATCATTTCGCCGAGTCATTTTATGTGTACTAGTTTTCATGAAAATTATAAGCTTAAAATTTGGACATCTTTAAAAAACAAAAAACCTTCAGTTCAAATCATCAAGATAATACTCGCTCCGTCCTGAATGTAGGGTGTATAGTTTTTTGCGCGAATATTAAGACACTGGTATTTTGCATATAGTTGACTCATTTTTTTTCTAGAAAAAATCACAAGACATGAGTTCTTAATAGGCACAAAATGAATACAATCTGTTAAATTCCTCTTTTGAGAGTTGGTCTCATTTTTTGATAGGTCAAATTGTCCATAAATAGCAAATACACCTTATATTATGGATATTTTTTCAAAAAACTATACACTTTACATCAAGAAACGGAGGGAGTAGTCATTTTCATGACATATTTTATGATGATATACTCATATTTGCGTGGCTACATCGTTGTGCGATTGAGGGGATGTGGTGTGTACACACCTCGTGTGTGTGACAAAGGTCGACCCGGTCCAACTGAACCCCACCACCATCGTTTCCTCATTGTCTTCTTTTGGCAAATGCAATCCTAGTACAGTACATCGTCGTCTGCTGGTCTACCGCCGGTTCAGCCTCGTGCGGAACTACTTGGCTAGCGGACGAAGCAGTAGCCTGGAGTGGACGGCTCAGTTGGACTACTTTCTACTACTATCTGTCTACGAAATTTCTGTCACGGTTCGACCGTTTTTTTTTTTTTTTTTTTGCATTTTCCACCACGTATATTCAACAGAGAACCAAATACATAGTACCCAGTACAAATACAGCAAAGCAATACGTAGGGGGAACAAACCAAGAAACGAGATCGGCAACTTCACCGGCGTCGAAGACGAAGACCACCAGCCGCCACCTGACAGTGGCAAATTTCTCCCTGACAGTGGCACGGTTCGACCGTTGTGCAGTCACTTTCCACTCGGAGACAGAGCTTCATTTCCGGTTAGGTTTGACATGATCCAATCTCTGTCCTATATGCATAAAAGAAATTTAGACATTTGGCACTTGGCCCAGCTAGCTCTCTAATTGGAGATAACTATTCAGTCACGGCTCGCAGGCATGTGCATCTTTCGTCTGTTTTAGCATAAGAAAATGTTGTCCTTATTACCGTCCAAACTTCGATGATTAGTCTACTTTACAACCATGAGCATCGTAAGCAGATATACTACTATTTGGTGCTTTTTTTTTTAAAACGCTGAGTACATAATCCTGGAGGTGATTTCCGCGGGGGGCCTTTGCGACCATTGCATGGATAGTGGCATGACGACTAAGCACATAGTATCAATTTAATTATTTTAGAGAATGGCCCTTAATTAGTGGTTTTAAAATTTTGGTAATAATTTTTTTCGGACCTCACAAGAATATCTGGTAATTTAGAATATTTTAAATAATTGGAATCTATTTCACCAATTTTGGTTTAAATTTGAATCTATATGTATTGTTTTGAATTTAGTCTGAAGTTTCAAGGTAAATATTATTATACCCATCAAAATTAGTCAAAAATTGAGCTACGTGTGAAAATATTTTCAGTTTGTAAATAAGTATGAAAAATAAACACATATGAGTTTCATATGTGTTTGCAGTTCCAAATCGTTTTTGTTATCGACACAGTTTGCCGATTTGGGAGAAAGAAACAAAGCACTACTGTATTTTTAAGGGGGTTGCTAATGCTTGGCCAGATGAGAATTAACTTATAGCTCCGCACATTCCCCGGCTGTTGGATTTGACGGAGATAATCTTGATGGTTTGGGTGCAATTCCTTTTTATTGTGTTATGGCTGTAACTGAAATTTCCCCCTTTACAACTAAAAATACTCAGTTGCACTCTGTATATAACAATTTCCCCGGCTGTTCAGTTGAAAGTCTCCGTCTGAAACTTTTACCATCTCCAGCCTTAATGGTGGACAATTTCATAAATGACCCCAAATTGATAAGCAATCTCTCCACCAAACTGAGCGACATGGATCATTGGCTTGTGGAATAAGTTGGTACATGTTAACTTGTTACACAACTAGCAAGGTGGCCCTCGCAAATGCGAGGGCATTGTCTTAAGGGTATTGAATATGTCAACGAATTAAATTGGTGGTTTCATTGATACCGGAAAGACAAAAATCAAAATCATAAAAATGTATAACTCTTGTAAATATTATAGTATATGAAATATCTCATGCATGGAACCTATTAATTTATGGGGGAGTAGATGTTATTGATATTTCATAAAAAGAATTGTGTCACAATTCTATAAGGTAATTTACTATTAACCATAGCTAGCGCTATTTAGATATTTTTATTTCTTCCCAACATCCCTCATTATTCATTGTACTCTCTCACTAACACATATTTGTATTGTTGTGCGCATGGTTTCAACATTTTTAATCAGTCACCAATTTTACTTCACGTCACCCCCACAAATAATATTATTAATTGGACTAAAAACTCTAGCAAGCATGTTATTATTGCTGCCTGCAGGAAACCCATATTGTTCAATATTTTAGCTCTTCCTTGATAAACCCACTAATGGTTCTGGTGGTTTGTCTTTTATTTTTTTCAATCAAAACTTCGGGTTTCCTACAGATGTGTAGAATTAAATAGATCACATTTGAATATGAGCCAATAATGGTAGCTTTGTAAATCTCGAAACTGCTCGACTCAAGTAGTCAATATATGATGTAGTGTATATGTGTGTATATATAGTTTGGTCTCAGATACCAGAGCACCTGATACACACAATGTTTTATAGAAATCAGAAAATGTCAAATAATTACGAATTCAAAAGATGTCAAATAATTCCGAAGTCTTCTACTCGTACGAAAAGTTTGGCCAGGTAAAGACTTTCATATAGATAAGAAAAAAAGATAAATCTAGGATTAATATAGAGTGGTGTATATATTGTCTTTGTTGGCAAATCTTTTACCCAGAGTGAAATAAAAATTAATGGCGAATATTTTTATATAGATACAATATTTGATCATGTTTGGCCGACTGAAAGTTTCAGAACTTTTTGAATATTTTCTTAATTACTAATATATTATATACTAAAAGCAAAATGAGTTAGCTAATAGAGCCACCACATTGAGGGTGCGCTTATACCCATGTACACCAACGTAATCACGTATATATATATATAGTGCTAGTGTGCTCATTCTCAATTATGCACACGTACACGAGTTCATATTTGTCAATATACGTGGTAGCTAGGGTACGTAGTTTCCTATTTTTAAATAGGCATAGCTTGTTTTATTTACGGTTCGGTCTTTATTTTGAAGGAAAAAAGGAAGAGAAAGAGCCACTTGTTGACACGATAGGATACGCTGAAATAAGCTAATTATTGTACGTGTTTTTCCTTTTAAAGTCCGATCAGTTTTTTTAGGAAGGTTTGTTGGACGCACGTCCGTGTTTTCCCTTTTAAGCAGTCCGGTCATTTTTTTGAAGGAATCAGGTTTGTTGAACGTACGTGACATGTTTAACGTACTAACACGGATCTATCATACTGGTTACATAAATCTGACGGTTGTGATTTAAAATCCTAGCAATAAGATTTGGATCCAACTATCAGAATAATTTAGGTGATGTGGCTCAATGTGGTGGCTCTATTAGCTAACTCATTTTGCTTTTAGTATATAATAATAATAATAATAATAATAATAATAATAATAATAATAATAATAATAGATAGGTTGGTAACTTATGTGTTACTTGCCTGGTAATAAAAAATCAGAAAAAAGTTTGGCGAACATACTCATTTGTGATAGAGTTAATTTCTAAGCTCTCGTCGATATAAATCGATTGGTGAAAAAGGATTACAGATTAGATAGACGCTTTTAGATAGAAAACATTTTGTTTCCGAAAAAGAACTTTCGATATGCTGACACCATCATGTTGTATTTTTCTTGTTTACACTTAATATTCTTTATTTTCTTTTCTTTTGTGTACCTAGCAAGTTTTTCGTTTTGTAAATCTTGAATCATTTGATAGGGGTATTTTTGCTTTGCATGCACATGGGTTGAATCCGATGGCTACAACGATGTCGCTTGAGGAAGCAAATGCGCGCACGTTCACCGATATAAAATCTGAAATATTATATTACCATGCATTTGCTAAGTTCCATGAAAAGAAGAAATTCAGAATGCAAGATTCAGAAAATCCGCTCTACTCAACTCATATAAGTCTCTTACTCATTTGGACTCGTGATGGTATCTTTTCCACAACAGGACCTTTCTTGACGTAAAGTTGGGAATCCTTCATGCATTTGCATGAGGCCCTTGAGATACATATATAATACCCTTGAGTTCACACATGCCACTTTCTCGGTTTTCACAAGCTTATGACCTAAGAAAGGGCGCCTAGGTACATCAGGGTCGAGTATACTTTGCTATATATAATGGCCTTCTAGCCTTATTAATCATTTGTTGATTGGCTGGTTCATTTCCGTGCGCGCGGCAGGCGGTTCTTAGTTCACCTTTGAGCAGGTGAGCCTGACCTGTCCCTGCGAGCCAGTCAACGGGCTGAGGTTCGCCATCTTCACCATGGCGGACGCGAAGGCGCTGCTGAACGCCGCCGGGTTGCTGGCGAAGTTGCTGACGATGTTGTCGGCGGTGCCGCTGCCGCCGGCCCACAGCACCTGGTCGAGTGCAGGAGCCCCTTCTGGGACTTGAGGTTGCTGTAGTATACGTTGTCGAACGAGTACGGGGTGGTGGTGTCGAGCGGCGCGAGGTTGCTGTCGCCGGGAGGGCCGGTCGGCCGCGGGCAGTTGGCCTTGAGCGAGGTGGCGAAGCCGGAGTTGATGTTGGTCTCGTTGTAGAGCCTGTCCCTGAAGTTCTGGCACTGCGCCTGGCCGATGGTGTGCGCGCCGGAGAGGGCCACTATGTCGGTCAAGGTGAAGCCCTTGGGGCTGAAGGCATTGGTGAGGTCGGAGATGTCGGAGGATGGGGCAGGTAAGGCGCTGTTGGCCAGATTCTCGTTTGCCGTGGTGAATCCCTCCTGCCTAGACCGACAGTCCATGTCGGCCCTCCCAACTGCATATGCCAGGTGAAAATAAAACCATTTAGGATTAGTTGGAGCACATGAGCACCAGCTCAATACGTGAAGTGAGGTACGGTGATGATCTTACAGCAACGACTCC
This sequence comes from Poa pratensis, assembly GCA_947311845.1. Taxonomy (NCBI): domain Eukaryota; kingdom Viridiplantae; phylum Streptophyta; class Magnoliopsida; order Poales; family Poaceae; genus Poa; species Poa pratensis. Next base: position 32,577,136 of record CAMZMU010000091.1, on the reverse strand, counting down.
GTCCCGGGCGGCGACGGCGACAATGTCGGCGCAGGAGACGGTCTGCTTGCAGATGGCCTCCAGCTTCGCCTTGATGCTGTCGATGACGTCGAAACCTCGAAGCGACCCGATGTTCGGGAAAGCGTTCTGCTCCATGCCGGACAGCAGAACGGACGCGTCACAGCCCTATAGTCAACATTACGCAACTGGTTAACCCTAGGTTGTACCTATATATGGAAGCTAAAACCGAAGCAAAAACGTACGTACAGGGTGCGGGCTATATATGTGCAAAAAAACTTACTTGGACAAAGCAGTCGTGGAAGTGCAGCGGAGCAGCGACGCCCCCATGCGGTTCTCCTTGTTCACGGCGGCCGTGACGGCGTTCTTGATGGTTGCCAGAGCCTTGGGCACGTCGTGTCGTAGAACGTCGTCGACAGCTGCGCCGACGCCGCCACGGCCAGGCACAGGATCAACACGGCCGATAGTGAAGAGGAGGCCATGGCAATGCAACTGTGAGAGACGTACACTAGCTAAGCTTTGTGATATGACGCTTGTGGTGGATGCAATGCAATGCCCTGCATTCCATGCAGATATATATAGCGACTCTGGGTCTGGGGGCTGAGCTATGGCAAGCTTGGCCATTTCTGGCACATAGCAACTAGGGACTTGTGGTGGCCACATCTGCCGACTGCACACAAAATTTTCCCTATTTTAAGGGGGCCGTTATGCTGCAATCAGTTCCTGGAGTGTATGTGCATGCGTGAAGGCAGGCGCAGAGTCAATCAACAGTTGCAGAATAATACAAACACCCAATCATCGAAAGAAAACTCATGGTTGCTTCAGCTTGTCGGGTGATCATCTTGGGGACGGCTGTTCAGTTTGTTGTCTAATTAACGGTCAACGAGAGATGGTTGCACAATTTTGTCTGCTATGCACATGGCTTTATATGATTGATCCACGCTGAGAATTCCCGCGGTTTCTGGCTACATATGTGCCTCAAATTGAGCGCTGAAATGGTTCTTCGTGCAACACGTGTTGCATCGGTACTTTTTCTAGTTTACTTTAAATATTTTGGCATAGTACGTCCCAAATAAAAATGTTTGTGGACTGTGGTATTCCACTATCCAATATCGATCGATCATGGGCTGAGACTTTTGCTGATGGTTGGCCGCATCTCTCTCGCGCCTATATGATCATTTTAATATGATAAGGGTTGAGGAACTCTGAATCCAAGATAGTATTTCAGGTCAACAAGTAAGCATCGAATAATGCACGCGAGCGATGGAAAATAAACAGTTCTTTCCACAAGACGCTGCACATAGACGTTGAGCCTAAGTAGATACAGAACAAAAATAAGAATTGTTAATACATGTGGAGCTTAGTGCGTAACTGCATGCCCGTATTGCATGCCAGCCATGCTGCAGGATTGCTCTTGGCTCGAAACTCTGTAAATGGACACTACTGATATCTGATTTCATTACTCGAATGATCACGACATGCATCCATGCATGCAAGTGGAGAACGAATTGGGGCGAATGCTAGTCTGCAGATAGGGAGGCTGCATGTGTTTAGTCATGTTTTGTTGACTGGATTTTCCATGTTCCTGCCTACCGGGTCCTTATTCGGCAACGTGTACGTGCATACTAGTAGTCCATGTACTTTGTTAAAAAAAATAAGTGCATGCACTTTACGGTTGAAAGAAGTTTGAGTTTCGGGAAAATTTGTTTGGCCTCGTCGCATTCACTATTTCTTGAGCACCACCAAGCGGCTTGCCTACCGACACAGCGTCCTCTCCTCCATCCCCACCCCCTCCCCGCGTCCCCCGTTCCTCCTCCTCCACGGCATGTCCAACTCCGCCGCTCTACCCCCTTCCCTCCTCCTCCGCCAAGGTGGATAGCCACATCCATTGATGACCTCATGGCTAAAAAATTGACGTCAATGTCGGTGTCGAGCTCGAGAAGATTGGGTTCCAAGGGGAACAGGTTCAGGGTTCCTTGATTTGACTCAACTGCAGATCCGCAAGTTGGATTCGTGGTCATCGAACTCGGTGAGGGCAGTGCTCTAGTAAAAGTTTAGTTCTTTGAAATATTCGATGCTGCATGTCTGTTTTTCAGATGTTTAAAACTTGTGTATGGTTTGTTGCGAAGATGCCAACAAGATGATGCAGTGATTTTGGGCGTCTTCTATAAGCTAGATTCTTCGCGATTATTCGATGTTGAATACATGCGTTCAAAATGCTACAAAGTTGTGTGTGTCTGCTGACTAGCGTTTCGAGATATTGGGAGTTTTTTTATAGTATTGACACAACATAGGACGAAAATGTTGCAATGATATTGCGACAATATGATTTTTTTTGCATGATACCTCTAGAAGGCATACATTCTGATCTATGTGAGATGAATGATGTGTTGATAAAAGGTGGAAAGAGATATTTCCTAATATTGATTGATGATGCTACTAGATTGTGCTATTTTTTATTACAAATGAAAGATGAGGTGTTAGAATACTTTCAAAACTAAAAGACGGAAATTGATAACCAACAAGCGAGAAATATCAAGCGCTTTAGGTCGGATCATGGTGGTGAGTACTTTCCCAAAATATTTGATGAATTTTGTGAGAAACACGGTATTATGAGGACTCCTTCCTATTTATCCCAATTAAATGGGATTGACAAGAGGAAAAACGCACGCATTTGGTGAATGCCATATTGGACACTACTGGCCTGGTTTATCTAATGCATGCCGGGGAGTCTCTATTAACTTCATGTCATGTATTGTAGTAAGTTCCAAAGAAGAATAAAGAGAAAACCCTTATGAAGAGTGTGTTGGGAGAAAACCATCACTTTCTTATTTGCGCACTTGAGGATGCTTGACGTAATTCAACGTACCAAGAAACACAAACTCGGACTAAAGATAGTGGATTGCGTCTTTCTGGACAATGTTCATCTGTGCATTGCCTATAGATTTTTGGTAGTTAAATCTAAGGTACCTTATTTGCATGTTGATACTATAACAGAATCTCTTCATGCAACCTTTTCTAGAATATGTTTCCTATGACGAAAGATATTTATAGTAATGCTAGAATTTATTTTGAGATATATATTTGATGAATATGGTACATGTAGTGATTATTTTGAAACACCACGTGAGAAACTCCTTGAAAAGGATGACAGTGAAACTGATAAAAAATTCTCTGGTGATGATTTCATTGTATACCTTGTGCACAATACTCACATGTCTATTACAGAGGCATATGCATCTCCAGATGTATATGATTGGAAAGAAGATTTACATAATGAAATGGACTCGATTCTTGTAAATGATATTTGGGAATTATCTAAACAAACCTATGTTGTAAAACTCTAGGTTGTAAGTGGGTTTTTAGAAATAAGCTTAGGCCTGATGGACTATTGAGATGTACGAAGACACAGCTTGTGGCCAAGGGCTACAAGCACAGAGAAGGTGGAGATTATTTTGACATATATTCACCGATCACTAGACTAACCACCATTCTGAGTGCTACTTGTCCTGTTTGTGTCTAATGATCTTATCGTTCATCAAATGGATGTGTAGAGAGCTTCTATTAATGAAGAGTGCAATAGGATATTATATAGATCAGCATGATGTGTTTTTCACAATAAGATATCTATATAGAAAGTTTAGGAAGAGTGCAACAACCTTATATAGTGGAGTCTTACTACCTCACTAAGTAACTGGAATGAGAAGAGAAAAGAACATCACACGCGAGGCTCGGGCAAGGGCTCGGGCCGGGAAGGGGTGGCACGCGTGCGACATGCCCGTGATAGGTCTATGAGAATATGGTCCAGTGACGCGGGCGCCGCTAGAAACATACCAAACCAATATAGTTTTCACCTCCTCTCACTTGTTGCGCTAGAGTTGTAGTCTACTCCACCCTGAACATTTATGTGCACTCACAAACGGGAGAGCAGCTCTCCTGAACCACTCGCCCTTATAATCTTATATATGGAAGAGGTGCATTAAGTTTTTTGGAAATACTTCGCGTTACTACTCGTTTATTTCATCACGAGTCGCCTACGTACAAATCGGGAACGGTGCTGACTACTATCATCTTCAATGACATCACTACTGCATCGACTACGGCTAACTCGTCTAAACTGATTAGTATGTGCACAGTATTCTAATCTACGGAGTACTAGTTAAACACGTTCCGCGATTACATGTTTCCATTTATCATGTTGTGTAGTGCATTTTGTGTACTAGAGTTACATACAATGGTAGTTTAATTAATCATAATTTATATTTGGAATTATTTATGAACTTGCTTAGTTATCAAACACGAATATGCATAGGCACAAATGTTCTCAGAAACGGGGAAACGATGCATTCAAAGGAAATTACACGTTTTGAGGAAGACCACTGAGACTACACTCTCATCTTCCAGACTCGATGGCGATCCAAGAAACAAAGATATGGCACAAGTACGTACGTCTCACAACATATGGCCCAGCCTTATTATGGTCGCCGTTTGATCACCTCGGATTGTATGTACAGCAGCTCTAGTTCACCCTGGAGCAACTGAGCCTGATCTGACCCTGTGCACCGGTGAGCGGGCTGATGTTCCCCATCTTCACCATGGCCACCGCGAAGTCCCTGCTGAACCGCGACGGCGCGGACGCGTACGTCCGGACGAGGCTGCGCGTGCGACGGCTACCGGCGCCGTTGAGCAGCACCTGGTCGGAGTGCAGGAGCCCCTTCTGGGACTGCAGATTCATGTAGTAGGCGTTGTCGAACGAGGTAGGCGTCGTCGTGTCCAGCGCGCAAGGTTAGCGTCGCCGAGCCGGTTGGTCGGGGGCAGTTAGCCTTGAGCGCCGCGCGAACCCGGGGTCGATGTTGGTCTCGTTGTAGAGCCTGTCCCTGAAGTTCTGGCACTGTGCCAGCCCGATCGTGTGGGCGCCGGAGAGGGCGACCAGGTCGGTCACGCTGAGCCCCTTGGCGGCGAAGTTGGCGGTGAGGTTGGCGACGTCGAAAAACGGCGGCGGAAGGTCGTTGTTGGCAAGATCCAAGCTAGCCGTCGTCGAGTCCCTCCTCCCCAGACGAACGTTCCACGAAGGCCCTCCCAGCTGCAATGCAAGACAGGAACTCGAATGTTAATTCATTAGTTAGTTGACTAACTTATCACAAGCATAGCCATGCATGGACGAGGAGCTTACGGCGGCGACTCCGTCACGTGCGGCGACGGCGAGGATGTCGGCGCAGGAGACGGTCCGCGGGCACATAGCCTCGACCCGCGCCTTGATGTTGTCGATGACGCCGAAGCCTCTGATGGACGCCACGTTGGCGGCGGCCCCCTGCTCTCCGGTGAAGGTGGCCGTGTCGTTCAGCAGTACGGACGCGTCGCAGCCCTAATGCATTGTCACACACATACGTACAAAAATTACAACTTCTATCCAGATTGATTCAGAACATTCTAATTTCCGTTAGCTGGTGTGTGAACTGAAGAACTGAAAAGTCAGATTAAGTAGAATGGGCTCAAGTGAAGTCTTAAAGTGACAGAGTGTCAACATGTCCTAGTTAGGCACAGGCGCATGTACGTGTATTAGTGTTCTGTTCCATCAACCTTTTGATACCCTAATGACTTTGAACGCAGTTTAAAGTTCAAACTGATTGATCAGGCGAACTAATAATTTAAGTAGCACAGTACCAACACATGCAGGAGAAACTAGTATAGTGAAGTAAGGCACGGATGAGAGGGACTTGCCTGCACAAAGCAGTCGTGGAAGTGCAGCCGGAGCAGCGACGCCCCCATGCGGGGCTCCTGCGCCACCGCAGCGGTCACGGCGCGCCTGACGGTGTCCAGAAGCCTGGGGCACGACCTAGCGTAGAACCTCGGCGAAAGCTGCGCCGAGGCCGACGCCGCTAGGCACAGGAGCAGGAATGCCGACAGAGGAGAAGCCATGGCTGTCAGTGTATATGCAAGACACTAATCCTGTTCAGATTAAACTCTGTGCAATGGCCTGCATTAGCATGAACTCCCTGCACCCGTATATATAGCCGCCTCATTTCAAGCGATTATTGAGCCCGCGACGGTGCATTTTTTGTAGCATGACAAGCGACACTGATTTTTTTAGAGGTCTCTGAAGCTGCATCTATTTTGGTCGGGGATATAGTATGGTTGACATGGTATTCCTAATGCAACGCAACAATGGACAATGCCTCAGAATATAGTGTGGTTAGCTATGGGCTGGCATGCACACCAAATGCCTCAGAATATTAGTCAGCTCTGGCAGCGTTTATTGGTGGATGACGCTAGTATTGCAAGTAGTCTGACTAAAATATATATGAAGATACACAATCATTAGAGATACTCCCGAACACGGAGCTGCCTCTCTCCGTGTGTCTGAAATGCAAACTTTGAGTAATGCTGGACTTTGATTTTTTTTTCTGATGGTTGATGGAAATGGTGTCTCGGTTCTTCCACCGAACACATGGGGTTGTTAACCGGTAGCATGCCAGAGATGCAAAGTTTGTCCGGAGCTGTGAGAAAGGACAAGAACCCATTTTGAGTGATAGAGATATACATCATTTTTCAGTATAGGGAGCTTTCAATAAACCTAAGAGTTCACATCTAACAAGATGAGAACTGCAAATGGCTCCCTAGTTAACTAGGGAGCTCTTTTTTGAAAAAATCGAAATCAACACTTTTGAGTTTCAAACAATCGAAAAAAAAAATCCTAGATGTAGATAGTGTCGAGATCTATAAGCGTATAAAATTTGAATTTAAAATTCGTTGCATTTTGGGCTGCACAAAAAAGACAAATCGGGAAAATTTTCAAGTTTTTGAAACTGTGGACCAGAACCACTCATTTGTCATTTTGGCCCAGCCCACAATATTCAACGAATTTCGAGTTAAACATTTGCACGCTTGTAGATCATATTATTATCTACATCTAGAAAAAATTTCTCGATTTTTTGAAACTTTAAAATGCCATTTCCGATTTTCAAAATACGAGCTACTTTATCTCAGGAGCCATGCATGTGTCTTCTCCCCACCAAACACGTGGCAACAAATAAAAAGAAATCTGGCAACCCTCTTATTCATGCAACAAAAGGAAAAATGAGACTAAGGTGGCGGAAGATCGATCCATAGACTACGCCTTCGTCCATGTTGGCTAAAAACCTCTTAAATGCACTGCTCCACCTGGAAACATGCAGCTTGAAGATCTCGACCTTAGAAATGTGGCATGAAGATCTCCTTGCGCTCCAGTCTCCGCAGATGGGACATGTGTGAAGGCAATGCATAAGCAAGTAAATAACATGCTACGGAGATTGAATTTACTTTTTGTCAAACAAAATTTCATTTATGTGAAGACACAATACCCAACAATTTATTTTGAAGGAATTTCCGTAGCGAGTTGCCAAGGTATTGAGGTAGCCCAAAGATCATGGAGAACATTAGATGAATAAATATCATCGCAACGAATAGGGGCTACCAAACTTTCTAAAGAGACCGTGAGGCTCGTGGCATTCCCAAAGTTGTTCAATATTTGGGCAATGGCTGAAACGTCGTCTTTCATGGGATCAATGAAGATTGCAGCGTCATCGGCATAGTAAGAGACGTGGAACCTATCCCCTTTCCGAAGGAGGCGCCGAAGGAGCCGCATGTTGGGAGACACATTGAGAATGTGTTAGAGAGGGTCGATGACAATGTCAAAGAGGAGGGGGGAGAGCGGGCCTCCTTGCTAAAGCCCTCGCCCATGCTTGATAGGGTCGCCCGGGATCCCACTGAGAATAACCCGAGAGGAAGATGAGGATACATGCCAGCGATGCAATCACAAAACCGAGGATGGAATCCTAGGTGTTGAAGAAGATTAAAGATGTATACCCACTTGATTTTGAGTCGAGCACTTTTTTGATGTCGAGCTTTATTAAAAGGGTGGCCTTTTTTCCCCGATGAAGCCAAGAGGTGTAGTTTCAGACGAACATGAAGTTATCATTGATGCTTCGAATCTTGAAGAAGGTGTGGGCATGCGAGACAAGATCGTTCATGGAAGTGTGGGGTGGGGGGGGGGGGGGGGGGGGGGGTGGGGGATGCATAAACAAGGTTTTCGCCGCAATCTTGGTAAGAAGCTATGCATAATACTTATTGGTCTATAATCAATGATCTCCTCGGCTCCATCTTTCTTTGGAATGAGCATGATGTTCACGGAGCTGAGACAAGACAAGTTGTTGGTGTCAAAGGGTTGAGAAGTGATGCATAATCGCCATGGCATAGTTTGATGATCTTCCAACAAGATTTGAGGAACTTTCCGGTGAAACCCTTCCGGCGCGGGCGCCTTGTTGGAAGGCAAATCACTGATGACCGCCTTAACCCTTTCACACCATCCTCCAATATAGGAGAGTCCCATCCCTTGAAGTCAGCAAGTAGGAAATTGCAAGCTATCCCAACCGAAGGACAAGTTATAAGTATCCCCACGTCCGATCCCCACGAGAAATGGTGTTGAGCCACCGATTGCTTCCCGTCATGGGAGGTCGCCCACACGTGGTTATGCCGAAGTTTTTGTAGATGAAAATTTTCCTCCTCCGGTAGTTCGCCCAAGCGTGGAAGTATCTTATATTGGCACCACCTTCCCGTAGATTACTGATTCTAGCATGTTGCTTTCTTCGGGATCTCTCAAGGACCGTCAACCCAATAACTCTTCTTTTTTTCGAGAAAACGGGGAAAAGAGCTTTCCCCACCGCATAACTCTTCTTTTTAAGTGCGTCCGTATGTAATGTCCTCCGAGAAAGTTGCCTTCTCTCCATGCCCATGTCAAGATGGACAATAACAAGAAGAGCGAGGTGAAGTTTGATTTTTGCATAGTAAAAGTGGAAAAGAGGCTTCTACCACATTGCTTGAGGTGTCTTCTTGTGAGCGCGAGCGTACTATGAAGGATGTGGTAAGGATCCGAATGTTTGTAGGTTTGCCTTACACTTGTTTTACCACGTCTAAGAGCATCTCCACTGGGGGCCTCCAAATTCGTGTCCGGCACCCCCCAATTGAGGCCCAATTGGGGGGTGCTGGACATGTGTCCGCCCGAGATTTGGAGGCCGCCCACTGCGGCGCTCCCCAAAGGCCCACCCCCCAAACGGCCCTATTTTTGAGCAATAGATCGAACATCTTGGGAGCACGAACCGCCGCCGGTTCATCGCCGCGTCGCTTCGCATCCCGGTGGTTCGTCTGGACATGCAACCGCCGCCGCGTCGGTTCGGGGTTGCGTTCGCACCGCTTGGCAGCAATATAGCCATCCTCACCGGCCGCATGTCGCTCACATTCTCTCCACGTACAACCGCCCACAACTCGCTCGCCATGTCATCGCCTGAGAAGAAGGTCATGCTGCCCGATCAGGAGGAGGAGAAGGAGGCCGTGGTGGTTGATCAGGATAAGGTGGCCGTGGTGGCCGCTGATCAGGAGCAGGAGGCCGTGATCGCCGCAGATCGGCATCAGGAGGCCGAGGCCAAACAGGAGCAGGACGGCTAGCCTGCAACTCCATCCCCGGGACGGCCTGCTTTCTCATCATGGGAACCTTGGTCCCCGTGGCCGTTCCCCCAGGCACCAGAACCGGAGTGGCAGCCGGGAACTCCAGATGCGGCGCCGGCGGATGACGGGCCTGAAACCCCGCCACCCAAGGCTCACTCCAATGAGGAGGAGTAGTGTTCTTAATTTCTAGTTGTAATCGTATGTAATAAGTAGATGCAAGCATTAATAAAAGTCTCGAATGGTTCCAAATCATGGCCATGACATAGTTTCGACCGCGCGGGAGAACAAGTCTCCAACGCCGGCCATCAAAAAAGGTTCGACCGTGCCGGAGAACTAGTCTCCAATCCCGGCCATCAAAAGGGCGCCCCCCGGCGCAATGGTGCGTGCCGATCACGCGTCGGCTTCCTTCTCGTCCTCCTCATCCTCCTCGCCTTCCTCTCCCGATTCCTCGAGCTCCGCCGAAGAGGTGGTCGCGGGAAGCAGTCGCGTCACCGGTTGTGGCTGGCGTCCGTCACATCGCCGGCGATTCGCTGAACATCAACGGCGCCGCGTTCATATCGATGGCCTCGTCGGGGGAAAGCGGCGACTGCTGTGTGTGGTAGCCGGAGGTGTCCTCGAAGAAGGCCGGGGCAGACGGCGACCCACAAAAGACGCCGACGTTGGCTGGGCTAGAGCTGCTTTGGCTCATGGCGACCAACATCTCGGCGGCGTTATCTTTCGGCGATAGCTCATTCACCGCCTTGTCCTTCACCTTCAGTCGCTTGACTTGCCGAAGGTGGGAAGCGGCTTTGCGCAGCTCGACCTAGCTCAGCGGCGCCGTGACCACTGGCAACGAAAGCTCCTGCGGCTCCCGCTTCATCGGCTTCTTCTTCGGCTGCGGCGACGCCGGCGGCTTGCGACCGCCCTAGGGTTTCGGGAGGCCGATGGCTCTTAGCGGCATGGTGACGGAAGGCGAGGAGATCGCGGCGGCGGCGCAAGGGTTTGGGAAATGGAAGGAAGATTGAGAATTTTGGCGCCGGGGGCGGCAACGTAGAGGAAGGGGAATTGGGCGCGGCCGGCTGTGTGTATGACGGGCGGGTCACCCCTGTCAGGCGCATGTCCGCCCCCATGTCCGGCACCCCGAGAGGGCCTCCAAACCCCCGAAAGGGCCTCCAAAGAGGCCCTCTCGGGGGTGTCGGACACGATTTCGGAGGCCCTCTCGGGGGTGTCGGACACGATTTCGCTCGGGACGAGCCTTTGGGGGGTGCCACTTGTGGGCGATTTTGCCGTCCGGACCCCCAATGGGCCTTTGGGGGGTCTTTTGAAAGCCCCCGGTGGAGATGCTCTAAGAAACTCCTCAAATCTAAAGGAGTTTGGCTTCCATGGACCTCGGCAACAAGCGAGCAGCACGGAGCAATGATCGGAGAGCTCCTTATGACATTTCTGTTTGGTTTCTATGAAATGGAGTCGGGGATGAATCCATGTTTGCTTAAAAAATGTTCTGATGGCCAGTGGAAATGGTGTCCGAACAAAACAAAATTTCAGTTCTTCCACCGAACACATGTGGCTGTTGACCCGTAGCATGCCTGCCATGCAAAGTTTGTCCGCAGTTGGAACACTGTGAGAAAGGTCAACAACCGATTTTGAGTGATTGAAATATGCAGGCGGTGGAGACATAAATAACATATTGTATGGTTTACAAATCTGCAGAGACGTATCATGCAAATGTGTTTCTCCATCTTTTGTTGACTGCAGACTTGTATCCATCCTTGAGTTACTACTCCAGTAAACATTTTCGTGACATACTGGCCAGTTAGTTGAGTCTGACTGCAATTGATCACTGATTCGCCACTCGTATTAGCAACATATTCCGATCCACAAATCCTTTACATCGATGTCACTGTTTTGATGACAGAAAGGATCAAAGGATCATGTACTGTTAATACAACACCTGAAACACAGGTAAGCTTATATTTACCACTAAAATGCATAGGCGCACACTTTGGAACATAACAAGTTGAAATTTGTCCGAGTCCACTGCGCTGTCGCAGTCATCTTCAACTGCTAATGCTGTTCAAGGGAGCTTAGAGAACAGTCCCAGCATATAACAAGGCTGTAAGTTGATGGGTGCCAATCACGCCGGACTTAGCTGAAGAGAAAGATGCCTGTCTATCGTCATCACAGGCTCACAGCTCACAGCTGTCCTGCCGACCGGCCACATTTCTCAATTGTCAGTTCTCAACTGTTTCAAATTTTTATTTGTCAGTTTCCATATACAAACAGTGCAAGGAAATAATCTCGATTGATCCGTCCAACGACGACGACGTCGATCTCGCACCGAACATGCATTGATGATTCAGCTCTCATTGGGTTGTTGAAAATTTCCACGAGAACTGCCAGAAGCGACGACGACGGGTCAGATTGGCGTGTGGCACGAAAGGGGTCAAATCTTGTCAAATTGGAATGATGCAAGGACAGCTGTTTGCGGAATGAATGTGCGCAGCAACAAAGAAGGTCTCCTCCATCGTGCTCGTACATGCCCTGTAACTGCTATCAGCTCTTTGGTAATGCTACCTGCCTACTTCTATCTCTTCTCAAAATCGAGCCGCACATACGTGAGCTTCTGGTTAATTAAACAGGGGAGACACGTGTGTGTTCGAGTTTTCAATCTCAAAGTTCAGAAATTTCTTGCTGCAGCACTGTATGCCTTGTTGCATTGGGTGATCCTACAGCTGTTCCTGTACGTATTTGGATTGTTTATGACACCGGCAGTTCCGATACAATGCGATTCAGAAAGCTTCCAACTGAATTTTCCATGCTCCCGAGAGGTACTGTACTGTATCGTTGGGGCGCTCGTTTTTTCAACGAAGCGCTGAAGGCGGCGAGCGACATGCCCTGTGGCACTGGCGAGCGTGCGTTGGGCACACGTCGGTTTCGGAGGGGGAGCGTGCCTGCCGCCCGTTCCACTGGTGAGTGCCGGCTTGCGGCGGCTTTTGGAAGCAACTGAGGAATTCAAATCCAGTCGTTGAGCCTTTGATCTTTTTGGTCGTCGCTTTTTGCGCTTCCATTTTTGAAGTTTCTGTGGAGGAAGCTTGAGCTCCTGCGTTAATTGTCACTGAGAGCGAAGTATGCGTTAATTGTCACTGAGAGAGCGAGAAAGAGTTTCAGTAAGAGCTTGGTACTGAGTTTTTCCATGGATACTAGGGCTACGGTCTCGTCCTGACGCTCCCTTTTTCAACGAAGCACGAAAGGCGAGCGACGTCTCAGTGATCATGTCTGCCCCGTAGGTCCAAAGATCCCTCGCCATTCTCGCCGGCAAACTAGTGGAACTTTGCGGTGGATCCAGTGGGAGGAGAATGTGGCACTGGGTGAGCGTGCGGGTTAGGCGCGCGTCGGCGTCGTCCGGGGGAGAGCTTGCCGGCGCGCCGCTCCACTGGTGATTGCCGGCTTTTGGAAGCAACTCGGGATAATCTGGTCGCTGGGCTTGACAACTTTGAACTTTTGGTCGTCGTTTTCTGCTTCAATTTTCGAAGCTCCTGTGGAGGAATGCTTCTGATCCGTTTGTTCACCTGAGGGCGCGAGGGTTACACGAGCAACCTCCACCTCAGTTACTTAGGGTAGAATTTTGTCAGTTTGCTCACAGGGCGAATTTACGGTTTCCAACGACCCTCGTTCTTCCAATTTTACTCAGGCGAAATATCGTTGCAACTTGCAAGAATAGGAGAAAGTGGTATGACTTTGTGGCGGAATGTTCGCAGGGGAGTTTCAATAGGCAAGAAGAAAAAACATGGTAAGCCCAAGAAATAAAGCCTTTGGGCTGAGTTTGCATGCTTTTAAACAAGCCGAAGAATGAAAATCTTAAGGAACCCCTAAATATTTGATCTCATAAATATTTTTTTTTAGAACCATACAGGAGCGCTGCATGTTTATATATTAGAAGAAGAGAAAAACCCAGAAGGCCGAAATTTTTGATCCCATAAATAGACCGCCTCAAAATGCAGCCCATATAGCGCGAGCACTATGTATCGACCTCTGCAAGCATGAACACCGAATCGCCCGTAGAGCGCGTCAACCATGCCGGCCCATTATGGTTTTTCTTTTTATTCGCTTTCTTTTTTTGATATGTTTCTCTGTCCGTTTTCCATTTTTATTAATGATTTTCTAAATCCAAACTTCTTTAAATCTCAACATTTTATAGTCTATATATTTCCGAAATCTAGACCATATTCTAAAAAAATGAAAGTTTTCAAATATGAATAATTTCAGTCTGAAACCATTTTAAAAAATTAAAAGTTTTTAAAAATCTGAAATATTTTTTTAATATCAACATTTTCAAAATATGAACCATTTTCAAAACATCTTATGCCCGCTCGCACAAGTACTATGGCATCTAGTATTTTTTTTTCCACCACCAACTAGCGTTACAAATATGTTTGAGAATTGGTTGGGCGGAATTAGAAAAACTAAAAAATCCCACTTTAGTTATATTTTAAAATTTCAAAAGTTGTCCATTATATATGGGAACGAAGTGCTGAATAATACCCATCTACATCGATCTGACAGAGAATTGCTCATCACTAAATTGAATATTGATAATAAGGGACAACTATGATTCCATGCCAACAACTTTGTTTCAAGTAAGGCTCTAGATAAAGATATACTACTAAATATGCGACAATTAATTTGGAAAAAAGGATATCCAAATGCGCCGCCTTCACGCGTTGAGAGGCGAGAGGTCAATTTGGCGAGAGACCCCAGACCACGGCCGTCGCCACCGTGACGATTCGGTTGTAGGTAGAGTCAAGATTAAAAAAAAAATCACTAGGATTACTATTGATATCGTACAGTCGTTAGTGCCTTTGCATCTTGGAACATTAGAACAAATTAAGACATTATGTACAAAAAAAGATATCAGTATTGCTTTTTTGTGTACTTCAAACATTTATTTGGTAGCATTTTATATAAAGATGTAAAAAAAATATTGATATTTGTACTATGGGTCCCGCATTCTCTTTCTCTTCGGGCCTCCGAAATCTCAAGTCGGCCCTGCATAGCCTGACAACGCTTAGGAATTTACTGCGTAAGCATCATTTTTTTTTCCTTTTTACAATGTATTCACTCTAGTATTGCCACTCCAACAGTATGATCAGTTATGCCAAGAATAAAACATTTCCGTGCCCCACCATCTTACTGCTCTGATTATACCACGTACGTATGGTGGATCTTTAAATCATGTCGAATAATTTATGATTCATCTCCAAGTTATATGGACAAGGAAACTCATAGACATAATTGTCACCAGGACTTACTCTCATACTTATTACTTATCTCTACACTGATATTTGTGTTGTACAATAAAATATCATCTACTCCACCTACGTACCTTTATACATGGAAGGAGGTCTCTTACATGGGATAAACAACAGTAAATTAAAACTGTACTACTAATTTTGTAAGGCAACAGAGGGACTGAGACCTTACATGTCTAGTAGTTAATTAAAAAGCACCTAACATAAATTTATCCAGTAACATATTATTTCTCATATTTTCTATTCTGCCAAATGATTCATGAAACTAATAATTAACTGGTAATCCATCGAAAATCTTCTTTCGTAACTTATGGTGCTGCGGGAGGTTGGCCGCCGCCGCCGCTGCCGGGATCGCAACCATATACCCGCCGACATGGGTGGCCAGTGTAAGGCTCGCCATGGCGAGATGTTCCGGCGATTGGCCTTCCGACTCCGACGAACGGTGAAATTCTTGACCCTGTGCCATGCATGGCTTGATAGTTAAAATTCTTTCCCTATTGTTGAGTGATATACTGTAATCCGACCCAAGCTTTCACGTAGGCAAGGTAATTGATCTCACCCATTATAAACTAAAAGGATTAGGCATAATCCATTAGTGGTACGTAGTTTGCAGTAAAGAAAAAAGGCGAGAGAAAGCAGGCATGCATGCATGCAAGTAGGTATAGTAACTTAATTGAGATGTTTTGTGTACCCCCAGATGAATAAGAGCCCTCCATTTTCGTCTATCCAAGGGCCCAGACGAAATCATACTAGTACTAGTACTTGAAATCACACTAGTGCCTAATTCGTGACCTCCCGCAGATGGGCCCGGCCCAATAAGCGAGATGGGTGCCGGCCTTAAAAAAAATCGCAATTTGGCCCAAGATGATAGATGGCAACTACGTTCGGTTGAATCCGCAAATTCACGAAATGCTAACCCTAATTCTTCTCGGCGAGACGCACTGGGCGGTTGCCGGCGCCGCTCCTCCCTTCACCTACAGGCCCCGCTCCTCCCTCCACGAGCAGGCGCCGCCGGGACTGCTCCCCACCCCGGCGAGCTCGACCACCCCTCCTTCCCGACCACGGCGACCTTGGCCTCGCCCTCTATCCAAGATTGGACGGCGCCATCGTCCTGGCTCGCCTAGTCGGCCGAGCGCGTAACGCGGTTCCAGGCAGGGCCAGGCGCGTCGCCCGTGCCGGCGACTGTGTGATGAAGCAGACGTGGATGGGGAGGAGGCCGGCGAGGATCTGCAGTCCAGTCCAGCGTTGCACGCGCGCTCGCAGCCGACCTCCCGGGCCTTCTCGCCCAGGTACACAGATCGATCTGTCCATGTCCTTTAATTTACTGCAGCTCCACTCCTACGTTTGGGAGTAATCAAGATTTGTTCTATGTTGGGACCTTGTGCTCCGTTCTATGTTGCCAGCTTATGTGATCAGCAGATATTTAGATTCAGTGTAATCTGTAGTGAATTCTGTAAATGGAGTAGTTGATCTTTGTATTGTAATCTGTAGTGAAGTTACTCAGTTCCTTGCATCTGCTACTTTTGGTTTCAGTGTTGTGATTCCAAGTCAGCTATCAGTGGCGTCATGCAGTGGATAAATTGTCAGAGTAAATAACGGATGAGAAGGTATGATATACTCATATGTTATGGTTCTGTTTACAATCTTAGTCAGATTGTATGGACATTTATACTTGATCTAATTCATCCACTTGTTGCAGGAAGTAGAGGCGACAATCATCAGCGAGCAGCAGCGGCGACAGGCGCTGAATCTGTTGGTGGTGGCGCTTGAGATGCGGTAGAAGTGGAGCCATGGCGGCAGGCCCTGAATCTGTTGGCGGTGGTGCTTGAGATGCGGTAGAAGTGAATCCATGGCGGCAGGCGCTGAATCTGTTGGCGGTGGCGCTTGAGATGTGGTAGATGTGGAGCCACGGCAGGACAGCATGCGGGAGAAGCCAGAGCAGCGACACCGTTGTCCTCTCGGTGCCCCCACCATGGTAGCGCGGGCACTGCCCCACCATGGCGTGTCCTGTATCTTTCTCCAGGCTTCTTGCTTGTAGTTTGTTGATGTTTCTCCACAGTGGAATAGGAAGTTCTTGCTTGTAGTTTGTTGCTATGTAATCATGCTTATTTTCCATTGTACTTACTCTGTACCCTTGGTACCAGATGTATTTTCCCTCCTTGTTTCTAATGAAGCTGCACATGTGCTGAAATGAAGATCAACTCGATCGTGTGTATGATATTGGAGGTTTATAGTGATGCGGTGCCTTGGTGGATTTATCTTGCGCCCACCCTGTTGATTTGGTTGATCAAGTTTCAGTAGGAATGCAGGTGCAGTTGAGTAGGAAGCTCTCTATATGAAACAAACACCATCATGCACGTCACTTTGTGATTGAGATGAAGATCAACTTATGTGCACAATATTGGAATCTATGTCTACTTGGTTCTCTTTAGATTAAAGATTTTTCTCAAGTATGACAACGAGAGGATCAATATCGTGTTCCAGTGCTCATGGATCGCCTGACTTAGAGGATTGTGAACTGCCGGAGCTCCAATGTGCTTGCAACGAACCAGCAGTGCGCAACATATATCACACGGAAAATAATGAAAGGCTGTGCTATCTAAGGTGCAATGTACAGTCAAAGTACAGTCAGTTTTCCTGAGCAAATAAAATCTAGACAAACCAATTTCTACCAGAACTTCAAAGTACAGTCAGTTTTCCTGTGAACTTGTACCAGATACGAAAGAAATCACATCATTTTCCACCCAGAACTTCTGTCATCCAGAAACGGCATCAGCACTCTGGATGTTGTTTGCTTGGGTCGCACCAAGCTTGTTCCATAGAGAATAGTCTTGTGGTTTCAGCTGTAGTGCGGTCTTAAATGAAGCTATAGCTTTATCATATTCTCTTGTAAATTGTAAGACACCCAGAACTATATGGACATCAGCATCCTTGGGGCGACATCTGAGCAGCTTCAATAAACAATCTAACAACCTGGTGAGAGGCAAGTTGTTTAGTATGCTAAATAGATATCATTTTTTAGCAAGATCAGGAAACAAATTGTACATGACATACAGTCACAGCTAATAATATCTTGCTGAAAGGTAAAATAATCTTTAATCAATAGAGTGCTAGATCATGGTCCATGACTAAAACTGCATATCACCAAAGTACCATTCGTGTTACTAGTCAAATAAATCATTTCTGAAAGTAAAAAAGTTAATTTCATGTGCAGGATGAAACGACAGGTGATTTTGCAGATCATAAATACATTTTGCTATCTACTCATGCAAAAGTTTCCTCTGTTTTCCATTATGGTTCATTTACATTTTTTAGTTGACGGAGGTAGTACTTTCTTGTACTGATAAGTGGTGAAATTGGAGGGGAACATGTTCAGCTATGCTATTACATTACTGAATGTTCATCAGATTTGATGATGGACAGGCTTTGTACATGAAAGTCGAACTATTTACATGCATATAAATTATATATGCTAGGTAACAAAGGGTCCAAATAATAGAAAGGGTGGCATAGTTGCAAGTCATCTACTCGACCTATTAGCAGGATTAGGGTATTTAGCACACCACATGTGTGCTACACGCCTGCACGGTCCGCATCTGTCGGCACAAAGACATGTAATAGGAACCTTAAACCCAATAATCTACTCCTGGATAGCCATACGACCACAAGTATCATCGATTTTCAAGCATACCACAAAAAGAGGATAGGAAGTGTCTTCTAGATCCTTAAGTGAGCAACACCATTGGCAGGGCTATAAACATGATCTGTTAACTGGATTGCTAATGCCAGAATGAATAAATGTGCATATTCCTGGCCTGCCAAACTTGAACTACCATGGGCATTCATACATCACGATCTATGCTGAAAGAACATTTGCTCGAGATAGAAATTAATTTAAAAGTACCAGACAGATATACACCATTGGGTTATTTATATGTTCATCACTACAATACCATCCAAAATCTAGGCACAAATTAAGTGCAGTGAAATGAAACAAGGGAAGTAACTGTGCAGCAGAGAACTAAAGAGGCAACATCAATTCAACAGTCCATCTTCGTAGGATTGTCTTGTACTGTGATCAGCACCCTAGCTTAATCTAGTACAGATAAAATGCTCAAAATCATACCAATCAACCGACGCGGTGACGCGTCCGTGCTAGATGCGACGCGGCGTCGAAGTCACGGCGGAGATAGGTCGTGTTCGAGGAGGAGGATGAGGAAGCGGCGGCGAGATCGGGCGTGAGGTGGGGATGGCGCCGAAAACGGTCGTGAGGTGGGCGGCGGCGAGATCGGCGGTGAGGTGGGGCGGCGGCGAGATCGCCCCTGAGATGCGCCTCGATCGGGCGTCCTGTCGATTTGCTATTTTTTTTTTTGTGTCGCTACGTTAAAAAAATAATACTATCGGTTTACTGGGCCTGCTGGGCCTAATCTCTGCTGCTTCATCTCAACCGTCCATACCAAATCATACTACTCCCCTCCGGTGACCATTGAAAGGTACTGTAAAAGTTCCCTAATTGAATCAGGAGGCGTCGCTGCTTGCACAAATGATATTGTACCGTACCTCCCTGAACGGACACAGCCAACAAAGTACAGATGACCATGAGCAGCTTGCGGAAAAACAAAGCATGTTGATGCACCATCTCCGATCCTCCCCTGCCTCTCCCCGGCTGGGCTGTGTAACTTGTGGTGGGCTGAAGGCTTAATATACACTTCCCCACGGCTCAACGAGAATCCCTTGGACGGGGGCACAACTTCCATTCCATATGATCCACCCATAAAATTCAACTATGGTTCAAAAAGCGGCGTTGACGTACGTGGATGGGAGCATAGCTTCTATATGATCCACTCATCAAATTGACCGTTCTCGTGGTGTAAAACTAAAATAGACCAGTACTATCACTGTCTATCATCACTGTCAGTTTGCAACTGTTTCGAATTTTCATTTGTCAGTTTCCCATATACAAACAGTGCAAAAAGATAATCTCAGTCGACCCGTCCATCCAACGACGACGACGACTTTGATCTCTCACCGAACATGCATAGATGATGGATCGTGATCCCATATTCCCATCGTTTTCATTACTTCTTGCTTGTTCGCTTCTTGAAAATTTCCACGAGTGCGGACGGAAGCGGCGACGAAGGGTCGGATTGGCGTGTGGCACGAAAGGGACAAGCATTGTCAGATTAGAATGATGCACGGACAGCTGTTAATTTGTGGAATGAATGATCGTGATCCTGTCAGCTCTTTGGTAATGCTACTTGCCTAATGCCTACTTCTACCTCTTCATAAAATCGAGCCGTGCGTACGGTTAATTATACAGGGAGACACATGTGTGTACTTGCCTACTTCTATCGCTACTCAAAATCGAGACCTGCGTACGTCTACTTGCATTAGATGATCTAGAGAGAATGAGTTTCAGTGAGAGCTTCGTGATGAATTTTCCATGGATGCGTGCGAGGGCTACGGTCTCGTCCTGACTCTCCGCATTTTAACGAAGGCGGAAGGGGAGCGACATCTCGTGATCATGTCTGCCCCATAGGTTCAAAGATCCCTCCCATTCTGGCAAACTAGTGGAACTTGCTGTGGATCGACTAGGAGGAGAATGTTACACTGGGTGAGCGTGTGGGTTAGGCAGCCGCTCCACCGGTGAGGCTTTGGAAGCAACTGGGAATAATCTGGTCGTTGGGCCTGACAACTTTAAACTTTTAGTCGTCGTTTTCTGCTTCCATTTTCGAACTTCCTGTGGAGGAAGCTTCTGATCCGCTTGTTCACCTGAGGGCGCGAGGGTTACACGAGCAACCTCCACCTCGGTTATGGTAGAATCTTGTCAGTTTGCTCACAGGGCGAATTTACGGTTTCCAACGACCCTCATTCTTCCAATTTTACTCTGGCGAAAATGGTCGTAGCAACTTGCAAGACTAGGAGTATAACTTTGTGGCGAAGACAATGTTCGCAGGGAAGTTTCAATAGGAGAAGAAAGAAAGAAGCAAAAATGGCAAGAAGAAAAAACATGGTACGCCCAAGAAATAAAGCCTTTGGGCTGAGTTTGCATGCTTTAAACAGGCCGAAATGAAAATCCTAAGTAAACCCATAAATAGACCGTCTCAAAATGCAGCCCATATAGGGTGCGATGTACATGTCTCTCGTCCTATCTGGAAAATGCAGCCCATAAATATGTCCCTATTTCAAAAAATATTTTCTAAATGTTTAAAAATCAGAAGAAGGTTGCGTGCGTCTGTAGGTTCTATAAGTGTACAGAAAGTTTAGCGGAGAAACGATCTTTTACATGGCTTGTGTAAAAATGACAAAATGTTTCATGATTTCTTTTCTTACACCGGAAAATTCTCTTTTTTGCGGAGGCAAAGTAAAAAAAATTTAATGAAACTTGTGTGCCGCGGTCATGTTTTGTCTACACTATGCATGGAATTTCTTTCAGATTTTAGTAACATTTTAGAAGGGGTTAAATGCATTTTTCGAAAAAAGTGGGTGCAAATGCCCATGTGCAACATATTGACTCTGGTCCTATCCTCCACCATTCCAGCTCATGTTTCAAAGTTTTTTAAAAACGTTCACATATCTCCTTTTCTTTTAGGAGATTCGATCGGCTTGTACACATTCAGAAAAAACATAAAAAAGACCCATCACTCCGAATGATGGTGAAGCACTACATCTGCCGGTAATTTTTTTTTACACTGAACCATTTTCATTGATTTGTGGAAATGTATCAAACCCATACACCTACAAAGACTTTGAAGCTCAACTTCGAAGATGGACACTATGAACAAATGTATAATCAAACGGGAAACAAACCTGCCAACACGAGTGAAAACAACCCTTGTGAAGCAAGCCTCTCTGATTTGTGACCTCAATGCCTAAAACTAGACCGCCACATGGTGGATAAACCACCAAACAAATGTTTGTAGCTGCGTGTATTGTTTGCCAAATCTAACCCTTTGACGATACTAATGCCAAAGTCTGGCCCCTGCATGGAATATTTTGAAATCTAGCCCCTGAGACCGGCGCCAATAAGGATGGAGTTGAACTTGTGCATTTCACGGACTCCATGCCCAAAGAGTAGATTCAATATGGATTCAGTGCATACGTAAGTACAATGGAAATGACTCTCATTAGATTTAAGACTTTTTTTTACTATAGAGGAGCTTTTGAAATTGTAAACGGGTATAACATTTGACTTTGAAGGACACTTGGCTTGGAAATTACACTCTTACTCACCAATTTGCTTCATTACACAACATTGTTCGAGAAAACATGTTACAGTAGCAGAGGTGTTAGGAAGTTATTTGAATACTGCATTTAGAAGATTGCTAATTGGGGACAAATGGGAGGCTTGATTACACTAAGTGGAAAGGCTGACCTATGTTGAACTATCAGGTGAGACGGATGGCTGTCGATGGAAGTTGAAATTCCAGGAGTTTTCACTGTCAAATTAATGTACCTTGATATGATGAATGACGGGACTATTCTTCGCAATAAGTTTATTTGAAAACTGAAATTTCCACTAAAAATAAAGATATTTTCATGGTTGCTTGGGAGATGGGAAATTCTAACTAAATACAATCTAGCCAAATGTCAAAGGAATGGAACTAAAAAATGTTGTTCTTCTTGTAAAAGGAAACAATAAAATATTTATTTTTCTCATGCCCGCTCGCACAACTACTATGACGTATGAATTTATTGCTTTTTTATCTTCCACCACCAACTAGCGTTAAGAATATGTCTGAGAATTGGTTGGGCGGGATTTGAAAAACTAAAGAAAAAGTTCCACTTTTAGCTATATTTTAAATTTAGACACTACCTATTATATATGGGAACAAAGTACTGAATAATACCCATCTACATCGATCCGACAGAATCGCTCATAACAAATTGAATATTGGCAATAAGGGACAAATATGATTCAAGTAAGGCTCTCTATATATAAGAGATACTACTAAATTTGCGACAATTAATTTGGAAGGAAGAAGATCTAAACATGCCGCCTTCACGCTTTGAGAGGCCAGGGGTCAATTTAGCGAGAGACACCATACCACGGCTGTCGTCCTCTGTGACGATTCAATTGCATGTTGAGCCAAGATAAAAATTAATTAGGATTACTACTGATTTACAATAGTTTGTGACTTTGCATTTCGGAACATTAGAACAAATTAGGACATCCATATTGCTTTTTTTTTGTGTACTTCAAACTTTTATTGGTAGCATTTTATATATAGATGTAAAAGAATTATTTTGATATTTATACTATGGGTCCCGCATTCTCTTTCTCTTTGGGCCTCTGAAATCTCACGGCGGCCCTGCATAGCCTGACACTGCTTAGGAATGTACTGCGTGACCATCATTTTTTCCTTTTTACTATGTATTCACTCTAGTATTGCCACTCCAACAATATGATCAGATATGCCAACAGTACAACATTTCATGTGATCCACCATCGTACTGTGTTCAGATTATACCACCGTATGGTAGATCTTGAAAATCACATCAAATAAATTCATCTACAATTTTTATGACAAGGAAACCCAGACATAATTTTCACCAGGATTTAGTCCTATGCTTATTTCTTCATAGATATTTGTGTTGTACAATAAAATATCATCTACTCCACCTACCTTTATACAAGGAAGGAGGTCTCTTACAAGGCATAAACAACAGTAAATTAAAATATACTACTAATTTTTTAAGGCAACAGAATAGAATGAGACCTTACATATCTAGTACAGTTAATTATAAAGCACATAGATATATTTATCCATTAACATATTTTTCTCATATTCTTGATGCTTCTGTCGGATTCATGAGAGTAGTAATTAACTGGTAATCGACTGAAAATCTTCTTTTGTACTTATGGTGCTGCAGGAGGTTGGCCGCCGTCGGTAGGCTCGCCATGGCGGTGAGGTGTTCCGGCAGTTGGCCTTCCGACTTCGATGAACACTGAACTTCTTGATCCTGTGTCATGCATTAGACTAGTCACGGTAGGAGTAATATGGGCA
Source organism: Poa pratensis (assembly GCA_947311845.1). Taxonomy (NCBI): domain Eukaryota; kingdom Viridiplantae; phylum Streptophyta; class Magnoliopsida; order Poales; family Poaceae; genus Poa; species Poa pratensis. The sequence continues at coordinate 32,553,363 of CAMZMU010000091.1, read as the reverse complement.
GTAACATCAATGCCACATAGGCAAAAAATCTGATGTCGCAGGTAATTAATTAAGAGAGAGATTGTTGTGGTAACATACTATGTTACCGTAATATCACACATTTCAATGCGAAATGAGTGTGCAACCTAATAAATATGACACTACACACATGTTACTCCCCACTATGGAGAAAGTAACATGTTACTACTCTAAGTTACTCTCCATTGTGAGCAGTCTAGGCGTAATCCATTAGTGGTAGTTTGCAGTAAAGTAAAAAAAGCGAGAGAAAGCAGGCATGCAAATATGTAGTAACTTAATTGAATCAAACAAACGAGAGGTGGCGTTGCTGCTTGCACAAATGATATTGTACCGTACCTCCCTGAACGGACACAGCCAACAAAGTACAGATGACCACGAAAGCCAACATGAGCAGCTTCCGGAAAAACAAAGCATGTTGCTGCACCATTTCCGATCCCTCTAATGCGTCTCTCTCTCTCCACTCTCCGGCCGGGCTATGTAACTTGTGGTGGGCTTAAGGCTTAATATACACTACCACACGGCTCTACGAGAATCCCTTGGACGGGGCACAACTTCCATTCCATATATGATCCACTCATAGAATTCAACTATGGTTCAAAAAAGGGGTGTTGACGTACGTGGATGGGAGCGCAGCTTCTATATGATCCACTCATCAGATTGACGTACTGTCGCTGTCTATCATCACATCTGCCCGGCCGGCCACATTTCTCATTGTCAGTTCGCAACTGTTTCGAATTTTCATTTGTCAGTTTCCAACTTTCCATATGCAAACAGTGCATAAAGATCGATAATCTCAGTCGACCCGTCCAACACGACGACGACGACGACGCTGATTTCTCACGAGTGCGGACTTGCTCATTCGGTTCTTGAAAATTTCCACGAGCTAGTGCGGACGGAAGCGACGACGACGAAGTGTGGGATTGGCGTGTGGCACGAAAGGGACAAGCATTGTCAGATTAGAATGATGCACGGACAGCTGTTAATTTGTGGAATGAATGATCATGATCCTATCAGCTCTTTGGTAATGCTACTTGTACTTGCTTCTTCTATGATCTCTTCCAAAAATCGAGTAGGAGGAGAATGTTGCACTGGGTGAGCCTGTGGGTTAGGCAGCCGCTCCACTGGGGGTGAGGCTTTTGGAAGCAACTGGGAATAATCTGGTCGTTGGCCTTGACAGCTTTACACTTTTGGTCGTCGTTTTTTGCTTCCATGCTTCTGATCCGTGTGTTCACCTGAGAGCATCTCCACAGTCGCGTACAATAGAGCGTCCGGTAAATATGCCTAACACATGTTATTGAACGCGTCGGCACACGTTGCCGTCCTATTGGGAGCAGCTCGCCTCACCTGTCGCTACCAACTAATAGACGGCTCCCAATAGAATTTTGATTAAATTTAAATAAAAACGACGTGATGGTCAGTTCGAATAACGTCGGTAAAGTTTGCACACCCAAAAGAATTTTGATTACAAGACGTCGAAAGGAAATCAAGTGATCGATGTCACCGGCTCCTCCTGTGTCTCCATGTCTTCTCAGCCCGAGCGCGTCGTTGGCTCCGGTTCTGAGGGCGTCGTGCTCGTCGTTTGCTCCCCCGTCATGCCCATCGGCGTTGGCTCCGACGGCAGAAGACCTATCTCACGCAAGATGCGCTGGTAGGATAGCACAAACCAAGCCCTCACCGGCGGTGGGTAGGCGGAGAGGTCGGTAGTCAAGATCTCGGAGTCCTCTTCATCCTCCGGACTACGAATTGTGACGCCTCCGACATCGTCTTGATTCTTGATGTGTCGGCTTGCATGATAGTTGCCAGTGTCTTCTTCTTCTCGACGGCGAGTCTCTCCTTCTCGACGACGATCTTTTCCTTCTCCATGGCGAGCTTCTCGTCATGCCTGCTCATCAAATACGACCAACTGTCGGTGAAAGTTCTTGAATTTTGCTTCAACATGGTTGTGACCTCGGTGAGGCACTTATCAGTGGATGCTTGCACGGATGACGCCGACGATGCGCCATTCTTGTCGGCCTTGGCCTTACTTGTTTACAACAGAGCGTCCCTTCGACGCGTGGAAGGACAGGTCATCCGGCCCACGGCCGGGCACCATGGCCGCCATTGAAATTGATACGGGTTTGCTCCCACTTCTTGTTGTTTTCAAGCTTCACAAAGAAATTCATGAACTTGAAGCTCTTGTCGTGATTGTTCTCTCGATAGAACCTTAGAACGTCTTGCAACTCGTCGGTCACCGTCTTGCCGCTCACTTTCTTTCTCTTGATTTGCTCAGGGTCGTCGTGGAACTTGTTGCATGCGGCTAGGATGTTCCTCCACCTATGCGACATGGCATTCCAATTGCAATCCATTCGGACCTTGGCATACTCACCATATGTCATCGTCTCGTGGAATTGTTCCTCTACCCTTTTCCAATACCGGCCGAAGGTTTGGTTGGCGCGGATGACGGAATCATTGGTCACAAGCTTCCATCTGTCAACTAGGCACTCGTCCTCCTTGGTGTTCCACCTCTTGCTTTTAGTGCCTCTCTTCCTTGTCTTGCAGACCTTCCTGGTCTTCAGGTCGTGCACGTCGACCTCCGCGTCGACCTCGGCATCCTCCCCCTCAGTGCCGCCTTCTTGATCCTCTTCATCCTATTCCTCGTCCTCTTCTTGTTCTTCCTCTTCTGGAGCGCCAGTCCTGGCTGTACCATCACGGATCATGTCACACAACACTTTCGAACACTCGATCTATCGCAAAGAAGAACGCGAACGTCGGTTTTATGTCACGAACACAAGATGGATGATGCAAAGGGCGTCGATTCCATACCATATCATCGTTCGCGCCGGTTGACATTCCATCAAACACGTGGGCACCATTCCCATCATTGTTGCTGCCACCATCGTGGCCGCTCCCAAAGAGGCATTGACGGCCGCTCCCATCGACGCTTGGTCGTGGACGCCCCCTCTGCAGAACCAGCGAGTCGGTAAACGCTTTGGTTGAGGTCGATGCGGAGGTCGATGTTCGGTGACTCGGAGCGGCCACTCTCACCAAACACGGGCGACATCCGTGGCCCTGAACATGGAGTGGCGCCACCACCATCGAAATATGCTGGGATTGACGACGATGCGCCCCGGCGCTTTGGTGCTCCGTTGACTTGCGCCCATGCCACCGCTAAACACAAGCAACGCGGTCACGAGATAACCGCCACACTTACGTGTCTGTCATTTCCTGTCGTTGGTGACCAGCGATCGAACTTGCTGCTCCATCGCCTGCGCTGCATCCAACATATCCGTCGGCCGCACGCGGGACTTGTGAGGGACGACATAACCGCCACGAGCAGCGCCACCTCAAGCAGCGCGCCGACTTCGAGCGTTGTCTACCTTGTGGGAAAGGCCAGTTGTGCTTGACGGGAGACATCGGCGGCTGATGTGGATCGCCCTAGGTGGGAAAGACGGGAAGGAGGTTGGCGAGAGAGGCAACTGGCGGGAGAATGAAAATAGATGGGTCGGAGGAAAGTGAACTAGACCGGCGTGTGTCGCTGACGCGTCCCGCGCATCAGTATCAGACATGGAGCGCGTTATCGCAGTTGCTGACGCGCTGGCTTGCCTCCCTAGCAACAGGGCGCGAAACATGGTTACTGGACGCTCTATACACTAGTAGAAAAAAGCCTATTAGTGGCGCACCAAAATATGCTATCAGTGGCACACTAGTGGTGCGCCACTAAACTTGCGCCACTGATAAGTGTTACCAGTGGCACACCAGCGGTGCGCCACAGGTAACTCACTTATCAGTGGCGCACCACACGGTTCGCCACTGATAGCTGCTTCTGGTGCGCCACTGGTAAGCTGTGGGGGCACACAGAAGGGGCGGTACTACCGCCCGAAGCCAAAGACAACTCCTTCTCTTCCTTTTCTCGATGCGATATCAACGGAGATGATTGCATAAATCTGATCACACTTAGACAAGGAGTTAGGAGCACATGTTGTATTGTCAACATCACCAAAATATGAGTAAGAGCAAATTATGCTCTTTCAACTTATCGTCATGGTCACACTACAAGTACTTATTTCACGTTGATACTAGCAGTTAACTTATTGGAACTACGACTGCCAACTCAAATAGCGCCATCCTCGAGATGATCACTGGGGTGGTCGGGGTGCTTGTACATGAAGTAAATCTCCTCGGTACCCTCGTCGAGGTAGAAGTTGCACCTCTCGGCAGGTTGCATCTGGTAGCGATGAACAAGTGATGTCCAAACCGCGCCTTCGAAGTATGTCTCGTTCGCCATGTTGGTGCACTGAACCTTGAACTCCCTAGTAGGCACGGTCAACTGGGCCAAGGTGACCTCAAATGTCTTCTGCTCGGTAATGGCAACTCCTGATGCTCCAAGAAGAAAGATCTAGCTCTGCATGGGATGTTCTGAGAAAAACAACAAGTAAATATTGGCACATGGAATTATTGATATGTTACAACTATCACAACAAAAGTAGGCTAGAGACATGATGAACATACCATTGTAGTCTCAACATCCGCTGGCAGAACTACCACAAGCATCTTGTTCTTGCACCCAACGTAGCCACAATCCTCACACGGATTCATTTTCTGCATATTATACATGATATCGAATCAGTAAAATTATGAGTAAACAATGTAATGAACTGATGAAACGAATGCCATTATAGATATATATAGAGAGGATCATGCAAGCTTAATAAAACATAAAACAGAATAAACCATAAAACGATGTAAACATATTAGCTTAACATAACACATATAGACAAGTAGCACAATAATACATAGGTAGCATGCATGCATCATAAGTCCAGCAGTACGACAGGTAGCATAATAAGTCTAGTACGACACGACAGGACATCTGATAGACATCCTAAACTCCACTCGCGCCGGTGTCAGTGACGTCGGCGTCCAAGCGGTCCCACCAAGAGGACGTGCTGCTAGAGTCCTCCTGCTGCTGCATGCCGGAGAGGCCGGCCTCGCCCTGCCCGCGCTGCTGCCGGCTCTCGCTGAGGACCTGGTACTGGACCGCCATCACCTCGGGATCAAGGAGGAGATCCTTGACCAAGGGGTCAGCCTCCTCGCGCTGGTGGCGCGCCCTGACCAGCCTCTCTGCCTGCCGGTGCTCCCTCTCCTCGGCCCTCGTCGCGATCCTCATGCCATCTGGCGCTAACTTATGCGCCACGCGCCGCTCATCCTCAAAGTTGAGGATCGCTCGAGCCCCAAAGTGCTGGACCACCGCGCAGTCATAGGCGCGGGCCGCCTGCCACGGGCACCTGAAAGTGCCAAGCTGGATCTTCCTGTGATCCACTGTGATCTGAGCTCCCCAAGTCGGGATCTTCGTGGCTTTGCGGTGAACACCACGAAATTTAGGCTCCGGCTCCGACATGATGCTAAGTAGTTAAGTAAAAGCATTTGATATAGGGGTTAGTCATATATGAAATGAATATATGTAAACAATATGTAAAAATGGCGAGCTAATATGTAAACAATATATGTAAATAAATTCCTAAGAAGATGAAGAAGACACCGTGCAATATTGTAAAACCAATACAATTTCTGCAGAATGAAAATTAATTGATTAAATGGATGCTTGACCCGGAGGCATCCATTTAAATAGATTAAATGGCGAGCTAATATGTTCGTCCTCACCGTGCCAATCTGCCACCGCCAAGTGAAAGCAGGACAGAAGCAATACATGAACCACTCGGCCACGGAGCCAGGCTAGATGAATCAGCAACAACATCGTCATTCCCACATGGTTTTCAGACTAGAATCGATGATAAACTGCGGATCCTGCAAGCAACTACTACGACGCCACAGATCAGGCATAGAATCTGAGCGCCACAAATTAAGGAATCCACGGGAATACTACTACGAATATTCTGCTCCAAATCGCGCTTCAGACCAGCCAGCTACACCTAGACAACAGATGAACGGAAACAACTGAGCAGAGGGGAGGCTGCGGGAGGTACCTGCGACGGCGGGGGCGAGGTCGTGGGAGGCGCGGCGGCGGTCGCGGTAGGCGGCGGAGGCAAGGTCGTGGCCGGAGGAGGCGGATGCGGTCGGCGGCGACACGGACGGCGCGGATGCGGTCGTGGGAGGGCGGCGAGGTCGTGGGATATACGGCCGGTGGTGCGGAAGGCGCGGATGCGGTCGGCGGCGGCGCGGACGCGGTCGGCGGTGCGCGGCGGCGGTCGTGGGACGGAGGGGCGGCGAGGTTGGGGCGCCGGGATGCGGAGATTGTGTGTGTGTGTGTGTGTGTGGGTGTGTGGGTGTGTGTGCGCGCGTGCGTGCGTGCGTGTGTGTGTGCGTGTGTGTGTGCGTGCGTGTGTGCGTGCGTGTGCGTGTGCGTGTGCGTGTGCGCGTGTGGGTGTGCGTGCGTGTGTGTGTGTGGTGTGTGTGTGTGCGTGTGTGTGCAAACTCCTTAATTATGAAATTCAGTTCGCCAAATGATCTTTCGCACTCATTATGAATTTAAATTACAAATTGATAAACAAACATAAACATTTTTAAACCTTCCAACTTACTTAAAGATTGGACATACTCTAAAATATATCAGAATTTTTTTCTTTTCAGAAATAATTTAAAAAACTGTTAAACTTCCGGCATGTGGGCCTCCCTATTTAAGCAGATTAGAAACAAAATTGTAAACGTAAACTTCTTCTTCCAAGTATCAAAACATTTATTGAACATGCACATTTCCAAAATTAAAGTTTCTTCCCCAAGTATTCACAAATATGACAAATATATGAACACTAACACAAAGGAAAAAAAAACCACATACTATTCTGCATTTGATCAAAATTCAAGTTATCAAAATTCAAGTTTAAAAAAAAACTTACCTGTGACGCACCAGGCAGTGGTGCGCCACAGATAAAAAATTTACCAGTGGTGCACAAGTGGCTGGTGCGCCACTGGTACTCTCTCCTCCACCTCGAAATTTTTCAAGTTTATCTGGAACTTACCTGTGGCGCACCACGTTTACGGTGCGCCACTGCTAAAAATTTACCAGTGGCGCACTGTAATCTGGTGCGCCACTGGTATTTTTTTCAAAATCCAGGAAACCTGGTGAGAGACTATCTGTGGCGCACAGGGAACTGGTGCGCCAATGATAACATCTCACCTATAAACTTTTCCCTACTAGTGATAGAAGCATGCCGGAAAGTTTGGTTATTGGGCTCGCCGTTGGGGCCCGATTTCGTGCCGACACGCCCAATAGGCCTATTGGGGATGCTATTGGGCGCGCCGGTAAAATGCTCCGAGTGAGCGAGGTTTACACGAGCAACCTGCAGCTCAGACATGGTAGAATTTTGTGAGTTTGCTCACAGGGCGAGTTTACAGTTTACACCGACCCTCATCCTATAATTTTACTCATGCGAAAACGATCGTTGCAACTTGCAATCGAGAGAAAGTGGAATAACTTTGTGGCAGAAGACACTGTTTGCAAAGGAGTTTCAATAGGAAAAGTAACCAAGAAAAATGGCAAGAAGAAAAAAAAAGGTAGGCCCAAGGAAATAAATACATTGGGCTGAGTTTTCAGGTTTTTGAACAGCCCAATATCAAAAATCCTGAGGAACCCATAGATCTTTGACCCCTATACATAGAGCGCCCCAAAATTCAGCCCATATAGGGCCCGATATACAATTAATTTGTCCTCTCCTCCTTTCCAACTCGGGATCTATTTCACAGTTCTCATTTTGTTTTAGGGGATTCGATTGGCTTTCTACCGATTCAGACAAACATTAAAAAAAAAAATCCATTACTCCGAATGATTGTAAAGCGCTGCATCGTCCGGTAATTATTTTCTACACCGAAGCATTTTTAATGATCCTTAACTTCGAAGATGAACACTATGCACAAAAAAGCGGCATACGACAATCTGCATCCATGAAAAAACTACTTTCAACCAAACAAAATCAGAACGTCCGTTCAGGTAGCAGCTCGGGGAAATAGCAAAGAATTGCAAGACCATGGCTAGATACGAGTCTAATTTCTCCACTTATTGTGTGTCATGCGTGGAGCCAATCGGTCATTCCCTCGACAATAGCTCGAGATTACCCATGGAGGGCTTCAACAGGCCACGCCCATAGGAAACCTCACTGTGCGTACGGACCAACACGATGGCATTTTTTCAAACATAGTCGACATGATAATCAGTAAGAGTGATACTGATATACCATCCTGAGAGAGTTGCATCCAGGTATGTTAGAAGAGTTTTTTAAACAACTAGAATGGTGGCCCTCGCAAATGCGAGGGCAACATCTTGAGCGTATTGAATATTTTTATGTACTGCATTTATGTTTCACTGGAAAAGACTGAAATCTAAATAAGAGCATCCTATGAGTATCCTAAAATTTTGGAACATTTCACATCAAAAAAATGTGGTAGATAAATCACGTATACGTGTGATCTTTGAATTTATGGATAGTAGGTTTTCTGATATTTTAAAAATAAATACCATCTCACATATTCTAGAAGCCCGTTCACTTTTTACCGTAGGTAGTGCCATTTTAATATATATATTTACTCTCCTCCTGCCATCCCATATTGTACATTGTACTCTCTCGGTGATATATATTTGTTTTGCCATGTAACAATGACTACACGGACTTACATGGGACATGGCACATGCTGTCATGTAACTAAAGTTTTAAAAATATATACTTAGATGGTACATAGTTTTAAAATTTTATCCGACACCAATTTAGTTTACGTCATCACACTAATAATGTTTTTAATTGCATCACGAAACTCTAAACATCATGTTATTATCGCTCCTTGCAGCATCCTCATAATACCCAATACTTTTGGTCAAGTATTTGATTTGCATGATGACGAGTTCCCGTTGCTCCGTGATCCGAAGAACATTAGACGCTCATTGATTTTACTTTTATCAGTAAGCCAGTAATTTTTTTAGTGTGAGGGACGTTCCCGTCGATAACGCATCTAATGTTGTGACTTCACTCTAATAGTAAAACTTCACGACTCGGAATTCCGAATTCCCGCATGCGTTTTGTGAGTGTTATGGCCTGATGGCATTCGAATAAATTTGTCATTTATACGCACCCAATCATAGAAACAATGTCTATAGTGTGACTAATGTCGGAGACTTAATTAGTTTTAGAATTTCGCGACTCCGAACTTCCGCAGTCGTTTTTTGAGTGTGTTGGTCTGATGGTTAGTTGAATTAATTTGTCAATTCGGCGTACTCAATCATAGAGACAATGTGCTCACTGAGTTCACAATTAATCTCAATCTAGTGTGTTCTGATGTTTACTCAAATCAAACTTTATAAAGTTTGACCAAATATATAAGCATTCAAAATGTAAAATGTAAAATCCTTATTATCAGAATCATCATAAAAGATTACTTCATATTAAAAAAAATTCTGTCAAGTATGTCGATATTTATCATGGAAAAAATTGTGCGATATAGCGCCGCTAGCAACACGCTATAGCGTTTGAGAATTGTCTCGCTAAATAAATCATATATAATGTCTCACTAATAGCACGCTATAGCGTGATATAGCACGCTAATAGCTTATTTTAAGGCGGCGCTATTTTGCTATAGCACGGTATTTTTTTCCTTCATATTTATTGCTCTTTGGTCATTTTTTTACAAAACTTGATTTTAACTAAACTCATAAATGCATGCTAAATAAAACAGACAAAGTATATAGTGATCATTCTAAGTGCAGGTGAACCTATTACGTTTTTTCAAAATGTAAAAAAATTATAGAAAAAAATTTGGACACACATTAGAACATTTTGTATTAGCACAAAAAATGTCGTGGAGAAAAACATTTTTTGTGTCTTGTGCAAAAAGACAAAAAAAATGTCTCGTATAAAATCATTTTGGAGCGTCCGGATTTGTCTTTTTTACACAGGTAACAAAAAATGTTTTTTCTTCATGTAACTTTTTGTGCTAACATTAAATGTCTTGAAGTATGTCTGTAATTTTTATTTTGAATTTTTTGACATTTTTAAATTTATTTTTTGTGCAGTGGGTGCATCTACACCTGCTATCCGTTATAAATTTCCGTCATTCTAGCTAATTATTTTTAAGCTGTCCATATCCTAGCGGTTCCTATGCTTTGCCACCATATTCATGATTTTTCTTTCTTTTGGCTATCACGTTTAAACCAAACTGCAAACTGGGTAGCTAGTCTTCTACACGGCCAGTTTTTTAAACGGAGACTCACGTATGTACTCTCTCCGTTCCACAATATAATATGTTTTAGTAGTTTATATGTTCGCTCATTTTATTGTGCATGTGGACAACATGTGTAACACCTAAAACATCTTATATTTAGGAACGGAGGGAGTATCTTGCGGAAGTGAACGCATGGAGTATTATGTGACTAAGGGAGTCCACGTCTCAGGCAAGGTATGCATTGGAGTATTTATGTTGTTGTACTAGTTTTTTTTCTCATCACGTTCCAGGCTCCAGCCAAGTTAAGGATATTTCCTTTTTGTGCGGTACACACAGTTTTTTTTTACTTCGTACGCATAGTGCTTAAGGGACTTCACGTTAGAGAGACGTGTCTTTTCAACATATAAGTTGTACAGAACATGTTACGTAACTCTAATTATTGAAAAAATCTCAGCCATATGTTTTATATCTAACCATCGAAATTAATATAGATGATGTGGATCAAAGTGGTGTCTCAAAAAACAAATGCCATTAGATGACCTTTAAGTGCAGTAACATTTATATATACATAAAAAAAAAAGAGGCCCTAGGTTCTAGTTTCGCTCCGGGTCCTCGAAATTTGATGGAGATGTGTCTTATTTTTGTATATAATAGATTTGCGTAAGTTATTCAAACGTAAATGCCATTAGATGACCTTTAAGTGCAGTAACATTTATATATACATAAAAAAAAAGAGGCCCTAGGTTCTAGTTTCGCTCCGGGTCCTCGAAATTTGATGGAGATGTGTCTTATTTTTGTTTGTTTCTTTTATCATAGGGTTAGTGGTTAACTGTTTGAGTTACGTCACGAGGCAAATAGCCTAGAGGTTTCTTTTCTAGTCGACATTGTTTGACTGTTGAATTTTACATCGTGAAGAATGTGACTATGTGTATCCGTCGATGAAGAGGCTGTGGTTATCCTCCTTCTCGACAACGATGGCTAGTTCCGTTACCGAAATTGTTTACCACTCATTTCGTTGTTGTAACGTTATATACCAACGATTCTTACTCCCTCTGTGTTATAAATGTTAGCAAAGAAACGACGAAGTGCGGAAAGATCAAACCAACGGGGACACGAGATTTAACGTGGAACCTCCAACAATGGAGGAGAAAAAACCACGGACGCCAGTCAGCAATATTTCACTATATCGGGTGAGGATACAAACGCGGGGATTTACAACGTACGACTTATCCCAAACCGGCGGCTTACAAGATGTATATACGGTGGTAAAACCCTAGGTCGGCTGCAGTCTGACCCGGAAACGACGTGTACCGTACCGCGGGGACTGCCGCCCCCGCACCCCCGCGAGCGCAGGATAGCCCGGCGACGGGCCTCCACTTCGCTCCGAAATTAGCCTCTCACTTTATATCTTCATATGAATTTGGAACACATCAAAATAACCCTTTGTTCATGAAATGATGTCTCAACTTTGTCTAAAATTGCATGTATCTACACACTAAATCATGTCTAAATACATGTAAAATTGGACAAAGTTGAGACATCATTTTATTAACGGAGGGAGTAGATGGATGTACCAATGGTGACACTTGTTTCACGCATACTCATCAGAGAATCCAGTGCAAAATTCGACGTATCAGTACCATCCTTGTCGCCTCATGGGCAACAGCTGGTCGCTGCCGAAATCTGGCCGAGCTGGAAAGTTGCCGAACCTCTGGACTCGAGCTGATCGTCACAGAATGAAGAAGAAATGCACTGCCACTCTGCAACGGTTGGGTCTCAGACATCACGCGGAGCTGCATTCAAATCGCTCTCGTGATCGATGGGTACATGGAGGTCAGGTGACTTCTAGCTTACAGCCTTCGGCCAGCGGAAATCAAAGGCACCACGCCGAGTACGGTACGTACAGGGATATCATAGCTAGGACTACTGTAATCCGCACCACTTGACACCTGAATCCACAAGAATTCAAGAAAGCAGAAAACGACTACCCAGAGATCAGCTTTGCCAGCTCGTGGATCACTCTCGTGATAATCAAGCTCGTGAATGGCCAGGAGGAGCACTGCGCCGATCGAGCTGGCCCGGCCACCACATGGATGGACGTAATATTCTCTGGTTGCGTCGCTCGACATCGACATTCGCAGCTAGCGTTGTTTGTTTGTTGGATCGATCAGTTCGCCTCCAAGATATTCCTGTCTTGCTCGAACTGATCACGAGAGCATAGTATGCTAGCGCCATCAGGTTCTCGTGCTCCAGCAACAATGGCGCCGGCTTGTTCTCTTCCTAGCTCGCAGACAAGCTCTTGCCGCGTCATCGTCATCGTCGATCGTGGGGTTAGGGTAGACGACAGGTGTGTGGTGTGAGCCGACCTTTGTCCGAGAAGATGGAGCCAGAGGAGTGTGAGTGTCCAGTGGCTCTCCAGTCCGCTCCCATGTATTCTCGTTGGCTGCTCTCCATGATTGTTGGAGCCATTCCTCTTTTGTTGGTTGCTGGTCCTGCCAGGCAGGCTAGCTCATTGGATTCCTCCTCCTCTCTCTCTATCTTCCTAGCTGGCTGCTACTGTAGGGGCAAGCTTCTTCAGCTACTACACTACAGTTGCAGAGCTTTGGAGTAAGGAAGTACCAGATCAACAGTTAAGCAGTTCTACAACACTGCTCGAATGCATCGACCGTGCATTCATGTATCGAGAAGCACAACTGTTGCATGACAATAACAAGAATTGATCAGGGGAGTGGTGCTGGATGAGACTGAGATGTACGGCAAGGCAATCAACGGTCGGTCACATGTATCTGCGCTGTTCATGCATGCACATGCATGAGTGTATATCATCTGCATTGTCAAGTGTTGTATACAATCTTCAGCTTCACCATTAGCCGGGAAGCGCAAACCTCAGTACGTTGTAGTCATTACCAAACTGATAATCTATCTCACTAGTAGGAACATTATATTTGCCTGCTTGTACGTGGTGGCTGTGCATTTAATATGAAGAGGCCGGAAGTCTGAACTCTGAACTCCTTTAACGATCAAGTTTGCCTGATTGGTGGGGATTTTAACATCATGAGATTTTCTTCTGAAAAATAAAGTGTTCAGAAATACTAGGTGGGGTGACATGGTCGATTCTATAAGTAATACTTAATTACTTATGAACCGAGGGAACTCACAACGATCCGTGGACAATCATGCTATTCCTACTCTGAAGAACCTTGGCAAGATTGTGGTTAGTAAAGATTGGATAATTTATGCCCACTTGGAACAGTTCATAAATTGACCAGAGAGGCATCCGATCACAATAGTTTGGTAAAAAAAATAAACAACCTGTTTCGCAATTGTACAACGGTTGATTCGGTGGCTAAAAAGAGGCTGTTATTCATGCATGCACATGCATGAGTGTATATCATCTGGATTGTCAAGTGTTGTATACAATCTTCAGCTTCACCATTCGCCGGAAAGCGCAAACCTCAGTACGTTGTAGTCATTACCAAGTTGATATTCTATAACTAGTAGGAACATTATATGTTACGGCCGTTGAAAAAGACAAAAGCACTACCGTAATATTATTCTGAATGTTTGCCTGCTTGTACGTGGTAGCTGTGCATTCAATATGAAGAGGCCGGAAGTCTGAACTCTTTTAAGGATCAAGTTTACCTGATTGGTGGGGATTTTAACATCATGAGATTTTCTGAAAAATAAAGTGTTCAGAAATACTAGGTGGGGTTATATTGTCGATTCTATAAGTAATACTTAATTACTTATGAACCGAGAGAACTCACAACGATCAGTGGACAATACACTTGGTCCAACAATCATGCTATTCCTACTCTGAAGAACCTTGGCAGGATTGTGGTTAGTAAATATTGGGATAATTTATGCCCACCTGGAACAGTCCATAAATTGACCAGAGAGGCATCCAATCACAATTGTTTGATAAAAAAATAGACAAACCCGTTTCACAATTGATACAACGGATGATTTGGTGTCTGAAAAGAGGGGGTTCCAATTTGAGAAAGATGGCTTAATGATGTTGGAACCAGACAGCGAAGCCTACAACATAGATCACAAAAAAAGGCCACAAGGTAAGGTTTTTCTGTGGAGTTCAGGTCCAGAACAATGCTTCTAGGAAGGAGAAAACATTTGAGTGTTGATGTTTCCGAATGCAACTCATAAGGAACAATCTGACAAAAGTACAGTTCACTAACAACATGATTCTTCTGCTACCTAAATCTCAGGAGCAATCACATGTGACTTCTCTCGTGTGTAATGTGTATGTATACGTGTTAACCAAACGAGGAGGGTCTTTCTATCTGTTGTCATGCATGTGAATAAGCCAATTCCTTCAGTGATAAAAAAAAGAGTGAATCCCACTTTTACCTCATAATTATGCACTTGTGAGACCAATTACCCTACTTTTAATCGTAACATATATTACCCTATTCAGTGAGAATTATATCGCAACATTCCTCTAAGATGTTTTAAGAGATCGATCAAAGATTTTAAAATCTGATTTTACCCGCATTTCAGTATTTTCACAAGATGTAACTAAAACATATATACATATGAGCTACGGATGTGGACTAGTAGCTCTCGGTTACCAGCGCATCTGATATATGCAAAAAAAAATAGAAATTCAAAAAAAGGTCAAAAATCCGAATCTTTTTTGCGCTCAAAGATGATTAAGTCTTGTACTCGTCCAAAAGTTTGGCTAGGAAACGATACACATACATATCAGTACAAAAATGACAAATCTGTGACGAATATGGCGTGCATATAGTGTTTTTTTTTTTTTTGCAAATCTTTAACATAGGGTGAAAATAAAATTATTGCATGGCGAATTTTTTTTACGAGTAGAATACTTGATCATGTTTTCCCGACTGAGAGTTTCGGAATTCTTTTAACATTTTTGAATTACTAAAAAAAATCGGCTGCACTCGTACCCATTTGCACCAACGTATTTTCGTGATGTACTCATACTAGCATATTTCCTTCTTAGCATCTTGCCATCTCACTCTCACATAAGAATTTTACAAACCGGTATAAGAGCCCAATAAATACTCATTCATTCCAACAAGTCAATGACACCTTGTCGGATTACGTACAGTTTCCATATAATTTCCATCATCAGAGAGATTATTTTGTTCTGAACTCAACTTAGTTAGACACCTCTGAGCTGTGCATAGGTGCATCAAGATCTGTGCTAGCTCTTTCTTCCCTCTCCAACAATTTCTCTATTTTGTATCTCTCAAACCATACAACATATGGATTTAAAACATTGCAGTTTAGTTCGTGATTTTTAATTGCTCAAAACACTTCCTAACTATTATTTCCCCCATTCGAATTTAATGTTTGGGTGACCTGCAAAGTTTCAAAACCATATGTTGTATATTTTCAGAGAGACAAACAAGAGAAATTTGGAACGGTGTGGAGGGTGTAGGTGAGTCCATGTTTAGTCACAATTTAGCCACCATCATCATCGCTCATCAACAGACGATAGTACACTGGAATTGCTACAGATTGTGCTGAATATATATATATGATATATAACTAAACCTCATCTCGCGGAGGAGGTCGAGAGAAGAGCCATGGAACTATTCAAGTGCAGGGGGCGGAGGCGACGGCGGAAGAGAATGCGGGGAAACGTAGACAGCTAGCGGAAGCGCCATTGGCGCGCGCTAGCTACTGATCCCCTTGCTCAACGCCGCAGTTCCTCGTGGCCTGAAGCACCGCCCGCCTCACGACATCCTCATCCACATTCTCCACCTGATTCTGCATCAGATCAATTCGCGCATGCAAAGAAACAAGAATCAGCAAAGACGATAATTACGCAAGCTCGATCAATCAATCGAGGTCACATGCACTACTTGTGAACCTACCACGGCCGGATCCAAGCACTGCAAAATCGACAGCCAAATCAATAGCTTCATTATGTTCAGTAGCCTGACCTAGCTCTCGCGACGCTGGCGACCCCGCGGCCGCCGCCGCCGCCACCGCGGAGCTCCGCCCCCCCAGCCCCTCCTCCCTCCAAGCCATGCCCCATGGCCTCCCCAACCCCTGACGACCTCCCCACAGCCCATCCAGCCCCCCGTCACTTCTCCCGTGCTGCAGGCTGCCAGGATTCGGATCCAAATCGGGCCGGTGATTCGGTAGCTCTCGGTGCAGGGGATGCGGCAACCAGAGGCCCTTCCGCTGGCAGCCATCTGCCCTCCCCAGCTGCGCCGGCCTCCCCGCCCCAGCTGCCCTCTCCGGCTGCGCCGGCCGCCCCGTCCCAGCTGCCGCCGCCTCCAGATAAGCTGCCACCTAACTTCAAACCGCAGGTGGTGGGGCCACTGCCACCTGCCGGTCCGGAGGGTGTTGGCGACGAGGTGGGTTGGCAGGAGGCGCGCAACCGCCGTCGCCCTCAGCGGAGCATGCCGCCCCTTCTCCGCCTGCGGAGGGTGGAGACCGTGCTGCGGCCTTTAGGCGGAGAGTGCGCGGTCGGTGCTTCCGCTGCCTGTCGGGCGAGCATCGCGTGGTGGACTGTCACGGCAAGATCAGGTGCCTTTCCTGCCGCCGCTCTGGCCACCGCGAGCGTGATTGTTGGCGGTACCAGTCGGCACGACAAGCTCCACTCTGCTCTGGATCACCTGCAGCTGCTCCGCGCCGTCCCATGGACCGCTCCTGGGCTTCTGTTGCCGCGCTCCCGGTCGAGCTCAAGGGCTGGGCCCCCAGGTCCGGGTGCCGCCGGCGGCCGGCCTAGCATCTGCAAGTACGGTGGCTCTGCCTGAGGCGATCCTGAAGTCCGTCGTCGAGGAGCAAGCGACGGTGTTGCGAGCTGAGCTGCAAGGCATGGTTGCCTCTCAGCTGGAGGAGATGCAAAACCTCCAGGAGCAGGTGGCGCTGTTGCGGGTTGAGCAGGAGCAGGCGACGCTGCTGTGGGCGGAGATGCGAGGCTTGGTCGCGTCTCAGCTAGAGGAGTTGATTATGGCTCAGCTCAAGATGCTGGAATCTGTGCAGGGCTTGATGGAGCGTGCTGGGAACTTACTGGTGCGGGCTGAGGCTGCTCTCGAGAGGCTGTCCCTGCCGCCGGCTATGGTGCAGGTGGAGCCAACACCATCTCTGAGTAGTGGGGACAATGCTGATTGCGCAGACCGCGGGATCGAGCGCTTTGGGTGCTACTCTCCCAAGGCTGTGAGCTTTTCAGCGTCGGCGCTTGCCATGGAATTCACCTCCACGCCCCTTGCTGCTTCGGAGCATGTCTCCCCGGTGGTGCAGGGGCCCCCGATGAAGGATCTTGGAGTGGAGACGCCTTTGGCATTGGAGAAGTTGAGGGTTTCTTATGCCCCTAGCCCGGAGGAGAAGATCACGAAGGTGATGGCTCAGTATGACACGATTGAGCCACAGGAGAAGACCTTGCCTTTTTCGATGGTGGAGCTCTGCCGAGAGATTGCCGACATGCCCAAGGACAAGCAGCTTCAGCTGGATGTTCCCCCTTTGGCCGAGCGACGAAGCATCCGGTTGGACAAGAAGAACAAAGATAATGCCATTCCAGCAGCCAAGCGCGCCGAGTTTAGGCGGGCGGAGGCTTTTGGGGAAATCCCAAAACTCAAGAGCAAAGAGAAAGCCACCGATGAAGCCATAGAGGAGAAGATGCAATTTTATTTGCAAATGTACAAGAAGTAGCGCACACCGCAGGTGATGGAGGCGGTTCGAGAGTTAATTGTGAGTAATGCTTGACATCTTCTGTGTGGAAGGTGCACACCGGTGCATCTCTAGCGGTGAAAATTTGTGTGTGTTTGGAGAGTATCTGATAGTTGGGTATGAGGTGTGGCCTGTTAGTTTGGGACTAGGTTCCCTTGTTTCAGGCACAGACGACGTACCATGAGTTAGAGTGTGCGGTTTTTAACCGCGTATGTATGGGTTTTTGGTCCGGTTTCCCTAATTAACTGGACCAATTCTATTCCCTTATAATGCATAGGCAGAGCTCCTGTTATTTACCATCAAAAAACATGCACTACTTGTCGCCCGGGCCGTCGAATTATTGATGAGTTAATTGTATATAGTGATTATGGACTATGGAAGACACTGATCGAAGATCTTGATTTGCTTCTGAATGATTGAAGAGACATTGTCACGCATGCACATACCTCTCCTCCTCCCACCGCCTCCAGGCGGAACGTATCGGCGCAAGACGCCGTGGCTTGGAGCACAGTGAGGCCCAGCTCCTCGAACGCTTCCAGCACGGAGACGAGCAGCCCGGGGCAGCTCTTGTCGGAGGACACGTTCACGAGGAACCCGTGACCTAGGGTTTCCACACTGACCTGCACATGCAATTATTGATTGAATAACATTGCATCATAGTACTTCTGCTACTATATGCAAGTACAGTAGACTCCTATCAATCGTACAGATATAACGTAAGGCCGTAAGCTTCGGAACTGGATAAAGATTATCTGTAATACACAGTGCGCAGCGATAGGTGTGTCTGCTTATATGTACCGTCGGGAAAGAGTTCTGCTTGTGTGAGTGCCTGTCTTCTTCCTCGCGCGCGATCTCCTGATTGAGCCTGACGACCTTCTGCTTCAGCTCCTTGATGTACTCCGAAGCGTCCATGATTATGGAAGTGTTGCTCGGCTGTTGTGTGTATCATGCACATCAAACAAAAGACATGCATCAAGTTAAATAGTAAGGGATGTATTTCTTTTCTCAGATTAAGGTGATTCGAATGAGAGGGTAAGAACACGCGAAGGATAGCACAGAGATAAGCGAGGAGAAACATTGCTTACCGCGTTGGAGTGAGTGATTGAGCGCAGGATCTGCATCTTCTCGTGTAGACCAGCCGCTTTCTTGCGCTCCCTCGACATTATCTCTTTCTTGCGCTCCCTTGAAGCAGGATCCTCTAACGTACTAACTATGAGAGAGAGAGAGAGAGAGAGAGAGAGAGAAGAGAGAGAGAGAAACTGCTTCAAGGGGATCAGGATGAAGATCGAAGCTCCGAACGGCCGGGCACGTCCTTATATAGGGATCTCCTGAGGTCGATGCTCACGTGACCTTATTGCGATTTACGGAATTGAATGAATGATGGGATGACGAGAGATTCGATCCTGCATAGGTTCAAAATGCAGTTTGGCTCTTTCTCCAGCTGTTTTTTTTCCTTTCCGTGCATAATGCTGCCGAGAAATACAAATGCGCATGTAAGGATCACTGGATCAGCCAGCAACATTTGTGTACTGTCGGTTGCTGTGCATAGTGTGTGTTTCTTGCATGTGAATGCATGCATGCGAGACTTAACTAATGGGCAACTATTATTTGTTCGGTCTTGCTACAAAATTAGCTACGGAGAAGTTGCTCCTTCTCAGACAACTGAGAACGTGGATGCTAAGAAACATCGCATCTAGACATCGAGATTTATGGGAGCCAGCGTAATACTAGCAAACAATAAGAAATTAAGGTTTAATAAGACTGATAACAATATGACAATCGAGGAAATAACTATTTACAAACTCAACTGAGTCATAGTCATTTATTTTTTTTCCCATTAAGAGAATCCACTACACCTAATCATATCAAAGGTTGAGGCAAACTTAGCCGTCGATTTGCACCCGGCCAGACATATATGGTCAATCGGGAAGACATCTCTAGATTTTAAAAGAGGGGGTCATATTCATTCCGATATTGTGTGTTGAATATAAATATATTGGTTAACCCATTTCTATTAGTTCGGACTTTTGGTTGAGATGGTTAGTGTATCAATTTAATATTGTGAAACTAAATACGTCATAGATTAATAATAGGGAGGAAATAGTTCGCGGACATTGGCTATTTATTCGTAAGACGTGACGGTGGTGTGGCTCCCTTGACAGACTTTGACATGAACATATCAACATTTCCATACGCTCAAACTCTAAATCGTATGGAGAACCTGCTTATGGTAGGATGGTTAGGAGGGTGGTTGTACTCCAGCCCACCAGAGTTCAAATCCCAGATTTGATATTGGTGTTTCTCGTTTAGATGGAATATTCTTCAGTGGGAGGCGGCGTTCCCGTCGACAGTGATGCGTTTGTGGTGACTTCGTCAATCTCAAGACCCGACCGCCGGCTCAGTCTTTCGGAGGTGCTCATAGGGTAGGGTGTGCGTGCGTGCGTGCGTGCGTTCATAGGGGTGAGTGTGTGCACGTGCATATGAGCGTTTGTGTTGTACTGTGTTTCGCAAAAAAAAAACTCTAAATCGTATGATTGTCAAACAATGAACCTGATGCACAATCCGTCTTCACTGTGAGATTTATTTCGAAAAAGGGTGCCAACCTCTTTTTGTGGAACTAAAAAACATTAAACCGAAAGGTTTTAGCTGAAAGTGGACAGCTTGGAATATGCCCTGTACGTGTACGTTGTAGGCTAGCTACTGCTGCCATTCCCATCCATCCATGGCATGGCACGGGTTGCATGGCCCTTTCCCCGCTCGTCGACGGCACGCACGGCACGGGTGGCGCGGCTCTTCCTCAGAGCCAGAGGAACATGCATGATGGCATGTAACGTAGCGTACATTCACGCGTAGAGTCCGGCTGGGTCGACTCCGGCCAGCTCCAACCCACCATATTCTGCAATCTGTCTGTATATATGGCTAGCACTTTGATTGTAGTTTGTACACTGGAGACACACATGCGCTCGTCGTATTTACGCATGTTCAGTTGCGTGTAGATTTGGGCTTCCGGCCCCTAGCTCCTTCAACAACGCGGTGTGGTCGAAGGGAATCTCCGCCGGCTCGATCGTGAGGTGGGGGCTAGCTCCCCGCCGGCAAAGCATGGGCGTCGCCGGCCGGTGGTGGGCTTGGCGAAGAATATGATTGAACAATCCGTCGACCACGGGGATGCATCGATCGGCGAACCTAGGCGAGACGGCGACGTCGATCTCTGCACTGCATGCATGGGAGCTTGAGCGCGCGCGTCCCCGGTAGCTAGCTCATCGGCGCTAGTGGTGGTGGCCGGACTTCCCAAGGACGAGCTAGCGTGCTCTCGGAATTCCATGCGTATATCCGGGGAAAGATCGGCCGGGCTCGCATGCGCGGTGCCGAATGGCGATCGAGATGTCTTGGAGTACTTTGTTTAATTCGTGATGTGTACGGACTACGGAGTACATGTATATATTTATTTATTCAAGCTTTGCGCGTAGATAGATAGACCACCTTCTGGTCTCCGTAGGAATTGACCAGTCACCACGGTCATACTTGGAGTATACTAGGATCATGCATCACGGCCGCACAGTGAACACTCCATTTCATTTCCAATTTCCACTAGGGCTTAAAGCAACTAAGTTATAGCATGTAGGGTCTTTTTTAGTGTAAAGGACATGTCCAAGACTCCAACGTATTCAAACAATGTTTTACAAGGACATAAATTACGACAAATTACGATTGTTCACTTTTTCACGCCCAAATTCGGATATATTGTGCCATTAATTTTCTTGAATCGGTAAAATGCCACTATCTCGGTCGACTTGGTTATTTCTACACCACTCCACGCGCTTGATGCTCGTTGCATTAGGTCTAGCCAACTTACCACCGGTTTGACCTGTTTTATGGCATGTGAGACCCATCGTGGATACAAACTATTTCAGCACTAGATGGCACATGTGTACCGTGTTACAGGAATCGAAATCGTATTTTTTGTTCGACCCAATATTTGTAACGGTCCCTCTGATGCCCCCTCAGTCGTCGTGCCATTCTTGCCATCGCTCTGGCCTATGTTGTCGTCTACTGTCATGTTGTGCTCTGCCGGCTGGAAGCGTAACGCGAGAGGAACGGGTCCCCTAAACGCTTTGCACGATATATGGACACTACATGGTAGGAGATCGTGGGCGCGGCCAAAGCAGGAGTAGAGGACTTGGGCAACAAATTTTGCAGCTCTAGAGCCTAATGAATCAGCCGTTCGTCGCCCCTGAAGGGTAAGAATCAAAATTGATTTCTTAAGCTTGCAGAGCAATCAAATTCGTTTGTAATCATGAGTATATGTGTTTCTGACCGTAGGACATGTGTTGCATCCGGACTGCTACTGAATGTTCGACATTGGTGTCGACTGAAACTCTTCTTGGTTGTATAATTGTAGTTAGCACCATTTTTGATTATCGGCTGACAGTAGATGTGGCCGAACTAACATTAAAAGAGTTGCCCATGGAATTTATAAGTTCACATGTACGTAAAATGAGAAATTCGTGGCCACATATAATGACAGCAATTTGGACAATTTCTTATACTTTAAGACCGATGAGGCATTGGCCCTGATGTAGGGCAAACACTTGGTTAGTAAGACAGTATTGATGTTGGTCCATACGGTTAACAATGAGTTAGGGTAAGAGTCAATTGTCAATGATTTCAGACCATCACGTCAAAAACTAAATCGAGCATGACTGAGCAGTTTCCTCTTGAGTATAATGCAGAGACAAGCGAGTAGGAAGACACAAAATTGAGGGAAGAGAATGATTTCTTAGGAGATGGTGATGCTGATGTGAAAGCATATCCAAATGTGGATGTTATCCTGATAGGATGATAAGTACATAATATTTGGTTGGCCTAACTTTGAGTCTGATTATGTAACTGATGAGATAATGAGGAGGTGAAAATTAGTACTCCCTCCATCCAAAATAGTTGCATGACGTTTTTGCGACCGGTAGCGTGTATTAATTGGTCAGGTCACCAATATGCCGCTTAGTAAGTGTTGCTGATGGCATGTCCACCAGTAGCAGAAATAATAGTGGCGCGCAAATAGAGTGGTGCGTAAAACAAACAAAAAATGATATTACTAAATTTAAGCAAAATCTCAGCCGGAATTTATTAAAATGTATTTACAAAACGTAGTATATTCCAAAAGAAAGTTGCAAGCATGAATTTAATCCGGCTGATTTCATTGAAATTTTAGAATATATTACAAATTTGAATAAACTGAACTAAAACCTAATCTAATGGCAGTATCGGTTTTGAACACGCTCACTCCTATCCAGGGGCGGGCCATCCGCGCCATGGTCACCATCGGCGCGGCAGCGTCTCGCCTGTGGAAGGGATGTCGTCGTCGTGCCAGCCGTCGTCCGTCCAATAAGAGGCGTCGTCCTCAACGGTGCCAGAGTTCGCCGTGTACGTCGTCGAGCTCGGTCACTCACATGACATTGTCGACGCATGCATGCCTCGATCGCCATGGAAGGGAGCAGAGCTCGTCGTACATCCGTGTGCCTGACCGGACGCAATCTCGTGATGGCCAGGACGCGGCCGTTGGCCGCCCGGAGCCTTGCATGGGAATGGGGTTTCTGCCTCGTCGGCGTCCTTCCCTGCAGCCCTGAGATCACATGCGCTCTCCTTCCTGACAAGCGCGAGCACGGCTTGCGCCCGGATCCTATGATCGACTGTTCGTGCTGGCCGGGAAACCCGCGTGGAAGAGAATGTGACTCGCGCGATAGATATACAGAACCAGCTGCCAGCGGCATGCACGGGAAATTCGGCCGTGGCGTCCCATCGAGCCTGCGGCGTTTTGGAGGCATGTCTCCGTTCAGTCTGTCTCCGGTGGCAGCGACATTCCGCGGCCGCATTCCCCCTATTTTATTTTATAGGGAAGCCGATCACGTGAGACCGAGGATATCTGTATGCATATACGGCATATATTGGCCTGTGCTTGCATTTTGGCTGCATGGAATTTTGACAAACATCTCGTGAACTCGTACTGTACGTTCTGGTCTTTGTACGTGCATAGGCGAGCAAGAAAGTACTCGCATGCATATGAGGACCGAATCCATGTAATATCTGGCCTTTTTGTCTTGTATATATGCATGAAATGCGCGGCTTATTTTTGTCTCTTTTTTTTCATTCGCAAATTTTTTTTGTCTCTTTTTCCTCTACTATGTTTTGCTTTTAAGATTTGTTAAGAGCATCCTTAAGAAACTCTTCTTTTAAATAAAGGTTGCCATGATTAGGAAACGATACAGTATATTCGTGCATATTTGTTGAGAAAATAAGAATAATTTCTGGTTTTTGTTTATATTTAGGGTAGGGCCCTAAAGGGATCAAATTTGGTCCTCGAACTGCAGTACAACACATTCTTTGGTCCCTTCGTTTCAATTGTCCAGAATTAGTCCTTTGCCTGAAAGTGGTATGTGCCAATGGTGATGATTTCGCACATGTGGCAGGCTGGCAGCACAGAAAACACAATAAACTGAAGGAAACAAAATACGGAAAACATAAGAAAATAAAATAACTCAACTAATTTGAATGGAAACCGAGGTAGAAAAAGACTAATATTTCTTTTTTACTATTTCTCGTGCGACTAATAAACAATTTCTACGTATATTTTGAGAAGGTCACTGTCCAAATTGTCAGATACCAAGTAGCATCCAATCCAAACATAAGCATTCTTATAAGTGCAAAGGTATTAGAAATCTTGATCGGATGGCTATCAATGTGAACTAAGAAATAACTATTTGTAAGTTGATTAAGCTATATTCACTGCAAATTTGGATTCTTATTATTTCAAAAAAAAATATTGTAGGTGCTATTATTTCTAATAGCACCTACAATGAGACACGCCCACATCGCCGGTCACTAGACGGGTTACAGGACTAGGTGCTATTATTTCTAATAGCACCTACAATGTTTGTTTTTGTCTCCTTTTCCTCCTACTATGTTTTGCTTTTAAGATTTGTTAAGAAACTCTTCTTTTAAATAATAAAGGTTGCCATGATCAGGAAACGATACAGTATTCATGCATATTTGTTGAGAAAAATAAGAATAAATTCTGGTTTTTGTTTATTTCTAGGTTAGGGTCCTAGAGGGATCAAATTTGGTCCCTGAACTGCAGTACAACACATTGTTTGGTCCCTTCGTTTCAATTGTCCAGAACTAGTCCTTCGCCTGAAAGTGGTATGTGCCAATGGGCAATGGTGATGATTTCGCACATGTGGCAGCACAGAAAACACAATAAACTGAAGGAAACAAAATATGTAAAACATAACAAATAGAAATAACTCAACTAATTTGAAGTAAAACCAAGGAAGGAAGACTAACCTTTCTTTTTTACTATTTCTCGTGCAACCAATTAATAAATATTTTCTAAGTATATTTTTAGAAGGTCACTGTCCAAATTGTCAGATACCAAGTCATGACCAAGTAGCATCCAATCCAAACATATGCATTCTTCTAAGTGAAAAGGTATTAAAAATCTTGATCGGATGGCTATCGATGTGAACTAAGAAATAACTATTTGTAAGTTGATTAAGCTATAGTACTCCCTAAAAACGGCTTCAGTAAAACTTAAATAAGAAACTAAAAATCATTGTATGTCATGTTTTCTTTCAATTCGTTTAATAATCAAAGTGACTAAATCGTAGTCGACTTAGAAATACTTTTTCTCAAACGACATTCATACGCATCCATTGAAGATCTTCCCATAAATTTGGCACACGCATGGATCTCATGTTTAATCGGATGGTTTTGGGTGGTGATTTAGATATTTTTATTTCTCAGTCGATACTAAGATATAGAAAAACCATTCAAATATAGCTATGTCCCTGTAATGATATTGTCCATCACAAAAAAGTAAGATTTCATTGCCTCGGCATTAATACCAAACATTATTAGTCCCTCAAAGGTTGACATCATCTAGTTTTAGTCAATTTCCCTAATGAATGCAATTTTGATGATGACGTGATCAAAATTTCCGCGCATCAAGTGACCCCGCCAACGCAATGAAAATAGAGAAGAATAAATAGATCAACTAATTTTAAGAAAATTATGGAAGCAATAAATCAATAAGGGAAATTTTAAAAATAGAAAAAATGTAGGGAAGCAAAACAAAATATGTTTTTTTATGGAGGATTAGAAAATTTCATGAATTTGGTGAGGAATATTTTTTTAAGGAATGTGTTAGGGGAAGCACCTACATGTTTTTTTTTTTCGAAATAATAAGAATCCAAATTTGTGTAAAACTGTGGCATTCGCAATTCTTTGTATTTATTGGCATGTTCTTCAACAATTTGTGAGCCAAATCACTAGTTAGTTGCATAGGACAAGCGCTGAAAAATCTGTTGGCACGTCGGTCTGCTTGAAATTCCATACTTGTACGTGATCCATTCTAGAGATTTTTTTTAACATGGATCACATGTATTCCATTAAGACATGGCCACATCGCCGGTCACCAGACGGGTTACAGAACTAGGGTGCAGTGGCTCGATATGTATCCACATGAGCCGAAACGTCGTGACGGCTGCGCGCTCAGGCTCAGCTAGCGCTGCCACAAAGTACATACTCCATGTACGCTGCACTCACATGCGATTTGGCGCGACGAGCCGATCCGTTCTCGTCGAGTAACATATCGAGCTGGTCAGTGCATGCGCGTGATCCATGGATGCATGGCAGAGCCCGCCAAGCCAACCCAGGTTGCCTGGCTGTGTAGCTAGGCGAGGAGAATCGGGAGCACGCACTCGCGACTCACGAGCGAGATTGTTGGCGTTTGCAATTGGATGTGCTAGCTCCGTACGTACCTGCACTGGAATTTTATTTTCTTCTTGGAAAACGGGTGTGGTTGATTAGTTGAGCTCCGTGCATTGGATGCATGCGTACGTCGTCGATCATGGAGCGGCGGCCGGTCGTTGGGGATTTTGTATGGAGTAGACCTGAGAGGAGTAAAATACATCAATGGTACTCCAACTTGTCGACGAGGTTCACTTTGGTCACCGTACTCAGAGAATACCATTTTACGGTCATGGAATACGCGTGAAGGTTCACCTACGGTCACTGGTCACGAGTACAAGGATGTATTTGATGACGTGGCGAGTTACAGGACCCACATGGCAGGACACATTGTTTCCAGCTGTGCAATGTTTTGCAAAAGAACCCCCTCAATCATCCCAGTATTTTCTCCCCCTTCTTCTTCCTCCTCTTTCTCATCTAATTCCCCCTCTCCGTCCAATCTCCGGCCATTTCCACCACCACCCCATACCCTGCCGCGGCTGCGAGGTGCTTGAGGAGAACCTCCGGCCTCCTCCGACGGCGCAGCTCCCATGTATCCCGTGGAGATGAGCGATGCAGAAACCTGGGAAGAAGCTCGGGCTCACGGAGATGGGGATGCAGCGCGGCCAGCCAGGGGAGAGAAATGTAGAGCGGCCAGCGTCCGGCCGGCTTGTCTCGCTCGCTCACCTGCGGGCGGACCTAGGCGACGACAACACGTACATGTCACTTTGTTCATAAGGGGTCGTTCTTCCCTGGATTTGGAGCTGAAGGGAAGATTAGCGTTGAGTTATACTACTCGATTGGGAAGGATTTTGAGGCAGCGTACTAGTAGAATCGGTACTGCATACTGGAGGGAGAGTACAGAGCCAAGACCACCGCATCTAGCAACCTTGGCGGCCGCAGCGATGTCTCTGTTTCCGCGCGACACATCAAGCTGCAATACCGGAGCTCGCACATGCAGTAAAGCTGGACAAGGAGAGGAGCAACCTAGAAGCAAGCTCGGCAATTGAGGCGATTAACCATCGGCGAAGAAAGTAGGTAGGAGTTGGGCGTCAGGCCCAGCAGAACGCACGCCGACACCAGCGCTCGCAGGCCGGTATGATGCGGAACGGGAAGCGAGGAAGGGGACGGGTGAGGTGGAGCTCGCGCGCGGCTGACGGCCTCGTGCAGTGAAGCTCGCGCGCGGCGGACGGGCAGCCTCATGCAGTGGCGGTGTGCCGGAGCAGGGCGCGTCTACGACTTTACGACTGAACTTGACCATCATCCGTGTCGCAGCGCCGTCCTCCCCGCTCGACCTGTAGGCAAGCTCGATCTCCAGCGCCCCAGCCACCCTGCGAGCCGGCCGAGTCGAGCTCCTCCACCCGTGCCTCGCCGCGTCTCGTCCACCCCTCTTCCCGGCCGAGTCGATCTCCAGCGCCCTTCCCCGCCACAACTGATCAGCGGCGCCTCGTTCCCGTGGTCCAGCAGCAACGCCTCCACGTCCGCTTCTCACGGGAAGAGGAAAAGCGCGGAGGAGCACGACGACTGGAAAGATTTTTAATTCAGGGGTCTTTTTGCAAGACAACATTAACTGGTCAACCAGTGCCACATCATCCAATACACCACGCTATCAGCCCCAGTGACCGTAGATGAACCACCAAGTCGTATTTAGTTACCGTGCAACGGTATTCTCTGAGTACGGTGACCAAAGTGAATATGCTCGACAAGTTCGAGTACCATTGATGTATTTTACTCACCTGAGAGTCCTTTGGACTCGGGTAGCGCACCTGCTTGCAGTAAGCAGCGGTGTCTTGCTGGTGCCACGGCCCATTGGCCTGCGTGTATGTTTTCATTTTTTGCGAAACACAGTACAACGCTAGCTGACGAGGGGTAGACTCATCAAGACCCATGGTTAAGGTCACTGGGTTATGAATATGGGGAGAGAACGTGGTAGCGCTAGAAGTAACGTCGGCTGACAAGCGGGGCAAGGATTTTACCCAGGTTCAGGGCCCTCGAGTGGAGTTAACACCCCTACGTCATGTCTGTCTGTTATTGCTTTGCGAATATGGTGGTTACAAGGGATCCCGGCGAGATGTCAATCTCGCAAGAGTTTGGTGTGCTTCTGGTGTTTCGTGGTCTGGTTCGATGGCCCTCCCAGCCCTTAAATAATAGGCTGGGTCTCGGGTGTTCGTAACCGACTCGATTTACATGTAAGGAAAGTCTAAACCGACTATGGCTTCGCGTAACTTGGAGGATACTCCATCTTCTCGGGTCTTCTTCATGGGCTTCATGTAGGCTCTGATAGTTGGGACTAGTCAATACGTGCACCAGGTACCCTCATGGTAGGGTACCCGATAGGCATTCCCATGTCAGTAGCCCCCGAGTACTTGTCTGATTCGAAGAGTCGGGCATGGACTCATACATCTGTGCACGTTATATTCTTGACATCTGTATCATATAATTTGGAATTCCTGTATAAAATAGCACATGTTGGCTATGTCGAGTATCTCATCGACTATGACTTTTTGCTTATGAAAATTAAGGGATAATAGCTTAGCAGGTCCGGCACACACGACGGATCGGGGCCAGTTAACTACCATTCGGGCAAAACCATACTAGTTTTCAATCAAACTCGAGTCACCGGACTCGAATTTGGAACAAACTGGACAGACTCGAATCGGCCGTTGAGGTCTTACTGAATCAAACTGCAGTATAACTTTGAATTTACCTAACGCGTCCGTCAGGATTTTTCATCATGTCTGCTGACATGGAAAGTTTTAAGGGTAACGCTGCTGGAGCGGTCCCTAGCCCAGCTCGACTGATCGGCGGGTCTTACGTTTGCACTATGCATGCAGCATCCGAGGATCGTCAGATACCACTCGGGAATATTTCGAGTATGATTTTGTTTATGAACTGAGACGAATATTTGGTCGATTGATATTTTGCCGTTATTCTATCGGGTGCGCGACAGCGCTCCCGATGGGAGTAGCCCCCGAGATTGTGCTTTATTGCTTGCAATGGAGGATAATCTCAAACTTTTTATCCTGCACACATTAGTCAAAGAAATTTTTTTGATACGCTCTGATGCAAGACGTACTTGCTCGTTGGGAGACCCAAGAGGAATGTTTGATGTAGCATAGCAGCAAGTTTTCCCTCAGTATGAAGCCAAGGTTTATCGAATCAGTAGGAGTAACGATTCTTCAGAAGGTTGTTGGCGGCTCGCACGGCGCAATACGATCACCAACGTGGAACCTGCACACAACACAATCACAATACTTTGCCCCAACGAAACAGTGAGCTTGTCAATCTCACCGACTTGCTGAATACAAAGGATTAAACGTCTCATGTGGAAAATGAGTATTAAGTTGCAGCGAATGAAAAAAGAACAGTTTGCAGTTTGTGGTTTAATCAATGTAAAGGAATTGGACCGGGGTCCACAGTTCACTAGTGGTGTCTCTCCGTAAAGATATCTAACATGTTGGGTAAACAAATTACAGCTGGGCAATTGACAAATAGTGAGCGCATGACAATGCAAATACATGCATGATGATTACTATGATATTTAATTGGGCATTATGACATAATCATAGACCGTTATCCAACAGCGTCTATGACTAATAATCCACCGCCGGGTTGTCATCCGAGTTCCCCGTTGGTATTAAGTTGCAAGCAACGGATAATCGCATTAAGTAAAGCGCGTAATGTAAACAAACACATATGCCCGTGGACATAGCATCGTTATGTTGTCCCTAGTGGCAACAGCACATCCACAACCTTAGAACTTTCTGTCACTGTCCCAGATTCAACGGAGGCATGAACCCACTATCTAGCATAAATATCCCTCTTGGAGTCACAAGCATCTACTTGGCCAAAATATCTACTAGCAACGGAGAGCATGCAAGATCATAAATAACATAGGGCATAGATTGATAATCAACTTGACATAATATTCAATATTCATCGGATCCCAGCAAACACAACATGTAGCATTACAATAATATGATCTTGATCATGTAGGGCAGCTCACAAGATCTAAACATGATGGCACAAATAGGAGAGACAACCATCTAGCTACTGCTATGGACCCGTAGTCCAAGGATGAACTACTCACGCATCACTCGGAGGCAGGCATGGCGATGTAGAAGCCTCCGGTGACGATTCCCCTCTCCGGCAGGGTGCCGGGAAGAGGTTCTGGACCCTCCCGAGCTAGGGTTGACGGCGGCGGCGTCTCTGGAACTTTTCGTGGATATGGCTCGCTCTTAGGGTTATTTTCTCGGGGGGAATAAGTAGGCGAAAGGGCGGCGGCTGGCGAGCCCCGTGGGGCCCACACCACCAGGGCGCGGCCAAGGGGCCTGGCGCGCCCTATGGCGTGTGGGCCCCTGTGGCCTCCTCTGCTGCTTCTTTGCGTCATCTGTGTCTGGAAAAATAGCACCTCCCGTAAGTTTCGTCCAATTCCGAGAATATTTCCAGACTAGCTTTTCTGGAATACAAAAACAGCAGAAAACAGGAACTGGCACTTCGGCATCTTGTTAATAGGTTAGTCCCAAAATGTATAAAAGTGCATAAAGTAGATGCAAAACATGTAGCAATAGGTATAAAACAAGCATGGAACATCAAAAATTATAGATACGTTGGAGACGTATCAGCATCCCCAAGCTTAGTTCCTGCTCGTCCTCGAGTAGGTAAACGATAAAAACAAAATAATTTTTGAGGTGACATGCTACCATCATAATCTTGATCATATAATATTGCAAGGCACATGTAAATGAATGAAGTGATCCAAGTCAATGGTCTATAATTTGCTATCAAATAGATAATGAGTAAACAATGAATCACACAAGCTAAACGTTTTCATGAATAGTACTTTCAAGACAAGCATCAAAGTGTTTTGCATAGGTGTTAACTCATAAAGCAATAGTTTCTAAAAAGGTATTCAATCAACACAAAGGAAGAATTAAGTTTCAGCATTTGCTTCAACTTTCAACATATTTATCTCATGGATATCGTCAACACAAAGTAGTATAACAAGTCCAATACGTTGCATATAACCCATGTTGCACAAAATTGACACTAGTGTTTGCTTGTGGAAGACAGAAAGAATAGGAAAACTGACTCAACATAAAAGTAAAAGAAAGGCCCTTCGCAGAGGGAAGCAGGGATTAAATCATGTGCTAGAGCTTTTAGGTTTTTGAAAGCATATAGAGATTGCATAAAATATTTGACACTCCTCCCAACCTTGCTACACAAGCCATGGCTAACCGAATCCTCGGGTGCCTTCCATCAATCACATACCATGGAGGAGTATCTATTTTTGAGAGGTGTTTGTTAATTGTCAACGAATGGTAGCGGGTGAAACAGTTCTACCTGTCAAACGGACTTTAAGAGCGGCTCCCATGAAGGACGTTATTTCTACCAGCAAGGCAGATCATCCCTCTTTCTCTTTGTTTACACACATGCAGATATTTCACTGTTTGTCATTGCTTACTGATGAATCAGGGCAAAAGTGTGAAGAGAATTAATTGGTTAAAGTTGTAATTAATTGGGACTGGGCACCCCGTTGCCAGCTCTTTTTGCAAATTATTGGATAAGCGGATGTATATGCCACTAGTCCAGGTGTAAAGTCCATTTGACAAAGAATAAAGAATAACCACACTAATTCCTCATGAGCTGGTAAACATTGACACAAAAGGGAATAATAACATTTTGAATAATTTAAAGGTAGCACATGAAAAATTTACTTGGAGTGGCAAGGAAATACCACATATAGGTAGTTATGGTGGACACAAATGGCATGGATTTGGCTCAAGGATTTGGATGCACGAGAAGCATTCCCTCTCAGTACAGAGTTTAGGCTAGCAAGGTTTATGTAAGCAAACACGAGTATCAACCCGTACACCAAGTTTTACATGACAAACATATGCAAACGTTATAAACTCATACCGTCTTCCTTGTTAACCAAACCCGTTACTAGAAAATATCTAGACCTTAGAGATACCACCGATGCAAACCAAATTTTCAACAAGCTTTACGGTAGTTCTTCACTAATAGGCTTAACTCATGTGATGCACAATTTAATCATGATCTACTTGTTAACTCAAAACAATTGACAAGCATCAAGTTATCCATATAGTGATCTACAAGACTAAGCAAGTTTTTCCTTATACCAATTACCACATGCAACATTTCGGAACCAACCAAACACCAATCAATTTATTTAATCAACTCTCCAAACAAATATAAGTGAAGCAAGAGAGTACTTTCTACAAAAGAAAGCTAATAGCTCTGAAAAGAGATACATGAAAACAAGAGCTAAAAGCTGAACAGCGCTAGATATGAATACTCAACAATATAAGTGAAGAATAGGAGTATTCTCATGAAAAAGCGGAGCGTGTCTCTCTCCCAATCAAGAATGCTAGGGTCCAGTCAAGCTTTATTGAAAATAAAAGACAATACTGAAAATAAAAGCACACAGACGCTCCAAGAAAAGCACATATGATGTGAAAGAATTAAAATATAGTTTCACTAGAGATGACCTGATAATTTGACGATGAAGAAGGGGATGCCTTGGGCATCCCCAAGCTTAGACGCTTGAGTCTTCTTGAAATATGCTGGGGAGATCCATGGGAGCCTCCCCAAGCTTAAGCTCTTCACTCTTCTTGATCCTATCATCACCCTTCTCTCTTGACCCTTGAAAACTTCCGTCACACCAAACTCAAAGTAAATCTCATTAGAGGGGTTAGTACTCAAAATTTTAATCCACTGGTTCTGTTGTGACACATTGCAAGAACTCAATAAAACATTAGCTACAGCCCTCCATTAGAGAACCTTGCCTAAAGCCCACAAGAGACAATGCAAAAAACAGAGACAGAATCTGTCAAAACAGAACAGCCAGTAAAGATGAATTTTTTCGAGGCACTTACAGCGCTCAATCAAAAAACTTTGAACTAATGAAAGATTCAGACATTCATAAAGATCACGCACAAAAAATTTCAGATTTTTTCAACAATCTGGTGATTTTAGGATTTTCGTACAGTGGACAGCAAAAATCTGTTTCTGCGCAGCAATCAAAATTAAGCAAAACCTTAACACTAGAGGCTACTCTTGGCACAACAATGCGAGAAAATAAAGATACAAAGGAGTTGCTACAGAAGTAAACAACACCTTGACTCAATAAAGAAAAATTGCAGAAAAATAAAATGGGTTG
The DNA here is from genome assembly GCA_947311845.1 of Poa pratensis. NCBI lineage: Eukaryota > Viridiplantae > Streptophyta > Magnoliopsida > Poales > Poaceae > Poa > Poa pratensis. The sequence goes on along the minus strand of CAMZMU010000091.1, from coordinate 32,519,570 downwards.
CCTCCCATAAGCGCTTTTCTTTAACGCCTTTTAGCTAGGCACAAAGCATGCATCAAGTATTACCAAGTGAAGAAGCATCAACATTGTAATTTGTTCGAACAATAGAATCATAAGGTGGCTTAATCTTCTTCCTAGGAAAGTGTTCCATACCTTTCTTGAGAGGAAATTGATATTTTATATTCCCTTCTTTCATATCAATAATAGCACCTACAGTTCTAAGAAAAGGTCTTCCAAGCACAATAGGGCATGATGGATTGCATTCAATATCCAAGACAATAAAATCAACGGGAACATAATTGTTATTAACCATGATAAGAACATCATCAATTCTTCCCAAAGGTTTCTTAATAGTAGAATCAGCAAGGTGAACATCCAAGTAACAATTTTCCAAAGGTGCTAAATCAAGCATATCATAAATCTTTTAGGCATAACAGAAATACTAGCACCAAGGTCACACAAAGCATTGCAATCAAAATCATTCAATTTCATTTTAATGATAGGCTCCCAACCATCTTCTAACTTCCTAGGGATAGATACTTCACGTTTCAATTTTTCCTCCCTCACTTGTATGAGAGCATTAGTAATATGTTTACTTGCCTTAGGAGTTCTAGCAAGCTTTTGCAAAATGTAATTACTTCAGAAAGTTACACCATCAAAATCAAAATCATTATCATCAAAAGTAATGGAATTATCTCTTCCTTATTGCTAGAAATTTCAGCATCTTTATCAAGACAGTTTTAGAGTTATCAGGCAATTTAGGACATTTTGCAATAGAAGTGGAAACATTACCAACACCAATTATCTTGCCATTAATGGTAGGAGGTTTGCTAACACTTGTGTTTGAAGCATTTTCAGAAGTAGTAATAGTATAAACTCTAGCAATATTATTCTTTCTAGCAATTTCATCCTCTCTTTCCCATCTAGCATGCAATTCGGCTAACATCCTCACATTGTTATCAATTTTAACTTGTATGCATTGAGAGTTTTGCTCTCTTTAACATCATGAGGCATGTCTTTAATTTCAACAATCAACATCAAGAGCAAGACTATCAACTTTAGAAGCAAGAACATCAATTTTCCCAAATTTCTCCTCAACAGATTTATTGAAAGCAGTTTGTGTACTAATAAAATCCTTAAGCATGACTTCAAGATCAGAGGGTACACTCTTATTATTGTTGTAGGAGCTACCATAGGAATTTCCATAACCATTGCCACTATTAGAAGGATAGGGCCTATAATTGCTATTACCAAAATTATTCCTATAAGCATTGTTGTTGAAGTTATTATTTTTAATGAAGTTCACATCAACATGCTCTTCTTGAGCAACCAAAGAAGCTAAAGGAACATTATTTGGATCAACATGTGTTTGACCATTTGCAAGCATAGACATAATAGCATCAATTTTAGCACTCAAGATGAGGTTTCTTCAACAGAATTTACCTTCTTACCTGTTGGAGCTCTCTCGGTGTGCCACTCAGAATAATTAATCATCATATCATCAAGAAGCTTTGTTGCAGCACCCAAAGTGATGGACATAAAGGTACCTCCAGCGGCCGAATCCAATAAATTCCTTGAAGAAAAATTTAATCCTGCATAGAAGGTTTGGATGATCATCCAAGTAGTCAGTCCGTGAGTGGGACAATTTTTAACCAATGATTTCATTCTCTCCCATGCTTGAGCAACATGTTCATTATCAAATTGCTTAAAATTCATTATGCTACTTCTCAAGGAAATAATCTTAGCAGGAGGATAATATTTTCCAATAAAAGCATCTTTGCATTTAGTCCATGAATCAATACTATTTCTAGGCAAAGATAGCAACCATTCTTTAGCACGTCCTCTCAAGGAGAAAGGAAAAAGTTTCAGTTTAATAATATCACCATCTACTTCCTTGAGCTTTTGCATTTCACAAAGTTCAACAAAGTTATTAAGGTGAACAGCAGCATCATCAGTACTAACACCAGAAAATTGCTCTTTCATAACAAGATTTAAAAGTGCAGGTTTAATTTCATAAAATCTGCTGAAGCAGCAGGTGGAGCAATAGGTGTGCATATGAAATCATTGTTGTTTGTGCTAGTGAAATCACACAACTTAGTGTTCTCAGGAGTACTCATTTTAGCAGAATTAAAAACAGGACAGAAAATAACTTGAAAATAAAGTAAAACAAGTAACTAATTTTTTTGTGTTTTTGATAATTGAAAGCAAACAAGATAAAATAAAATAAACTAAGCAAGACAAAAACAAAGTAAAGAGATTGGAAGTGTGAAACTCCCCTTGCAGAAGACTGCTACTCCCCGGCAACGGCGCCAGAAAAAGCTTGATGCAAGACGTACTTGCTCGTTGGGAGACCCCAAGAGGAAGGTTTGATGTAGCTAGCAGCAAGTTTTCCCTCAGTATGAAACCAAGGTTTATCGAACCAGTAGGAGTAACTCTTCAGAAGGTTGTTGGCGGCTCGCACGGCGCAATACGATCACCAACGTGGAACCTGCACACAACACAATCACAATACTTTGCCCCAACGAAACAGTGAGGTTGTCAATCTCACCGGCTTGCTGAAAACAAAGGATTAAACGTCTCGTGTGGAAAATGAGTATTAAATTGCAGCGAATGAAAAAGGAACAGTTTGCAGTTTGTGGTTTAATCAATGTAAAAGAATGGACCGGGGTCCACAGTTCACTAGTGGTGTCTCTCCATAAAGATAACTAACATGTTGGGTAAACAAATTACAGCTGGGCAATTGACAAATAGTGAGCGCATGACAATGCAAATACATGGCATGATGATTACTATGATATTTAATTGGGCATTACGACATAATACATAGACCGTTATCCAACACGTCTATGACTAATAATCCACCGCCGGGTTGTCATCCGAGTTCCCCGTTGGTATTAAGTTGCAAGCAACGGATAATCGCATTAAGTAAAGCGCGTAATGTAAACAAACACATATGCCCGTGGACATAGCATCGTTAGGTTTCCCTAGTGGCAACAGCACATCCATAACCTTAGAACTTTCTGTCACTGTCCCAGATTCAACGGAGGCATGAACCCACTATCTAGCATAAATACTCCCTCTTGGAGTCACAAGCATCTACTTGGCCAAAGTATCTACTAGCAACGGAGAGCATGCAAGATCATAAATAACATAGGGCATAGATTGATAATCAACTTGACATAATATTCAATATTCATCGGATCCCAGCAAACACAACATGTAGCATTACAATAATATGACCTTGATCATGTAGGGCAGCTCACAAGATCTAAACATGATGGCACAAATAGGAGAGACAACCATCTAGCTACTGCTATGGACCCGTAGTCCAAGGATGAACTACTCACGCATCACCTCGGAGGCAGGCATGGCGATGTAGAAGCCTCCGGTGACGATTCCCCTCTCCGGCAGGGTGCCGGGAAGAGGTTCTGACCCTCCCGAGCTAGGGTTGACGGCGGCGGCGTCTTGGAACTTTTCGTGGATAATGGCTCGCTCTTAGGGTTATTTTCTCGGGGGGAATAAGTAGGCGAAAGGGCGGCGGCTAGCGAGCCCCGTGGGGCCCACACCATACGAGGGCGCGGCAAGGGGCCTGGCGCGCCCTCATGGCGTGTGGGGCCCCTGTGGGCCTCCTCTGCTGCTTCTTTGCGTCATCTTGTGTCTTCTGGAAAAATAGCACCTCCCGTAAAGATTTCGTCCAATTCCGAGAATATTTCCAGACTAGCTTTTCTGGAATACAAAAACAGCAGAAAACAGGAACTGGTACTTCGGCATCTTGTTAATAGGTTAGTCCCAAAAATGTATAAAAATGACATAAAGTAGATGCAAAACATGTAGCAATAGGTATAAAACAAGCATGGAACATCAAAAATTATAGATACGTTGGAGACGTATCACGCTCCCGATGGGAGTATTATGTTTCAGTCGAATACCTGTCGACTGGCATATCTGATTTCTGCCGAAAGACCAATCGAAATTTTTGTACGATACCAATCGAAGAAGGCATCGAGTGATTTTTATGCCAGTTGTGCCAGATGAAGTAACGTCAGCAATGACGCATTTTGCGACTGCCATTTCTGACAAGCGGTGGCGTGCTTGGTAAGACTGATGGGACGCGACACTGCTGTGTGGGCCCATTATGCAGAGCTGATCAAGGACAGCACCGCTTGGACTTGACTTGACCGTGGCGCACCTCATTAGGCTGCAATGATTATTAGACTGAAGATAAGGAACAATGATTATATTCCACTTTTGAATATTAGGCTGCAGGTCGCCTCATTAAAAACCTTCCAGCCCCCTTAGGTACCCTGGTAAGGAAAAGAGCGCGTCTGAAACCTGCAGCCATCCGACAGATCGCCTATTACATTGTATGACTATGAGCACTCTATGCATAGAAACGGCGCAAATGCGCAACGTTCCATGGATTATGTGAAAGTTCGCCTGTCTTTGCGTGCTTCAGTCGATATGCGCCACCACCAAGGACTTCAGTGATGAAGGGCCCTTCCCATGGGGAAGTGAGCTTGTGCACCTTCTTCTGCTTCAGTCGAAGAACCAAATCTCCAACAACAAAAGATCTGGTGCGCAGTCGACGGATATGATAGTTGCGGAGATCTTGCTGGTAAACAGCTGTGCGGGCCAAGGCCGTGTCACGCGCTTCATCGAGCAAGTCGACCGCGTCTTCGAGTGCTTCCTCTGCGTCGTCTTCGTTGTATGCCTCTACTCGTGGTGCATTGAACCTTACGTCTAATGGCAGGATTGCCTCTGCGCCGTAGACCATGAAAAATGGTGTGAACTGGGTCGAAGCGTTGGGGTTGTGCGTAGGTTCCACAGCACAGATGGGAGTTCTTCGACCCAAGCCCCCGCGGCCCTTTTGAGTGGCACCAGAAGGCGCTTCTTGATCCCGCTTGTCACGAGTCCATTGGCCTTTTCGACTTGGCCATTGGATTGCGGGTGCGCCACGGATGCATAGTTGAGCGTAATGTCTTGCTCTTTGCAGAAATTCCGGAACTCTTCAGCCGTGAAGTTTGTGCCATTATCAGTGATGATACTGTTTGGGACACCGAAGCGATAGATGATGTTCTTTATGAAGTTGACTGCCGTAGTAGCAGTCGAATTTGTGATGGGGACCGCCTCGATCCACTTTGTGAACTTGTCGACCGCCACCAGGAGGTGAGTATGCCCGCCATGCGATGATTTTTTGAGTGGCCCAACCATATCGAGCCCCCACTGGGCGAAAGGCCAGGCCAATGGTATGGTCTTCAACGCTGATGCGGGTGCGTGCGGCTTTGTCGCGAATTTTTGGCAGCCGATGCACCTTTTGACTATGTCTTCTGCGTCCTTGAGTGCTGTGGGCCAGTAAAACCTGCTCGAAAGTCTTTGGCTACGAGTGATCGACTGCTGGCATGATGCCCGCAGGTACCTGCATGAATATCTCGGAGTATGGCTTGGCCATCTTCGAATGCGATGCATCTTTGGAACATACCTGATATGCTTCGTTTGTATAACTCGCCGTTGATAACGGTGTATGCTTTGGACCTTCGAGTGACGCGCCGGGACTCGGTAATGTCATCTGGTAGCTCGTTACGGAGTATGTACGCCAGGAAAGGTTGAGTCTAGGTTGGCTCGATGAGGAGTACCTCGACTGGAGGATCCTTTGTGCTGGGTGCTTTGTCCTTGGCCGGTGCAGTCGATGCGGTAGGTGCTTTTTTCTCCTTAATGGATCTGTGCTCAATGCGCTCGAGGAAGACACCAGGTGGAACTTGCGCGCCAGTTGAGCCAAGATTGGCTAGCATGTCTGCTTATTCGTTACTTTCTCTTCCTATGTGCCGCAACTCGCAGCCATCGAAGCTGCCCTCCAGTGTGTTGTACAGGTCGCGATAGGCGATCATGTTGTCTGCTATGGCGTCACAGGCCTTCATTGTTTGCTGTACCACAAGATTCGAGTCGCCGTAGATCATCAGTCGAGTGCACCCGAGTGCTTTGGCCATCCGCATGCCGTGGATCAAGGCTTCGTATTCAGCTTCGTTATTGGAGGGTAGTTTAAATCCCATCTGCAGAACATAGCGAAGCTTGTCGCCTTTTGGTGATATGAGGATGACGCCTGCTCCTGTGCCCTCATGTTTCTTGGACCCATCAAAGTACATGGTCCAAGAGTTGGACAGATCTGGCACACAAGCTTCGATCCACTCGGTTGTGAAGTCGGGTAGGACTTGTGCTTTGATGGCCTTCGGGTGCTCGTACTTGATGTCTCTTGGTGCCAGCTCGATGAGCCATTTTGCGACTCGCCCAGTTGCATTGGGGTTTGTGAGGATGTCACCGATTGCTGAGTTACTCACCACGGTGATCGGGTGCTCTGTGAAATAGTGCGTCAACTTCCTTGAGGACATGAACACAGCGTAGGCCAGCTTTTGATAGTGCGGGTACGCTGCTTTGATATGGAGAGAACCTCGCTCAAGTAGTAGACTGGACGTTGTATGCTGTGGGCGTGCCCCTCCTCCATGCGTTCGACTACCAGCACGGTACTCACCACCCTGTTTGTAGCCGAGACATACAGGTATAGAGGCTCCCGTTCCTTAGGTGCGACGAGGATTGGAGGGCTTGTGAGGATCCGCTTGAGATCTGTGAAGGCTGCTTCGGCTTCTGGCGTCCACTCGAACTTGTCCGCCTTCTTCATCAATCGATAGAATGGCAGTGCCTTTTCGCCCAGTTTGCTGATGAATCGACTGAGCGCTGCCACTCGACCCGCCAGTTTCTGTACATCGTGAAGCTTTGAAGGCCTTTGCATTGTGAGGATGGCCTGTATTTTTCCGGGTCTGCTTCGATTCCACGGGCAGAGACTAGATACCCCAAGAGCTGCCCTGCTGGAACGCCGAACGTGCACTTCTTAGGATTGAGCTTGATATGAAAGCGCTTGAGGTTAGCGAACGTCTCCCTCAGGTCGTTGAGTAGTGTGTGCTCCTCCCTTGTGGTAATGACGATGTCATCCACATAGACTTGGACGTTGCGTCCGATTTGCTTTTTGAGGCAGTCTTGCATCATGCGCTGGTATGTTGCACCCGCGTTTTTGAGCCCAAAGGGCATAGTTGTCTAGCAGTAGACCCCGAGTGGGGTTATGAACGCCCTTTTTTCTTCGTCTTCTTGTTTCATCCTTATCTGGTGATAACCTGAGTAGGCATCCAGAAAGGACAGTCGTGCGCATCCGGCGGTGGAGTCGACGATCTGGTCGATTCGAGGTAGCGGGAAGTGATCCTTTGGATAGCACTTATTCAGTGTGTGAAGTCCACGCACATCCGAAGGATGTCTGTATGCTTCTTCTCCATGAGTACGGGGTTGGCCACCCATTGTGATTTCTTGATTTCTCTGATGAATCCTGCTGCGAGTAACCGGTCGACTTCAGATTCGACTGCGGTTCGCTTTGGGCCGGAAATTCGGCGCATCGTTTGCTTGACTGGCTTTGCATCTGGAAACAATTGGAGAGAGTGCTCGGCGAATTCCCTGGGAATACCTGGCATGTCAGCTGGACACCACGCAAATATTTCCCAGTTCTCACGGAGGAACTCGACGAGCGCGCCTTCCTATGCGATAGGCAGACTCGAAGATACATTGACTGTCTTGGACGGGTCGTTGGGTGCACTTGATGCGACCTTGTGTCATTTGTTGCATTGAACGATCTGTCGACTGCCAGCTTTTTTATGCTCTGGCATGAGTGTGGTCGTTGGAGATCGCCAGCTCAGCGAGTGTCTGTTCCATGCCGAACGTCTCGGAGATTTTGCTGAACTCACGGTCGCAAGCGTCGGACCTTTGAAAGTTTCCACGGACAGTGATGACTCCTTTTGGTCCTGGCATCTTCAGCATGAGGTATGCGTAGTGTGGTACCACCATGAATGAGCGAACGTCGGGCGCCCAAGGATAGCATGGTATTGCGATTTCCAGTCGACGACCTCGAACTCAATCGACTATGTCTTGAAGTGGCTTTTGTCCCCGAACGTAACGTCAAGTTGTATGGTGCCTTCTGGGCTGATTGCTTTGCCAGGGACGATACTGTGGAAGGTATTTGAAGATTTTGAGAGGTTTTCGACTGACCTGTTCATTTTGCGGAGCATGTCCACGAAGATGATGTTTATGCCGCTTCCTCCATCCATAAAGACCTTGGTCATAGCGTAGCCTCCAATTTGTGCGTCGAGTACCAGAGCGGCGTGCCCTGGTCGAACTACAGCTGGGGGATGATCCTCCCGACTGAAGCTTATGGTGGTCTCTGATCCCTTCAGAAATTCGGGCACAGCAGGAGGTGCCATGACGGCCATGTTCACTTGTCGAGTGATTAGCTTTTGCTGCCTGTTGGAGGGGCGACCTTTCTGTATCATGTACATCTGCCCGTGGGGCTGTGGATATTGATCATCTTCCACCCGATGCACGGGTTGTATGGCACCCGCAATGTGTCCGCCTGTACCAGGTTGTGGTGGTGGTGGTGGCGGTTGCTGAGGACCCATTATGGCAGGTACAGCGTTTGGCTGCTGCACTGGTGCAAGTGTTGGTTGGGCGGGTGCAGGGGTGTACCTTTTGAGTCGTGTCATGTAATCAGACGCCAGCTGGTCGAACTCCCTGCAGTTCCTCGGCGTATGATTGGAGCGTAGTTTGCCGTCCTCTCCCTTGAAGAGGTGGAATCTGCACCAGTCATCCATTCTCTTCGAATGATCGCTCGGATTTTGTGTCAGTGCGCTTGCGCCACTCTTGCCTTTTGTAGCTGTCGATTCGTTGCTCGCGGTCTCGACTGTCTCGTCGATCATTCGACCGCCGATTGCTTCTGTCCTGATCATCGCGAGGTTGTGTGTATCCAGCCGCCATGAATTCGGGTCTGTCGTCGTCGTAATGACGTTTGGAGCGTTTACGCCTGGGATCATCTCTGTATGAGTCTCTGCGGCCTTGACTGCCGCTGTCGTGGTTATCGCGTGGTGGAGAAGCGGGGTCTTCGCACAGAGTCCTCTCCATCCGCCCACTCAGTCGCAATTTTTATGAGTTGAGCCAAGGAGCTTGGCTTTTCACGACCAAGTGCTTCCCTGAAGTCCTTCCGGGCGAGACCCATTATGAAGGCATCCATGGCCCTATCTTCTGATATTGTGCCAACCGAATTGCGTATCTCGGTCCACCGCCGTATGTACGACCTCAACGACTCGTCTGATCGTTGAGTGCATGCTCTCAACTCTTCAAATGTCTTCGGGCGCTCGCAGAGAGGCTCGAAGTTTTTGATGAAGTCCCTGCGGAAATCGTCCCACGAGTCGTATGATGATGGAGGAAGCGATTTGAGACAATCGCGGGCTGTTCCTTCGAGCATGAGTCGTATGTACTGCATTGCCGTGGTATTCGTGCCGCGCTGGCATGCGACGGTGAGTCTGTAATCTTCCAGCCACCCGGAAGGTTCCTGTCGGCCATTGTACTTGGGTTGTTCACCTGTTAACTTGAACCCTTTGGGCATCCGTGTGGCGCGGATGCGTCGAGTGAAGCACAAGGCTCCGCATGGCTCTGGTTCTCGGTCAGAGTTTGAATCGCTGCTGTAGGACCTTCGTGATCTGCTTCTGCTGGATCTGCGCCGGCGTGAGCTTCCCTTTTCTTCCTCTGAGTGGTGGCTGCGACCACTACGATTGTGTGCTCCGTGCCATGAGTCGACTATGTCGCGATTTCGACCCCCTCCTGGAGTCTTGTCTTCTGGCTGTATAGCCTTTTCTGCTAGAGCTAGCGATTTGATTTGTTGGCGATGCAGGGCGGCATTAGGGTCATCCGCCGGAGGTTGTAGTACTTTAAGATAAGCACCTACGGAAAGCAGGGCACCCGCAGCTGTTTTGGGTACTGGGATTCCGTCAGCGTGTTCTGTCATGAATGACAGATTGCGAGTAATTGCTGCTCTCTCATTTTCTGGGAGGTCTGCCAGCCATGACCTCTGTCTTGGGGCTGCTTGTCCTGTGGAGCTAAGGGACAGCTGCCTCCTTCGTGCACTCGAGATGCTGGCTTGCCTTTTGCGTTCTTCGAGTATCGCTCGGTAGGTTTGCAATCGAATTGACTCTTGCCAGTTGAAATACTGGAAGGTCAACATCTCCTCTGGACTGGAATTTGGTGGCATCATTGTGCACTCCTTGATGACTTTATCTACTTTTGCTGCCATCTCGGCCGTGATGGTCAAGGTTGTGACCCCATCCGGTATGGTTACCGTGCATGGGAATTGGGTAGGCCTGCGGACGGCTGCAGCTGCGGATGATTCTGCAGAGAAGGCAACGTACACCTGATGGGGCGTGACCCGTGGGCACGTGTATGTGCTATCGATTCCAGTCATGGACTCGACGTCGTCGTCCAGGCTCATGTCAGAGCCAGTATGCCCGTCGAGTAAATCTTCCAGGCAGAGCTCGTTGTCGATACGCCCATCGACTGTGCCCATCTCGGTGTTGGCGAAGCCGTTATGGATCTCTGAGTCAAGGTTGGTGTTGGTGAAGATATCAGAGTCGACGTTGCTGTCGTTATGATCGCGGGCTCGTAGAAGTCATCGAGGGAGATCCCGCAGTCGAAGCTTTCATCGAGTGGGAGGTCGAAGTTGAAGTCGCTTGTGCGGTATGCTGATTCGGCCTCCTCGCCTTGGAGTTCCTTCATCATGTACTTGTCGATCTCGCCAGTCGACATGGTTGTTGCGGGTGAGCAGGTTTCCAGAATCGATGATGGGGCGAACGCAGTCGACGGAGCATCGGGTGCGACCAGCGCGAGTTATCGCGGATCTGTCAAGTCCTGCGTACCAAGTTTGTTTACGAAAAAACTGAATGCTCCAACAGTTAAATCCAAACCTGACTCGAGACCAGAGAATGTCTCCTGAAGATCTGGTGAGTGCGGATCAAAGTTCATCAGAGGAGCAGATGCGCTCTTTGCAGGTGAAGCGGGCAGATTGCCGCTTTTCGAGTGGTTCGGCGAGTCGCCGTGTGTCGCCTGGATCGGCGAGTTGTGGTTTGCTGACGTGACTGGCGAGTTGCCGTTTGCAGATGTGATCGGCGAGTTGCCGTTTGCTGATGGACCGGCGAAACTTCGAGTCCAGCACTATTCTTTCCCACAGACGGCGCCACTTGACGAGGGGTAGACTCATCAAGACCCATGGTTAAGGTCCCTGGGTTATGAATATGGGGGAGAGAACGTGGTAGCGCTGGAAGTATCGTCGGCTGACAAGCGGGGCAAGGATTTTACCCAGGTTCAGGGCCCTCGAGTGGAGGTAACACCCCTACGTCCTGCATGTCTGTTATTGCTTTGCGAATATGGCGGTTACAAGGGATCCCGGCGAGATGTCAATCTCGCAAGGGTTTGGTGTGCTTCTGGTGTTTCGTGGTCTGGTTCGATGGCCCTCCCAGACCTTAAATAATAGGCTGGGTCTCGGGTGTTTGTAACCGACTCGATTTACATGCAAGGAAAGTCTAAACCGACTATGGCTTCACGTAACTTGGAGGATACTCCATCTTCTCGGGCCTTCTTCATGGGCTTCATGTAGGCTCTGATAGTTGGGCCTAGTCAATACGTGCACCAGGTACACTCATGATAGGGTACCCGATAAGCATTCCCATGTCACTAGCGCTCGTATACACGCGCATACACTCACCCCTATGAACGCACACACGCACACCCTACCCCTATGAGCACCTTCGAGAGACTAAGCCGGCGGTTGGGTCTTGAGATTGACGAAATCACCACGGACGCCTCGCTGTCGACGGGAACGTCGCCTCCCACTGAAGAATATTTCACCTAAATGAGAAACACCAGCGTCAAACCTGGGGTTTGAACTCTGGTGGGCTGAGGGTACAACCACCCTCCTAACCATCTTGCCACGGGCAAGTTCTCATGTCTTTTTCCATCTGTGTGTGTTATTATTGGTTTGTTTTGCTTGTCAGGTGATCCGGTCATTTTTTTTTCCGGGGATCCGGTCATTTGTAATCCCTCTGTACACGTACACTTTCTTGCTTAAAGTAATCCCTCTGTACACGTACACTTTCTTGCTTAAAGAAAAATCAGCATCAAACTGTGTGTTTTGGTAAACAGTCACCTGGAACTGCCCACTTGGACCCTTCGTGGAATAAGAAGCACTCGTACCTGCATGAATGGAAGAACTTAATTTTTGTTAAACACGGCTTTATATGGATGCATGCCAGATGTTGCCTTTATTTTCTCATACGACCCCGTAAGAGGGTTGGATTCCACTATCAAGATATAGAGGAACTATAACAAGTAAGTTCGAGAGGTCAATCCGAGCTTCGAAGTTTTAGTTACAGGAAAAACCATACCACATAATCACAATCTACCCTATCACCAGCAAACAGGGGGTGCCCCACCTTGCTAATCAATTTACATCTGTCTCTAGGTTCATTGTTCCTTGGGGCATCAGAAAGGCTAGATCATATCATTCTCTTCATGAACTTCATCCCATTGCGCCGACTCATCAGGTAGCGCTTGATTCAGTGCTCCCAACAGAGGAGCGATAAAACTTGATACTGAAGCGGAATCATCAAGCGCGTTCCTTTGTTGGACATCAGCTCCAGCTCGTAGTGCTTCCCTTTCGCCCTCATCGTGTAGCCTTGTCCAAAACTTGATAAAAACACATACATAACATATCGACTCAACTAGAGACTTTATCAGCTTATTTTAAAAACATGCTCTGTTTCGCAGTTTTCCTATTGCCCAACAATCGAGAGGTTGTTGTTGTCATGGACTGATGGTAGAGGCACAATCATGTGAAATGCTAGCACGCAGCGACCTACATATAGTCTTCTTCTTTCTTGTCGGTAATACAGTTTGGTTTTTTTGAATATGATATATCTATAATTTTTGTTAGGAAAAATATGCACTGATTCCGCCACATAGGATGCAGGCCTAATTGTGAGAATAAAGCTTTTTTATTTTGGTTGAGGGAAGAGAATAGAGCTTTTTGTTCTGAGTGGATCATGAGAAGAGAAATTTGGAGTATGAAACAATGGAATACCGGCCCAATATTCTCAACTAGGCCGAGCTGCAGCGCCGGCTAAGCCGACTGACTCGGTCTCGATCACTCAGGCCAATATTCTCAATTGGGCCGACCTGCAGCACGGGCTAAGCCAACTGTAGCTTCGGCCAGAAGTGTCACTGAGGAGACCGTTGTACGCCGTGTCGAATAAAAAAAGCGGCTTCACAAAAAATAAAACGATGAACGTCAGTTGTTGGAGCAAAATAAAACGAAGAATGTTGGAGCAAAAATGACTGCGCATCCAGGGAATCGAACCCTGGTCAGTACCGTGGGAGGGTACTATGATACCACTACACCAGATGCGCATTAATGACGTGCATCAGTGCTTAACGTTAATAATGCCTAATTAGAGCTACAAGAAAATTGATAGATGGGTGTAGTAAGTGTAAGACTAAATGGGGAACACACAAAATTTGAATTTACGCACCACACTGCTTCACTAGACACTACTAGTCATTACTCAATACCTTTTCTAATCTTTGGTTAGAAGATCATACGATACATACACATATAACATATGTAAATAATCAATTCTTCCGAGTGACCTTTCTCATGCCTCGGACGTACGTCAATGCGGAAATCAGGTATATATAAGCGGGCATAACATTAAGTGTAAATGTATTACATTTTGGAATACAAGCTTGGACGGAGCTATATGGGGACACCCATTATTTTTGGCAAAAGACTGGAGTCACTTCACAGACTTCACAATAAACAACAATATACATCAAAACATTTGAAACAAGAACTAAAAACACACCCACTATGTGTATGTTTGCTCCGCCACTTGAAAGGTAGTTTTTACTTAATGAAAGGACACAAATATCCTAGAGGGGTGAATAAGAGATTTAAACCAATTACATTTTGATTTGATTAAATGCGTATTAATATTAGCGTTAATTTAGCAAGCACAAATCCTAAATGTAGTAGACTCAACTATGTGCACCAACAAATTATGCAAAACAATATGAACAACTATGTGATACCAATACATATAATACCAAATACAATATTTTAATTTTTAAGCATGGAAAAAAGTATAGGGAAATGACGGTAGGCTACAATAGCACAAACTAAAGTGAAGCTTGGTTGATCGGTAGCACACCTATTAGGAGAATCAATCATATTTTGTCTTTCTTGTTCCTTTAGTTTTATGTTTTTTAAAACTTTTGAACCGTTAGAGCCACGAAGAGCAACTCCTCCAAGGTATCTATGTAGGGTTGTGCTCTAGTGTGCTAACACTAGCGTCTTGGGAAAAAGTGGAGTGGCAAGAGGGACTGCGTTCACTGGTAGAAAAAAGGGATATGGTCCCGGTTCGGTTTGGACATCAGTCCCGGTTTGGCAACCGGGACTGGCCAATCGGGACCAATTCTGGTCCCGGTTGGTCCACGAACCGGGACCAATGCGTGTCCACGTGGCCCGGGCTGGCTGCTCGTGGGGGGGACTCATTGGTCCCGGTTCTTAATACGAACCGGGACCAATAGGTCCTTTTTTTTTTGGTATTTAGGGTGCCGGTGCCCCCTCTCGCCGGTACGGTGCCCCCTCTCCCTCTCGCCGGTACGGTGCCCCCTCTCCCTCTCGCCGGCCGGTGCCCCCTCTCGCCGGTGCCCCTCTCCCTCTCGCCGGTGCCCCCTCTCCTTCTCGCCGGTGCCCCCTCTCCCTCTCGCCGGTGCCTCCGTCGTCTCCCCTTCTTCGCATCGCCGACGTGCTCTCCATCGTTTCCGTACGCATATTATACGCTCTACCATATACACAGTACACGTTGATGTATATATAATTAATATTCGATCTCTTGCGAGAATACAACTATTTAATTACACATGGAGATAGATCAAGCCATCAAGGCATATGTAGTTCATCGTCCGAAGCATAATGTTCTCCCTTTTCATCGATGGCCTCGCTAAGCAAAATCCCGCCAATTCCTCTTGAATTGCTCCTATGCGCAGTTTTGGGTCGAGCGTCTCCCGCAGGTCGCCGAAATAGGTTGTTCTCCGCTCAGTGGTCAAGTCGCGAATGAACTCGCAAACGTAGAATCCACATAAATCACTCCCCGGTGGCTGCTGCGGACATGTCACCGATTTATAAGTTAGCTGATCTTTGAATGGACCTTCTACCTTCTGTTTGAAATTTGTCCAACACCTGCTTTGGCAAAGAAAATGAACAAAGGAGTTATTAATTACTTGATATCAGGAAACGAACGAAAGAGTCCGATATAATGCGATAATGATTGAAATTACTTGTTGAGCATTTCTTTCATGTCGGACCACATCGCTTGGTCCCAACTTAATGAGTCTTGGACTTCAACTAAGGACTTGTCAGGTTGAATGCTTAGCAGAATCCAGTGGCCACTGCGGACGTTTACATAAAGCAGACATGCATAGCTCATCAATTACACTTAACATCGAGAAAGCCAAATAAAAATATGTACAAGACAGAAACACTCACCTGAAGTTGTAAGGAAATAGTATTTCCGTACAGAAATGTTGCTTGATTAAAAACATGGTCAGGTCATTCACCAGTCTTTGGGGTGATGTTTTAACACATATGAATTAGCGATATACGGGTCAATGAACCCAATCTCAAAAACTCTATTTCTTTTGCATTCCAACATCTTCATTCTGCATAATAGCGTACAAAAGGATATATATATAGTCAGGATAATATAATACAGGCAATGAACGAGCTGAGCTAGAGACTTAATTACGAAAATAAATCACTTACAGACAATAGCAAGAGAGGATAGATTTGTCGAGGGCGCGCTTTTGGAATAACTGAAACAGTTCAGTCAGTTGAACCTGTATAATGTAACGTTTGAAGAAATGCTCCACTCTAACGTCCACCGGAAACCAATCTTTCGCATCCTTCTTTGATGTGTGCGCCAGGTACCAGTTATGCAATTTCGCATATGTGTTGATAGACGCGCGACTCCTCATTACTGACCATAGGCTCCCCTTGGACATATTTCCGTGACATCTCTAACATTGGCGCAGATTCATAGCCTAAAAGTTGACCAAGGCTCATACCCAAGGTGGTAGCATGTTCCTTGGCCTGCGATACAGTGACACCAAGTTCTTTAGCAGCAGCTTGGCTCTGGGGTCCAATAATTCCAGGTCCTTATCCATAGCGCTCTGAATTCCTTGTCGCATCGGAACACACTATGAGCGGGGCGACCGATTGATTTTTCTGCTGTCCGAGCTGGGCAATTTGTTTCCCGCGTTTTGCACTTCTTCCCTTGTTCTGCTCAGACTGGGCACGTGCTAGCCTCTCAAGTTCACGACCATAGTCATCTGGCAGGTTCATCTGGATCTGGGATGGCCCCTCAAGGAAGGACTTAGCCCACTTTTTGGTTTTTTCATCATATACCTTCTTTGGCTCGGGCTTTTTTGGTGCAAAAAAAGCCTTATTGTAGGCAGCCACTACCGCGGCGTTTTCCGCTTCAGTCATGTCATAAGGTCTCTTGGGAGGAACCGACGGGATGCCGACTATCTTCTGAGTGCGACCTCTCTTCTGAGTGGGGAGTGGGGCAGCGGCGTTGGTCCGTGCTCGCTTACCCCTCATAGTACCAGCGGTGGGCGGAGACGGCTGACGCGGCGGCGGAGACGGCTGCGGTGGAGACTGGTGAGGCGGTGATGCGGACGGC
The DNA here is from genome assembly GCA_947311845.1 of Poa pratensis. Lineage (NCBI taxonomy): Eukaryota > Viridiplantae > Streptophyta > Magnoliopsida > Poales > Poaceae > Poa > Poa pratensis. The sequence continues at coordinate 32,502,921 of CAMZMU010000091.1, read as the reverse complement.
TGCGCTGGAGAATGGTGAGACGGTGAAGAGGACTGTTGCGCTGGAGACTGGTGAGGAGTCGATGGCCTTGGCTGACAGTTCGGAAGCACGATGCATTCCTTTGGCCATAGAATGAGCGCTTTCGAATTCTTGGCTTCTCCAAGTTCAAGCACCTCCCCATCTTCACCTGCAGGGTGTTGCAGCTTCAGCCCTCATAATCTTTTATCACTCCATCCACCCCGACAACAGCGTAGCCATTTGGAACCGGAGAGGAATTGTAAGTTGGATTAGGTCCAATTGGTAGGGCATAGCCGACCGCCACCTTGAAGGATAAGTTATAAACTTTCACATGCAGCTCACAAGGTGTGCTCTCCGTGATATCATCCACTGGGTAGCGACGAAGAGGAGCCACTGCATCATCATTACCATCCTGGAGCTCCGTGGAAGCCACGCTGCTTTTCCGATTCGATGGGCCGCCGCCGGTACCATCGCATGCAGCTTCTACCATGTGCCGCTGAGTTGGCCGATAGTACCTTGCTGGCTAAGTACGGCAATTTGTTCCTTCCGCGGCTTTAATTCTTCTTCTATATTACGCAACCGGTCTGCAGCAGCGCGTGCTTCCATTGCCTCCCTTTCCTTTCTCGTCTGATGGCTTCTATCAGGAAATTTCTTCCTGTGCTCGGGAATCGCAATTGTCTTGGGCTTAGAGCCTATCACGCCTCGTGTTCGTCCGTCGTGTTCCTCATTCCCAAGGGCACGTGTGAGCTCGTCATCCTCTCTATCGGGAACGAACCATCCCTCTTCAACATCCTTGAATGCATTTCTAATTTGTTGGATCGGTAGTAGGGGATTATCTTTGTGTCGTTTGTTATATATGCACTTCCCTTCTGCGTCCAACGTGCCCCCATGCCCGTAAAACCAATTTCTTGCCCGTTCGGTCCATTTGAGTGGCTCTGGAGTGATCCCTTTAGCCAGATACTCCGCCTCAAGTTTCTCCCACTTAGGATGCTATAGGCGTAGCCACCAGCCCCATAGTATGGTGGTACAACTTTTTAGCAGCATTTGCCTTATTTTTTGCAGACAAATTCTGAGCTTGCTCCGATTTCTTGTACGCCACAAATTCTTCCCAGTAGTCCTTTATCTTGTCATACCCTTTATTGAAGTCTGGAGTCTTATTTTTCTCGACAAACTCGTTGTTCAATCTTTTCTTCCAGTTCTTGAATAGCTCGGCCATCTTCTTAAGAGCCCAGGCCTTGACTTTTTGCTCCATGTTTTTCCGGGCAATCTTTTCTGCCTCATCTGGATCCTCCTCATCTGAATCCACCTCTGGCTCCGGCAGGGTGAAATTAAACATGAGCTTTTTCCAAAGTCTATCTTTGCCCTCATCGCTGACATATAGCACTCCACTATCCTTTGGCCGATGCCATTCTCGAACGGTGATCGGGATGTAGTCCCTAACAAGAACTCCGCATTGCTTTATCATTTTTCTTGCAGCATCAAGGGGAGCAGTCGGTGTGCCGTCTTCAGCGACTCTTTCGATCCTGTACCTTTCTTGGTCGCCCAACTTTTTGGTTGGGCCTCGTTTTGTCCTTACAGAAGATTTGCTCGATCCGGAGGGCTAAAAGAAGAAAGAGCGTTAATATATGTATATAGACAGCAGAGGCTTAATTAATACAATCTTTGGCGTCATTAATATATGTATATGCACCTCGCCGGAGCCTTCGGCTTCTCCCTCGTCGGCTTCTCCCTGGTCGGCTTCTCCCTCACCCCTGCCGTCGGGTTCTACCTCACCGGAGCCGTCTCTTTGGTTGAGAGACTCATCTCCCTCACCGGAGTTATTCAAAAACTCCGAGGTGACATCGACAACATCTTCCGGCCCACGGATTATATCCTCGAGGATGTTTTCCTGATGTTCGTCTCGTTCCATAGTTTCTGCAAATTAAGAACAATGCACAAAACTTTAGTTGGGTAACTTTGTTCCATATGTCAAGATCGTATCGTATCAAAAACTTTAGTTGGCTAACTCGTATCAAAAATTCTATCTAAAATTAAGTCTATCTAAAATTAAGTCTATCTAAAAATTCTATCTAAAAAATTCTATAACCTAACAATTTCTATAACCTAACAATTTCTATAACCTAACAATTTCTATATCTAACAAATTTCTAAACATATTAATCATTTTAATCTACAATGCTACAATTTTAACACTAACATCCTAAAACACTAACATTTTCCTAACACTAACATTTTCCTAACAAATTTTCCTAACACTAACATTTTCCTAACACATTTCTACAACACTAACATTTTCCTAACAAATATTTTTCCTAACACTAACATTTTCCTAACACTAACATTTTCCTATACAAAATAAAAAAATCCTTACAAATAATTTCTATACCTAACAAATTTCTAAACATATTAATCATTTTAATCTACAATGCTACAATTTTAACACTAACATCCTAAAACACTAACATTTTCCTAACACTAACATTTTCCTAACAAATTTTCCTAACACTAACATTTTCCTAACACTAACATTTTCCTAACACATTTCTATAACACAAACATTTTCCTAACAAATTTTTTTTCCTAACACTAACATTTTCCTAACACTAACATTTTCCTAACACATTTCTATAACACTAACATTTTCCTAACAAATTTTTTTTTCCTAACACTACCATTTTCCTAACACTAACATTTTCCTATACAAAATAAAAAATCCTAACACTAACATTTCCTATACAAAAAAAATCCTAGCTAAAATCCTAAAATTCTAACAACTCACCGATCGAGAACGGCCGGTGCGGGCGGCAGTGGGGGACGGCGGTGGCGCGTGTGCGGTGGGGGGACGGCGGTGGCGCGACTGCGGTGGTGGGGGACGGCGGTGGCGTGTGCGGCGGTGGGGGGCGGCGGTGGACGACGGCGCGGCTGCGAGCTCCGGGGGCCGGGGCGCGTGGCGCGTGTGCGGCCGGGGATCGAGGAGGGCCGGCGTGCGGGCTGCGAGCTCCGGGGCGGCGTGCGGGGAGGCGGCGGGGCGGCGCGTCGAGGTCGGCGGCGAGGCAGCCTGACGGCGTGGTGGCGCGCGGCTCCTTCGTCTTGCTCCTTCGTCGATGAACACCGTCGTGCGTGAGAGAATGAGGAAGGAGAAGGGGCCAGGGCAGTTATAGCAGGGGTCTTTGGTCCCGGTTGCTGGCAAGAACCGGGACCAATGACCCTTTGGTCCCGGTTCTTGCCAGCAACCGGGACCAAAGAGAGGGCCATTTAATGCCAGATCGCGGCGCGCGGGAGCACGGACTCATTGGTCCCGGTTCTTGTTATAAACCGGGACCAAAGAGTCCTTTTTCAAAAATATTTTGAACTTTTCAGTTCTGAAATTTTGTTCCCGCCTTTTTTTTCATATTTAGGTGTTTGGATATGAATTTCAAATGGTTTTGAATCTGAAAAAACTTTCAACATGAAAAGTTTTTAAATTTGAATAAATAATCCAAAACCATTTCTGTTTTCTAAAATAATTATTCTAACTATACAAACTATTAACTATTTTGCCATTTTCAATTAAAAATGCATTAACTTTATTGCATATTTTGAATTGACAAAACTTTCAACATGAAAAGTGTTTGAATTTGTATAAATAATCCGTAAGTCGAAACTTGACTAATAATATGTATAAATCGATCAAAATGATTAAGTAAGATTTATGATTAAGTAATAATAATTATTAATTCAGTTAATTCTATTTTTGGTGTTGTAAAATCCCATGGCAAGCAGAAGTAAATGCAGAACAATTTCAGTGAACCTATATTTATGATAATATTTATACCTAGGTGTTTGAATGCGAGGGGCGATGTCCGGGACTGGGCTCCGCCGATGTATTATGGCTATTTAAACGACTTTATGTCTATTTTTCGAAAGTAATTCAAATTTGAACTACAAATGTGTGATAGTTTGCTCTGAAATTTTTTCAAAAATGATTTTAAGGTGCACAAGTAGTTTTGGATAATTTGATCCCTTACAATGAATAGTAACGACATTCGACTGAGGGTAGCGTAGGCGGGGGTTATCGCGCCGGCCGTGATGTAGTTCATGACACTGAATGCAACGACATTCGAATGACAACAAACTTGGATACATAGACGAATAACAACAAACTTGGATACATAGACGAATGATCACAAACTTGGGTACATAGAAAAATGATAACAAACCTTGGGTACATAGACGAATGACAACAAACTTGGGTACAAAGACGAATGACAACAAACCATTTTATCCTAACCAATGATGTGGCAGATTAGTCATACTCTTGCCTAGGCCTGTAATACTCGTGGGAGTAGTCGTCGTAGTCGCCGTCGTCGTCGTCGCTGTCGTCGGGCGGCCGTGATGTAGTCGTTGCCGGGGGTTGTCTCCTGGACTGTAATTGAGGGTAGCGCAGGCGGGGGTTATCGCCGGCCGTGATGTAGTCCATGACCCTCTTGAGAGTCCGGCCGGCCCACCACAGCCGACGGCCGGCCTCGTTGAAGTTCGAAGGACGCGGGCGGTCCTCCTCGTACCTGGCGAGTGCCTTCTCACGCCTTTCGATGAAGAAGGCGTCCCAAGTTGGGCGATAGTCTGGATGCCAGCGGGAATCCATCCGCTGCTCCGGAGTGAGCTCGAGGTAGTAGTGGTTCGTGATGGCCGCCCGGCGCGCCAAACCTTGAGGGAGAGGAGGGACCGGCACGCCTCCGGTGCTCAGCCTCCAGCCGGCGGGGACGTCGTAGCCGGGTGGGCAGGGGTAGTTCGAGGCGCAAAGCGCCTCCGCCTCCGAGTAGGTTAGAGTGGGTACGGTGGAAGCCATGGGAGAGTGATGAGGTTGCAGATATGAGTTTAGATGTGCTATGCCAATGGAGGCCATGACTACATATATATAGTGAGAATCCCACCAATAAGGAAGAAGCACACGGATCGTGTGTTTCTTTAAAACGCTTGTGAGCCGTTGGATCAGGGGTGTGTTTCTTTGAGGGCTTGTGAGCCGTTGGATTTTTAGAACTAGTCCCGGTTGGTAACACCAACCGGGACTAAAGAATCACACGGATCGTGTGTTTCCTCCCAGCGCTTCTAAGCCGTTGGATCAGCGGTGTGTTTCTTTCGCTTGATCCAACGGCTCCCAAGCTCTCGAAGAAAACACACGATCCGCGTACTTGTTCCTGATTGGCTAGCTGGAGGGAGTCACTCGGAGAGGCGGGTTGTTTTTTTCGCGCCACCTTTTCCCGCACAATTTTTTCGCGCCACCGTTTCCCGCCCAATTATTTCCTGCCTGTTGTTCTATAAAATCCAGTCGAAGGTAGGCATGATACTCACTTGAGCGCAAGCATGGTGTGTATTGGTCCTTGCGAGAAGTGTGTGTCCGGGTTTCACATTTCCGCATCCGAGCATCTCGCAAGGCTTTCAAGCAATTTGAAGGTAGATGGTAGGGTAGTTCCAATTGAAGAAATTTTGCACACTGAGAGTCATCTCGCTTCACTCGGGGCGAAGCTATGCCGCGATGGGTTTCCGTATAGGACCCCGCTCCAAATTCGTGCAGAAATGCTCAGGCTTGCAGATAAGTTTGACAGGAAAGTTACGAATAGTCCGTTCTACCGAACTGAAGCTGACCGTGCTTCGTACGGTCGTTCATGTCTCTGGGTAGTTGACAGCGATGATGACGACAATTTCATGCCGTCGTCAAAGGAAAGGAGGGTTGAAGCACTGAGAAAAGGCAAGGAGAAGAAGCCTGAAGCATCGAGCAAGGGTAATGGCAAGAAGGCTGAATCTTCGTCCAAGGGCAAAGGCAAGAAGGCAGAATCTTCGTCAAAGGGCAAGAACTAGTGAAGTTGTAACGTAGATCTCTAGTTGTATGTTACATTAATTTATCGATTCAATGTGGGATGTTTCGTATCAATTATAATATGTCTCATTCAGACGAACATTACTACATCCTTAACAACATCCTTAACAACATCCCACCCAGTTACATAAAAGGATACATTATTACACATCACTAACAGTTACATTACTACATAAACGGACATGATGGATCGGAGGCTTAGGGGGAACGACGGGAGGAGCCAGCCGCGTTCGCGGCACGTTTCTGGTTCTCACGCGCACGTTTGCGGCGTAGGGCAAGATACATGGAGCGTGAGTCTTTCAGCGCCCAATCCAGCTTGGAAGCCTCCTTCGCCTTGAGCTGGTAGGCAGTCTTGGCTCGCTGGACAGGGTAGTCGCGGACAGACTGGAAAGAGGCTTCCATGGCCTCCTGTATCTGCAACCCACCACCCTCTTCCCCATCGTCACTCCAGTCGAAGTCGTCGTCCTCCTCCTCCTCCGCGGGAGGAGCGGCGGCGCCTGGTGGAGGTGCAGCAGCGCTAGGTGGAGGTGCGGCGGCACCTGGTGGAGCAGGAGGCCGGTAGCAGGGCATTCCTCTCCACGCCGGGCTCCCGCGTAGCGCCCAGCATGCTCGACCTCGTCCAGAAGGCGCTGCGGCGGGCGTGGCGGATCCATCTCGTGGAGACGATCCACCCCGTCAGCGACAAATATATAAAGACCTCCAGGGCAGCGCTTGTGAGCCGTCACGTGCCCAGGGCAGCGCTAGGGGAGGACACGTGCCCGTTGGATTTTTAGAACTAGTCCCGGTTGGTGTTACCAACCGGGACTAATGTAGTATGCCCAATCAGGAAGAAGCACACGGATCGTGTGCTTCCTTCCAGCGCTTGTGAGCCGTTGGATCAGGGGTGTGTTTCTTTTGAGGACTTGTGAGCCGTTGGATTTTTAGAACTAGTCCCGGTTGGTAACTCCAACCGGGACTAATGTAGTATGCCCAATCAGGAAGAAGCACACGGATCGTGTGCTTCCTTCCAGCGCTTGTGAGCCGTTGGATCAGCGGTGTGTTTCTTTCGAACGCTTCTGAGCCGTCGGATCAGCACTATCACGACCACTTCGTAACCCATGCGACCCTATATATAGCCACCTCCTCAGACAGGTTACTCACTCACACAAAACATTCCAGCGTCACTCGGAGAGGCATCTTTGGGCAACCAGCGGCAAGACGTCTCTGATGACCTGCGACCGTTCCAAACGGTTGCAGATCATCAGGGACGTCTTGCCGGACGGTTGTAGAACATCAGAGACGTCTTGCCGAACGGCACACAACTAGCGTCTACCCTTGCCACCGAATCCAATGGTTGGATTTAGCCTACCTGATGGCATGTTCCCTGGCATTATTGTGTTCGTCATTGTTCACCGGCCAGCCATTGGAGCCACCTCCTATAGGTCGGTGAACAATGACAACACAACAACGCTGTTGGAAACACAAGCCCTCAGGTAGGTTGAATCCAACCACTGGATTAGGGTGACACAATGATGAATTGCCGAGGAGGTGGGAGTGGTGGTGGTGGAAGTGGTAGCCATGCTCACGACCACGCGATGATTTGCAGTATACAAAGCATTCGGATTCCCGTCATGCAGCCCTACGGTGCATTTGATATGCAGTCACTCACGAGGCACCGTAGGGCTGTATGACGGGGAAACCGTATGTTTTGGTCAGTTTTGCTTATATATAAGGAGGCTCCACACCGCCCTCCGTCCCCTACCCAGGGTGCTGCCCTCTCCCTCCCCTACCTAGGTGTTTGATCAAATTTCCCACTCATTTTTTCAGATCTCGGCGACAATGTCCGGCCTGTTGGATGCGAGGGGCGATGTCCGGGACTGGGCTCCGCCGATGTATTATGGTTAAATAAAAATGGACCCGGGCTATGTAACTGGATTAAATAAAGATGTATGAGTGATACTTCTGAGTTTACAGTTCTCTTCTGATTTTTTAGAACACAGTTACATAAAAGTTGAATACATTATTACACATCACCAACAACATCCCTATCTAGTCTTCACGTTTTCTTCGTGCGTGTCCCTTTCTTCTGTTTGCGCCGTAACCATAGAGCATCTTCATTATTTAACGGGATGCTTGGGTCAGTTTTCACTGTGAAGGGAGGAATTTCATCAAACTTATCATAATCTGCTGACATGTCTGTCTTGTCCTCGACTCCCACGATGTTTCTTTTCCCTGAAAGAACTATGTGACGCTTTGGCTCATCGTCTGATGTATTCGTTTGCTTTTTTTTTCTTTTTTTCGGTCTGGAGGACATGTCCTTCACATAGAAAACCTGAGCCACATCATTGGCTAGGACGAATGGTTCGTTCTTGTAACAACCAAGATTCTTGAGATCCACTGTTGTCATCCCGTACAGCTGGTCTACCTTTATCCCTTCTCCATTCATGTTGACCCAACTGCACCGAAACAAAGGGACCTTAAAAGTAGGTCCATAGTCAAGTTCCCATATCTCCTCTATGCGACCATAGTATGTGTCCTTTTGCCCATCGTCGTTTGTTGCATCAAAGCGGACACCACTGTTCTGGTTGGTGCTCTTTTTATCTTGGGCGATCGTGTAAAATGTATTCCCATTTATCTCGTACCCTTGGAAATTCAATACAGTCGAAGATGGTGACGCGGCCAACAAGTAGAGCTGATCTCCGACAGTGGTGTCATTCATGAGCTGTAATCGCAACCAACTGCCGAAGGTCTCCATGTGTTTTTCTTTAATCCAGGAGTCATCCTTCCCCGGGTTCTTGGAGCGTACATAATTCTTGTGTTCCTCGATATACGGAGCCACGAAGGTGGAACTTTGTAGAACTGTGTAGTGTGCTTGAGTTAAAGAATGCCCGTCCCTACATATCAGTGCTTTCTTTCCTAGCGTGCCTTTTCCACTCAGTCTCCCCTCATGCCGCGATTCAGGAACACCAATCGGCTTAAGGTCAGGAATAAAGTCAACACAGAACTCAATGACCTCTTCTGTTCCATAGCCCTTGAGATGCTTCCTTCTGGCCTAGCACGGTTATGAACATATTTCTTCAAGACTCCCATGAACCTCTCGAAGGGGAACATATTGTGTAGAAATACAGGACCGAGAATGGCAATCTCGTCGACTAGGTGAACCAGGAGATGCGTCATAATATTGAAGAATGATGGGGGGAACACCAACTCGAAGCTGACAAGACATTGGACCACAGCCTTCTGTAAACTTGGTAGAGTTACTGGATCGATGACCTTCTGAGATATTGCATTGAGGAATGCACATAGCTTCACAATGGGTACTCGAACATTTTCCGGTAGAAGCCCCCTCAATGCAACCGGAAGCAACTGCGTCATAATCACGTGGCAATCATGAGACTTCAGGTTCTGGAATTTTTTCTTTGCCATATTTATTATTCCCTTTATATTTGACGAGAAGCCAGCCGGGACCTTGATACTGCTCAGGCATTCAAAAAAGATTTCCTTCTCTGCTTTGGTAAGAGCGTAGCTGCTTAAGCGCCCTTTATCCGTCTGCTTGTTGTATGGGTCTTTCATACGTTGCTGGTCTGCCCGTGCTTCCGGTGTATCTTTTGTCTTCCCATACACGCCCAGGAAGCCTAGCAGGTTCACGCAAAGATTCTTCGTCACGTGCATCACGTCGATTGAAGACCGGACCTCTAGGACTTTCCAATAGGGTAGCTCCCAGAATATAGAGCACTTCTTCCATATGGGTACGTGGTTGTCAGCGTCATTCGGAACAGATAGACTGCCAGGACCCTTTCCAAAGATTACTTCTAAATCCTTGACCATGTCATATATAACATCACCATCAGGGAGGTTAGGCTTCTTCCGGCGATCTGCCTCACCGTTGAAATGCTTGCCGGGCTTTCTTACGGCATGACCGTTCGGAAGAAATCGACGATGCCCCAGGTACACATTCTTGTTTCCCAAATGTATACTTTCAGTCTTATCTAAACAGTGCGTGCATGCATTGTATCCCTTGTTTGACTGTCCTGAAATGTTACTAAGAGCAGGCCAATCATTGATGGTTACGAACAGCAACGCTCGTAGGTCAAATTCCTGTTGTTTGTGCTCATCCCACACACGTACACCTGGTTCGGACCACAACTGCAAAAGTTCATCAACTAATGGCCTTAGGTACACATCAATGTCGTTGCCGGGTTGCTTCGGGCCTTGGATGAGCACTGGCATCATAATGAACTTCCGCTTCATGCACAACCAAGGAGGAAGGTTGTAGATACATAGAGTCACGGGCCAAGTGCTATGACTGGAGCTCTGCTCCCCAAAAGGATTAAAGCCATCTGTACTTAGACCAAATCTTAAGTTCCTTGCGTCATCTGAAAATGTCGGGAACTCTCTGTCGATTTTTCTCCACTGGGACCCATCGGCGGGGTGTCTCAACTTCCCGTCTTTCTTACGCTCTTCTTTGTGCCATCGCAACAACCTGGCATGCTCTTTGTTTCTGAACAGACGTTTCAACCGTGGTATTATAGGAGCATACCACATCACCTTAGCAGGAACCCTCTTCCGGGGGGGCTCGTCATCGCCCTCAACATCACCAGGGTCATCTTGTCTTATCTTGTACCGCAGTGCATTGCATACCGGGCATTTATCCATATTCTCGTACTCACCGCGGTACAGGATGCAGTCATTAATGCATGCATGTATCTTCTGCACATCTAATCCTAGAGGGCAGATAGCCTTCTTTGCTTCGTATGTAGTCTCGGGCAATTCGTTATCCTTTGGAAGCTTCGGCTTCATTATTTTCAGTAACTTCTCAAATCCCTTGTCAGAACAACCAGTCTCTGCCTTCCATTTCAGCAGTTCCAGTGTGGTACCGAGCTTTGTGCTGCCATCTTCGCAGTTTGGGTACAGCAACTTTTTGTGATCCTCAAGCATGGCCTCCAACTTTAGCTTCTCCTTTTCTGTATCGCATTCTCGCTTTGCATCAGAAATGACCCCACCAAGACCATCAGCGGGCTCATCTGATGCCCGATGTTCACCTCTTTCTTCTTCAACGTCTTCCATACAGTATCACCGCATTCCTCAGGGAACATAGGATAGTTGTCATCATCCTCCTCTTCTTCATTGTCTTCCATCGTAACCCCTCTTTCTCCGTGCTTGGTCCAACAATTATAGCTGGGCATGAAACCTTTCCGAATCACGTGGTCTTGAATGGTTCTCGGGTCAGAGTACTCCCTGACGTTCCGACACTTCTCACATGGACAAGGCATAAAATTATTCACTTTGTTTGCCTCAGCCACATCGAGAAATTTATGCAGGCCTGCAATAAACTCGGAACTGCGTCGTTCGCCGTACATCCATCGCATCCGTGCATCCATCTGCATCATATAATTAAGTTTATCAAATACCATTACAATAACATCTTGAATAGTGAAATGACCACCGTACATCGACACGTGCAATATTTCTGTATCAATTACAGATGAAAAGGATAAAGTTGCTAACCTCGGCGCGGGTCGGGCATTTCATCGAACACATCTTGTGCGTGGCAAAGAGAAAAAAAACTAGCACCCCCACTTCCCACCAATCCAGGAAAAAAAACAGAGGAGAGAGGGGGGTGGGGGTTATATATAGGCAGGGGAGGGGTATTGGTCCCGGTTCTTGGCACGAACCGGGACCAAAGCTCCGCGGAACGCCACGTGGTCCGGCTCTGGAGCTTTGGTCCCGGTTCGTGCCAAGAACCGGGACCAATGCCCCCAACCGAACCGGGACCAATGGATCAGGGGCCCCTGGCAGCAAGAACCGGGACCAATGGTTGCACTGGTCCCGGTTTTTCAGTGAACCGGGACCAATGGTCTGGACCAAAGAGGTGTTTTCTACTAGTGGTTTTGGAGGTTGACCTACATGTAGTCATGTAGCTGGGTTTCAAAAGAAATGAATATAGTTTTTTGGGTTTAAAAAAAATGTAAAAAGCATCCTAGATGTTGATAAATTCGACATCAACCACCTTGTAAATTTTCAAATAATATTTCATATTATTCTGGTATATAAAAAATAATAAATCTGGCAATTTTGTTTTTTTAGATTGTGCACTTTTCACTTATCCAGATTTGCATGTTCGTCTTTTTTACGGGGGAAATGGGAGTTTTTATTCCATAGCAATAGAGTTACAATCTGCTAATACAAGATTTTGGATAAAATCTGGTCCTCGCTGCATCCAAAAGGCTGTGACACTGGCCGTTCTAGCATAATTAGCAAGACTAACTGAAACCCTATTTTGTGATCTAGTGATTTTCATATGAACAAACTCCCTCTCTTCCAAGAGATTACTGATTTCAAACACCATGTGGCCATAAGCTGATCGTATGAGCGAATTATCCATTAGAGAGGAGAGGCCCCGATCGCATCCGATTGCAGTATTACAGGGAGGTCTGTGTGTTGAAGGGTTGTCTCCATTACTTCCATTACTTCATGCAACTCAGCTTCCAAGGCATCAGAGCAATAAAATATAACCTTACAAGCTGTGAAGATAACCTCCTCGACGTTGTTCCGCAGTACAACTCTTGCTCCCGCCATGCCAACTGTGGCATAGAATGACTGAATGAGCCATCCACAGAAAGTGCCACCTTTCATGGAGGGGGGTGGAATCCCTTAGGATCACAATCCACCACTGGAGCCTTTCCCTTAATAATTTGTTTATGCTCAAATGCTTGATGTTACGTAGGAACTCATGTATCCCTTAATAATTTGGTTTATGCTCAAATGCTTGATGTTACGTAGGGAACTCATGTAGCTGCACAAGAAATTATTTGATGCTTCAGTTGACGGGATCTGTTTGCCATGAACCGGTTCATTTCGCAATTTCCAAATTCGCCACATGATCATAATAACCATATTCCGCTCCTCCAATGAGCATGTCACAATAAGGCCCAGTAACCTCTCTTGCCTAGTATCGTCAATGTGTTCCTTCTTCGGCACAGGGCCAAGACTCGCGCATATTTTTCTTTTTTGTTCAGGTCAAAATACAATAATTTTTTCATTAAAAATTTGCGCAGTGATAGATCTAGATATTATCTACACCTGAGATTTTTTTGATTTTTTGAAAGCAGATACATTTTTTGTATAAAATCGGGCTACATTTAGATCGGCCTCCGTTTTCACTTACCGACCTCGTAATGGTATTCTCTCACTCTCCTCATATGATAATTTTTTTGTTTTTTTTGTAGAATACTAGTTGGCATGTACGTGCAACGCACGAGAAGTAGGAATGCCCGTGCGTTGCAACGGGCGGCGAATGTGAAAATAGAAATTATTAGATTGTCTAAGCAAAGATCTTCTTTTTGAGTTTCTGTACAAGAAATATGATTGAGGAAGGAACAAGCAACGTAAGGCCATACCATTTGAGCGATTGAATCAAGAAAGTACATAAAAGAAATGAAAACACAAATAATATTTTATATAAATGTGGTAACATGTCTTTGATAGCACATATTTCTTTCACAGTAGCGACTAACGGGTATCAATAAAAAACTGTTCAGATTTGGAAGATGCTAGCGGATTCAAATCATGTCCGCTTTTATCGGATTCGGACGTGGTACGTTAGAGGACTCGAACTTGGATCCAAAACCGGCATATCTTAGAATAATTGATTGAAAAAAACCAAACAGGAAAAGACATGATAAAAAAAGTTGTGTGCACCATGATGATGTGGGGATTTGCTCCCATTGCAGAAAAAACAAAACCACACAGAAAATAGACATGATAAAAAAAATAAGGCGATGAACATTTCATGAGAATCACCTTTAGCTTTCTTCGTTATTGATTGGAGCGGTTTTCAACAAAACTCTTACACAATGACAGTGACAGATTCTTTGGAAAAAAACTATGCAGGTCTAAGTTCCCAATTTGGTCGAGTGATGACATCACGGAGTCCGTTGCCGCTAAGTGGTGTTAGACTCAAGTTCGATCTTCCAACTTCCGAATCCAGTATGGATAATCTTTCATTTTTCTAGACACCACTGATGTGGTTTGCTGATCAAAATACCAAGTGAACTGAACAGAACCAGAACATGAGGCTACAAGTCTACAACACATACAGCAAAGGAAAACAAGCTCTAATCTGAAGGTCATATAAGAACACATGCTTAGGCCAGGATGGATGGTGCACTTCAAGCTCTCCTCGACTCCTCCCACATCTTCCTCAATCTGGTCCATGCTGGTCCATGCTACAGTTCTAAAGCTCCTAGCACGTAGTCACAATCCTGCAGCCTCATGCCCGAAGCAGGTATTCCTAGAAAACCTTCACTACAAGCAGCTTAATGTCGACGGCGAACATCACGGCGCACCAACTCCTCTCCTCTTGTTCATCCTCACCATCTCCACGAGCGGCCTTCCGCCGGACGGCTGCAGCCATGGAGCGACACGGGTGGCGCGCCTTGCTCAACCAAGCGCGGCTCTCTGTTTTTTTCCCGGCGTGGGGACGTCGCCCGGCCCCTTCCCTTCTCTGATTCCCTGGTCGCTGCTGCCCCTCACTGATTCGTCCATGACGTGGGCACGAGGCCCCGAACACCTCTTGACTATCTGTTCTCATCAGATGTGCGGCGGAGCATGCCGAAATTCTCGGGAGGAATTCCTTTGCCCAACCTCCATGTCGACGACGATGGCAGAGAAGCTACGGCCGAGGAGACTATGAAGCCCTCGTGGCCCACGACAAATAGAGCTGCTGGAGCACTCTCGGTTCTCCGGAGTCCAGAGCCGTCGGCTGCTCGGCGGAGATGACCAGGAGATCGACGAAGTAGCGCATGTCCAGCAACCCGGGTCGCCGCCATTGTTGGCTTCGCTACTCGAGGACAGATCACGCTGCGACGTTGTTTCTGGGATCACTCTGTTGCCGCCGAGCGCTAAAACAGGGGGACGTATATGGGCATCAGACATACAGTGATACAACTGCATCCCGTCGTGCTGCATCACACAGAGAGAAGAATAATCGGAGAGACGGAGAGAGCGTAGATAGATTTACCTTGAGGGGGAGTGCAGCGGCTGCTGTTGGCGCCTGATTCGTGCATCTGCTGGCTCGTGTCCTCGTATTAAGCGTTGGGCCGATCTAGGAGAGGAATAGGAGCGGCGGGCTAGGGCCTGTAAGCGTCCGATTCTCGGCCGATGCGATGTCAAAGTCCGCCGGCGAGGCTGCCGGAATAGACCGTCAGCGGGACAACCACCCTAGCCTGGCTCAGGTCATTATACGGGTCGTGGGGAAAAGAAGAACCGTTTTATTTGAGTGGTGGCAATTCATGTAATTACCAAAATGAAAAGGTGTGTTGAGTTGTCAAACATTGGAACGATCTGATATGTCGATCAAATATTGAACGACATAGATTTAATGTATCCCAACATGTTTGCTCTTTTATTAGTAGTATAGATAAGACAATTTGTTGTGCAAAACATGTGCAAGGTATAAGTTCCTATGTAATTCAGCCTTGTCAACCGAGATTTCTTGCCTTGGCAACCAAGTCGTTGGTAAGTAATACTACTCCTTAGTCAATACCTTGCCATCCAAGCTACCTTACCAGCTGTGTCAACTATCAATCAACATTTTGTCACAAAAGATGACTTATTAGCTACATGCATTGACTATAAGTCAGCCAGTCAATATTTTATCATTATCTTTGTGAGTGATGGCTATAAGACACGGCAAAATCTGGTGCAGAAAAGGCAAAAAGGAAATTCGCGACATCTTTCTGAACGGGCCGATTAACAAATTAGGCCGTAAGCCCAAAACGTAGGGCTAACGAGCCACACAGCAAAGGCCCGGCCCAACTTGAGAGGCAAGGAAACCCTAATCCCCCAGGAACTATAAGGCGCCGCCTCCGCCGCATTTCCCAAACCCTTGCGCCACAACCACACGGAAGGTAAGGGAGAGGAGAACTTGCCTGTGGCAAGATGGTTAGGTGGGTGGTTGTACCCCAGCCCACCAGAGTTCAAACCCCAGGTTTGACGCTGGTGTTTCTCATTTAAGGCGGAATATTCTTCAGTGGGAGGCGACGTTCCCGTCGACAGCGAGGCGCCCGTGGTGACTTCGTCAATCTCAAGACTCGACCCGCCGGCTCAGTCTCTCGGAGGTGCTCATAGGGGTAGGGTGTGCGTGCGTGCGTTCATAGGGGTGAGTGTGTGCGCGTGTATATGAGCACTTGCGTTGTACTGTGTTTCGCAAAAAAAAAGGTAAGGGAGAGCGGCGGCGAAGATGGTGTCGCTGAAGCTGCAGAAGCGTCTGGCCTCGAGCGTCCTCAAGTGCGGCAAGGGCAAGGTCTGGCTTGACCCCAATGAGGTCAACGAGATCTCCATGGCCAACTCCCGTAAGATCCTCACACCCCTCCTCGCTTACCGTGTTCGTTGCGTAGATCTGTCGTCCAGGTAGTGATATCGTTGTATGTTGTTCGGAGTCGATATATCGACTCTTGCTTGCCGCGCGCCTACGCAATCTATGAGCAGCGGGTTGACGGGATTAGTGTTCTCCTTGTAGCTGATAACCCTTTACTTTCGATTTTCTTCTGATAGACCGTGGTAGCTATGGACTGTGATGTAGATATTTTGTCCGTCCTCGTATGATGGTTTGTTAGGGTTAATGGGTAGGCGATTCTCGTAGTTCCTCTGAACGCGGTTGTTAACACAAAGACCCACCCAGATTGAGTTGCAGTACCTGCCTGTGTTGATTTTTTTATGCTGCCTAGGCGTCTCACATAGTTAAATTGGCTGGCTTTCAGAGTGTATTGCTATTGTCAATTATATGGAGTCCAGCTTGGCACCTTTTGTGTCTGTTGTGTATTTATTTGTGCACATAGTTCAATACCATGTGATTTTCTGCTCCATGCGGAAAATAGGTTTCTTAAGCTTGATCTAATAATCAAGTTGTTGTATTATGCATCACAATCATCAAATTGCTCCCAGTATATGTACCAATTATCACTGCTGTGTTAGCAATATTTGGAGTATATACATGTTTCTTAGAGATACAGCTTTTGCACTGCTCTATGCCTGCATGTGGAATTTGTGCATAGGCTGCTTAAACTTGTGCACCAGAAGTTGAAACACTTCTTTAAAAAAACAGAAGTCAAAACCTGCTTCCAGTTGTAACTTCTAATGTACCTATTCATAGAATGAATTGGATTGTCAGTATCAAGTTGCTCCTTTGGCTTAATCATGGTGACTTGTCCTAAAAATGTGTGAACAATGAAACTAATAGAGTTTTTCTAGTTTTGCTGTTACTTAACCTTCACACATGTAGTCTATGAGCAGTTTGCTCCAAATGTTAATCTAGTGGAGCTACCTCCTTGTTCTGTTACTCAGTTTGTATTGATAAGTAGCTGGTTCACGTACTCTTGTAATGTGCATTTCTCTTTTGTGGTGCTGTTTCGTGTTTCCTTGTAATGTGCATTGTGGTGCTGTTTCATGTTTCCTTGTAATGTGCATTTCTCTTATGCTTCTGCGTGCTATGTGTGTACCTGTCTGTTATGCTTTCCCCTGTACTGTGAAACCTTTTGAAGTTATAATGAATCCATTGGAGCTTCTCATTCTTCAATATTCCTAGCTTGCTTCATTGATTCGCCATGGAGCACAATCGTGATGCATTATTTGCCTAAAACTTGCAGGGCAGAACATCCGGAAGTTGGTCAAGGATGGCTTCATAATTAGGAAGCCTCAGAAGATCCACTCCAGGTCTCGTGCAAGGAGGGCACATGAGGCCAAGCAGAAGGGACGTCACTCAGGATATGGTTTGTAGCTGCAGCTTTGATTAACTTTGATTAGCATTCACGTTGGAAACCTGATGTAACATGTGGTCATGCTCTCTGTACAGGTAAGCGAAGGGGTACCAGGGAGGCTAGGCTCCCCACCAAGGTTCTGTGGATGCGCAGGATGCGTGTCCTGAGGCGCCTTCTGCGCAAGTACCGTGAGGCGAAGAAGATTGACAAGCACATGTACCATGACATGTACTTGAAGGTCAAGGGTAACATGTTCAAAAACAAGAGGGTCCTCATGGAGAGTATCCACAAGTCCAAGGCTGAGAAGGCAAGAGAGAAGACCATTTCTGACCAGTTTGAGGCCAAGCGCGCTAAGAGCAAGGCGAGCCGGAGAGGAAGCATGCCAGGAGGGAAGAGAGGTTTGCTCAGGTAAGAATATCTTTTGACTTGAGCCTGTTCTTTTCCTTGCTTAATTAGATTAGGTTATGTATGATATTGCTACTGCGATACTTACTGTTGCACATGTCATTCAAAAAACCAGTATCTTATCTTTTGTCTCTTGAAGAAATTGGGGATTACTACAATGTGTGACGATCTTTCTGTTGAACTTAAGCAACAGATTGTTGTGAGACATGGATGTTAATGTTGAATATGTTATGTGTTGCATTTGTTATTGCCTTGTCATTGCCAAGATATTTTTGTTTCCATTGTTGCATCTAGTTTTACTAGACTTATCTCTTCTGAAGGAAGATGCATGATCAAAGCTTGCTCCTATTATACAGCTGTCTTTTTTTTTTGCTATGAAACACGTGGTGAACCTCTACCCTTTGTCAAACAGGGCCCGAAGGATCATGATGCACCAGCACCAGCAGCTGCAGCCCCAGCTCCCGTTGCAGCGTAAGTATATGCAAAAGATTCTTCACATAAGCTTGTTTTCTGTTTGTTTCATTGAGCTAATTTCCTCATCTCCCAATCTTAACAGGGCACCAAAGAAGGCCAAGAAGTGAAAGGTTTGATGTGAAGCTTTAGCTTTCTGGTACTATGGAGGGTTAGCCTAATTTTGGAGCACCACAAGTTCAGAACTTTTTAATGTGCTATATCTAAGTGTCGTGTCTCAGATACCTTGAATATCATATCGTGTTCGTTGTGTTGGATGTAGCAGAGATGTTTATGCAGAGTTTCCTTGAACTGTTGAATTCAGTGTCTGGTTATGCTTGTAAACCTAGTTTTACATCCTTTTATGCACCGTCGTAGGCTGGTAGCCATACCTGTTGAAAATTGTGATAGGTTGTTAGCGGCATATCCGTTTTTATCTGTTCGTCCACGTTACAGAACCATGTGGATATACAATTAGGCCCAAGGTCTCATCAGTAAACAGAAGAACGTAAAGGATGTAAACGGATCGGATCGGAATTTTCCTCCTAACATATCATTTACCATATTTTTCCTCGGATTTAGATTGGATCGGATAATGAAAGGTTGTGGATATATGATCACGGATTCTCAACGGAAACGGAGTGGATTCAGGGCCGTAATAAAATTAATCAGATCGGTACATCAACCCACAACACTAAAAATAATCACTCTACAACTTAATAACCCAATAAAGTTGTATTTAGTCTGTACGATGACCATTTAAGTGAGTTGTAATTGAACGGATGAACTACACTAGTTACTAACTACAAATTGTGCTCTGTTAGTTTAGACATTTTGGTAGAAAATCGGATTATTTGGATTATAACCATCAGATAATCCTAATTAATTTTTGGATAATTCATATTCGGATGCTATTTTTCATACCATATCATGTATCGTACCAGGTGTTCAGTTCGGAATCGGATATCCTTATTCGTCGGATTCATTGTTTACACCCGTAGTAAACAGCAACAGTTAGCTAAGGCCTATGCCAATGCAAATCTCTTAGCACGGTTTCATATGTATTTTGCTTAGGTGTCATGTTAGTTAATGAAGAGAGAGAGTGGATTTATATCTTTACTATTAAAATGGGAGTTCAATGTACGTTCGTACCCCCTCTGTTTTCTGCCAAAATTTTCTGCCATCGCCTCCTCGCGAGCACGCGCATGGGCCGAGCCCAACTAAACCCAACGAAACGTTTTCTTATTATTCCTGGCTCTCGCTCAAATCTCGTCCCGTGCGTACAGAACCTAGGCGGCGGCGGCCGGAAGTGAGGCAACGACTCGTTGAAGGAGGCAGGCGGCCGGATGTTGAATAGCAAGCAGGCGGGCGGCGGCTGCAGCTGGAGAATCGGCCCTTGGATCTCCCTGCACGCCGCTGCCGACAGGAACCCATGCGCCAGCCCCTGTCTCTCCCCACGTGTCTCCACCGGGAGGGGGCATCCTCTAACCGGCGGAGCCCCTCCCCATCCCCTTCAAGAACGACCGCATCCATGGGCCGCCGCTCCGGTAGTTCACACCGGCCGCCACGGGAGTGGCAGTTCACACGGGTCCTCCACCTAGCCCAAGTGCCCCGCCCTGCCGTGCAACGGTGATGTGCCACTGCTCCTGTGTCTATCTCAACCCCGTTCCTCGATTTGTATTGGTGTAGTTCGCAGTTGGCCTAGGGCACAGTTCAAGTTGTCGATGTTCGGATTTGCCGATGTTTGCTTGGACTCCCATATATGCATCAGCTGCTCATGGCTACTATTGATATGCTCCCTGTGAGAAAATGCAAAGTCATCTTGTTTTCTGATAGCAATTTGACGCTCCATAGGTGATTGTTGATATGCCTATGAGAATCGAACGTTGTTATTCTATTCATGAAAGAAAAATAAATTGCAGTAGATGAGTTGAGTGCAGTACCAATATAAGTTCGCATTATTCACAGGGTGGTTCAGTTTTCTATTTAGGGAGTTTGTTTAGCCTGTTTGATAGTTTCAGTTGAAAACACACAATAAAAGGCAGTTCACGATAGAAAATTGTGGAGTTCACTTTTTATTTTTATAGAAAATACAGTATGAAGATCCACGTTTTTTGTTGACAAAATTTTCAGTTCATCCTGCTGAAGTTCACTTCACAAAACTAAAAAAAAGTTTGCTTCTCCCCCACCAGACATGACTCTGCATAACTAAACTTGTTATCTCGTGATGGATCAACATGCTTATTTTTCTTACTGCCTTGCCTTCGTACTTGCAGCTTCCTAATACACAGTATATTGATGGGCAATCCTCTGGAAAACTAGGAGAGTCAACCTCAAACCTTTACGAATGACAAGGCAGTTCCTCCGGTTACCTTTTTTTTTGTAATACTACTGCATTTAAGACCTTTCTTTGACGATATTGTTTCTAAAGTTTTAGCAATTTTACAGCGAGAAGCAAAGAAAATATATCTCTCTTACTGCAATTAGACATTTGAGCCGTGGTTCAAATCACATCAACCACAATCAGTTACTCCAGTTAGCTAGATTTGTTTCTTCTGAGACAACCACTTTATTTAAGACCATGCTTTGATATTACTGTTATTGACATATTGGCAATTTTACAGCAAAACCTTCCTCGAGGAAATAAAGAAAACTGTAGCACTTTTAGTTTTTGACAATGTAAACAACTGTCCATATGGAGAACTGTTGGATGTTCTCACTGCTTCAAGACGGCAAGTGAAGTTAATGCTACCATTCTTACTTGCCAAAGTCATGTGAAAGGTACGTACTAATTAGCATCTGGATATATATTA
Organism: Poa pratensis; assembly: GCA_947311845.1. Taxonomy (NCBI): domain Eukaryota; kingdom Viridiplantae; phylum Streptophyta; class Magnoliopsida; order Poales; family Poaceae; genus Poa; species Poa pratensis. The sequence continues at coordinate 32,481,661 of CAMZMU010000091.1, read as the reverse complement.
CCTATTTGGTGATTCAGTGCCACTAAGGTGTACCTGCATGCATGTGCCATATGCAATGATAAGCCACCTTTGGTAAAATAGATTGAGACTAGCAACTGTATATATAAATCTAGAACTATGCAGCGAACCATGATGTATATTTTTAAACTGAATTTATCAGAAGGTTACATAACTAAATATAAATATAACCAGGTACAGCTATGCTCAAAACAAGTAATTCTTAAGCTGAGCATGTGTGATAGAAATATACTCATAAACTAGATTAAGATCTTTTTCGTTTAAAATCTTTTTGAGATGTGGCATTGAAAGAAATCTAGATTAAGATTTTCGAGATTCTTGGATACACCATTCATATCTGCAACACCGGTCATATAACTGCTGAGGGATTCTCGTTTAAAATCTTTTTGAGATGTGGCATTGAAAGAAATCTTGATTAGGATTTTCGAGATTCACGGATACACCATTCATATCTGCAACACCGGTATTTAAAATTTGCATCACAGCGCTGCATGATGTCTTGTTTTTTTTACCTTTGTTTCAAAAATAGAATGGAAGTTTTATGTGGTGTTTAGGCTCTTTCAAGCTGCTAGCATACTTGTGCCAGAGTTTGGTACTGAAGATCCTTGATCTGCTGTTTCTCACACTGGCAGATCTGAACCTCCCTAGCCTGTTGAAGATGTTGTTCTAGACTCAAGACCACCTGAACGAAAAGCAAAGTATCCACAGATCATTAACTTATCCACCGCCGTGCTAGAAGACACAGCAATATGAGTTGCGTGCTGCTGCTGAGGTGTTGACTGTGGCTGAGCCTAGGCACCAGCAGGCACCAATATATCTGCGTGTACACACTTCTTGTTCGTCACTGGAGTCACTCAGATACCCATCCAATAGCCTGGTTTGCAAATCACAACAATACTCATTGACAAAAATATTCGCTTAACAGATTTACACATTAATTGGAAGGATCAGTACAGCAATAGGAAACTTTTTTTTTTATTGAAACGGAGGAAACTGTTTTTCGGTTTCACCGATCAGTGGGGCATGTTTGAAAGTATCAGAACGGGCTTTGTTTCGGCAATCAATTTAAAAGGTAGTTCGGTACTTTGCTTGGTGCATATTTATATGGGTTTTTATCTTTATATTGTCTCACCTATAATAATTGTCAACGTGATCAAGGAAACATAATTTGTCTTTTTCGGGCAACTTAATTTGTTTGTTAGCGAGGTATTCCTACGAAAATTCTATTGGAACCCGGGCATAATTCCGTTAGCGAGGTACTATTTGCATTTCTCATTATTTGTAATTAAGAAATAGTATGCCATCATCCCTTGAGGTAGGTGAAAACTGTTTCATTTGTAACCAAAACGCAGTGCAACATCATCTCTTGCAATGCGTGAGGACCATTTCATAATTTTGGTAAAGTTTTATAAAAGGTGCTCAAGTGATGGTAATGAGAGATGGCAAAGTTTTGAAAATGAGGAGGATGCTATGCTAGATTAACCGCCATGAAAAGAATGTAAGTGGAGTGGCTAATATATTGGCTCGTCTTCTTGCAAGAAGATGGTAGGTAGCTAAAAAGATACTAGACAACTATAAAGGAAGAAAGAAGCGGGAGAGAGAATCGGTTAACCGTGATACGAATGGAAAAGTGTTATCATGTTTGGCACATATTTATGGAATTCGAACCAGCTGGTTTGACCATGTGATATTATTTCAGCACTCCGTAGCAACGCACGGGTATTCAACTAGTGTTAGCTAACATACAACTTTTGGATGTGGCCATAGGCAAAAATCAGTACTAGCCCAATCACATTTCTGCATGAACCCAAAATCATTAAATTAGATACAACTCGTAAGAACAATGCATTGAACAAGTTGTTTTTTAATTATTTATTACACTTATAATGACGTGCTAAGATACAATGCATTGGCACAGACCTAAGCTAATGTGGGTGTGGTGATGATGCTGATGAATATCTTTTCGTTTAGAGGGAAACCATAGGACTTTCTTTTGGCCCGAAACAAAAGGATTTTTTTTTTGTCACGAATGTCTTTGCAGAGAAGCCTTCGGTACGAAAGGATGATTTCAGTTTTGCCTTGTTTGTGCACGAACTTATGCTTCACAGGCTCCCCTTCTGATCTTGCCATATCTTTTCAGATTTTTCTATGTTGGGGTGCTGCTGTTGGAAGAGAGAACGATCATAGTGACACAGATATAGAATTTCTTAAGGAGAGGGTATGGTGAAGCATCACGTGAGAGATATCTCTTCCTTCTTCGTTGTGATGCTACGTTTTTCGTTTGAAGAGAAGATTCATTAATTTTTGGGATTTTTGTGATCCTTCTGTGTTCATGATTTGGTTTGGTTTAGTATTGTTTATAAATTTGTTGATGTTTGTAGGGTTCAGCTGGCAATTCTTCTTCGAAACATTGACCTGACTATAAAGAACTTACATAATTTCATTTGCTTACCTTGTGTGAATCTAATCCATCAGTGCAGATTATTCCCTCCAAAAAGAATTATGGATAATTTGCATAGAGTGTTTTCATCATCATGGCTTACCTTCGTTCAATCTAACTTGGAGCTTTATTATGGTGAAAACCTGCCACTGCAAATTATTCCATCTGATGGAGGGATTCGATTAAGTATCTTGGAAGCTCTATCTGCACCATAGCGGTAACAATCCCAGAAAATATTTGTATGGGATTTGGTTCATAACGAATGAATCCTAACAGTCCATAAATTAGAATCAAATCCAAAATTCACCATCAAATAGTACTGAACACCGCTTATTTTAACTTTCTCTGGCTCTGTCAACTGAATCTTCACATGTTGAAACTCACCAAGATCAACCCCCGACTCAGTTGCACGGACAGTACCAGCACATAGTAAACAACAACATTGACCACTTCCATTTCCTAAACAAATATATTCCATCATCATGTACTAGACACCGAATAAATCTATATATGAAAACCACCGAAGATATGACGACCACCAGCTAATATGGCGACAAACTAAAATATACCATGCACCCAACTCAAGCCGGCAATTCCGCCCATGGGCACGTCCGCCCATGGGCACCCGACCCTAATGGGCAGGGTATGGGTCGCTATGTTCACCCATGGGTCTCGCCCACGGGCGACCCGATTAGTCGTGGGTAGGGTATGGGCAGACATATCTACCCATGGGCGACCCGATGGGCAACCCGATTAGCTGACATGTGGGGTCCCGTTGTAAGAAATGATCATAGCCCACTACCAATTTAGTCCAGCCCAGCCCAATAGTGGTCCGCAGTGCACAAGCCCACCCAGCCCAATAGTGGTCCGCAGTGCACAAAGTCACAAACCCTAGGTGAGAGAGACTCGAGCCCACTCCAACCTCAGCCGCACTCTCTCCCTCCCTGTCTCCCAGCTCCCAGCCGCAATCTCTCTCTCTCCCTCACGTTGCTCTCCCTCACCACCCTCTACCGGAAGAAGAACGGCGGCGCCGACCCTGACTGCCGCCGCTCCGTTGCGCCGCCGCAGCGAAGCCGCTGCTGCATCTCCACCAAGGAAAGAGAGAAGCCGCTGCTGCTCCGTTGCGCCGCCGCTCCGTTGCTGCATCTCCACCAACGTGCTGCCGTCCACAAAGAGTTCGAGGCCGCCGTCTCCAACTCCCTGCCGTCGCCGACTCCCTTCCGTCCCCGACGCCGTCGCCCCGTCGCACGCTGCAGCTTCCCTCTGCCGTCCCCGACGCCGCCGCCCCGTCGCACGCTGCAGCTTCCCCCTGCCGTCCCCGACGCCTCCGTCCCATACTCCCTGTCGGCACGAGGTGAATCCTCTAGCTGCACTTGTGTATGTTACAAATTTGGGGTTGTTTGTGTTCTGACATGTTTGTGTTCTTGGACATCAGGACTTTGAATGGCTTCCGCGGGGGACAACTCCTCGCAGCCGGAGCCGGCAATGGAGGCAGTGGATAGCTCGGCCGTGCCTAGCAGTGCTCATGTTGACTCCTCAACTCAAGGTACTAGTGCAGGAACAGGACCTAGTGCTAGTGATTCTGTTAGAGTTAATAAGAAGAGGAAGCTTACATCTGCGGTGTGGGACGAGTTCACAAAAGATTTTCATGAAGGGAAGTGGCAGGCTCAGTGCATGTATTGTAAAAAATGGCTTAGTGCAGTAAGTACAAGTGGTACTAAACATTTATCCAATCACTTGCTATCTTGTTCTGCTAAGAGTGCACCTGTAGGCCTAAAGCAACAGAAATTAAGGTTGTCGGCGGGTGCTGGTGGGAGTGTCAATTTGGACAATAATGGCATTTTTAGCCAAGAAGTTGCTAGAAAGGATCTTGCATTAATGATCTGTGTTCATGAATATCCTTTGTCCATGGTTGATCATGTTTTATTTCGGAAATTCTGCAAGTCATTACAACCCTTGTTCAAGATGGTATCGAGGAATACCATTAGGTAATCCTTTTGTTGAAAATGTTGTGTTTATTTGCTGTCCTTGCATAATAGCTATTTTCTTAGTGTTTGTTACTTTCTATGTTTGCACTAGGAAGGATATTCTGGCTATGCATCAAGCCCAAAAGGAAAAGATGGTTAAATACTTTGCAAATTTCAAAAATCGAGTAGCCATCACCTCGGACATGTGGACTGCGGGGCATCAAAAGAAAGGATACATGGTTGTTACCGCACATTTTATTGATGAATCTTGGACTTTGAAGAGCTTAATTATAAGGTAATCAAAATAAAGTGAACCTACAATTTATTGTGATTTTGAGCTGTTTGTTCACTCATTGTAAATCTGAACCAACATGTTATCTGTTGTCTTAGGTTTGCTTATGTTCCAGCTCCACATAATGGTGAGGTTATATGTAAAGCTTTGTATGAATGCCTTGTTGATTGGCACCTCGAGGGTAAGGTATCCACTATTACCTTGGATAATTGCACAAGTAATGATAAGGCTGTTGGTGATTTGATAGAAAAGTTGGATAGTGCATCTCTTATGCTTGGTGGAAAATATTTGCATATGCGTTGTTGTGCACATGTACTAAATCTGATTGTGAAAGATGGAATGAGTGTAATGGAGGAGGGTATTGCTAGAGTCCGTGATAGTGTTGGTTTTTGGTCAGCCACACCTAAAAGGCATGAGAGGTTCGAGAAGATGGCCAAGACATTAAATATCCTATACAATAGGAGGTTAAACTTGGACTGTAAAACTAGATGGAATTCAACATATACAATGTTGGCCATTGCATTAGAATACATTGCAGTTTTTGATAAGCTAAGCACAAGGGAAAAACTATTTGAAACAGCTCCAAATAATGAGGATTGGAAATTTGCCAAAGAACTTTGTGGTAAGCTAAAAGTGTTCTTTGACATCACCGAGCTATTCTCTGGGACTAAATATGTCACAGCCAATCTCTTCTTTCCTAAAATATCCACCATTCGTTTATCAATACGAGCATGGTCCACTAGTACTGATCCTCTCTTCCAAGAGATGTCTGAGGAAATGAAAGCTAAGTTTGAGAAATATTGGAAAGATGTTCATGGTCTTATGGCTGTTGCAACAGTCCTTGATCCAAGATATAAGCTACATATGCTGCAAGCTTTGTTTGGCTCTCTGTATGGATATGAACATGCAACTAGGGAAGTAGAAAAAATTAGAAATTTGATGGTTGATCTGTTGGAGGAATACCGGGCTGGTGTGGATGGTGAGGGTGCATCACAGAATGGTAGGGCTGCTGCTCCCCAAGGTGGAGTTGGAGACGATGAAGCCTTGAAGATATTTTCTCAATATATGTCTTCGCAGCCTGTTGTGAGTGCTTCTCGTGTGCGGACTGAATTGGACTTATATTTGGAAGAGCCAACTATCCCTATATCAGGTGAAGAGTTGGACATTATTGGTTGGTGGAAATTTGGAGGTATCAAGTATCCTACGTTGCAAAGAATGGCTCATGATATATTAGCTATCCCCGTAACAACTGTGGCTTCAGAATCTGCCTTTAGTACTAGTGGTAGAGTACTTAGTGCACACCGTAGTTCGCTTGCTCCAAATATGGCTGAAGCACTTATGTGTATGCAAGCTTGGTCTCGCGCCGACATGTTAGGTAATCATCTAGTTAAATTGTTTTTATGCTTTCCATGCACTATACTTTTCTTATTGTGTGTTATTTTGTATTAGGGGATTGCAATTCTACACTGTTTGCGGAGTTTCAATCTGTTCTTGCTGATGAAGAAGAACCAATGGTAATTCTAACTTGTACTCATTAATTCATACATGCTGTGCTTTTATAAATCATCTCATATATTGCTTATAATTTTCAGGAAGAAGATGTATCGGTCTTAACTGAAGATTAAAGAAGTGAGGAAAGGGCGAGAGCTAGGCGCTGGCCACTAGCTAGCAAGCTGGTCATCTTCCTGTGCATGGCTGCTGGTCTGCTGCTGCTAGCAAGCTGGTTTTTTTCCTGGACGTGCTTGCTGCTGCTAGCCTGCCTGGGAGCTCTCTAGTCTCGAATCTTATTTGCTCCTGTTGTCCTGTAATCCTGTTCCTGTATAAGCTGCCTGCCACTTGATGACTTGAATATTTGATGTATTTTTCGACACCAAGTTTGATGATATCGACGTACTGATGTTATGATGCATTTTAGCACTTATTATGATATTATTGATGTACTGATGCAGTTTGACATATAAAATATGCCATTTTGGAGTGCCAGAATTGACATAACGAGCTGTTGTATACATACCCGACGGGCGACCCGATGGGTCGGGTGACCCGACGGGTACGGGCATGGGCATGATATCTGACCCATGGGCAGGGTCATGGGCAGAGATGCTTGCCCATTTGTTTAACGGGCATGGGTCTAGAAGAGGTCGACCCGCACAAAACCCGACCCATTGCCGGCCTTACACCCAACCGACAAAATATATCTAGAAACAAATATAATGCATCCACCCGACAAAATATATTAACACTTAACCTAAAGCTAGAGATTAGAGTTTACACTTGATGCGTGCGAAGCCCGTCGCTCCCGCTGCCCGGCTTCAATCTAACGTACATCACCAGCACTGCACCACGCCTCCAGCTTTCCCAATATTGATCCACCTCCACACCAAAAAAACGCCTCCACAATAAGCTATCCCATCACAAGTCGGATATGCCCTAACCCTCCTCTCTTGTATTGCTTACATTTGTCCACTTAGAGGGTTTTTTTGGGCGAAAATTCAGTGGTGCTGTTCGTCCAAACCGAAGAACAGAGAAGAACAAAGAGAGAAAAGAGCGAGAGGAAGAAGAGGCCGACTCGGCCGCTTGGTCTTATCAACAGCTGGTTTCGGCAGCACCATTGCCGAAACGCTCTTTCGGCATCGCTACTGACGAAACATCCAGCAGGCCGAAAAGCCCTTTCAACAGCGCTACAGACAAAGTAGTGGGACTAGGCTGGTCGACGCGCCCGATAGAGTTTTTATCGCTTTTGGCGTAGCAGACCTCCCTTTCTTTGGGAGGCCCATGCGACGAGCTATGAGCTCAGTGGTGACATGCAGGTCAGCGTGGGCCACGACGAAAGAAGGGTTTCGGCGCTAGCGCTTTCGAAACATGCACTTTCGGCGCTACCCGTGCCGATGGCGCGCTACTACTGAAATTTACTAAAAACATGTGCTACTTGTCAAATAGTAAATTTTATGAAAAATATTATTAAAAAATTCTCTTTTCTCTCTCTCTCTCTCTCTCTCTCTTGGTGTTGTGAAAAAAATTCTTGTGGAGCTATGCTAATAATTTGAGTAGGGCCTACCATGTATACGTATTTATATGATAGCAATACGAGTTAATATTGTCTGGTACGTGTTTTTAAGTGGGCATAATGGCGTTTATGGAATTTACAAAGAATCGTTTTGGAAAAGCCGAAAGTTGTAGTGGCGTTTCTCAAATAGCCGACAATTGCGGTGGCGTCTATCCAATTAACCCTTACTTCAATGGATCCACGAAAGACATGTCTTAATATGTTGTCTTGTAAACTGCAATCTCTGAATTTATCTAGGGTTACTTCTCTTATCTCGGTTCTGAAGTACATGCATCTTATCTTGCTATATTCCAGACAAATATGTGCTACAACATGTGCCTTGCTTGTTACGTAGATGTGGTAAACCGCCCGTGCCAACAAGCGCATGTAGATTGCCGAAAGAGGGCATTACTTACATCTCGTAATATGATGCTCATCGGGCGATTGATGCCAAAGGCTGCCTTCAAGGATTGGTGTCAACGCCCTCCTCGAGCCCCTCAGATTCCTATCACAAAATGAGTAGTGAGCCCTTTTATCACGTTACCAACAGGATTAAAATCAATAATATGAACACAGTTCAACTGGTTTGTAGTGTACGTACCAGATCGGACGACACGCTGCTGGCACGTGGTGAGTCCGGTAACTCATCAAAAGAAGGCGGCTCGTCAAACGAACCTGCCTCGTCGTCTCTGCAGATCAACTCCTGTGCCATCTCGAGGTTGGCAACGACGTCTGATATGGCCAGCCGGTCACCCGGATCCAACTTCACACAACATCGAGCAGTCCACGCCACACGCTTCAGTGCTTGCAGCTGCCATGGCGTTGGCTCCGGTACAGGTCGCCTGTCCAGAAAACCCGGTACGATGGGGGAAGTTCCTAATGTCTCCAATTGCAAACCTTTCCCTGTCAGAACCTCGAGCATCAACACGCCCAAGCTGTACACGTCGCTCGCCAGACTCAGAGAACCATCCACCATGTGCTCGGGGGCAATGTACCCAATTGTGCCTGCCACCGTGTAGTCTCTGGACATCGCCATGTCCCGGGTCATCGCCAAGCCAAAGTCCGACAAACGTGGCAACCAACTAGCGTCGAGAAGGATGTTGGACGGCTTGATGTCACGGTGGATGATTGGCGGGTTGGCATCACAGTGGAGGTGCTCGACGGCACGTGATACGCCGAGGAGTACATCGATACGCATCTTCCATGACAAAATCACTGGCGACATCGAGGAGGAGCTCTGATGAGCGTGCAGGTGTTGTTCTAGCGAGCGGTTCTCCATGTACTCGTACAAGATCAGCCTCTCCTGCTTTTCCGGCTCCTTACTCCACCTTGTCAGCAGGCCTCTCTTCTTCTTTAGGGTGTTGGCTTGCAGACGTTTGTCCTTGCTCACAGTCACACACGATCCAAGGAGGCGGACGATGTGTTTGTGCCGTAGCCGTGATAGGATGTCGATCTCAGTGTGGAACTCCTCGATAGCCGTGATCGTGCGCTTCACGGCCACCTCTCGTCCATCGTGAAGCCTGCAGTGGTACACTGATCCAAAGCCGCCTTCACCGATCCGGGTGTCAGGAGATAAGTTATTGGTGCCGGTCATTATCTCCGTCCACGTGAATTCCTGGGTTCCGTGTGGAACTAGCTCCTGAGTGACAAAAGAAACCGCATATGAGCACATACCATACCCCCCACATCACGGCAGGATCATACATACATATCAATTTCTGAGTCACCTTCGACAATCAAATCATACCTGCAGTTGGGTCGATGGCTGTGCAAGCTGAGACAGTTCCGCTCTGGTGGAGTCATCTTGTTGAACAAGGACGTTGTAGATTCGTTCAAGGCGGCGTGTAATGCCGATGTGGCTGATCACGGGGAAGAGGATGAGGTAGAAGTCGATCTTGCTCTGCACCTCCCTGAACCTCTCGGCCTGTCTTCCTGCCATGACAAGCTGGTACACCGCGCTCCTTCCCTGGCAGGAGACGACCAGCTCATGTGCGTCCCGGAGCGTGTCGCCCAGCCCGGCCAGCTGCTGCGCCGCCTCCTGCACGTGCGGCAGAAGCTGCGCGATGATGAGGACCCGGCGCGCGAGCTGCTCGCACTCTTTTCTGTTCTGCCGGGCCGTCAGCGCAGCCTGCATGATCATAGAGATGAGCCCGCCGACGTCCGCGCCGACCAGCTGCGCCACCGTCGCCGCCTGACCGAGCCCAGTCCACAGCGCCATTGCTGTGTGCCACCTCTACTTGCACACAAGGTCTGAGACTCGATCGGAAGGATGCCGGATCCTGTTGGCTGCTCCCTTTCGCCGTGAAACTTCTACAGCGGAGATTGAACAATATGAGTACAAGGCCGGTGGCGGTGGCACACAGGCAAGCATACACAAAAAAGCACGCCGGCCGCACGCAAGCACTCAGCCAAATCCGCCCGCCACTGCATCCATGGCCCTAACCGGAGCCGCGGCGACACAGAAGATGCGAGAGGAGAGAGGGAGGAACCAGAGGAAGATGGGAGGCTGACCTCTGCTGCCGACGCTGACGCCCTCGTTCGATCAGCAGCCACCGCCGCAAGTCGCGAACTTTGTGGTCGTTGTTTGCCGCGTGAGGTGCCGCGTGAGGGATGGTTTCCGGGAAGCTCCTCCCCGGAAAACTGATGCCCACTCGCGCGTGCTCTCCGTGTAACGTGGTCCCGTGGCTATTGCCGGTCAATTACCAATAATGCTACACCTACTACGGGAATATCTTACGGAAAACCTCCTACGGGATGACGTGCGGTCCAACGTGGAGGCCCGATCGCTGAGCGTGAGAGTAGCCGCCCACCGAAAGAAAAGAAATAAAAGAAAGAAGGGAAAAGCTAGATAGAGGCGCCGCACGGAAAGTTTTGCATGCGGCGGCTAATTACAACACATGCATGCATGCTGCCACCTCATGGACCTCATGGATGACATCATCGCATTAATGCCAAATTCTAAATTTTAAAATGAATTATTTTCGAAACCGTTATTCCGATTAATGATCCGTTTGCACTGCTAAATTCGTCTCGACGAGGCCTTCAAAACTAGATCTCATGTTAATATGTTTCGACGAAATTTATTTTTTCACACCAGCTACCAGATTATCTACTATAGCTATCAGATTAGCAACGTGTGGTTACCATGATAATTGTTCATGGTTACCAGATAAAATTTTATACGTTTCTAGACATTTATAATAATATGCTTTGCTAGAGATTAAGAGTTTTAAACATTTTCAAGACCTAAGAGATGGTATCGGTCCATAAACAGTAGTATCATACAGCCTTACATTGATACAGAATGATGTATAAAAAACCTGATAACCAAGTTATTATAATCTGATAAGTTAGTGATAATAATCTGGTAACTACTGATGAAAAAAAAAGTTGTCAGAACATAGCAAAATGGGATCTAGTTTCGTAGATCTCGTCGCGACTAAGTGAACGATGAAAACCGATTTCCAATCGAATCTAACATTTGTGAGATAAAAGTTTTTAAAGTTTAAAATTGAGAGAATCTTGAATGACATCACCTTCTGCATGCATGGCAGAGAGAGTAGTGAGATGGCTCCACTTAAGCACTAATTAATTGCATGCATGTGAGTGTGAGATTAATTAATTACATGTATGTATGTAATTATCTGAGATGCATGATGCATGCATGCCAACCGCCGCATGGGAAGACAAATATGCGGCGCCGCTGCGTAGTCTTGTCCAAGAAAGAAAGAAGGACTGTGCTACGGAGCGGCGCCGCTGCTGTGTCGACTCCAGCGGCGGTCAACCCCGCACGTCCTAGTCAGCGAACGCGGGCGAGCGAGCGAGCCCTCGCGTCCGAGTCAGCGAGCGCGCGCGCGGAGGCGCGAGCCCGGTACATAACTGGACCGTCTTCTTGGGCCATAGTTTTCACAGAAGCGAGTTTCGCGGGCCGTTGCTGGGCCGTTTCGTAGGGTTTCCAGAGCATAAATACCCAGCGATCCTCCCGGCTCCAGACAGCCGCCGCCGATCACGGCGCTCTGCCTGGGCGATCGCAGAGCAAGTAACACACCGAAAATTCAGGAACACACAGAAAATCACAGGAGACAAATTCAGGAAGAAATTTTGAAGCAAGATCAGTTTAGTATTACATCTATTTCTGCTTCTCCTCCTCACGAAATTCAGTAACATGATCTACTCAAGATAATTCAGCAACATGATCTACTCAAGACAAATATCATGCATCTTTTTGCTTCTCCCATAGGAATCAAACAAATTTAGAGTACCACTAGCTAGTAGAGATTACAGATACCACTTCTACACATAGGTAGCTACGTGCTCACAATTAGCTCCAGAAGCATGGTAGCATAAAGGACATGCAGGTGCAAACTTGCCTCGCTACTCTTGGTTCTTCAATCACAGCCAGAAAACATAATGGCATCAACTCATTATTGACAGAAGAATCCAGAACATGTCCATTCACATCCTGTTGCATGAAAAAAAAGCATAGAATGCTTGAGTTAGCAATACTAACATGGTTTCACAATTCATGTCCGCAGATAAAAGAGATGGACATGGACAGAGCAATCGGTGCACAAAACATTGCCATTTCTGGCAATAGTATGTCAAGCAACCAAGGTACCAGATACACCAATGGTTCCGAAATTGTTGAATGCTAGATATCAATTTACTTGTTGGTTGCTACCAGAAACAACTTAGTTGTAAAAAAAATGCTATGTAGACGTTTCAAATCAATGCAAAAGTATATTATGTGCTAGCTACCATGTATTTTGAATGACAATACCAATTTCATTGATGCTAGCTACCAGGTTAAATAATTGCTTGTTGAATCACTGACATGTTAACTCACTGGCAGTAGATATTAGGGGGAAAAATACTAGCTACCAGATTAATTCGTAATACATATCAGAATAGCTGAGAACATATGCCATGTTGATTCATGCTAGCTACCAGTAACAAAAACAAAAGCAGGTTTAGACTGTTCTAGCTACCAGAATACTTATTTCCTTTTACAAGTAGTTTATTAGGAGCTACCACATAATTTGATAGCAGATACCACCTATTATTTGAACAGTTACTTACAGAAACTCTATTTGCATGCTATTAACTATAGGAAATGCAACTACTAGTGCTGATGGACAATGTTTGGAGTTGGGACCAGAAGCTACTATTGAGATGGAGACTACCCACACTGCATCTAGTACTCATACGCCCAGAGCTGAAGGGAGCAATACAAATGATGGCGCAACAGAAGCAATGTCGACACCGCAACCTCCAGCGCCCCACATGAGGCTCGACACACTGGAGGAAGCAGAGAGACACTACAGGAGGTATCCAAGAAGGAAAGGCTTTGACATACGATATGACTACAGGAAACCATCTGAAGTTACAGGGGAATTGATTAGAGCAGGCATTGTGTGCACCAGGGTAGGGCATCCGCCCAAAAAGAAAGAGGACACGCAGAACCCGAAACCAGTTGTGCCTGAAAGAAAGAGGAACACACATCCAAGAACTAACTGCCCAGCTCACATGTCCATGAAATTCAGAGATGGTAGCTGGCTTGTCACAGACTTCAGTGACGACCACAACCACCCACTCATCAAAAAGTGGTCATTGATAGGTTTCTTAAGAGGTCACAGAGATATCCCTGAAGAAGATAAGGAATTCATTACTTTGCTGCATTCGTGCAACCTGGAGACGAGCAGGCAGATGCAGATCATGACGAAGTTGCACGCATCACTTGACGGCCTAGGTTACACCACGAAAGATGTGGCCAACTTCAGATCCTCACTTCGGGCTGACAACAAATGGACGGACATGCAAGACACAAGGGCATACTTTGAGTTGATGAAGAAAACTGACCCTGACTTCTTCTACAAAATGTCAGTTGATGAGGAGAGAAGGGTAGTGAATCTGTATTGGGTTGAAGGTGTAGCTAGACGAGCCTACAAGAGGTTCCATGACTGTGTGTCGTTTGACACCACATACCTGACAAACGCCTACCAAATGCCGTGCGCGCCATTCATCAGGATAGATAACCACGATATATCAATTCAGTTTGGGTGTGGCCTTCTGAGGCAGGAGCTAAGCGCAAATTTTATTTATCTGTTCGAGGCATTTCTAGAGGCTATGGATGTATTGGCGCCACTAAATATCATCACAGATCAAGACTTTGGGATGCGAGCAGGAATCGACAAGGTCTTCCCAAATGCAAGCCATCGAAATTGCAGGTGGCACATCGTTGAGAAGGTAGCAGAAGATATTGGGCCATTCCTTCGCAAAAATGACCAACTTCGGCAAGCATTCAATGACTGCTTGAACAACAGCTTATCACCGCAAGAATTTGAAACAAAATGGAATGACATGATCAACAAGTACGGTGTTCAAGGGCATAAAAGACTAGCAGATTTGTATGACAAAAGAAGCTAATGGGTGCCAGCCTACTTCATGAAGAACTTCTACCCTTTCATGCAAACAACTCAACGGAGTGAAGGCTTCAATGCTGTCCTAAAGAAATATGTGAAGCCAACCAACTCTGTCCTCGAATTTGTTCACCAATACTCTGAAATCCAAGCAAAGATAATGAAGTCTGAAAACAAGGAGGAAGCGGACAGTGCAGTATCAACGGCTCGTGCATTTTGCTACCACCCCATAGAGAACCAGTTGTCCAAGGTGTACACGCGCAAAATACATAACCGTTTCCAGTACGAAATGCATTCAGTGTATTCGTACAACATACACCAAACATGCGAGAAGACGTATCAGGCTGAGTGCATAACGAAATACGTGCCAAACTACTACAACCGCACATATGAAGTTTATGCAGATCCTGAGAACAAGGAGTACAGATGCGCGTGCTGCAAATTTGAGAGAGACGGTATCGTCTGCTGCCACATACTAAGGGTAAGAAAAAAGGAAGTAAAAATAGGATATACCAGGTTTATACTACACAGTTGCCTATTTGATACTGTCCAATCACCACCTTATATAGAGTTAAATAAGAAAAAAGTCCAAAAATATGAAAAAATACCAGTTATAGTTGCCAAGATAAACCATCATAGTTGACACATTTGAAGTGTTGAGTTACCATGCATGCACTATTATTAGGGAAAAAAAAGGAACGCACAAACACTATTTTTTCTCTATTTTGGAACAAAATGCAGACAATGACACAGCTTGGGGTGGTGGAGATGCCTGATGCCTACATTCTTAAAAGGTGGACATGGGATGCGGATGAAGACTTGGTCGAAGAAGGACCAGGTAGACCAGCTGTGATGCCAGACGAATCAAAAAAGCTGATGTCGCTGGCGCTGATGTGCGCCGATTTTAAGACTCTAGCAATCCAAGGGAACCAATCAGAAGACGGCAGGAGGCTAGTCAAGACACACTTAAAAGGTTTGAAGAAAGACTTGGCTGATCTCAAGCAGGAGGCAGCAAAAAGGGCAAAGAAGGCTACTGCTGCTGCAAATGCTCACGCTGCTGCAAGTGATCCGCTTACTGCTCCAAATGGACCGCCTCCGGCTACAAATCCTACAACAAGTGCTCCAACGAGACGAGCAGCATCAGGACCGCAAGCAGCTCCTAGGGGCGCTCGACTAAAGCTGCTGCAACAAGGTCTTCCCAAAACACAGCTCCTGGCCCCATTGGCCCTACAAGTGAATCAAACCAAGATGGCTATCCAGTTCCTAACATGCAAGCAGATTCTGATTCATCGCAGGCTCCAGACATCCGTGATCCACGGAAATCAAACACAAAAGGAAGGAAAAGGAAACATGCTTTCCAGAACCCGTTGAACATAAACCCAAAAGAGGTCAGGACTTGCAAGCAGTGTGGGTCAACGTCTCACGACTACAGGACTTGCTTGCAAAGAGGGGAGCTACCGGATGAAGAACAAAAAACAACATGACCAGACGAGTCAACCCCCAAAAAATTCTTATTGTGGTCCTAAGTTAATTGACACCTGACTGTGTAATACATATTCTGTATTCATGTTTTAAATTGTACTCCTTTTGTGGCATGTGTGTTTACCTCACATTTTGTTGTTGTCAAGATGCCACCTCCAATTCTTCGACTCGTTGAAAGAGGCAGTAGCCCACTTATAGGGGAACAGCTTCCTCATCTTGAGCACGTCATCCTTGTTGATTTGGGGGATGTTCTGCCCATCCCATTTCTCAATATTATGAAGCACGTGGTACCCACAATCTTTGCTGCACGCATAAAAAATAGAAAAGAATGGATTGAAAAAACACAGTTACCAAGTAATTACTGGTGCAACTACAACATAAATGCTACACACTTACCAGCTTATGCAGATATAACTACCAGATAACAAAAAAGTTCAAAGATGGAGTGGAAAAGCACACGTACTTCCCAAACTGTCGAGGGGCAGCAATGATCTTGAGCTCGTAATTCTCAATCTGTACCTTGGAATCTCGATAATAGGTAGACCATAGTGTCTTAATCCTTGATAGCCTAGTTGTATTGCGATTAAAGCCAGAGTTGGCTAGAGGCTTGATAGCCTAGTTGTATTGCGAGTTGTTGAGTGAGAAACGTGATCTCACTCGATGACATGAAACACCCCTACAAAGGTAAGTAGGTAAGTTATGTCCAACCGTTAAGCTTGGACTCATCCTCGCACCCGAACTCCTGCCATGTTACTTTCTGAACCATGCCATGCCATATAGGTAGACCTTGCTTGTTTTTGGGCTGTTGTCTTGCGAGTACTTCAAGTACTTACCTGGCTTTTCATGTGGCCAGACCCTGCTGAACCAGCCGCCGAGTACCCGCTCTACGAGAACTAGGAACCCGTATTCCAGGCAGAACCCTGTGGAGTAAAGCCCGCTGTCGCCACGCTACCGTCTATGCTTCCGTTACGACTTCCGCTAGAGGCCGATGTTTTAAAAATAATGTACATACTGTTGTGTGCGCCGTTGCGCCGAAGCTGGGGCCTCACCCCGTGTTGTAATATGTTGTGTCTATCCAAACTCGAAGCCTTTGAATAAATTTGGTTATGCTTTTGTATCAAGCTGTCATATATCCAGTGTTTCTGGGACTGGTATATGGGGTAACTCGATCATCTGGATCGGGGTGCCACAGAGCTTGGTATCAGAGCCTAACTGCCTGTAGGATACCCTAGTTCTTGGACGACGTAGAATAGAACTCGTTGTGTTGCCAACTTTTCCTTGTTTCTCTGTCTGTTGTGCTTTTAAACTTAACGCTCACTTTCTTGATTTTTGTCTCTGTCACAGATGGCAGAGTTGCTCGCTGAGACTACCGCCGTGTACGTTCCCGGCTTTCCGCAGTTTCTGAGGGAGATCTGGGGCCACCTCTACCCCGGCTCACCTCCCCCGACTTACCACGTGTACCAGAACCGTCTCGACAGGGCCACCACGGAGTTCACCGCCACCGTCCGCCTTCGTCCGCAGCCCTTGTCCGCAGGGGTCGAGCACGGTCTCACTTCCGGTGTCTGTACACAGGCGTCTCGCGCCATCCAGGAGGCTGCAGGAGATGCCATCCTGTTCCTCCGCACCGTCGACCCCGTGATGAGGCAGTGCACTCGTTACATCTACTTTCCGAGGTTGGCTGTAGACAGGGGACACCCTTTTCCCCAACCCAGGTGACCCTAGCTCACCCCTCTCCGCCCTTATTCAGTACACCACCTATCTCCACCAGTACCTCCACACCACCCTTCTCCAGTTTGCCTCACTTCGCGCCAACGTAGCTTTGGCCGAGATGACGCGAGCTTCTGGTCACCCACCTCGTCTCCCCACCTTTAGGCTCAGTTCCCTCGAGCAGATTAGGAGGGGGCTTGCCCGCCACTCCTCGTCTGCCGCTCCGACGCCACCTTCCCGCACTCGTAGCGCCACTTACTACTACTCGCACACCTCCCCGTTCGGTCTCAGCGTCGTCGCGTCCAGGCCGAGCCGCAGGTCACTCCGGAGACTCCCGTGACGACCGCGCTTCACCCGACTACAGTCCCGCGGAGGAGCCTCTCGACACCACCACGCCAGCGACACCCCTCGAGATGGAGTTCTAGACGCTCGGAGACGACATCGCTTAGTGTACCATACCTTCCGATGTATCGCGTGCTTGAATAATGTAGTGGTAGAGTTGCACTCTGCAGCTTGTACCTGTGCTTGTACTCTGTATCATATCGAGTAGCTTGTATCTTTACTTGCATCTTTTGTAAAATAGCGAGTGCTTGCATCTTGTAACCCCATCATCCATTGTATAACATCATCCTTGTGTTTCTTTGCAAACTGTGCTTCCCATTTGGTTTTCCTTGGATGTTACCCTTCCCCATATGGATGCTCATGATACGCGCCGTTACATTCAACAGTTCAGGATGAGGCCCAATACTGGTGCAAGTGGCAGCCAAGGAACCCCGGTTCGTCGTTCCGCACGACAAGCTGGCGAGGATCCCGAGCCGCCGCAACCACCTCCTCCTCCTCCAACTCAGGAACCAAGCCCAAGTCAGTTTATGATGATGATGGATGAACGCCACAACCAGCATCTGACACAGATCATGAGGGAGTTTGGCACGTACATGCAAGCCCGTAATGCTCCACTCCGGGCCGCTCAAAGCTGCAAGACTTTCAGCGCACGCAACCACCCAAGTTCTCATATGCTGATGACCCACTTGAGTCTGATGATTGGCTCCGTGCCATGGGAAAGAAACTAGAGCTCGCTCGCGTGGACGAGCAAGACCAGGTGCCCTTCGCCACCACTACCTTGAGGGCCCTGCCAACGTTTGGTGGGACAACCAAAAGGATGCCAGAGGCGATGCACCACCTATCACTTGGGCAGAATTTCAGGAAGCATTTCGCAGAGCCTACATTCCTTCTAGCATCATAAAAATGAAACAGCAGGAATTTCTGGCACTTACTCAGGGCAGCAAATCCATCAGTGAGTATCTGACTAAGTTCAACAACCTTGCTCGCTATGCACCTGATGACATCAGCACAGAGGAGAAAAAGAAAGACAGGTTTCTTCATGGGATGCATCAGACCATCAAGACTCAGCTCAGTGTTCTGCAGTTTCCAGACTTCCAGTCCATGATCAACACGGCACTGATTTCAGAGAAGGAGCACCGCTCAATCTATGACTCCCACAAACGGAAGTTCGAGCCCCGTAAAGGCCACATGAAGGAGGTCTTCAAAGCCACGCACTGGCAGCCCAACAACCCTACCACAACACCTCCGAACACTTGGAACCAGCCCAAGAAGGAGGATACCCCCGCGAGGATTCTACCACAAGCGCCCGCTAGTGGATGATTGCAAGAGAGAACTCCTGCTTCAAGTGTGGCAAGACAGGACACTACATCAAGGATTGCCCTCTCCACAATGGCAGCGGCAACAACTCCAACAACAACCACCCTGCCGGGGCAACCAAACCACCTCAAGTTGCCCGTGTCCACCACATGTCGGCAGAGGAAGCATTTGAGGCTTCGGATGTAGTGCTCGGTACGTGTACTATCAACACTAAACCCGCACTGATTTTATTCGATTCTGGAGCTTCCCATTCTTTCATCTCGAAAGATTTTGTTGCCAAACACCGTTTTCCCGTTTCTCCTTTGGGCCATCTTTTGGTGATACAAACCCCCGCCTCGAGATGAAAACAAACACCATGTGTCAAGACTGACAATCAGCATCAATCAAGTGAAATTTCCAGCTCAACTCAGCACTCTCAATGTGCCCGGCCTCGACGCTATCTAGGTATGGATTGGTTAGTTCAGCATGCAGCTCAGATCGACTGTGCAACCAGAGCAGTTACTCTCACCAACCCAGAAGGCATCCGTACCACTTATGTGCCAAATAAACCTCACCAGATAAATGCAAAGATGTTTCTCGCTCAAGCCCCAGATAGGGGAAGTGTATGTGGTCAGTGAATACCCAGATGTTTTTCCAGATGAGTTACCCGGAATGCCCCCTGACCGTGATATTGAATTTGCTATTGAAGTCATACCGGGAACAAACCCAATATTCAAGAAGCATTACCGTATGACAGTCCCGAGCTAGTGGAACTGAAGAAGCAGCTTGACGAACTGATTCAGAAGAAATTCATTCGCCCGAGCATTTCACCTTGGGGATCACCGGTTTTGTTTGCTAAGAAGAGCGATGGCACTCTCCGTTATGCATTGACTACCGTGCTCTCAATGATGTTACCATCAAGAACAAGTACCCACTCCCAAGGATCAATGACTTATTCGACCAACTTCGTGGTGCCCGGGTATTCTCCAAAATTGATCTTCGCACGGGATACTATCAGCTGAAGATTCGCGAGAGCGATATTCCCAAGACTGCTTTTACCACCAGATATGGACTATATGAGTGCACAGTTATGTCCTTCGGCCTAACCAATGCCCCAGCCTACTTCATGGGCATGATGAACAAGGTATTCATGGAGTATCTCGACAAGTTTGTTGTAGTGTTTATCGACGACATCCTCATTTACTCCAAAAATGAGGAGGAGCACGCCGAACACCTCAGGCTGGTTCTTGGAAGAATGCGTGAGCAACAACTTTATGCCAAGTACAGCAAATGCCAGTTCTGGTTAAAGGAAGTGGAATTCCTAGGACATGTATTATCTGGAGCCGGTGTGGCTGTAAACCCCAATAAGATCTCCGATGTGTTAAACTGGAGCTTCCTAGGGTTGGCTGGTTACTACCGCGGATTCATTGAGAACTTTTCCAAGATAGCCAAGCCCATGACGGAGTTATTAAAGAAAAATCGCAAGTATGCCTGGACAGACGAAGTGAGGAAAGCTTCAACGAGTTGAAAACTCGGTTAACCACCGCACCAATTCTGGTATTGCCCGATGATGCCAAGGATTTTACCGTCTACTGTGATGCCTGCAGAAATGGGCTAGGGCCGTGCTCATGCAAGAAGGAAAGGTCATCGCATATGTGTCAAGGCAACTCAAGACCCACGAGCTCAACTATCCCACCCACGACTTGGAGTTAGCCGCCGTCATACTCGCCCTGAAAACTTGGCGACATCACCTTATTGGTCGAAGATGCGAGATTACACGACCACAAAAGCTTGAAGTATATCTTCACCCAGCCTGACCTCAATCTAAGGCAAAGAAGATGGCTAGAAGTAATCAAGGACTACGACCTCGGATTCATTATCATCCCGGGAAGGCCAATGTGGTAGCCGATGCCTGAGCAGGAAGCCCCCTAAAATACGGCCAAGTCTGGAGAAAGAATTCGCGAAGCTAAACTTGTGCGTGGGAAACAAGGCCTATTAAGCACCTTAGAGATAAACCAGACCTTGAGGACGAGATAAAAACCGAGCAGGCCAACGACCCCAGCTTAGACAAGATCAAGGCCAAGATACCACTGGGCCAGGCTAAGGACTTTTCGTTGGATAGCCAAGGAGTACTCCGCTTCGGTACCCGCCTTTGTGTGCCCTACAAGACCACGCTGATACAACAGATCCTCAGAGAAGCCCATGAGTCCGCCTACTCCATTCATCCAGGAAGCACCAAGATGTACCAAGATTTGAAGCAAACATTCTGGTGGTCTGGTATGAAGAAGGATATCGCCTACTACGTCGCAAGCTGCAATGTATGCAACCTAGTAAAAGCCGAGCATCAGAAACCCGCCGGATTTCTCCAACCCCTAAAGGTACCCGAGTGGAAGTGGGACAACATAAGTATGGATTTCATTGTCGGACTTCCCAAGTCCAGCCGAGGAAATGATTCTATATGGGTTATTGTCGACCGTTTGACGAAAGTATCCCACTTTATCCCCGTCAAGACTACATACCGCTCGGACCAACTAGCACAACTCTATGTGAACAAGATTGTCAAGCTCCACGGAGTCCCGAAGACCATTGTGTCGGATAGAGGTACACAATTTACCTCAAAATTCTGGACAGCCTACATCATGCCATGGGAACAAAGCTATCCTTCAGCACCGCCTATCACCCTCAGACAGACGGCCAGACCGAGCGAGTCAACCAAATATTAGAGGACATGCTCCGCTCGTGTGTGCTCGCCTATGGAGCAGGATGGGAGGATAGTTTACCCTACGCGGAGTTTTCTTACAACAACAGCTACCAAGGCAGCCTGAAAATGTCTCCCTTCGAAGCCCTGTATGGAAGGAAGTGCCGAACCCCGCTCAACTGGTCTGAAGTTGGGGATCGCAAGCTCTTTAAGCCCGATGATTTGATGGAGGCCGAAAAGCAAGTACGTCTGATTCGAGACCGGCTCAAGGCAGCGCAGTCCCGCCAGAAAAGTTACTACGACGGCGACACCGTCAGATTCAGTTCGAGGAAAACGACTATGTCTATCTTCGGGTAACACCCCTCAAAGGCCTGAAAAGATTCCACATGAAAGGAAAGCTGGCCCCAAGATTCATTGGACCCTTCAAGATTTTGGCAAAAGGGATCAGTAGCTTACCAGCTGGAACTCCCCGAGGAATTAGCTGGAGTACACGACGTCTTCCACGTATCCCAGCTAAGAAAGTGCATCTCACCTCCAACCAAGCAGGCTGACTTTAAGGAACTGGAGTTGAGCAGCGAACTGACTTACGAGGAACACCCCGTCAGAATCCTGGATGAGTCAGAACGCCGCACTCGTAGCAAGGTCACCAAGTTCTATAAAGTTCAGTGGGACAAACACTCAGAGGAAGAGGCAACCTGGGAACGCGAAGATTTACTGAGAGCAGAATATCCGTATCTTTTCAACGAGCAACAGGAATCTCGAGGCGAGATTCATCTTAAGGGGGGAAGGTCTGTAACATCCTGAAATTTGGCCTTTTCAAAAATTTCCTGGAAAATCGTTTATTGGAATTTGGGATTTAAATTCCTTTGATTTGATCTGCTCCTTTTAAATTCTCAAGCAATTTCAAAACCTTGACCAAGTTTGGGATCTTGTGTTTTGGTTTCTCTCCCACTTGGTAAACTTGTTGCTGGCTCATTTCACCCAAAAATATTATTTAATTATTTTCCTTTATTTTTATTTCCAAAATCCTATTATTTTGGCTTTACAAAGGAAGTACCTTAAATGTCTTTCCAAAAATTCTGCAAAAATTAGGGAATGACCCTAGGCAATATATAGCCCAATTATGCAAAAACATGTGATACCTTGTTTGCAAAAGTTTGGAGTAACTTCCCACTTTAGTTTCTGCCTATTTTCATCTTTTTTTTCCAAGTACAAAGCAAATGTTTTCTCCTTGATGATCCAAGACCCTAAACCAACCACTAGGAGTGCACACACCTCAGGGATTTATTTGAGCCCTTTTACATTCCATTTACTTCATCAAAACAACATTTCTCCTTTTGGCCAGTACTGTTTTTTCAAAAATCCCTATAGACCAACTTTCGAATTTGTCCAAACCATAATTAGGAAAGTTGGAGATTATTCCATTTGGCACACGAAGAAACAAACCACACTCATTTTGGTTCACTGGTTTGCGAGTTATGGCTTGATGCCGCTTTTGGCATGGCCACCACCGTGCTCACCGCTGGCATCGGCGTGCCCAGTGGCGCGCCAGGTGTCGCCGGCGACGCCACGGCCCCCAGCCGCGCCCCAGCCGCACCACGACCATCTCCACCTCCCCCACCCACGTCCGGCAGCTCCACGACGACGGCAAGCCCTCCGCCGCAAGCCTCCACGCACACGGCGACGCGCCGCGCGCACTGTCGTCGCCAGTTGTCGACGCCGCCGTGCCGTCCCCCCCTCCTTGCCGTCCCCTGCCTCCCCGTGCTTGCGCCTTCCTCCTGGAGCGCGTTAATGCGCAAGGACGCGCGCAGCGGCCACCCGCGCCGCGACGCACCGCCCAGCAGCCACGGCGGGCCGTGCCGCCATCGCCCCCGCTTGCCAGCGACGCCACCGACGGCCGTGCCACCCCCTGGCCTCCCCTCTCCCCCTGCGAGCTCGTAAATGCCCTGGGACGCCCACAGCCGCCACCAGCTCCACGACGCACCGCCCAGAACAGCGACGGCGAGCAGTGCCGTCCACCACCGCGCGCCATTTATGGCGGTCACCGTCGATTCGCTATATATAGCCCACCCCAGCCCCGCTAGACCACCATCCCACCTCCCTCGAGCTCCCTAGCCTCCCCCACCGCAGTAGCCAAGCCTCTAGATCACCGGAGCGACGGATTCGAGCTCGACGCCGCCGCACGGGCTCCGCTCAAATTCCTCGCCGTACTTGCTCCCCTGACCAATCCCCTCCACCCGTAGCACCCCTAGGCCATGGCAGACCCGTAGCCGCCCTCGCCGGAGCAAGCCGTGGCCGGAATCGACGAGTTCGTCATCGACACACCGCCACCGCCGCGGTCGGTGATGCTCTGCTCGAGCCAGGCGTCCCCAGCAACCACGAGCACGCCGACGATCTGCGCCTCGCCTCCCTGAGCCCTCCCGCACCCTCTCCCTCGCCTCCCCTAGCCCCTAGCCGCCGGAAAAGTACGCCGGAGACCTCGCCGGCGTCGAACAGTATGTCCTCTATTTCTTCCCGCGCGTAACGCTTCGCGTTGAGTCGCTGACCAGTGGGACCCACTGTCAGGTTTTTAAACATTTTGGAAACCGTTTTCTGTTTTGATTTTTCGGTTTATTTTTCTACTGAAAATTGGCAGAATTTAAACCAAGTTTCAAATGGCAATATCTCTCTGAAAAATGATCAGAAAAATGTGAAACCAATTTTGTTGGCTTAGTTTGATTTTTCTCTTTCCAATGGGACCAGAAATAGTTTATTTGGAATTATTTGATTTGGCATTTATTTAAAATCATTTAGGAGATGTTTTGATGCATTTTTGTCTTGTTCTCTTAGATTCAAACCCCTCCGACGGAGTAGAAGTTATTCCCGAACCCGAAGGCAAGCCACCAACCCAATTTCAAACTTGGTCGACTTAGAAAATATTTTGTCTGTTGAATTAATATCTGCTGCACCTCGCATGTCATACTGCATGTTATATTATTGCACTACTTTATATTACTTATCTGTGCAACACTCACATTCCCGAGACAATGGCCGGGTCTCCCACCTCAAAGGAATGGGGATAAATATTACAACTGTGCGTCTCGCTTTGCGGGGCTTTGTTTGGTTTTCTTCCTCTTCGCCGAGGTGAGGAGCGGACGAATGTCATCTTATGATCCTCGGGGTTGGGGGCATTCGCCAAAAGAGTTAGTTGCCTTGTCCCACCGTCAAATATGGTTGGCATAGACCTTCCGGACTGCGACGCATGGGAGTTGCCTTTCTGGTTCTTTTTGCCGAGATTGCTGACACCACGTCGGGGTAACCCTCGAGTGGAATGGATGCTCTCTTTCTTATGAGTGCTTTTCGGTTATTCTTTTACGGTGACACCGGCCGGGTCTCCCGCCAACGTCATCCGTTGAAATATTATGCTACTACTGTTATTGTTTTATCACTAACCCCGAGTGACACCGGCCGGGTCTCCCGCCACCGTCACCCGGGCATTATTGTTATTCATGTTATGTTGTTGTTTATTCATGCAAGTATTATGTTGTTGTTATATGCTTTGCTTGTGTTGCTTGCTAAGTGTTGGAAACTGGATATAAAATTTGGCTAAGAAGATAACCACCTCCCTCGACTAGATTGAGTCACTTAGTGCCACTCACCAAACACCTCGCACAACCACGCGTCGTTCACATGGGCGGACCATAACTAAGTATTTTATCAGGCCTCCCTTGACGCCACCCTTTTGGCAAGTCTAGTCGGTTACCTTTGTGGTCGGGGCTAGGCTTGTGAAGGTTCCGGAGCTAGGCGTCACTCATCTGTTGGGGACGTGCCAGATTCAGTTCTTCATAAGGCGTAGAGTTATGTCGGTGGCTATACGGGGAGTGTCCGGGTAAGATAAACGGTTGTGGAAGTGTGGGTTTGTGCTGCCGCCATGATTGGTTCCAGTACCTTGGTACCGGCGGTACAAGCTTATACTTCAGCGTGTGGCTAAATGTTGCAACCTCTCGAGAGTGTAATCTTGATTCTAGCCCTGTCCCTGGGTTATGGGACTTGTTTGGGTCAAGTCACACTAGGGGTCAGTCCAGTCGAACTTGGAGAAATAAATTGAACTGTGACCCAGTGATTACGGAAATGATGTGAGTCTAAGCCAGAGTTGGCTAAGGACTCGGGAAGTTGTGATTAAAGCCAGAGTTGGCTAGAGGCTTGATAGCCTAGTTGTATTGCGAGTTGTTGAGTGAGAAACGTGATCTCACTCGATGACATGAAACACCCCTACAAAGGTAAGTAGGTAAGTTATGTCCAACCGTTAAGCTTGGACTCATCCTCGCACCCGAACTCCTGCCATGTTACTTTCTGAACCATGCCATGCCATATAGGTAGACCTTGCTTGTTTTTGGGCTGTTGTCTTGCGAGTACTTCAAGTACTTACCTGGCTTTTCATGTGGCCAGACCCTGCTGAACCAGCCGCCGAGTACCCGCTCTACGAGAACTAGGAACCCGTATTCCAGGCAGAACCCTGTGGAGTAAAAGCCCGCTGTCGCCACGCTACCGTCTATGCTTCCGTTACGACTTCCGCTAGAGGCCGATGTTTTAAAAATAATGTACATACTGTTGTGTGCGCCGTTGCGCCGAAGCTGGGGCCTCACCCCGTGTTGTAATATGTTGTGTCTGTCCAAACTCGAAGCCTTTGAATAAATTTGGTTATGCTTTTGTATCAAGCTGTCATATATCCAGTGTTTCTGGGACTGGTATATGGGGTAACTCGATCATCTGGATCGGGGTGCCACAGGGTTTTATCTATAAAGCGGGGCGAAAGCCTGTTTCATTAAAAAAGTAATTAATCATACACGTGCCTCAACTAATTCTTAAACACAAAGTGACCTCGAGGCCTTAGCAGAAGTTCGTCCGCTATTCGTGCAGGAGATTGAGCTAAAAAAACCAATCAAATGATAAGATTGCTGGTTTACTGCGCGAGGAGTTTAAGGGTGTGTTTGGTTCAGCCGTGGATTCCAAAAAAGATTTTATGAACTGTGAGCTGTGAAAAACCAGCTGTGAAATGAGAAATGTGGTAAAACTGAAAGTCGTTTGGCTGAAACAACCGTGAAACTGTGAATTTTTATGCGAATCACCTATAATACACCTAAGAACATGGACAGTCAGCACGCCTCACCAGTCAACCACGCCGGACTGCCTCTGGCCACCTTGATATCGTCAGACCCTCGCCGGAGTTGGTTGGACATCGCCAAACCTCGTCGGATATAGGGGAAGACACGCCGATCCTCGGCAGAGCCACGCTGGAACGCCTCTGGCCACCTTGATATAGCCGGACCCACGCCAGAGTTGGCCGGACCTCACCGGAGATGGCCAAAACTTTGCCAGAAATCATCATAACCATCCCAGAACTTTTTGGGACCTCGCCGGAGCTGCCTGGACTTCGCTGGAATGACAATTTGGAACACTTATAAATAATATGAATAGAAAGTGGCGCTTGGACGGAGCACCTCGCCGAAGATCCTCACGCTGGACCTCCATGATATGAGTACTAGCAAGTTTTGGCGCGGCGACACCTTTGGAAGTGAAGGTGATATGGCAGTCTGGTCTTGCATTCTCCACATTCCAAAGGATTTGGAAGTCTTGGCTTTGTTGTCATCGACGACCTTGGTCTTGCGGACTGTGCACCTGAAGGCTCCTTGCTGCATTGTAATTTCTTGATAACGAGCTTCACTATCTGGGTGCTAGCGTAGACAAGTTTTGAATAGGGGCAAGAGAGTAGAGAAAACTCTATTGAAATACTTTGAAATTATAAAGGTAAGATCAAGATATTTTTGAGAATAGGTGAGGAGTGGAAGCCATACTAGGCTTACCTAGAAGAAAATAGATTTCTGTAGAAATAAGTTTTAGCAAAATATTTCCTTCCTAAGCTAACGACCATGCTAACTAAGGTCTCCTAAGGTCAACGATGGCTCTGATACCAAGTCTGTAAGGACCCCTCAGACTACCAGTCCGAGGTGCCCACGTTATGTAAACAGATCACGATCCCAATGATCAGTGCATCGCGATCACATAACCAACCTGGTATACAGAGTTACATCATTCAAACGTACATACAAGTCTTACACAAATAAATAGTGGTCACATGACCAAGTCTGCAACTATCGTCATGCAGGACGGAATTAACTACGATATAGCGGAAGCTTTCGGCTAGCGTCGGACCTCGTCACCACCGGACGCATTCCCACAGAGCAGTTGACCGGTGACACTCAGTTGGCGTAGTCGTCGGCGTACTCCTCCTCCTCGTCGTTCATCTCCTCATTGAAATCTGGACGTTTGAATATCCAGGGACACAACCATATGAGTACAATTACGTACTCGCAAAACCACCTCAAGGCTTAAGTTTTCATGGTAATGCAATAAAACGTTTTCGAAAACTGGGATAGCTGCTATATATGACTATAGGGCTTAATTTTCGCAAACGATGCTTTTAGGCATAGAAAATACAACATCTCTATATCTTTGTTGAGAAAGGCCTTTGGAGATATAATTCTCCTTCTTTTAGAAATGGCAGAAACCATTTCCACGTTTGAAAAACACTTTTGTAAAACTTTTTCAAACACTAGGATAGGGATGTCCCTTTTTCCTTTCCGGGTTCCGACTGGTTGACTCCCCGAGACCAACCATCTTCTCCCAAAACCCGTACCTCCCAGGTACCCCCTTGATGCCTCCTTTTTCCTCTGCCGACAACAGTTTTCTTTTTAAAACATAAAAAGTGCTCGTACGCCTAGATCGGGGACCTTTCCAACCGTCCATGACCGCGGACACGGCTATTCGAATAGTTTTACACTCTGCAGAGGTGGTGCACTTTCACCACACCAAACAGTCATTCCGCCGTGATCAGCCACGGTCCTCATACGCCAGTATGCGGGGGTTCGGATAACATGATCAAAGCTTTCCACTAATCCACCCTAGTACAGAGGACTCCCGATAGGTTTATTCCCCCCGGCACCGTGTGCTCCACTAGACCCCTGGTCTCTCTTGGGACGCCACACCGCCACGGCAGGGGACCCAACGTAATCGTCCGGCTGCGGGTCCCTCCGCTTGTGTATTGCCTCATACAACGGCAACCCGGCTTCGAGGCCCCCGCCCTTACAGAGTATGATATTCTCCGTATTAAAACAGACAAGCTTCCGGCTAAGCCCTTCCCATGTCAGGTAGTGTGGTTGCACGGGTTAATTGTTCGGGCGGCCGCTAGGGCAGTACTTTGTTTTTCAAAACATCTCCACCTCCGACTGCTCCCAGCAGCTCAGGTTTTCGTAAACTCACCGAATGCTCCCAGCAACTCGGGTTTTCGTAAACTCTCCGATTGCTCCCAGCAACTCGGGTTTTCGTAAATTTCTCCGATTGCTCCCAGCAATTCGGGTTTTCGTAAACTCTCCGATTGCTCCCAGCAACTCGGGTTTTATAAAAAACTTCCTCGCCGATTGCTCCCAGCAACTCGGGTTTTTCCTCCAAAAACATTTTACTGAAAACCGGCTCCCATCCTAAAGTTTTGAGATGAGGGTATACAGATACACTACTAGAAAATATAATTTTCTTGATAGCGCCTTCAGTAGAAGGCTTCTCAAGTAGGAATTTATTTTTATAAAACCTATTATATACTAATAGATATCTATTTGGCCAAACAATAATTATTTTTTTGAAAAATAGTTTTGGGGGTGACAAAATGCCACATAAAAGTCAAAACATGCATTATTTTATTTTGAAAACAAGACATGCGTTGTATAAATAGTAGGAGTTCAATAGGGTGTTGAGGTGGCTTGCCTTGCTCAGCAAAATGTCCCTGGTCATGTTCTTCTTCGCAGACAGGTTCAGCTCCGACGTACTGCTCCTCCTCTTGCGGTTCTATCGCACCGGAAAAATTAAACGTAACTACCGTTAATTCTAAGTAGCGGGTTGACAACAATCTAAAGTATTCAAACTAAGCAACCAGCATTTGAACTCACAAACAACCTCTGGACATAAATCTAAAACAATCCTAAACACAAACAATTAAAAACAATCAACTAAAATATGCCTTTCTAATAGTGGCCAAGTTGCTGTTTTTGGGGAAAAATGCACAAGTCCTA
This sequence comes from Poa pratensis, assembly GCA_947311845.1. Lineage (NCBI taxonomy): Eukaryota > Viridiplantae > Streptophyta > Magnoliopsida > Poales > Poaceae > Poa > Poa pratensis. The sequence goes on along the minus strand of CAMZMU010000091.1, from coordinate 32,451,852 downwards.
AAATAATGCTCCTACAAATATATCCTTCTAACACAGTACTGCTAACAAGAATACAAAGCTATAGAAATTGGATTTGCATCAAAACATAACACCAAACAAGAATTAAAAATTCTACAAAAGCTACTGGTCTCAAAACCAAAGGAATTAAAGCTCCAGTTCTAGGAACGTCCTGCATGTAAGGTTAAATCCTATGGTAAGGTATTGATTTTAGCTTTCTGTAGAAATTGGATTCACTCTGCTTGGATCATCCTAGCTCAAGATATTCCAATTTGAGTGTTAAACACACTTTTTACTAGATTTAATGCACTGCACAAACTATAAAATATTTTTACACAACCCTGGCTCTGCATGTTTTAGAAAACACATAAGAACCACACAAAATTTATCCTAAAGCTAAAACACTAACAGATCTACCACAATTTAATTAATCTAAACACACATAAATAACAGAAAATAGCAAAAGATGCGGCTAAAAAAAAAAAGAAACGGGCCGCGCCTGGGCCAGATCTGGCCGTGGCCTGCCCAGATCTGGGCCGCGCAGGGGCAGGCTGGCCCATCTGCGCGCGACGCGCGGCCCGCGCGTGGAAATTCAAACGCGCGCGCCCAGGGTCGTCGTCTTCGACGTGCTCGCACAGCGAGCTCGCGGCAGAGGAAGACAGCGGCGACGGCGGCTCACCTAGGGGTGATGCGAGGCTGCGGGAGGGTTGCAGACGGCGGAGAAGATGACGGCGGGCTCGGGGACGGCTTCAGCTCCCGCAGGCGACGCCGGCGGCGGCCTCGAGCTTCCCGGGGCGAGGATGGCAGCGGCGAGCTCGGGCGTTCTCTGGACAAAAGAATGGGGGGATGCTTAGGTCTCGATGAGGGGAGCTTCACGGGCCAAAAATGGCGGAGGGAGAAGGAGAGATGTGCCGGCAAAGGTTGCTCGACGCCTACGGTGAACGAGGTGAGAACCTCATTTCCTGAGCGGCAGAGGGCTTCAGCTCCGGCGTGGCGTCGTGGGAGGGAAGGTGAGGTGCGTGGGCGTGCTGCGAGAGAGGAAAGGGGAGCAGAGGAGCACGGTGTGGAGCTGGGGATTTGTCTCCTCCTCGGGTAGGGTTTTCGAACAGGGGAGGGAGAAGAGAGGGAAATGGGGCGTGGGCACTGGCTAGTGTGGGCGGTGGGGGAGTGGGCAGGGTGGTCTTGGTCTGGAGATGTGGTGCTGGCCAGTGGGAGAGGGGGTGAGTGAACTTCCATTGGCCAAGTTTGGAAAAATAAGAGAGGAGAGTGGTGGAGAGGGGTGTTGAGGGGGTGACATGTGGGTCCTAGCTGACTAGGATGCTCACCTGGTCAGAGGGGAGAGAGGGGCTGGATTTAGTTAGGTTTAGGGTTTTTGGTCAACACCATTTTGTTTTACCACAACTACTAACAAGGCTTAAGTTGCACAACACATTGAGCTAGGCAAAAACATGTGTGGGGGGTGACCTAATGGTGATGAGACAAAAAGTTTCCAAGTCTAAAAGATAAAGAAAGAATTTTAAAACATTTGCAAGTTGTGAAAGGTGACCAAACGGTCACTGATTTGCGTTGGCCTAAACACCAAGATGGTTTTATGTTCAAACAAGTTTTAAAAAGGTCAAACAATGCTTAAACTAAAAGTAGAAAGTTCAAGGAGCAAGATGGTCAAGGTGCATTTCATAAATAACACAAGCAATGCTAAATCTAGGGCTCTAGATTAGCTATGTTTTAACAAGCATGAAGATCAAGCCACTAAATTTAAGACTAGAAGAAATTATAAAAGTGGTACTAATAGGATTCAAACACAAGTAGTGGGCCTAAGAAACCAATCAAGTAATCAAGCAAGAGTTGTCTAAAATCAAACAAAAGTTTTTATTATTTTTGGAAAATTCTAGATTAACACCACAATTCTAAAAGAGGTAATACATTCCACTCAAGCAAGACAAGCAAAGCAAACATTTAGATACCAAATCAAAACATGTGCATCAAATGGTGCTACAATCAATCACCACATGAATACTCATAAAATAACAAACTCAAGTCAAGCAATTCAAACACGGACAAATAACCATCAAAAACTTACATAACATTTAATATTATTAGGTGACATAGTGATCACACATAATCATGACAAGATGATGCTAAAAATTACCTCAACTCATATTTTGCTATTTTTCAAAAGGCTTGATAAAAAGAAACATAGGAGTAATATATCTCCAACTTGTATCATTTTCAAAAGGTGCTTTGAAAACAGGAGTTTTAGAATAAGGTATGTTGATACTTGCAACACATCAAGGTTTTAAAAATAAGTAGGAGATATTAAATAGATCTCCATAGCTTTGGAAACACTTTTTTTTTTTGGAAACTTCTACTTTCTAAAATAGTAGGCTTTTGGGGTTGTATTTAAAATCAAGACATCCTTGAAAAAAAGAGTTTGGCCAAAATAAGATTGGAGAAGACATATGGGTTATTTCTCTTGTCATGACATGATCACCAAAATTAAAATGATATGTTAAATTAGTTGAGTTCAAAGGTTAGTGTTTTCAGTGGTTGTTAACTCAATCAGCAAAGCAGACAAGGTCGACCAGAGAAACCAGAAGTGAAACACAAGCATTAGGGAAGCATTTCAAAAAGTTTTTGTTGACTCTGATTTTTGGCTCTATAAAAACTGTGTTTTTCTTACTTCCCAAAATTGGGGCATTACAGACCTTCCCCCCTTAAAAGAATCTCGTCCCGAGATTCCCAAGTGGGTACTAAGAGGGTGCAAGGTTAGTGGGTTTGTTGCTCCTTCATCTCCCGGGTTTTGTTTATTCTCAACTGAGGTCTCTTTGTCGATACGTCATCGGACTTTCTTCCGGAAGGCTTTTGGTCTCTGCTAAAGATACTGCCATGATTGTCGATGCTGATTAGCGTTCTTGTCGAGTTAACTTCAAATACCCCAGAGTTAGGGCGTAAAGGATAGTTTGCCAAAACTCCCAAATAAATCTAGCGTATGCCTCCCCCCCCTTAAAAAGGGGCCTTGAAGGGTTGTTGTTGATGGTATAAGTGGTGGCCGACTTCAAGATGTTGTCGTTCTTGGGTATCATGGCTATCTTCGTCTTTGTCGTAGTTCCTCGTTGCTTGGGGTTGATGTGGACACTTGTCCAGATATTGCCGTCCTGAGGAGTTAGCAGTTTAAATATCCGCCAACAGTTTTCAAGCTTCACAGGGGTGTCAGGTCCGTAGACTTGACTCCCTCCGGTTTTTTTTCCTAACAGTCAAAGGGTGCTACAAGCTACTAAAGGCGTCTCACTTGTTTAGTGTGTTGTCAACAGCAACAGTCTTCGGGCCTTTCGTCGTTCTTGGCGTCTTGTTAGATATGATGTCTTCTATTGTGCCCACCTTCGGTTTAGCTGACGAACAAAGTTGATGAAGACTTCCTTGGTTTGTTGACTTCATGACACCACACACTATCCTTCCGAGGTCGGTTCTATCTTAGTCAGCCTAGAAGATTAGTTAAAATACTTAGTGCTATCAGTCTCAAGTCGGGCAAGTCGAGTTAAAAAGGTTGGCGCATGGAAGGCACTTATGACTCTTGCTTCGGGGTTCATCTTGATGTAGACGATCTTCAGTGCTAGCTGTCTTCGTTGTTGCTGACCTCGATCTCTTTCGGACTTCACGACTTGAGGCTTCACAAAAATCTTCAAAAAGTGGTGGCTCTGGTCGATCTTTGAGTCCTTCTTGTTGCCGTTTGTAGATCTCGAGGAAGTTAGTTAGTAACAAGTCACTGGTGCTAGATGTTACTCTAAAGTTAGATACGCTAAATTAGTGATGGTATACTGGTAATTCGAAAAGTTAGTTAAACTAGGCAAGGCTCGTCACATCACGGGGATGGGCTCTCTCGGGGTGGTCTTTTGTATCACGAGCGGGTAAAAGCTCTCACGTGTCGAAGTTTAGATTAGAGGCAAAACATTTTAGGGAGGTTTTCTAAACAAGTTTTGAAAAGCATCCTGATGCATCAAACGCTTAAAAGGCCAAAAAGGTATTTTGTGTAGCGGCAAAAGATGTTTAAACAAAAGGGAAGTTTGGGTCTAACAGGTGCTGCCGACGATGAGTGCTGGTGAAACACACCAGGAAAACAACATACCAAGGACAAGCATACGAATCATTGTCAAGCATTAGGTGCATCAGCTCTCAATAGAAGCAGCACACACGACATAGTTCCGCACATGGGCATAGTTTGAACCCTAAACATAACAACAAACTAATTTGCGACTGGGAGGGGAACATGACTTCATTCAACCGTCACAAACTACTAGATGTGGCGCTTCTTGGATGATTCGTTCTTGGGGAGGGATCTTTATCCGCCTTCAAAACTTCCATCTCCTTGTAGGTTTCCTTGAGATCCTTCCGGGTGTTGAGAACTTGGTACTTGAGTCTTTCTCCCATTTCATCAATGGCGGCCCATGCAGCGCTCCTTGCTGACTCCATAAAGGAGGCGTACTGAGACTCTGAGTTGGTGAGCATCATATATCCCGTTTTGTTCGGATCATCACCTTTGTTCTTGTAGAGGTGGAGTTGCACCCACCAAAGCTCTTGTCCATTCTCCATCCAAGGAAAACCCTTGTAGACTGCGGGTCCTTCAAGTTCGAAACTCCGCATGAGGTTCTCCAGAGCCTTGGGAAACTCAGTGGTGCTCTCCAAGGTCATGGTCATTGCCGGGCCCTTCTTGAGTGATTCGATGCGGCTCGACATCTATAAAGAAAACGTCTTAGGAGGGGGCGTAAAAATAAAAGAATCAGGGCTAAGGTATCTCGATGAAAGGTAGGGTTTTCAGTCCTCGGGTCTGTTCCTAGTTTGACGTCATACCTAAGGTTCTTATTTCTGTCTAGCATGGTACACACAAACACGAGGCACAAAGTAAACTAATGCTTACGCAAAAAGCACACAAGCAAGACACAAACTCAAGCAAAAAGCATACCAGCGAAACAGCACACCAAACACCTATAGTACCAAAAGGGCACTTAACATTCGTGATAGTCGGGTAATCCAACCAAGGGTAATATCCTACCTTATCCTATGGGTTTTGGGGTCACATGGTTGCTGAAGTCCTCATTTCATCACCCTTGGCTTCTGCCGGAAAGCTTGGGATTCTTGAGGTTGCCGATGGCGTAACATTGTTGGGGTCGAGTCGAGGGAGTGAAGGTGATATGGCAGTCTGGTCTTGCATTCTCCACATTCCAAAGGATTTGGAAGTCTTGGCTTTGTTGTCATCGACGACCTTGGTCTTGCGGACTGTGCACCTGAAGGCTCCTTGCTGCATTGTAATTTCTTGATAACGAGCTTCTCCATCTGGGTGCTAGCTACTTAGGTCTTATTTGGGTTCATCGTCAAGTGTAGACAAGTTTTGAATAGGGGCAAGAGAGTAGAGAAAACTCTTTTGAAATACTTTGAAATTAGAAAGGTAAGATCAAGATATTTTTGAGAATAGGTGAGGAGTGGAAGCCATACTAGGCTTACCTAGAAGAAAATAGATTTCTGTAGAAATAAGTTTTAGCAAAATATTTCCTTCCTAAGCTAACGACCATGCTAACTAAGGTCTCCTAAGGTCAACGATGGCTCTGATACCAAGTCTGTAAGGACCCCTCAGACTACCAGTCCGAGGTGCCCACGTTATGTAAACAGATCACGATCCCAATGATGAGTGCATCGCGATCACATAACCAACCTGGTATACAGAGTTACATCATTCAAACGTACATACAAGTCTTACATAAATAAATAGTGGTCACATGACCAAGTCTGCAACCATCGTCACGCAGGACGGAATTAACTACGATATAGCGGAAGCTTTCGGCTAGCGTCGGCCCTCGTCACCACCGGACGCATTCCCACAGAGCAGTTGACCGGTGACACTCAGTTGGCGTAGTCGTCGGCGTACTCCTCCTCCTCGTCATTCATCTCCTCATTGAAATCTGGACGTTTGAATATCCAGGGACACAGCCATATGAGTACATTTACGTACTCGCAAAACCACCTCAAGGCTTAAGTTTTCATGGTAATGCAATAAAACGTTTTCGAAAACTGGGATAGCTGCTATATATGACTATAGGGCTTAATTTTCGCAAACGGTGCTTTTAGGCATAGAGAATACAACATCTCTATATCTTTGTTGAGAAAGGCCTTTGGAGATATAATTCTCCTTCTTTTAGAAATGGCAGAAACCATTTCCACGTTTGAAAAACACTTTTGTAATTTTTTTTCAAACACTAGGATAGGGATGTCCCTTTTTCCTTTCCGGGTTCCGACTGGTTGACTCCCTGAGACCAACCATCTTCTCCCAAAACCCGTACCTCCCAGGTACCCCCTTGATGCCTCCTTTTTCCTCTGCCGACAACAGTTTTCTTTCTAAAACATAAAAAGTGCCCGTACGCCTAGATCGGGGACCTTTCCAACCGTCCATGACCGTGGACACGGCTATTCGAATAGTTTTACACTCTGCAGAGGTGGTGCACTTTCACCGCACCAAACAGTCATTCCGCCGTGATCAGCCACGGTCCTCATACGCCAGTATGCGGGGGTTCGGATAACATGATCAAAGCTTTCCACTAATCCACCCTAGTACAGAGGACTCCCGATAGGTTTATTCCCCCCGGCACCGTGTGCTCCACTAGACCCCTGGTCTCTCTTGGGATGCCACACCGCCACGGCAGGGGACCCAACGTAATCGTCCAACTGCGGGTCCCTCCGCTTGTGTATTGCCTCATACAACGGCAACCCGGCTTTGAGGGCCCCGCCCTTATAGAGTATGAGATCCTCCGTACTAAAACAGACAAGCTTCCGGCTAAGCCCTACCCATGTCAGGTAGTGTGGTTGCACGGGTTAATTGTTCGGGCGGCCGCTAGGGCAGTACTTTGTTTTTCAAAACATCTCCACCTCCGACTGCTCCCAGCTGCTCAGGTTTTCGTAAACTCACCGAATGCTCCCAGCAACTCGGGTTTGCGTAAACTCTCCGATTGCTCCCAGCAACTCGGGTTTTCGTAAACTTCTCCGATTGCTCACAGCAATTCGGGTTTTCGTAAACTCTCCGATTGCTCCCAGCAACTCGGGTTTTATAAAACACTTCCTCGCCGATTGCTCCCAGCAACTCGGGTTTTTCCTCCGAAAACATTTTACTGAAAACTAGCTCCCATCCTAAAGTTTTGAGATGAGGGTATACAGATACACTACTAGAAAATATAATTTTCTTGATAGCGCCTTCAGTAGAAGGCTTCTCAAGTAGGAATTTATTTTTATAAAACCTATTATATACTAATAGATATATATTTGGCCAAACAATAATTTTTTTTTTGAAAAATAGTTTTGGGGGTGACAAAATGCCACATAAAAGCCAAAACATGCATTATTTTATTTTGAAAACAAGACATGCTTTGTATAAATAGTAGGAGTTCAAAGGGTGTTGAGGTGGCTTGCCTTGCTCAGTAAAATGTCCCTGATCCTGTTCTTCTTCGCAGATAGGTTCAGCTCCCACGTACTGCTCCTCCTCTTGCGGTTCTATCGCACCGGAAAAATTAAACGTAACTACCGTTAATTCTAAGTAGTGGGTTGACAACAATCTAAAGTATTCAAACTAAGCAACCAGCATTTCAACTCACAAACAACCTCTGGACATAAATCTAAAACAATCCTAAACACAAACAATTAAAAACAATCAACTAAAATATGCCTTTCTAATAGTGGCAAAGTTGCTGTTTTTGGGGAAAAACGCACAAGGCCTAAAATAATGCTCCTAAAAATATATCCTTCTAACACAGTACTGCTAACAAGAATACAAAGCTATAGAAATTGGATTTGCATCAAAACATAACACCAAACAAGAATAAAAAATTCTACAAAAGCTACTGGTCTCAAAACCAAAGGAATTAAAGCTCCAGTTCTAGGAACCTCCTGCATGCAAGGTTAAATCCTATGGTAAGGTATTGATTTTAGCTTTCTGTAGAAATTGGATTCACTCTGCTTGGATCATCCTAGCTCAAGATATTCCAATTTGAGTGTTAAACACACTTTTTACTAGATTTAATGCACTGCACAAACTATAAAATATTTTACACAACCCTGGCTCTGCATGTTTTAGAAAACACATAAGAACCACACAAAATTTATCCTAAAGCTAAAACACTAACAGATCTGCCATAATTTAATTAATCTAAACACACATAAATAACAGAAACAGAAAATAGCAAAAGATGCGGCTAAAAAAAAAGAAACGGGCCGCGCCTGGGCCAGATCTGGCCGTGGCCTGCCCAGATCTGGACCGTGCACGGGGCAGGCTGGCCCATCTGCATGCGACGCGCGGCCCACGCGTGGAAATTCAAACGCGCGCCCAGGGTCGTCGTCTTCGACGTGCTCGCACAGCGAGCTCGCGGCAGAGGAAGACGGCGGCGACGGCGGCTCACCTAGGGGTGATGCGAGGCTGCGGGAGGGTTGCAGACGGCGGAGAAGATGACGGCGGGCTCGGGGACGGCTTCAGCTCCCGCAGGCGACGCCGGCGTCCATGGGGGCGGCGGCCTCGAGCTCCTCGGGGCGAGGATGGCAGCGGCGAGCTCGGGCGTTCTCTGGACAAAAGAATGGGGGGGATGGTTAGGTCTCGATGAGGGGAGCTTCACGGGCCAAAAATGGCGGAGGGAGAAGGAGAGATGTGCCGGCAAAGGCTGCTCGACGCCTGCGGTGAACGAGGTGAGAACCTCATTTCCTGAGCGGCAGAGGGCTTCAGCTCCGGCGTGGCGTCGTGGGAGGGAAGGTGAGGTGCGTGGGCGTGCTGCGAGAGAGGAAAGGGGAGCAGAGGAGCACGGTGTGGAGCTGGGGATTTGTCTCCTCCTCGGGTAGGGTTTTCGGACAGGGGAGGGAGAAGAGAGGGAAATGGGGCGTGGGCACTGGCTAGTGTGGGCAGTGGGGGAGTGGGCAGGGTGGTCTTGGTCTGGAGACGTTGTGCTGGCCAGTGGGAGAGGGGGTGAGTGAACTTCCATTGGCCAAGTTTGGAAAAAGAAGAGAGGAGAGTGGTGGATAGGGGTGTTGAGGGGGTGACATGTGGGTCCTAGCTGACTAGGATGCTCACCTGGTCAGAGGGGAGAGAGGGGCTGGATTTAGTTAGGTTTAGGGTTTTTGGTCAACACCATTTTGTTTTACCACAACTACTAACAAGGCTTAAGTTGCACAACACATTGAGCTAGGCAAAAACATGTGTGGGGGGGTGACCTAATGGTGATGAGACAAAAAGTTCAAGTCTAAAAGATAAAGAAAGAATTTTAAAACATTTGCAAGTTGTGAAAGGTGACCAAACGGTCACTGATTTGCGTTGGCCTAAACACCAAGATGGTTTTATGTTCAAACAAGTTTTAAAAAGGTCAAACAATGCTTAAACTAAAAGTAGAAAGTTCAAGGAGCAAGATGGTCAAGGTGCATTTCATAAATAACACAAGCAATGCTAAATCTAGGGCTCTAGATTAGCTATGTTTCAACAAGCATGAAGATCAAGCCACTAAATTTAAGACTAGAAGAAATTATAAAAGTGGTACTAATAGGATTCAAACACAAGTAGTGGGCCTAAGAAACCAATCAAGTAATCAAGCAAGAGTTGTCTAAAATCAAACAAAAGTTTTTATTATTTTTGGAAAATTGTAGATTAACACCACAATTCTAAAAGAGGTAATACATTCCACTCAAGCAAGACAAGCAAAGCAAACATTTAGATACCAAATCAATACATGTGCATCAAATGGTGCTACAATCAATCACCACATGAATACTCATAAAATAACAAACTCAAGTCAAGCAATTCAAACACAGACAAATAACCATCAAAAACTTACGTAACATTTAATATTATTCGGTGACATAGTGATCACACATAATCATGACAAGATGATGCTTAAAATTACCTCAACTCATATTTTGCTATTTTTCAAAAGGCATGATAAAAAGAAACATAGGAGTAATATATCTCCAACTTGTATCATTTTCAAAAGGTGCTTTGAAAACAGGAGTTTTAGAATAAGGTATGTTGATACTTGCAACACATCAAGGTTTTAAAAATAAGTAGGAGATATTAAATAGATTTCCATAGCTTTGGAAACACTTTTTTTTTTGGAAACTTCTACTTTCTAAAATAGTAGGCTTTTGGGGTTGTATTTAAAATCAAGACATCCTTGAAAAAAAGAGTTAGGCCAAAATTAGATTGGAGAAGACATACGGGTTATTTCTCTTGTCATGACATGATCACCAAAATTAAAATGATATGTTAAATTAGTTGAGTTCAAAGGTTAGTGTTTTCAGTGGTTGTTAACTCAATCAGCAAAGCAGACAAGGTCGATGTTGGGGTTATACCAACTGGGGGTATCACCAACATGGCAAATCCGGCTAGTCCCGGGTGGCCTGCAGCGGTGGTTAAGGCTTTGCCTGCCGGGCGGCCCAGATAGCCGGCAACATAAGGTAGGCGGATGCCGGCAAGACGGAGGCCCAAGACCGAAGCCCATGAAGCCATCAAGACATAGGCGGTAGGCGGCATACTTGCCGGATAGGTTATAGCAGCACGTAGGGCTCCGACGCCGTCGTGGAGCCTGAAGCTGGGTAAACTGCCGTGTACAATCCTGACCTCGACGACGTCCACCTTCTTGCCCTATGTTCACCCTCGGCTAGAGGACCCCCGTCTCCTATCTACGATGCCGATACGACGACAGTTGGCGCCCACCGTGGGGCTTAAGGCGTCAGGCGTCACGTTCCAGGCGGGAACGATTGGCGGCATCGGTGACACCATCGCCGTTGGCTGCGCCGCGAGAGTCGGATCTGCCGGCTACGTTGAAGATGACGGAACCTGGGTGCCGGCAAAAGATGGCCTCATCGCCTACACCCTCGTCCCTATTGGCGGCTTCGAGTTCTTCATGGGGTTCACACCGGAGGCGCTGGGATTCCCCAGGAATCACACCATTTTCGGGCCCACCCGCCACCCGGAGATCGACTACTCGCAAGACGGATCTGAATCTGCCTCCTCCGCAGAGTCCGCGGATTCAGATCTCCACTTCTGTGGTGTTTCCGGACTGGGATCCGACTCCCAGCCGGAAAGCAACGATCCTGAGTCCATCCTTCCAGGACGATGCGATGTCAAATGCCGGATCTAGAGATACCGTTCAAGTCAACGTAGACTCTGATTCCGATGGAGAATCTGTTAGCATGTTCGAGCAAAAGGTTCAAAAGTGCTTCCACGCACCAGAATCGCAGCCATCTGAGGTGGCAAGTTCAACCATGCAGCAGGCTTTGATGGCTGGTGCTACCAAAGTGGATCCGGCAAAAACAGCAGATCCTGTTGTTGACGGCACTCCGACTGCCACCTTGCCGGAAAAGGAGCCCCCCGCCGGCTCCCATGAAGAAGACACATCTGGAGCGAGGCGGATGCAGCAAAGATGCCCTAGACGATGCAGAAAAGGCAACTTTGGCGGACGTCTTGAACACGCCGGTTAACGAGCAAACCTCGCCGGCTGACCTGGAGAAACTCCGATCGGTTCTAGTCAACCAAACAAGGAGCCTCCAGGAAAAACGCGAGGAGGTCATGAACCTGTTAAAGGAAGCCAAGGCTGAGCAAGCTAAGCTTACCGCCAAAAGGAACCTCTTCACCACCACGCCAGTGGCCAAGCCGCCGCCGCCAAAGAAGAGTACCCTGCAGAATTGGGATCCGCCTCCCAAGGAGTTCAAGTCCCCCGCCCAGAGACTTGGTTTCGAGTGGGCATCGGCTCCGCAGCGTAAGGACAAAAACGGCGATATTGTTCTAAGCACACCTGTCCTTAACACTGCGGCCGCCTTGGACATCCTCAACAACGACGACTACGACAAGGACGAGAAGATCTACTACGCCTCTACTCTAGCCTACAAGGCTTTGGAGCAGCAGGCAAGGGCTGATTCCCGTGCAAGTCAGGCGGACGCACGAGGTGGAAAGCTGGAGTCAAAGTCTAACGCCTGCATAGCTGCCGCTGGTGGCAGCCCCAACGACCCATCCGGCTCCAGTAGCCATGGCAAGGGGAAGGACAAAGGCAAGGACAAGGAGCCTCGCAAATCGCCGCCTCCCAGGAGACACCGCGATGAGGCCTCCCACACCGGCAAAAGGCAACAAGACCCACCACCTCCGCCGCCTAGAAGGGAAGGCGGGAGCAGAGACAACCAGCAGCCGCCAAGGAGTGGCGGCAACCATGACGATCCCCCTCCGCCAAGGAGGAGCAGGGACCGCACCAGATCCCCACCGCCACCACCTAGGCGAGAAGGCGGGAGTCAGGGACGCAATAATGAGCCTCGGCATAGCCGGGCAGCGCAGGACGAGCCTCGCGGTGACAGAACCAACAGAGAGCTCGCTCCAGAAGACGCACGACATCATCTAAATGACATTCAGGCTGGAAAGGAGGAATCATACCTCGGCCCCGCGTGCTTCGGCAACGCCATCCACAACATCCGCATACCTCGCGACATGACATCAGTGTCAAAAAGTTGCCAAAGGTACAACGGAGCTGACAAACCCAACTCGTGGTTGTCGGATTATGCGTTGGCTGTCGAAATTGCCGGGGGCAATGGCTTAGTTGCTGCACGTTTTCTGCCCCTCATGCTGGAGGGTACAGCTAGAAGCTGGATAGAGAACTTGCCGGAAAAATCTGTTCACAATTGGCTGGATATGGAGCGGGTTTTCACCCAACACTTCCAGGGCACATACAAGCGCCCAAACACATACACTGACTTGACGCGTTGTGTGCAAAGACCAGATGAAACTGCGTCCGCCTTCCTGGCAAGGTGGATACAGACAAAGGCAAGTTGTGAGAACGTGGACGACAACCAGGCAATCCATGCCTTCACCACATGCTTGTTGAAGGGCTCAAGTCTCCGACACAAGCTTGTCGCATGCAAGTCAAGGATCTCGGAGTCATGCTTGAAGTGGCCGCCATGTACGCTCAGGCGGATGATGATGCACGTGACGGCGAAGGTGCCCCTGACTTGGCGCCAAGCAAACGTGCAAATTATGAGCGAAAAGCTCCCAATGAAGACAAAGCTGGTCCATCCAACGAGGTCGCCACCGCCTTCGAAGGCAAAGGCGTCAAGCGCAAGTGGAAGAATAAGGGCAAGGGTAAGGAAACTGCTCCCAACAAAAATCGCATGTCATATGACGAAGCGAAATTGTTGCCTTGCCCAATCCATGCGTCTCTAGGAAAAGTCAACCACACTTTGGGGGAGTGCCGCTTCATGGACGATTTCAAGAAGGACCCCGATGTCGGCTGGAAGCCGAAAAAGGCTAAGAAGGCGGAAAAGGCAAGGAAGGACGACGATGATGACTGTTTCCATGTCAGAGGACGAGGACCCTAAGCCATCTCGCAAGGAGAAAAAGTTCCCCAAGGTACACGAGCAACTCGTGTGTTTCCTAGGCACTCCCTCTGCGAAGGAAGAGAAGGCGGAACTACGTGAGCTCAACGCCACGGTGCCAGACGTTCCCCAGTATCTCAATTGGTCTGAAGCTCCAATTACATGGGACAGGACGATCACCCTGACCGTGTGCCGCATCCCGGCAAGTACGCCCTCGTTGTCGACCCAATTGTCGCCAACTTTAAACTGACCAAGGTGTTGATGGACGGAGGCAGCAGCCTCAACATCCTTTACGAAGACACCTTGAAGCGCATGAACTTGACGGAAAGCCAACTTGACTACAGCAAAGTCACGTTTCACGGCATTGTGCCGGGAAGGCAAGCCAAGTCAAAGGGAAGCATAAAACTTGAGGTTACCTTTGGAACCGAGCCAATTACCGCACAGAGTATATTCGGTTCGAGGTAGTCCCCTTCAAGAGTGCTTACCACGCCATCTTTGGACGGCCTGCTTTCGCCAAGTTCATGGCGAGACCATGTTACATCTACAGCAAGTTGAAGATGCCTGGACCCAACGGTACATTACCGTCAACGGCAACTTCAAGAAGGCAAAAGAGTGCGAACGTGGCAATGCCGCCTTCACCGAAGCTGTCCTCCACGCAGAGGAGCTCGCCATGCTGAGAAAGAAACTGATACGTCAAAGTTGCCGGAAAAAGTGCAAACTGCAGAGCCAAAGCAGTCCTTCAAGCCTCTGATGACACAAAGAAGGTGGATCTGGTCAAAGGTGATAGCTCCAAGCAAGTCACCATCGGATCCGGCTTAGATGACAAATAGGAAAGCGCGCTCGTCGAGTTCCTCCGTGAGAACGGGGACATCTTTGCATGGTCGTCTGCCGACATGCCGGGTGTTCCCAGGGAACTTGCCGAGCACTCTCTTAATGTCTTCAAAGGAGCCAAGCCTGTCAAGCAAGGAATTAGGCGCTTTGGCGAGAAGAAGCGACAAGCTATCGGGAAGGAGATCATCAAGTTGCAGGAGGCAAAGTTTATTAGGGAAGTAGTGCATACTGATTGGTTGGCAAATCCTGTACTTGTTCCAAAACCTAATAAAGAGCTGAGGATGTGTATCGATTATACCGGTTTGAACAGGTGCTGTCCTAAGGACCACTTTGCTTTACCACGTATAGATCAGGTCATAGACTCCACAGCCGGCTCCGAGCTGCTGTGCTTTTTGGATGCGTACTCCGGGTACCACCAAATCAAAATGCGGGAATCAGACCAACTAAAACAGCGTTCACCACGCCCTACGGAACCTTCTGCTACATACGATGCCCTTCGGCCTAAAAAATGCCGGCGCAACGTATCAGCGGTGCATGCAAAGATGCCTTAACGAACAAATTGGCCGCAATGTTCACGTCTACAGACGACATTGCCGTCATGTCTCGGAAAAAGGCGGATTTGCTGGAAGACCTTCGAGAAACCTTTCGATAATCTCCGGGTATAGGATGAAACTCAATCCAAACAAGTGCGTGTTTGGAGTTCCTGCCGGCAAGTTGCTTGGCTTTATCGTTTCCGAACGAGGAATTGAGGTCAACCCGGAGAAAATCAAGGCAATTCTCAACATATCCAGGCCAACTTGCCTGAAGGACGTGCAGCGCCTTGCCGGCTCCGCAGCTGCCGTCAGTCGTTTCATTAGCCGCCTTGGTGAAAAGGCTATGCCTCTTTACCGGCTATTGAGGAAATCCGACAACTTTGAATGGACAGACGAAGCAGATGCCGCCTTGCAACAGCTAAAGGTAGCATTAAACTGCTCCAATTCTTGCAGCACCTCGTCCAGAGGAGCCAATGCTGCTGTATATCGCTGCAACCAACTTGGTTATCAGCGCAGTTATGGTTGTGGAGCAAGGCGGGAGAGGCTGAGGTGTCTGAACAACGCCCTGTCTACTTCATCAGTGAAGTTTTTTCCGCCTCGAAGCAACGTTATCCACATTACCAGAAGCTGGCATATGGTGTTTTTTACGCCGCCAGGAAGTTGAGACATTACTTCCAGGAACATTCAATAACTGTGGTGAGCAAAACCTCTGGGGATATAATAAACAATGCGGATGCAACTGGCAGAGTTGCCAAATGGGGCATTGAACTTGCCGCCTTCGACATCACGTATAAACCCAGAAACGCTATTAAGTCTCAAGCCTTAGCAGATTTTGTTGCTGATTGGACAGAAGCCATGGATGAAATACCTCTCCCTGAATCAGAGTACTGGATCATGCACTTTGATGGATCAAAGATGCTTCAGGGCTCGGGGGCTGGTGTTGTGTTGAGAAATCCCCAAGGAGATAAGCTCAGCTATGTGCTGCAAATTCATTTCAAAGCAACCAACAATGTTGCCGAATATGAAGCACTTCTCCATGGTTTACACATCGCCAAAGAACTTGGCGTCCAACGCGTTCTCTGCTATGGTGATTCAGACCTAGTTGCGCAACAGACACGTGGTACATGGGATGCCAAAAGTGCAACAATGGCGGCGTATCGCGCTGCTGTTGATGAATTTGCCAAGTGCTTCCTAGGATACGAGGTCCGCCACATCCCAAGGGCCCAAAACGAGGCGGCAGATACACTTGCCAGATTGGGGTCTGAGCGCAAAAAGGTACCAAAGGATGTTTTCCTGGAACACTCTACAAGCCGTCAATAAAGGGAGCTGACCTTCTTGATCCAGAGGCGGCAGAACCAGTGGAAGAGGCCAGCTATGCCGTCTACTTGGTAAAGCCGGACTGGACAACCCCATACTTGAATTTCCTGGTCAACCAAGAGTTGCCGGAAGATGAGGTGTTGAGACGGCAAATCGTGCGAAGAGCCAAGGCATTTACAATAATAAAGGTGAACTGTACAAGCGTAGTACTACAGGAGTCTACCAACGTTGCATTTCACCAGAGGAAGGCAGAAACTTGCTGGATGAGATACATGCCGGAGTTTGTGGACATCATGCTTCGTCCCCTCTATTGTATCAAAAGCTTTCCGGCAAGGTTTTTATTGGTTGACAGCCAAGGAGGATGCAGAAGATATCGTCAAATGCTGCAAGGGCTGCCAACTATATGCCAGACAACCTCACATGCCGGCTCAGGAGCTGAAAACAATACCCATCACTTGGCCTTTCGCGGTCTGGGGCTTGGACATGGTTGGTCCGTTTAAGACGGCACCTGGGGGCTACACGCACTTGTTAGTAGCGGTAGACAAATTCACCAAATGGGTTGAAGCTAAACCTATTAAAAAGCTTGACGGCGCCACAGCCGCCAACTTTCTGTGGGGCATAATCTCTCGGTTCGGGGTGCCACATAGCATTATCACCGACAATGGCACGAACTCTCGCAAGGCGAAGTTGAGGAGTACTGCGACAAACATGGCATCCGGCTGGATTTGGCTTCCGTAGCACATCCCCAGGCAAATGGTCAAGTAGAGCGTACAAATGGCTTGGTTCTGCAAGGAATCAAACCTCGTCTTGAAGTACCTTTGCACAGGGCAGCTGGGGCTTGGGTTGAAGAGTTGCAATCTGTCCTTTGGAGTTTGCGTACAACTCCAAACAGATCAACCAAGTTTACTCCTTTCTTCTTAGTCTATGGCGCTGAAGCAGTATTGCCATCCGACATGATGTTTGACTCCCCCAGAATTCAAGCCTACGTCGAGCAAGACGCAGAAGATGCAAGACAGGACGGCCTTGACCTACTTGACGAAGAACGTGACGTTGCCCTTGCACGATCCGCCATCTATCAGCAGAATTTGCGCCGGTATCATAGTCGAAGAGTGCGACAACGTAGTTTTAGAGTAGGTGACCTGGTTCTCCGCCTAATCCAGGATAGGAAAGGCTTGCATAAGTTATCCCCTCCATGGGAAGGGCCCTTTGTGGTCAGCAAGGTACTGCTCAATGGTTCCTATTACTTGATGGACATACGAGATGGCTACAAGAAGAAGCGAGGACGTAAGCGGAAGCGCAAGGTTGACGACAAGTATGAAGAAACCAAGCGTCCATGGAACATTGAGCAGCTACGTCCCTTTTACACTTAGCAATTTCTGATTGTAATAAGTATTATATGATTATGAAATAAAAGTCTGTGGTTTGCTCAGTCCGCCTAGAGATCATGCCATCTTTTGTCTTTTCTTGCAATCATATACCTGTTGTGTCAAAAGTTACCAAATTTTTTCGCTCAGTGCTAATGGTTCCAACTTTTTTGACATTTGCCGTCCGCCGGCTAAAAATTAAGCAAACAACCTTTGCACCGCCTAATATGACTATCTGTTTGTTTGTGTGGGTCGCCTAGTAGTATGTCGTTGGCACCAACATGCCGGCTTTAGTCTCTGTGTCTAAACTAATTGGTATTGCACCTGGTTGGCACAGCTGAAGTAACTGAGATGAGGTTCCGCCAACATATGAAAAGTTAAGCATGCAAACACAGATACATTTTTAAGGCGGGCCACTTAAATTAAGACTACCGCCAAGTGTAGCATAAAAGTTGGCCCAACAAAAGAATATTTACAACCAGACAAAATAAGACAAGTTTTTTATGCGTCAATAGATTAACACATTTTGCTCGTTGCCTTGTTTGCAGGACAAGTCTAGGGTGTTGCCGCCTTGGTCGATGCCGCCTCGGGGGCTTGGGGGCTGGCTCCGCCATCCTTGGGGCTGCCTTGTTCAGCCTCCACCTCGCCACCTGCAGCATCCGTGCCGGCAACTGAAGAAGCTTCGCCTGCGGCAACGTGCGGGTCTGGGTGCTCCTTGTAGAAGACGCGGAGATCCACCAAGTTTGCCACGCGAGTGGCGTAGCCGGCAACAGAAGCCATCACTTCCTTGGAATCAATGGCATCGCCATTTTCATCCTCAGTGGGCATGAATTCTGTCACCTGATGCATGTCCGCCTCGTCGTACCAGGCTTTGCACAGGGCGAGGGCAACTTTGGCGACGCCGCGAGCAGCTGAGCGCAGCATGCCCTCACGCTCGTTGGCCGCCTTCCTCAGAAGCTCGGGCACCGCGTCAAGGATAACTGGATCACTGCCTTCGCTCGGGTAGAACTTGGTGGCGAACGCTTGGCCTGCGCTTATGATATTGGTGATCACCTCACCAACCTTCAGTATGCGTGCTAGGCGGGGCGAGTTGTCCTCCATATCGCTCAAGTTTGCCGGGGCTGCAAGGAGAAAAATTTCACAAGTTAAACACAAGCCGGCAAGAAGCTCCAAAACGCAAGAATGAAAGCAAAGGGTCAAAAGTTACCAAGGACATGGTCATGGATGGCATTGATCTCATCCAAGTGGGTGGCAAGAGTTTCCTCGGCAAGTCGCACTGCCTTGGCATGATTTTCTTGCTGGAGCTTGGAGTTCTCTGTCACCTTGGCAACTTGCTGACGGCGGTGGCGCGAGCCATGTCTCGCTTCTCCAGCTCCTTGGCGTGGTCCGCCTTCAGCTTCATGACCTCCTGGGCTAGATCTGCAGCTTCGTTCATCAAAGCTTGCATGTTAGCTGAGTTGTTGAGGACCTCTTGCGCAGTGTTTAACAATTCTACAATTACGAAAACAAAGGAAAAAACTTCGGCTAAAATAATTGTCGGAGTAACTATGGAAAGCTTGACGGATGAGAAGAAGGCAAAAAAGCTTTAACCTTCATCCTTCTTGCGCGCTTCTTCGAAGCTGGCAAGTTGGGCATTCTTCAACTCCAGTTCTTGCTGAAGTTCCCGGACCTCCCTGTTCTTTTTCTCGGCGGACGTAAAAAGCTCGCGGTGGGAGTCCAAGGTAACCTGCAAAAACACGAACAGCAAGGTTAGGTTGTACAGTCATCATGGACAACTCCGCCGGCTAAAACCAATATTTTAGTCGACAAAGTAGTCGGGGGCTACCACTATGTACTGTCTTACCTCAAGCTGTCCTTGGAGAGTGTTCTGGAGCTCCCTCATGTGCTTGTACCAATTTTTGGTACCATCGCATATGGTCTGCAGTGTATGGCGCGGATCCATAGTGTCGTAGTCAGCTGCAGGGTTGGGGAGTGAGGTTGATCCGCCAAGTTTGGCCTTGGCTGCCTCTGCCGTCTCTTTCTTCATGGCCATGATCCGAGCGGCATCATTAGCCGTAGCTTCAGCCGATCGTAGGGATGTGCTGGCGGCAACTTTCTTGCCCGCCGCCTTCTCTGCCGCACTCTGCGCAGAGCCGGCTATCCTCACCTTGTCCGCCATAAAAGTTCCCGGGCATAGAACCGCGGGAGTGTTGGTGGCAGGGGTCGCCGGTGCAGTTGCCGGAGAAAATCTCTCCGGCTTGGTTCTGCCAGGTGCCGCCTTCAAGTTGGCGCGCAGCTTGGGCATAGCGGGTCTGGCTCTGAAAGAAGACGAAAACAAGTTAGCAAAGGGGTGGCCTAAAAACAAAGCAAACCAAGTGGGCAGTAGCTTACCGATTGGTGGGGACTTTGTTCCCCAAAATCTCGTCTTCCGCCTCAGTGGTGATGGCGGCTTTCTTCTTCTTCTCCATCTCCCTGGTGGAGATAAGCTCGCGCTTCTTGGTCTTGGCCCCGGCATTATAGTAGTGGGGCGCCAAGTCCTCCTCCGCCAGGGCCTTGATACGTCTCCAACGTATCTATAATTTTTGATGTTCCATGCTTGTTTTATACCAATTGCTACATGTTTTGCATCTACTTTATGTCACTTTTATACATTTTCTGGGACTAACCTATTAACAAGATGCCGAAGTGCCAGTTCCTGTTTTCTGCTATTTTTGTATTTCAAAAAGCTAGTCTGGAAATATTCTCGGAATTGGACGAAACCTTTTCGGGAGGTGCTATTTTTCCAGAAGACACAGGATGACGCAAAGAAGCAGCAGAGGAGGCCCACAGGGGCCCCACACCACACCAGGGCGCGGGTGCCCCCCTAGCCGCGCCCTCATACGGTGTGGGCCCCACGGGGCCCGCCAGACGCCGCCCTTTCACGTACTTATTCCCCCTAGAAAATAACCCTAGAGACCTGAGCCAAAATCCACGAAAAGTTCCAGAGACGCCGCCGCCGTCAACCCTAGCTCGGGAGGGTCCAGAACCTCCTCCCGGCACCCTGCCGGAGAGGGGAATCGTCACCGGAGGCTTCTTCATCGCCATGCCTGCCTCCGAGGTGATGCGTGAGTAGTTCACCTTTGGACTACGGGTCCATGGCAGTAGCTAGATGGTTGTCTCTCCTATTTGTGCCATCATGTTTAGATCTTGTGAGCTGCCCTACATGATCAAGGTCATATTATTGTAATGCTGCATGTTGTGTTTGCTGGGATCCGATGAATATTGAATATTATGTCAAGTTGATTATCAATCTATGCCCTATGTTATTTATGATCTTGCATGCTCTCCGTTGCTAGTAGATGCTTTGGCCAAGTAGATGCTTGTGACTCCAAGAGGGAGTATTTATGCTAGATAGTGGGTTCATGCCTCCGTTGAATCTGGGACAGTGACAGAAAGTTCTAAGGTTATGGATGTGCTGTTGCCACTAGGGACAACCTAACGATGCTATGTCCACGGGCATATGTGTTTGTTTACATTACGCGCTTTACTTAATGCGATTATCCGTTGCCTGCAACTTAATACCAATGGGGAACTCGGATGACAACCCGGCGGTGGATTATTAGTCATAGACGCTGTTGGATAACGGTCTATGTATTATGTCGTAATGCCCAATTAAATATCATAGTAATCATCTTGCCATGTATTTGCATTGTCATGCGCTCACTATTTGTCAATTGCCCAGCTGTAATTTGTTTACCCAACATGTTAGTTATCTTTATGGAGAGACACCACTAGTGAACTGTGGACCCCGGTCCAATTCCTTTAAACTGATTAAACCACAAACTGCAAACTGTTCCTTTTTCATTCGCTGCAATTTAATACTCATTTTCCACACGAGACGTTTAATCCTTTGTATTCAGCAAGCCGGTGAGATTGACAACCTCACTGTTTCGTTGGGGCAAAGTACTGTGATTGTGTTGTGTGCAGGTTCCACGTTGGTGATCGTGTTGCGCCGTGCGAGCCGCCAACAACCTTCTGAAGAATCGTTGCCCCTACTGGTTTGATAACCTTGGTTTCATACTGAGGGAAACTTGCTGCTAGATTGCATCATACCTTCCTCTTGGGGTCTCCCAGCGAACGTGTGAATCACGCCATCAAGCAACTTTTTCTGGCGCCGTTGCCGGGGAGTAGCAGTTCTTCTGCAAGGGGAGTTTCACGCTTCCAATCTCATTACTTTGTTATTGTCTTGCTGAGTTATTATGTCTAGCTCTTTACTTGCTATCAATGGTTACTTTCCTTGAAACTAGTCCTATGGCTGAAAACAACATGAGAGAGCTTTATGAAATTTATCTTGAGTTGGGACATGAAGTGTTTGAAGAGAAAATTAAAAAGCCTATGGAACTTTATTTGCATAAAAATCATGATAGTAGCAATGTTATTAGCATGCATTCTTTGAACACCATTATTGCTAATGCTATGCAAAGCTCTAAGCTTGGGGAGGTTGAGGTTTTTGAAAATCCTTTTGCTACAAATGATTATATATTTGAGACCTGTCCTCCTAGTGAAGTTTTTGAAAATCCTTTTGCTACTGATGATTATAATGATTGTGATATTTTTAGTCCATCTACTATTGAGGATAAAATTCGTTATGATTATTCTATGCCTCCAATTTATGATGATTACAATGATGGATGTGATACTTTTACTCCCACTATTACTAATGAAATTGTTTATGCTTATGTGGAGAGTAATGATACTTTTATGCAAGTGGATCATGATAAGAATGCCTTATGGGATAGCTATATTGTTGAGTTTATTCATGATGCCACTGAAAATTATTTTGAAAGAGCAAAATATGGTTATAGAAATCTTCATGTTATTAAATTCCCTCTCTTTATGATGAAAGTTTTGAGCTTTCTCTTGTGTTGCTTTTATATGATGTTTGCTTTAAGACCTAATGGTCAGAATGACAGAGGGAGACACGATTTCATGTATCACAATAATATTAAGTCTCCTCTCTTTATGTTGAAATTTTTGAAGTTACACTTGTTTTGCCTTCCTATGCTAGTCACTTTGTTCTCATTGACTTGTTTTCTTACAAGGCTCCTATGCATAGGAAGAGTGTTAGATTTAAACACGTTTTATATATGCTCATTCATGCTCTCTTTTATGTTTCAACTTCATCTTTATGTGAGCATCATAAAAATCACTATGCCTAGCTAAAAGGCGTTAAAGAAAAGCGCTTATGGGAGGCAACCCATTTTATTTTTCTGCAATTTTTCTTTATTGAGTCAAGGGTTTGTTTACTTCTGTAGCAACTCCTTTGTATCTTTATTTTCTCGCATTGTTGTGCCAAGAGTAGCCTCTATGTTAAGGATGCTTAATTTTGATTGCTGCGCAGAAACAGATTTTTGCTGTTCACTGTACGAAATTAAAATCACCAGATTGTTAAAAAATCTGAAATTTTTTGTGCGTAATCTTTATGAATGTCTGAATCTTTCATTAGTTCAAGTTTTTCGATCTGAGCGTCGTAAGTGCCTCGAAAAAATTCGTCTTTGCGGACTGTTCTGTTTTAGACAGATTATGCCTTTTTATTTTGCATTCTCTCTTTTACTAGTGTTGAGTGAAATTCTTTTTTGGGTGGAAGAGCTTCACATAACATCAGTGGCTGTAGCTAATGTTTAAAGTAAAAATCATATTGCGTCTTTATAGAACATGTGATTTTTGATTATGCACTAACCCTCTAATGAGATTACTTTGAGTTTGGTGTGACGGAAGTTTTCAAGGGTCAAGAGAGAAGGATGATATAGGATCAAGAAGAGTGAAGAGCTTAAGCTTGGGGAGGCTCCCATGGATCTCCCCAGCATATTTCAAGAAGACTCAAGCGTCTAAGCTTGGGGATGCCCAAGGCATCCCCTTCTTCATCGTCAAAATTATCAGGTCATCTCTAGTGAAACTATATTTTAATTCTTTCACATCATATGTGCTTTTCTTGGAGCGTCTGTGTGCTTTTATTTTCAGTATTGCACTTTTATTTTCAATAAAGCTTGACTGGACCCTAGCATTCTTGATTGGGAGAGAGACACGCTCCGCTTTTTCATGAGAATACTCCTATTCTTCACTTATATTTGTTGAGTATTCATATCTAGCGCTGTTCAGCTTTTAGCTCTTGTTTTCATGTATCTCTTGTCAGAGCTATTAGCTTTCTTTTGTAGAAAGTACTCTCTTGCTTCACTTATATTTGTTTGGAGAGTTGATTAAATAAATTGATTGGTGTTTGGTTGGTTCAGAAAATGTTGCATGTGGTAATTGGTATAAGGAAAAACTTGCTTAATCTTGTAGATCACTAATGGATAACTTGATGCTTGTCAATTGTTTTGAGTTAACAAGTAGATCATGATTAAATTGTGCATCACATGAGTTAAGCCTATTAGTGAAGAACTACCGTAAAGCTTGTTGAAAATTTGGTTTGCATCGGTGGTATCTCTAAGGTCTAGATATTTTCTAATAACAGGGTTTGGTTAACAAGGAAGACGGTATGAAGTCTTATAACGTTTGCAATATGTTTGTCATATAAAACTTGGTGTACGGGTTGATATTCTTGTTTGCTTACATAACCTTGCTAGCCTAAACTCTGTACTGAGAGGGAATGCTTCTCGTGCATCCAAATCCTTGAGCCAAAATCCATGCCATTTGTGTCCACCATAACTACCTATATGTGGTATTTCCTTGCCACTCCAAGTAAATTTTTCATGTGCTACCTTTAAATTATTCAAAATGTTATTATTCCCTTTTTGTGTCAATGTTTACTAGCTCATGAGGAATTAGTGTGGTTATTCTTTATTCTTTGTCAATGGACTTTTACACCTGGACTAGTGGCATATACATCCGCTTATCCAATTTGCAAAAAGAGCTGGCAACGGGGTGCCCAGTCCCAATTAATTACAACTTTAACCAATTAATTCTCTTCACACTTTTGCCCTGATTCATCAGTAAGCAATGACAAACAGTGAAATACCTGAATGTGTGTAAACCAAAGAGAAAGAGGGATGATCTGCCTTGCTGGTAGAAATAACGTCCTTCATGGGAGCCGCTCTTAAAAGTCCGTTTGACAGGTAGAATACTGTTCTCACCCGCTACCATTCGTTGACAATTAACAAACACCTCTCAAAAATAGATACTCCTCCATGGTATGTGATTGATGGAAGGCACCCGAGGATTCGGTTAGCCATGGCTTGTGTTAGCAAGGTTGGGAGGAGTATCAAATATTTTATGCAATCTCTATATGCTTTCAAAAACCTAAAAGCTCTAGCACATGATTTAATCCCTGCTTCCCTCTGCGAAGGGCCTTTCTTTTACTTTTATGTTGAGTCAGTTTTCCTATTCTTTCTGTCTTCCACAAGCAAACACTAGTGTCAACTTTGTTACAACATGCGTTATATGCAACGTATTGGACTTGTTATACTACTTTGTGTTGACAATATCCATGAGATAAATATGTTGAAAGTTGAAGCAAATGCTGAAACTAATTCTTCCTTTGTGTTGATTGAATACCTTTTGTAGAAACTATTGCTTTATGAGTTAACACTTATGCAAAACACTTTGATGCTTGTCTCGAAAGTACTATTCATGAAAACGTTTAGCTTGTGTGAT
Source organism: Poa pratensis (assembly GCA_947311845.1). Taxonomy (NCBI): domain Eukaryota; kingdom Viridiplantae; phylum Streptophyta; class Magnoliopsida; order Poales; family Poaceae; genus Poa; species Poa pratensis. The sequence continues at coordinate 32,426,834 of CAMZMU010000091.1, read as the reverse complement.
TCATTGTTTACTCATTATCTATTTGATAGCAAATTATAGACCATTGACTTGGATCACTTCATTCATTTACATGTGCCTTGCAATATTATATGATCAAGATTATGATAGTAGCATGTCACCTCAAAAATTATTTTGTTTTTATCGTTTACCTACTCGAGGACGAGCAGGAACTAAGCTTGGGGATGCTGATACGTCTCAAACGTATCTATAATTTTTGATGTTCCATGCTTGTTTTATACCAATTGCTACATGTTTTGCATCTACTTTATATCACTTTTATACATTTTTTGGGACTAACCTATTAACAAGATGCCGAAGTGCCAGTTCCTGTTTTCTGCTGTTTTTGTATTCCAGAAAAGCTAGTCTGGAAATATTCTCGGAATTGGACGAAACTTCGGGGGTGCTATTTTTCCAGAAACACAGATGACGCAAAGAAGCAGCAGAGGAGGCCACAGGGGCCCCACACCACACCAGGGCGCGGGCCCCCCTGCCGCGCCCTATGGTGTGGGCCCCACGGGGCCGCCAGCCGCCGCCCTTTCGCCTACTTATTCCCCCCGAGAAAACCCTAAGACCTGAGCAAAATCCACGAAAAGTTCCAGAGACGCCGCCGCCGTCAACCCTAGCTCGGGAGGGTCCAGAACCTCTTCCCGGCACCCTGCCGGAGAGGGGAATCGTCACCGGAGGCTTCTACATCGCCATGCCTGCCTCCGAGTGATGCGTGAGTAGTTCATCCTTGGACTACGGGTCCATAGCAGTAGCTAGATGGTTGTCTCTCCTATTTGTGCCATCATGTTTAGATCTTGTGAGCTGCCCTACATGATCAAGATCATATTATTGTAATGCTACATGTTGTGTTTGCTGGGATCCGATGAATATTGAATATTATGTCAAGTTGATTATCAATCTATGCCCTATGTTATTTATGATCTTGCATGCTCCGTTGCTAGTAGATGCTTTGGCCAAGTAGATGCTTGTAACTCCAAGAGGGAGTATTTATGCTAGATAGTGGGTTCATGCCTCCGTTGAATCTGGGACAGTGACAGAAAGTTCTAAGGTTATGGATGTGCTGTTGCCACTAGGGATAACCTAACGATGCTATGTCCACGGGCATATGTGTTTGTTTACATTACGCGCTTTACTTAATGCGATTATCCGTTGCTTGCAACTTAATACCAACGGGGACTCGGATGACAACCCGGCGGTGGATTATTAGTCATAGACGCTGTTGGATAACGGTCTATGTATTATGTCGTAATGCCCAATTAAATATCATAGTAATCATCATGCCATGTATTTGCATTGTCATGCGCTCACTATTTGTCAATTGCCCAGCTGTAATTTGTTTACCCAACATGTTAGTTATCTTTATGGAGAGACACCACTAGTGAACTGTGGACCCCGGTCCAATTCTTTAACTGATTAAACCACAAACTGCAAACTGTTCCTTTTTCATTCGCTGCAATTTAATACTCATTTTCCACACGAGACGTTTAATCCTTTGTTTTCAGCAAGCCGGTGAGATTGACAACCTCACTGTTTCGTTGGGGCAAAGTACTGTGATTGTGTTGTGTGCAGGTTCCACGTTGGTGATCGTGTTGCGCCGTGCGAGCCGCCAACAACCTTCTGAAGAATCGTTGCTCCTACTGGTTCGATAACCTTGGTTTCATACTGAGGGAAACTTGCTGCTAGATTGCATCATACCTTCCTCTTGGGGTCTCCCAGCGAACGTGTGAATCACGCCATCAGGCCTTCAGCTGGATAAAGCAAAGTCAAGTTAGCCTTGACATTAGCGAGGAAAGCAAGTACAAAATACAAAGGAAGTTCCGCCTTACCTCTGGGGCTGGGTTGTCATGAGTGAACATGGCGACGCTCTCGGCCGCCTTTACAAATCTCGGCTGGATGAGTTCTCGGAGCCGGAAAAGTAGCACGTCTACGTCAAGCGTGCCGTCAGATTCCTCCGCCTTGTATTCGCACATCTTGAGTGGGCGATGGCGCAAAGGCATGATCCGCCTTGATAACCAACACAGGACGGTGTCGACGCCGTCAAGGTGGGGGGGACCATGGTTTTTGTGAGAAATTCAATCCGCCTAAAAGCTAGGCGGAGTTCCTCCGGTAGGTTGGTGGCCGGCTTCTCCGTCCAGTGGGCCTGATGCTCTGGAGGAGAGTTGACGAAAGGCGGAATGCCTATCGTCTTGCCGGGAGCGGGGATGTCTTTGCAGTAGAAAAAGGTGCTGGACCAATTCTTTACAGATTCTATGTAGGGAATTTTGGGATACCAGTCACCTTGGCGGCAGTTAAAGGTGACACTGCCGCAAGTGGCCATGACGCCGGCAGAAACAGTTTGCCGGCGACAAATGAAGCAATATTTGAAGGCTTCTACTGTGGGTGCTATACCTAAGTAGCCTTCGAATAGCGCCTGGAAGCCGGCTAGAACTAGGATGCTATTGGGTGCGATGTTGTGTGGTTGCAATCCATAGTGTTCTAAGACGGCAGAGAAAAAGGCGGAGGGCGGCAAGCTCATACCGCGAATGAGATGGGAGGTCAGGACAACTCTTTCCCCTTTCTCCGGCTCGGGGATGGCTTCATCTCCTGGCAGCCGCCAGTTGCATTCCGCCTGTGTCGGCAAAAAGCCGCCTTCTTCCAGCTGCTTCATGTAGGCCTCCGTCAAGCATGACGGAAGCCAGTATCTGGAGCCAAGATCGGCAACCTCCTCCTCTTCTTCGCTGTCTTCGCCGGCGGCGATCTCTGGATCGGCCGCGGGCTCTGGTGCCGCCGTCGCCAGTGGGGTCACGTAGAGGGGGGAGGAGGTTGATTCCGTTGCCACGTCCGGCGTCGGAGAAGATGCAGTTGCCCCGCCCGTGGCCGTGGCGGGGTGCGAAGAACTCGAAGGAGCGGAGCTCGCCGCCGCTGTCGGGGGAATAGTTAACCCTCGACTTATTTGAATTTAGCAACAGCGACTTAAGGCCGCGTATCATTGTTGGGCCACAAGAAAGATGGGCCAATCTCGCATCGCGACTCTAAGAAGGAAAGCTCCAGAAGGTCGGTGCAAACTTGCCTTGGAAGACAAGAAAAATCAGGCTTCGTGTAGAACTCTTGTAACCTGACGAGCCTCTGTGTATATAAAGAGGACTCGCAGGACTTAGAGAGGGTTAAGCATAAAGCTATCAAGCCCTTAAGCATCAAGCTACCAGATCGGATCGCCTCCATTGTAACAACTCGATTATCATATCAATACCAATCTAGGGTAGGCAGGAAGTAGGTCTTTTACCTCACATTAAGGGGGCCGAACCTGGGTAAATCTGTGTTGATCTTTGTTCCTGCGATCCCAAGCTTGGAGATGCTTGACTCGCGTAATCCCACACCTACGAAGTCATCTATGACACCTGACGTGACAATCCCACGACAGTTGGCGCCCACCGTGGGGCCTGCGGTCAAAGGCGTCACGTTCCGCGCAGGATCCATGATGGGAGCTGAAGATCTCGTCGTTGGCCGTATCATTACGGTTGACGGCACACCCCTCTTCGACGATCCAAGCTGGGGGCCGGAAGCGGATTATTTGGAGACCGGCCATATCATCCCGTTTGGATCTGTCAACGTTTTCGTCGGTTTCATTGGCGGCGACTCGGTCCAAGAAGGCGACTCAATAGAAGAAGTCGCAGATGATGGAGAAGAATCCACGGAGAGCATGGACTCACAGGAGTTCGGGTCCATCATGTCTGCCTTTGAAGAAAGCCTCTGGGATTACCCACAGGAGGTTACGTTATCACCAGATCGGGAGGCGGCACAGGTCGCAGTCTACACGACCACAGGAGCGGGTGCATCAGGAACCGCTGGAGAAGCCGAAGTATCGGCGCCCCCAAGCAACCCGCTGCTTGTCCCTGTGTCAGAAAGAAACGCTGCCGTCCGCGCAACAGAAATTGAAGCCGCCAGGGCCGAGCTCCTGTACGAGGATCAAAGGATGCAAGAGGAGCGCCGTAGGCTCGATCAGATACGTCAAGGAATTCAACAGGAGCGGCAAAGCATAGCCGCGCTAGCCACGGCTCAAAGACAGGTTAACTCGCAGGCACAATTACGCGCGACTCAACCAACAGTGGAACTCCCGCCTACTCCAGCCGCGGGAGCAGGAGTCCAAACAATTGCAGAAGGATTGGGACCAACAAACCAAGAAGCCCAGCAGCAACCAAGGAGGTTTCACACCCCGCAGGGTTATTACCAAAACCCTGTCGATAACATGTATGCTGCGGCTAATATCTTGACTCAGATGGTTCCAACAGGCGATGACCCGGTCAATGCTGAAGCACGGCGCGCGATACAGATGTTAAGCACCGCCGTTTTGCAACAGGCCAACCGGACAGAAGCTGCAAAACAATTACCCCTTGTGCCGGCTAACCACAGGACCGCTGCAGAAGGAAGTGTCCAAAGCAAGCCACCAGAGAATATATCAGGAGTCGCACAGAGGCAACAGGAGCAAGTCGTGGAAGCACATGTGGATATGCCAGCAGTGCAGACGAGACCCGCGGAAGTTAACAACCCCATGGGTACCTCCACAGCTCTGTCCTCGCGGCTCAAAGGCCCAGCATGTTTTACTGAAAAATCAGATCGGAACCTATCCCTGAAGATTTCAAAGGGCCACGCAAGGTGGCAAACTACAACGCCAGCATGGATCCCACCACCTGGTTGAACAATTACGAGATGGGAATGAGCATCTTAAATGCTTCAGAAGAGATATGTGCAAGGTACCTCAATATGATGCTAGAAGGTGCAGCCCACATATGGCTGCAAAATTTGCCTCCCAACTCCATAAATACTTGGGAAGAACTGAAGGATGCTTTCGTTAAGAATTTTCAAGGAACTTGCAAGCGACTCTGCAATATAGAAGATCTCGAGCGTTGTGTTCAGAAGGAAGGCGAGTCAAGTCGCCACTGGATGAAAAGGGTAGCAGAAATAATACACTCTTTAGATAACATACCCCCAAGCTCAGCCGTCCTGGTAATGGAGAAAAACTGTAAGTTCGAGCCGCTGATTCATAAGTTAGGTCGCATAAAGGATAAAGTCAAGAGCCTCAGCGAGGTAATGGCTGCGGCAAACAAGTATGCCGCCTCGGACAAGACCAGAGACACGTCAGATGGGGAAGAAGAGGAGGCTGCTGCCAAAGGAAAGAAAAACATTAGTAAGCCGCAGCAGCAGCAAATAAGCCACAACAGCGTGAATCAAAATAAGCGCAAAAGTGAAGATGGTCGCTCAGGGCTCGTCGCCAATACACGTGGAGGATTCAGAGGTCAACGGGGAAGAGGTCGAGGATACGGCTCCCGTCTGATCAACATGTAAGAAGTTTTTAATCGACCATGCGACCTTCACGCCACAGGTGATGGGCGTCCCGCAGACCACACCAAGGCACAGTGCAACTACTATAAGCAGTGGAGAGAAGAAAGCCAACATAACAGAGGAAATTCCCACGAAGGAGGCACTGGTGCGGCTCATAATGCAAATGTTGAGCAGCACAGCGCTAGCAACTCCAGGCAAACAGGGCAATATCACACAATAGTTATTGACACCTCCAAAAGGGAAGAGAAGTTGAGTCGCAGAAGTCAACAGGCGACTTGCCGGTTGCGTCGCGGCATTGAGTCGATTCATATCAAGACTGGGAGAAAAAGCATTGCCTTTGTACAGATTACTAAAGAAGTCAGATACCTTTGTTTGGGATGCAGAGGCCGACGAAGCCCTCACAGTTTTGAAAAAGCAGTTGACAAATGCTCCAGTCTTAGCGGCTCCAAAGGATAAAGAGCCCATGCTGTTGTATATAGCAGCAAATTCTCGAGCAGTCAGTGCCGTAATGGTCATAGAAAGACAAGAGCCAGGAAAGGAGTACCCCGTCCAAAGGCCAGTATATTATGTAAGTGAAGTACTCACGGCCTCAAAGCAGCGCTACCCCCAATGGTAGAAGTTAGTATTTGGCGTATTCATGGTGAGTCGCAAGTTGAAGCACTACTTCCAGGAACACCCAATAACTGTGGTTAGTTCAGCACCACTGGCGGATATCATACGCAATCGAGAAGCTACTGGAAGAGTCGCAAAGTGGGCTATCGAGTTAGGTCCACATCATATCAGTTATGAGCCGCGCACTTCAATTAAGTCGCAGGCTCTTGCAGATTTTATCAATGAGTGGACAAAAATCCAAGTTGCCCCCAGCACGGCTGAAGCAAAGTACTGGACCATGCACTTTGATGGGTCAAAACAGTTACAAGGCTCGGGGGCTGGAGTTGTTCTAACATCCCCAAGGGAGACAAGCTGCGATATGTGCTACAGATACACTTTAATTGCACAAATAATGTAGCAGAAAATGAGGCATTGCTTCATGGCCTACGTATAGCAAAGGAGATGAACATCAGTTGCATACGCTGTTTTGGCGATTCAAACTTGGTGGCACAGCAGGTCTCGGGAACATGGGATAGCAAAGATGCAAACATGGCTGCGTACAGAAGGGAGGTGGACAGAATTGCAGGACACTTCACTGGATATCAAGTTGAACATATTGATCGGAGACAAAATGAAGCGGCAGATGCCTTGTCTCGGCTTGGATGAGACAGCCAGTCCCACCCAATGTCTTCCTAGATGAGTTGCACAATCCATCAGTTAAGCCTCCAGCAGAAATTGACATTGCAGAGCCAGAGGACGATTCAACTTTAGTCGCAGCCCTGCACGAACAGCCAGAATGGACAGAGCCATACATGACATATTTAAGTCGCGGAGTGCTGCCAGATGATGAGATTGAGGCGCGCAAAATCATACGGCGATCCAAGGCCTATACCATCATCAACAATGAGCTATACAAGCGCAGCGTCTCAGGGACGTTCCAAAGATGTGTTTCACCAGAACAGGGACGAAAAATCTTGCACGAAATTCACTCAGGCGATTGTGGCCATCATGCTTCGTCAAGATCTTTGGTGGCAAAGGCGTTCCGACATGGATTCTTCTGGTTAACAGCATTAGCAGATGCAGAGCAAATTGTCAGAGTGTGCGATGGATGCCAAAGATATGCCAGGCAGGATCATATGCCAGCTCAAGCACTTCGCACAATACCCATCACATGGCCTTTTGCCGTATGGGGTTTTGACATGGTAGGGCCCTTCAGAAGGTCTTCAAACGGAAAAACTCACCTCCTGGTCATGGTGGACAAGTTCACAAAGTGGATAGAAGCAGAACCCGTGGGAGATTGCGAAGCTGAAACAGCAGTCAAGTTCTTAAAGAAGGTCATATTCCGCTTTGGGTATCCCCACAGCATCATCACAGACAATGGGAGTAATACCTCTGAAGGAGCTACACAGATATTTTGCGCCAACAATGGCATAAGGCTGGACCTCACGTCAGTAGCACACCCACAGAGTAATGGACAAGTTGAGCGAGCTAATCAGGAAATCCTACATGGAATTAAGCCGCGCCTTATAGAAAAGGTTGAAGCATCTCCAGGATGTTGGGTGGAGGAACTGCCAGCAGTACTGTGGAGTTTGAGAACAACCCCTAACAGATCCACAGGGTTTACACCATACTTTATGGTCTATGGAGCAGAAGCAGTCATGCCCAGCGACATTATACATGATTCACCAAGAGTTGCGGCTTACGTTGAGGCAGATAACGAGACAGCTCGGCAAGACTCGGTGGACACATTAGAAGAAGTCAGAGACTTGGCAGCCTCAAGGTCAGCGGTGTATCAACAAGATTTGCGACGCTATCATGCCAGACGCATCAAAACCCGCACTTTTCAAGAAGGCGACCTAGTACTGCGACTCAAGCAAGACCATAAGGGCATGCATAAGCTATCATCTCCATGGGAAGGACCTTACATCATCAGCAAGAAGTTAAATAATGGCTCATATTATTTGCTGGATGCAAGGGAAGAAAGAAGCGACCGCCACAACTTTGAAGATCGTTTGGAAGCGCCTCGCCCTTGGAACGTCGCGCACCTGCGGCCCTATTATACATGAGAGAAAGGCTAATCAGAGCCAAGCATCACCCTTTCCAGCTTTATAGCTGAGTATCATCACAGCCACTCATGGCTAGTACTTCAACTCAGGTCGCCACCTAGGCGTGACCTATGCAACACCTGATCGCCACCTAGACGCGATCAACCCTTGTATCAGAAATCGGCCGCCACACAGGCGCGGCCGTAACTTTGTATCACTTCTGGTCGCCACCCAGGCGCGACCGACCCCATATAACATTTCTGGTTGCCACCTAGGCGCAACCGACCCAAGTATCATCTCAGGTCGCCACTCAGGCGCGACCGACCCATGTCTCACCATGGATCGCCCCCTATGCGCGATCCAACCCTATGAATAACACGGTTGCCACCGAGGCGCGACTTTATGTGTTATCATAGCCCAAGCTTATCATAGCTTAGCCTATCATGGCGCCTATTATGGCTTTAGCCAATTTATTGGCAACCCTACCTTAAGTTGGATTGCTACTCGCATTATGTGGCCAAAGTACTGGGGTGCGGTGTCAATCGAAGTGCGATCGCCTATCATGGCTGCCAAGCGACCCTGAACACGCATTTTTACCTGGGAAATACTGAGTCACGCGGGTGCCCACTTACAGGATTCAGATGACCTAACGAGAGGTCGATGTACTGCTTATAGTACAGCAACACCAATTACAATTATTTGTATCTTAACAATTGCTTTATTCATGATATCAAGATACAGGTGACGATCTTCAAAACCTCCCGAGAAGAATTGAGGTGACTATCAAGTTACGTCCTCTCAATCCTTGGGGGCTACATCATATTGTCATCAAAAATTTGAAGATGGATCGTCATCGGAGTTTTGAAGCTATCAGGCTGCTCAAATAAAGAAGTTCACGAAGCCAGATGATCTTCCAGGTGCGAATCAAGGCCAACTCAGCATAATCATAAGTCGCAAAGAAGAAAAGTGCGGCCTAAACGTTCAAGATCAAGAGTGACAAGATATCCCGTGAAGTTCAGGCCACACTTGGGGGCTAATGTCGGGGGAATAGTTAAACCGCGACTTATTTGAATTTAGCAACAGCGACTTAAGGCCGCGTATCATTGTTGGGCCACAAGAAAGATGAGCGAATCTCGCATCGCGACTCTAAGAAGGAAAGCTCCAGAAGGTCGGTGCAAACTTGCCTTGGAAGACAAGAATACAATCAGGCTTCGTGTAGAACTCTTGTAACCTGACGAGCCTCTGTGTATATAAAGAGGACTCGCAAGACTTAGAGAGGGTTAAGCGTCAAGCTATCAAGCCCTTAAACCCTAGCATATTCGGCGAGTACCAGATCGGATCGCCTCCATTGTAACACCTCGATTATCATATCAATACCAATCTAGGGTAGGCAGGAAGTAGGTCTTTTACCTCACATTGAGGGGGCCGAACCTGGGTAAATCTGTGTTGATCTTTGTTCCTGCGATCCCAAGCTCGGAGATGCTTGACTCGCGTAATCCCACACCTACGAAGTCATCTATGACACCTGACGTGACAATCCCACGACAGCCGCCGCCATACCAGATCCAATCGCACCCGCCGCCGCCGCCACCGTCGCCTCCATGGTTGGGCTCTGCTCGCCGGTGCTCGCCATATAAGTGGATGTGACGCACGGAGAAGAGCTCGCCGGAGTTGGGTGGAGTGCTAAGGAAGAGCTCGAGATGTGGACGCGGAGGTTTCTGCGAGAAGGAAGCGAATGGGGCGGCGCAGTGAGGTTTGGGGAATTTTATCCTCCCTGCTTCGAGATTCGTGCGGGAGACGAAGCAGAGGCAAGATTTTTGCCACGTGCCCACGATTTGCATGTCGTGGCAACGGTGTCCGCGAGATTGTCTCCTCGATTCCCGCGCTAAGTGGAGAAGTCATCATGAGGTTCAAACTGTCGAGGACCCATGACGTCATTCGTCAACATTTGACGGAAATTGTCCGTTTGACAAGACTACACGAGGAAGATCTCTGACAAATTGTCAGGCCGTCTTTCCCATGTTGGCGGCACGGTTCCGGCAACTTTTGTCGGACCGCCGCCTATATTTCAAGTGTGGAATGCTTCAAGCTCTTCAGACGCTTATGGAACAAGATGGATATTATCGGCAAAAGAAGACGGCGCCTGAAGAACTAAAACCCTTCCAGGGGCTAATGTTGGGGTTATACCAACTGGGGGTATCACCAACATGGCAAATCCGGCTAGTCCCGGGTGGCCCAAAGCGGTGGTTAAGGCTTTGCCTGCCGGGCGGCCCAGATAGCCGGCAACATAAGCTAGGCGGATGCCGGCAAGACGGAGGCCCAAGACCGAAGCCCATGAAGCCATGAAGACATAGGCGGTAGGCGGCATACTTGCCGGATAGGTTTAGGACTCTGTAGTCTTGTCGGATACGTTACAACCTTGTACCCCTGCGTCTGGCCGCCTATATAAGCCGGACCAGGGACGCCTTTAGGGCAAGCTCTTTCAGACAACCAACTCGCTGTAACCTGTAACACGGCTATTCGCCTTATAGTGAGTTATAGCAGCACGTAGGGCTCCGCCGCCGTCGTGGAGCCTGAAGCTGGGTAAACTGCCGTGTACAATCCCGAAATCGACGACGTCCACCTTCTTGCCCTACGTTCACCCTCGGCTAGAGGACCCCCGTCTCCTATCTACGATGCCGATACGACGACAGTCGACCAGAGAAACCAGAAGTGAAACACAAGCATTAGGGAAGCATTTCAAAAAGTTTTTGTTGACTCTGATTTTTGGCTCTATAAAAACTGTGTTTTTCTTACTTCCAAAATTGGGGCGTTACAATTATCATATATAACATTAGGGAGCACATTTTTACTTTCTGCAATTTCCTTTACTTGAGTCAAGGAGGTTGTTTTTTCAAATTTATCAAAAAGAGATATTTCAATAGAATCATGAAATTCAACAATATAGCATTCTTCCTCCTTAGGTAGGCATGGAGGGTAATCATATAATGTAAGAGTTAAAGAGTTACTATCATTAGAAGGTAGATCCTCCTTTTGTTCATTACTCTCTTCCTCTTTTTCATCAAATGAGCTTTCAACTTCAGCAATTTCTTCTTCCACATTTTCCTGCAAGGCATTAGTCTCTTCTTTATGAGGAAAAATCCTCTTGACATGTTCAGTAATATAAGAATTTCCATCCTTATAGTTATCAAAACAATATTTAAGTATAGCAAGACTTTCAGATTTATAAGGGGCATCAATTTTATGCTCAAGATAAGAACTAATTTCAAGTGCACCCTTAAAGACAACAAATTCTTCCATCCTTTCTACCTCATAAGCATTATATTAACCTTTAACATAAGAAGCTAAGGTTTCATTTTCATTACAAGCACATTGGAAAGGAAAGTGTTTAGACTTCCTATGACAATCAGCTTCATTAAAGCAAAAAGATTTGCCAAATATATAGCATAAATTTCTAGCATATTCCTCTAGTTGATTTAACAATTTCCATAAGTACATCCCTTTTTGTGACAAGCGGTAATTCCTATAATATCTTCGTTCATCTTCCGTGGACCCACCTTGCCAACAAGATCTAGTTTCATAGAGATAAGCCATTGATAGCAAATAAACAACTAGACATAATAACAAACCGAAATAAACTAAATGCAGGAAACTAATTTTTTGTGTTTTTGATAATTGAAAGCAAACAAGATAAAATAAAATAAACTAAGCAAGACAAAAACAAAGTAAAGAGATTGGAAGCGTGTAACTCCCCTTGGAGAAGACTGCTGTCTCCCCGGCAACGGCGCCAGAAAATTGTCTTGATGTACGTGAATCACACGTTCGTTGGGAGACCCCAAGAGGAAGGTATGATGCAGTTCAGCGGCAAGTTTCCCTCAGTATGAAACCAAGGTTTATCGAACCAGTAGGAGCAGCAACTCTTCAGAAGGTTGTTGGCGGCTCGCACGGCGCAACACGATCATCAACGTGGAATCTGCACACAACACAATCAAACTACTTTGCCCCAATGAAACAGTGAGGTTGTCAATCTCACCGGCTTGCTGAAAACAAAGGATTAAACGTATGGTGTGGAAAATGAGTATTAAAATGCAGAGAATGAAAATGGAACAGTTTGCAGTTTGTGGTTGTTTAATCAGTTTAAAGGAATGGACCGGGGTCCAAAGTTCACTAGTGGTGTCTCTCCATAAAAGATAACTAACATGTTGGGTGAACAAATTACAGCTGGGCAATTGACAAATAGTGAGCGCATGACAATGCATATATATGACATAATGATTACTATGGTATTTAATTGGGCATTACGACATAATACATAGACCGTTATCCAACTGCGTCTATGACTAATAATCCACCGTCGGGTTGTCATCCGAGTCCCCCGTTGGTATTAAGTTGCAAGCAACGGATAAATGCATTAAGTAATGTGCGTAATGTAAACAAACACATATGCCCTTGGACATAGCATCGTTAGGTTACCCCTAGTGGCAACAGCACATCCACAACCTTAGAACTTTCTGTCACTGTCCCCGATTAAATGGAGGCATGAACCCACTATCTAGCATAAATACTCTCACTTGGAGTTACAAGCATCTACTTGGCCAAAGCATCTACGAGTAACAGAAAGCATGCAAGATCTTAAATAACATAGGGCATAGATTGATAATCAACTTGATATAGTAGTCAATATTCATCGGATCCCAGTAAACACAACATGTAGCATTACAATAATATGATCTTGATCCTGTAGGGCAGCTCACAAGATCTAAACATGATGGCACAAATTGAAGAGACAACCATCTAGCTACTGCTATGGACCCGTAGTCCAAGGATGAACTACTCACGCATCACTCCGGAGGCAGGCATGGCGATGTAGAAGCCTCCGGTGACGATTCCCCTCTCCGGCAGGGTGCCGGGAAGAGGTTCTGGACCCTTGAAAGTGCATGTGTTGCCCCATGCGTTGTTTTGTTAATTAATGACAATCCTTATGGACTAATGTTTACATTGAGATATTCTTGTAGATCTTGTTCATAGGAAAAGATTGGAGTTCATGTGTTGGACTCTATAAGATTACATGATGATCAATGCTCTATTCAAGGGTTTATATGAAGAATGGTCATGTGTAGAGTTGAGCATATTGCAAGCATGTCTTGAAGGATTCAAGACATCATCCTTGTGAAGATAGAGAAGATTATGAAGTGCAAGTTCAATATGATCTTTCTCGGAAGATATCATTTGATTGGAGCTTGCAATAGATACATGAAGACGGAGCTTAGCGAGTCTCTCCCATAATGGTGTATGGGGGAGTATTTGGAGAAGTCTTCATCAAGCATGTGCTAGCAAGCGCAATCAAGAAAGGTGGTCCACTTGAAGAGATCAAGATCGTCATCATCTAGCTCAAGTGGAATGCGCAAGGAAAAGGTATGATCTTGATAGGGTTTCCATTTTACCGGTCTCGTGGTGTTAGTGGGAGACCGGGTTTAGGATTGACGGCGTACTATCAAGAGGGGCTCTCAAGTGAGTAACTTGATCGCATCTTTGTGGAGAGCTCAAACCTTTGCATACTTAGCATTATCATCTTTCTTGGTTCTCTTTTGGGTTTTATCCATGTGAGAATTTAGAGCTTGTGTTCATCTCCATACCAAGCTCTAGTTCATCAAAAATGAATTTCATTTGTATATCTTATTGCGTTTTTGATGTTCCAGGTTTTACCGGTTTGTCTTTTCTAAGAGAAGTCAAACTCTCTACTTTGGTTTCCTCCTCACATGAGGGACTATGATGTGTATATGCATGATCTTGTAGAGCTTGTGAGTATTCTAACAAGCCCAAGATTATAGAAAACAGAGTCCAGATAAGAAACATATTGCGGTTTTGGTTTGGAGGTTTTATCGGTTGTTCTTTTATCGAGAGGTCCAACCTTTCCCCATTTGGTTTTATCCTCCATTTTGTACTATGATGTTTCTCTGCATGATCTTGTAAAGCTCTTCGTTACGATTCCAACGAGCCCAAGATCATCGAAATCGGAGTCCGGATGAAAAAGATATTGCACTTTTATCGGTCTTGTCTGTCTGGCCAGCCCCAGGCCGGCCAGACCGGCTCCCAGACCGGCCGGGTCGGGTGGTTGGCCGGTTTCTAGGCCGGCCAAACCGGCTCCCATGCCGGGCTCGCAGTTTCTGGGCATAACGGTTGGTTTTGGGTAACCTATTTAAAGGGGCTTCTTCCCCAACGGTTACAACACGTTTTGAGCAAGTTTTTCCCCTCTCTCTCCTCCATTGTTGACCTTTTGAAAGCTTGCCTTCCTCTCAATCCCTCCCATGATTCTTGCATATATTTGAGGGAAAGTGAGAGGAGATCTAGATCTATATTTCCACCAATCCATTCTCCTCTAAGTGAGGGGAACCTAGTAGATCTTGATCTTGGAGTTCTTGGTGTTCTCCTACTTTGTTCTTCCTCTCTTTCCCCCATAAGCATTTGTTGCTTTGTTGGAATTTGAGAGTGAAGGATTTGAGCACTTGTGCTCTTGCCATTGCTTTGTGCATCGGTTTGTGCTCTCCACGAGGATTCGTGGAAGTTGAAAGCTTGTGAACTTGTTACTCTTGGGTCTTTGGACCCTAGACGCCCGTGTGGTGGTTGAGACCCTTGTGTGGTCACTTGTAGCTGTTCGGGAGCCCCCAATCCCGTTGTGGGTTGTGCCCCGGATCGTTGTTGAAAGGCTCCGGATTTCCGCCTCGAAGGATTCCGATAGTGGAAGGTGAACCAAACCTTTGTGGTGCGGTTCATCGAGAAAGGGTGAAACCTTTGTGGGTTGAGACGACCTTTGTGGTTCACACCTCTCCAACGAGACGTACTCCCTAAAAGGAGGAACTCGGGAATACATCCTCGTCTCCGCGTGCCTCGGTTATTTCTATACCCGAGCTTTTACTTATGCACTTTACATTGTGATAGCCTTCGTGCTTGAAGTATCCTTGTTGCTTGTCTTGCTTAGCATAAGTTGTTGGTGCACATAGGTGAGCCTAGTTTATTTAGGTTGTTGGCTTGTTAATTTAAACACCTAGTTTTATTCCGCAATTAGCAAGCCTAAACCGGAAAAGTTTTAATCGCCTATTCACCCCCCCCCTCTAGGCGACATCCTTGTCCTTTCAATTGGTATCAGAGCCTGGGCTCTCTTTTTGGGCTTTACCGCCTAGAGAGTAAAGATGTCGTTTAGAGAATTAGTGCACGATCCCACTTTATATTCGATGGCACAAATTATGATGTTTGGAAAATTCGCATGCTTAATCTTTTTAGGGACATGGGTCCAAATTATATAAGAGGATTGTAGATATGGGTTTTTCTCCTCCAAAGGATTCCCAAGAATTATCTTTAGAGGATGAGGAAAACTCTCATCTCGAACTCTGTTTCTAATGGCTTATATGTGTTTTGAGCGATGTAGTTCTTGCTTCAATCATGCCTTTTCGGAACGCTCATGAGCTTTGGACCAAGCTTCAAGATATATATGAAGTGTCCAACATTATTGAGGATGATTGTTCTCCTTCCACCTCCGGCCGTGATGAGTTCACAACTTCTTCCACTTCACCAACATGTGATTTGTCACAAGGTAATGATATGGTGAGTGGTGATAGAAATTGCTTTGTTGATGGTGAATATTCTATTGACTATACTTCATCTCTATCTCATTGCAATGTTCTATCTTTGGACTTAAACTCTCTAGCACTCCAAATGTCATACATGCTAGAGTTGATAGTCCTTGCATATCATGTAATAGTTGTTTAACTAAATCTCATGATGATATGCTTCATTTGTCTTGTTGCCATGAAAACAATACTTCCATATCCTCTATTTCTTGTGTGGCTAACAATGTAGAGGAATCCCAACATTTGTTGGAACAAGACGTGGATCTCAATGGTGCTTCAAGTACTCTTCACCATCTTTGTCCACTACTCATTTTTGCCTTATGGCTAAGGATTCAAAGGTTCTCCACCTTTGGAACCCTCTACATCTTGTGATGATGTGGATGAGGATTCTCATGGAGAGCTTATGGATGTTGAATCCATAACAAAGAAGGGTGAGATGGTATTTGGTGCTCTCCCCAAAGGTAGCAAAGCTATCCCTCCTCTAAGTGAAATCATTGTTTATGCTATTAAGAGTAGGGAAATCATTGAGGACTTGGAAACTCAATTTGATGAGAAATGTCAAATTGAGAGAGAGATGCTATGAAAAGCATCCTTAATGAATGCCCTTGAGGAAGAGCAAGAGCTTCGAGTGTCTCTTGAGGAGAAACTTGAATCTCTTGATGAATCAAATGATCTTATTATTGCTAAAATCATTAAGGAAAGAGATCATGCTATTGCTAAATATAAAGTGCTTAAAAAGGAAAAAGTTGAATTTGGTGTTGGCAATGCTAGACTAAGTGAGGACATAGAGAGACTTGACAAAGCTCACAAGGCTTTAGAAAGTGAACACTCTCTCCTTATCAAGTCTCATGATCAACTCCAAACTCAACTATCTAAAATGATGAGCTTGCCAAGTTGTCTTCTTCCATTTCTAATGTTAATGATGCTTGTGCTACTAACTCCACTTCTTGTGAAGCATCTATTTTGAAGGAGAATGTTGAGCTAAGGGCTCAACTTGAGTTGCTAACTAGCAAGTATGGGAAATTGGAAGAAAGTCATGAAAAGCTCTCTAGCTCTAATGATGATCTTCTAGCATCCCATGCTAGGCTAAAGTTAGCTCATGAGGCTATCTCTACAAAGGTAACATCTTGTGAGCCTCATGTGGACAATGGCACAACTTCTACTAAAATGCTATATTGCCATGTGCTAGTCCTAGTGATTCATCCTCTCACATTGCTAATCTTGTGATGAATTACTTTCATGCCTTGTTGCTCTAACAATGAAGCTCTACTTCCTCTAGTGTTTGTGTTGATACTAACCATGTAGAGGAATTAAATGAGCTCAAGGCCCAAGTCACTTCTTTGAAGAAAGACTTGGAAAAGCGTCATGTTGGGGATTCTACACTTGACAATATGTTGAGTGTTCAAAGACGCCCCAATGACAAGAGTGGACTTGGATTCAACTCCAATAACAAGAACAAGTCCAAGTAACAAGAAGAAAAGGGCCAAGAACAAGTTAAAGATTCGGCCAAGATTGTTTGCTTCAAGTGCAAAGTTGAAGGGCACCATGTTAGATCTTGCCCTTTGAAGAAGAAGCTCTTAGTGAGAAGCAACAAGGGAAGAAGCCTCAAGTTCCTCAAGTTGAAGAACGGCCTCTTCCCAAGAAGAATCAAGCTACCCCTCCTCAAGTCAAGACTCCAACTAAGAAGAGAGGAGGAAGTAGATGTTGCTACCTATGCCGTGAGAAGGGTCACTTGCTTCTTCATGCACAAATGGTACCTTATCCAACCCCATTATTATTGATGATGTTATTCTCTTCGGAAGGATAAGGTTGGCAATGTGTTTGCCAAATATGTTGGTACTCAAAGTGGTGTCAAGAAAAGAACCATTTGGGTTGCCAAGCCTATTGTGACTAACCTCTTAGGACCCAACTTGGTTGGGGACCAACAAGCTAAAACTTGATCAATAGGTGTTGTTGGAGGGCATTGGAGACTTGGCTACATTATGAAGAATTAAGGGATCTTCATCAATTATATTCTCTCATTTGGATTATATTGTTCTATCTCATATCCAATGTTCCTCCTTGCGGTAACTTTTATTTAAATCATATATACATTGAAAGTTGCTTGCACCCTTGCATGTGTTAGGTTTTGTACCTTGCTAGTGTTTGTATGTGTTGTGCTCTCTACTTACTTATCTTGAGAAATCAAGTATGTGTATGTTGGTTTGCACACCATTTACTTGTTTGAGCCTTATTGCTTTTATTTGATATCTTATCTTGTTGGCTCTTTTTGAGAGATTAATGGACTATCCTTTTGGGGAGTGATATGCTTCGTGCACTTCACAATCCTAAAATTGTGTATACATGAGGAATACCACTTAGTGATGATATATCTATATTATCTATTCTCTATGTGGTATGTCATGCTCATGAGAAATTCAAATTCTATAATGTCCATTAATTTCTCGAGTTGGTTTTGTTTGCCTCTTGTTTTAAAAAAATGGATTATCACATTATGGGGGAGTAATAAGCTATGTGCATATTACAAGCCTAGAAAATGTGAACATGTGAGGTTTGCCACCTAGAATTGATATTCTTCATTATCTTATTCCTATGTGGCATGTTTCTCAAACAAGTTCCTTTGCTTAAATGTTTTTGCCTCTCACCTTGGATCTTGTTTGTGATGGAATTTCTTGATATGGCTTTCCCTAAATATGTTCTCATATATCTTTTTGGGAAACCAATTGCTTCAAGCTACTCCTTGGAGTTGCTTTGCATGATCGCGTGAATATTTGAAGCTATCAAGAATATCTATCTATCTAAGCATGGCTTTTAATTCCTATCCTTTGCCATATGCTTATGTTTTGTGAATATGATCTTGAATATATCTTTGCAATCCACCACCGAGAAATATATCCATACATTACTTGTCTTGACAAGTGATAATCATATTTGTGGTAAATATATTGATCATATTCACTTTGGCTCTTGCTTTGAATTGCCTTTTTGATTGCCAAGGATTTGTTTTGATCTAACTCTCATTTGTCTTCCTTGTATCTTTTGGATCCTTTATTGCTCTACTTGAAATTTGTTTTGTGCTTTCTTGAGTTGGGAAAAGCAATGAACCAATTCTTGTGCATTGACATTCAAAAGTCATACTTCTTGATAATGCACTATTCTTTGGGAAGCTATCCTACTTTGAGTAAAACACCGTTCTTTAAATTGGTATTGCAATTTCTTGCCTTTCTTGAACATGACTAGTGTTTGAATATATATATATATGGAGAGTGATGATCTCATTTGTGTGCATTTTGTATTCAAATGCAAGATCATAAATAATGCACACATCTTGGGGGAGCAATCCTATATGCTTTTGAACATTAGTTGTCTTCATTTGTATTTGATCCCGATGACGTGTCTCTTGGAAGACAAACATTTTTCGTCTTGGTACTTTGTGCCATCATGAAAAGTGTAGAGGGTTTGGTTTATTCCTTGATGATTTTTCATCAATTGGTATCTTGATTTCATTTGGTATCTTTTCAAAGTGGTATCTTCAATCATGTGTTGATTTGGTTTTGATATAATTTGGACAATTTTTTCTTGTCACACTTGTGTTTTCTTGGTTTAATTGGTGTTTTGTCCAAATTGTATCTCATTTGGTTCTTGAAAGTCTTGTGCATGCATATTTACTATATGTATATCTTATGGCATGCTTACTTTCGTTGATCCAATATATAGGATAAACTCCATCAAATCCTAAATGGCTAAGATGTGCATGAAATTCAATTTCATATCAATATGCACATATTATGTGGAGTTTGTCCTATGTATTGTAGTTGCTCTAACTACTTTGGACCCAATGAGTTTGGGTACCATGTTGTACTTGAATTTGTTTTAGGTACTTGGAGATGCATTGGAAGCTTGTCTCACTTACAAGGAAGGTGTTATCACCATGTGCTTATTGGAGCCAAGCTCGGATGATCGTGAACTCTTATCTTCTACATCACCAATGCTATCTCGGTAACAAGTATCTACCTCATGCATACTTTTCTAGCTTTCAACCTTGTGTAGGTTGTTTCATGGCATGAATCTCTTTTGTTGCAATTCATTTGGTTCTTGCAAAACAACTTTGTTGCAA
This sequence comes from Poa pratensis, assembly GCA_947311845.1. Classification (NCBI taxonomy): domain Eukaryota; kingdom Viridiplantae; phylum Streptophyta; class Magnoliopsida; order Poales; family Poaceae; genus Poa; species Poa pratensis. The sequence goes on along the minus strand of CAMZMU010000091.1, from coordinate 32,407,128 downwards.
ATGTGGGCAAGCCGGGATGATTACATATCAAGGGGAATATATATAATCATTTTCATGATTCATCAATCCCATATATGTTAATCTAGCACTTTCTACTCTATGTCTCACATATGCAATATTGATGCTTTTCAAAATCATTTGCCTTTTGCGATACTTGTTATCTTTCTCGGAGCATCCCATTTTATCACTTTATCCCTTGTGGATAGTTTTGATGCTATGATGAGTATGTGTTGGAAGTTCATCTATATCCCTTTAAGATAAAATTGAGCTTTGTGCTATGCTTTTAAGCAAAGATCTTATTGGTGTATTTATGACTTCCTCTTGGATATCATGTTCTTTACTTTGTACCTATTTTGTGTGTACATGTTTATTTGTGGACTTATATCTTCGTGATTAGTGTCTACTTAGAAACTTATACACATGAGAATAGTTACATCTTTAATTGGTATTCCAATTCTTTAGTGACCACCTCTTATTACTTTTGATTCTTTGGTGGTTTCTAAAAGGCACAAGCTTTGTTTTTCATTTGGTATCCCTTTGGCATATTAATTAGCTTGTGGACCTATTTGCTATATTCTCTTTCGGTTGAGCAAGTCCTTATTTGTTACTTCTTTCTCTTGTTGCTCAACATTGCCTTGTTGCAAGTTGTTTTGCTTATCTTCTATCTTTAAACCTTCTTGCACTTGTTTGTGTTTCAAAATGATCTAAGAGGGAGTGAGGATTCCATGTTGTGCACACCATATTAAAATGCAAATCCTACTTTGTGCACGTACCTTGGGGAGTTCCCTCTTGATTATTAGAACACTTGTTGATCTTATCATAATATCTTCATATGTTCTATTGGTTTTTTGGATCCTTTGATTGGTTACTTCTTTTGTCTAAGTATCTTTCTCTTTGATATTCTTTTGCAATCTTTGGATCCTCGATATAGGTTGATCTCCCTCCAACTATTCATCATTGGATATGTGCATTTGATTTCACTCATATTATGAGAAATGCACATATTATGTGGGAGTTCTTAATATATTGGTCTTCTAAATTTTTCCTCCATTTCGGCAATCGATGCCAATGGGGGAGAAGTTTAGAGGGTTTAAGGGAATTTGGTTTTATGCTTTAGTTTCGTTCTTAAGCATTTGCCTTTCTTGCTCTTGCATCCTTGCTCTTTGTGTTGCATGGTTGCTTAATTCATTATATAAACCCTCGTAAAAGGGATTGTCATCAATTACCAAAATGGGGGAGATTGAAAGTGCATGTGTTGCCCCATGCGTGGTTTTGGTAATTAATGACAATCCTTATGGACTAATGTTTGCATGAGATATTCTTGTAGATCTTGTCCATAGGAAAAGATTGGAGTTCATGTGTTGGACTCTATAAGATTACATGATGATCAATGCTCTATTCAAGGGTTTATATGAAGAATGGTCATGTGTAGAGTTGAGCATATTGCAAGCATGTCTTGAAGGATTCAAGACATCATCCTTGTGAAGATAGAGAAGATTATGAAGTGCAAGTTCAATATGATCTTTCTCAGAAGATATCATTTGATTGGAGCTTGCAATAGATACATGAAGACGGAGCTTAGAGAGTCTCTCCCATAATGGTGTATGGGAGAGTATTTGGAGAAGTCTTCATCAAGCATGTGCTAGCAAGCGCAATCAAGAAAGGTGGTCCACTTGAAGAGATCTAAATCGTCATCATCTAGCTCAAGTGGAATGTGCAAGGCAAAGGTATGATCTTGATACGGTTTCTATTTTACCGGTCTCGTGGTGTTAGTGGGAGACCGGGTTTAGGATAGACGGCGTACTATCAAGAGGGGCTCTCAAGTGAGTAACTTGATCGCATCTTTGTGGAGAGCTCAAACCTATGCATACTTAGCATTATCATCTTTCTTGGTTCTCTTTTGGCTTTTATCCATGTGAGAATTTAGAGTTTGTGTTCATCTCCATACCAAGCTCTAGTTCATCAAAAATGAATTTCATTTGTATATCTTATTGCGTTTTTGATGTTCGAGGTTTTACCGATTTGTCTTTTCTAAGAGAAGTCAAACTCTCTACTTTGGTTTCCTCCTCACATGATGGACTATGATGTCTATATGCATGATCTTGTAGAGCTTGTGAGTATTCTAACAAGCCCAAGATTATAGAAAACGGAGTCCGGATAAGAAACATACTGCGGTTTTGGTTTGGAGGTTTTATCGGTTGTTCTTTTATCGAGAGGTCCAACCTTTCCCCATTTGGTTTTTCCTCCATTGTTGGACTATGATGTTTCTCTGCATGATCTTGTAAAGCTCTTCGTTACGATTCCAACGAGCCCAAGATCATCGAAATCGGAGTCCGGATGAGAAAGATATTGCACTTTCGGTCTTGTCTGTCTGGCCAGTCCCCAGGCCGGCCAGACCGGCTCCCAGACCGGCCGGGTCAGGTGGTTGGCCGGTTTCTAGGCCGGCTAAACCGGCTCCCATGCCGGGCTCGCGGTTTCTGGGCATAACGGTTGGTTTTGGGTAACCTATTTAAAGGGGCTTCTTCCCCAACGGTTACAACACGTTTTGAGCAAGTTTTTCCCCTCTCTCTCCTCCATTGTTGACCTTTTGAAAGCTTGCCTTCCTCTCAATCCCTCACATGATTCTTGCATATCTTTGAGGGAAAGTGAGAGGAGATCTAGATCTATATTTCCACCAATCCATTTCTCCTCTAAGTGAGGGGAACCTAGTAGATCTTGATCTTGGAGTTCTTGGTGTTCTCCTACTTTGTTCTTCCTCTCTTATTCCCCCATAAGTATTTGTTGCTTTGTTGGAATTTGAGAGTGAAGGACTTGAGCACTTGTGCTCTTGCCATTGCTTTGTGCATCGGTTTGTGCTCTCCATGAGGATTCGAGGAAGTTGAAAGCTTGTGAACTTGTTACTCTTGGGTCTTTGGACCCTAGACGCCCGTGTGGTGGTTGAGACCCTTGTGTGGTCATTTGTAGCTGTTCGGGAGCCCCCAATCTCGTTGTGGGTTGTGCCCGGATCGTTGTTGTAAAGGCTCCGGATTTCCGCCTCGAAGGATTCCGATAGTGGAAGGTGAACCAAACCTTTGTGGTGCGGTTCATCGGAGAATAGGGTGAGCCTTTGTGGCGTTGAGATCGACCTTTGTGGTGCCTCATACCTCTCCAACGAGACGTACTCCCCTAAAAAGGAGGAACTCGGGAATACATCATCGTCTCCGCGTGCCTCGGTTATTTCTATACCCGAGCCTTTTACTTATGCACTTTACTTTGTGATAGCCTTCGTGTTTGAAGTATCCTTGTTGCTTGTCTTGCTTAGCATAAGTTGTTGGTGCACATAGGTGAGCCTAGTATACTTAGGTTGTTGGCTTGTTAATTTAAACACCTAGTTTTATTCCGCAATTAGTAAGACTAAACCGGAAAAGTTTTAATCGCCTATTCACCCCCCCTATAGGCGACATCCTTGTCCTTTCAACCCTCCCGAGCTAGGGTTGACGGCGGCGGTGTCTCTGGAACTTTTCGTGGATATTGGCTCAGGCACTTAGGGTTTTCGCGTCGGGGGGAATAAGTAGGCGAAAGGGGGGCGGCTGGAGGCCCCCGTGGGGCCCACACCACCCCAGGGCGCGGCAGAGGTGTGGCCCGCGCCCTGGTGTCGTGTGGCGCCCTGGTGGCCCTCCTCTGTTGCTCCTTTGCTCCATCTGGTGTGTTCTGGCAAAATAGCATCCCCCGTGAAGTTTCATCCAATTCCGAGAATATTTCCAGACTAGCTTTTCTGGAATACAAAAACAGCAGAAAACAGGAACTGGCACTTCGGCATCTTGTTAATAGGTTAGTCCCAAAAAATGTATAAAAGTGACATAAAGTAGACGCAAAACATGTATCATTTGGTATAAAACAAGCATTGAACATCAAAAATTATAGATACGTTTGAGACGTATCACAGCCGCGCTATAGTATCGCGCGAAAATGGGAAGGTTTTTCAGACACGCTAAAATAACGCTTCACAAACACGAATTTGCACTGTTTTGCAACGAAAGCAAATCAAAAAAGTACGTTAAATAAACTGGAAATATAAATATATTGATTCGACGAACATGAACACAAACATGATTCCATAATAATAAGATTCGACGAACATGAACACAAACACGAACTAGAACTCGGACTAATCTAACTAAAATCTAAACAAGAACTCGTCGGAGGAGGAGAAATCGGAGTCGGAGTTGGTGGTGTCCGAGATCTCGTCCTGCAGCGCGGCCCACCTCTCGTCGCCGGCGGGCCAGGTGGCGAGGCCTGTTAACAGTTCCGCCTCCGCCTGCGCCTTCGCCACCCGCCGCCCCTCTCGGTCCTCATGGCGCTCGGCCCGCTCGGCCGCCCGGGTGTTCCAGAACTCCATCTTCTCTCTCTGCTCGCATGGGTGGTTCCGGTACCAGTCGTCGACGGCGCGCTGGCCGCGCTCCTCGACTAGGCGGAGCGTCGCGTGGAGGCGGTGTTCGCGGCGGTCGTCGGCGGAGGCGCCCTGTTCGCCGCCTCCTGCGCGTTGCGGCAGTCCCGGAAATTCATTGTGCGGCACGAGCGGCCGAGCCTCCACGCTGCCGCGTCGTAGGTGCAGGCGGCCTCCGCAGCGGTCTCGAACGTCCCGAGCGGGACGCGGCTGTCGCCGGACCGGATCTCGGTGAAAAACGTCCCGTTTTGGCGCGGGCGGACGCCGCGGTAGCCGGACTGGCTCCTGCGGCGCGGAGGCATGGTGGCGGTGGCGGGATTCCGAGCGGTGGCGCGAGCAGGTGGCGGGAGGGGAAAAGCGGTTCGGGAGACGCGTGGAGTGAGCGCGCGCTGGACGCGGGGCGGGGTATTTAACGCGAAATGTAGCGCTTTGGCCGGCACGCGCTTCGGTTTTTCGAGCGCGCCCTTTTTTCCCGCGGCTGCTGGAGCGGGCGAAATGGCCCCGCGAGCGGAAAAAAAGCGGTTATCTGGCGCACGCGGTCCATTTCCCGCGCCTGTTGGAGATCCTCTCATATCCAATCGAAAGGGTTCTCTAGGAAGGATGACCCTATTCTATTTGCACACTAACAAAATTGCATGACCATCTCTGCTACTCAACCATTGGTTAATTAATTTATTTGCAAATCAATATCTGGGTCTTACACTGCGTTGTCATATCCAATTGAAAGATTCAATTAAGGACTTGTGAAATTGAATTAAAAATTGTGACATAATTAAATAAAACTGCCTCCAAATTCTATGGTCACAAATGTTGTAACCAACAACCTTCTTCAAATATAAATGATCAACACTTCACAATTTGATTGAACCAAATTGGAACTAACTGGTCGTACTTCGCAGTACCAAGTGAGATTTGAAGAAAACCTACATGTGAAAGTGGAAGAAGAAATAGAGCAGGACAAACCTTCGCAAGGATATAACAACAGTAATGCTACACCTACGGAAAAACCATACGGAACAAGTGCTACGCGCTGACGTGGGATGCTAGGTGGAACTCGCTGGATTGGAATAAAAAAAATCACAAGTCAACCCAATCAACATCGGAATAATTTAAGGTCACATAGTATATATGTATATGAAGTTAAAAAAAGCTGCTCATTGTCACAAACAATTGGCTAAGTAAAAATGAAAATGTTGAGCAGAAATTCACTTTGGCACCTGGGTGCAAATGCTCCTGTTATGTTTGTCAAAAATTTAAAAATATGAAAACATATCAAAATAATCTGAAAAAAATTGTACACGAACATATACATGTTTGCAATATTCGTGTAAAATTGCAGAACCAAATGACACTTTATGTGGTCTGTGCAAAAAAGACAAAATATGTGGCCGAAATGAGATTTAAAAATGCATTTTTCAAAGCACGAATTTTGTCTTTTTTGTACAGACCATACAAAGTGTTATTTGCTTCCGCAATTTTACACGAATGTTGCAGAAATGTATACGTTCATGCCCAATTTTTTTCAAATTATTTTGATGTGTTTTCATATTTTTAAATTTTGACAAACATAACAGGAGCATATGCACCCGGGAACCAAAACGCCTAGTGAGCAATGTTGAGACCTTTTATACCTGGTGTACTCGTTGTGTCCTTTCTGCCTGAGAATCTATGTCCACTCTGGAAACATATGTTTCGCAAATGTGTCCAAGGGCGGCTGCTATTACAGCTTGGCCTGGCAAAGTCCATAAACGTGCAAAATTCCAGTTTGAAATACTTTATATTATGAGCTATATAAAAATAATAAAATCTGATAAAACTTAGAGATTTAAAAATAGGCATATTAAGATTCATAATTTATCATTTTTGTATAGATCAAAATACAAAATATTGGGAGTTGATATTTTACGTGTTCGTGGAATATAATATTGGCTATAACCGGAGTTTTTTCAGAATTTTTTAAACTAAAAAAATATGATTACTGATTTTTTGAAATTAGAGGGATCACTGGATCTCAGTCTCTACTCGAATCATCCGATGTGAAACGTACTGAAAAAATGTACGGGTAAATCTTCAAGGAGATACGACCGGGTCAGGAAAAAACACACACAGAATTAGGGACCGCCGGACCGGAACGGAGGAAACAGAGCCACCGGAGCGAACCCGTAACAGCCGGTTGCCGGTATCCCCATGCAGCCACCAAAAAAAACGAATCCAATAGAAAAAAGGAAAGGACCCACAGGAGGGACAGATGTCACGCAGGGAGTGGAGAAACGGACGTGGAATGCGCCATCTACAGTGCCGCAATCGTTATTACCATCGCGAGAAGCGATACAACTTTTATATAGTGTATTATTATTATTATTATTATAGGAAAGGCGCGAGCGCTCGCGCGATTTGTGTCAACGCGCTCCGTTCCTATTCCCTTTCCTTTTTCGATTTCTTCCTATTCCCTCTCCTTTTCGGGTTCATTTGGACCGGTCCCTGCACCACCCAGCAATCCATGCCGCCGCCGCGCTAACCCACTCCGCACTGGCCTCCCCGAGGTCCTCCTCGGCCCCCGACGACCACCTCGGCACCTCCCCTCCGAGCAGGGCCGTCCAGGATCAGGAGGAGGTGAGGCCCTAGGCCCCTAGCTGCCACCCCGGCGACCCTCCTCCCTGACCACCTCTCTCTGAGCCAGGGTCGTCCAGGATCAGGAGGAGGAACGGAGCCCTAGCTACATCCCCGGCGACCCCTCCTCCCTGGCGTCCTGTCTGGCCCCGTCCGCGAGCTCCTTCCCTAGCGCCGCCCCATCCTCCTGGACCTCCCCAGTCCTGCCTCGCACCGACTCTGGCGCTGCGCCGCTGCCTATTCATCCCGCCGAGCCGCGGGCGTCACCGAACTCGACCTGTCTCTACAGATCCGGCTGCCGACGGAGAGGTGGCTCCACTCCTCCCCAATCTAGCTCCTGAAGTTTCCCTCTCCTGCTGCTCGTGGGACAACTTCCCGAGCCCCTCCACGAGCTGCTGGTCGACGCCGTCCGCGAGCTCCTCCACCTGCAGCTCCTCATCTACGACCACCTCCAGCTGGTTCCCCTTCGCTATATCATGGTAAGGACCTCTACTTCAAGATGAGCACGTGAATCTGCAGCAATGACTGTTTGTATAGATCGGATTAACCAGCTTAGCTTGCATATTGTAGTCATTTTTCCTACAGCAGAAGTGGTCAATAAACGTTCATGCGTCTCCTGAAGTGATTGGTATGAACTGTGCATGAACTGCAGTACTGAAGTTCATGCCTCCATCTCTTGATTTTGATTCATCGGAGGTAGATGGTGTTTAATATTTAGTGGAATCAGATTTTGATGTCACAATAGAAGCAGATTCAGATTTTGCTGCGGGATTTCTTTTCCCTCATTTAGCTTTGCACCTCTAGGATTGTGGATTTCATTTCCCTCACTTAGCTTTGCACCTCTAGGATTGTATTGGTCGGTGGTAGAACCTTTTGTATAGCTTAACATCTAGGCTTAGTTAGCAAGCAGAGCACGGTCCTTGTTGCCGTCCAAAGTTAGATCTACACTTTTTGCTTTTGTACTACATTGATCAGTCAAGACCCGAGGTTTCAAGAATGAATATCCCCAGGGTTATTCATGGGAGTGGTGATAGTGTTGGCGACGAAAATCCGACACTATTTTTGGCTAATATAAAGCACAATTTTATTCAATTGTGGTGCTCTTCACACCTTTTTATAAAACAAAATTTGCTATATCCCAGCAAAACATGAATGATTATTTGAATGAGATGGTTCCATTTCAAATCATTTTTAATTCTTTGTGACATGCAAATGCAGAACAACTTATCTTTGTTTCCTTTTCTTGTATATTTTCTTAACTTGTTGCGTATGAAACTAGTATTTCGTTACCAGTTGTGTTAATTTAGGTGTTAAACTACATTGAACTAGTTGAGTATCCGTGCGTTGCTACGGGTGTACAAATGATCATCATTTTCTTCAAAACATGCTTTCATCCCAAGCCTCTTCTTTTAAGCATATCATTAAAATTCTGTTAACGTCAATTTTCATGTGGCTAAATGTCCAGCAATCCCTAGATTGAAAGAGCCATACATTTTAAAACAACCAGTTGCAGTATACTTAGTACAAACCAGCTGCGAATTTGATAAACAATGTAGTCAAAATGAAATATATTGTTTGAGAGGATCTCACAATCAGCTTGTAAACATAGTACCATGCTCAGCTCTGCTGTTCTATTAGGCATCTGAGCCATGCTCTGATAGAACATATTGAAATTTTCCGTTGTGTTGCAGAGGATTTCCATTCTGTAAAACTACACCTTTCACACTTCAATTGTAACTGATATGGAAGAGTAAACTCAAGACATACTGAGTACATCAGTCCAAGTGCTCTTTCTTGTTACAAGTGTCGTCGTTACAGGCCAGTGGAAATGGAAATGACAAACCAAAGAATTATCTATGTCTTGTACAGGCTAGTGATCCTGTAATCACTGACATATTTGCAAAACTTTTCAGTCCCTATAACTTGGCACCAAATTTGTAATCTCATATTCAAATTAATTTACGCTGCTCTGTTTTGACAATGTATGCTTATGCCCATTTGATCAAAAAATCTGCAGGCACCAACGATCGTTTGAGCAATCAGCATCAATGCAGAGTAGAGTATAAAGTAATAGCTCATTTTTACCTCAGTTTGACTTCAAACATGCTTGCAGCTACCACATTAAGTTCTCCGGCTAAAATATCATCTTCCATCTGCCATCACGAACATGATCTTCATAAACCTCACAAACAGTTTTCTTCACGTTCTTTTCTCCTGCCTGTAAACATTCAAGGTTTCTCAAGCATATAACCTCCAGAAATACATACAAAGCTGGTGAACACATAGAGTAATCAAACAATAGGGTACATTCCAACTATGGGTTTGTGGAAAATGTGAAACCGAAAAAGGGTGAACCAAATCATATGTGTTTGAGTGGCTCCTAACAACATATATTCTTGTCATGTCCTTTTCTTCTTAATTAACAAAAGTAGTTTACAAGAAGAAACTTTAGTCATTCAGATACAATAATATGCTGCTAGGACATTTGGCTAAATTAGGGATATCACCAAGAGGACATATATTCTTGTCATGTCCTTTTCTTCTTAATTAACAAAAGTAGTTTACAAGAAGAAACTTTAGTCATTCAGACACAATAATATGCTGCTAGGACATTTGGCTAAAATTAGGGATATCACCAAGAGGAGATCACCGTTGCTCAAAACTTCATGGGATAGTCCAGGATAGAAAATTAAAGAGCATTTACCTTGCCACAGAAAAGAGACCATTATGTAGCATCGAGTCAGTAGGCATATGTAACCCCTTCCGCAGAAGTGATGTCATGCAAATGTTCCATGGATTAAGCACACTAAGATGAAAATGAAATCCCAATCTTCTTTTTGGTACTTCTTTGGCTAGTATTCATTGTTCCTGAATGGCATTCACAAAAAGTCAAAATTAATTTTATGGATATAGGAAAAATGAACTTATTGTTAGGATTAAAATAGAACATATTTTGGTTTGCCTACTTACGTTTGCAACCTATGAAGTGGAAGGGAACTTAAAAGACAATTTTAGGATTTCCTTACTTTAGACCAAATGCATGAGTCCAATCAACAAACGAAGAGTTAAAAAAGTGCACTGATATATATCAGTAGAAAGTGCATTCAAATTACCATGAGAAGAAGTAGAAGACCTCTAATAGTATTAGTAGAAGTACTGTGAGGTTACTTGCCGACTGTCGTGATGCACTACTCAGCTGCACCTGAGCAGCTTCCAATCTGTCCACTCAGCTTCGCCTCAATGAATTCCATCTTCCCTTCAGCAGAACCGCTAGCCCAGTCCTATCAAATTATGTCAACATCTAGAGACTTTTATTCATATAAGATTTCTATTTTAGAATAAGATTCAGTTTCTCTAAACATTTTACAAAATTTACAAAATAAATCCTGGACATATTTAGACTTCTAAATAAATCTTCATGTCTACTTGTTGGAGTCTTCATGTGGATGCGTTGTAGGTAATTGCCCACTGCCTTCAGTCATGAAAATACAGTTCCTCAAGTAATTATGTGTGGATCATCCTATCTAGCGGGACAAGAACACATACAACTTAATTTAACTGTAAAATGAGCTAATAAAAGAACAGTTCAGTTGCGCATGCTCTCGAGACTGCTCAAATAAGCTGACCGCACTGAAGCAAGAAGCTTTACCCTAACGCGGTTACTGGTCCCAACTTTCTCAACTTTGCACACAGACTGCTCGAAGGAGTAACAAGGGATCAAGCAGGAGTGGCAACGTAAAGCTTGATCAGATTGCCAAGATAGCATAAAGTACTAAATCATGTACTGTTGTTCATGGAACCGAGACTACCATCCAGAGATAATTGCCCTAGATATTTGAGTGACGGATATCAAAAGATTGAGCAAGCTAAATCATTTAGTGATTCCGCGCAAAAATTCATTTAGTGACAATGGAAAATACAGTAAAATTGCTCCATATATAACCTCTGAATGAGTGCCGGGAAATGCAAGAACTTAATTGTAGGTAACCACCGAGAACGTATGGCCTTGGAAATCATATCCAAAAATCGTTACATCTAGCGGCAAAAAGGATCACTTTTTAAGATCAAAGTTCCACATCTAGAACTCCTTTGGTAAATTCTGAACCGGTTATCCTTCGCAACAACTTAACAATAGTTCAATTAAAGACTAAGAAAACAATAAAAGAGAGCTGCAGCAATCAGTATCTTGCTACATGTCTGTCTGGATCACTTATTTCTCAGAATATTAGCCCAGAACTTTCTATTCCTATGGAATTCACATTACATATCCGGACTGAGAGCAGTTTGAGAATCAAATCAGAGGGCCCAGCTACCTTGTTAGACGATGTGGCGGCTTTGCAGTTATTGGAGGTGGCAGGGGTGGCTACACGATGGTGCTGGAGGTGGTGGAGTGGTCTTGGACGTGGAGACGCCATCCGCGACCTGGAATGGGAGATGCCATGGTCCTGTAGGGGAGGCGACCTGATCCTGGAAAGCGACGCAGCGGGCTTCACGTGTGAGGGAGGCGGCGACCTTGGAACCATTGGTACTTTGTGGCGGTGGATCCTTGGGCTGGACGGCGTACTTCGCCGAGGAGGGGCGATGGAGGTGTTGGCGGAGCCCTGCGCGTGAATGGCGACCTTGAGGCGCCGACCATGGAGTAGGATCGAGTTGGAGGTGGGCTTGTGGCCGGCTGGCCGCAGGGCAGGTCAATCGCGACCTCGAGGAAGCACCCGTGAGCGGGGATCTCGTCGGCGGTGCGTGGGCGCGGGAATGACGGCCTCCAGCGGCGGCCGTGGCCCAATCCCTAACCCTAGCCACTTTTGCTCCGCACGCGAGGGGAAGGCAAATCGATTCAGGGTGGGATGGCAGACAAAATCCAGTCGATGCGTAGGCCCACATGTCGGCGCGTACGAGAGGTAGGGCGAGGCAGACCACGGCAGACCACGGTTCGCTCGGTTACACGAACGACCAACTCCCATTTAATAGTAAAGATAAACACTAAGCATGGTCTCATGTATTCGTAGGTCAGATGCACATTTTTGTGCAGTATATGATCAGTCAAGGTTGAGAGTCAAGGTTGAGAGTCAGTCTGAAGCAAGAAATGAACATCTTCAGGGGTAGTCATGGGAGTGGTGGCGAAATTGTTGGTGAAAAAGTTCTGAAACATTTTGTATGCACACATGTAGGCTAAAACTATTTTTAGTATTGGTCAGTATTGGTGAAAAATACTCGAGAGTTCAAATCTTTAGGTGTTTAATTGCTTAAAGCATTTTTAGTTTCTAGTTTGATGCTGTGAACTCAACTTTGATGGTCAATGATATATGCCCTGATGGAAAATTTTCAGGTTATTTATACCATTGGTCAAGACCGTCAAGTCCCTGTAGCTGGTGAGTGTTCATGTTTTTCAGGTCATATTGTTTGCTCTGTGATCTTCATGTTTAATTTTTAGTAATATTAGTATTGCTAGTGAGAGTGGCTATGTGTTCGTACTAGTGCAGTTTCTACATGCTTATGATAGATTTTTTTTTTGTAAAGTTTTGTGTCAAGTTCCTGTGCAATATAAAGTGACCTTGTGATGTTTTTCCTGTGAATTAGTTTCTTCCCAGTGTCTGCTAGTGAGTGTGATTTCTGTATCACATTATTTGTTGGTTGTAATAGTTGAAAACTGCATGATCTGGTAACTTCGTGTAACCATTGAATGATTTGATTAGTCTAGAGTGAACTTCTTGCAATTGAACCATGTTTCGACTTTTCACAATCTATCTTTGGCCAAGCACGACTATTGATTTGCATAGTTCCTTTAGGCTGTACTGCCGCCATCTGGCCCAGCAGGGCTGAGCGCCTCCGTACTGTCCCTTTGGCATCCGTGCAGCGCCTATGCCGGTTTCATCTTTAAGAACTGAGGACAAGGCGGCACTCCACCGACGTGGCTGCGGCGCATGCTGCTGCAACAATGGTGTTTTCTGTGCTGGTTTTTTTCCACAACATGCTTAACCTGGACGTTGAGCTCTAAACCAAGGTATATAAATTACCCATTTTTGGAACTAGGCGTGAGCACAACTTTATACAGAAATCTTCAAGACTGTGTTTAGGCTTGGTTTTGAACACTTATTTACTGAATATGGTTTGCTTTGTCCGTCGTTAGTCATGATTAGAACATCTACTTTGCAATCTTTGTGACGAGGGCATATATTTCTAGGTTACCTTATTGATAACTTGTATGATAGTGTCTTGGTAATTTTTTTTACTACTCTCAGCTGGTAACTTGTTTGCTATGTGACTGGTAAGATATCACCAATCACATATCAAAGAAGTTATCACCAATCACATTTCCATTTGTCCAAATATGGATGTATCTATACTTGTAACATGTCTAGATACATCCACATATGGGCAAATGGAAGTCAATTAATTTGGAACGGAGGGAGTAGTAAGAACAAGTGGGTTTCCAGTTCCCTTTTCTTTTTCGCAACAGGCAAACTCCCCTTGACCTTCGATCCCGAATTCCTGACCCCCCTCCTTCTTCCTCTGATTGATTCGGTCCATGATGGCGGGAGAGTGGACAGCGGAGGAGCTCTTCTCCTCGGGTCTGACCGCCCCCTCCTATTCCCTTTTTTGTCACAATCCTGACTGCATCCCTCTCGCGAAATGGCGCGGTACTGGTGGAGGGGCTCGTAGCTGGTGGTGCATGTGCCGCCGTGATTTACCACTCACCGGCGGTGATCAGAGCCCGCGAAGAAAACATTTCAGCGAATGTAATTTTCGACGAGTTTTTAGGCTTTGATAAAAAACATCAAGTAAACATTTAGAATGGTGGCTAATGGGAGCAAGAAGGTCCCTCATTGGTAACTGTTAGAGTTATATTATGTGTCCATGTATACCTGTATAGTTTCCCCGTTGTATAAGGGGTTTCCTGCATATTTGTCACCTGTACATGTACTATATATTGTGGCATTTGGCCCCTGGAAATACAAGTTGCGTATTTCCCAAACATGGTATCATGAGCTAGGGTTTTTTTTTCTCGTTCTTGGAGACGCAACTCGTCCCGTCGTCGCCGCCATTTTTTCTTCCGGCTGGCGTGTGTTCCGCTGCCGACACAAGGTTGCTGCTACAGCTGCTGCCTCTCTTCATCGACCACGATCCGGCCGACCACCGCAGCCCTCCAGGCCATCCGCCCGCACTGTCCTCCGGCCGCCCGTCGGCCAGCCGCCGTCCTTCGGCTCCGGCCACCGTCCTCCGGCCGCCGTCGGCCTCCGGCTGCCCGTCCGCCTCCGGCCTTCTTGGATTGGTCCTCAGCCCTCTCTGCTCGCGTGGTTCCTCCCGTGGTCTGTGCTCGCGTTCGTTCTTTCCTTCCGATTGATTGGATCCAGCGTTGACTAGCTCCGTCCCTCAGCTTCAAAAAAAAAAAAAAACAGGTACAATGTCTTCTGCATCGGGCTATGTCTCCACCCCTCGCTGCCCGGTGATTTTTGATGGTGCTAACTACACCGAGTTTGCTGGCTTCATGCGCATTCATATGCGTGGTCTTCGTCTCTGGGGTGTCACGTTACGCGCGCACGGAAAAAAGAATAGATCGGACTTGTCACGTCACGCGTACGTGTATGCCGACGATCTGTTTCGCTCGCGCGCGCGCAGATTAGCCCAGCCCCCAATCATGTCACATGTCCTACTTGACCACAAGCAACAACGTCTGCCTCTGTTTAGTTAGCTAGCTTCTTTTTGTCGGGCCAGTGGGAACCAGGGTACCACGGGCCAGGCCTGCCCAGGCCCACGACAATCTGCAGAAGATTTCACCAAGTCAGCCTGGGGAAGCCTCGCGAGGCGCTGTCCCTCGCGAGGGCCTCTCCATAGCCTCGAGAGGATCATTCCCTCGAGAGGCCCCTTTCCGCAGCCGGAATACGGCTAAGTCAAGATGCCGAGGCGCATCCCCTCGCGAGGATCCCCTCGCGAGACCCTCACGAGAGGGTCAAAGCTCTGGCAGAGCGCACATGGCCTCTGTGCGCGCCGCAGAGTGACGCTCGCGACTGCGCGCGGTGACGCCCGCGCCGCAGTTGCCTCTTTCGTGCTAAAGGTGGTCAACAAAGCAGCACCAAGCAAAGCGGACTACAAGAATTGCCCTTTTCGTGCTAAGGGGACCGTGGTCCGCTACGCGCCAAGCCAACGTCACCGTGGGGCGCGCCGCAGAGCTCTGCGCGCCAGGCTTATCGTCCTTTGGCCGGTGGCCGTGCTGCAGGGAAGGACAAGCTTTACTGCCATGGACCAAGCCCATGGACACGCTCCTGGCCGTGCACCGTCCTCCACCTCTGTCGCCATGTGGTTGCCCTTCCCGCCCAAGGGCAATAAGGGAAGAGGCCCGGGGCTCATATAAAGAGGCTGTGTACGACCAGAGAGGGGATTCGGACCATTGTCTACTCGTTCACTAGCTAGCAAGAGAGGAGAGCGAGCCCTGCTCCTCAGCTGCTCCGCAGTAGAGTTAGGTTACACCCTCGACAAGCACCACTTGTACACTGTAACCTCCTCAAGCAGTGCAATACAGCCAAGCAGGACGTAGGGCTCTTACACCTCACGGTGGGCCTGAACCTGGGTAAAAGCCTCGTGTTCATCTCTGCCATGTTGTCCCTCAGCGAGCTCGCCGAGCACCGTCGCCGAGGCAGCTGAGGGTTGTTTGATTGCGTGTTCAGCCCCTTACACGATACTTGACACCGCGAGACACACCCCTAGTTCCTGGGACTAGTCTCCGACATTTGGCGCGCCAGGTAGGGGGCTGAGGCGCGTTTTCAACCTCTCCTACGCCATGGCCGAGACTCGAGCTGAGCGCCTCGCGCGCCGGACTTCAGGCAGGGTCAACACCGAGCCTGTTGCGCACCGCCCGCGTGGCCGTCCGCGCACCAACACCGCTCCAGGGCCCTCCACCCACCCCGAGCCCCGCGTCGAGCACCCAGAGGACCAGGGCGACGACGGCGAGGAGGAGGCTTCCTCTCTGCACCAGTCCAAGGACCCTGGCTCCTCCTCGCAGAGCCGGGCTGCTCCGAATCCCAGTGCTGCCCTGCTCATGGCAGACGAGCTGCTGCGCTACCGCCCAGCTCAGGCGGGCTACAACGACTGGATCAACCGCATCGCCGAGCTCGTCCACGCCGCCGTGCCTGCCGCGACGCAGGCACCCTCTCGCTCGCTCGTGCACCACTCTGGGCGCGCGGGGGCATAGCGCACGGCGCTCCTCCTCCGCCACCGCCTCCGCCACCTCCTCCAGGAGCACCTCCAGCTGGGCAGCCAGTTGCGCCACCAGCTGGAAACCACCGCGCTCCCTCACACGCCTCCTCACCGCACGATTGCATGATCGTGCAGAGGGCGCCAGAGGACGCGCGCGTGGAAATCGAGCGCCAGAGGGACCGCCACAACCGCGCCGTCCAGGAAATCGCCGCTGCAGGGCGCCAGAACCGCCACACGCTCGCGAACGGCGCCGTGGTCTACGCCACGGGCTGTTCCGCGTTCACGCGCGAGCTGCGCCGCGTGGTCTGGCCCATCAAGTTCAAGCCGGACTTGCCTCCGCGCTACGACGGCAGGACCAACCCTCTCGAGTTCCTGCAGCTCTACACAGTGTCCATCCAGGCCGCGGGCGGCGACGACAAGGTGATGGCCAACTGGTTCGTCATGGCCCTCAAGGACGCAGCGCTCTCGTGGTTGCTCAACCTCCCCGAGGCTACCATCAACGTGGGAGGAGCTGTGCAAGTGCTTCGTGGCGAACTTCAAGGGCACGTACGAGCGCGCCATGACCTACAACGACCTCTGCGCTGTGGGCCAAAAGCCTGGCGAGACCCTCCGCAAGTTCATCCAGCGCTTCAGCCAAGTTCGCAACAAGATACCGAACATCCCCGACACACAGGTCATCTCCGCCTTCAGGGCAGGTGTCACAGACACCAGGATGCTCGAGAAGCTGGGCATCCACGACAACCTCACCTCGTGGTGAAGCTCTTCGACCTGGCGGACAAGTGCGCCAAGGCTGAAGAGGGTCGCCTCTTCGTCAAGAACGAGCCCAAGACGGAGCCTGCCGAGGGGTCCAAGCCCAAGAAGAAGGCTAGCGAGAAGCGCAAGACCACGGCTGTCCTTGCGGCAGAGCCTGACGCCAAGCAGAAGCGCGTGGCCTCTCCAGCTGCTCCAGAGCCCGCCAAGAAGGACGAGCGCCCGTATACTGCATCCTCCACAAAAGGCACAACCACGCCACTGAGGACTGCTGGGAGCTCAAGAAGCTCAGCGACAGCCGCGAGCAGCGGAGCAGCGTGGAGGCCGCGAGGGTCGCAATGGACGCAACGGTCGCGGGGGCAAGCGCTACAACAACAACTACCAGCAAAACCCCCAAGCGAACGCCGTCCAGCCGAACCAGAACGACAACCTCCCTGACGAGAACCTTGGGGCTACCAGGCCCCTCGAGGGGCTGCGTGCATCCTCGGCGGGGCTCAGGCGCCCAAGTCCAACCGCCACTTCAAGCAGTTCTCTCGCGAGGTCAATGCCGCACTCCCTGGGGTTGAGGCGTCCAAGCCCCTCAAGTGGTCACAGTTTCCCATCACTTTCGACTCAAGCGACCACCCCAAGTCCACCGTGGCTGTAGGCACCATCCCTCTGGTGTGCACCCCCACCATCAACAACATTGCCGTCACCAAGACGCTCATTGATGGGGTGCAGGCCTCAACGTCATCTCTGTCGAGACCTTCGAGAAGCTTCAAGTGCCCTACGAGAGGCTGATGCCCACCAGGCCCTTCTCGGGGGTGACAGAGGGCACCACTACCCCCTGGGGCAAGTGAGGCTCCCAGTCACCTTTGGGACAGAGCAGAACTACCGCACCGAGTTCATCGACTTCGACGTCGCGCACATTGGCTTGCCCTACAACGCCATCCTCGGCTACCCCGCCCTCGCGAAGCTCATGGCCGTCACTCACCATGCCTACAACATCGTCAAGATACCGGCTGCAGTGGCACCATCACCATTCGTGGCCAAGTCCAGGATGCCATGCGCTCTGTCGAGAACGCCTACAAGGACGCTGCGGCGGCATTCCCTGCTGATGAGGACGCTGTGGACCCCCTCGAGAGGCCTGCCAAGAAGAAACAGCCATTTTCCCAAGTGATAGCAGTCATAGAAAGGGTCCCACAGGACGTCAGCGAGATTGCACTCCACGTCGAGCGCCTGCAGATACAGAGCACTCCCCAGCCCCACGCCAGCCCCAAGCGCAGCCGCGGTGCCAACGGAAGCACCGCAGCTTACTTTGAAGAGGTTCACCAGCTTGCGAAGCGCTTTAGGGGTATGGAACTCAGGAGCGGCCAGAATGCACCAGGCTTACCGTCAGGCGATCACTTGCTAGCATTCCTGGAAGACAGGCCCGCGGACTGGACAGTAGAAATCATGAGGTACCTGCAGCATGAGACCCTTCCCGAGGATGAGGCAGAGGCAGAAAGGTTGCTCGTCAGGCAAAAGCATATTTCCTTCTCGAGGGTGACTTGTACCGTAGGCGCCCCAACGGGGTTGCACTGCGGTGTGTTCCTATAGTGGAAGGCCGCCAGCTCATCAGCGACATACACAGTGGAGAGTGTGGCTATCACTCCTCCCCGCATCCTCGTAGGAAAGGCCTTCAGGAGTGGCTCATATTGGCCCACAATGCTTCTGGATGCAACCGCAGTGGTCCAATGTTGCGGGGCATGCCAGTTCCACATCAGGAGGACACACCAGCCTGCGCAAGACTTGCAAGTCATCCCGCTCTCCTGGCCCTTCGCGGCCTGGGGGCTGGACATCCTGGGACCTTTCCCACGAGCGCCCGGGGGCTACCGATATCTCTACATCGCTGTTGATGAGTTCTCCAGGTGGACAGAGTTTGAACCTGTGTGCCACATCCCAGCAAAGTCAGCAGTTAAATTTGTCAAGAGTCTGCAGCACGCTTTGGCATGCCCAGTCGCATCACGACAAGCAGTGGCACACAGTTCACTAGCAAGCTCTTCAAGTCCTACTGCAGCAATCTGGGTGCCCAGGTCAACTCTGTCCCAATGACGAGCGAGAGGTGCTCAAAGGCCTGAAGACAGGAAAAATCAATCGCCTCAAATCTTTGGCAAGCACTGGGTTGAAGAACTCCCATCAGTGCTCTGGTCCATACGCACCACTGCTACAAAGCCTACGGGTGAGACGCCGTTCTCCCTCGTCTATGGAGCTGAAGCGGTCCTCCCCAACGAGCTCATGATCGGGTCCCCGCGAGTCCTGGCTTTCAACGAAGCAAACCAAGAACCCCGCGACAGCGACCTGATGCTCCTCGAGGGAACCCGCTGCCACGCTGCCCTCAGGACGGCAAGATACAACCAAGACCTCCGCCGCCACCACAGCCGCCACATACGGCCACGCACCCTCGAGACAGGCGACCTTGTCCTCAGGAGGATCCTCTCCAGGGAAGGCCTCCACAAGCTCTCGCCTATGTGGAAGGGCCCTACAAGGTCACGCACATCTCCAGGCCTGGCGCGGTGCGGCTCGAGACAGGACGGCATCCCCGTCAAGAACCCGTGGAACATTCAGCATTTACGCAAGTTCTACCCGTGACCACGTCACGTCAGGCATTTTTTGTCTCAAGAGGGAGGCTCACGCCGACACATCCCCGAGCTTGACAAAGCCTTTCCCTCCACGAGGGCCACTCCATCTGAGCTCTCTACAATGCGTCGCCTGGGGCCGCGAGATGCCTCAGCCACTCCGTGTGGAACCCCATGCTCAGACATGGCGGACATTCATCCCATGCTCAGACATGGCGAACTCTATTTTGGCCACGCCAAATGTAATGAACTAATCTGGCAGCCTTCGCGCGCCGTGAAACTCTGTGGCAGCCCTCGCGCGCCCTTCCTTTTGAATTGCTGTGGTAAGCAGCTAATTTCCTGCACTCATTTGCGCTCATATGCACCCCCATGCGTATCTCGCGAGCGGGGGCTGAGCACGGTGCCTGTGCCTCGGGACCATCCCAGCAGCATCGCAAAACCCAAAGGACCCGAGCTCTGAACTCACGGGCCAGCAAATGCATGTCACCTCATCGCGAGCTCTGAACTCATGGGCAGCTCCCGTGCACGTCACCTCACCAAGGGCCTTGGTGCTTATTCTCCTCGTGAGACACGCATAGGGAACTCATGAGCGCGTGTGAGTTTTACAACCATGCATTGCTTGGGTATGCCTATTGCTCTTACGCAGGAAGACAAGGAGAGGAGACCAGCCACAGGCAGCCGAGAGCAGGAGAACCTCGCCAAGGAAGCAGCCCTCTACAGGCAACCGCCTCGCGAAGCTAAGTCTAAGACTTGTTAAATTTCCTTCGCTGGTTTTCGCTCTCGAGGCTTCTCTCTCTCTCTTTTCCTGCGCCTCTCGAGCTGTTTTTTCTCTCTTACGCCCCATGGGCCGCTTGCACGCCTGAAGGGGGCTCGAGCATCGCGCCTCGAGAGCCCTACCTCTCTAAGCCTCAAGCACCCCCCGGCCTTGCTGCAGCCCTGACTCGCATACCGACGCGGCGGCTGTTGCGCTAAGAGATGGGTCCTGACGACGTAGAGCACAAATGACATGAAAAAGAGAGAAAGCCTCACGAGAGGCGCATAATTACTCACGACATGTTTAAACAAAGTGCTTTAACAAACTGAAGTACACAAAGCCTAATGATAAGTTATGCCCGGGCACATCTCGCCACAGGAGCTGATCAGGCAGAAGCGGCATCATCGCTGCTCCCCTCGACGTCCTCGTCGCCTTCCTCTCCTCAGCTCATCCTCGCCTTCGTCTTCCTGGGCGGCCACCCTCTTGAAGCGCTTGATGTAGGCCTGCACGTCTGGCCACACCTTGGCCGTGAAGGTCGTCGGCGTGCTCTGGCCCCACGGGCGCCGTCACGGTTGCGAAGTCGAAGGTGGGCTCGGCGCGGAGTAGGTTGGAGAAGACGCGGCTCACGGCGACCCCAAGAAGCTTGCGGCTCTCCTCCTCGGCGAGCTCGTCCACGTTCTCCAGGGCCTCCTCAAGCTTGGAGAGGAGCTGCTCGAAGAAGGTGAGATATGCCGCGGCATTGTCATCCCCTCCAGAGGGGACAGTGGGAGCCTCGACCTCCAAGCGTCCCAGCAAGGCGCGCCCGCGCTTCACCAAGGACCTGAACATGCGCTTACGGGTGCGCGTCAAGACCTTCTGCGCCACGGCCTGGTGGCGAGCCTGCTCGACGAGGGCCACGGTAGGCTCCACTTGCTCCTGGAGCGAGTGGAGGTCCTCCCTCAGCAGGGCGAGCTCCTTCTCCACGGCCTCCTTGGCGATCTTGGCAGCCTCGACGCGGCCGGCCGATCGCTTGTTCAGCTCCTCGAGCTCCTTGATGCGGGCGTCGAGCTCTTTGCGCCGCTTGGTGAAGCGCTCCTCCTGGGTCTTGAACTTCTCCTTGTACTCTTGGCGACGCCGTCGCGGTAGAGCTTCGCCTTGACGGCGTTGTCCTCCTCAAGCTTCGCCCGACTCCTTCTCCTTCTTGGCGAACTGCTCGTTGGCCTTCCTGAGGCGCTCCTGGTACTTGGCTTCGTCTTGGGCCACGCTGCTCTCGCGAGCCTCCAGGGTCTCGAGCCGAGCGGCATGCTCCTTCTCCACCTGCTCGACCTGCTCCTCCCGCTTGCGCAGATCGTGCTCACGGTGGGCGAGGTCTGGCTGCGCTCCTCCAACAGCTTCTCGCGGGCCTCCAGATCCTGCGGAGCTTCTCCAGGCCATTCTTCACCACCTCGGAGTCCGCGATGATTTTCTTCTCGAGGTCGGGAGCTCCTGGTGCTTGAGGCCGTCTCCAGCTCAAGGGACTCGCGCGCGGCCTCGACGGCTTCGCGGTCTTCCCTGAGCTTCTCGAAGGTCTCCTCGCCTCGCGGACCACGCTTTCGCGGGTCTCCTGAGCGAAGCGTGCGGCCGCCTCGCGCTGTGCCCGCGCCGTCTCGCTGGCGCGGCGCCCTTGCTCCACTGCCTCGTGAAGGAGGCCCCAAGCCCTGTCAAGCTCGGCACGCTCCTCCGTTGGCCTGCGCCTCCTCGGTGAGTTGCCTCTCGAGCGCGCCCATCGCGTCCCTCGCGAAGTTGAAGATGGAGCTCCGCCGGGCAGCGCTCGGGCGTGGTCGCCGCGGCACGATGTCCAGCACCCGGCTGCCGAGCCCCGAGGCTTCTAGCCTCGTGGAGGATTCTCCAACCTCGCGCTGGGGGCTCGGCACCGTCTGCACCTGCCGCTGGGGCTGCGCTGCGCCTCAGGGCTCTTCTCAGGGGAGTCCTCCAGTCCTCGACAATGGGGCTCCCTGGGGGTCAGGCACCCCCTCAGCATGCGCCTCGGTGCGCTCCTGCACCAAGGGCGTCTGGTCCTGCTGCTCCTCTGCGCTGGGAGCAGCCTGCTCCTCAGCCCCTCCTGTGGCCGCCCCAGGGGCAGCCTCTTCAGGGGCAGGGTCAGATGAGAGGCTGCGCGCCAGCCTCCCCCATCACGACGTCGACAGGCTTCTCTGTCGACGCGGCGGTCTTCTCCGCCTCTTCTTCAACCACCTCCTCCTGCTGCTTCGCAGGGGAGGTCTCGAGCCCTCCTGGCGACGTTGCCGTCGCCTCCGGCTCCACCTCCGCGCGGCGCTCATCCGCGGGAGGAGAAGAGGCAGTTGCCTCTTGTTGGGGCTCTACGGCCCCTGGTGTCCTCGACGCCGTGGCGGAGCCTGAGCTCTCGCCAACCCTCCTGAGCCTGCGCCGTTTCGGCGGCGTGGCAGCAATCCTGCGAGAAGTAACGAAATTCCTCAGGAGGGTTGCCTCAAGAAGCAAAATACAAAAACACAAGAAAACAAAGAAGCAGGACTTACTCCTCGACGTCGACCCACTTCGTCGCGGAGCGTTTCGCGCCTCTGGAGGGCGCGCTAGTTCCCTCCTCACGAGGGGCAGTCTCGGGAGTCCCCGCAGGCCTGTCGTGGATCGCCTTCGACCGTGGCTCGCGGCGACACGCCAAGGGCTCGTCATCGCTCTCCTCCTCGCTTTCTTCAACGCGCCGCGAGGGAGCAACCTGGAACGAGCCCCCACTGCCTGAGGAGATCACTTGGACCTCTGCCTCAGGCGGCGAGTCTCGTGAGGAGCTAGAGGCCCCAGGAGAGGGATGAGGCCCTCCAGGGGCGCCTCCAGCTTCAGCGTCAGCCGCGCCGGACTCCGCCGCCTCCTCATCACCCTCGGCGGGCATCAGCAGCGCAGCCTCCTCAGCCTCCTCGCGAGGCTCGCCTTGCCCCTCAGTCACAAGGCCTCGAGGGCCGAACTTCGGCATCCCCTCCACGAACTTGACCACGGACGCTTCCTCGAAGAAGTAGAGTGGCTCGGCGCTGTCGCCTGGCGGCTTGGGGATGCGCGGGGAAGTGAAGAGGGTGTCGATGATGTACTTCGCCTGGTCCTTCGTAATGCTGGCCTCATGGAGGCGCATCCCGTCTCTCGCGCCCGTGTACAGCCACATCGGGTTCGAGTGAGCCTGGAGCGGGGCGATGCGGCGCCTCACGAACTCCAGGGCCACCATCTGGCCCGTGAGGCTAGCCCCGCGAAGCTCCGCCAAGCACAACGCCACGTCTTCGTCTCCAGGCCCCGTAAAAGTCCTGCTCGCCCAGCAGTTCCTCTTCAGCGGGGGCGCGTCAGGGATATCGAAGTAGCGGCTCGCCTGCTCGGTCCTCACGAAGAGCCACCGCATGCGGAACTCCTCCAGCTTCTTCGACACGCTGGTGACGGCATCCTCACCTTCCCAGGCGATGGGGATGTAGGCGCCACCCATGCCGTCCGCGATGCGGAAGGAGACGCACCCGGTCCGCTCGCCGGGCGCCGAGTTGCGCAGCGCATAGAAGCTGCGGAAGAGCGCGATGGAAGGCCTGATGCCAATGTAGGCCTCGCAGAGGAATGCGAAGATGGAGAGGATGAGGATGGAGTTGGGGTGGAGGTGAAGAAGATGGATCTGGTAGAATTCCAGAACCTGCAGGAAAAAGGCGGAGAAAGGGGGAACAAGCCCCGCGAAGAGGGAGTGGCGGAAGATGGGGTAGTAGGCGTTGCGGGGAGTGAGGTCGGCGACGTTCGCTGGCTTCATCTTCGTGGCGCCCTTCTCATTCGTCGCCGAGGCAGTGACGAAGCGCAGCTCGTCAAGCTGCGCCTCAGTGCCGATGCGGTACCCCGCGAGAGCGGGCTTGAGGCTCCCGCTGGCCTTGAAGGAAGCAGGCTCCTCCGCCGCGAGAACGGCCTTCCCCTTCACGGAATCAGCGGCTTTCTTGGGCGCCATTGCGGCAGGAGCGCGTGAGATTGGAAAGTTTGGAAGAGAGGAGAGCTCGAGGAGGAAGGAGGCGAGAGCAGAGGATTACGCAGCGTAATGAGCACCTGCGCCGTTTCCTCCGCCTTTATGGCCTCACCTGGCCGTCGCCAGGGCGTGGTGGGACCCGCCACCCGCCATTACGCCTGTAACGGCAGGGAACGTGAGTTCGTGGGTGTCGTGCAAGGCTCGCCACGTGTCGCTGGCCGGGCAGGCTCCTGTGGGCCCACGTCGCTTCACCTTCGCCTACAAGCCTCCTGTGTGCCCAACGTGGGCCCGGGGGCTACTGTCGGGCCAGTGGAAACCAGGGTACCACGGGCCAGGCCTGCCCAGGCCCACGACAATCTGCAGAAGATTTCACCAAGTTAGCCTGGGGAAGCCTCGCGAGGCGCTGTCCCTCGCGAGGGCCTCTCCATAGCCTCGAGAGGATCATTCCCTCGAGAGGCCCCTTTCCGCAGCCGGAATACGGCTAAGTCAAGATGCCGAGGCGCATCCCCTCGCGAGGATCCCCTCGCGAGACCCTCACGAGAGGGTCAAAGCTCTGGCAGAGCGCACATGGCCTCTGTGCGCGCCGCAGAGTGACGCTCGCGACTGCGCGCGGTGACGCCCGCGCCGCAGTTGCCTCTTTCGTGCTAAAGGTGGTCAACAAAGCAGCACCAAGCAAAGCGGACTACAAGAATTGCCCTTTTCGTGCTAAGGGGACCGTGGTCCGCTACGCGCCAAGCCAACGTCACCGTGGGGCGAGCCGCAGAGCTCTGCGCGCCAGGCTTATCGTCCTTTGGCTGGTGGCCGTGCTGCAGGGAAGGACAAGCTTTACTGCCATGGACCAAGCCCATGGACACGCTCCTGGCCGTGCACCGTCCTCCACCTCTGTCGCCATGTGGTTGCCCTTCCCGCCCAAGGGCAATAAGGGAAGAGGCCCGGGGCTCATATATAAGAGGCTGTGTACGACCAGAGAGGGGGATTCAGACCATTGTCTACTCGTTTCACTAGCTAGCAAGAGAGGAGAGCGAGCCCTGCTCCCTCAGCTGCTCCGCAGTAGAGTTAGGTTACACCCTCGACAAGCACCACTTGTACACTGTAACCTCCTCAAGCAGTGCAATACAGCCAAGCAGGACGTAGGGCTCTTACACCTCACGGTGGGCCTGAACCTGGGTAAAAGCCTCGTGTTCATCTCTGCCATGTTGTCCCTCAGCGAGCTCGCCGAGCACCGTCGCCGAGGCAGCTGAGGGTTGTTTGATTGCGTGTTCAGCCCCTTACACGATACTTGACACCGCGAGACACACCCCTAGTTCCTGGGACTAGTCTCCGACACTTTTCCTCGTCTCAATTCTTACGGGCGTACAGTGTACAGGTGTATGCAAGTAAGGAAGATTCATCAAGGATCGCTGGCCAAGTTTGCCGCCATGATCCTTGGCCGGTATGGCGGCCCTTCAACAACCTCCATGACAGAGGCCTGCCGAATCCTGCACCGGAGCTCAGCAGCTCGAGATGGCCAAGTGGTTCGTCCCCGGTCACTTCGAGCCAGCCGGTGGCAGAGGTTCATCGCTGGAGGAGAGCTTCCGGGCGTTCCCCTCTCTAATCGCGGTGCTCTATGCACCTGCTGGTCGCCGGCGATCGGTGGCGGCGGTGCCCTAGGACTTGATTGCTTTTTTTTTGTTAGTTCCAGGGTCTTTTCTGTAAAAGCACATGCCTTATCTTTGAATTCTAGGTCTATCTGGCAATAGATGTAAAGGGCCTAAATGCAAATTTGTACCCGCCACGTGTTTCATTAATATGCAGCAACGGGGTCTTCTAGGCCCCACCCTTACAAAAAAAATCAAGGATCGATGTAAAACTCTCGCCGCATACCCAAGATTCAATAGCATGTGGCTCCTCTCCTGCGACCATTGGCACCGTGTAGAGTAGCGTTGCTTCTTGGAGGCAGGGCGAATGCAGCCAGAGGCAAGCCGAAGCGGACTCCCAACTAGTTGCGGCGGCGCGACAACGCAGTAACCTAAGAAACGGAACATCTGACGCGGCTGGACGGCGGGCCGGCGGGGAGACGCGGCGAGCCGCCGTAGTGCGTCGGACGGAGGTCACCCTACGTGAGCGCGACGGTGCCGACGAGACGACTGGGACTTGTGCGAGAAAGAAGACGACCAGCAGAGCTCTCCTTGGCATGTGATTTTTCAAGCTTCTGTAGAAAGAAAGTATGTTTGGTTCACAGTTGTTGTCCCAGATTTACTGGAAACCGGGTGATTCTCACTTCTGATCTGGCCTTATGGCCATGAAAAAATTATTCTTTCCATCTGGGTCATTCTCTGTTAACGATGGATCAGAAATTAGATTCTGGGAGGATAAATAACTGGATAATGCCACTCTTCGTGAAAAATTTCCGGCCTTGTACAACATTGTGCGACATAAAAGCGATACCTCGTCAAGGTGATTGTAACATCCCCACCAAATGTGGATTTCATGTACAAAGTTTTAGTCCATTCTGCTGTTCCAGTTGATAATTATAAGAAAATTTGGAAGATGGAGATTCCACTAAAAATTAAGGTAACCTTACAAGACGGAATTGGCAACGAAGCAAAACGTGTGTCTTTTGTCAGCATGATAAAAGTATACCTTTTCTTTCATTATAATTTTTCTAGATCTATATGGTCAACCATCTAGATAGTCTCAACCTTACACCCACCTCAAAGTGTTGTCAATATCTTCGGCAATTGGCTCAATAGTGCGGATTCTAGGTTTAAGCTTTTGATTAAGGTGGGACCGATTGCCGTTATTTAATCGCTATGGCTATATAAAAATGACAAGTTTTTTAATGATAAATTTTTGTCTCTTATTCAGGTCATTTACCGGTGCAGATCTGTTCATGGGCGCCTTTGCAACGTACGGAGCACCGCGTCCTGTTCACGGAGATGTCTACGCGGTTGGAGGATACGACGAGAGATTTTTTACCCAACATGGGTGACAGCATAATCTACGGATTGGCTTGCACCAACTTAGGCGTTTTTACAATTTTCATGATGATATGTAATTCGTCTTTTTTATTTTAGCTATGAGATGACTGGTTGTGTGCATGCTATCTATGCAGAGTCCGAGTGTTATGCTTAAAACTTTTTAAGTAATAAAATTTCCCTTTTATCAAAGTATTTCACTGCTTAAAATAATACTTCGATAATCAACCCTAAATTAGTAACACTAATATAAATTTTTGCTAATGCGGTCAATATCGGTGGAATTATATATGGATTGCAATCTAAACATGAAATTTAAATGAAAATTAAAATAAATATACCGTGATGCTGCCCTCGCCTTTACAAAGAGCGTCGTTCAAGCCAGATGTAGATTCTTCTCGTCTCTTTTCCGTGGGGATCGAATATCCATGTACTCCGTACATGTGAACACTCTGAAAATAAATGAGTAAAAGGCAGTCGTTATGCCGTCCTGAACTGATCTGAAACAGAGTACCAAGTTTTACTTGCGATTTATTCTTACTTTGCAATGAAAAACTTCAAGCCATGGATTTATTCTGTATATATACACGGGCGTAGCCAAATATTTTACACCTCACACTGAGGATTTGATCGGATGAAACCTACCGCTACTAGAGTCTACACTCTACAGCTGCGTCACCGCGTGCAGCGTGCTGATCAGCTGCCCCACGGCGCGGTGCCTCCTTCCTCCCCACCGCGCCGAGCAAGCATGGCCGCGAGCGCGCGGGAGTGCGGCCACGCGGGGTTCCCGCGCGACGCGGCCTCCCGGAACATGGCCTCCGCGCGGGCCAGCGAATCGTCGGCCGTGTCCTCCACCACGGTCCCGGGCACGTCGTGCTCCATCCGGTCCTCGGCGCCGCCGTCCGTGGCGCGCGTCACGGGCTTCCTCGTGTCCGCGAACTCCACCTCCGCCAGCGGCGACGGCTTGTGCGTCCGGTAGTACTCCCTGTCCTCCTCCCTCACCTTCCGCGCCGCGGCCTCCTCGTCGCCGGGCGTGGCGTCCCCGAGAGGGTCGCTTCCCGCGGGCCGCGCGGTAGACCAGCGCCGCTTCTGCGTGAACGTCGATCCTGCCGCCGGGTCCGCGAGCTCCTGCGACCCCAGCTTCCCCGAGGTGCCGAACGGCGGGACGCGCTCCTTTTTGTTGGTGGACGTCTCCGTCGCCCGTGGCGTTGTCGTTTTGGTTGTCGTTTTGGTTGACGGGTGTTTGTCGTCGGCGCCCGCGATGGCTTCCTCGGCGCCGGAGAACTTCGGGGGCCTCTCGGCGTACTCGTCGCTCGGCGGGCCGCCGGAGTGGACAGCGGTGTCGCCCGCGCCGGCGGCTTCCGTCGTGACGGACAGTAGGCGGCGGTGTAAAGTTCGGATGTTGCGCTGGGTGGCTGATGGTGTTGAGGCGACGAGGCGTAGAGCTCGTGCTGTCGCCATTGTCGTACTCGTGGCTTTTCTTCTATCGTTTCCTTCCGTTTGGTTTGTGCGATTTCGTTGGTCATTCCGCCTCTGCGGCGGCCGTTCTTTATAACGAGCGGCATCCTCGCGTTTGGGAGCGGCGAGAGAGTGGCGGGAGCAGGACGGCGAGGTGGTAGAGAGCTCGACGCGTGGTGAGTTCGGGAGTATCGAGAATGAGGTGGAAGACACGAGTCGACAGGAGAGACGGACCGAGGAAGGCCCCTCTTCTCTCTAGAATGCGCCCGACTGATCGGACTTTGGGCCGGTTGGGCCCAACTGAGACCACTTTAATTTATCTGCCTACTCCATTCTCTTATTTTTTTTTTCGTGATTGATTCCAACCATCAAATTTACTTAATAAATAATCTGAGACATTCATTTAAAAATTTATACCATTGGAAATATTTTAGGGTACGAATTCAATAATAATTTTTATACACACAATACATATCGTACTTTGTTGGTCAAAAGGCCAAACACGGTCGAAACTAAACCTCCAAATATAGGTAGAGGTAGAGGGACAATATTTGAGTGTAAAATACCGCACCCACGAACTAGATTTTTCCTCCGAACTCGCTATTATTACAGCATGAAGCTAGATAGAGAGAAATTTCCTATGGCAATTGATTGAGCTAAACCGACCCACAGGCGTGCAGGTGCATCAGCTGTCAAGGGAGAAGAGAAAATGTTTTCCCATGTATGATAAGTGGCGAAGGCTTATACTACAATAACTTGAGATCACTAAATTGGATATCACTTGCTCAAACATTTTTCTGAAGAAAGGTATGGCTAGGCCGTGAAGTAAAGTAAGTTAGTTAAAAATAAACTGAAGCTATGAAATAGCAAAAGTTGTGTAGCATTCGTTAGAGTCTGTTAGTATACTTTGTAAGCCGGTGTCGATGTAAGATGCTTTGCTTAGTTGCTAGCTATTTAACTTATGTGTCAAGACGTGAACAAAATCTCTCATGAAGTAAGATCAGTTGGTTAACGGGGTTTGCAAATAAACATACATGGCCTCGAGAGAGCATTCAAAGCTAACACGATTCTGATTTCTAGCAGCTCCACCAATTATATCACATACGTGCTATGTTAACCACAGTGCATTTACAAAATTCAAGGGAAAACTTGACTCATGATTTCGTATCCTTCCACTTAAGAGATATGACATTATCTTGGGTTTGCATTTGGAGAATTTAGACGTCAGGTTCTGTCTTGGTTGGTGATTGTGCTGCTACTGTAATGACTGAAACTCTGTAACGGGACTTTTCTTTTTCAGCTTCTTCTTCTTTTCTTCGGATGTGTGCATCCGTAATGCCTTTAGAGTTTGCGTTGTTGCATAGGCTGGGTATAATTCGTATCTCCGCGATATTAAGATATACTTTTATCGAAAAAAATGACATTACCTTGGGTGTGCCAACGCTGAAAGTTTCAGTCCAAATTTTCTGGACTAGCAGAACAAAAGTATTTCCATTTCTCATCAAGGTGAGTGTTTTACACTAGATGATCATCGAACCATATTAGACAAAGGCTGTATGATATCAGCGAAAACATGCATGCTCCAAACTTGTGCTACAAAGAGCAGATGCAAATGTCTTCCTGCTAAACTCGCTACCGTCAAATGCATGCGCCGCGCACACCTTGCCGTTGCCGACCGACCTCGCTCGCTCGGGGCGCCGACCACTGCCGGCCGCCCCCACATCCTCACGACTCCAACTCGATCGCCTGTCCACAGCACCGTCGCTTCCGGTGCAGTACGTGCATCTATCTATTCTGCACTGCCGTTTTTCCTCTGAACCGCGGAGTGGGTGGTGACTCGAGGTTACCGGATCGGACAGAGCCATGTCCAAACGACAGCAACTGGTGGAGATGCTTTTTACCATTTGGCATTGGAGACGACGGCATGCCGGTGAATGTGCCTGCCGCAGCCGATGCCCGTGTGGGGGTGGCCAAAACCGCGTTGATAAAAGTGGCACCCCACTGTAGTGCCCGGGTTGCCAGAGCACTGGGCACCGGATGCCATGAACGCAATCTGCCGCGGCATAGTGGTCGAGCTCGCAACCAGGGCGATGGCAGCATCGCCACCACCGATGTCCCCTGGGCTCGCGGTCTCCGAGCTTTTCCCCGTCTGTGTGCGTTGCAGCTGGATGCATGCCCTTTGCCTGCACCAGATTTGTTATTGTGTGGCCATAGTCTCGATCGACTCCATTGTGATCTTGAGAGGAAATGCTTGTGCTTGGTGGATCTGTTTGCTGATCTTTTGTTCAAGTCTGGGTGCAGATTGAGTACTCGTCGACTCCAGCCACAGGTCAGAACAATTCTCTGCAGGACCCTGTTTCACGTGGACGTCTTGACGTTGGTGCTACGACAGCGCACGACCCTGTTTCGGTGTTCCATTCTTTGCACGTAGCTAAGCTCGTGACACACGGGTCGTCGCCTGGGAGACCATCTTGAGATGCTCCTGATACTTCTACTAGTATTAATGTAGTGACAGCCATTGCTGTTCGTTTGCAGTCTTGCAGCACAGTGGTTCTGCCTATCAATCAATGATCATGGGTAGTTGCAGCTTGTTGAGAGCTGTGGTCGATTCATGAATGCAGAGGTACACTCCTAAGTCCTAACAGAAGAATCATGAAAGCAGATCAGTACTCTAGCCAAACCTCAAGTAGTTAATCATGTCAGATGCTCCTGATCACCTTCTGCAATTAGTAATTTAGTATAATCTAGCTAGCACCGTAATAAAATTCTTCAGTTTTTCTCTCGTGCATATGCATGACAGCACGAGCATGTCGGGCCGTGCATGACAGGACAGCTGAATCCATAACATCGGGCGTCAAAAAATCCATCACCATCCATCTAGCGGTTGCTATAAAAGCCAGGCTCCTCCAATGCCCCTCTCTCACGCCGACGCGCACCGGCCGCTGTCCCTGTCACCTTCGGCCCCGCTAGCTCACTCACTCCAGCAGTGAGCGATCGCACACTTCCACCAACAGAATGCCACCGACGCCGACGACGACTCCAAGAACCAAGCGACCGGAAGCGGCCAAGCTCCTCCTCCTCATCACCTCCCTCCTCCTGCTCCTCACATTCCTATTCGCCCAAAATGCATTCGCCGCCACGGACGAACACCCCCACCGCCGCGCCGCGCGCGCCCTCCTCGACGACGGCGCTAGCGAGCACGCGGCGGCCGTGGACCGGCATTGCGCCGGCATGCTGCACCGGGACGTGTGCGTGTCGACGCTGGCCACCATCCCGGGCCTGGCGCGGAAGCCGCTCGGGGAGGTGATCTCCGAGGTGTTGGGCCGCGCGGCGTCGGCGGTGCGCGCCGCCGCGTCCAACAGCACGTCCTACCTGGCGCGGCCGCAGCGGCTGCGCGTGCGCGACCGGCTCGCGCTGGCCGACTGCCTGGAGCTGTTCGGGCACACGCTGGAGCAGCTGGGCACGGCGGCCGCCGAGCTCTCGGCCGGGAACCGCACCGCGGAGGAGTCCATCGCCGGCGTGCAGACCGTGCTGTCGGCGGCCATGACCAACCAGTACACCTGCCTGGACGGGTTCGCCGGCCCGTCGGCCTCCGAGGACGGCCGCGTCCGGCCGTACATCCAGGGCCGCATCTACCACGTCGCCCACCTCGTGTCCAACTCGCTCGCCATGCTCCGCCGGCTCCCGCAGCGGAAACACCAACAGCACGGTCGCGAGGCGTTGGAGGGGTACGGGCCCGTGCGGCGCGGGTTCCCCTCGTGGCTGTCGGCTTCGGACCGGAGGCGGCTGCAGGGCGCGCAGACCGTGCAGCCGGACCTGGTGGTGGCCAAGGACGGGAGCGGGGACTTCACGACGGTGGGGGAGGCGGTGGCGGCGGCGCCGAACAACAGCGCGACGCGGTACGTGATCCACATCAAGGCGGGCGGATACTTCGAGAACGTGGAGGTGGGCGGCGAGAAGACGAACCTGATGTTGGTCGGCGACGGCATGTGGAGGACCGTCATCAAGGCCAGCCGCAGCTTCGTCGACAACTACACCACCTTCCGCTCCGCCACGCTAGGTACGCGCGTAAACTCGAATGCGTGTTACGTAGCCCGCACGTGCTGCTCCACACTTCACTGGCCACTCCACTGCTCGCTAGCTAGACCTAGTCGAGTTACTGTGTCCCACGAGCCGCTGTCGGCATGGCGATGGAGCGCCGACGCCGGCATGGCTGGCCGGACGAGTGAGTGACGCGGTACCGACGTACTCACCATGGAATCGAATGAATTAATGCACGCGCGCGTCCTGGCTGTTAGCGTGAGATAATCCGAGCTCGTGATCGAGCGAGCGTCCGTGGTACATTCGTCACGAGTGCCATCGGGGAACAGGGCCTGATTCTTTAACTCTTCTAAGTACTCTAGTACTAGGTGCAGCAACTGGACCACCGCCATGACCAGTTACAGACAAACACTAGACGCTTGAGATAATAATTGGGTTAAATTTGGCGCCATTTCGACTGCATTATTGCCCTAGTTCACGAATGAACGAGCTCGCCATGAACGCGTCTCAGGCGTGCACAGCAAGATGGAGATGCTAGCTACTCCCTCCGTTCCAATTTAATTGACTTGCTATGCACAAAATGTGGATGTATGCAGACATGTTACATGCTAGATACATCCACATGTGGTGCATAGAAAGTCAATTAAATTGGAACGGAGGGAGTAGCACTGTCGGTGCGTGTTAGCTGCGGTTAACCGCCGGACGAGATCGAGGAGGAGGGCAGCAGAAACCGATTCTGTGACTATGATCTGACCCCATTCAGCAACCACTACTACAATGGGGAGCCAATTATGGAACGATGGAGATTGGAGTGCCTTATTTTTGGGGCGCTTCTATCTCCTTTTCTTCTTCTCAGCTGGGTGGATGTGAACTGGTGTGTAGCCCAAATCCGATCGATCTGGTCCCCTTCGATCGTAGTGGGGGATGGTTCATGGCTGGCCCCAGCCTCATGTTTTTGTAGGCACCGACAGGTAGATTCGGTTGCAAAACGGTTAGCGCTCGATCCAGTGGAGTACGACAGCTAGCCGTCATACTGCCTCAAATTCTCAAACTGAGATAAGAGCATCTCCAGCGGGAGCCGCCAAAATCGTGTCAGCTACAATAGGGGTGATGCCCAGCGGCGCCCCCAACCAAACAAAGAGAAAAACACCAAACACCTTGTGGCATCAAAGTAGTAAAATAGAGATAGAACTTTGATTCAAATTTAAAGGAATTTAAATCTAAATTTGTTCATACTCTCATCTAAATCATACGGCGCCAAACCCTACGCTTCGGCACCTCCTTGGTAGCGGTAGCGGGCGCGGGCACCTCGAGGGCAGCAGCTGCAGCTTCAGCTCAGGCATCTTCTGCCAGGGCGGCCTCATACACGCCCCGAATGGTGCGGCCGGGCTCCGACCAGAACCTCGTCTGCTCCTCGACGTTCTTGTTCAGCGGTGGGTGCTCGCCGTTGAGTACGGTTGAGCGCCGCCTCTCGCTTCTCATGGAGTGGCCAAATAGGGCTATTGGTGTAGAACTTGGGGTCGAGCCATGGTCGGTGCTTCATTTTGCACCGATGGAGCTCGTTCTCAAACTCGACGCCGACTTTCGGGACAGGCGCCACAGGAACCCCGCCCAAGCTGAGGGCGAAGCTTTCGGCAGCGCCGCCTACGGTGGCGCCAGGATGCCGTGCTCGGCGAAGACCGTGGCGTCCTGCCAGTTGAGCCACTTACTGTTCACATCCATGGTGGTGGCGCGGGGTGGGGCTAGGGAAGAAAGGCGAGGAGGAATCTTGGTCCCCGTGTTCGTCCCATGTGGCTCATGCAGACAAGGCACCTGCACCGGACCGGGAACTCAACACGCCGCGACAGAGAACGACGAGCCGAGCAAACCCCAGCCCAAGGCCGACTCGGATGAGGACGAGTAGTAATAAACAACTATATGTGTAACGAGTCTATGTTCCTTCTTTTAATTTTATAAAAATTATATGTAATTGGGGTTGAATTTGAACTTGATATCATATATAAACAAGTATATGGGTGTATGACGAGCGGGCCCCGCCTATCGGAGGGCATGTCCAAGCAATGTCTAGCACCCCAAATAGGCCCCCAAATTTGGAAGCCCTCTCAGGGGTGTCGGACAGAGATCAGTTTAGCCCGGACAGTTGAGAGTTGCCGCTGTGGATGATTTTCACTTCCAGACCCACAATGGCCCTTTGGGGTCATTTCGTGCTGGTGGAGATGCTCTAAAGAGCACATGCACGAAGTAAGAAAAAAAAGGGTCGTTATCTCTACTATATAATATGTCTTGAGGTGATGGTGCGTTTTTCACTTTCCGGTTTTACCCCTTATCGTTAGGCTAATTACGCCCCTTGCCACCGCCAAGTGAACTTAAAGAAATAAGAGGAGTCGCTCTCCGACGCGCCGCCGACCTCACCACCTACCCCACGGGAGAGCTGAGGCCCATGCCCACTGTGAGGAGCGTTGCCTGCAGCTCCCGATTTGAGAAGCGCTCTCGCAGGAGACTGGGAAGAATGCGCGGTTGCGCATCGAACGGGAGTGGGCGGTGCCCGTCGACGGCGATTGGCATCTCCGCCCGATCCCCTACCTGCTCTCTCTCCCCCGATGGGAAACACAGCAGCTGCCGGCGGGGAACCCAGAGGGCGTGAGTCCTAGCCCCGATCCCGGCCTATGTAGTATGTACACATCTTCCCCCATCCCTACTTCTTCGTCCGCCTCCTCTCTCTATAACTACCGGCTGTGTCCGCCGCTCAATTGACCCCGTGCCAGCGGTCCCCAGAAGCCCATTGCCTTCTCTGCTCCCTCGTCCTTCCCAAGGAGCTCTCGCCGGCCACCCGGCCGCACCGGATCCCTGCAGCCAGTGAGCTGCTGCCGCAAACTCGGATGGAGCCTGCTGCCATCGCTTGCCTTCAATGGTAGCCTGCAGCCTACCGTCTTGCGGCGCTCCACTTCTTACGAGCTGCCCAGTTCGTGTATGCTGCCTGGGATTGATTCTGTCTCTGATGCACAAGAGCACAACTTAGCATTTCTTTCCTCTTTTTCTGACTTAAGGCCCCGCTTGGATTCCTGTATTTTAGTCAAAACGACAGGAAAATTTTCCAGAGCTGTTCAACTCCTGCTAAAAATACAGAGCCGGCTGAAGAAATATTACGGAGCAGGAAAGTATCCCGACAATCCAAGCGCGGCCACTCGTATCTTTACTTTTTTTTTATTTGCTAGTAGAAAGAGTTGATACAGTTCGGCAAATTACAGAAAGGTCCCCACAGAAAACAAAAATACAGAACAAGCCCTTCTGCAACACAACCACTCCGTCGACCACGGCGCCGTCGGTGGCGCGCCGCCGCTCCTCCTCTCCTCAAAGCCTTGGATCGAGAGAAGCCCCTGAGCCAGCGGGAAGTCGCCGATCGCCGGTTCCGCAGAGCCTACGCCGGAGGCCGCCTTCGTCGTCGAGCCGAACCACACCAACCGCTTCCTCATCATCTTCAGATCCGGCGCCGCCGTCCCACGGTCGCCGGAAGGGGAAGGGCGAGCGCTACACCCCCGGAAGGACGCAGCCTCGACCAGGGCAGCAGATCCACAGCTGTGCTCCACCGGAGCACCAACCGCGGAGGAGGAGGCCGCCGCCCACCAAAACCGCACCGACGCCGACATCACCTCCACTGCGTCGCCGGAGCGAAACCCACACGACCTCACGCTATATACACACCGGATCCGACGATCCCCCGACCTCCCGCCGCCGGAGCGGCCGCCGGAGGCGGGGAATCCACCGGATCGGCGGCGGTACGGCGGCTCGCACGGGGGGATTCCAGAAAACACCTCTCTGCACTGTAGACGGGAGAGAGAAGAGGTCCAAGGTCCTCTGCTTCCTTTTCACTTATTCCAACCACTCGTATCTTTACTGAACATTATCAAATTGGCAATGGGCTTATCTCTTTTATTTCTCCAGTACGCATGAAACTTCTTACTTTGGTATCACCGACATGAACATAAATCAAATTGGCAATTGGCAGGCCTCAGCTTGATGGTACTTCAACCAGTACAATTGGATGTAAACTTGATAGGGTAGGGCGATTAAGCTGGTAAAATACATTAAAACCAAAGAGATGCTAGATTAAAAATATAGATATTACAGATGGATTAACTAAGACATGTCCTTTAGTTATTATAGTTTATTTTAGAGTCCGCTGCAACGCGCGGGCATGTTGCTAGTGGTTGTAGTATCACTACCGGTTAGTTAGGATCCCGGATGCGAGCTTAAGCCAAGGAACAAGAGGAAGCCGACATTAGTGGTATCGATCAAGGTAGAGGGGCGCGCGTTCCATCACGCGCGGCTCCTTTTCGGCTTTGTCTCTGAACAGCGGAGCCTTAATAACTCCGTCGCCGAATGTTGGCACGGCACTGTCGTCGGCGTCCGCGGTGTCGGTACGGAGACGATGCCCACTCGCCACACAAGATCACCGGTAGCCTCGATCACGTGCATCTCTACCTCGCATTCATGGCGGCCGCGTTCGGCTGCCCGACGCGTGCGTCGTGTGCCAAATCGATATGGCCACGTTGCGTCGATCATACGCCGATGAGTGACAACATAGTGCCGGTAAAAAAACTGTCTTAGACCCCATAAAGTTTTCCAGTTTTAACACTAACCTCAGAGAGCTAACAAGAATGGATTTTTGCAGCGGTGGTGGGCGCGGGGTTCCTGGCGCGGGACCTGACGGTGGAGAACGCGGCGGGGCCGAGCAAGCACCAGGCGGTGGCGCTGCGCGTCAACGCCGACCTCTCCGCCTTCTACCGCTGCAGCTTCGCGGGGTACCAGGACACGCTCTACGCGCACTCGCTCCGCCAGTTCTACCGCGACTGCGACGTCTACGGCACCGTCGACTTCGTCTTCGGCGACGCCGCCGTCGTGCTCCAGAACTGCAGCCTCTACGCGCGCCGCCCGAACCCGGGCCAGAAGAACGTCTTCACCGCGCAGGGGCGCGAGGACCCCAACCAGAACACGGGCATCTCCGTGCAGGGATGCAAGGTCGCCGCCGCCGCCGACCTCGTCCCCGTGCAGGCAAACTTCTCCTCCTACCTCGGCCGGCCATGGAAGACATACTCCCGGACGGTGTTCATGCAGTCCAAGATGGAGAGCCTGGTGCACCCCAGGGGCTGGCTCGAGTGGAACGGCTCCTTCGCCCTCGACACGCTCTACTACGCTGAGTACATGAACCGAGGGCCCGGCGCCGACACCTCGGCCAGGGTGGCGTGGCCGGGGTACCACGTGCTCAATAGCTCCGTCGACGCCGGCAACTTCACCGTACAGTCCTTCGTCCAGGGCGACGTCTGGCTCAACTCCAGCTCCTTTCCCTACATGCTGGGTCTCAGATAGAATGATTTTTGCAAGATCATAGTTCACACGTAGTGTAATTGATCCATCTGGAATAAAAGGTTGTTAATGTACGACTGCCTCAGGTTTGGCCTCCCAGTGGCCCAAAAAAGGCTAGTTACTCATGAAAGGGGTGAGGGCTCGCAGTGTGGTCTTCTGATTCGTCTCTACTGTGCACCAAAGAGAAACTGCTGGTACTGCAGAATTGCAGATGTTCAGAACCGCGACACTAACTGGTACTGTAACTAGTGTTCAGATCTGTAATACTCATCGGTACTCGTATAACTGTACTGGTAGGGTTGGTCCCCCTTTACAACAGGACGAGCATTGAACATGTGAACTGTCTTATAGATAGACAAATAACACATTCGGATTGACAAGGCAAACAGAAGTGTAAACCATCGAGGAACCTTAACACCACTTATTCACCATTTTATCTACCTGTGGCTGTGACGACATCTTATACTGACCTTTTCCAGGTGTTCCTTCTCACCCCTTTTACTGAACCTGGACATCATCCTGATCTTACAGTCTTGCCCTTTGCAGCTCCAGCTTCGCGATTGTGCCAAGATGGACTTCATCAGGTCCGTCCGCGATCCGCAGTGTCCTAGCGGTTGCCCATAGATGTGATAGGGCCGTGTCGGATGAGAGTCCAGCAGCGCCGTGGACTTGCATTGCCATGTCAAGCACTTTCAGGGCCATATTTGGAGCTGCCACCTACACGAGGACCATATTCACTCAATTTGGGTTGCTAGAATGGTTAAACGAAGTGTCACATTGCTGAACCATGGTGGTTTACCTTGGCCATCGCGAGGATCCCACGGGCTTTCTTGTTCCCATGCCGGTCAAGTTGATCGGCTGCTTCGAGCACCAAAAGCCTAGTTTGTTCCAGCTCTATCCGACACTGGATTCCACATCCATGTTAGTGCACACAACAAAAGATGCTAGGAAAGAAATAATGAATTTCAGAAACTGAAATGTCCCTAAACAAAGTGGTACGGTAAACAAAAGGAACAATTAACTGATAACTAACTCATGTGGCACCTAGCTTCTGTGAAATAGACGCTTCTGTTTACCAAACCATGGGTTTGTAAATGAACCATCTAAGCGGTTATTGAATCACGCAAGCAGTCAAACGGTCATACCTTTGCAAGGTCTGATTGAAAGGACCCATGCTGTGCAATCCTCTTTCCAAATGCCGTCCTACTTAAGGCCCTCTCGACCATCATGTTCATGCCACGTTCTGCTGCTCCTATTAGTCTCATGCAATGATGTAATCTTCCAGGACCTAGTCTTCCCTGTCAAGCATCTCAAATATGAGAATGCACATATTATAACAATATTTAAGTGATAATATAAGAGTGTCGCTTACTTGAGCAATCTCAAAACCCCGTCCTTCCCCTAGCAGGATATTTGTGACTGGAACACGTACGTTATCAAAAGTAATCTCTGCATGCCCATGTGGTGCATCGTCGAATCCAAAGACTAACAATGGTCTCTTTATCTGCACTCCAGGAGTGTTGATGTCCACTAAAATCATTGACTGCTGCTTATGTCTAGGTGCAGAAAAATCTGTTTTCCCCTGCATGAAACAAACACATTTAAAAGAAGAAAAATATGTTTTTTCCCTGCATGAAACAAACACCTTTAAAAGAAAATACACATCACCCATAGCACCGCCTTCATGGATAGATGTTATAGTTACCATTAATATCAGGATTTTGCACCTTGGGTCCATAGCCCCACTGGTCCACCACTTCCTGCCATTTATCACATAGAAATCTCCCTGCCTGTCAGAGGGAAATATATTACAAATAATCAGCAACACAGAAAGGTCAAATTAGAAAACTAATTCTATTTGTATAAACTATCAAGATAAGGGGCCAGAAAATGTATGCCACGAGGATATAATTGATTTCCTCAGGTTTCAACCAGCGTACTAGATTATTTATTTTGCTAATATACTAAAAAAAACTTTTGAGATGAGAAAAAAAATAGACAGAAAAGGCTAGTTACTGTAGAACTAGGATCTGCTAAACATGTCATCCACAACTATGTAATTAAAGAGAGATACGGAGGCAGTAGTAAACACATGTAATTAAATAGCAACAGCCTAGCTTGTTGCCCATTCATGTTTTATCCAATTTATTACCTCGATATTGAACATTCTATATTTGTTGCATCCGAAGATGCAACTTGTGGTTCTGTCATGGCAAATCCTGAACGAATTTTCCCTTCCAATAAAGGCACAAGCCACTGCTTTTGTTGCTCCTTAGTCGCATATCTCAACAAGACCTATAATGAGATTTCCATATCATAAATTCTCGTATAAGAAATTACTAGCACCAACCATAACAAAGCATTCATACTGGACATATGTTTAAGAACCTTCTAAAAATGGCTGGATACTGAACATGGATCATTGCTAGGGCTAAATAAATATATCATCTATCATTGCTCTATGCTGGGAAATAGAATAAGAAATCTGACTTTAAGATTTACATAAAACTGCACAATCAAGAGGATAGCTGCTACTTTCATGATTTATTAAGCAGCATCGATAATTTGCAGTGTATACAAGCAGATATTTTCAAAACAAGTCATTTCTCAAAGTGACAGACTTTGTAAACCATGCCTATAAATGAACATAAAGAATCTGTCTTACCTCCATATTACCCGTATCAGGTGCACCACAGTTAAATATTTGTGGCGCCCAAACTGAACGGCCCATAATCTCACATAAATATCCATACTCAAGATTTGTGAGACCCGCACCTAGCAAAAGATCATCCGAACTTCCAGAAGAAATATGAGATCGGTCATCAAGTAGTAGCTCTCTTGCTCTAGCTGCACTATCAAGCTGCAGATTGACCATTTTAATCAGATAGAATCCAGCATAAAATAAGTGCACCTTACATTACTAGATAAGAAACAAAGTTCTTATTTTTCAGAACAGACAAATATGAAAGATGGCAATAGTAAGCATAAAGTACCGGAATAAACAAGTTCCACAGTCCCTCCTGTTTTGCTAATGCTTTTAAATTTTCTTCTTCTGGATGAATTGTCCACCGTGAGTTTGATTGTGCATGTTTGTATAACTCATCCTCCTTAGGATATATATGATCTTTCATAAACTTCGTTAACTTTTCCCGTAGCTGCATAACCTTCTCATTAGGAACAAATCTGCCTTGACCATTTGCCAAAGTCGAACCTTCCTCACTCTGGAACTCTTGCCTTGGAGCTTTCGGGACAGGCATACCTAATTATTAAAGACGAAGGCTGGTCAGTTAACAAATTTGAAGACAATTAGACTTAACAAGAATAAAAGAAATTCGTAAACAGAAATAAAGGATGATAGCCACATTTTCTATCTCTATGCAAAGCAGTTTATTTGGGAACAGCAACAAGGTTTAAGAAAACATAAAGAACGAGTGTGCCTACAAAGCGCACTAAACCATGAGGCAGAAGGCTATTGAGATGATGCTATGAGATATAATTACCTGTAGCAGGTCGATCTCGCAGGACATTGTCTCTATTTATGTAATCCCAGGCACAGTCAACCATAACATTACCAGCCTTGCCAGCAAATTTAGCACGCTCGCCACCTGAAGCATTACCCTGCGTAACAGCTCAAATAAATTAGAATAGAATAACAAACACAGATTTCCAGAGTTAAACAGAAGTACCATAGTCCATCTGTGATATACTCCTGCATAGATAGATGCCCCTCGAAACAGTGAAAAGGCAACATAGAACCTCCAATTTGCTGCAGGCCAGGGTCTTGCCTGAGGAAAGTTTTAAAAGAAAGGAAGGGATAACAAGTGGTAGGTAAGAGGGGCATATATATCCAGCCAATGTCAAAATTCAAACAACATGATGCTTACAGACATAGAGCAGTACACAGCTAGGTACTCTTCCAGTTGAGGAACGCCATCTGGAATGACAGGAGGTTTAAATCCTCCATAGGAAATATTTTCAGTGGGTGTTGAATCGATAATATAGGTCTGCAAGGATGATAATAATCAAGATAACTTCAGCTAAATGGTGATTAGCAAAAGGTGACAATGTTATTTAGATAGCATGCAAATCACAGAAGAAAATGTGTTGTAAATAGGAGAATGATGCCTAACAATATTATGTATAAGAAAGTATTTCATTTTTTTTTGAACAAAATATATTTCATACCATACAGTTGTAAGCAACATCACTCATCTGATTCCCCAAAGTAGATAGTTCCCAATCAAGTACACCGATTACTCGATCCTGGAGAGAAACATAAGCGATCATCATACAGAAGATTTAAACTATGTGAAGTACTTAGGGGGTTGCATAAACACGCGTGATGCCAAAAATACAAACCTCTGTTGGATGAAATACAAGGTTATCAATACGATAATCACCGTGAACAAGGCCAGTTCCCAATCCTGTCGATGAATCTTCTTCTGGTACATTTTCCTTAAGCCAACGACTTAGATCAAGCATCTTCTGATAACGAGCAGGCTTCCCTTCACCAGTTGACTGAAGATACTGTCTTTCCCATCTTTCTACCTGAACCAGGAAACAGTAACTATCTTCAAATAAAAAATCACGGTTATCATTATTCAGAACGTGACAACTAGAATTTATTTTAATTTTTTCGAACTCAGGTGATCAAGTCAAGTTGTAACAGCTGGGAACACAAATTCCACATAGCAACTGTTTGTGAAAAAAAAAACACATTCGCTAGCAGAATTCTTAATCAGCGCAACACACTTCACGAACTCAGCTGGTTAGATCAATGCATATTCAAGTGTTGGTAAGTTAAATTAGTACTTGAGTACAATAATAGTTCGAGTTGCAGTCTAGTGATATTTTTTTTTGTTTGACTCTTGTCCTTAGAAGACAGTCAGAAAGGGGGAGAGAGGGAGTGTAATGGTAAATACTAGATAAGACCTACTTGTCTTTTGCAGTAATTGTCTCTTTTCCCGTACTTCTGCAATCCAACTGCAGACACATCTACTTTGTGTAAGTCAGCCAAAGTTTTTGCTGCGGCAAAGTATATAGCCTTCCTTTTAGCTGGGGTTATTCCCTGCATAAAGAAGAGCAAAGAGATCACCAAATTATCATGAATAAAACTGTTGATCATCGCAAAGGTCATAATAAAATTAATATAACCGTTGCCGAGCTGATACGATACATTCCTTTGATCAAATAGGCTTATGGGAACTCTGATCTCGGCTCCTAGAAAAACTCTAAATGTTGTAGAGGAATGAGGGGTTTGAAAAGTGTCATTACCTTTTACAGTTTGAAATTAATCTAAGGCTCT
Source organism: Poa pratensis (assembly GCA_947311845.1). Classification (NCBI taxonomy): domain Eukaryota; kingdom Viridiplantae; phylum Streptophyta; class Magnoliopsida; order Poales; family Poaceae; genus Poa; species Poa pratensis. Next base: position 32,363,710 of record CAMZMU010000091.1, on the reverse strand, counting down.
AAACCTTGTAAGGTTGTTGCTAGTTGTGATTTCAGTTTTAGGACTGCTCTTTTTATGTTTCATGTGTCATATACAACAGCAATCACACTGATCTTATGCTACGACTACAATCAACTATCATAAGCTAGAGGAATGTCTGATGACAGGAAAATATTGTCCAAATTCTGCACGGGATGATCACCCACTAACAAGTATACCAAACGGGGTTGATGAACTGGTCAGTGAATCTGAAGAATTGGCAAGGCTAAGAACAGACAACAAATAGCGTACCGGTAAGCTGCTATCAAGATATAACACTCCTTCCAGATACTCCATTATGTAGAAGGGGGTTCCAATCACACTTGGATCAGTGCAAAGGCAAAACACCTTAGGGACAGGAACATCCGTGTAAGCGCCTAAAGCTTTGAGAACCTGCTTCCATTTAAAAATCAACAGATGGGTAAGCTCGCGTCACTTATCAGAAGGAAATAACAGCACATACGAAGCATTTCAAATCAACATATAATTTAAACCCTCCTTCATCACGTAGTTAGAAGATACAATATCACAATTGGTCTGATCAGTGGTAAGTATAGACTGTACAGTAAGTTCTTTACTTATACAGAAGCCGAAAGGTTTAAGATACTCTAAATAAGCACGAAAACTAGATTGCTTAGTAAGCACTTAGCAGCCACCATACAGGCTTTGTAATGGGCTTGCAGGAGCAAGCGCATTCAATGGAGATATGCTGAACTTGAGAAGTACTAGTAAACACTACCATTTCTACTGTAGCACTGCCGGACACATAGCCTTAGATAAACAAGCAGCGCCGAATTATGACTACCATTTCAGATCGAGCCTAGGGTCGAACTGGAGGAGTTCAAGCCAAATATATCCGTGAAGTGGTCACCGGCAACAGCATAAAACCGAAGTTCAGGATACTCTAAATATGCACGAAAAGTATATCGTATAGTTAGCACTCAGAGCAACCATACAGGCTTTGTAATGAGCTTGCATGACCAAGGCAGTCAATGGAGGTACCCTGAACTTCGGAAGTAAACGCTACTAATTCCACTCTAGCACTGAAGGCCACATAATCCCGGTTAACCAAGCAGCGCCGAATTATGACTAGTACCATTTCAGATCGAGCCCATGCTCGAAGAGGAGAAGTTCAAGCTAATCATATCAGTCGACTGGACATCGGCTACAGCAAGCCTGCATAATTAACCGAACTGAGCGGCGATCGAATCGGGCGGAGGGAAGGATCTGGACCTGGAACTCGCGCTCGACGGCGTGGGCGGACTGGAGGATGGCGCCCGCGGGCTTCTTCCGAAGCACGTAGCGCCTGGCCTCGGTGGCGGAGGAGGCCTGGAGGCAGTAGGTGGGGTTGGACTGGCCGTGGCCGAACTGCGTGAGGGCCAGCGCGGGCGACGGCGCGGGGAACCCCGGACGTGCGCGGCCGCGTACCGCAGCAGCGCCGCCTCGTCCAGCGCCAGCGCCGGGTCCACCGGCCGCAGCAGCTCCGAGGTCAGCGTCGCCATCGCGCTGGTGGATTGCGGGAGGACGACGAGATGAGGGGGGCAGTAGACTCTACTGTGTTTTCCTCTTTCGTTTTTCTCCCTCCCTATCTGGGCGACGAGACTTGATGGCCGCTGCCGGCCTGCACGGAGTTGCGTGCGCGCCTCGAAGACATCGATCGGAGTATCTCGTCTGAAATGGATCGGTTTCCTTTTCCGTTGCGTTGCCGCGCTCGGCCGCCGAGAACTGAAATCCTACGTGACAGGCTTGCCACGTTTGTCACACTCACACCGCGGTGCGTGGCAGCGTGGGTACCTATCTTACGAACGGTATCGACGACTGGAAATCGAGCGTGGTAGTCAAACAACCTATGGTTCGATGGTAATTTCAAAAAAAAAAAAAAAAAAAACTATGGTTCGATGGTTAGTACGGGGTTGTGTCCCATTTAACGTGATATTATCATCTTAAAGATCTGATCTATCGGCTCAGTCTCTCAGAATGTTCAAAATGATGTCAATCTAGATGTATGGCGTCATCCAGTGGCAAAGGGAACGGGAGCGTGGCCGAGAGGGAGCCGACTGCATTGCCTACGAGGTGGTGTGGGGCCGACCTAATTTTGTCAGGAGAAGTTTTCCGTTCCCATCATATAAAATAATAAAAATGGACAAATCTTCCATAATATTAAAAGTTTAGCACAAAATGAACGAGTTCTAAAAATAGTTTCAGATCTGATTTTTTTTGTATGCGCGCATCCGTGAGTGTCATGGTTACATTGCATGACATTGTGGGGGTATGGCATCATGATTTGCACTCACTACGCCATGGCTAGTCGTCGTGGGTTAAGGCGCCATGCAATGTATCTGTGACGTCCTATCGCACAACGTCAATATAAGTTCAAAACCGGTTCATTTTGTACTGAAATCTTAAGATTGGGTTCCACGTTCACTCACATCGGTGGCGATGGCTTTGCCTCCACTGAGTGCAATTCGTTGTACAAATCGACTGGTTGCTGAAAAATACTCGAAAGATAGCGACTTGGCAGTGCAACGCGAGCTTTCCCGTCAAGCGTCAAGTCAGACAAGGTCAAAAGACGAGCGTCCACGGGATGATAATGCACCGCGCCGCGCCGCGTTGAAGGCCGCCGCATCCCGTGGGCCGCCGCCGGTTACGCGCTCCGCCGGTACGCGGTACTAGTACAGTGTTCACTGTCCAGCATGCACACCCCAATTAGGCAATTACGTTGCTGCAACTTCCGAGTAAAGAACTTTCATGAAAACAGAGGCGGCTACGCTACACCACACGTCTATATGTAAAAACCGGGGGTCCGAGTTCGTAGGCTCGTAGCTCAGGCACTTAACTATAGTTCTTCTAACAAAAGGCACTTAGATATTGGGAGGGCGCCACTGTTTAGCGATATCTAATGATTTGGGTCCATGTCACGTGCACGAATTCACCGCCGGGAGAAAAGCAGCGGCGGCGTCCGCCGGTTTCGCCCGTCCGAGGAAGCCGCCGCGATCGACACAGCCCCGTCACCCTCCACCGAGGGATTCAGTCACGCGGCGAATCCTCGGCCTCTACTTAAGCGCGCCCGCCACACGACTCCGATCATCACCTCGCCACCTTGTCTCCCCGCTCCGACAAAGAGACCCACACGACCACGCGCGCGACACCACCGCCTGAGCAGCTGCATACAGAATGTGTGGCGGCGCGATCATCTCCGAGTTCGTCCCGGAGCGCGGCCACCACCGGACGCCCGGCGGCGGCGGCGGCAGCAAGCGGAGCCTCTGCACCACCGACTTCTGGCCGGACGACGTACTCGACGACCCAATGAACCACGAGCTCTACCCTGCCACGTTTCCACCCGATCACCAAGGTACGTCTAAACCATTTCCTGCCACGCGGCCGTGAGCATTTCTTCTTCTTATACGGCCGGTGCACGCACGTACGAGCAGCTGCAGCGGAGGAGCCGAGCAGGAAGCGGGAGCGCAAGACGCTGTACCGCGGCATCCGGCGCCGCCCCTGGGGCAAGTGGGCGGCGGAGATCCGGGACCCGGCCAAGGGCGCGCGCGTCTGGCTCGGGACCTTCGCCACCGCCGAGGCCGCCGCGCGCGCCTACGACCGAGCCGCCCGCCGCATCCGCGGGGCCAAGGCCAAGGTCAACTTCCCCAACGAGGACCCGCCGCCCGACCCGGACGACTACGACGACGTCGTCGTCCACGGCCGCGACGACCTCATGGATGGCTACGACATGGCCGGCTTCTTCCACCAGCAGCCCTACATGGCTGATGCCGTGCCGGTGATGGCGGTGGCGCCGGAGGTGGCTTACGCGCACCAGATGCCGCGGCAAGAGGAGTGCGGGATGGAGCTCTGGAACTTTGACGACGTCGTCACGACCGCGCATACGTGAGATGGAACTGGTGTCTTCTCCATGTAACATAGAGAACTTGAGGAGATGCTGCACCTTCACTTGAGTTCTGAATTGCTCGCCGTAACCTTACTGTACTTCTGAATTCTAAGCCACAGTGGATGGACATGCGTTGAATAATGCAACAACACAACAGCCACTCGGCTTTCAAAAACGATGCATATATTCGTGGGGATTCTGATGAGAAACTACGCTGAATATCGTCAACACAACATTGATACATGTGTCGCCATAGGTCAGAGTGAGTTTCTCTGACCTAGTGAACCCTTGTAGCAGAGACACACAGCCTCCAGACGGGTCCTCAATTCACTGTCTGCCATAGACTTGAATCAAAGGCTCCAACTTTTTTAGATCATCACGGGCTCACCCCCGGTTCCATTGATAAAACTCAACGAAACCTGGCGTTCGAGCAGGTCCAAAACATAAACTGCTTTACAAGTTCCGAGCCCGTAGCTCCAAAGGAAAAACGCTACTGCAACCTGGAGATCTTAGAGCATCTCCAACCGCACCCCCCAAAATCGGACCACATACTGCGCCCGGACGCATCCGGACGCGTCCGCGGAGGGTGACCGGACAACCCCTAAAAACATGCTCCTACAACCACACTCCTCTTTTCTAGTTGACAAATTACTACAAAGGCATGCAACACGTCCGCATTTGCTACACTAGAATGGAAACTTGCATTGCATCCGCCTTGCTACGCTAGAATCTCCTACTCGTCATCGGAGAGGACGATGACCGTTGCCGCTGCGCCGGCGGAGCCGCCCCGTCCCGCACTGCCGGCCGGAGCCGGGCAAGAACCCTGCTCGGAGTCGGAGAAGAACCCTAACGAAGAGGAGGAGGAGGCCCCGGCGTAAGGGCGGCCTTCATGAATCGCCGCCTCCACCTCGAACTGCTTGTCGAGGAACCCGGAGCGGTTCCTCATCTGCCTCATGAAGAGGCGGTCCGCCGCCTCCGCCTTCAGCTGCGCCTCCGCCGCACGGTGCTCCGTCACATCGTCGTTGTGCAGCGCCTCCTCGCGGATCCGGCCCTCTTCCGCCTCCGCCTGAGCTCTCCACCGCTCCGTCGCAGCGCGTACCCGGGCGCGATGCGCTTCGGCCGCCGCCTCCGCCCGGCTGTGAAGCGCTTCGGCCGCGCAGGCCGCCGCCTGCCGTTCGACCGCCGCCTCCGCGCGGACGCGCATCTCATCCTCATCCTCCGAGCCGATGATGTCGACGATCTCGGCGCGGACGGCCGACGACTCCGAATCCGCCTCCGCCGCCGCATCCGCCTCAGCCTGAGCTCGGATTTGGGCCTGCTGCCTCAGCTTTTCTGCCGTCATCCTGGCGAAGATGATCGGGAGGCGGCGAGGCATGGTGGATGTGAATGAACTAGGGTTCCGGCGGCGGATGTGGATGTGGATTAGGGTTCCGACGTCGCCGGTAGATATAGTGGTGTCCGGACCGCCATGAATGCGGGTAGTTGGGGGTTGGCTGCTGCCCCTGGCCGCTCCGCCATGAATGCCGGCGCCGGTCAAAGGCTAGATCCTCCCCTCCGGTAGGCTCCGGTAGGCCGGTCAAGGGAGGGTCCCACTGTCAGCGAGTGAGGGCGCGGACGCGTCCGGGCGCGTCCAGGCGCCCCCAAACCCGCCCCAGTTTTGTGCTGGGTTTGGGGTGTACCGGACCGTCCGGTCGTTTGGGGCCGCTATAGGGGCCGTCGTTGGGTTGCGGTTTTTGGGCCAAACCCCGTCCGGGCTATCCGCCCGGACGTTTGGGGTGGATTTGGGGGCCATGCTTGGAGATGCTCTTAGAGCACTAACGAAAGAAAGGCTAACGCTTAAAAGAGCAGGGGAAGAGCTACATACATGTTCAGAGAGCAGCGAAAATACAACAGGAAAAGAAAAATACGGCCACAGGCCGCAAAGCTTCTTTCAACTCTTGCATTTTCTCCTCCTCTCGTCCTCTTCTGAAGCCTTTTAGGTCGAAGTTGAGGGCTAGGCGACTGGAGTCAATGTTTCCAACATCGCCTGCCCCTCAACAGATTCCATGTAGCGATCTTCAAGGGACAGCGTCAGTTGCTTGTAAATTTCGTACTCCCTTTGCTGACTCTGGTGTTCTTGGGGTGTCCATGGTGGCTCAATTGGAGGTCCCTCTTGGTACCAAGGCTGCTCCTGATGTGTTGGCTGGACCATGTCCTGGTGATAAAAGTAACAGTTGACTGGATGTTCCATTTCAGCAACTCCAAAGGGGCAAGGATCAAATGCTATTGGCAAGTGAACTGGAGGAAAATGTGGCTGAGGCCATGCTGGAGGCAGATTATATGGCCACATCATGTCAGTTGCCGATATGCCAGGATAGAATTCGCTGCCACCAAGGCATGATGAGATCGAACCAACCCTGTTTCCATGCGCTTGCTTCTGCTTCAGTTTTTTCCTGTTTCCATGCGCTTGCTTCAGCTTTTTCCTGTTTCCATGCGCTTGCTTCAGCTTTTCTACGTCTCCAACGCAGAACATATAAGTGCAGCAAGGACCTAGTGGAAAAGATTCATCGCACGTTACACCATCTCCTTTCTTTTGGTTATAACCAGGGTAGTCATCCCTAGAAAAATCAACTTTCTGAACCATGACAAGACAAGACTCGTAGGCGAGTTGCTCGATATCCCATGCATCATAAGGAGATCCTGTCTTGTGGCTAAGGTGGATTTCTCCATTGGGCCGAAGCAGTTGCCGCGCATTTGCTAAAAACGCATGCACCAGCTGCTGATGCGCCCTACATGTCAGAATGAACAACAAGTTAATGACTAAGAAACCCGAGGTCCTAAAAGTGTGTTAAAGCATTAAATTCTGAGAAGGTTGTTTGGTTAACTCAAATCAATAAGAAAAAAATCAGTTAACGATCATTGGCACACAAACATTTAACTTCTTATGGCCAATCTTACTTCATATGCATAAAAACTTTTGCTCATAGGTCACAAAAACAATTTCCTATTATAGTTCAAATGCCTTTGTTTAGCGGGTACTAGCACATGAATAGAAGCAACTAGCAATAAGTATTAAGTGCAAGTGATGCATAAAGAGATTTACAACAAGGTTCAAGAATTCAACAGAAATGTTCTCAGTTTATTATGCTTGGATTGAAGGTTGTATGGGATCTTTTCCATCTATATGACAAGATAAAATATCATCTTCACTAGATACAATCTGTGTAAAACTGTAAATTATTTAAAGTTCTATTTATTCTTATCATACGGATATAGATTGAGTGCATTTCAACCAATGAGACTATACAATGTGGGTGATCACATACTTAAGTTTAGCAGTGATAGACAGTCGTTAGCCTATACCCAAAATAATAAAAACTTCCAAGAGATTCTATGCAATGTTGCATGCACCTGCGCACAAATTTTCTAAGTAAAACGACCTAACATGATGATGACGCATACACAGATTCAGGCCTACAGATAAAAAATCAAACTTAAACCACAGGAAGACCATCATGCAATCAGCCTACATGAAAAATGAGAGTGATTTTCTAATCCATGAATTAACCAACCGTTAGTACACATACCTGATTGCATGCAGCCGATTCTCTCTTCCTCTGAACCCAGCATGAGGAAAATTAAAGACAATGCGATCGAATCGTCTCATCTCTAGATATGAGTGAAGCTTCATCGTTTTTGCATCAACGCCATGCAAAACTGTGGCCCCCAATCTTTTCAGCTCTCTTATATTAGATTCAGCTTTGCCATACTTAATCGTTAGAAGCCCTGTACAGAGGATTCCAAAAAAGAACGTAGAGAAAACAGATAAGTTCATCTAGAAATGGTCACAAAAATCATAATAAAAACATTATCCCTATGTGCTTCAGAATTAGGAGTGAAACAAATAAGAAATCAGAAGAGCAAAAACTATATAAATACAACAATTTCACAAAAGAAAGTAACAAAAAGTGGTTGTGACTTGGAATGAAATAGAGATCCTTTTGTGAGTTAGCCTGATGCCCAGATACGTTTTCAGTGTATTGATGTTCTCACTCGTTCATTTCAGTTTTTTTTTGCTCCAAGGGCACTTTCTCATAGTGGTTGAGCCTCCCTTGACACGATGACGTTGTAAAAAAAACTAATGGTGTGTTTGTGATTTGGGCTGCAAGGTGCATAACTATGTCAAACAAACGTTACCAAAACAGCTCTCATCAGCAAAAAAGGGGATCTCAGTGTAAAAAGATAAAACAGAGTAACCAACAAGGCTCAAGATAACATGCACTGAAGTTGTTCAGTTCCAAACAATGCAAAATGAAGAAAAAAACTAGAAATGGCAAAAGTGATTCTCAATGCACCACTTGTAACACAGCTCAGCCATTCCCGGGCTGGCAGTAGTTACTCCCGGTAGCTCCCTAAGATTTTAGACCGGCCCCACAAATCAACACGAGTCTTTCCAGCGTTTTTTGTCCTCACTCGTGCACACTCTTGTTTCTATGGCGATGAGCTTCCGGAAAAGAAGATGTATTAAGTTAGTATGGGTAGTCTATCAACCCCTTCAAATCTTGGGCCAGGATGTCACACGAGTACACGTATTCCTTTCATAACACAGTTTCTAGCAGTGAGAGACAGTATGGCAGCAAATTTCTGGCAGTAAGAACAGTACGACACACAAACTGGAACATTTCTTCATGAACCATAATTAGATTCAGTGAGTTAAGGCAAAGTTCTTAACAAAATAAATATTTTCCAGCCTATAATATGTATTAAATTACTAACAATCTTGTGAGCTCAGATAAAATTACTACCACCTCACTTTAAAGTATATTGCATAGTTCCTTTACGATAGAATGTGAATCCAATTTAAGGTAGCCTTGATGCTAACCGAGTCCTTCTTAAACCAGAAGAACATACTGAGTTCTCTACGAATTCTCAAATTAACACATGGTATCTTAGTATGTACCCAACGCTAGAATGGTTCCATGTCCAAAAACAATGTAGTATCGGCATCCAAATTAGTATGAACACAAAGCACATGCACATTTGGTCATATCACAAGCTGCAAGAGAAAAGGGAAAGGATATCGAACCGTAATCGTCCAGGGATGTCGCGACGAGGTTCCCTCCTGAGCCGAATGCGGTGGCGAGCGCCAGTGAGAAGGAGAAGTCCCCGTCTCCAACGATGAGTATGCTCTGCGCCGTGGAGTAGTGCTTCAGGCACTTGATCCCCTCCTCATCCTTCTCCTCCTTACCATTTTCCTTCACGGTGATTCCCTCCTCATCCTTCTCCTCCTTACCATTCTCCTTCACGGTGATCGCCTTCTCCACCTTACCATTCTCCTTCACGGTGATTGCCTCCTCATCCTTCTCCTCCTTACCATTCTCCTTCACGGTGATCGCCTCCTCATCCTTCTCCTCCTTACCATTCTCCTTCACGGTGATCCCCTCCTCATCCTTCTCCACCTTACCATTACCCTCCACGGTGACCCCCTCCACCACCAGCGCATCGACATTCTGGTCAACAGCGGGGAACACAGGAGGATCCCCTTGCTCCGAGACCTCTTCCTTCTCATCGGTGGTGATAACCAGAGCATCCATCTGGCACACCACAATCCCATCCTCCAGTGATCCCTTCTCCCCGTCCTCGGCTGCCGCGACCACCGGAACCCCTAGCACCAACGGCTCGACCTCCCCGTCGACAGCGATCACCGCAACCCTTTCAGCATCCTTCACTCCCAGCGCTTCCTGTTGTGTCATGGCGACAACCGGAGCCACATCGAGAGCGTCCACCTGGCACACCATAATCCCTTCCTCCAGTGGCCCCTTCTCACTGCCCCCTGCCGCCACGACCACCGGAGCCCCTAGGACTGATGCCTTGACCTTCCCGTCGATGGTGATCACCGCAGCCCCTTTAGCGTCCTTCACTCCCAAAGCTTCCAGTGGTGCCTTCGCCGGTCGTCGTGGCCGCCACATTTTCCCCACCGCAACCCCATTGGCGACCTTCACTCCAAACGCTTCCTGTTGTGTCGTGGCGATTACCGGAGCCCCATCGAGAGCGTCCATGTGGCACGCCGCAATCTCTTCATCCAGTGGCCCCTTCTCACCGCCCCCGGTCGCCGCGACCACAGGAGCCCCTGATGCCTCGACCTTCCCGTCGACGGGGAGCACAGCAACACCTTTGGCGTCCTTCACTCCCACCGCTTTCAGTGGCACCTTCGCCGGTCGTCGTGGCCGCCATATTTTCCCCACCGCAACCCCTTTGGCGTCCTTCACTCCCGCCGCCACCTGTCGTGTCGTGGCGACAACCGGAGCCGCCTCGAGAGGGTCTATCCGGCACATCGCAATCCCATCCTCCAGTGGCCCCTTCTGCCCGCCCCCGGCCGCCGCGACCATCGGAGCCGCTTCCAGTGGCGGCTTCGCCGGTCGCCGTGGCCGCCATATTTTCCCCACCGCGACCCCATTGGCTTCCTGTCGTGTCGTGGCGACGACAACCGGAGCCCCATGGAGAGCGTCCATCCGGCACACCGCAATTTCATCCTCTATTGGCCCCTTCTGCTGCCCGCCCTTGGCCGCCGCGACCACCGGAGACCCTAGCACTGACGCCTCGACCTCCCCGTCGACGGGGATCACAGCAACCCCTTGGGCGTCCTTCACTCCCACCGCTTCGAGCGGCGCCTTCGCCGGTCGCCGGGGCCGCCATGTTTTCCCCATCCCCCGCCGAGAGTAGCGGCCGCCAGTAACCGGCGGCGGCGGAGTGTAGGTTTCCTGGAGCGAAGGGGGAGGGGAGTAATGATTGAGCCTTCTTCGTGAAGGAAGGAGCCGAAACAAATCCTCGGCTTCCTCGAAAAAAAATTATTTCAAAAAATCCTCGGTGGTAACTCGCGCGAGGAATTCCCGGCCGCACGATGGCATTAAATCTCGCGCTGTCTCCTCCCGATTCTGCCGCGTGTGCTTTGGTCTGTTGACATCCCGTGATTTCCTCCTGGTCCGTTACCTTTTTGGTGCGAGACGATACACATGTGGCCGGTTTTCTCCTGTGCACGCCGGTTGTCTATCTCCCCGACATCCGGTTGCCCCTTCCGTTTTTCTTTTGACATTGCCCCTTCCGGTTTCTGTTTTCCCCCCTCTTTGCTTTTCTTTCTTGGATTTGTTAGCGTTCAGTCGTCTGAGATTTAAGCTAAACCTTAGTCGTGTCCAGAACCGCTGGATCAATGCATCAGGATTCGTGCTGCGTGGTTTTGGCAGTTTGGGCCTTTTATCTGTTCTTTTTTCTTTTATTTTTCGTTTTTATTTTCTTTGTTCTTTTTCCTTTTTATTTTTCATTTGATTTTTTGAAAATTGTTCATTTTAAAAAATTATTCAAATTTGAAAAACGGTCAAACTATAAAAAAACTGTTCAAATTAAAAAGTTTAGGATTTCAAAATTGTTCGGATTGAAAAATTGTCCTAGGAGTGACGTCTGGTGACTGAGATCTGACTAAATCTCAGTCGCCTGTGTCTTTCTCGGCACACGAACTCTGATCATCATCTCACCGCTATCTCCCGTCCCACGTCACCACCACCACCGCCACCTTTCTCCCTGCTCCTACATATAGAGAGACTAGAATGTGTGACGGCGCGATCATCTCCGAGTTCGTCCTGGAGCACGGCCACCACCACCGCAGACTTCTGGCCTAACGACGCACTCGACGACCCTGCCAACTATGATGACGTTGTCGTCCACGGCCGTGACGACCTCATGGGTGGCTACAACGCCGTCAACATGGCCAGGTTCTTCCACAACCAGCCTTACATGGGTGATGCCGTGCCGGTGATGATTGTGGCACTGCAGCTGCCGCGGCAAGAGGAGTGCAGGATGGAGCTCTGGAACCTTGACGACATCAACACGGCCGCACATATGTGATATGAAATTGGCCGTCTTCTCCATGTAACATAGGACTTGAGCACTTTTTTTTTAGAAACGGGAATTAATTTTCGCTCGGTTTCTTCCACTAATAAATCGGGCACCTTCTGCTTAATCTATACTACTATTAAAAGAGCAAACTTGTGACTTGTGTTGATACATTGAATCTGAGCCCTTCAATATTTGACCAACGGTCCAGATCGCTCCAATGTTTGACAACTCAACATAAATCCACTTTTGCCCGTTTTACCCTTCCACCAAATCACATAATACTGCTAATGCCACACAACTTTTCGTTTCGTGTTATTTACATGGATAAAGAACCGCCATTACAGCGTCCGTGATAGCTCGATCTTTAGCTGTTAGCTCGTGGAGCAAGCTTAGCTGCAGCGAGAGTTTTCTTCCAGGGAGCTAGCTAGGCTGATCATCGCGTGATTATCGGGTGGCATGATCCCGGGGGGCAGCAAGCTGCGGTGGCTGTGGAGGGCGCCGGGCGGGCGCTGGGCCGCGCGCGGGACTTCTACGTACGGAGCCTCACGGGGTGCGCGCGCTACGTCCCGGCCGACGCGGCCTTCGGTGCCTACCCGGTGCTCGTGCCCATGCCGCTGCCCAGGAGCTGCAGCTGCGGCGGCGCCGACTGGGGCGGTGCCGGCGGCGAGGAGGACCTCCGGGAGCTCATCCGCGCGGCGTCGCAGAGGCGTGAGGACCAGCATCGGCAGGCCGTCCAGGCCGTGGCCAGGAGCCAGAGCACGGCGGTGGGGCGATCCATGGCGCGCATCGACGAGGACGCGCCGTGCGAGTTCGGCGCCGGCGTGGGCGTGGGCGGGCTCTACTCCAGGAGCCAGAGCTACACCGGTGGCGCCGTCGGGATCAAGAGGTCTCACTGCCACAGGAAGGTGGAGGTCTTGGGCTGAGCTAGCTAGCTGCCGGCTGCTCCTCGTAACTCATCGTGTGGGCGAACTGCGATCGATCGTTTGTCAAGATGCCATTGTCTTTCCTGCTCCGACCCCTTTAAATTTGGGGTCTTATATTGTGCTTGTAGATACTACTTCGATTTAGGGAGGCATTCATGAGTGATTTGCTTGATTCGTTTTAGGTTAAGAAGGTCAACAGAATTTGAGCCGTGGACCTGGTGACACAAAAGCTGCAAGCTGCTCTCGCTGGCTGAGGCTAGGATATTAACAAGTGACTTTCTGCATGATGGTCTGATACTTTTGAATACCATGGTGAAATTCCAATAATAAACAATTCAAACCTCTACCAAATATTATGAATCATCCTCATTTACACATGAATGTTATGAACATAAAAATATTTTTTTTCTCCATAATGTACAAAATAGTAGTAGGAAAAGTTGTCAACCAACCCTTCTAGATAAAACATTGTGCAAAAAATTGATTGTTTTTTGGCTTGAGAATTTAATCTGTACTTCAATGTTTATTAAAATCAGACTAATTTTTGGGTATGTATTAGTCGACACATGCATTGTACGTGCAATATTTTCTACTTGTAAATTGCTCTCTTTAAATGTAAACACGTGCGTTGCACGTACATGTCAACTAGTTAATATAAGGGGCAAAGCTTTTGCCCCCGTTTCTAGGACTTGAGCACTTGCTGCGCCTTCACTAGAGTTCTGAATTTCTAATCCAAACTGGAAGGACATGCGCTGAATAATGCCACATCACAACAACCACTCGGCTGTCAAAAAGGATGCGTATATTGGTGGGGATTCTGATGAGAAACGCTGTATATTGGCAACACAACATTGATATCTAAATCAGCATACCGACAGCACAGTACTGTGATGGACGTCTTGGAACTTTGGAAACATCAACGCAACTAACAATGAACTTGAGCGCTGATACATTACTGGAGTGCTGAATTACAATGGATCAATTGCTCGCTGGATTCACACTGTATGGACATCGGTTGAATAATGCAATTGGCACATTCATGGGAATTTTATGAGAACGCTGAATGTTGGAACAGAACATCAAACTTTAAATCTGCATATCGCCACAGAACATAGGCTTTACACTTAAATAAGCAATATCGACAACTTCGCCAACCTACTGACCAATCAGACTGGAACAAAACAACTTCTGATAGTACAGAAGGATATTAATAACTGGCTTGCAAAGAAAATATTTTGATGTAAAACATGGAACCAAACATTAACTGGTTCTGAATATTCATTAACACAAGATTCTGGCATCTAAAACAGTACTGATTCTGGTACCCCAAAAAACGATGATGATGAACTAACAGGCAACAAGACCAATAGGACACAAGGGTGCCAAAAATGCTGCAACTTAAACCTTGAAGCCCCTGCTGTTCCTTCTTCCTCTTGCCTTCTCAAACTTCCTGCCCTTGGAGCGAACATATGGCTTGGTGTGGCTGTGCGGTACTCCAGGAGCTTTGCCAAAGTGCCTGACAGCTTCCCTGGCGTTCTTGGGACCCCTCAGGAGAACCTATTATTAAGAAAATGAGAGTTGTTAGAATGGTTGCATAGAAGCTACTCGTGACTAACGACTCAAATGTATAGAACTCATATTGATGTCCATCACTAACATATGAAAAAGAGGAAACCTTTTAATCATCATACCAAATGTCAATATTTCTAGATTCAGTAATAATGAGATGCCACTAATTTCACTACACGAATAAATGTCAACATTTCTATATTCAGTATAATGTACAATGAGAATATGAGATTCTACAGAACATGTTAGGAAATAACAGCAGCACTGGTTCACACGCGCGCAAACAAGCACCGGCCGCAACAGCAAGGAACTATGATCAATAGAGTAATCTACATGCGGTATTACCATGTATGACGTCAACACACATTTACACTATGTGAAGCACATTCAAGTTCGAAACAACTCTTTAACAACAGGAAATAAAGCAGACAAGCCCGCCTAACCATTGCCGCAACTACTACCTTGCAATAAGCATGTACAATTAAGATGATTTTCTAAGTGAAACAATCAGGGTTTGTTTGACAATCATCGATAAATTAGATTATGTTTGAACTTTGACACCTATGCAACCATGAACAGAAATGCAATGAGCTGTTTCTGTTTAAAATTAGACACCAATGCAACCATGAACAGAAATGCAATGGACTGTATCTGTTTGAAATTAGCCACCAATGTAACCATAAACAGAAATGCAATGGGCTGTTTCTGTTGGAAATTAGCAACCAATGCAAACATGAACAGAAATGCAATGGGCTGTTTCAGTTTGAACAGAAATGCAATGGTCTTTAAGCCAACCATATATATTCAGACAACCGTTCTAAAAACTGAACCTGCGTGTACTGTTAACATCCAATCAAGAAGGCAAATGATGCATTTCTTATATTTGTTTTACATAGTTAGTGAAATAGCCTACAACACAAACTACTGTCAGATTCGTCGCCATTGACAAGCCTAGCATAATAAGTTCAAATTATTAGAACTTTCTGCTTCAATTCTAAATCTAGGAGTACCAAGTCATACAAGATAAGAAACATTACTACTACAGCAAATACAGTAGGCAAAAAAGTAAAACCCAAACCATACCGTGTTCTGTCCAAGCGGAGCACGAAGGGCGAGCTGGTCAAAGGTGAGGCACTCGCCACCGGCATTGACAATCCTGGCTCTCGCCGTCTCGGTGAACCTGAGCGCGGCCACCTTCATGGCAGGCACCTCGTAGACCCTCTTGTCGTCGGTGATGGTGCCCACGATCACAGCGATCTGGTCCCCCTACACTCGCACAACCACAGACACCGCTCAGACATGTTCCACATGGACCCAAAAAAATTGGCGCCGCGAGATGGATGGATGGATACCTTCCCCTCCATGAACCTGACGAGGCGACGCATGGAGAGCGGCGGGCGGTTGGTCTTGCTCATGAAGAGGCGCTTCAGGATCACGGCGTTGAAGTGGCTCTTGGTCCTCCGCACCAGGAAGCGGTAGAGCTGCGAGCAGGAAGGGGACTGAATTAGATCTGCAAGTGAACGGGGATGCTACGGTGGTGCCGAATTTGAAAGGGGAGCTGACCTTGACGAGCAGCTTGAGGTAGACATCGTCGGACTTGGGCGCCGTGCGCTTGGTCCTCTTGTTGCGGCCGCCGGCTTCGAGGTCGATACCCTGGTGGAGACGGGAACGTGTGGTGTTAGCAAGGCGTAGAGTTCGGGAGACGAAGAGGAGGAAGAGGAATACGAGATTACCATGGTTGCGCGGTGGCGGCAGCAGCGGCGGCGGTGAGGGAGGCGGCGGGATGGATGCTAGGGTTTAGGGACAAGTGAGGAGTGGAGTCTAAATATGATGTGGCCGTGTGGGCGGAGAGTTGTGGTGGGCTGGGCCCAAGTTTTCAGTCTTTGTTTCTTTCGTTTGGGCTGGACAAGACCTCGCTATTTGGCGCACAAACAAGCCTGTGCGGGCCTTAACCGGTGAAGATTTTTTCACAACTGTTAAGAGTTGGGACTGTTTTCCCTCCATTTTTTTTTCCTGAACTGCTACCCTAGAAAAAAGTTGGTACTGTTATAAGAACAAATACTAAAAACAATATAGAGTTGGGACTACTTTTCAAAAGGGGTTGTGTAAGGCGAAGAGTTGGCGGGCCTTTCATGCACTCGTATGTGTGGCAACATAGCACGCCGGAGTAGAGCATATCACCTAGTTTTGTACCATTTTCTCGAGCCGAGATTTTCCTACGAGCTGATCTAATGTTTGCACAAAATTTGGCGCTCCGTGCTAGTGGCGACATTGTTTTTTGGTAAACGCTAGCTGTGGTGATGAATGGCGAAGGACCATCCACTGACACTCTGTGCACGGAATTTGGCTCCGTTGAAACGCTTTGCAGCAGCCCCAAATCCCGTATGTGTAGTTTGTTCACACTTAAGGACCAAACATACCAAGAATTGTGAGTGTTAACAATTGGTGAGTGTCCAAAATGGATTATATCCATTTTTTGCAAGGTAGTATGTTTCTCATTAATAAATAAAGAACAAGATACAAAGCACGTACACACCGATCTTATAGATCTGGAAAGATAGGATAAACCTATGTGACAAACCAACGTCTGTCCCTTTTCATCGGCACCACCGTAGCAGCCACCAAAGTGAAGCGAGACAGATCACCTTTTCACCCGAGCTCGACACGGCTCGATCGCTGATCAACAGCTTTTCAGACCACCAAATTAGTTTGCCATAGGACAAACAATTGTCGTTGAAAGAATCAGACCGGGCAGGATGATCCCGGACACGCCATCGAACTTCAGAACCGGCACCCCGCACGACCACGTCGGAGTAGGGAACCATAACCGTCAACCTCCAAGCACAAACCCAACACAAAGTGCACCATCTTGGCATATTCCGTGCATAGACAAACGTCTGCACGTAAGAGAGTATTTATCCAGGATTATATTCTCCTTGATAGGTCAATTAATTCATGTTTGACTGAGAAGATCCATGTGGAAATGTTGACCTTGATTGATTTCATATTTACGATGGTGAAGCCATAAGGATACGCAAATTGTTTGTTTACCCGATCAAGCACCTCCCCCAGTGTTGATCTAACTTCAGATTTCGGTCGTCATGACAAAAACGCCGCTTGTTACATAAGCGTTGCAATATTCCCCTCCTGGTATATATGAAAGAAATACCTTTTTAGAAAGTGCCGTTGCATTTCAAGTTACATACATTCAGCAACAACAAAAAAGTATGTGCAATAAATCCCGATTATTGGCCATAGTACATGGTCGAGAGAACAAACACCACGTACGTCAGCAAGCAGGGTTGCAGGACCCGTAAAAATGCTTGGATCACGACCTACGTGGATGTAGTGACATACTGACATTCGTGCGTGCTGAAGCCTGAAGCTCTGCTCATTCCCGTTCAGGCTTAAGAACCATGCTGGTGCATGGGTGTTGTGACTGGATTGATTTTCCATCAGTAGGCCGTGAGATGATGATCCAAATTCCCTCCTCCACCAACAGTAAGTAACACGCGGGCGAGTCAAACAATGTGCAGGGCCGTGTCAGTTCTTTGCTAGCTTCTCCTTTTTGATTTCACGTTTGCTTTGCTCTATCTGCCTTCCACGTGTTGTTCAATTATGCAATGATTTGGAGTAATTATTCGTTTAAAAAAATGATTTGGAGTAATTATGATGAATACATGATGTTCAGCGCCTTTTACCTCAGTGCAACCTGCCCTTTTTACCACCACCGATGTTGGGGAAAATAATGTCAAGCACCAAAAATAGCAGTGGTCACCTCCAAGCACAACGACCTGGGCTGGGTGTTCGGTGGACAGTTGGTGCGCGTACTACTCCAGCCATACCACTCTGCAAAACATGAGCCCTAGGCGGAGATGAGAACAGGAGCAGGCACAGTACTAGGAACACAAAAAGGAAGAAGAACAACAACTGATGCAGAGACCTCTCCACCTCCACCGAAGCAGATATTTTGCAAATTCTGTAGATAAAGAGTTGCGACCATGCATAACTTCAGGAAAGCCTCAGACGTGCCTTATCACTAACAGGAACCGACAGAATCCTGGCAAAAAAAAAAAAAAAAACTACAGGGTGCCTTGGTGAAAGGAAACCTCAAACCTGTCTCTGAAATGCTAAGCTCGCGCGAGGCAGATGAGATCACGCTAGCTACTACGCTGCGACGATCATACACAGAAAGCATTGGGGCAAAATTTCAAGACTTAAGACTGAAACACAAACATTCGGCCAGATTCATCTCAAGTTCTCTTTATGTTTAGGCTGCTGCCAGAACATCCTATACTCTGCTGGTCTTTCACCTGTTATGTGTAACACAAAGAATGCAAACTCCATGTTCCATATCCCAAAGTGACCACAGAACACAGCAATGTATATCTTCTGTCAGGTTTGCTACACGACCTTTGTCCATCAACCTATACTCTGCTGGTCTTTCACCTGATTAACAGGAATCAGAATGGTCCCAGGATTGGCCTCATCTTCAGTCCACTGTACTAATTTCCTCTCCAGAAACTTCTCCACCTGTGATCATTCAAATTTATCCTCCTCTGGCCCGATCCCCTTTCTTCTCCGGCGGTGATGCTGCCCGGAGCGGAGACGGGAGAGGAGCCTGGCATCCTGTATATAGTGTCAGGTCTAGGTTTTCTTGTGTCTGGCGTATATAGGGTCGTGGTGTTCCTGTGCTGTGCTGCGCTCCGGTGGTGGCAGACGGTCTCGCATGCGTGGCCGAGGAACTCACGCATCCCTCAAAATAAGGTCCGCATCGGAGCTCTGGAGCTGGGATTTTTGGTCCATTCCCGGCTCTGCTTGGTGCTTCTTCTCGTGGCAGCGGTGCTCCCGTGGGGGAGCCAGAGGCGGCGGCGGCAAAGACATCAGGCGGCTTCTTCAATAAGGCTCGGTTTCTTGGCAGCAGGAGCCTGGGCGCGGCTGCGGCGGTCCTCTCTTCCTCTCAGCGCCATGGAGGCGCGAGGGAGAGGATTGGAATGGCGCTGCACGGTCAGATTCTTCGCTACTCTGGAGCAATGGTGCTGCAAAATTCTAAAGAACAAACTCGGCGCCCTCATGTTCCGCAGCCGACTCAGAAGACCATCGGGTGGTCCCTTCCGCTGGCGTTGGTCAGCGTATCTTTAACCTCCAAACGGAGGCCCTCCGGTGAGCTCGCCATGGCGTTCTTCTTCCCGTCCAAGTCAAGTGGTTTCGTCCCCGGCTTCGATGTGGATGGCTGCGGTTGGAGCTCCCTCTTCCCCGGCGATAGCAGAGGACCCGATTGCATTTCCTATTTTTACGGTAGGGTCTTTTCTGTAAATTCAGGGACTTTGTGATGATTTTGTATTTCTGTGAGGTCCCTGTTGAAATTGTATCTACACCGCTGGAAATTAATGAAAGCATCTTCGGGGCCTCTCCAGGTTCAAAAAAAAAAAAAAATCGAGGACGTACAAATACCAACTAAGTTAAGTCATCATGGAAGAGCAGTATTTGCAAATATTTCAACATGAACCACCCGAATGAATTATCAGACCTAACAGACCTCCTGAGTCCTGACACTATAATAAAAAAATTTACCAAACAAACACTCCAATACAAACTTTACGCAATCTTCCGTTCAATCTTTATGAAGACGCCAGCAAGGATAAGACAGAACTTTTCAAACCATGTGGGAAAAGAAACAGTGTAAGCAAGATTATTACTAGCACAACCATACACCAGCATGGTTCTGCAAATTTTTGTAATCAATAATGACTAATGTACATCTGTACGTTACCTGACCTATAAATAGAAATATTTAAAGTTCTCCCTTGTTATACTAAAATTAACTAAACTTTATATGACATTTGTTTGCTAATCTGGTTATTAGCTTGACTGATGAGTTGGCATGGAAGCCCAATTGGAGCAATTGGAAGCATTTTATATTAAAGTAAACACCTAGATACTGGTATTAGGCTGAAGAGAATTTTGTTAATACCAGTACTTTTTATAGAACGCAAATAGTGCAGTCCAGGGATTTATTCAGAACCATGCATGCAGCTAAGCGGCAGCTATAGTGTGCACTCAGAATTAAAAATCAGTTACAGTTATCTTGAAAAGCACACCTTCTTCTTCTTTGTCCCATCCTGAAAGTGCCGTCCTCAACACCAATAGAGTAAGTTCTCAGCTGCAGAAATCAAGTGAATCAAATTACTCCTATCAAAAGAAGTCCAGAAACTCGAAAAAACAGGCATCAAATTCATTACATGGGATGTTAGCCAACTCTATAACATGAAGTCTCAGAAGATTTGCTATATTTGCAGCATCTTGTGAGCGTAGATCAAGACATCTCTCGCTTTTTGACTCTTGTCTGCAGAAATACCGAAAAGTTGATCCCGTCAATTCGGACTCAAGGATTCAATATAACACAACTATTTGGAGTAATTATGATGAATACATGATGTTCAGCACCTTTTACCTTAGTGCAACCTGCCCTTTTTACCACGACCGATCTTGGAAAAAAAAATGGCAAGCACCAAAAATAGCAGTGGTCACCTCCAAGCACAACAACATGACAGTTGGCAAGGGCTCCTTCACAACAATCCGACGAAGAAATGCACTTGCGAAGCTCTTTATCTGTACGCAGCGGGTTGCTGACGGGATTCGTGGGATGGTAGCGGGTAATCCTGCTGGCGCAAAGTGGGAGAGGCGGGCTCTAAGGCAGTCCCGTCCCACTTGCATGAGGTCGTTAATGGCAGTGCTCCCCTGCGTGCTACTCCAGCCCATACCACTCTGCATAACATGAGCCCTAGGCTGAGACGGCACCACATGGAGGTGGAGAGGTCTCTGCCTCAGCTGTTCTTCTTCTTTCTCTTTGTGTTCGTAGTACTATGCCTGCTCTTGTTCTGATCTCCGAAGCAGATAGATATTTTGCAACTTCTGTAGATATAGCCTATGTGATAAGAGTTGCGACCAATTGCTCCAGGAAAGTCTCAGACGTGCCTTATCACTAACAGGAACCAACCGGACCCTGGCAAGAAAACTATAGGATGCGCTGGTGAAAGGAAACCTCAAACCTGTCTCTGAAATGTTAAACTCGCGACAGATCAGATCACGCTATTGCGCTGCGACGATCATACACAGAAAGCATCGGAACAACATTTCAAGACTTAAAACTGAAACATTCGGCCAGATCATCTCAAGTTCTCTTTATGTTTAGGCTGCTGCAAGAACATCCTATACTCTGCTGGTCTTTCACCTGTTGTGTGTAACACAAAGAATGCAAACTCCATATTCCATATCCCAAATTGACCACAGAACACAGCAATGTATATCTTCTGTCAGGTTTGTCACACGACCTTTGTACATCAACCTATGCTATGCTGGTCTTTCACTTGATTAATAGGAATCAGAATGGTCCCAGCTGGATTGGCCTCATCTTCAGTCCACTGTACTAATTTCTTCTCCAGAAACTTCTCCACCTGTGATCATTCAAATTTATCAAGTGGAGACATACAAATACCATCTAAGTAAAGTCATCATGGAAGAGCTACGGGCGCTAACCAAAAACATGTACCAAACAAACACTGCAATATTATTACACGCAATCTTTCCGTTCAATATTTCATGAAGATACCAGCAAGGATAAGACAGAACTTCTTAAATCAAGTGGGAAAAGAAATAGTGTAAGCAAGATTATTACAAGCACAAGCATACACTAGCATGGTTCTGAATTTTTTTGTATTCAATAATGACTAATGTACATCTGTACGTTAACTGACCTACAAATAGAAATATTTAAAGTTCTCCCTTGTTATACTAAGATTAACTAAACTTTATATGCCATTATTTTGCTGAATCTGGTCATTAGCTCGACTGATGAGTTGGCATGGAAGCCCAAACTGGAAGCAATTTGAAAAGTACACAGCCCAATTTGCAAAGATGATATGAAGCAATCACCAGAAACATTTTATAATACAGTAAACACCTAAATACAGGTATTAGTCTGAAGGGAACTTTGTTAATACCAGTACTTCTTATAGAACGAAAGTAGGGCAGTCCAGGGATTTATCTCTGAACCATGCATGCAGCTAAGCGCCAGCTAAAGTATGCACTCAGAATTCAAAATCAGCTAGACATTTATCTTGAAAAGAATACTTTCTTCTTCTTTGTCCCATCTTGAAAGTGCCATCCTCATAACCAATAATAACTTCCAGATGAAGTCTCGGAAGATTTTCTACATTAACAACATCTTGTGAGCGTAGATCAAGACATAACTCATTTTTTGACTCTTGTGTGCAGAAAGACCGAAAATTTGATCCCATCAATTCAGACTAAGCGATTCAATATAACACAGCTATAATCCAATAAATTTTAGCCAATATCGAAAAATTGAAGTGCACTTACTTGGACTTGGTGATCTCCGCATCGGCTGATAGAGCCATCCTATGATAATACTTCCCCTTCAAAGACCACACAAATAATCATTTAGTACTTCAAACTTGCAACAGTTTCATGAAATTATGTTAATACCTCAGTGACCATCACATCAACAGCAGATACAATTACAAAAACATTCTGTATTGAAAATAATTTCGCACAGAGTTATTTTTTCGAGGAATATACTGACAACCCAGGATCAAAACACCTAGAATTATGTAATAAGTAATATCCTCTTGATTTTGCCTTCCAGAAAGTTAATGTAGCTCGACAATCATTGTCTCTACCCTAAAAGAAGATTAATACTTACCTCCTGAATATACAACTCATACTTCTGGTCACCGTCCTTAAAAGCATCGATAGCCTGGAATTTTCAGCGAAGTATCTTCAGTGTAGATAAAAAACGAGCAGCATCTATTTGACTAAAAAATATCATCATGAAGCAACCGTTACCTTCTCATAGTACTGCTTCATCATATCCCAGTGCTGCTTTACATCCATACGGTAGTTCTGGTAATCATCATCATCACGCACAACTGGTTCTGCATATACTCAAAATACACAAATGGTAAGACTTTGTGAATGTATGATGATATGATCTAATGAACATTGTAAATGAGGCATAGCAACAACCTAGAATCTGAGACTAGAGGCTTCTTGTTTAGCAGCCATTGTTAATTTGTAAATAATATTTGCAAAACAACTCTAACAAAATCACTTGGTGTTTCGTAACTTAGACTATATCTCAGCCAAACAAAACTAGCAATATTACAACTCCCAAATCTGGTAACATCAGTATCAATTCGCAAAGCACTTTAATCACCCAACAGCTTGTTTCCTTGAAATGCCGTTGCCATACTTTATTAAAGAATAAGCATATTTTTTATATGCATGCACATGTCATTCCAAAGTCCAAACCTATATTGACCATTTCAAGATGCAATAGAAAAAGCTTGATGAGTCATTTTGTCTATCCCACTTGAGTATTAATCAGCAAGGAGCTAATTATAGCTTTTCTAACATGCATTCAATAACAAAGATGTGAATGTTGTTTAGCATTATAGCCAAGAACTCAAAATTAAAGATGGCTTTAAGATATGCATTAACAGTACTCAGAATAATGGTTTTACAGCAACTGCCTTAGGACGCTTAGGCGATAAGGCGCCTGGCAGCGCCTTGGCAATTTGCCCGCTTTAGGTGTTCGGCGTCAGAGCAGGGGTAGTACACCTTAGGACCCGCTTAGGCATAAGAACAGGGGTAGAACACCTTAGGACGTCTTACCGCCTTTAAAAACCATGCATAGAATATAATATTTACTACTTATGCATCGCTGATCAGAACTCTTATCAGATTGATGAAAAATTTAGTACATTGTAGTTGGTTTATCTGACACAGATTCAGGACAAAGGAAGTCCATGCATAAACAGTATACCTTGTAGCCCAATATGTTCGTTCACTGTTTTTTTGCCCAGATCTTTTGCTGCAGAAACTGACATCAATTCCTCCATGCTCTGCATAAAATAGCACAGTTCTACTATCATGCCAAGAGAAAACATGAAGCCGTCTACAAGGCCTGAACTCTAAATCCCTCTGATCCATTAATGCCAATCAAGACAGACAACGATGTGGCATTACCTTCTTGATATCATATCCGCAGCTGCCTACAAAAACAATCAGCAGTTAACACATTGCATGTGGCTTCAAAATACAAATTCTGGGTAAAATTACTTTGCATAGCACACGATTGTTTACCTAGCACCTCACGGATCACTTCCATGTTGAGCTTAAATCCTTCTCCAAGCATAGAAAATACGAACAACTCAACATCTCTGTTACTCAAAGGCGCTCTCCTACTGCCAGAGGGAGGAGGAGGGTCCGGCGAGGTCGAGCTCGCTGGAGCCGTCGGTGGGAGCGGCGGATCTGGCTCGGTCTCCAAATCCCAGGATTCTTCGTCTTCGTCATCCTCGTCGGCGTACACCCGCACGACGGAGCCGGCACCATCGTTCATGTACCCGAGGCACCTGGGAGGGCGGGGGGCATCGCGAGCGGCGACGAGGTGGGCAAGGATTAGAGCGCGGATCCTCGGGTGCGGCACCACGCGGTCTCGAATCTGCTGGAGCAATCCGACGTGGCACGGGTAGTTCGGGTGGTCGTCGTAGGGGCCCTGGCGAGGGGGGGAGGCGACGCGCTGGGACGGGGACGATAGCGGGCGCTTCCTCATTCAAGAGATTCTCCAAGGAAGACGAGGATGATGAGTCGCTGCCGAACTCGGAGGCTTCGTGGCGGGATCAGAGGGGACCGCCAAGGAATCTGCGTATCTCGTCATCGGAGAAGAACATGCCGAGATTGGGCTGGGCGCAGGCCTTGGTGCGGTTGCGCAGAGCGCTCACGTCGAAACGCCGGGTGGAGCCCTCGGCGCGGTCGACGGGGGGCTCCCCGCTCCCGTGTGCGGCGCCGACAAGGCCGAGGACGTCCTCGTCGCGGGACTTGCCGCTCCCGCTCCCGAACGCGTCCGCATGGTCGCGGCGCTTGCCGAGGAGCTCCCAGCGGTCGACGGGGCGCTCCTCGCTCCCGTGCGCGTCGCCGCGGTCGGAGAGGAAGTTGCGCTGGGCGCAGGGCTCGAAGCGGGTGACGCCCTCGACGCGGTCGAGCGGGCGCTTGCGGCTCCCTCGTGCGTCGGCACGGTCGGCGCCGCCAGCGGATGGCTCGCCGACTTGGCCAACGTTGTGCTTGGGCGAGGTTGGATCGGGGATGGGGTCCTTGCCTGGCGGGGACTCCATCTCATTAAATAAATATAATTATACTAATTTTTGTTTCATGTTTTAATCGTATTGTGTTTTACAAATATATGTCATAAAATACTTAGTTAGCATGGTTAACCATACACTAAATATTCTCAGTTGTTCTATCATACTATATACAACTGCATTGTACATATCAATAAGTTGCACACTTTTTTGTTTGTTTGTGAGACATTACCCTTAACAGTATATAGAACAGTCCTAAATTTGAAAAAGGCAAGAAGCATTCCTCCTTAATTTTTTTACAATTTATAAATTATATATAGCTATATATTTTTGTGTGAATGTTCTTGTCTATGTTTTAATATTATAAAATATAATTGTAAAGATACTAAGCATACGACTTAACATACATATCTTAATATAGGTGTGCACTATATGATTACTTAAGCAAATATATAGAAATATATAGAATCTTCTAGTGTACAGATTTATTGATTGAACATGATAAAAAATCAAATATGTCTTATATTTCCAACTGGGCTTTAACCCCTTTCCATTAAAAGCAACGGAAATATTCGAGTTTCATACACACAACACACAAGCAAGGGGATGAGGGGGATATATATAAGTGAGTTGGGGCAAAACTAGGAAACCCCTTGTGCGACGACTCGCCTCGAGACGCCCACCACAGGACGAAAACCTGGTGCCACCATCATCTCAAGTTTTACATTACACACAAGAGCACAAACTACCAAACAACCAACAATTCCAGCGAAGAACCAAGCTACAAACCACAACGAAACAACCTTCACAACACCACCATCAGCAGAAAAAGAAGCAGCATTTTCTTCCATCTGGGTCTAGAGGCCACGACTCGCGACATCAAGATCCCATGATCATCAACGTCACCCTTGCTAGGACATCGCCGCTAGCATGAAGTCCTTGTGCTTAGAGATTCGCCATCGATTGCATCAGCATTGCAGCACATGTCTTCAGAGACTCCTTGTCGTCACCTTTCAGTAGCTCTACCCAATATATCAGAAGCGAAGATACCAAGTAAATCACTTCGAAAGGCGAATGCATCTTGTGACCATGAAAGGTCTCTTTGTTTCTGGTTTTCAGATACCTCAACATACAACAGCCAAGCCAATCATATAGAACTTTTTCCCTCCAGGTGCAAAAGCATAAGACCAATAGCATTACCAACATTCCCCGGGTACATCTAGCCACTGGACATTCAAAGAAAAGACGGTGAGCTGTCTCAACTTCTTTACAAAAGGAGCAAATCGGTGCACGAGGCCATTTCCTTTTACGCATATTGTCTTTAGTTATGTAGGCACGCGTTGCCGCGCCCGTCTATTAGATAAATAGATTGTTAGGATCTGAAGAAAATGAATTTTTATTGTTAAAGATGGAGGACAACCTAGTGGAAAAGTATATTTAATAAATGATAGGAATTTTTTAAATGTATCGAAGATAAAAAATCAATGTTAAATTTGCATGAAAAAAGAAAAGTAATACAAACAATGCCAGAATGAACAGAACAAAGAAAAAAATACCAATGGGTGATGTGGGCATAAGATCAAACTTGCAGGTATTGCTAGCCATGAAACTTTATGAAATATAAGCCATTTAGCATCGGATAGTACGGATGCAGGAAAATGATATCGAACAAGCACCTTACTCCTTACATCAATATATCATTGGGTCTCAATAATCCAATGTATGATCCTCCAATCAAATGAGCTAAAATAATTACAATGTGCAACAAAATATTTTATCACAACGAAAGAACATCACTCACCACTATAAATTGTCTTCTCCATTTACAAATGTAGATGGATTTGTGTACTTTCCTGGGAGATGGATTTGTATTACTGCTGCTAATGAGTAGGTCGATATAATAGGGGATCACATTGGTTGGCTCAAAACATGACAATGGTGATGACGTATTGTCGAATGGGTATTACTATTTCCGTTGACCTCATGGATAAACTTCTGTTCAAAAATATAAAGTTGTTTGGATCGCTATGTCTTTATTTTTGCCAAGTTGCGAAAGAGGAAGCATGTTGGAGCGATTTGCAGCCTCTGGTCCACGCAGGTGGGGGACTAGCTTATGGAAAAGCAAGAAATCCATCTTGGTTAAATTTAAAATATATTTTTGCCAACTCTTGACATTCTACAATCCTAATGGATGGGCGTGGAAACGCGCGCCTAAAAGTAGACCTTTAACTGATCTGTAGTGAAATTCATTGGTATTTTTGTCTCTTTTGTCCATGACCATGAATTGCATCTGTAATGTTTAGAAAAATATATAGAAACAGAACAATCCCGTTACAGTATATTTTGCGGGGCAGTGTAATTTGGAGTTAAGAGAATTGGGTACTCATTTCTTTGTCTGGTTCACTAATCTGTTGGTAGAGTATTATTTCCACGAAAATTGTTTTAGTCACCTGTGCTACAGCGCTACTGAATCAACCTATCCAATATGTATAGTTTATGCTACTTGCAATTACAGGTGATTATTGTTTTTGTCAGGTATGCGAACCATAAGCATCTCGACCTGACCAATGATCTCGCCTGACATTGCAGTCTTGGAATTTGTCGATGAAATACTGCTCAATCAGGTAAACCTTTGGAGTCAAATAATCTATTACAAAATGCTACGATTTGAAGGTTAGTTAGTTAGTTATATTCAGGTGAACATTGGACATTGTTTAATTATGCTGAAATACTCTTTATAGTGGTATGTTACAACTACTTGTGACATGATCTGGGAATATTTCAACTCCTAATTGGTATTTTACTGTATTAGGCACTACTGCTCAGCTCTGTTTTGTCACTTTATGTTATCGTGGATAAGGGATTGCACATATGGTTTGCAATAGATCAGTATCTCAAACTGGCTTGCACTGTTATCTTTTTTCACATTCATTTGCCAAGCTCTTCCCCTGTTTGTTCAAAAAATTTATGGCTGGGTTGTTGTCCAACCTATGTATATATATATATATTCCCTATGTATTGAAAGATATCCTTATTTTCGCACCATGTTGTGTTTGTTTACTGTAAGATTTTGCTGTATGTGAAACTCATGTGGTACATCCTACTACATAATAACTTTATTTTACCGTTAGCTGTGAAGGTTTGTTTATTGCTATATTAACAATTGCTAAATTGTTTATTTAGTATTGAGGGGAATTTTCAGTATGATTTTGCTCAGGTTAGCTTCAATTTAATCAAAATACACTTCAAAAGGGACGGGCGTGGCAACGCGCGCCTTCATGATCTAGTTATCAAGTATGATGTTCCATTGTTGAAGCAATTCACCTCGCAAGGTCCTTCTAAACTGCAAAGCATAATAACAGTCGACAACATAATGCACAGTACAATTTGATCATGGCAAATGGAGAACAACTCAGGAAATTGTTCACAGAAAAGAGGTTTATCATTAATACCATCCAACCAAAAGCGAACTACATCACCAGTTTTTAAGGAAACTTTTCTGCCAGCCAAATAAGTACCTGTGACTTTCAAAATTGCTTTCTAGCAAGGAGAATCCTGAAAATGTAGCCTTAACAGCCACCGATTTATTATGCAAATATTATTTCTCACAATCTGCTGCCCAATCCCATTTTGTTTTTCTAGCTCCCACGACTACTATGTCAACAAGCTTATTTTTTGTATCCTCGGGTCTTTGATTCCAAGACTTCCTTTAGCTTTGGATCTACATACCCTTGCCCATTTCACAAGACAATAACCTTTCTTTTTTCCTTTTACCATGTCAAACTAATCTTCTTCTATGTTTATCCATCTTGGCAATGAAGGTTTTATTAAAAAGGAGCATCGACATTGCATAGGAAGGAAGATTTGATAAGCAAGCCTCCACCAGAGTAAGCCTCCCCCCTGAAGAAGCAGAATCACCAATCCAAGCATCCAGGTTTTTTACAAACTTCATATCAATACACTCCAATCCACATTCCTCAACTTTTTTAATGGTGACAGGGACACCCAAGTATTTCATAGGTAAAGATCCAACTTCACAACCGAACAAGACGGAATAACATTGAGCTACCATATTGTCACCACCAATCAGGAAGAGCTTGTCTTGTATGTCACGGCGGATTTAGTTTTCTCGTCACAGTAATATAAACTCTCCTCATTTGATACAAGAATGAGGAAGAATCAACATCAAAAGAACTTAGGGACAGGGTTTGGTCCTCGTCACTGATAATTTTCTGTAGATGTGGCTCGACAATTGCATTGTATTATTGTAACATAAACTTACATAACTTGTATACATGTTGATTCCAAGTGCAAGCTTGTCTGCTACTTCTAGAAATTCTTCTGTATTTGGTCCTCACTTTACTATAGGGAAGCGCGTGAGCTTTAGCACTTTAGGTGTGCACCCTAATGGAGATGGTCACACAGGTTTATTCAATCGGTTTGGTTGGCGGTTTAGAAATAGTATTATCCATGCATATGTGCTATTTGTAACATGTTTCTATGTGATGAAGCTTGTGTGTATTTGACCCCCAAGGCACCAACTTTTGTGCTTCGGTGGTGCTCTTGGGCAGTAGCGTAGCCAGGATCAGAAGACCCCCCAGGCCACGTTCAGTGTACTGTATATACAGTGCGCGACAGTACTGTACTGTAGCAACAAATTAGGCTTAGTTTGCAGGCTCACGCCCCGGGCCGAGGCCAGGGTGGCCTGGGGCCTGTCTACGCCCCTGCTCTTGGGGCGCAAACGGCTGGACATGCGCTTAGAACCCTGTCTAACTTTTAATAGCCCATGTGTATTGGCCCATTTTATTACATTGGATATATGTGGATGTATCGGTCAACATAGCAAAGATTACTGATAAAAGCTGAACTAAAGTTAGGCATGGGAGGCACACTGAACAGCTCAGAGTGGCATCTGATCACTTTCCTAACCTTTATCCTGCACGTTAGCCCAGCGAAAGGACCGCTATGATGTTTCGATTGCGCGCCTTCAAATCTCATTCAGGAAAAAGGAAAACTCTCGTTGTGTCTGGTGAATCACTACTGGAATTCTGTTTTTGCTGAGTATGAAACGGTAACCAGATCTCTGTAGGACGCTGCTGAGATCGTTGGACTGGCCAAGCTAGTTTCACCGGCCGTGGAAGGAGAAGCCGGCGGGGAAGAGGTGGAAGACGCCGCCGAGCAGCCTGGTGAGCGGTCCCTGCAGGTAGGAGACGAGCCTCCCTGCCGGTGGCAGCTGGGCGTCGCACTTGATGAGCGGCGTGTCCACCACCAGCGAGCACCCGCCGATGAACGCCGCCAGCGCGCTCGTCAGGTCCGCCTCCATCGTGAAGGACCCGTTGGTGTTGGTCGTCGCGCCGGCCACCACCTTCCCAGCGCACCGTAGCTCCACGTCCGCGTCTGCAAAAAAATCACAGCGTGTGTCGGTTAGCCATGTGTGTCACCGTCTGTCACCAAGATTGAGCAAGCAAGTGCATGCACTTACTTGGGAACGCGGGGGAGGTGGCGATGTCGATGAGGCTGCCGGTGTTGCACGGCACGACGCCGGTGACGAAGAGCCTGCCGAGCTTCGCCTCCGCGGTGCCGAGCAGGCACGCCGCTGCCACGAGCACTGCGGACACGAGGAGAGCGCGCTTGGATGCCATTGGTCGATCGGAGTGCGCGTGCGAGCTCAAATTTGGCTGTGGCTGCTTGCTTCAGTAGGGACACAGCCTATTTAAAGACTCGGAAAGTGCAAGTGTACCCGCGCGCATCCATTTCTACCCTAGTTTAGCTTTTGATTAGTCTCGTAAATGGACTGTCACTGAGGCGCTTCGGTGCCGAAAAATGTCATGAAGATCTCCTTATTATGACGGACACAAATCATTACAACTGCTTTCAAAACAAGCTTTTCAGTGCACGCGCTGATCAGTGCTGTGGAAAAGAGGCAGAAACAATCGATAAAAGCAACGGCAAAGACGGATCGTAGTGCCATTCATGTCGGCAATTGTTTATGCCGTCATGGCACCAAGCCAGTGCGATCGAGGAGTTCTCAGTCATGTGACATGCTTTTGCAGCGCTAGTGCGTTAACTACCCGGTTAATAGCTGGCGCGCTTAGAGCGAGATGATCGAGCGTCCTCTCCACTGGAGCTTTGCGCGTTACTTTACTCGTGACTAGCTCTGATCCCTCGGTTATGTATGTACACATCATTTTGTATATTCGTATGAGGAATCTGTACCACGACATTACAACTGGCTGACAACTAAAACTGGACAGGGGTAGCAGAGTCAATGACGGGTTGGATGGTGATAACTACTCCGTAGAACTTCAATCAGAAACCAGATTTGCGAAATATGAGCATCTTAGCCAGCCGCTCAGTTTAGCGAACTTACGGTCATTTCAACACTCGTGCCAACCGCACGTTTGCAGCTCCTGCAACTTACCATACATTTCATCTCAACGTAAATTAAAAGGTAATTAACCAGATGTCTGTACGCTGAGATCGTTCGACGTCAAGTTTCATGGGCCGTGGAAGGAGAAGCCGGCGGGGAAGAGGTGGAAGATGCCGCCGAGCAGCCTGGTGAGCGGTCCCTGCAGGTAGGAGACGAGCCTCCCCGCCGGCGGCAGCTGGGCGTCGCACTTGATGAGCGGCGTGTCCACCACCAGCGAGCACCCGCCGATGAACGCCGCCAGCGCGGTCGTCAGGTCCGCCTCCATCGTGAAGGACCCGTTGGTGTTGGTCGTCGCGCCCGCCACCACCTTCCCGGCGCATCGCAGCTCCACGTCCGCGTCTGCACAGATCAGAACGTATCGGTTAGCCTAGCCATGCGTGTCACTGTCACAAAGATTTAGCGAGCAAGTGCATGCACGTACTTGGGAACGCGGGGGAGGTGGCGATGTCGATGAGGCTGCCGGTGCTGCACGGCACGACGCCGGTGACGAAGAGCCTGCCGAGCTTCGCCTCCGCGAGGCCGATCACGCACGCCGCCGCCACGAGCGCGGCGGCCGCGAGGAGAGCGAGCTTGGACGCCATTGGTCAGAGCTTAGATTGTCCTGTGGCTGCTTGCTTCTGTAAGGACGAGAGCTATTTGTAGACCCGGAAAGTGCAAGTACCCGCGCGCATGCGTAGCATTTCTACCCTAGTTAACTTTAGTTACTTCGCTTTAGTCTCGGATCAACTGTCACTGAGGCGCTTTGGTGTCGAAAAATGTTACTACAAAAATCTCCCAATGATCTTTCTGACGAGCAAAAATCATTACAATTGCTGTGACACAGACCTGCATGGTAAGCAGTTGCGTTCTCAGTGCTTCCGAAAACAAGCTTTTTGGTGCACGCGCTGAGAGTGCTGTGAAAAAGAGTTAAACTTTTCACTAGTCATGTGACGTGCTTTTGCAGCGCTAGTGCGTTAACAACCCGGTTAATAGCTGGCGCGCTTAGAGCGAGCTGACGATCGAGCTTATGGTCGCATCTGTTTATATTCCAGCACGAGCGTCCTCTCCACTGGCACTTTGCGCGTTCCTTCACTCGTGACTAGCTCTGATCCCTCGGTTATGTATGTATATCATTATGTATATTCGTATGAGGAATCTGTAGTTCTGTACCACATCATTACAACTGGCTGACAATTAAACTGGACAGGGGTTTGGGGCATTGGATTCCCGACAGGCGTGTTCTTTCTGGGCGTGCCCATTTGATGCCTGATGCATCCGATTTATGCCCGTGATCCGTTCAGTTGGTTGGGGAGGATTTGGGCAAGAAATGGACCACCGTCTGTGCCTTTATGTGGGGCTTGTGCAATACTCACTCCGTTCCAATTTAGTTGATTTGGATTTGTAGAAATATGAATGTATCTATACTTGTTTAGTGTATAGATACATTCATATCTAGACAAATGTATGTCAAGTAATTTGGAACGGAGGGAGTACATGTCAATATATGCCAAATCGAACACCTACTAGTGGTTTAAACAACCGTTCACTAACTAAGGTAGTGTATTTAGGATCCAAATCGTGGATTCCCAATCCACTTTGATCCTTGGACGACATAAGATGCCTCATTTTGCTAAACGACATTTCTTCTTTGGTTGGTCACGCTGCAAATAAAATCAAGACCGGTAACAATCCAACCTTTGTTAAACGCCTTCAGGTAATCATAAAGTTGATTGATACCAAGATTCACCTCTGGAGATATATTTGCTCTCCAAGTATCGAGTATTTTGCCATAATTTACTCAATTGTCATTGGCCTCATTTGTTCAATGCTGTTATTGATAGCTTGTCATTGAGAGAGGTACATATGACGGGGAGACAATTCACATGGGCAAATAGTCTCCCTGAGCCGACATACGAGAAGCTAGACCGTGTGCTGATGGATTCCCGATGGGAGGAAAAATATCCACTAGTAACGGTACGTGCTTTGGAGCGTATTGAGGCCTTCTCGGACCATGCTCCCATACTTTTGTCTACTGGGACATTGTTACCTCCTGTAAAGTCACAATACAAATTTGAATTAGGATGACTGTTGCGGGATGGTTTTGATGATCTGGTTAAAAAGATATGGTCGCAACCGGTTGTGGGTGTGAGCGCAATCCAAAGGTGGAATATTAAAATGCGCAATTTGCGTAAATTCCTCCGAGGATGGGCGAGACATACAACCAGTATGTTAAAAAAAGAAAAAGAGCGCCTGTGTACCATTATTGATGAGCTTGATAAACTAGCAGAAATACGTCCTCTATCGACACAAGAGATTGAACTAAAGAGTCAATCAAATGTGCAGGTGGGTCGTATGTTGCGAGAAGAAGAGATAAAATGGTACCAAAGGTCTAAAGCCCAATTCATTCTGCAAGGGGATTTGAATACGAGGTACTTCCATAATGTCGCTAATGGTAGACATAGGAGGAAACTTATTCATTCTCTTCATCAGGATGAGGGCCTGATCGAGGGTCATGACAAGCTCAAAGATTATATTACGGACTACTATAATGGTCTGTGCGGAGCTCCGGAGGAAGGAAACTTCACTCTTGATGAGACACGAACGGATGATATTACCCAAGTAACTCCGGAGGAAAACAACCTGCTCATTGCGCCCTTCTCTGAAGAAGAGATAAGTAAGGCGGTTTTCCAAATGGAGCATAATAAGGCGCCTGGGCCTGATGGATTCCCAGCTGAGTTTTACCAGCATTTTTGGGAAACCATTAAGTCCGATCTGTTAGAGTTATTCGGTTGTTTGCATGTTGGACAACTCGAGCTTTTTCGCCTTAATTTTGGGGAAATCGTTTTGTTGCCTAAGGTTAAGACAGCTGAGAGGATACAACAGTATCGGCCTATATGCCTCCTGAATGTTAGCTTCAAGATCTTTACAAAAGTAGCGACTATTAGGTTGAACTCCGTAGCAGATCATGTGGTTAAACCTACCCAAACTGTTTTTATGCAAGGGAGGAATATACTAGACGGGGTCGTGGTTTTACACGAGACCGTACATGAGATGCATACGAAGAAACTTAATGGGTAATTTTCAAAATCGACTTTGAAAAAGCTGATGACAAAATTAAGTGGCCATCCTTACTACAGACTCTGAGAATGAAAGGGTTCTTTGATGAGTGGTGTGAATGGATCCGTAATTTTGTTGTGGGGGGAAGTGTGGCGATAAAAGTCAATGATGACGTTGGTCGCTACTTCTAAGCAAAAAAGGGTTTAAGGCAAGGTGATCCTCTATCGCCTATACTATTTAATATGGTGGCAGATATGTTGACCATCATGATTGAACGGGCAAAAACTGATGGACAGATTGAAGGTGTAGTTCCACGTCTTGTTGATGGGGGACTTTGTATTCTTCAATATGCGGACGATACAATTCTTTTTATGGAACGCGATCTTGATAAGGCGACGAATCTGAAATTGATATTGTCAGCATTCGAGCAATTATTAGGATTAAAAATCAATTTCCATAAAAGTGAATTATTTTGCTTCGGCAATGTACAGGACGCAGCTGCTCAGTACGCCGAAATATTCGGCTGTGAGCAGGGTCAATTTCCTATTATGTACTTGGGCATACCAATACATTATCGGAAACTAACTAATGCAGAATGGAGACATGTCGAGGAGCGTCTACAAGCTAGGTTGTCTAGTTGGAAAGGAAAATTATTGTCTCTTGGTGGAAGATTGGTTCTCATTAATTCGATACTTACAAACATGGTACTGCATATGATATCCTTTTTCCAGTTACCAAAAGGTGTCTTGAATAAATTGGATTACTTCCGATCAAGATTCTTTTGACAAGGGGATGGTGAGAAAAAGAAGTATCGACTGGCTAAATGGGATGTTGTTTGTCGACCAAAAGATCAAGGAGGGCTGGGTATTCATGATCTCTGTATCAAGAACTCGGCTCTCCTGGGGAAGTGGTTGTATAAGATGCTAACCTTAGATGGGATTTGGCAAAACACTCCTTAAAAGAAAATACATCGGCACAAAGGCGGTATCACAGGTGTCGTGGAAACCTGGTGACTCCCACTTTTGGGCCGGCCTAATGGCGACTAAGAAACATTTCTTTCGCTTTGCCGTATTTAATATTAAGGATGGCACGGAGATTAGGTTCTGGGAGGATAAATGGTTAGGAAACACCACCCTCCGGGAGCAATATCTGGCCCTATACAATATTGTTCTTCACAAAGGAGACACTATAGCTACTGTTATGCAGTGCTCACCACCTAATGTGACGTTCAGATGAGATCTATTTGAGCCGAGATTAACATCTTGGAATGCCTTGTTGGCACGGTTGGAATTAATTCAACTTACACAAGGTCCCGATGAATTTCGGTGGAATTTATGCGGGAATGGAAAATTCTCAGTAGATTCTATGTATAGGGCGCTTGTGCACTATGATATACCAGTCGATGACAACAAAAAAATATGGCAAATGAAGATTCCACTTAAAATTAAAGTATTTTCGTGGTATCTTCGTAGGGTGTTGATACGTCTCCAACGTATCTATAATTTTTGATGTTCCATGCTTGTTTTATACCAAATGCTACATGTTTTGTATCTACTTTATGTCACTTTTATACATTTTCCGGGACTAACCTATTAACAAGATGCCGAAGTGCCAGTTCCTGTTTTCTGCTGTTTTTGTATTCCTGAAAAGCTAGTCTAGAAATATTCTCGGAATTGGACGAAACCTTTTCGGGAGGTGCTATTTTTCCAGAAGACACAAGATGACGCAAAGATGCAGCAGAGGAGGCCCACAGGGGCCCCACACGCCATGAGGGCGCGGGTCCCCCCTCTGCCGCCGACAACCTTCAGAAGAATCGTTACTCCTACTGGTCGATAAACCTTGGTTTCATACTGAGGGAAAACTTGCTACTAGGCTACATCTAACCTTCCTCTTGGGGTCTCCCAACGAGCAAGTACGTCTTGCATCAAGCCTTTTTCTGGCGCCGTTGCCGGGGAGTAGCAGTTCTTCTGCAAGGGGAGTTTCACGCTTCCAATCTCTTTACTTTGTTTTTGTCTTGCTTAGTTTATTTTATTTTATCTTGTTTGCTTTCAATTATCAAAAACACAAAAAAATTAGTTACTTGCATTTAGTTTATTTTCAGTTTTGTTTTCTGTTAGTTATTATGTCTAGCTCTTTACTTGCTATCAATGGTTACTTTCCTTGAAACTAGTCCTATGGCTGAAAACAACATGAGAGAGCTTTATGAAATTTATCTTGAGTTGGGACATGAAGTGTTTGAAGAGAAAATTAAAAAGCCTATGGAACTTTATTTGCATAACAATCATGATAGTAGCAATGTTATTAGCATACATTCTTTGAACACCATTATTGCTAATGCCATGGAAAGCTCTAAGCTTGGGGAAGCTGGTTTTGATAAAAATGATATTTTTAGTCCCCAAGCTTGGAGGAGGAAGAATGCTATATTGTTGAATGTCATGATTCTATTGAAATATCTCTTTTGATAAATTTGAAGTAAACAACCTCCTTGACTCAGTAAAAAGGAAATTGCAGAAAGTAAAAATGTGCTCCCTAATGTTATATATGATAATTCTCTTGATGATGGTCCTATATTGCCTAATGATATTTATTATACTACTATTGTCAAAAGTGGGTTTAATGACCCCACTTTTTGAGCTTAATAAAAATTATGTGTTTGTAGATCATGAAAAGCATGCTTTATGTGATAGTTATATGTTGAGTTTGTTCATGATGCTACTGAAAATTATTTTGAGAGAGGAAAATATGGTTATAGAAATCTTCATGTTATTAAATTTCCTCTCTTTATGATGAAAGTTTTGAGCTTTCTCTTGTGTTGCTTCTATATGATTTTTGCTTTAAGACCTAATGGTCCGTTGAAAGTTTTGAAGTTGCACTTGTTTTGCCTTCCTATGCTAGTCACTTTGTGCTTAATTGACTTGTTTTCTTATAAGACTCCTATGCATAGGAAGAGTGTTAGATTTAAACATGTTTTATATATGCTCCTTGATGCTCTCTTTTATGTTTCAACTCTCATCTTTATGTGAGCATCATAAAAATCACTATGCCTAGCTAAAAGGCATTAAAGAAAGCGCTTTTGGGAGGCAACCCATTATTTTTATTTTCATTTAGTCAAGGTGTTTGTTTACTTCTGTAGCAACTCCTTTGTATCTTTATTTTCTCGCATTGTTGTGCCAAGAGTAGCCTCTAATGTTAAGGTTTTGCTTAATTTTGATTGCTGCGCAGAAACAGATTTTTGCTGTCCACTGTACGAAAATTAAAATCACCAGATTGTTAAAAAATCTGAAATTTTTGTGCGTAATCTTTATGAATGTCTGAATCTTTCATTAGTTCAAGTTTTTCGATTGAGCGCGTAAGTGCCTCGAAAAAATTCGTCTTTGCGGACTGTTCTGTTTTAGACAGATTATGCCTTTTTATTTTGCATTCTCTCTTTTACTAGTGTTGAGTGAAATTCTTTTTTGGGTGGAAGAGCTTCACATAACATCAGTGGCTGTAGCTAATGTTTAAAGTAACAAATCATATTGCGTCTTTATAGAACATGTGAGTTTTTGATTATGCACTAACCCTCTAATGAGATTTACTTTGAGTTTGGTGTGACGGAAGTTTTCAAGGGTCAAGAGAGAAGGATGATGATAGGATCAAGAAGAGTGAAGAGCTTAAGCTTGGGGAGGCTCCCATGGATCTCCCCAGCATATTTCAAGAAGACTCAAGCGTCTAAGCTTGGGGATGCCCAAGGCATCCCCTTCTTCATCGCCAAATTATCAGGTCATCTCTAGTGAAACTATATTTTAATTCTTTCACATCATATGTGCTTTTCTTGGAGCGTCTGTGTGCTTTTATTTTCAGTATTGTCTTTTATTTTCAATAAAGCTTGACTGGACCCTAGCATTCTTGATTGGGAGAGAGACACGCTCCGCTTTTTCATGAGAATACTCCTATTCTTCACTTATATTGTTGAGTATTCATATCTAGCGCTGTTCAGCTTTTAGCTCTTGTTTTCATGTATCTCTTTCAGAGCTATTAGCTTTCTTTTATAGAAAGTACTCTCTTGCTTCACTTATATTTGTTTGGAGAGTTGATTAAATAAATTGATTGGTGTTTGGTTGGTTCGAAAATGTTGCATGTGGTAATTGGTATAAGGAAAAACTTGCTTATCTTGTAGATCACTAATGGATAACTTGATGCTTGTCAATCGTTTTGAGTTAACAAGTAGTCATGATTAAATTGTGCATCATATGAGTTAAGCCTATTAGTGAAGAACTACCGTAAAGCTTGTTGAAAATTTGGTTTGCATCGGTGGTATCTCTAAGGTCTAGATATTTTCTATAACGGGTTTGGTTAACAAGGAAGACAGTATGAAGTTTTATAACGTTTGCAATATGTTCATGTAAAACTTGGTGTATGGGTTGATACTTGTTTGCTTACATAAACCTTGCTAGCCTAAACTCTGTACTGAGAGGGAATGCTTCTCGTGCATCCAAATCCTTGAGCCAAAATCCATGCCATTTGTGTCCACCATAACTACCTATATGTGGTATTTCCTTGCCACTCCAAGTAAATTTTTCATGTGCTACCTTTAAATTATTCAAAATGTTATTATTCCCTTTTTGTGTCAATGTTTACTAGCTCATGAGGAATTAGTGTGGTTATTCTTTATTCTATTGTCAATGGACTTTTACACCTGGACTAGTGGCATATACATCCGCTTATCCTCTAATTTTGCAAAAAGAGCTGGCAACGGGGTGCCCAGTCCCAATTAATTACAACTTTAACCAATTAATTCTCTTCACACTTTTGCCCTGATTCATCAGTAAGCAATGACAAACAGTGAAATATCTGCATGTGTGTAAACAAAGAGAAAGAGGGATGATCTGCCTTGCTGGTAGAAATAACGTCCTTCATGGGAGCCGCTCTTAAAAGTCCGTTTGACAGGTAGAATACTGTTCTCACCCGCTACCATTCGTTGACAATTAACAACACCTCTCAAAAATAGATACTCCTCCATGGTATGTGATTGATGGAAGGCACCCGAGGATTCGGTTAGCCATGGCTTGTGTTAGCAAGGTTGGGAGGAGTATCAAATATTTTATGCAATCTCTATATGCTTTCAAAAACCTAAAAGCTCTAGCACATGATTTAATCCCTGCTTCCCTCTGCGAAGGGCCTTTCTTTTACTTTTATGTTGAGTCAGTTTTCCTATTCTTTCTGTCTTCCACAAGCAAACATTAGTGTCAATTTTGTGCAACATGGGTTATATGCAACGTATTGGACTTGTTATACTACTTTGTGTTGACAATATCCATGAGATAAATATGTTGAAAGTTGAAGCAAATGCTGAAGCTTAATTCTTCCTTTGTGTTGATTGAATACCTTTTGCTAGAAACTATTGCTTTATGAGTTAACACCTATGCAAAACACTTTGATGCTTGTCTTGAAAGTACTATCATGAAAACGTTTGGCTTGTGTGATTCATTGTTTACTCATTATCTACTTGATAGCAAACTATAGACCATTGACTTGGATCACTTCATTCATTCACATGTGCCTTGCAATATTATTTGATCAAGATTATTAGTAGCATGTCACCTCAAAAATTATTTTGTTTTTATCGTTTACCTACTCGAGGACGAGCAGGAACTAAGCTTGGGGATGCTGATACGTCTCCAACGTATCTATAATTTTTGATGTTCCATGCTTGTTTTATACCAATTGCTACATGTTTTGCATCTACTTTATGTCACTTTTATACATTTTGGGACTAACCTATTAACAAGATGCCGAAGTGCCAGTTCCTGTTTTCTGCTGTTTTTGTATTCCAGAAAAGCTAGTCTGGAAATATTCTCGGAATTGGACGAAACTACACGGGGGTGCTATTTTTCCAGAAACACGATGACGCAAAGAGCAGCAGAGGAGGCCACAGGGGCCCCACACGCCATAGGGCGCGGGCCCCCCTCTGCCGCGCCCCTACGGTGTGGGCCCCACGGGGTCGCCAGCCGCCGCCCTTTCGCCTACTTATTCCCCCCGAGAAAATAACCCTAAGCACCTGAGCCATTATCCACGAAAAGTTCCAGAGACGCCGCCGCCGTCAACCCTAGCTCGGGAGGGTCAGAACCTCTTCCCGGCACCCTGCCGGAGAGGGGAATCGTCACCGGAGGCTTCTACATCGCCATGCCTGCCTCCGGGTGATGCGTGAGTAGTTCATCCTTGGACTACGGGTCCATAGCAGTAGCTAGATGGTTGTCTCTCCTATTTGTGCCATCATGTTTAGATCTTGTGAGCTGCCCTACATGATCAAGATCATATTATTGTAATGCTACATGTTGTGTTTGCTGGGATCCGATGAATATTGAATATTATGTCAAGTTGATTATCAATCTATGCCCTATGTTATTTATGATCTTGCATGCTCTCCGTTGCTAGTAGATGCTTTGGCCAAGTAGATGCTTGTGACTCCAAGAGGAGTATTTATGCTAGATAGTGGGTTCATGCCTCCGTTGAATCTGGGACAGTGACAGAAAGTTCTAAGGTTGTGGATGTGCTGTTGCCACTAGGGATAACCTAACGATGCTATGTCCACGGGCATATGTGTTTGTTTACATTACGCGCTTTACTTAATGCGATTATCCGTTGCTTGCAACTTAATACCAACGGGGAACTCGGATGACAACCCGGCGGTGGATTATTAGTCATAGACGCTATTGGATAACGGTCTATGTATTATGTCGTAATGTCCAATTAAATATCATAGTAATCATCATGCCATGTATTTGCATTGTCATGCGCTCACTATTTGTAAATTGCCCAGCTGTAATTTGTTTACCCAACATGTTAATATCTTTATGGAGAGACACCACTAGTGAACTGTGGACCCCGGTCCAATTCCTTTACATTGATTAAACCACAAACTGCAAACTGTTCCTTTTTCATTCGCTGCAACTTAATACTCATTTTCCACACGAGACGTTTAATCCTTTGTTTTCAGCAAGCCGGTGAGATTGACAACCTCACTGTTTCGTTGGGGCAAAGTACTTTGATTATGCTGTGTGCAGGTACGCGTTGGTGATCGAGAAACGGCGCCGCCAACAACCTTCAGAAGAATCGTTACTCCTACTGGTCGATAAACCTTGATTTCATACTGAGGGAAAACTTGCTGCTAGGCTACATCTAACCTTCCTCTTGGGGTCTCCCAACGAGCAAGTACGTCTTGCATCAGGTGTCATTTTAACCAAGGATAACCTTGTCAAACGAAATTGGCATGGAAGTACTAAGTGTGTGTTTTGTCCACACCAAGAGACAATAAAACACTTATTCTTGGAGTGTAGTTTCGCACGTTCTATATGGTCATCTATCCAAATAGCGTCTAACTTATATCCACCCAAGTCGGTTGCAAATATTTTTGGAAACTGGCTACATGGGATAGATAAGAAGCTTAGATCGGTTATTAGGGTGGAAGCGATTGCCGTCATATGGTCGCTTTGGCTTAGTAGAAATGACATGGTTTTCAATGATAAAGATGTTTCTCATATGCAGGTACTCTACCGTTGCACAAGTATTCTCCGTACGTGGTCCACCTTACAATGTGTGGGACATCGAGACCTCTTTACGGAGGCGTGTGCACGACTGGAAGAGGTGGCGAGAGAAATTTTTTCACAACATGGGGGCCGCTTGATCGCCGGATTGGACCTCCATAGGTCATCGAGCTTGCCTATGACATAGGCGTTTTACATTATTCTTGATGATTGTAATTCGTCTATTGTTGCACAACCTTTTATTTTCTCCGATTGCCGCTGTGTGCATTTTTGATGCAGAGGCCGGGTGTAATACTTAAACTTTTGAGTAATAAAGCCCTTTATCTAAAAAAAATTTACTCACTTGTTTTCATTCTACTACCGTGATTCTACGATAATGCATTGGTATCCAGAGATAATGGATATAAAACTCACGTCTCTCACAGCCAAAAATAGTAGCATAATCAACGCCATCCTATTGGGCTTTAGCAACCTGAAAATTCCACTCTTATGGAAGTTAATTTTCATTCACAACATTTTTCCTCAATAGCTCATAACCCCAATGTGAGATTCTTTGTCCTTTTTAAAATCATGATCCATGAAAAAATGGTATGATATGTGGATGGATAAATCATCATCAACAAGATCCGGCACTACACTATATATTTGACCATCCACTTGCGCACGTTTAATAAGGATATGAAGCATATCCTCATAAATATCGAACACCATTGGTGAAATAGGATAACCTTGAAGGAGCCCCCTTTTTTATCATGGGTTTACTCTTTTCCCATCAACTGTTTTATCATGGGTTTTGCTATTTCAGAAATCTTTATAATAACCAGGAAAATCACCCTGTAAAAGATGATCATTCCAAGTAATATTACGAGATCAACCCACTTGGAGTGCCCCATTTCCACTTGTAAGTTGTCCTTCAGTATATGCTCACCACTAATGTTGCCTCCAGAGCTGCTAACATTTTAAATACCAAGCCCAAGAATTCATTCTTGTACAATGCTTGATTTGTGTACTTGTGGTATGAGATGTAGTAAGTTGGGTACTTCCATACTGGTTTTGGGAGGTCACTTGGAAGCCTGAAGAAACCAGCATTTATCATGAGTAAGCCTTGGACTCCAGAACCTGTGACTATACCAAGGATATAATCGGGCACGATCGCTGCAACAATCATCATCAGACCCTCGACTAATACTGTGCATGCCCACAGAGTGGCAGCAAAGAATAAAAAGTGGTCTAATCCTCTTTGAAGCCCGGTTAGGTAATAAGCTATTGCAGCAGGTAGGGTAGAGATGAGGCCCAAGTATAGAGATGATGAAATCGTGTTGGCTATTACAAATTCAGTGGCCCCATAGTGTCCAGTGAGCCATTCTTTCTCAAATATCTACAATGGAAAATGGTGATGTAAGACAAACTCATAAGAAATAATAAATTTATTAAATGAAATTATATTGTTACCCACCTTCATATCCTCGACAAATGATGGAAAACTTCCGATTGCCATCATTGTGACGAAGGTTGATGTAAACATAAGCATGGATGCCCGTGCCTAAAATGTTTTAAAAATAGAAATAGTAGGTCATTAGTACTCGTTTTCTGGTTATTGAGTCATTAATACTCATTGGTTGCACTTCCTTTCGTGCAGATTTGTAATTTAACGACTTACTTGGATTGATGCATAACCGGAACCAACATCAAGGAAAATGGTCCCAATGGTTAGAAATAGTCCGATGTAGATAGCAAAGCGCAACCAAT
Source organism: Poa pratensis (assembly GCA_947311845.1). NCBI lineage: Eukaryota > Viridiplantae > Streptophyta > Magnoliopsida > Poales > Poaceae > Poa > Poa pratensis. The sequence continues at coordinate 32,319,545 of CAMZMU010000091.1, read as the reverse complement.
AATAACCAATGTCTCTATACATGTTAACCATCGATCTTTTGGTTAGAATAATCGATTTGGTCAAGAACGTAGCATGTCTTTGCTGAATTATGGGTGCACCCTGCATAAACATACACCATAGAAACGTAAAACACAAAAGTGAGACTTAATTTCCAAATGCAAGCAAATGCATCCAATCTACATAGATGAAAATTAAGATGAGACCTGCTTAATTGTCTTGCTCACTTCCACTTCAGATCCTAAACTAGTAAGGGAGCCAGAAGAGGCCATCAAGGTTTGAATTACACTGGAGGCGTGTGGCATATTTACCGTAGATCCTTCGTCGGATTCCTATGGAAATATGATGGACTTGCCATTAAGCTCCATCTGGCGTTAAATTTTCAATACTTGAAACCTCGAGAGAGAGATCAGTTTCATACCTCAAAGTCTGTGTTTATCATTCTTAAGAAATGGTCGGATGGATTCATCCTCATTGGGCATGGGAATCCATTAGAATCGAAGAACTACAAGTTACACAAAACATTTTAATTACTAGATATGCATTAACTTGTAAGCTAGACGATCGAGATGGTATGTACTCTATAGCTTGGGTAGGCGTACCTCTATGGCTTTGGAAGCTGGCCCAAAATACACGGCCCTCCCTTTGGCGAGCAGGCAGAGGCCATGGAAGAGCTGGAACACCTCGGAGCTGGGCTGGTGGACGGCGGCGACAACCGTGGTCCCATCCCTCTGGGCGATCCCGGCGATGCGGCTCATGACGTGGTAGGACGCGGCGCCGTCGAGCCCGCTGGTCGGCTCGTCGAGGAAGATGAGCGCGGGCGACGAGAGCAGCTCGATGCAGATGCTGACCCGCTTCTGCTGGCCGCCGCTGATGCCTTTGCAGGCGCGGCCGCCGATCCGGGTGTCGGCCACCCGGGCCAGCCCCATCTGCTTGATGGCGTCGTCAGCGCGCGACCGCTTCTCAGAAGGAGACATGGAGTCCGGCAGCTGGAGCTGCGCCGAGTAGCGCACCGTCTCCGCCACCGTGAGGGTCGTCATCAGCACGTTCTCTGGGTCACATACGCCTACAGTGAGCGCATGCATTATGTATGCGTGTAGGTAGAAGTTAGAGAAGTTATTACGGAGGCAGGAGTTATATGCAAACGCCAAAACTTAGTTTTAAATCTCTGTCAAGTATAAATCAGATGCATGTGCAGCTTACGGAGGTGCCAAATGCAAGCTTCTCACGCCGACCATTGATCAAGATGTCTCCTCTACCTTTCATGCTCGGTCCAAGTCGTCCTGTTTAAGCATATTAATTTCCAGCCAAGTCAGTACGATCAGATTGAGTAAGTGTACGGCTAGCGCCGATGGACAGTTATATGGGGAAAGCAGAAGAAGACGTGCACATAGCGAAATCCAAATAGAATACTGTCTAGAACTTTTTTTTCCAAGTTTGATTCACATCAATTTTAGATACTGTCTAGAAGTAAATGAAAAAAAAAAGAATAATGGACTCGTCGAACAGTGAAATCCACAATCAGGATGAGTTGGCTGAAGCAGCTGCTGACAACAAAGCTGTGAATGCCTTCTAGGGAGAAAAGGACAGATAGCGAAATCCAACAGTAGAGAAAACTATGGGAATACATAGGCGCACGTGGGTGATCCCCTTCTTATATATCTGAGTCCTTGATTTGCATGGAGGTTCATACCTACTCCACATTTCTATGAAATACAAGATATGCTTTGTGATGTAAAACTAAAATGTTAAGTCATCTTGGAACTAAGCAAATTTCTTTTGTGATGTAAAATTGAAATGTTAAGTCCCATATACAAAATAACGACTCGGATAAAATAAAAAGATAATATTTGTATTTCTGGGTCGGCTAAAAGAGATGTAATTGTCGTGTAAAATTCAAATTTTAGTGATAATTAAATCATACTAAATGCAAGTTGACATATGCAACCAACCACGGGCATCTAACAACCAACCTTGGTTCCACCAGCATGTAGACAATACTCAAGTTGAAATTGAACAAGACAATAATTAATATTATGGTTGGAAAATTAATACTAACTCCGTTCATTAAAGTAATTAAGGCGTATATTTTAAGTCAAAAGTCAACATAGTTTAAGTTGACCACTTGACAAGTCCCAAGTGGAGGAGATTAAGAGGTCATTAAAGAATTCTTCCTTTTAGTTGACAAAATATGAACATTTATCAAATTTATTAAACGTACAATGAAAATATATTCTATGGTGAGTCTATTGATATTGACTGGGAATTCGAAATGTTCAGATTTTTTATCAATAAGATCGGTCAAAGTTAAACTATGTTTACTTTTGACTAAAAAATATGCCTTACTTTACAAAAAAGAGGAAGTACTAAGTAGGACCATCGATTATGAGTTCATGATGCAACTTTTAGGTGAAAAAGTAAAAATTGCATGATACCAGTTCGACGAATTTCATAGTCTTAAATCTGAAAATTGTGTCACTGCTATGAAACCTTTAATTTTAAAGATGCTAATTCTAGAAAATTAGAATAAAGTTTAAGTGAATTTATTAAATTCCAAAATTCACACTGAAATTCCAAGGTACTAAATAAGGGAAATATGTGTTTTTAACAAAAATAAGAATTACTTGATACTTTTTTTGACACAAAAACAGTAGGGAAGACACCTACTGTGTCATTTTCATTTATAAGAGAATTACTTGATACTAGTTACAGAACTTTTTTGTAGAACATTCAATAATTTATTGAATTTTTAAAAGTTACAATGGTATGTGAAAAAATTAGTATGCCCTAATGTTAATCCACCAGAAATTAATGATACTAAATCCGTAAATTATGTGTCTCTTAAACTAGAATTTCAGTGGTCTTCTCTCTCCCCAAAATTACTCTCTCTCCTCTATGCATGTAATTTTTAAAACCTTTTGACCTAAATTTGTTCTTCCACTTTTTTCGAAAGAATTACATATCGTCACATGAAGATTATGGCTCAATGTTATGTGTAAATTATAACTGTTTAAAATTCTTGTGGCTTATGTGAAAAATATCTTAAATCACAAAATGCTTTTAGCTTCTTATTCTTGTGCCTTTCTGCATACTAAAAATCAATATATTTTCTTATGGAAATCTTTTTCTTTTGCGAATTATTTTCTTGTGGAAATCTGATGATACGCATAGTTTATATTCTCGTTCATTTTTGTATATCCAAACTTATTCTTCGTGTTATAATAATAAATAAGTAGAGCACATGAGCGCGGGTGCAAAATCTCTGACTAACAAACTATAGCTCGGAGCTTGAAATAAAAGATAATAATAAATGTAAGGCCAATAAATTATATATTTATTATCTAGTTCAAAAGTGGTAATCTTTTATGATCTTTTGACCTGCACATGTAATACTTGGAGTTTTGTCATGGTTTTCTAGTAGTAGCATGTTATGTTAGTGAATTCTCGGAATACACAAACTGTTTACTCTTATTTTGTAATGGACAGTAAGTTCAGCAAAGATGAACATGGGGTTGTGGGGATGCAGTACCAGCTAAGGCATCAAGCAGAGTAGTTTTGCCACAGCCCGAAGGACCCATGAGAGCCAGCACTTCGCCAGGGCGCGCGTACCCGCTAAGCCCATCGAGGATCAAAGCAGAGCCCTTTCTTCCGTTTGTGGCCGTCACTGATAGATCCTCCCACGTAAGAAACACCTCCGAAATGCAAGAGTCCTCGCTACCCCATTGGCTGGAGAAGCCGTCGATGGCTGGGAGGTACGACGTGGGAAGAAGATGGGGCTTAACTGGCACGTCGACCAGCTGCGCCATGGAGAGGTACTGCTCGGCGTCGACCGGAGTGGCCTGGTGGGGCTCGGCGTCGGAGCCCAGCGAGGCAGTGGTGACGCTGCCATAGATATATGCTCTCTAATTGCTTCTGTGTTGTGGGCTTGTGTGTCTACCAGGCCTTTTATAGGTTGAGTAGTACTCCGGTAGTAGCTAGCTCCTGAATTGTCTATATATCACGTCGTATGTGGTAAGATTACTTGTTCTGTGTCTTGTTTATGGCCACAAGGTTTTCCTAGAAGGTTTTATTTCGTGGTGACATAGTTAGGAACAGGAAAAACTAACAAAATAGGACTGGAAATCCAATTGAAACGACTTGTCAATTCCATGACAGCTAAATAGTTTGTGTATGAAATCTCAATTGAATTTCATGATTCCGACCCGAAATGATGGCGCTACCAAATGACTTAAGCCTTTTGCTAACAAGTTCAAAATTTGTCTTCAATGGCACAAATTTAAGCAACCCGTGCTAACGCCCATAGAAAAAAATACAACATAGTAGCAACGGGTAGGTATGTTTTGTGGTTTTAAAACGGGTAGGTATGTTTTGCTTTAATCACAGGCGCTACTGAACCTCGATCAGAGCTCTGGTGTTGGGCGTTCAGATACTAGAGAGTCAAATTGATAAGATCTAACTGGAAACAAATAAGGGATAGCGAATTGTCGCACCTGAACCTGCTTAAGCTGGCCCCTCCTCTTGGAGAGGACACCGATTCGATCATTGCGCGTCTTCCTTGCAGCAGTGCTCGACGATGTCGACGGCAGCCTTCCTCGTGCCAGAGATATCGCCGGCCAGCCTACACTGCTTGTCGACGTTCAGTAGCGACTCTATCGGCGCGAGGAGGCAGCGGCGGAGGCCGCCGTCGCTTGCGGACAAGGCATGAAAATAGAGTGGGCCGAAGGAGATGGGTCAAGGTTGCTCTCGCGGGCTGATTCTGGTAGATTAATTATCCCAGGCCATATGTAAAGATACTATTCAATATCTATAGGGCCTAACTGTTGGCCAGCCCAAAGAAATATTGTCTATGTAAAACAAAACAGAAAAAAGGATGAGATGACAAACACAACTAAATAAATTAAATCCGCGTGCTCCTTTGAGGCGGGTACCACCGGGAAGTCCGGGATCAATGACTCTAATAGGATGGAATTGTCGCAGAATTGGCAATGCCACGAGAATATGTGAACATCGCAATCTTTTGAAGGATTTTGCCCCAGAATTTTGTGTTTTGTTGAGACACGAGTAGCCAAGAATTGTGTGGACGGGCTGGCGAGAACGCTTGGTTTTTATTCGTGCTAAGCTGTGAACAGTGATAGACGAAGTGGTGGTCCAGAATTTTTCTGAAAATATTCAGTGGACTACAACTTGATACGTTTCTTTGCAGCACATGAAGATTCGCATGTATATATGAAGAAGTGAACGGTGGAATCCAAAGAGAGGGATAAAGGGTGAATCACACATTTGTGGGTGTGTATTGGCGATTTCAAGGAAGTACTAGGAAACACGCGCGTGGGTGTGGGTTCAAGGCCGAGAAAGGAAATGCTTGCTCTTGGAGATGTGTTGACGTGTGTGGCCTAGTTGATACAATGGTGTATGTATGAGAATCGAGTCTTCACTTAGAGGATCCCTTCTGCTGGCATAGCCCCGACCGACGTTAGAAATACTACATTAATGGGGAGAAAATACAGGGCTTAAAAATAAAGATCAAATGGTGAAGTCAAAAGGAATAAAGAAGGAAAGAAGCCCATAAAAGAGATGGAACCCCACTAGGCCCATTAGTTGGCTACCTGACTTTATGGACCAAGTATATGGAACAAACAAGCCTAGACCTTTTATTTCCCCTTAGAGCATCTCCAATAGGGGATGTAAATTATACATCGTCAAAACATCTTGATGTAAATTATATATCACCAAAATATGGTTTTACATCACTAAAAGTGTCCAACTCCAACCGTTGATGCATTATAGGGCACGCAATGCTCATCTTCCCCGGCGGGTGAACGCGTCATCCCTTCGGCAAGGTGGCCTTCTACTTTCAACCTCCTCTTCTTCCACGGCCGGCGGGGGCACGTCCACCTCCTCTTCCACAGCCGACGGACACGGCGGCGGCAAGAGGGGTCGTGCCAACGGCGGGAATAGGGCTCATCTTACCTTTAGAATATATGGGTTTTATTGAGCTCTTTCTTTTAAAAGAGATGGCTCGAGGGACCTGTAGGCCTTGGTGCCAGCTGTACCGAATCAGATTGTGACCATGTGTTGAAGCAACGAAATCTATTTTAACTTCACAAAAAATGTTGGTCATGCACGGATACCGAGATATGACTCCTTTCAATACCTCTCAATATGTTTGCAGTCAGTACATACAATTCAAGATGTTTCCATGTTCTCACAAAAATGAACAAATATATTTTACTTGAATTCAACGAGTGTGACCTGTTAACGTATTTCCATGTGGATTTTTCTTATTTTTCATAATTTTCAAGGACTGTAAAATAATTACACATTTGCAAATAAGATATAGACATGTTTAGATAAATGACTAATAAATTGTAGTTAAAATGTATCATGAAATTTCTTGCTCTCCAATATGGAAGTGCTACATTTTGTAAAACTAAAATATGTGTCAATTATATGCACGAATTATTTATCTCAGAAAGCTACACCAGCATTTGTAAAGATCAGATGATATTGTGCGTATTGCGGACGCATATATCAAACAATCAGATCCTATTTATACGAAAGTAGTTTATTATATTTAATTTATTTATTATCAGTGATTACTATTAGGGATAATAATACTAAGTACACATCATGTACACATTGTCAACTTACTAATGTACTTATGTACTTACTATAACACTCCCCAAACATATTTGACCACATATATAACAGGAGAAAACAGCGTTAACATTCAATTTATACTCTGGAAGTTTCTATAAATACTCATCTAATTGTAAAACCATATATAATGATATTAGTTATACTATATGTTTTATATATCTCAACCATAAATATGTATACTTTCCATAGTATATACATTCACAATAAATTAATTGATGAAGAACAACTATGCTACAAAATATAATTAAAATCTAGCATGACACAAATGTTGTTTTCCGTTATATGCAGCACAACTATATGAATTGAATGCTAAAACTAACATTTAATTTTTTTTGTGGTTAGCAATGCTAAATAAAAAATAAAACTCATTGATACTATAGCATGTAAAATAAGTACAAAAGTTTAAAATAAATATTAGCCCTTGGTCTTTGGACCGGCCTTGAGGAGAGGGGCTCCCTGCCCTCCCCGAAAGGCGAGTCCGCTGGGGTGGAGGACGCCGCGTGATCTCCACATCAGAGAAGAACAGACCTAGGTTACGCAGTGCGAATGGTTCGCGGCGGTTGCCGAGGACGCCATCGTCAACGTCGGTGGAGCGCTCGCCTCAGTCGATGGGGGACTTGCCACTCCAGTGTGCGTCAGCTCGGTCGGCGCCACGGGAGGGGCCGTTACGTGCGCCGCCGATGTGTACTTTTCATACGTGGGGGTGTCTCTGAGAATAACCGATGTGTCCTGGCCCATTTTATTACAGCGAATTGAATATCTATGGATGTATCAGTCAACATACCAAAGATTACCAATGAAAGCTGAACTAAACTACTTAGGCATGGGAGGCACACTGAACAACTCAGAGTCGCATCTGATCACTTTCCTGACCTTTATCCTGCACGTTAGCCCAACAAAAGGACCGCTATGATGTTTCGATTGCGCGCCTTCAAATCTTATTGAGGATAACAGAAAACTCCCGTTGTGTCTGTTGAATCACTACTGGAATTCTGTTTTTGCTGAGTATGAAAAGGTAAACATAATAAAATACTCGGCAAATCCTTTACCGAGTGTTACACTCGGCAAATGGGACTCGGCAGTATTTCCCTCGGCACGGCAGCATTAATGTCATTATAGGTGTTCTTATTTACTTGTTTGATTGCACTACTAACGAATCCGGCAAAGTCACCTTAGATGATTCTTTTACAAGCAAGGCGAGTGACAACAGTGATAATTAGTTGTGCTATATATCTCGTTATTACTTTGAAAGACAATATAACATTGTACACTCTTGCAGCAACTACTTCAATTAGCAACTGAGGCGTGAGTTACGTTTGGATGGTCATAACTAGAACTTCAATTAGAGCCCAGAGTTTCAGGTCATTGACACTATGCTAGAAGGAGGTTTTTCAGCAACATCATCTTCAGCCATTTTTGATGATTGCAGAATTCTTGCTTCGGGTTTTAGGGAGATTTCTTTTCAGCATTGTAATAGGGAAGCAAATGAGGTAGCACATGAGCATGCTAGGCATAGTTTCATTGAGCATGTTGATAGTTTTTGGGATGATGATCCCCCTAGTTTCCTTTTCCCTAAATTGATAAATGATGTAAGTGTGTTTGAGGTTTAATAAAGCAGTGGTAAAAATTCAAAAAAAAAAAATAGCTAGCTGCTCAGTTTAGTTACGTTTGCAGCTCCTGCAACTTATCATATTTCATCTCCACGCAAACTAAAAGGTAGACAAGAGATAATTAAGCAGATCTCTGTAGGCTGTAGCTGAGATCGTTTTTTAATAAAGAGTATATATTAATATCACGGCGATATCAATTACACCCAGACTGTGCAACAACACAATACTCTAATGACATTATGGATGCAAACAACCAAAATAAGAAGAAGATGCTAAAAAAGAAAGGTTCCGCTACAGAGTTTCAGTCCTTACAGCAGCACAAACACCATCGAGACAACACCTGATGTCCAATTTCTCCAAAAGCAACGCCTTCAATAAGGAAACAGTGCACAAGCGCCGTCGTCACCCGATCAAAAATCTTGGGTTTTCACCCTGTAGATAGTCCCCACTCTCAAAACAATGTCTTCAACAAGGCCATTGCCAGGCACAACCAATTAACCCAAGACTTTGGATTTTCACCCTGAAAGGTAAGACTTTGAACTTCACATGTGTTGTCGCCCCCACTTAGATACCGCTGCTACGAGTCCTGAAATTCCAAGCTAGTTCCTCAATGCCGCAAAGGATATGATCACCATTACTAGTCCTCCAATCTCGGTTTCCATGTCATTCTCTATCTCTGACTTCACCATGGATTTGCCCATAATGGCAACAGAAACAGAGCTTCACGCCGCTCCCTCCGGCACGACCGAATCTCATCCGATCCAGCAGTCTCTAGGAATTATCCATGCGAGATCGCCGGCGGAGCCTTCCGGAACCCGACATTCCGGCCAGACTAAAGAGCACAGGCATCAGGCAGATCTTCACTCTGTCAGAAGAGAAACCATAGAACCACCGCCTTTATTCAGGCCGAGCCCCTATGGATCCGGCCATCCCGTGACGAGATGTGGGATCAACCACAACAAGCCATGGCAGCCCATCTTCAGCGAAGAAGAAAACCGCGCCGTCAAGCATATCCTCGTGTTGCAGAAGTAGCCCAAGAACACCTCCACGTGCCATCGCCGGAGCAACAGCAGGCGTAGTAGGTCGAGCTCCAAGAACCCGTCTGACCCGAGGCCCAGATTGGATTCGGTTGCTCCACGCCACCGCCACCCAGCTAGCGCCACCGCCTCCGGCCGTCGCGACCGCACCATGGCCGCCGCCACCCCACAGCACCGTCACCGGAGAAGGCAAGAGTGGCGCCGCCGCCTCGCCCTCACGAACGAACATCCGAGGAAATCCGCCGCCGCCGCGCCGCACGGGCCAAGCCCGGCGACCTCCCCGGTGGCGGCTGATGGGGGGACCTAGAGGAGGAGGCCGAGAGGTGCATAGGAGGTTGCCGCCCGGCGTGGCCGCACGGGGTCGGGGGTGGCGGCTAGGTTAGGTCTCGCTCCAGCTGAGATCGTTCGACTGGCCAAGCTAGTTTCATGGGCCGTGGAAGGAGAAGCCGGCGGGGAAGAGGTGGAAGATGCCGCCGAGCAGCCTGGTGAGCGGTCCCTGCAGGTAGGACGCGAGCCTCCCCGCCAGCGACAGCTGGGCGTCGCACTTGATGAGCGGCGTGTCCACCACCAGCGAGCACCCGCCGATGAACGCGGCCAGCGTGCTCGTCAGGTCCGCCTCCATCGTGAACGATCCGTTGATGTTGGTGGTCGCGCCGGCCACCACCTTCCCCGCGCACCGCAGCTCCACGTCTGCGTCTGCACAGAGCAGAATATATTGTAGTTACCCATGTGTGTCACTATCTGTCACCAAGATTGAGCAAGCAAGTGCATGCACGTACTTGGGAACGCGGGGAGGTGGCGACGTCGATGAGGCTGCCGGTGCTGCACGGCACGACGCCGGTAACGAAGAGCCTCCCGAGCTTCGCCTCCGCGGTGCCGAGCACGCACGCCGCCGCCACGAGCACGGTGGCCGCGAGGAGAGCGGGCTTGCCATTGGTCGATCGGAGTTCGTGTCCGAGCTTAGATTCGGCTCCGTGGCTGCTTGCTTCTTTAAGGACACCTATTTAAAGACTCGGAAAGTGGAATTACCGGTGCGTATCCGTTTTTACCTGAGGTTAATTAACTTACTTATTAGTCTCGGAAATCGACTGTCACTGAGGCGCTTTGTTGCCGAAAAATCTCCTTACGAGTTACGACCGAATTACAAAATTCATTACACCTTTTGTGATACAGACTAGCTAGCAATTGCGTCGTCAGTGCTTCCAAAAAAAAAGGCTTTTTAGTGCGCGCTGAGTGCTGTGGAAAAAGGGGCAGAAACGATCGATAAAAGCAACGGCAAATTAGAACGATTTGGCGTGCCATGTCGGCAATTGTTACTACTCATTGCATTGACTTCACCTTCTTCCCCCCTCCCTCGCGTCGTCTCTCCGGAGGCGACTCGGGGCGAAACTCTAGCACCCCTCGCCTCCCTCCTTTCCTCCTAGCTTCCTCGCCGCCACCGGAGGCGCTCCAGGGCAAAGCCCACGCGGCTCCTAGGAAGGTGACGGGGGCTTCGCCGCTCTACCTTGCGTGGAGGGCTTCGGAACGCCGGGGCGGCGGCCTCGGGCTTGAGGAACGGCGTCGACCCTGCGGCAGGTGACGGCCGTGGTTCGTGCTGCCTGCCTCCTTGGCCGCGTGGACGGCGAGGGGGCAGAAGTCGGAGTGCGTGCCTGATCTGATCTGAAGAAGAAACCTTCCCCTGCTCGTTTCGCGTGTCCTCTCGCCAGATCTTTAGCTTCTGCGAGGGATTCATCTACGCGGGTTGATCGGTGCGGGCTGGTTCGGTTCCGGGGGAAATCCGTGGCCAGCGGTGTTGGCCACGTCGATGGCGACGCAGCGCGCGTCGTTCTCCTTCTCGAAGGTTTCGTCGAGGTACCTGTCCCCCAGTGGCGGCGCCAGGAGTTTGCTTCCGTGTATTCATTGCAAATATTCCGGTTTCGCGATAGCAATATTTTTTTTGAGATTTAAAGCGGTCGTTGCTCTGGAGCTTTTGTGGTCCGGTCTTTCTTCGTTGCAAGTACTCCGGCCGTCGGCGTTGAGGAGGGCGTGGCGGTGCTGGAGGTGGTGTTTTGGAGCTGCGGATCCTGTCCTTCTCCGCCTTCGGCGAGGAACTGCGGCGAGTTTTGTCTCGCGGATCTCTGGATCCGTCGAGTTGCTGTGTTCCCTTTGTGCTCGTCGCGGCGGCGCCGGCGAGTGCGTCTCTTGGGGTTTCCGTCCTCCGTCCCTGCTGTCGCGGCGTCGTCGTCTTCTCCTGCGGCGACGTGGGATTGTGAGGTTTGTTCTGGAGACTGCGGTGGTGTCTGCTGGCCTTCGGCGCAGGGTTGCCGGAGTTTGCGCGGCGGAATGGAGGAGGTGGTGGTTTGGCCGTGCTCGTTCTTTGAGTTAGATCTCGTCGCTGTGCTTCGGGTGGATCTTGCGGCCGCCTACATGAGTGGAGCTACGCCTCGTTCCAGGTTCGGCGGTGGTCGGCTTCTTCTCCGGCGTCTTCGGCGGTGGAGCAGAGGTGGCGGACCGGCGGCGGGTTCAGCGTAGGATCCTGAGGACCTTGTTGTTTTTTCCCGCTCTCTGTGGTCTTTTCTGCTGTTGTGCTGGGGCTTGGGACCCACTTGCCGTGTACTGTGTGTTGTATTCCTTGTTGTATTTTGTTGAATACATGCAGTATACTAAGTTCAAAAAAAAATATATACTACAGCAATTGTGCAGCAAGCTAGCATAATAGCAATATCTCTAGCAAGCAAAGGATTTGGTGTAGATCCGTAGATGTCGAAGCTGTTTTCCTTACCTTCGAATTTCTTTCCACAATGCAAATACGGTAGCACCCTTCTTCACCTACGATACAAGATCATAGTAGTGTCTGGATTGTTCTAATCTGCACGCCATAGAACTGACTCGGACCTAGGGCCTTAGATGTTGGGGGAAGAGAATAAAGAACTATGAGAAGATATGGACAAGGAAAATGAAACCTCGTCATCCGTGGCCGGCTCCGCTAGCCGCTGCTTGCGATACTGGCCACGCCGTCACCGCCGCCAAGGGCTAGGTTAGGGCATCTCCAGCCGTTGGCGTCCCCCAGGACCAAAAATGTGGTGTCCTGAGGGGCAAAACGCTATCGCCGACGCTATTTTGGATCCTGGGTTTGACAATTTCCCAGTCACACCCTCACCCCAAGCGAAGATAATTTGACAAACACCTGTAGAGCAAGCCGTCCGACGGCGTCGTCCATCACCTTGCCGGTGACGAGAGCTCGGAGCACGCGGCACATGAGCACGGCAGCGAGTAGGAGGCGCGGTCGGCCGCGTCGCACCTCACGGGACATGACGGAAGGAACTGGAGCGATTGAAGCTGGAGATGGAGCGATTGGAGCTAGCTAGCTTCACCGATCGTTCGAATCCATCCAAAGCAAGCAGGCAGGCAGGTGAATCAATCGATTCGTCCATCGGCCATGCAGCTAGCTAGCTTCAACGGCTCGGCAATCAATCGATCGATGCGAAGCGCATCGATCTCCAGCCGGCGGCGGCGCGAGGGCCATCAGAGCAACCGCGGCGGCGGCCGCAAGGGCGATGGCGGGAGGCGGGGCGATTTTGGGCCTGGCTGGTGCAGCAGCGCGGCGGCCGGGAGGAGACAGCCGGAAGCAGTGAAGGGAGGAGAGAGAGTTCGCAGCAGCACGTGGGTGGGCCAAAGGAAACGACGCGTGGGAGAAAATGATTGGGCATTCGCTTCCGCCGGCTCCCCAGCCCAAACCCAGCGGGGACGTCGGCGCCAAAACGATGCTATTTCGCCTCATGGGGGGCACGACTGGGAAAATTTTGGCGCTATTTGGGCCTTTTGAGCAAAAAAATGTCCTGGGGGCTCTTGGGGGGGCACGGCTGGAGATGCCCTTAGGCTGGGAAATGCATTGCGGTCGAACGAGTAAAAGAAACGAGGTGATCAACTATGGCATGTGGTGCTGGACTCGCTGTTGCCGGTTTGTTGTGTGGGTTGTGGGCTTGTGGCTGTCACTGCTGTCCCCTCCCCAACCCCTTCCCTGCAGGGCGAATGCCTATGTCCTGTTTGGCCGACGGCATCGTCTCGATGTCGCGTTCCTTCCTGGAGGCGTCGGCTTGGAAATGGCAGAGGAGGTGTATGAGCGGCGCGTGTATTGGGTAGGCCATGGTAGCTTGCCTCTTCGACAGCGGCATCTCATCGTGGACGAGCTCGTGCCTTAGCTCGGTGCTCCTTGCTGCCCTGTCGCCCTGTTCGCCTGCGGGTTGATGCCCACGAGCCTGGGCGAGAGGGGAAATGGTTCCCCTCTGCGGCAACAGCGATGCCGGTCGATGAAAGTCCAAGCTTTGGTGGTCCTGCTCACAGCGATGGCGTCGTTGTCCTTCCTCTGCCGTTTCTTTTCCGATGCACCTTCGTCCTTCAGCTTCGGTCCGGTGTTGCGGTGGTCTGTGGTGGCGGTGGCCGTGCGATGAAGCTCCTGGAGCGCTCCTGTCCTCCTCCTGTCCAGCACCCTAGTTCTGGGTCTCCGGTGTTCTTGGGTGAACTTTCTTCGCCCCCCGACGGTGTGGCGCCTTCGAGCCTAGGCGAGGGACACGAGGTACCTTCCGGTGGCGAAGACGGCGGACCTTGAGGTTAGGTGTGTCCTGGTGAAGACGACGACATCCTGCTCCTCGGTGCCTCTCCTCGACCTGATGCTTTCCTGGATTCGTCCGCAATGTTGGTGGCTTTGGAGAGGCAAGCTGTATTTTTTGTTTATCTTTTGTTTGCTTGTGTTTCTTTGGTCTATAAGCTGTTTGTTCAGCCTGTTGTATTGGCCGCTAAACTCTGGGGCTTTGTTAATTCAAAGCTGGGTATTTTGCCTTTTTTCTAACCAGTGCAATGTCCCCTCATCTGGGAACCATCTCGTTCCTTCACTGTAAGGTGATGTTAATCACCATAGCAAAACCTCCATGCCATCTCGCTCTGAACCTTTCCCTAAAACTATGTAAACTATCATCAACAAAGCTCTAGAAAGTATCACCCAAGCATCACAACAACCGAAAGCAGCTGGCGGCAATGGACTTCCTTTGTGGAGGCCTCCAATCGTCTGAACCGCTCGTAAAAGCTTGCAAAGAAATTATAAGGCTGCTCTCTCCGACTTCAGAGTTTCCAGTTCAGAGAGGTTAAACTGTACTGAACAACAAAGACAAAAATTGCACTATACTCTTCAGGCTACTTATCAGTTCGGGACATAGGCACAAATTCTGAAGGACAAAGAACCGATGAATTAAGTAGATGAAGGAGCACCGTCCACCGGTGCTGGTGCTGCCGATCTAGGTCTTCTCCGACGTGGAAAGATGCAGAGCAGGCTACCCGCTATTCTCCGACGTGAAAGGATATAGCGGAGGCTACCCGCTCTTCACCTGAATTTTGAGAATATTTTGCAGTTCTTTAGCGTCTGCGTCCCGAACATCTTAACGCGGCTTTCGCATGAAAAAAAAACATCTTAACGCGGCCGCATGCTCCAAGGTCAGACGTCGGGTTGGCAATGGTCCCAGCGAGCTGAGCAGTACCCCGAGATGTCGGAGGTCTGGACGCCATACTCGCCAACCTTGGACGCCGTTTCAGAAACGTCCCCCAAGTCGGGCGCGGCGGCGCCTCAGATCACAGCGACGGGCTGCCCAAGGAAGGAAGCACTCGAAGTTGCTGTCTGCTGGCCGCCCTCCCCTCCCTCCTCCAGACCTACTCCTCTGGCTCGGTCGCTCGGGAACGGCGAGCAGGGCGCCCTCCTCGAGCCACGTAGTCCGTCCAGCGCCGCTGGCTTAGCGTCCCACGTGTGGCATCCACAACGGCGTCATCTTCTCTCCCCCTCTGTTCGGCCACGTGTGAGCCACGACCAGCAGTGCAGACCAGGCAGCGCGGCGGCCGGGACTCGGGAGGCGGCGGACCGGAGCGGGCTGGGCGTCGGCGGGAAGGCGGCGGACCGGAGCGGGCTGCGGCGAACGGGAGGCGGAGGACCGGAGCGGGCTGGGACCGCTAGGCGGTTAGAGTATTGCGGCCTTGCGGGCGGTGGACGTAAGTTAGAAACATTCATGCGTGGAGGATGTGTGAGTACGTGATTAGAGGAGGTAGAATTAAATCGTTCCTGTCATAATCAGGCAGTTTTTGGGTCGTTGGTTTTCGTCCGTCCGTGGCCGAGACAGGACAGTTCATTCTTTTGTAGTAGAGATTAGACATGTTACGTGACTTCATTAAATCCTAACCACATATTTTAGATCTAACTATTAAAATTAACTTAGATGATGTGGCTTAACGTGGTGGCTCGAAAAACTAACTCATTTTGCTTTTAGTATATAATAGATAGATATCGGCAATTGTTTTATCCCACCAATGCCAGTGCGAGAAGGGTGCTTTTGCAGCCCTGATGGCTGGTGCGTCAACAAGGCGGTTAATTACACTTTCAAAGTGAGATGATCGAGCTTATGGTTGAATCTGTTGATGTTCCAACTAGTAGCGAGTCAAGGGCTGCCAATCCAAACGCGAGTGTCCTCTCCACTGGCACTTTGCGCGTTACTCAACTCGTGAGTCCTGACTAGCACATCATTACAACTGGCTGACAACTAAACAAGACAGGGATCGAGCAAAAGCGGAGTACCAGGCCGATGATCATCGATGCTTGGGGCATCGGGTTCCCGACATGCGTGTTATTCTGGGCGTGCCCATTTGATGATTGATGCATCAGCTTTTTTTTAGCAAATGATGCAACAGCTTTAGGCTCGTGATCCATTGGGTTGATTGGGCAGGATTTGGGCCGAGAAATGGACCATCATCTTTGCCTTTATGTGGGACTTGCGACGCTGTAGCTTCGAATGGAGAAGGAATGGGCCGGAGTTATGTGATTTTTTAGATAAAAGGGTCGCGCCACGATTTCATTAACGAAAGCGAAATCATTTGCTACATCATTCACCAGCATCCACGCCTCATCGACAAACAGTATGGAGAACTAAGAAATGACAAGGAAAATGTTAAAATAAATAAATAAAAAGGAACAACAAAGTTTGTATTAGAAGCCACAAGAAAGGCCGAAGAAAATCTCTAGGAAGCCTAGAACTCCCCACCTTTTTCCCTGCCTGACAACAACTCCTGGTCTTCTTTTTGCTCGCCTCCATCTTCTTCTTCCTTCATTTTATTTCTTGGGTTCTTCCTTCACTCCTTTCCTTCATTGTCCTAGCCGTGGAATCCATGATTTCCAGCTCTTCCTCGCTCCATAGATTTCCAACGCAACCTTTTCGAGTACCTTAGCGTTGAACATGAGTTTGTCCTTTCCTTCCTGCTTCAACTGCAAAGTATTCCATTGTTGAATCCAACCACAAATCCTGAGTATAACTGAACTTGGTTCGTCAGGCCAAATGTTCTGAAAACAAGCAGTATTCCTTGCTTTCCAAATCCCCCAAATAACTGCCGCGATTCCCATAGCAACCAGATCCCTTTTTTTCTTGTCGTACCCTCTAAGCCACCCCGATATGCAATGATCAATAAAAGTGAACTGACAAGCTATACCAAAGGCCGAGCTAACTACATTCCAAACATATCTAGCCAGTGGCCGGAGTTGTGTGATGGGAGGTATTGGACCAGCATTCGACCAATTCAAGCTGAATGAAAACGAGTTGGCAGGGCTGGATGTAGCAATAAAAAATATACGTACGCTTCCAAACATCAATTCACCAGCTGGCCGGATCATCTGTTTTTTATAAGTTTTTTTCTAATTAGTTCAAAAATATTAAGGATGACAATTTTACCCATGGTACGGGTGCGTGGTGCCCTACCATATCGATACGGGTACCCAACCATATGTGATGTAGTGCGCCCTACGGCTTCTACACCAAGTGGACCAATGACAAGAGCAAGGGTCAAAGCCATCCATGCTAAGGTGAATTCACTCCTATCTATGTGTGACCTTGACACCTCTTTGAATGGTTGCTACTTCATTCCGATACCTTGTGTGTGCTCAGCTACGGTGGACTGGATGGCACCTATGAAGATGGCCAAGGAAGTGTCGAAGATGGACAAGATTCGAGCCAAGAGGACGAGGGAGAAGAAGAGGAGAATGGAAAGAAGTCTCAGGCGGCGGTACTACCGCCAGGGTCAGCGGTACTACCGCTGAAGGTGCCGCTGGAAAGAGCCCTCTGTTGCGTCGCACGGTGGCTACAGCGGTACCGCAGCGGTACTACCGCTACACAGCGGTACTACCGCCAGTGCCAGCGGTACTACCGCCCCGGGACGGCACTACCGCTACCACTACCGCCGAAAATGGCCAGCTCCAGCGGTACCGAGCGGTACTACCGCTGGAAGCAGCGGTACCACCGCCCAGTACAGCGGCACTACCGCCTCAAGATCTGCAGAACGCGTGAAGACCTTCCCAGCGGTACTACCGCTGGACCCAGCGGTACTACCGCTGCGGAAGTGCCAACTCGGGCTGTAGCCCTTTGGAGCCTCTTCCCACCTACCCCTTGGAGTCAACACTATATAAAGACCCCTTGTGCTCAGATCTAGGGTTAGACTTGATTTGGGAACTAAAGTAGAGCTAGACTCCTTCTTCTCAAAGTGTCTCATCCCTCCTTTTGGAGATGATCCATGGCCTCCCTTCGTGGAGATGAATCAAGGCCTCCCTTCGTGGAGATGAACCAAGGCCTCCGCTTGTGGAGATGATCTTCCTCTTGTAGTTGCTACTTGTCAATCTTTCATCTTAGGGTGACTCTATTGACTTGGTTTGGATTGACCAAGAGGATAAACAATCCTAAGAGTAAGGTGTACTTGGGAGTGTAGAATCGGGGGCTGCCCTAGGGGATTTGTTCCCGATTGATCTTGCCAAGTGCTTCTTGCTAGTTATCCTTTATATTTCCTTGTTTCCCCTCTTTGTGTTTTGTGTTCTTCGCGTGTTCTTCGCCTTTCCGCCTCAAATCCGTGAAGATCGGCCACCCTTGAAGCCTTGGCTTCACCATATGGTATCAGAGCTCTAGGTTGCCACGGATTTGGTTTTGTTTCCCCCACAAATCCACCAAATTTTTCTTTGTTTTGAGAAATTGAAAATTTTCACCAAAAATAGCCATTTTGGGATTCGAGCGATTTGGTTGATTTGATGAGTTTTTGGTAGTTTTGATCCATGAATCTGTTGCTATAGGACCCCTTCCACCTTTGTTTGCGTTCCCTAGCCTCAATTTTGCCAATTTCCCACGAATTCGAGGATTTTTCGCCCTCCCTTTCGCCCAAAATCGAGTCAAAAGCTCCAGATTTCGTCGTCAGCGGTACCACCGCCAGGCGCAGCGGTACTACCGCCGGGCAGCGGTACTACCGCCAGGGCTGATTTTTCAGGACTTTTTCTTTTTCCTCGGTTCGTTTTGGCAATTCCTCTTTGTTGTTTGGGTCCTTCGCTGGTGTTTACTCTACGTCTACGACATCGACAAGCTTCCGCAGCAACTTATTCACCGCCAAGCGACGCCGCCGCCAAGGACTCGACGCTTTCCTGTCATTGTTATCCGTTGTTGAGCCCTTCTTCCTTTTGTGTACCTTGACCTATCAGACTAGTTCGTTTATATTGCGGGCATTGCACTTGTGTTGTTCCGAGTGAGTGTCTCAACGTATCGGCGAGTGTGTATCGAGTAGAGGTCTTGGCACTAGCAAAAGTTGAAGGAATCATCGTCAAAAAGCAAAAATCAAAAAAAAAAGAGAGAAAAAGAAAAGAAAAAGAATCAAGTGGTGCCAAGAACCATTTCTTGTAGGTTGCCATAAGTTTGAACCGCCAAAGTGAGTGTGAGGGTTCGACACTTGTGCAAATCCGTTGCCCACTCAAGCAATTGAACTAGCGTCCTTCGTGCGTTGTGTTGACACTTGAGCACGTAGTCTTCGTTAGGTCGATTCGTCTTCGAGTGCTCGCCTTTTGGTCGCACAACCTCATTATTCGCTTTTGTGTGTGTTTCCGTACACTTTGTGGTTGGAGTTTCTTTGGTGATTTGGTCATTGTGGATTTTCACTACCTTTGACAATATGCTTTTCGCCGAGTTTGCTTGATTTCCGTTGCCACTTCATACCTACCTATCCTCATAAGTGTGTGTGTGGGTGTTAGAACCGGATTCTCTCCTCTCAAGTCCCTTTATTCTTGAGATATAGTTTGTCCTTTGTTCTTTCTTTACCATATCTCACTTGATTTTGAGAAGATGTTTAGGGGAAGTACAACCGAAAGCTTGAGCTCGGACGAGGAGATCCACGGAAGACCAAGAAGTGATCATGGCTACGTCGCTCAAACCGAGTTCGTCGGTCTTCGACACCTCCTTCGTGATAGCTTAGGCCGCTATGAACGCCGCCTTCAAGCTCAAGAGGCCAACTTCAACGACCGAATGCAAGCACAACAAAACACGATGGAGCAAGTGACCGAAGCACTCAACAACCTTGCGAATCGTCGATCATCTTCTTCGTCCTCACGTTCAAGTCGTACAAGAAGTACTTCAAGGTCGACGAACGCACATCATGAACGTCATGGCCTTCGCCCCGAACAACCGCAACAACCACGCCAAGAAATTCCAAGGCCCGACGAACATGATGGACTTTGCCATGACGGAAATCGTCCTCCTTCTCCAAACGTGAACAATGCAAATGCACCACAAGAACGTCAACATGACCCAAGGCGTGATGCTAATGAACGTCTTCATCAAAATGTGAACAATGCCAATGCGCATCTCGAGCAACCTCAACGCAATGATGAACGTCATGAACGCATTCCGTCACCACCACCGCAACAACATGCTCATCACGACCCATTAGCTAATGGCAATGGCGTTCCGGGTGCGAATGACTTTGATGAGCAAGGACGTCCTCACCGTCATCCACCACGGCCACGCAATCGAAATCATGACCATGCGAACGCTAACGAGCAACCCGTGCCTCAACAAGAGAACCATCCTCGCAATGATCCTCGTCCTCGTCAAGAACTTCCGCATGATCCTCGTCAAGAACTTCCGCATGATCCTCGTCAACAACAACAACGATATGAGTCAAGTGATAGTGAGTCAAGCCATCGCAATGGTGATGGACTCAACCGAAGGAGACGTGGACGTGCATTCCCACGTGGTGATAATCGCGACAACTATGATGACTTGACCAACATGCGCTTCGACATACCCAAGTTCTTCGGCAAGAGTGACCCGGAAGACTACTTCTCATGGGTGCTAAAGGTTGACAAGATCTTCCGCGTGCAACGCTTCTCCGACAACAAGAAGGTTGCCTTAGCCTCGATGGAGTTTGAGGACTATGCTCTCTTGTGGTGGGAACAACTCCAAGATGCTCGCATCGCCAACCACCAAGAACCAATCAACACTTGGGTGGAAATGAAAGAGGCAATGCACAAGCGCTTCGTGCCAAGCCACTACATCCGTGACTTGTACAAGAAGTTGCAAGAATTGAAGCAAGGCTTGAAGACCGTTGATGAGTACTATAAGGAGATGGAAATCTCGATGATGAGAGCCAATGTCAACGAGTATGAAGAGCAATCCATGGCTCGCTTCATGAACGGCCTCAACTATCCATCAAGAAGATCGTGGAGTTCCAACCATATGCCTCGTTGGTTGAGCTAGTGCATCAAGCTACAAAGGCCGAGCGTCACGTGCTTGAAGAGCTCAAATATAACAAGACAAAGGCATTCTTCGCCAACAAGCCCTCCTCATCAACGTCTACATCAACTCAAGCTCCTACTCAAGCTAAAGGCACGACAAGAGCTTCTACACCACCACTCAAGCACCTCAATTCGTCAAGAAGACGCCTTCCTCTAGTAATGCACCTCAAGGATCGTCGTCCGGCACAAGGCTTTGCAATGCTACAAGTGCGGAGGACAAGGGCACAAGTCCTTTGAGTGCACCAACAAGAAGGTCATGATCGTCAACGACAACGGAGAGTATGAGTCTATGAGTGAAGATGAGTACAATGCCAAGGTCGCCACCATGCAAAGTGTGCAAGAAGACTCCGATGAGATAGTTTGTGATGGCGACAAGAGCCCCTCTTTGGTTGTGACAAGAACTTTGACCACCAATGTCCCGTTGAAGAAGACCAAAGATGCAACTTGTTTCACACACGAGCGGGCATCAATGGGAAGTCCATCAAGGTCATCATCGATGGTGGAAGTTGCCACAACCTAGAGCAAGGAACTTTGTGAGAAGCTCAACTTGAAGTACAAGAAGCATCCACACCCATACCATGTCCAATGGTTGAGTGATTCCGGCGCCGTCAAGATACAACACATGGTGCAAGTATCCTTCAAGATTGGGCTTATGAAGACACGGTTGATTGTGATGTTATACCTATGTCCGTGTGTCACTACTTCTTGGGCGTCCATGGCAATTTGACAAGGGTGCTATGCATGATGGAAGGACTAACTACTATAGCTTCAAGACAACGACAAGACCTACGTCCTCCGTCCCATGACTCCAAGTCAAGTGATTGCCGACAACGCCAAGACTATTGCACGTGCACAACAAGATGGTTCTTCAAGTGAGAAGAGTGGTGAGAGAGAGATCCACCATAAAGTGAGTGAGAGCCACAAGCCAAATGAGAGTGACACTTCAAAGAGAGTTCCCACAAAACTTGCTTTATTTGCCACCAAAAGAGAGATGAGGGAGTTGAGAGAAAACCCATCCACCCTTCACTATGTGCTCATATGCAAGGGTGAAGTTTCTATGACTAACACTTCACAAACCTTCCTCCTCCTTTGATGTCTCTTTTGCAGGATTTGAAGATGTTTCCCTCAAGATGTGCCACCGGGACTTCCTCCTCTTCGCGGCATCGAGCACCGCATCGACCTTGTACCCGGCGCACCGCTACCAAACCGCGCACCGTACCGCACCAACCCCGAGGAGACCAAGGAGATTGAGCGCAAATACAAGAACTCTCGCCATGGGACACATCCGCGAGAGCTTGAGTCCGTGCGCCGTGCCCGTCATCTTGGTGCCCAAGCACGACAACACTCTTCGCCTATGCATGGATTGTCGCCCCATCAACGCCATAACGGTGCGGTATCGCCATCCTATCCCTCGTTTAGATGATATGCTTGATGAGCTTTGCGGTTCCTCGATCATTTCGAAAATTGATCTTAAAAGTGGATACCACCAAATACGCATGTGTGAGGGTGATGAATGGAAGACCGCCTTCAAGACCAAACTTGGTCTTATGAATGGCTTGTCATGCCTTTTGGCCTTTCCAACGCCCCTCCACCTTTATGCGTCTCATGAATCATGTTTTGCGTCCTTTCATTGGTAAATTCGTGGTGGTATACTTTGATGACATTCTTATTATAGCAAGTCGTTGGAAGAACATGCTTTACATGTGTCACAAGTTTTGTTGGTTCTTCGCAAAGAGAAACTTATGCCAATCTCTCCAAGTGCACTTTTGCCACCAACAAACTTGTCTTCTTGGGTTTTGTTGTCTCTTCCGATGGGGTTGAAGTTGATGATGCAAAGATTCAAGCCATTCGTACTTGGCCTTTTCCTACATCCCTTGAGGAGTTGAGACGTTTTCTTGGTTTTGCCGGATTCTATCGCCGTTTCATCAAAGATTTTTCATCCATTGCTTGTCCCCTACACGAACTTACAAAGAAAGTGTACCTTTCGTTTGGGGACATGCGCAAGATTTTGCTTTCAATGAGCTCAAGAGGTTGTTAACCCAAGCACCACTACTCGCCCTTCCGGATTTTTCGAAAACTTTTGAAATTGAATGTGATGCGAGTGGGTTAGGAATTGGTGGTGTTCTTATGCAAAACGGTAGGCCCATCGCTTACCATAGTGAAAACTTGATGGAGCTCGCCTAAACTACCCCATTTATGACAAGGAATTGTATGCTTTGGTTCGTGTTCTTGATGTTTGGCAACATTACCTTCGCCCTAAGGAATTTGTCATACATTCGGATCACGAATCGTTGAAATATTTGAAAAGTCAATCGAATTTGAACAAAAGACATGCTAAGTGGGTTGAGTTCATTGAGTCTTTTACCTTTGTCATCAAGTACAAGAAAGGTAAGGACAACGTGGTTGCGGATGCTCTATCCCGCAAGGCCAACCTACTTACGCGTCTTGATATTAGTGTTTCGGGTCTTGATGAGATAAAGGATTTGTATGCTTCCGATGCTTTCTTTGGTGACATTTTTGCTCAATGTTCGGAGCACAAAGGAGTTGGTGATTACTATTTGCATCAAGGTTTCTTGTTTAAGGCTAACAAACTTTGCATTCCCGAGTCTTCGCTTCGTTTGCTCCTTTTGAAGGAATCTCATGGAGGAGCGCTCATGGGGCATTTTGGCCGCGACAAGACCTTGGCGATGCTCACCACCAACTACTTTTGGCCTCACATGTACCGTGACGTCAATCGCCTTGTGCGCCGATGTTCTACATGTCTCAAAGCTAAGTCTACTTAAACTCTCATGGCCTCTACACTCCGTTACCCATTCCACATAGACCTTGGTCCGATATTGCTATGGACTTTGTATTAGGTCTTCCACGCACTAAAACAAACAAGGACTCTATATTTGTCGTCGTTGACCGATTCTCTAAAATGGCACATTTCATACCATGCAACAAGACCGACGATGCTTCACATGTTGCTACTTTGTTCTTTAGGGAAATCGTCCGTCTTCATGGAGTGCCCAAGACCATCGTTTCGGATCGTGATGTCAAGTTCGTGAGCTACTTTTGGAAGACGCTTATGGCCAAGATGGGTATCAAGCAACTCTTCTCCACCGCCTACCACCCTCAAACGGATGGTCAAACCGAAGTGGTGAATCGAAGCCTCTCAACGCTACTTCGTGTGTTGATCAAGCCCAACTTGAAGAATTGGGAAGAGTGCATCCCACATGCCGAGTTCGCCTACAATCGAGCACTACACCGAGCAACGAAGAAACCCTTTCGAGGTCGTCTATGGCTACAACCCCTACACCGCGCTTGACATGTACCTCTACCACTCCGTGAACAAGTTAACATGGACTTCGACACGCGCGCCGCTTACATGAAGAAGCTCCATGAGGAAACTCGAGCCACGCTCGAGAAGCACAATGAAGCACATGCTACAAAGATGAACAAGAACAAGCGCGCCATGATATTTGATGAA
Organism: Poa pratensis; assembly: GCA_947311845.1. Classification (NCBI taxonomy): domain Eukaryota; kingdom Viridiplantae; phylum Streptophyta; class Magnoliopsida; order Poales; family Poaceae; genus Poa; species Poa pratensis. Next base: position 32,295,166 of record CAMZMU010000091.1, on the reverse strand, counting down.
GGAGATCTTGTGTGGCTACATCTTCGCAAAGATCGCTTTCCGGATGCAAGGAAGTCCAAGCTTCACCCTCGAGGAGACGGTCCTTTCAAGGTTCTCAAGCGCATCAACGACAATGCTTACAAGATCGACATCTCCAACTCCAAGCACTTGGTCCATGACACCTTCAATGTGGCCGACTATCGCCATACTATGGGACCTCAAGTGATGAGGAAGACAAGAGTCGAGGACGACTCTTTTCCAAGGGGGGGAGGGGGAGATGATGTAGTGCGCCCTACGGCTTCTACACCAAGTGGACCAATGACAAGAGCAAGGGTCAAAGCCATCCATGCTAAGGTGAATTCACTCCTATCTATGTGTGACCTTGACACCTCTTTGAATGGGTTGCTACTTCATTCCGATACCTTGTGTGTGCTCAGCTACGGTGGACTGGATGGCACCTATGAAGATGGCCAAGGAAGTGTCGAAGATGGACAAGATTCGAGCCAAGAGGACGAGGGAGAAGAAGAGGAGAATGGAAAGAAGTCTCAGGCGGCGGTACTACCGCCAGGGTCTGCGGTACTACCGCCGTGTGGCGGTACTACCGCTGGAGGTGCCGCTGGAAACAGCCCTCTGTTGCGTCGCACGGTGGCTACAGCGGTACCGCAGCGGTACTACCGCCAGTGCCTGCGGTACTACCGCCCCGGGACGGCACTACCGCTACCACTACCGCCGAAAATGGCCCTCTGTTGCAACGCCCGGTAGCTCCAGCGGTACCGAGCGGTACTACCGCTGGAAGCAGCGGTACAACCGCCAGGTACAGCGGCACTACCGCCTCAAGATCTGCAGAACGCGTGAAGACCTTCCCAGCGGTACTACCGCTGGACCCAGCGGTGCTACCGCTGCGGAAGTGCCAACTCGGGCTGTAGCCCTTTGGAGCCTCTTCCCACCTACCCCTTGGAGTCAACACTATATAAAGACCCTTGTGCTCAGATCTAGAGTTAGACTTGATTTGGGAACTAAAGTAGAGCTAGACTCCTTCTTCTCAAAGTGTCTCATCCCTCCTTTTGGAGATGATTCATGGCCTCCCTTCGTGGAGATGAACCAAGACCTCCGCTTGTGGAGATGATCTTCCTCTTGTAGTTGCTACTTGTCAATCTTTCATCTTAGGGTGACTCTATTGACGTGGTTTGGATTGACCAAGAGGACAAACAATCCTAAGAGTAAGGTGTACTTGGGAGTGTAGAATCGGGGGCTGCCCTAGGGGATTTGTTTCCGATTGATCTTGCCAAGTGCTTCTTGCTAGTTATCCTTTATATTTCCTTGTTTTCCCTCTTTGTGTTTTGTGTTCTTCGCGTGTTCTTCGCCTTTCCGCCTCAAATCCGTGAAGATCGGGCCACCCTTGAAGCCTTGGCTTCACCAATATGGGTAAGGGATGCAAGCATATTTTGGTATCCATGGGTAATAGCTATATTCTATTCACCAAAATATGGGTGGGGCATGAGTATATCATGTACCCATGGATAGACTCAAACACTACCCATTTTGACCAGACATGTGTGCGTCGATTTCTCGATTCATCGGCTGTCCCCATCACGCCACCGTTAGCAGGAGTCGGTGACAACGCCATCGGCCTCCATCTTCCCCTATCGACCTCCGTCGACCTCACCCATTGCCACCCTTAATCAAGACGATACAATCAAAGACTTGCACTTGGCCTCTACATAATAAGATGCTCGCAACCAAAAAAAGGAATACAATATTCGACATAAACTCGTAACATGCGACACAATAGAAAAAATATTCTAAGACGATGAAGGACCAATACAAAGATTACATCACCATCCATGTTACATAAAAACCTCCTTGATTCCGCAATGGACTTGGGAAACTGCCGTCACAAAGAGTTCCTTGTGTTCCAGCCGGTGCAGATGAAACCAATTGGGTAGCCACTGTCTGCATGAGTATAATTTGTAGCGTAGAAGGCTATTCTATTTATCATACATAACATCATTTCTAGAGAGCCACAATGCTCAACATAAGAAGACTTCTGCTCCCACTAGGATATGTTTTTTTTAATATTTTAATGGGATTCGCAGAAAAATTGACAAACATGTTAGCAACATATTAGCGTTGAAGCAACCTGAATACCAAGCTTGAAGAGTTAATTTTCAACCCCAAAAGTTTCCTCAAAAGCACATAACACCAATTTGAGATTCTAGGCCTTTTTCAAATCTCGATCCATGAAAAAATGGTATCATCTGTAGGATGGATAAACTACGCTATATATTTGGCCATCCAGTACTTTCGCGCATTTAATAAGGATATCAAGCATATCCTCAACAATACTGAACAATATTGGTCAAATAGGATCACATTGAAGGAGCCCTTTTTTAATCATGGTTTTACACTTTTCCTATAAACCGTTTTATCATGGGTTTTGCTATTTCAGAAACCTTTATAATAACTAGGAAAATCACCCTGTAAATGATGATCATTCCAAGTAATATTGCGAGATCAACCCACTTAGAGTGCCCCATCTCCACTTGTAGGTTGTTCTTCAGTATATACTCACCACTGATGTTGCCTCCAGAACCACCAACATTTTTAAACACCAAGCCCAAGAATTCATTCTTGTATAATGCTTGAGTTGTGTACTTGTGGTATGAGATGTAGTAAGTTGGGTACTTCCATACTGGTTTTGGGAGGTCACTTGGAAGCCTGAAGAAGCCGGCATTTAGCATGAGTAAACCTTGTACTCCAGACCCTGTGACTACACCTAGGATAAAATCTGGCACGATCGCTGCAACAATCATCATCATACCCTCGACTAATATTGTGCATGCCCACAGGGTGGCAGCAAAGAAGAAAAAATGGTCTATTCCTCTTTGAAGTCCGGTTAGGTAATATGCTATTGCAGCAGGTAGGACAGAGATGAGACCCAAGTATAGAGTTGATGAAATCATGTTGGCTATGACAAATTCAGTAGCCCCATAGTGTCCAGTAAGCCATTCTTTCTCAAATATCTACATTGGAAAATGGTCATGTAAGATAAATTCATAAGAAAGAACATATTTTTATAACGAAAGTATATTGTCACCCACCTTCATATCCTCAACAAATGATGGAAAACTTCCAATTGCCATCATTGTGACAAAGGTTGATGTAAACATAAGCATGGATGCCCGTGCCTAAAATGTTTAAAAAACAGGAGTAGTAGGTCACTAGCATTCATTTTATGTTGATCAAGTCACTAGTACTCATTGTTTTCACCTCCTTATCATATAGATTTGTAATTAACCACTTACTTGGATTGATGCATAACCGGAACCAACATCAAGGAAAATTGTCCCAATGGTAAGAAAAAGTCCGATGTAGATAGCAAACCGCAACCAATAATAACCTATGTCTCTGTACATGTTAACCATTGATCTTTTGGTTAGGACAACCGATTTGGTCAAGAAGGTAGCATGTCTTTGTTGGATTATGGATGCACCCTGCAGAAACATACAACATAGAAAAAAAAATGACACAAAATTTCCAAGTACAAGCAAATGCATCCAATCTACATCCAGGTAAAGAAGAGACCTGTTTAATTGTCTTGCTCGCTTCCACTTCAGATCCTAAACTACTAAGGGAGCCAGAAGATGCGATCAAAGTTTGGATTACTTTGGAAGCGTGTGGCATATTCGCAGTAGATCCTTCCCCGGATTCCTATGCAAACATGATGTACATGCCATCGAGCTTCATGTGGCGTTAAATTTTCAAAATTGGAAACCCCGAGAGATCAGTTTCGTACCTCAAAGTCTGTATTTATCATTCTTAAGAAATGATCGGACGGATTCATCCTCATTGGGCATGGGAATCCAGTAGAATCGAAGAACTACAAGTTACACAAACGAGCATTGAGTGATTTTCGTACAGATTGTAGAGCTAATATTTTATATAACAAAAAGGAACATCTATGAACCTGCAAATATCCATGTGAATGTTTTTTCTTAACACACACATCTATAAATGAAGGAGATCGAAGATAAATAAAGATTCGCGCACACTTGTGTTTTGATGCATGTATCATGCCACCAACTTATTTTGATCTTATAAACCTAGAGAGTATTCTAAACCAAAAAACTAGAACACTTCACATTACTTGCTAGCTAATCCGAATGTATATATTACAATTTTTTAATCGTAGGGATTTGTATGCTTTTCCCCCGAGTTATGCCTTTGACATTTACTCAAGTTGCTAGCCCATTTTTTTCAATGGCCTGAAGTGGACCAGTTATTGATTTTTGTTAAAGGGATGAATTTCAGAAAACGAAATCGTAGCACAGTTGAATATCTATGATAGGCCTTTTCTGTCTTCTGTATATCATCTCTTGTTCTTTTCATTTCTCTTTGTCTCACCTGCAAACTAGGTGAGACCAGCAACAGCCGAGTACCATCCATCATCTAGGATGAGAAACGCGCATTACAACAGCGAACTATTTGCCAAGTTTAATTTGCAGCCATGGACTCCAAAACAGGTTAGAACGCACCATCTGAACTTCCAAAGCAATTTTAGCCCTGAATCGGTTGAAATGTGGTTCTTACAGTGTTCTTATGATATTCTAGGGTCTCTTTGGTTCAGTGGTATTTCATGAATATTTTGGAGATTACATTGCTTAGGATATTTTTCCTATAGAGTTTTCTTCGTTAATTTGCAGAAAAAGAAACCATATATATTCCTGTAGTCTAATTTTGCATGTCATTCAAAAAAAAAAAACTTTCACTTGCGTAAGCGTACCTCTATAGTTTTGGAAGCTGGCCCGAAATACACCGCCCTCCCTTTGGCCAGCAGGCAGAGGCCATGGAAGAGCTGGAACACCTCCGAGCTCGGCTGGTGGACGGCGGCGACAACTGTCATCCTATCCATTTGGGCGATCCCGGCAATGCGGCTCATGACGTGGTACGACGCGGCGCTATCGAGACCGCTTGTGGGCTCGTCGAGGAAGATGAGCGCGGGCAATGACAGCAGCTCGATGCAGATGCTCACCCGCTTACACTGGCCGCCGCTGATGCCTTTGCACACGCGGCCGCCGATCCTGGTTTCGGCTACCGCGGCGAGCCCCATCTGCTTGATAGCATTGTCGGCGCGCGACCACTGTTGGGTTTCGCCCACAGGATCGATCACATCAAACTAGACGAAACGAGACACTCGAGAAACTTGTGGCCAGGGGTGCGTGTCGCACCCTCTAAATTCTACTCTTTATTGATTTTCTCAACTTGCGGTGTTACAACTCGATGTTTTCAACTCAGCACCCATGGTGTGCATATATACACAACCCAAGTCGGTGCTAACCTAGACCTACTCGAATACCTAGTACCAATGTACGTACACAGCCAGTTCTAATTGGACTCAACTAGCACGCCTCCTAGCTAGGAAATTACTAGCAGAAACCAACTAGGATCAGACTAACGTGGCACGTACATGCATCGGCACTTTCCTAACTCGAAACACTTACCAAAAAACTAACTAGGTAAGATTATTGCTAACAATCTCTCCCTAATCTTGACTCTTTTGTCTTCCATGCTTCCCTGATCTCGACTCCTTGCAGATCTTCGTCTTGTCCGGGCCTCGCACCACGACAAGTCTTATTGGCTCTCCCCAATTTTGACTTGGCGAATTTTATGGACCAATCCAAATATGACCTGGACTACCCAGCCACGCTAGAAACCTTCTGGAACACACCACCCGTGGATCATACCATCCACCTAGCGCGATACATGCCGACTACCTCGTGGACTACACCATCCACTCCAGCCTCATGTAGAGTCATGGCCTCATTGAAGAGACTCACCTTCTCTGGTTTACCGCCCCCCATATTTGAACTTGATCCTCTCGGCGAGACACTTAGACATCCACGCTTCCACTGCAACGGATCCTCACAGAGACGAGCACTTGGACACACCGACGACTCACAGACACGACGACGACGCATGTGCAAACGTGCACACACTTCGACTCTTCTAACACTCCGGTTGATGATCTTGACCAGACTCCCGGCACCGCACCTCGGCACCACCGCTCCATCAACGATCATCCACCTCCACCGACTTGCCGACGACAGCCCTTCGCCGTATCCTCCGTGTCGTTCCGCCGAACGACGATCGCCCGCCCCGAGGCGCTAGTACAGGCCGCCTCCCGGGGCAAGCGTGGCTTTAAATTTTCGACCTCGCTCTGATACCAATTGTTGGGTTTCGCCCACAGGATCGATCACATCAAACTAGACGAAACGAGACACTCGAGAAACTTGTGGCCAGGGGTGCGTGTCGCACCCTCTAAATTCTACTCTTTATTGATTTTCTCAACTTGCGGTGTTACAACTCGATGTTTTCAACTCAGCACCCATGGTGTGCATATATACACAACCCAAGTCGGTGCTAACCTAGACCTACTCGAATACCTAGTACCAATGTACGTACACAGCCAGTTCTAATTGGACTCAACTAGCACGCCTCCTAGCTAGGAAATTACTAGCAGAAACCAACTAGGATCAGACTAACGTGGCACGTACATGCATCGGCACTTTCCTAACTCGAAACACTTACCAAAAAACTAACTAGGTAAGATTATTGCTAACAACCGCTTCTCTGAAGGAGACATGGAGTCCGGGAGCTGGAGCTGCGCCGAGTACCGCACGGCCTCCGCCACCGTCAGCGTCGCCATCAGCACGTTCTCTTGGGTCACGTACGCCTACATTGATCGCATTCACCATGCATTCATGTGGTTGGATGTTAGAGAAGTTAGTAGGGAGTTATACGCAAACGCCAAAGCTTAGCTAGTTTACATCATTCTCAAGTACAGACGTATGGGCAGCTTACGGAGGTGCCAAATGCAAGCTTCTCACGCCGACCATTGATCAAGATGTCTCCTCTACCTTTCATGCTCGGTCCAAGTCGTCCTGTTTAAGCATATATCCAGCTAAGTCAGTATGATTATATTGTTAGGCTCCTGAGTGTTTCCATATAAAAACAATTTGATGACACGAGGAAATTAGCTGTTTTCTCTCCTAAACTATTGCGCCCATTACTCCACGCATTGGTCCCATCAAATTGGCCCTTGGTCTTATAATCCCGAATAGAGGAAGTACGGCAGCATGGACAAAGAGATGAATGTCATCCGGAAAAGCAGAAGAAGAAGACGTAGCGAAATCCAAATAGTAATAGGGAACTAATGCTTTGGGTGTAATAGTGAAATCCAACGGTAATAGAGAACTAATGAAATCCAGATGGTAACAGAAAGAGTAATGGACACATCAAACAGTGGAATCCACAATCAACATGATTTGGGTGAAGTAGCTCCTGGCACCACAAAGATATGAATGCCTTCTAGGGAAGAAAAAGACAGATGGCCAAATCCAACTGTAGAGAATATTTGTATTTCTAGGTCGATATTGATTCACACATTTGAACTTAGTATACAATTTCATGATTAAAATGTGAAAGTGATTATTTCTAAGTCTACTAAGAAAATTATTCTCTAAATCGACAATCTTGGGCATTGATTCTTTCTTTATTAAAAAATAATCATCTATTTTAAATATTGTGCACAACAGTTTATTGATATCTAGAAAATTCTGCAGGTTAAACATTCTTCTGGTGCATTTGTATAGTGGTTTCAGAGGCTGATCTTTTCTGCTCCTCTGATCCGTAATTATTGTCGCGAGCTGTATAATACTTTTGTACTAGCGCAATACTCTCTCCGGGACAATTAAAACGGGCCGTAGGTAGTACTTCTAGTAAAGATACGAAATGCAGGCGCATCATGTATGCTTGAGGACCGTAGGCTGTATTCAGAGAGATGTATTTTAGATGAATTGTATTAAATGCAAGCTGACACATGCAACCAACTACAGGCATCTAACAACTAACCATGGTTTCTCTCGCATGTGGACAACATTCCCGGTTAAATTATTTACAATTAATTTTATCGTTGGAAGATTTAATATTCTAAGAAATAAATGATACCAATTCCAAGAATTTCATGACCCTAAATCTGCAAATTGTGTCTCATCCCGGGAAATTTAGAACAATAGATCATTATTTCAAGATACTAAATATGAGGATTTGAGGAAAATAAGTATATATTGATACTAGTTCTATGATTTTTTTTTTTGTAAAACACTTGGTGAATTTCATGAGTTTTAAAAGTTGAAACTTTATGTGAAAAAGTGAGTACACCATGATATTAATCAACCAAAATTCATGATACTAAATCTGTAAATTACGCGTCTTTTAAGAAAATTATAACTTTGTTGTACCAATTTGATGAAATATGAATATCGGGTGAGTTTCACGATTTTCCAAATTTTCAGTTTTAACTGGAAAATTGAGAATATACTAACAGTCGGGAAATTTATGTTTTCTAATTTTTTGCCATTATTTCTCTTACTTGAAGTTGAAAAATAAGATCACTTCAATGCAAGATTGTAAGTTTTGGACTGAAAAAATATAGGAACTTCACTCTCGGTCAAATGGGTATAAAAAACAATTAAAACATGATATTTGGGTGGAGCATAAATGCATATTTTTGTTGACATTGAATTGTTAACAACTTTAGTACCCATAATGGAATCTTACTAGACTTCCGTGTGAAGTTACATATTTTTAACATGTCATCTAAATTATCATGTTAGAAGAACTGTGTGAGACTAAACCCAGTAAATGCCACAAGCACTCTTGTTAGTGGCCTACAGTATCATAGATGAACGTCTTAATTGCACTGGACCAATGTACAATGTATATTCCCCAAACTTATTACCCCATTTCTTTTATGTGTCTATCTCATTGTTACTTTGGCTACAAAACTAAAACTCGTATGGGTGGTCCAGATATAGAGTTAGCCCGTCCCAAGAGCCAAAAATTTGTCTGTTGCGGAAGTTAATAGCATAAAACCACCACATTAAATGCTGGATTTATCAAATGATAATACTTTACTATTTGCGAAAAAATGACCAAAATCAGATAGTTTCCTACCCCAAAATACACAAAGTGGTATCATTTGCTAGATTTGGCCTGTAGTGTGGTGATTTTACGCTGTTAACTCCCAGTACACCTTATGGTCATTTGCTCCTGACTAAAAAAAAAGAACTAATTTAGGTTTTCCATTTTTTTTCTAAAGAATATCATGGCGTCACATGTAGATTATGACTAAGTGTTTTGTGTAAATTTTAACTATTGTGAACAATTTAAATCGTTGTGGCTTGTGCAAAAAAATCTTAAAGCACAAAATGTGTTTACCTTCCCTTTTTTGTGTTTTCTGCATATACTACAAATCAATATATTTTCTTATGGAAATCTGATGATGCATAGTTTACATTGTCGTTCATTTTTGTATCTAAACTCATTATTTGTGCTTAATAAATAAATAAAAAGAGCACATGAGCTCATCTGAGCTTGAGATAAAAGGTACTAATAAATGTAATCAATTGTAAGACCAATAGATTATATCAAAGTGGTCAGCTTTTATGATCTTTGCACCTGCACATGTAATTTTATATCTGTTTGTCAGAGTTTTTTTTAAACTCTGACAGCTTCTTTATTAGGGGTGGAGAGGACCCATAAGAGCCAGCACTTATATGAACATGGGGTGGAGAGTTTTTGTCAGACTTTTAAATGGACTGTAAGTTCAGCAAAGATGAGCAAGGGGTGGAGGAAGCAATACCAGCTAAGGCATCAAGTAGAGTAGTTTTGCCACAGCCTGAAGGACCCATGAGAGCCAGCACTTCGCCAGGCGGGCGTACCCGCTAACCCCATCGAGGATCACAGCAGAGCCTTTTCTTCCGTTTGTGGCCGTCACTGATAGATCCTCCCACGTAAGATACACCTCCGAAATGCATGAGTCCTCTCTCCGGTCGTCGGCTACCCGATTGGCCGGAGAAGCGGTCGATGGCTCGGAGGTACGGCGTGGGAAGAAGATGGGGCTTAACTGGCACGCCGACCAACTGCGCCATGAAGCCGCGACGGTGCTGCTAGACGTCGACCGGAGTGGCCTGGTGGGGCTCGGCGTCGGAGCCCAGCGAGGCAGTGGTGACGCTGCCATAGATCAGGGCTCCTGAACTGGTTGCTTTTGTGTGTGGGAGGCTTGCGTGTGTCTGCCAGCGCCTTATATAGGCCGGTATCCGTAGTTGTGTTGATGATGTGTTGAATAATACTACGGTCTTAGCTAGCTCCTGAACTGTTTATAAAGCACGTCCTATCTGGTCAGATTACTTCGGATGTGTGATGTCTCTCGTTTACGGCCACAAGGTTTTTCTAGACGGGTTTCTTTCGTGGTGCCATTGGATTAAACCCGAAGGAAGAGAGTAAGTTAGGGTCCACTCTACGTGAGCTTAAAATTTAGGATCTTTTTCCATATATTGCGCACATAACAGCCAAATATTTACAGTAAGGCTAGTGGAGACTGCAGAGTATCATACACTATATATTACCATCCATATGATAATGCATCATATCATATAGTACTATCATAGTTTGATCGTAAGTACTATTTATTTGTAGATTCTCACTGCAAAGTGTGTCTAAAATCCTTATTTTACAATAAATTGGCTAGTTCTAAGCGTATGATATCATTATCGCCTCTTCATTAATTGCCTGTCACGACAGCTTTCTACCAACGACACGACACAACTACTCACTATGGGCATTAAACAAGCTTAAAGATTTCCGCTCCAGCTGGCTCCATAAATGAACAATTGATGATACATCAAAAGTTGCAGCGGTTGTATTCATTTGAGTGAGAGTACTTACTTTCAATAGTCAACTACTACTGCCTTTCCCCCAACGCAAATTCTCTTCAAGCAATATCTTGTATTCTCCCACGTAATATGCTTTCAATTGTGTATTTGGTGGCAGCTCTTCTCAACCAGATCAAGGAGCTTCCGGAATTCCCATCCGCCTGTCAAGTTCTACGATCAAGGACTTGGAGTTCACCATGTCTGAGAGATGCTTCTCTGCTTCCTGAAGGAGGACAATGCAGGGAAATTAGATACTGCATACACCATACCTATACAATGCAGGGAAAAGAAGCTGCACTGCTGCTAAGGCAGGGCTCAGAAATGCAGACCTGTAAGCTCAAGCAAAGAAGATCCGCAAGCCTTCAGGGTAATCCTTGAATAGTATTTCGAAACAACTACTACCTCTGGTCCGTTTTAATTGTCGTGAAGAACCTACTGCGGCAGTACAAAGTCGTGTACAGCTTTTGACACTTTTTCCGGATCGGAGGGAGTAGCATATTCTAAGAGTGAACAGAGAGCAGGAACTGAAAATCAATCAACAAGCACAAAGCAAGTACTAAAATATAATGTATAATAAAAGCCAAGTAAGCAGTACATGTTCAATGATCCTCGGCTTTAGATCTTGCGCTACTTGACTCCTAGAGCTCCTCCAAGAAAATTCTTCTACTTCTCATATTCATCCTTAGAAGAATTCCCACAACTTTGTCCACTGAATCACCTCCATGGTAACGAGTTGCTTCAGCAGTAATCTTATTTCATAAAAACGTGGGAAAGGTAAGTAAGCATTGGGTAATGCTGTCTGATGCAACGTGAACTTCTAATACTAAAGGTCACGCAGTGGTACCGGAATTTTGGGATCTCAGGAAGATTTTTATCATCTAATGTAGCATTGAGAAGGCTCGACTGCATTGGATCATTAGGTGCCAGCACCAAGTACCAACAGAATTTCCTAATAACCTGCAAACGCTGTCCGGCCGTGTTACACACACACACACAACTATTACCGGTATCCATTTCGCGGAATCTTCTTTTACTGATGGAAAATCATAAATTGACTTGTAGCAACGGCAGATTTCCAGGTAGTCATTGTTATGCAAGTAAAAGCTGAAAAGAGACAATGATAAATCTTCATTGAAACGCCAATATGGAATGTACTTGTACTGACTAGCACTGAGATATTTTGCATCTAGCGGTTCAACTTCAGGATCTGTTTTCAGATATCAAGCAGCTCAAATAGTGCAACTAGAAAGCAGAGGTTGGTTCCAGAATGCTATCTCCTAAATCATATAGTGATGTAGTCTACAAATAAAGCATTGGAGCCTACCCATGAGATGGCGACTTACTAAGAACATATGCAGTGCAGCTAATAGGAACGGCAGAAAATGAAGTGTTTTTCCAAAAGTTGAAGTAAATGATAACTTGTGAGTTATTTTGTCCTCATGGTCCGGGCCCACAGTAACATTTTATTAAGCAGTTACTGATATTTCTGTTAGGTCATGAACTAAGCATCTAAGATATTTCCTCTATTAAATAAAAAGATAAGAATAACTTGAACAAACAATACCAGAAAAGAGATTTGACAAATCTATCAAAGAGAAAAAGCATCACATACCGAATCATCAGTTCATCTCTGCAGGGTCTTCCTGGACCGTATAATCACCTTCTTTTGTTTCTTACAGCAACTTCTTGCAATAAATCTGCAGCCTGGTCAACCTGTCCCTGCTCTTATTTGATAAGTCTATTAATCAGTCTTGCTCTCTATCTCTACATACATCTACAGTGGATGTACAACAATGAGATCACACAAATTAAAGGCTTAAAGCCAATACATCTGACAGACTAAAACAATAAACCATGATTCCCACATTTCCAGCAGCGACGCTGCTCTAATGTCACATTAATGTACTCCATTGCTCTCTGAATCAAGGCAGTAGTAGCCTGCATATCATTATCATAAAGCACCAGAAGATGAGATATCTGTACGCAAGTTAAAACTAAAATAATAAAGTAGCAGCAGTTGCAGCTGCAGTTTAGCCAGGTGTGCTTATGACATGTCGCTTTTAAGTAATAAAATCCCTTTATCTAAAAAAATGACATGTCGCTCAATCCTTAAATATATAAGATGGGAGATGAATATTAGTCCAAAGGTACTGACTCTAGTTAAGGTAAAAATATCTGTTGTTGCAAAGAGAAAAAATATAGGCAAATAGTTTTCTAGTGGAAGAAACCGCAGAAAATCATGCAAACATTTCGCGTTCTGATTTAGTTATTTGTGATAAATTTGTCCAGAAGCACTTCTGCCTAAATCTCACAATAAATTAAACACAACATTAAACTGGGACTAGAATGAAACAATTAGGCTGCAAGCCTGATAGTGTTCCATTACTTGTTGATTGTTTTCATACGGGTGCTACAAAGTAAAAATGAGAAACTTGGTGTTTAAACAGAAGAAATCAATCAGTAGCTCTTGATACCCATCTAAACCATGACGATTTGCTATAATGTTGGTCAATGCAATGAGTAATGTTACGAGGCAACCTTGGATATGTAGACATAAAAGAGAGATGCATATTATTATTTTTGAAGCTTTAAAGGCAGTCGTTCTGCCATTCGATTAGAAGAAAAAGCAAGTATTTACAACGGTGCCTCGGAAGGCAAAGGCCCTAAGCCCAGAAAAAGCAAAAACACATCAAAAAAGGGGCTGCTACTCCCCCTAGGGTACCCCGTCTCCGGGATCATTAGTGTGTGCAAAAGCCCTCAAGGCGATCTCCTCGCGGATGAGACGCACAACATCGCCTAAAGGCAGCGCTACATTGGTGAAAATTCTTCGGTTCCTCTCCTTCCAGAATCCCCACAGAATGTAGCAAATGATGCCACTCGCCGTCTTCTTATCTTTATTCGCCATGCTCTGGATATATTTGTCCCACCAAGCATCAAAGGGGTGGACAATGGTGGCAGCCGGTGGGGGCTGCGCCAATGCAGGTAGCACCGCCTCCCTCACCGCCGTCGTGAAGGAGCACTCATGACACAAGTGTTGCACCGTCTCAGGATGGATGTGACACAACTTGCAAATGGGAGAGTGAGGCCAGCCCCTCTTCGCCAAGTTGTCACTCGTCCGAATCTTCTCATGCGCCACAACCCAAGCAAAGAATTTGCATTTGGGTTCAACGTGTGCAGTCCAAACCTTATCTGTCTCGAAGGGGCGGTGGCAGCCGGCGAATTGGCAGCGGTACGCGGAGGCTGCGGTGTATATTCCGGAGGTTGTCCAGCGCCACCTAATTGAATCCGGTCTTGGTTGGAGTTCTATGTCAAGAAGGATGGTCCATAGGTCAACGAACTCGGTAAGCTGCGGTTGGGTGTTGATGTTTTGTAGAGAACGCATCCAATTGCCATTAGGAGCTCATTTTGAACTGATCTACACTTTCTTGTTGCAATCTTGAAGAGTGTCGGGAAGCGGTGTTTGAGCGCGCCCACATCATGCCAATGGTCATGCCAAAACATGCTCTTCACACCGTCTCCCAAAGTGATGGTCGTGGAGGCTCAAAAGAGGGCTATGTCGGTCGGCGAGCAAGGCAACCGTGCCCCCAGCCATGGCCGGGAGCTGTCCGTCCAAGCAAGACATGGCCACCTAAGGCGGAGAGCCCTCCCAAACTTCTCAAGTTTGGTGATGCCGAGGCCTCCCAAGTTTTTTGGTCCACACACGGTTTGCCAATTCACCAAGGGGTGACTCATGGTTCCCGGTCCGCACTTCCTTTCATCCAAATGAAATGACGTCTAATCTTGTCGATCCGCTTAAGTACCCATTTTGGCAAGGCAAAGATGGTGAGATAGTAGGTGACCCTCGGGCGTGGGCAATGGGGGGCCCCGGGTCTACCATTGAGGAGGACACAGGAGGAGGCGGTGGATAGCAACAAGCAAATCCAGCGAATCCAGCGAGGTCCAAACCCGAGGACCCCAAGCAGCTCAATGATGTATGGCCAACTAACCGAGTCAAAAGCCTTCGCGATATCGAGCTTGAGGAAGAAACCCGGTGTCTTCTCGCAGTGTAGTTCCCGAAGGAGATTCTGTACATGCAGGAAGCTATCATGTATACACCTCTTCTTGATGAAGGCGGATTGAGTGGTGGAGACAAGGTCCGGTAGAAGAGGAGCAATGCGCGAAGCCATCATCTTTATTTTGGAGACGCTATGGATGAGGCTGATGGGGCGAAAATCATTCACCCGCTCCGTGTCAGACTTCTTGGGGATTAGCACAATGTTCGCGGAGTTTAGGAGCCGTGCGCGTCCATCACCCTGCTCAGCCAGCTGCGTCATGGCAGCAAGGAGATCCCAGCTGATCGTGTCCCAACACCGCCGAAAGAATAAACCGATGAAGCCATCCGGGCCCGGCGCTTTTTCCATTGGAAGGTCAAAAACTGCAGACTTGAGCTCCTCCATGAGGAAGGGGCCCTCAAGAGCTGAGAGGTCCCGAGCGACGTAGCCAAGGGAGTCCCAACGCAGCGCAGCCGTTCTTGGCACAGCCGTGCCAAGAAACTCACGGAAGTGCGAGTGCAGCGGCTCCTGCTTCTCCTCATGTGTGATTGCCAAGCTGCTATCCGTACGCAGATTTTGGATGAAGTTCTTGCGTCTCCTTCTATTTGCACGCATGTGAAACAACCTCGAGTTTGCATCACCGAGGCGAATGTTGGTTAGCCTGGCTCACTGCCGGATGCGGATTTTGATGATGGAGGCTATACCCTGAATCCTCGACGCAAGGAGACCCGGAGGCCACGCTCGTGGGCAGTCAAGGGGCGCCCCTCCTCAGCAACATCTAGTCTTCCTATGACCTCCTTTGCCACTGCCATCTGCATGCGTAGATCACTAAAATTCTTCTTGTGCCATTTCTTTAGGTCCTTAGCCACCCGAGAGAGCTTGACATGGAGGCGTCGAATAGCACTTGTTGTGGTGACCGGTCATTCCCAAGCAGAGTTGACGACCTCATGAAAACTGTCCATGCGTGTCCAAAAGGCCTCAAAGCGGAAAGCTCGTGATCTCGGGAAGTTCGCCGAGCCTACAAGGATGAGAGGTGCATGATCGGAGACCGCCGAGGAGAGGGAGTGGAGGATCGCCATAGGGAAAAGCAAGTCGCACTCATCGGTGCAAAAAACCGGTCTATCCTTGTGAGAGTCAGGTTCTCCTGGGAATTGGACCAAGTGAATTTGCGGCCTGTGAGCCGAAGCTCGTGAAGGCGCAATTCCAGTTTCTATTAACAGCCTTTTGTTAGCAAGTTCAGGATTTGTCTTCAGTAGGTAAATTTATGCAGCCCAAGCTACCGCCAATAGAAAAAATAATACAACATAGTAGCAACGTGTAGGTATCACTAGTATAGAACGACACATCGGAAACGGGCCAAAAACCCCTTCGGCAACGGAGAAAGGGTTCGTGTCCCCGACCCTGTCACTGATGTGAAGGCCTTCATCGGTAACGGAGGCAAAAAACCGTTTCCGATGAGGTCTCCATTTGGCAACGGTTGTGTGCAGACCTCCGTTGCTTTAGTTTTCCTACATCAGATACAGAGTTTTCCATCTACCTGTTTGCACTGAGCTTTTCTCATCTTTCGGTTATATGCCATAATACATGAAAGGCTGATTGCACAATGCAATAAAACATTATTCAATTCATAACATAGAACAAATGCCATCATTACATTGGTATACAATAATATCACCGTTTTTAACAATTTGACTACAATCATATCTAGCACACATTGGCATAATGTAATATCACCTATTACACTTTGACTACAATAATGAACTCTAAACCTATAAGCAACTAACCTAACAAGATGGAAGGCTGGCTTAATGAAGCCAACATTCCATCTTTGACTTGGAGCTCACCTACAATGAGCTCTCGGTCGTCGCTGTACCCGCTCCAAGACCAGCATCCCTGAAGTTTCCGTGCCTCAAGGTTTATGGTTCTCGGAATGGCACGTTGGTACTTTTATGTAGTGTTGCCGACATAAACTCCTGTGTGAAAGAAAAAAATATTAGCGAAATGTACAAAATACATCTGGATATTAAAAAAATCGGTGGCTATTTTCCAGCAACTGCTTTGTTCGGTTGCCATTTTCGAGAAACTGCTAAGATCAACGGCAAATATCCAGGAACTGCTCTGTTTGGTGGCAGACAGTTCGCATTCCTTCCTTCTCTTCTTCCTCGTTCCACCCCAATCCCCCACCCGCCATGGACGACCGTAATAGAATAATAGAGACAACTACCGTCCGTACCCACGGCACCGTTCTGGAGGTGGTGTATACGAACGAGGAGCATACCGTGGATCAGATCCTCAACAAGTACGCGGAATGGCTAGCAAAGGAGAAGCATCGGTTCATCGGCCTTGACATCGAGTACACCCGTGATCGTCGGCACATGGCTGTCCTGAAACTCGCCATGCGCCAGCATGTCCTCGTGTTCCACTGGTGCAAATCCAAGAAGAATTGTCCAGAGTTGGGCAAATTCTTTGAACGCAAGAATATCACCTTCGCAAGCGTGGACATCACCAACGACAGCAAGGTGCTTTCTTCTGCCGGCTTCCTCATTCCACCGGACTACTACGTGGACATCCAACTCGTATACAAAATCAAGGGTGGAGATGAGAGGGACGGAATGGGTGATCTAGCAGAAGACCTCATCGACAAATCATACGCCAACATGAAGAAGGAGTTCCCATCCAACCAGCACAATTTTTGGGAGTGGATGCCGCTTCACAAAGTTAACCTCGACTACGCAGCAATAGATGGGTACGTGACCTACGAGTTGTATCGCACGATCCTAACCTTGAAGGACAGGCTACGTCCAACATGGCAGGAAATGCTCTGCCCTAGGTGCAAGAATGCCCTAGGTGAATTGCAATAGGTTTTGGATGTCGGTGTTTAACTAGTTTGTACAGTTGCTGCTTTAACAATAAGTGTTTGTAATTATCAGAACATGTATATGTGAATTTGCACTAGGAATTTGTTTATGTGATGAAATGCTCATACGTAGAACCTAGTTCATCGGCATCACAGCCGGTCACAGAAAGATTTATACCTTTCACCCGGCGGGAGAGGAGGTGCAGGCCTCTGCCAGATGCGTTGAGATGCTACTGGCGCGCCACTTCCTTCTCCAGATCAGACACCACCTACAGATCCTCCACCACCTCCAGATCGGCCGCTTCCTCCTCCAGATCGGCCACTTCCTCCTCCAGATGGGTTTCTGCTGGTAGATCCGCCGGAGGTGCTGCACCACCACCTCATGAATGACCTCCTCCACATCGGCCTGGCTCAGAAGAAGCCGGGCATCACCGGAGGAGGAGGGCGTCAGATGGTGGCGCTGTCGCATCATTAGCGGACGCATGGCCGCCTCCAGATCGACCTTCCCCTCACGAAGGGCTGCCGCTAGAACGGTGCTGCCGCGGCGGCTAGAGCCGCGGCCGCGATGGCCGGATCTAGAAGCGCCGACAGAGCAAGCCATTAGAGAGAGTGAGGAGAGTTGAAAGCCACAGTGTGCGGCGGCTAGGGTTGGAAGAGAGACAGTGAGAGAGTGATAATGAGACCGATAGTTTGCTAGAGCCGGCAGTATATATAAGCACCACATTGGCAACGGACATTTTATATAACCGTTTCCATTGCTTTTACACATAGGATACATATATATATTAATAATAAAGATGACTAAGCTACATACCGACTTGATAATGAAGTAACGATTACATATATGCTACTACTAGCTAATGCTACTACTAGCAGCTGCTGATGAAGACTCGGGCTCGTCGTCGCTGTACACGAGTGCGTCCCTCCGGCATAAGGTACCGTCGAAGATCTTGATGAAGAACCCGTTGTCGCCGTGAACTCGAAGCACAAAAAGTGCCTGCTCAAGCTTGTACGCTTGGGCGAATGACTTCCATCCCTGGCCGAGGCACAAATTCCCCCCGGCACTCACGGCCGTCTTCACCGCCCAGCTGCCGTTCTCGCAGTCCTCCATCTTCAGATGCATGGTAGCTGCCACCATGCCTTGGAGCTTCTGTGCGAACGCCCTCGTGAGCCTCAGGCGGCTCTCGATGCCCTTGTACAGGATAACCAAGAACTCGAAGCCGCGCAGCTCCAGGGTCATGTCTTCAGAGGACGGTGAGGGCGACACCGACGGCGTGGCATTGCGGCTGCGCCCCCTACCACGGCCGCGCCCTCGTCCACGGCCGCGCCCACGTCCACGGCCGCGACCGCTGATGGTACCTCTCGCCGGGGACATGTCTTCAGAGGACGGTGAGGGCGACACCGACGGCATGCATTGCCGCTGCGCCCCCTACCACGGCCTCGCCCTCATCCACGGCCGCGACCGCTGCTGGTACCTCTCGCCATGGATTTGGACGGAGGGGATCTGGCGAAGTTTGAATAACTAGAGGCGATGGACTGGGGCTTCAAAGAGACCGCTGCTGGTACCTCTCGCATTTATACTCGCGGGTCTGCTCCGCCCACCTCCCCATCTGCCCATTCGCTAGCCTCCACGTATCAACATTTTCAACGGTTGGAAATTCTATCCGTTACCATAGAGGCAAATATTGGAAACGGACAATTTTATTAACCGTTGCCAATATAATAGGTGACGGAGATTGGAAACGGTCCGTTGCCATTGTAGGCGGGCCTGGTCAGGTTTGTACGCACCGGCCGCGCGGAAAGCGCGATTCTCCGTCGCCTAACACCTGCCGTTTCCATAGAGGGGTATCCGATGTGTCGTTTTGTACTAGTGTATGTTTTGCTTTAATCACATGCCCTACTGAAGCTCGATCAGGGCTCTAGTGTTGACATTCAGATACTACAGGGTCGAATGACAAGATCTAACACGAAACAAATAAGGGGAGAAGCCTGAACCTGCTTAAGCTGCCCCCTCTTCTTTGAGAGGACAATGATCGGATCATTGCGCGCATTCCTTGTAGCAGAGGTCGATGATGTCGACCGCAGCCTTCCTCGTGCCAGACACATCACCGTCCAGCCTACACTGCTTGTCGACGTTCAGTAGCGACTCTATCGGCTGGAGCGGGAAGGGGAGGGAAAGAGGAGATGCGAGACCACCATTGTCGGCGGAAGCCGCCGTCGCTTGCGGGCGAGGCAGGAAGAAAGAGTGGTCCGAAGGAGAAGGGTCAACCTGGCTCGTGGGCTAATTCTGGGTGTAGATTAACTATCCGGGGCCATCTGTAAAGACACTATTCAATGTCTGTAGGGCCTAACTGTTGGCCAGCCCAAAAGAATAGCTACCTAAAAAACACAAAAAAGATGAGATGACAAACACAAATAATTAAATTAAATCCGGGTGACCTCCTTCGAGGGGTGCCACCGGGATCAATGACTCTAATGGGATGAAATTGTCGCAGAACTGGCAATGTCACCAGAATTCATGAACTTCGCAATCTTGTGAACGATTTTGCCCCGGTGTTTTGGTGTTTTGTGGAGACTCGGGTAGCAAAGAATCATGTGGAATGGATGGCAAGAACATTTGGTTTTCATTCGTGTAAGCTATGAACAGTTATAGACGAAGTGGTGGTCTAGAGTTTTCTAAAAAGATACGGTAGACTTCAACTTGATGTGTTTCTATGTATACATGGAGAGAAGATAACAGTGGACAAACAAAACGTGGGATATAAATAGAGTCAGACATTTATTGGGTGTGTATTGGTGATTTCAACAAAGTACTAAGGACTGGGGAACACGTGGGTGCGGGATTAAGGCCGAGAAAGAAAATGCTTGCTTATAGAGACGTGGTTCATGTTTGTCGCCTGGTTGATACAATGTTTTCTGAACGAAAATTGGTTCTTCAATTAGAGGATCCCGGATATATCAAATGGTGAAGTCAAAAGCAATAAATAGGGGAAGAAACCATAAAAAACATATGGAAGCCCACTAGGCCCATTAGTGGGCAGCACTCATGGACCAAGTTTATGGACCAAGTGCATGGAACAAACCAAGATTAGAGTGCCTTACTTTTTCTTTCCCCTTAGGGGCACTTTCGGTTTTTACTAGAATATACTCTTTTGCCCATGCTTTTCCCTCCCCCCAACAAAGGAATTGGTGGTTCTTTTGATAATGCTCTAGGCCTATAAAAGGTACCACGGGTCTCTTGTAACTCATCTCTCATACAAATCACGAGCTCTCTCTCTGATGGTGAGACCTATTGCTTGAGTTGATCTTTTCATACTTCGGGTTCCCTGATGGGATCCCTCGGAATTTTGATATGAAGAAAATAATCTCGACGGAAGTTGTGGTTTGTCGGTGGGATTCAACAATGCACGACAAGGTTATCACATTCATGCTCCCATAGTTGCTCAACGGGACTAGACCTCTCTCGCTGGCGAGTCGAGGTTGAACCCAGTAAATAAAAAATACAGTGTCACTCGTGTTAGTATCAGACACCCAACAACACGGTCGTCCAGCATGCCCTTTACTTTACCCGCATTCTTGCATATCTTTTATTTATGTTGTTTTCATGAAAACAACATGTGGAGTAGGTTTTTCTATGAGATTAAGGAGTCTGTGAAAAGCAGGTCGTGAGGTGAGCCATACGGAAGCCACAGGATCCACCTCGACGGTTCGGGCTAGGGGAGTCACGTCGAGGGGTCCGACTTGCACCTCCCCCCCCCCCCCCCCCCCCCCCCCCCCCATGTCTCCCCTCATGGGCCTCGAAAGCCGGTGATCTTCTTATTCGATTAAAACTTCCACACAATTTTAGTAATTATATTTGGAATCTAGAAGCTACCAGAAATAGTAAAATACGACAAAGGAGGTTTCTGCCTCCCTAAAGCATAGAGATTTTTTTAGGAAAATCCCAAAATCCTCTAAAAACTGATAAGTAATAGAAATAATGATAAACTAAATCGATAAGACATAAAATAGCTTATACAAAATTCACTTAAAATATATTATAATGTAAAGTTATTTATTCTCTCAAATTAGAGTGTCACAATTCTAGTTTTATATACTAAACAAATTAAAGCAACAATAATGAGCTATATGTCGCTTGAAAGTAAAATGCAAGAAAGACACCAAATATAAAGATATCTCAATCCTTTAACATATAAGAGGACATGCTAGTGGTTTATTATTATATTGAAATATGGACCTGCATTGACGGATTTATTTGATCTCTCCAATAAATATCACTACAAAAAATCCGGCGATCTGGGACGATACAAAAACGTGGTGATCGCGCTCCAAAACGTCGGCATGTGCAATCCTCGACGTTTCACACGACGTTACCGAAAAGTCAGGGACCGCGTGTCACAGGCGATTCTACGACGGTTACGCGAAACGGAAAAAGTCGAGAGGTAACCACGACGTTTGTTCATTCGTCGCGAGTTGTTGGTCGCGTCGGCCCTGGCCCAACAAGCCGCGACGTTTAATTTTCGTCGTGCTGATTTTCCACGTGGCAGACCAGGTTCACACAGCCCTGCTGACGTCACTGTTAAAACCGCCTACGTCATCACGTGTCTCGACGTTTTTTTACGTCGTGCGGAGATACTGTTACATTCCCGGTTATGACATCACTAATCCGTTTTTGACGTCAGCTTTTTATTTCGACGTATTTTTTCGTCGTAAGACCACGCAATCATACGATTACATATGGGCCAACTAGAAGAGTACACGTGGGTTTCTATCCGCGACGATTCCGTTTTTTAGGTCAGTTTTTTATTTGGACGTATTTTTTTCGTCGTAATACCAAGCAATCGTATGATAACATGTGGACCAACCAGAAGACTCCACGTGGTTCTAGTCATAACGGTTCACGATCGTCGCGGGCAACGCAATGACGTCATCTGTACCACGACGATTATTTTCGTCGGCGATGAATACAACGAGATAGCGACACGTGCAATCGTCGAATAGTGCCACGTCGTGTCTATCCGTGACGAATTAAGTTCGTCGAGGTCAAGGTGGTGACGTCATCTACAGACGCCCGGATTAGACGTTGATACGTGGACCATCCGACTGACGACACGTGTCGTTGTCCTGTGACGTTATTATTCGTCGCGGAAATTGGTTAAGGCGCCGCAGTGCCGGGACGTTTATTTTTCGTGGCTATATCTCCCATACAAATAGCGACACGTGGTCCAGTTATATTACGACATTTGCCACACTATATCTGTGACGTACATTGCCTGTCACCGTTATGCTGCTACTTAATTAGTGCCCTACTCGTTGGCACAGCAACGGCACCTTAAAACAGGCTTACACAGATTCATCAAATTGTCCAGAAAACATACAGAAATTAAGTTTTCAGCAACACCACCACAGGCCACAGCCTCACAGTTTCAGTTATCACAATATCGCGCAACCAACAGCTCAGTAGGGCAACTCCCTGTTCTTGGGACTCCTTTAGCTCTGCTTGTTGCTGACGCATTTCTTGCATATCAACTAAAAACTTGAGTCTCACTTGCTCAGATTCTGCTTTGGCCAACTTCAGTTCAGCAATTGTGTTGCGCAGATTATCATTCCCTTGTTTCTCAGAATCAAGTTCTGCTTCAAGTTGATACTTTGAAAGACTTGGTTCCACACAGGTTTTCTTCAGCATGACACCTCCAGTATCATTGGGAGTACATGGAGACATCCTTTTCTTGCTTGCCTGTCAAGCATGCCAAGAACATAGATGAAAAATAGCAGATGACAAGCATGTACAGAAAATAGATGAAACATAGCAGATGACAATCTATTAAGCGTGAGTGTAATGAATAAGCAGATGACAAGCATATACGAAATAGCAGATGTGAAGCGTGTGTAATTGATATACTCCTTCTGTCTTTGAATACAAGGCCACTATCAAATATACTCCCTCCGTTCACAAATATAAGATGTTTTAGCTTTTGTACACATTCATTTGTATACAAATGTATCTAGACACGTTCCATGTGTATGTTCACTTTCTATATAATGCGACAAACACTAATCAAGATAAAACATAATGACGTTCTCCCCGTTCTATGCTTGATCAGTATTACTCCAGCCCAACTAACAATGAATATTAATTATTCCAGCCAAACTAAAAGGACGAACTGATAGAAAGGGCTAGTACAATTCACATATACAGGTGGTAGCAATTTTAGGATAAATTGCGCAAGCCAGGACTCGAACTCAAGACCCTGGGCACTGATACCATGTCATGTGTCATGCACTAGCCAACTGATAGGAAGGGCTAGTACAATTCACATATACACTTCAACAACTTGATGCTGTGGCATGCAATAAGTAAGGAGAGAGCAAAGTTGTACTACCTCCATCTCGGTTTATAGATGCAATACCAAAATCAGATTTTTCCAAGAATAAGCAACAATTCGCATTAACTAAGAGTAGTTAATGTTGGGTTTTGGCCTTTCAGAAGAGTTCCCAAGAGCAATAAGAAAAGCGATTGGGTTTGGCCTTTATCTAGTTAATGTTGACATTAAATATGAGAGTGCTAATTGGGTGATATATTTAGTACAGTAGATAATTTTGCATGGCTAATCCTCATTCACCTTGGTCCCAGATATTTGCCAGATGCATCTTATAAACATGTATGGAGGGAGTATGTAAACTAACCAACAGCTATTGCACAAGCTCTAAGGTGTAATGGTATCTATTACTTCAGATTTTTTTGGACTGTAGATACAAAAACATTGGATTAGTTGTATGATACCGTGTTGGTTTATGACATGGGAATCTTTTTCCAAAATAAACTAACTACAAATTGTTGGAGATGCCCTAAGAGGTTTTGACAGTCATAATTTACTTGCCAAAATGTATAATAGTATGGAACAGAAGAGTAGCACAAAATATATGGCACAACAGTACTCAAGCAGTTCAACACAAAGATAAGTAAGCTGCACCCTCCAGCATGTAAGGATGTTCAGCTACCAGATAAGGGAATAACCTGCAGCTCATTGTCCTCACTGCCTAGTGATTGGCATGACACGTCTCCTTCACTGCCATCTGATTCCCCCTCAGGATCATACTCAGATGCAGAGTCTTCCTTCTTGATCTTTTTGGGGGTGAATACAGTCGGAGATGCAACAAGAGTTGCTAAAGACTTAAGACCCAGTTCTTGCATCCGTGCATTGTTTCTCATGATAGTTTTGAGCCGCTCTTCTTCGATGGGTACTAGTGGTCCTAACATGAATAAAGAACTCAAAGTAAGCTACAAATAAAACACATACTAAGAAGCGAATACAAACATCAAAAAGTATGCTGCTCATCATGTAACAACAGTCCACTATGAGTTATGTAAATTCAGATCTAAGACTGATAGGATCACAAGCAAAGTGATCTTAAACCTAATAGTATACAAACTGGAAATGAGACAAGTTTGAGATATGAACACAAAGCACGATAATAAGCAAACATCACACAAACAATATGGACAGACTGATTGCATGAAACACTAGCAGGATAATTAGGAACCGTCAATCAAACGATTAAGAAGGCAAACAATAAAGACTGATTAATTGCATCAAACATGATCAGAATAATAAGTAAGCATCTATCATACGATTTAACAGATCTAAGACTGATAGGATCACAAGTAAAGTGATCTTAAACCTAACACGGAGTAGTATACAATATGGAAATGAGCAAAGTTTGACCATATGAACACAAAAGCTCGATAATTTAACAATTTAGACAGATTAATTGCGTCGAACATAAGCAGGATAATAAAGAAGCATCAAGCATACAATTTAACAGGAAACAAAATAGAGAGAAATTGCCTGCGGATTCAGGCCTTCCTGTCATACTGCGTTTCTCCTCTCCTTCAACCT
Source organism: Poa pratensis (assembly GCA_947311845.1). NCBI lineage: Eukaryota > Viridiplantae > Streptophyta > Magnoliopsida > Poales > Poaceae > Poa > Poa pratensis. Next base: position 32,269,623 of record CAMZMU010000091.1, on the reverse strand, counting down.
TAACTCGTAGCATCGGCGAGGTTGGTGACGAGGTGGCAGACCGGCGGGCTGGACGGCGAGGTGGCAGGCCTTGACGGCGAGCTGGGCAACGATGTAGCAGATCTTGACGGCGTAGTTGCGGCGAGGTTGGAGACGATGTGGCAGATCTGGACGTATGGCGAGGTTAGTGAGGAGGTGGCAGACCGGCGAGCTGGACGGCGAGCAAGCAGGAGATGTGGCAGACCTGGACGGCGAAGTTGCGGCGAGGTTGGAGATGAGGTGGCAGATCTGGGCGTCGAAGTTGCGGCGAGGTTGGAGACGAGGTGGCAGGCCGGCGAGGTGGCAGACCTGAGCGGCGAGCACGGCGTCGAGGTGGCAGATCCGGACGATGGCGAGCTGGACGGCGAGGTGGCTGTCCTGGACGGCGATCCTCGACGGCGACGCGGGAGGTCTGGAAAGCGAGCTATACGGCGAGGTGTAACACCCGGTTGGCCGAGCTGGACGGCGAGGTGGAATAGAGGATGGGCTAGGGTTTGGGAGGACGGCGAGGAGGAGGGGAAGGGGAAATTTCTGAAATGAAGCTTCTTTCCGTGAGGTGCGAGAGGGGCGAGGGGATAAGGAGGGTTTTTGAAAATTTGGGTGGGCAGTCCAGGCGCGAAATTTTCAACGCCGCGCGAAATTTTCAATGCCGGCGCAAAATTTTGGTTGGTGGCCGGGAAACGTTGGTGGCCGTCGGATGCATGATGGGTGGCTTTAACAATTTGATCATTTCAAACAAAGGGACCTTGTGAAGCAATCTATCTATAAAGTATTGACGAAAAAATTTCGGGTGAACTTCCACTTCGGATGCATCTGATGGAATCCTATGACAACATGAGCCGAAACCCTAACCAGTTGACCTTCCATCGTCGTCGAAAGGTTTCGAACTTAATGTACTTTTCTCCTTGTTTGTGTTAAGGTATCTCATATGAACATTCAAAACCAAGTTTGGACTCATGTTGTCACATGATTCCATTCGATGCATCGAAGTGGTAGTTTAGCTCTAGAAGATCGCAGAACCTTTCATGCGGGATAATTGTGGAATGTGAAGCGGGTCACACCTAGCTAGTAGTTTATGTTAGCTCTTCCAATGTACCAACACGCTCTATACATATTTTGGGACACAATACCTAGGTTTTGGTGTGATTCCGACTCCGAGCCCCCACTATGGTCGAAACCATAAACAGTTCACTGTAAGTCAACCCTGTCGTCAATCTCGCTTCCACGCGCGGGCGTCGAAAACAGGGTTGTACATATGTACTTTTCTACTTGTTTGTGTTAGGGTACTATGAATATTTAAAACCAATTTTGGGCTCATGCTATCACATGATTCCATCCGATGCACCCGAAGTGGGAGTTCAGCCCTTGAAGATCGGAGAATCTATCGTGCGGGGTAATCGTGGTTTGTGAAAGCAGGGCATACCTAGGAGTTTGAGTTAGCTCTTCCAATGCACCAACACATTCTTATACACATGTTAGGACAATATACCTAGGTTTTTGTGTGATTCTGACGCTCCGGAGCCCCCACTATGGTCGAAACCCTAAGAAGTTGATTGAAAGTCAACCCATGTCCTCTATCGCTTCCAGGGCGGCGAAATGGTGGCTCAATGAACTTTTCTGCTTGGTTGTGTAGTTAGCTCATATGAATATTTAAAACCAACTATGGGCCCGTTTTATCACATGATTCCATCTGGTGCACCTGAAGCGATACTTCAGCCCTAGAAGATGGCAAATCATTTCGTGCCAACACAGTCATAGGAGTTTGATGTTGTCTCTTCCATATATATATATATATATAGGGTGGGACTATTCTACAACCCCTCTTAAGAGATTGTAGGATAACTATTCTACAACCCTCCCTAAATAAAAGACCTTCTGAACCCCACCCGACCCGCACCGAAAAAACCCATCCGCCCGCTCCGCTAACCCCACCCGACCAGGCCTACCCACCTACTGCTCCATCGCGCCCCTACCCACCTACCATCGACCACGTTCTCCACCAAATCCAGCGGCAGCGCAGCCCTCCCACGCCGACCTCCGGCGCCACCAAGGTCCCTGACGCGCCGCCCTTTCGCCATGGTCGTTCGCCGACCCCACCTCCTGCCTGCGCCCACCATCCACGCATGCCGCCGGCCTGGAAACCCGACACCTCCTGCTTCCCCGCCGGCGAACGGGGTGGCGCGCGCCTCCGCTTCTCCATGGCCAGCTTTCACAAGCGCCGCCACCGGCCGATTCCTCCACCACCCGCAACCGGAAGCCGACCCCGACCCGATCCCACTCCGCCCCGCCACCATTCCCCGATCTGCTCGCCCCTGGTCAACAACGCGCTGGCCTGCCGCGTCCACGCGTGCGCGCCTCCGCCTGCATCCCGACGGACGGTTGCGTCTCGTGCCTCCCGGTGAACCTCTGTGCTCCTCCTGGCGTGCCCCGGCGATCCTCTCCGGATCCGATCCATCCCGCCTCCGTCCTGCTCACCCCATCCCCGCTTTGCTGGCCGAGGCGTTTCGTCGTACTTGGAGCTCATGCGCCGCCCTTGCAGGCGAGCACCCCTGGACTCCCGACGCGCCACTAGTGGATCCCAGGCTCGCCGCCCTTGACCATGCCCCACGCCCTGGACCGGGCCCCGCACCCAGGCGGCCGCCATGGCCATGTCCACGGGCACTCCCCTAACTCCCAGCGGCGCATGCACGGCTGGACTCCCCCACCGTCCTTCTACAGCATGTCCGCCTCCGCTCTTCCGCGCCACTGCTCCAAGCTCTCTAGCCCGGGCGACCTCGACCTGTACACGGCCCCGACGACCTACCACCGCCTGCCATGAAGTTTACTTGTTTCTTGTCGGGAGGTTAACTGTTTGTTGTTTTGGGGTTCACTTCCTGTCAGCCGATAAATTCATTTACGAGAAAATATCTATGAAGTTCGAGCGAAGTTACAGAAAAAAATGACGGTGAGCCAAAAAGTTAACTTCATTAGCACCGACAGTGTAGAGTTCAGATATACGTGACAAAAAAAACAGATTTTTGAAGTTCATTTTATGTGATGCGCGGAGTTCACTTATTCGTCAGCAGAATTAATATGAAGTTTACTTATTTGAGAAGTTCAAAAAAAGATAAATCCACTAAAAATAGATAATTTTTTGTGAAGTTCACTTGAAAAAACCCCGAAGTTCACTTACGTGAAGTTCCAAAGTTCACATTGGACGAGCGAAGTTCAGAAAAAAATATGGCCAGCAGAAAAAAATATTTGTATTTTTTTTGTGAAGTTCACTTGAAAAAACACGAAATTCACTTATGTGAAGTTCCGAAGTTCACATTGGACGAGCGAAGTTCAGAAAAAAATATGATTAGCCGAAATTTTTTGTGAAGTTCACTTCAAAAAAACCCAAAGTTCACTTACGTGAAGTTCCGAAGTTCACATTGGACGAGCGAAGTTCAGAAAAAATATGGTCACCCGAAAAAATCATTTGTAAAAAAATTGTGAAGTTCACTTGAAAGAACCCGAAGTTCACTTACGTGAAGTTCCGAAGTTCACATGGGACGAGCGAAGTTAAAAAAAAATATGGCCAGCAGAAAAAAAATCATTTGTGAAATTTTTGTAATGTTCACTTGAAAAAAACCGAAGTTCACTTACGTGACTTCCGAAGTTCACACGGGGTTGTAGAATAGTTATTCTACAAGTGGTTGTAGAATAGCTAAGATGTATATATATAAATATATTTGGACAATACCTACTCTTTTTTCCGATTTCGATTCTCTGGGCCCCCACTATGGTCGAAACCCTAAATAGTTGACCGAAATTCAACCATGTTATGTCTACTGCTTCCTCGAGCGTCGAAAGGGGGTAGCTCAATGGACTTTTCTGTTGGTTGTGTTAGGGTAGCTCATATGAATATTTAAAACCAACCCTGGGCCCATGTTATCACAAGATTCCATCTGGTGCACCCGAAGTGGCCAGGAGTTCAGTCTTTATAGATCAAAGATCATAGAACCTTCGCGTGGGATAAGTGTGTGTGGTCTGTTAAAGCGGGTCACACCTAGAGGTTTGATGTCTGCTCTTGCAATGTACCACCATTCACACTTTTGTACACATGTAAAGACATTGCCCAGGTTTTGGTGTGATTCCGACGCTCCGGAGCCCGCACTTTAGTCGAAACCCTAAACAGTTGAACAAAAGTCAACCCTCTCATCTATCGCTTCCACGGGGCATCGAAAGGGGTGTAGATTAGTGGGCTTTTCTCATTGGTTGTGTTAGGGTTGCTCATATATGAACATTTTAAAAACCAACTCCAGGCCCATGGTATCACATGATTCCATCCGGTGCACCCGATGTGTGGGAGTTCACCCTTAGAAGATCGCAAAAACTTCGTGCTCGATGAGTGTGGTCTGTGAAGAGGGACACACCTAGGAGTTTGATGTTGGCTCTTCCAATGTACCAACATTCACACTCATACATATGTCACATACCCATGTTTTGGTGTGATTCTGACGTGCGCTAGTGCCTCCACTATGGTCGAAACCCTAAGTAGTTGACCAAAAGTCCGCCCTCTCGTCTACCGCTTCCATGACGTCGAAAGGGGCTAGCTCAGACTTTTCTCCTTGGTTGGGTTAGCGTAGCTCATACACGTATATAACTAGCGTGGAATGCACCACAATGATTAACAAGTTTCACGGCCAAAAGGCCCTTACAACAATTTAAACATAAATGAACCCTAGATCTAAAAAAACTAGATAGATGGCCGCGTGCTGGACGAAGCCCTACTCTTTAACTAAATAACTACTAGCTAGCTGGCTCCACGGCCGACCGCGTGCTGGATGAATTCCTACTCTTCACCGCCGGTGAGGTCGATGTACACACGGGTCGGTGGTGGTGGCGACCGGCCGGTGCGTGGTGGTGACGGTGGCTCTGGCTTCACTTCCGCTGAATCACTACGAGGGCGTGCCGGTGGTGCACGCTCGGGAGAGCAAAGGTATGCGCGTGGTAGAGCGGCGGGCGGGCTTGGCTGGCGTAGACGAGGATTCCGGGAGGCCCGACAGTCGGCGAGGACTGACTCGACCGTTTGCCCCTCCCAGAAACGCCACCTTCCTGCACTGTTCTTCACGCCGCGAGGGATAAACGGGCCCTCGTAGCTATCGATCTGCTCCTGCCTCTCTGCCTCGAGGATGCTCGGCCACGCATTGCAATGAGGCGCGTAATCTGAATCGAACTTGAGCTCCTCAAGAAGACGATTCCACCTGTCGAGGATGAGATCATCCATCTCGTCGGTGCCGATGTCGGGGAGTGGCGGCACGGGCTTCCCGCCCTCGCTCAGACCCCAACTGCTGTCTGGCAACCGACAGCCAGGAGGAACCATGATCCCATACTTGACGAACTCCTCCGCGATCTCCTTTCGGAGCTGGTACGGCCACAACCAGCGCTCCTGCGACCCACTACCGCCGCTCTCGCCATTGCGGGTCATTGAGGGAGGAGAGAAGAGGCGACGAGAAACGGAGTAGTGAGAAGAAAAACGAGTGGGGGATGAGAAGAAAAGTGAGTGGGGGATGATCTTCTCTCGGGTGCAATTGATTTATCACTTAGCGTGTGAGGGAGAAGGAGTGCTATGATCTGACTTGGCAGGACAGGCGCCACGCCTTAAAGGCTGGCCGGCACTGCGAGAGGCTGAAGGGTTGGATATTAAACTCCGGCCAAGATAGCTCTCTACGACGTCGTGGGAAAGACGCGACGTCACCACAGTTCTGATATCTTGCATGAGAGCGCCGGCTTTGTGGCTAGCCAGCTGTTGCACGCCATGCCTCCGCCTGAACGCCTCGCGCTAGACGTATCAAGACCGTCCCATCAGTTATGTGTGCATGCACGCGCGTGCCTCCGTTGCCTGCGTGCGCTGCGTGATCCGTCGCGTCGTCTTAATGCGTGCCTGCCTGCCCGGCCGCGCATCCATGCCCACGCATCACTCCTGCCTGCATGCGATGCCTCCGTTGCCGGCTGTGGACTAATGGGTCGAAACCGGCGTCGTGTGCATTCGTGCCTTGGTGCTCGGCCGTGCATGCGTGTCTGCTCCACGCCTGCGTGACCTGGCCGTTTGTGTGTGCTCGTTGTCATCGCTGCAACTGGACAGCGAAAATTCAATGGTATAGGATGCAATGGTGCCGGCCTGCCTCTCCCCACCGCGCTATATTAGCCGAACGGTGCAAACTCAGGGCCTCTGCAAAACACATCTCCATCATCACTACATCTCGAATAGCTAGCCTGTGCAAAGCACAAGCGGGCAAGTTCTACTCTCTGTGCGCGCCATGGCCTAGACGACCATCATGCTTATCGGGGATGAACCTCTCCAGGCCACACACCCGGTGGAGTTCGTCGGCCCCGACGCCCATGGGTCCGGGAACGTGCTGCAGTTCTTCACCTCCGGTGGAAATATCTCCACTTGGCGCGCCGTCGACATAGTGCTAGGCGCAAGGTACACCGACAAGCACATGTTCATCGTCGACACCGGCAAGGATGGCGAAGGGGTCTACGTCAGGCTTTGGGAGCTACGCCACGGCAAAGATGCACGGCAACCTCTACTGGATCGGCGACACTCTGGTTACCTGCATCCAGGTCAACCCTTTGCTCCTCTGGAACTCGACCGTCCCACTGGTGTACCCGATTGTTTGTGTCCTCCATGGCGGCAACTAGTCTGCTTAGAGCATCTTTGTAACTAGTCTGCATGTGCACGTCGTCGTGTTTTACAATTTCATGGTCATCGATCGATGTAACCCTGCTACCACACTAGTCTGTGTGTGCTGTCGTTGTGTTTTGCTACGCTATCAGTTAATTTGTGTTGTGTTGCAAGTATTCAGTTACGTACTCCATCCTATCGTTGTTTAATTAATGTTGGTTTTGGAGTAGAATAGTGAAAAGTAAAGTGTGACAAAATTACTCCAACCCACACATGTTGGGGCCCACGTGTCAGTGGTACAAAGTCACTTGACTTTGCCTTTGACAAAGTCAGCGCGTTGTTACTGCGGGCTACCTGCCACGCCTCTTAAAACACTGGCAGCATCGCCACAGTTGACAATCCTTACCCACTTCGGCTCCTCTCTTCTCTCATATCGATGGCCTACCCTCTCCCCTCCATTGTCTTCAACGACGACGGCGAGGGGGACTGGGAGCAAGACCTTGAGTGCGAGGAGCGGATTGAACAAAGCGCACCATCCGTGCAAGGAGAGCCTTCGACCCTGAAGGAGATCCGAGCAGGGAGATCCAATTAGCACCTTCCGAGCAAGGAGATCCAAGGCGCGTCTTCCCCGCCTGGCCGGACGCTGGCCGGAAGGGATCCGAGCAAGGAGATACAAGGCAGCGTGCCTTTGCGCCGGGCAGCCACCATTCGCTTACTTTGCAGTTTGCGCAATTCTTCGAGAACATACCAGTGCCGTCCGACTAAAAGTGGCCGGAAGGCCGGTCGCCAAGCACCGCTGGAAGGGCCGGCAGCCTCCGCCTCCGCCGCCTGTAATAGGACAGCCAACGTCAACTTGTTCTAGGTCCTTAGGCTTAGGATTAATGCATGAAAAATATCATTTAGTCTTGTAATTGCTGCGTATGCAATGATGCAAATCAGTTTGTTAAATGAATGAAATTTCGTTTTGGCGTTGCTTACTTCCTGCTTGAGTGCTTTGGTAGCCGGCGGTGACGTGTATAACTACTACCGGCGTGGGCCACGTGCTATCAGAAGATAAGAGTACTTTCATTCATTACAGATACACCTTACAAAGTAACCTCTAATCTTAACCTAAACTAAGATTTAATTAAGTGGTTGTTGAGATAGAAGCTGCGGCGGCTACCGAAGCTGCACCAACAACGCCTCGATGGCTAGCTGCATGCATTGCCCGGAGCTCAGTGGCCGTCCTCGTTCTCCGACATCACGGCTTCATCCACACAGGGCGCCGAAAGGAAGCTCCCACGAAATCCCCTGTTAGCCTTGCTTGGCGCCCAGTCTTCCGGCACCATGCAGTCGGCCGGCAGAGGGATGTCTTGCATCCCGAGGAAGTGCGCCTCTCGGAGAGTCAGCAGGCGGACGAGGTCCGGCGCCCCGCGCATGTGCGACCCGGGCAGTTGGATTAGCTGGCCACGGTATTTCAGAGCGCGAGAACTTCCTCGATCGTGCGCCCCTTCCAGAAGCGCCACCTCTCGTCGCGAGCAGGAGCATCGACATCACCGTGCTCGATCTGCTTCTCCCACTCGGCCGCCAAGATGGCCGGCCAGCACAGGTTGCCATGCCTGAACACCTCATCGGATTTGAGGGCATCGGGTAGCTGACTCCGCCTCTGGAGGATGAGATAGAGCATCTCATCGGAGCCGATGGCGGGGAGCGGGCAGACGACCCGCCCGTCCACGCTGATGTCCTAGCCGACCGGCAGCCGGCAGCCAGGTGGGACTAGGAGCCCATTGCTGAGGAGCTCCTCGACGACTTCCTCTCCAAGGTTGCGCGGCCACAGCCCACCGGGCGTCGGCTTGTTGTCGTCGACGGTCATTGAGGGAAGAGGGTAGGCCAGCAGAGAGGAGAAAGTGATTGGAATGGGGATGGGCCACGACGCTCCTTGGTTTTTAGGGGCGCGGCCGGTTGGTGCGCGCATTGACGACAGGAGCGGGGGTGAGTGCACACATTGACGCCTGCATTGAGAGCCACACAACTGTCAAACCCTCAACCGTTGACCCTCAAGTTTTTGACCGGTATCGAATGGGGTGGCCCACCCCACATCACATCCCACTTTTATACTCCCCCTGTCCCAAATTACAGTCAATATAATAATGTACTCCCTCTGTTTAAAAATAAGTCTCTCAAGTTTGCCCAAATGTGGATGTATCTATACATGAAACCTGTCTAGATACATCCACTTTTGACCAAACTTGAGACACTTATTTTGGGACGGAGGGAGTATAACCGTATTATATCCATTTCGGATCATAGATGTTGATATTTTTCTCTATATGTTTGGTCAAACTTTGAAAAGTTTTACTTTGACTAAATTCAAAACGCAGGGTAATTTGGGACAGAGGGAGTACATGTGCTAGGGCCTAGCCTTGGCTTAGGTTCGATTCTCTCCGTTTCGCTCGAAAGAGAAGTTTCCACCCCTGATTAAGTGCATAATATTTCTAATGAGTAAGTGATGCCGATGAAACCGGTCACGCCTCGGAGTTGTATATTGGCCGTCCCCACCACCCACCACACTTTTATACATATGATATATGCCTCCATCTTGGCTTAGCTAGGTGGGATTTCGACGCTACGAAGCTCTCGCTTCTGTTGAAAACGGAGGAAATCTCGTGACAAAGTAGGGTAAATTTTGGTTTCAAATGTTCATATGAGCAACCCTAACACAACCAAGAAGAAAAAGTCCACTGAGCTTCCCCCTTTCGACGCCCATGAAAGCGATAGACGAAAATGTTGACTTTTGGTCAACTAATTAGGGTTTCAACCAAAGTTGGGGCTCTGTAGCGTCGGAATCACACCAAAATCTAGTTATTGTCCTAAAAATATGTATAATAGTGTGTTGCTATACAATGGAAGAGCCAACATCAAACTCCTAGGTGTGACCCGCTTCACATACCACAATTATCGCGCACGAAGGTTTTGCGGTCTTTTAAGGCTAAACTCCCACTTCAGGTGCACCGTATGGAATCCCGTGATAACATGGGCCCAAAGTTGGTTTAAAATGTTCACATGAGCTACCCTAACTCAACCAAGGAGAAAAATGCACTGAGCTACCCCCTTCGACCCCCGTGGAAACGGTAGACGACATGGTTGACTTTCGGTCAATTGTTTAGGGTTTCGACTATAGTGGAGGCTCTGGAGCCTCAGAATCACACCAAAACCTAGTTATTGTCCTAATATATTTATGAGAGTGTGGTGGTACATTAATTGGAAGAGACAATATCAAACTCGTAGGTGTGACCTACTTCACAGACCACGGTTATCGAGCATGAAGGTTTTGTTATCTTTTAAGGCTTAACTCCCACTTCGGGTGCACCATATGGAATCTCGTGATAACTTGGGTCCAAAGGTTGTTTTAAATGTTCATATGAGCTACCCTAACACAACCAAGGAGAAAAATGCACTGAGCTACCCCCTTTCGACGCCTGTGGATCGGTAGACACATGGTTGACTTTCGGTCAATTGTTTAGGGTTTCGACCAAAGTGGGTGCTCTGGAGCCTCAAAATCACACCAAAACCTAGGTATTGTCCTAAAATCTGTATGAGAGTGTGGTGGTACACTGGACGAGCCAACATCAAACTCATAGGTGTGTCCCGCTTCAAAGACCACGGTTATCGCGCACGGAGGTTTTGCGATCTTTTAAGGCTTAACTCCCACTTCGGGTGCACCGTATGGAATCCCGTGATTACTTGGGTCCAAAGGTTGTTTTAAATGCTCATATGTTCTACCCTGACACAACAAAGGAGAAAAATGCGCTGAGCTACCCCCTTTCGACGCCAAAATATAGGCCTTGTTGTCATAAGATTCCGTCCGGTTCGCTCGAAGAGGGAGTTAGAAGCTTTTCTTCATGGAGTTTCGAGATCTAAGCTTCCAAGTGCTAAAAAAAGTTGAAAAAAATCTGAGGTGCTTCATATTGCTCAAATTTTACATTAATATGTAAACAAACATGAATGACAGTGCACACCAGGTGCTACATATTGCTCAAATTTCCATTAATATATATGCAAACAAACATGCACGGTAGTACACACCACTTTGTTCGCACACACACAACATAATACAAATAAAAACACTTAGTATTGAAACCCTGAAACACTTATCAAACTAGTTGATTATCCTCATCGGGCGCTTGCTGCTGCTGCGTGAAGTTCCCTCTCCGTCGTCGTCGTTCTTCTTGCGCAAGGGGAGGAGCAGGTCTTGCCATGTGATGCTAATCGGCGGTGAATCACACGCTCGTTGGGAGACCCCAAGAGGAAGGTATGATGTAGTTCAGCAGCAAGTTTTCCCTCAGTATGAAACCAAGTTTTATCGAACCAGTAGGAGCAACAACTCTTCTGAAGGTTGTCAACAGCGAAATATGATACGGCGCAACACCAGGGATTCCGGCGCTGACGTGGACCTGCACACAACACAATCAAAGTACTTTGCCCCAACGAAACAGTGAGGTTGTCAATCTCACCGGCTTGCTGAAAACAAAGGATTAAACGTATGGTGTGGAAAATGAGTATTAAATTGCAGCGAATGAAAAAGGAACAGTTTGCAGTTGGTTGTTTAATCAGTGTAAAAGAATGGACCGGGGTCCGCAGTTCACTAGTGGTGTCTCTCCATAAAAGATAACTAACATGTTGGGTGAACAAATTACAGCTGGGTAATTGACAAATAGTGAGCGCATGACAATGCATATATATGACATGATGATTACTATGATATCTAATTGGGCATTTAGTAACTAATTTTTTTATGACAAACACATTTAGTAACTAATTTTTTTGTGTTTTTGATAATTGAAAGTAAACAAGATAAAATAAAATAAACTAAGCAAGACAAAAACAAAGTAAAGAGATTGGAAGTGTGAAACTCCCCTTGCAGAAGACTGCTGACTCCCCGGCAACGGCGCCAGAAAAACTTGATGCTTGTATGGTGTTGAATCACACGCTCGTCGGGAAACCCCAAGAGGAAGGTATGAAGTAATTTAGCAGCAAGTCTTCCCTCAGTATGAAACCAAGGTTATCGAACCAGAGGAGCAAGAACTCTTCTGAAGGTTGTTGGCGGCGCCGTTACTCGATCACCAACGTGGAACCTGCACACAACACAATCATAGTACTTTGCCCCAACGAAACAGTGAGGTTGTCAATCTCACCGGCTTGCTGAAAACAAAGGATTAAACGTCTCGTGTGGAAAATGAGTATTAAATTGCAGCGAATGAAAAAGGAACAGTTTGCAGTTTGTGGTTTAATCAGTTTAAAAAAATGGACTGGGGTCCACAGTTCACTAGTGGTGTCTCTCCATAAAGATAACTAACATGTTGGGTAAACAAATTACAGCTGGGCAATTGACAAATAGTGAGCACATGACAATGCATATACATGAAATGATGATTACTATGATATCTAATTGGGCATTATGACATGATACATAGACCGTTATCCAACAGCGTCTATGACTAATAATCCACCGCCGGGTTGTCATCCGAGTTCCCCGTTGGTATTAAGTTGCAAGCAACGGATAATTGCTTTAAGTAAAGCGCGTAATGTAAACAAACACATATGCCCGTGGACATAGCATCGTTGGGTTATCCCTAGTGGAAACAGCACATCCATAACCTTAGAACTTTCTGTCACTGTCCCAGATTCAACGGAGGCATGAACCCACTATCTAGCATAAATACTCCCTCTTGGAGTCACAAGCATCTACTTGGCCAAAGCATCTACTAGCAACGGAGAGCATGCAAGATCATAAATAACATAGGGCATAGATTGATAATCAACTTGACATAATATTCAATATTCATCGGATCCCAGCAAACACAACATGTAGCATTACAATAATATGATCTTGATCATGTAGGGCAGCTCACAAGATCTAAACATGATGGCACAAAGTGGAGAGACAACCATCTAGCTACTGCTATGGACCCGTAGTCCAAGGATGAACTACTCACGCGTCACTCCGGAGGCAGGCATGGCGATGTAGATGCCCCCGGTGACGATTCCCCTCTCCGGCAGGGTGCCGGGAAGAGGTTCTGGACCCTCCCGAGCTAGGGTTGACGGCGGCGGCGTCTCTGGAACTTTTCGTGGATAATGGCTCGGGCACTTAGGGTTATTTTCTCGGGGGGAATAAGTAGGCGAAAGGGCGGCGGCTGGAGACCCCCGTGGGGCCCACACCTCCCTAGGGCGCGGCCAAAGGGCCAGGCGCGCCCTGGGTGCGTGTGGCTTCCTGGTGGCCCTCCTCTGTTGCTCCTTTGGTCCATCTGGTGTGTTCTAGCAAAATAGGGACCCCCGTGAAGTTTCGTCCAATTCCGAGAATATTTCCAGACTAGCTTTTCTGGAATACAAAAACAGCAGAAAACAGGAACTGGCAATTCGGCATCTTGTTAATAGGTTAGTCCCAAAAATGTATAAAAGTGCTATAAAGTAGATACAAAACATGTAGCATTTGGTATAAAACAAGCATAGAATATCAAAAATTATAGATACGTTGGAGACGTATCACTGGGCACCCTGTTGCCAGCTCTTTTTGCAACTTATTGGATAAGCGGATGTATATACCACTAGTCCAGGTGTAAAAGTCTATTTGACAAACAGAATAAAGAATAACCACACTAATTCATCATGAGCTAGTAAACATTGACACAAAAAGGGAATAATAACATTTTGAATAATTTAAAGGTAGCACATGAAAAATTTACTTGGAGTGGCAAGGAAATACCACATATAGGTAGTTATGGTGGACACAAATGGCATGGATTTTGGCTTAAGGATTTGGATGCACGAGAAGTATTCCCTCTCTGTACAGAGTTTAGGCTAGCAAGGGTTATGTAAGCAAACAAGAATATCAACCCGTACACCAAGTTTTATATGACAAACATATTGCAAACGTTATAAGACTTCATATCGTCTTCCTTGTTAACCAAACCCGTTTATTAGAAAATATCTAGACCTTAGAGATACCACCGATGCAAACCAAATTTTCAACAAGCTTTACGGTAGTTCTTCACTAATAGGCTTAACTCATGTGATGCACAAAATTAATCATGATCTACTTGTTAACTCAAAACAATTGACAAGCATCAAGTTATCCATATTAGTGATCTACAAGATTAAGCAAGTTTTTCCTTATACCAATTATCACATGCAACATTTTCTGAACCAACCAAACACCAATCAATTTATTTAATCAACTCTCCAAAGAAATATAAGTGAAGCAAGAGAGTACTTTCTACAAAAGAAAGCTAATAGCTCTGAAAAGAGATACATGAAAAGAAGAGCTAAAAGCTGAACAACGCTAGATATGAATACTCAACAAATATAAGTGAAAAATAGGAGTATTCTCATGAAAAAGCGGAGCGTGTCTCTCTCCCAATCAAGAATGCTAGGGTCCAGTCGAGCTTTATTGAAAATAAAAGTGCAATACTGAAAATAAAAGCACACATACGCTCCAAGAAAAGCATAGATGATGTGAAAGAATTAAAATATAGTTTCACTAGAGATAACCTGATAATTTTGCCGATGAAGAAGGGGATACCTTGGGCATCCCCAAGCTTAGACGCTTGAGTCTTCTTGAAATATGCTGGGGAGATCCATGGGAGCCTCTCCAAGCTTAAGCTCTTCACTCTTCTCGATCCTATTATATCATCCTTCTCTCTTTACCCTTGAAAACTTCCGTCACAGCAAACTCAAAGTAAATCTCATTAGAGGGTTAGTTCATAATCAAAAACTCACATGTTCTACAAAGACGCAATATGACTCGTTACTTTAAAAATTATCTACAGCCACTGATGTTATGTGAAGCTCTTCCACCAAAAAGAATTTCACTCAACACTAGTAAAAGAGAGAATGCAAAATAAAAAGGCATAATCTGTCTAAAACAGAACAGTCCGCAAAGACGAATTTTTTCGAGGCACTTACGACGCTGAGATCGAAAAACTTTGCACAAAAGTTTTCAGATTTTATTAACAATCTGGTGATTTTAGGAATTTCGTACAGTGGACAGCAAAAATCTGTTTCTGCGCAGCAATCAAAATTAAGCATCGTCTCAACACTAGAGGCTACTCTTGGCACAACAATGCGAGAAAATAAAGATACAAAGGAGTTGCTACAGAAGTAAACAACACCTTGACTCAAATAAAAAAAAGTTGCAGAAATAAAAATAATGGGTTGCCTCCCATAAGCGCTTTTCTTTAACGCCTTTTAGCTAGGCACAAAGCATGCATCAAGTATTACCAAATGAAGAAGCATCAACATTGTAATTTGTTCGAACAATAGAATCATAAGGTGGCTTAGTCTTCTTCCTAGGAAAGTGTTCCATACCTTTCTTGAGAGGAAATTGATATTTCATATTCCCTTCTTTCATATCAATAATAGCACCTACAGTTCTAAGAAAAGGTCTTCCAAGCACAATAGGGCAAGATGGATTGCATTCAATATCCAAGACAATAAAATCAACAGGGACATAATTGTTGTTAACATGATAAGAACATCATCAATTCTTCCCAAAGGTTTCTTAATAGTAGAATCAGCAAGGTGATCATCCAAGTAAAAATTTCCAAAGGTGTTAAATCAAGCATGTCATAAAATCTTTTAGGCATAACAGAAATACTAGCACCAAGTTCACATAAAGCATTGCAATCAAAGTCATTCAATTTCATTTTAATGATGGGCTCCCAACCATCTTCTAACTTCCTAGGGATGGATACTTCACGTTTCAATTTTTCCTCCCTCACTTGTATGAGAGCATTAGTAATATGTTTAGTGAAAGCCATGTTTATCTCACTTGCCTTAGGACTTCTAGCAAGCTTTTGCAAGAATGTAATTACTTCAGAAAGATTGCACCATCAAAATCAAAATCATTATCATCAAAGGTAATGGAGTTGTTATCTTCCTTATTACTAGAAATTTCAGCATCTTTATCAAGGACAGTTTCAGAGTTATCAGGTAATTTAGGACATTTTGCAATAGAAGTGGAAACATTACCAACACCAATTATCTTGCCATTAATGGTAGGAGGTTTGCTAACACTTGAGTTTGAAGCATTTTCAGAAGTAGTAATAGTATAAACTCTAGCAACATTATTCTTTCTAGCAATTTCCTCCACTCTTTCCCATCTAGCATGCAATTCGGCTAACATCCTCACATTGTTATCAATTTTAACTTGTATGGCATTGAGAGTTTTGCTCTCTTTAACATCATGAGGCATGTTCTTTCGTTTCAAAAAGTCAACATCAAGAGCAAGACTATCAACTTTAGAGGCAAGAACATCAATTTTCCCAAATTTCTCCTCAACAGTTTTATTGAAAGCAGTTTGTGTACTAATAAGTTTAGGAATGCTGTCATCACCAAGCTTAAGCTCTTCACCCTTCTTGATCCTATCATCACCCTTCTCTCTTGACCCTTGAAAACTTCCGTCACACCAAACTCAAAGTAAATCTCATTAGAGGGTTCGTGCACAATCAAAAACTCACATGTTCTGTAAAGACGCAATATGACTCGTTACTTTAAATATTAGCTACAGCCACTGATGTTATGTGAAGCTCTTCCACCCAAAAAAAGAATTCTACTCAACACTAGTAAAAGAGAGAATGCAAAATAAAAAGGCATAATCTGTCTAAAACAGAACAGTCCGCAAAGACGAATTTTTTCGAGGCACTTACGACGCTCAGATCAAAAAACTTTGAACTAATGAAAGATTCAGACATTCATAAAGATTACGCACAAAAAAATTCAGATTTTTTCAACAATCTGGTGAATTTAGGATTTTCGTACAGTGGACAGCAAAAATCTGTTTCTGCGCAGCAATCAAAATTAAGCAAAACCATAACACTAGAGGCTACTCTTGGCACAACAATGCGAGAAAATAAAGATACAAATGAGTTGCTACAGAAGTAAACATTCTCCTAGACTCAATAAAAGAAAAATTGCAGAAAAATAAAATGGGTTGCCTCCCATAAGCGCTTTTCTTTAACGCCTTTTAGCCAGGCACAAAGCATGCATCAAGTATTACCAAGTGAAGAAACATCCACAATCCTACGCTTACCCCTCTTACTTTTTCTTCTAGGAAATATTTGGTTGCACAAAGGTGAGGAGGCGAAGTTCATAACTCCTCGGCCTGCGTCTATCGTTGCTCCAAAGCGTTTCAGAAGGGATCTCCCAAGCGTAATTTGTCCTGTTCCTGCACATTCAATGACAACCTAATCAATAGATACTGTTATCCCCAGGAGTTTTGTAAATACCCCTTCGGCTGCACCTTTTGGTATTTTAATTGTGTTATCAGCTAAAGTTATCAGATTTTCGCATTTAGAAAGCCCCCAAAGGTTTAAGGAATCAAAAATTTCACTAGGCATTAAACAGAATTCAGACATGATATCACATCGAGCATGGAAGGTTTCACCATTGATAACAACTTTCATAGAAGGAATCCATCCTGATGGTTCAAAATTTATTGGCTCATTATCATAGTGTTCACGAATCTGATTATACCCCTCTTTTAGACCAGATATATTTGTTTCAAGAGCATTTAATCTATCATTTATGCCTGTGAGAACCAAATCAAATTTACTAATTCGAGGGCTAGAAATTGTAATCAACTTTTTAATAGCATTAAAAGCTTGATCCCCATCATGACGAAGGAAATCTCCTCCAACCACAGCATCTAAGGCATATCTATAGCAGAGAACAAGACCAAAATAAAAGCTACTAAGGAGCAGGCTTAGAATCATTTTAGGTTCAGTTTTAGCATTGGACTCAAATATTCTAGCCCAAGCGTCTTTAAAACTCTCCTCGCTTCCTTGCTTAAAAGTGATAATCTCTTCCTCAGGTGACATTACTACGGAAACAGGGCTAGACATAATAACTAACAGAAAGAAAAACTGGAAATAAACTAAATGCAAGTAACTAATTTTTTTGTGTTTTTGATAATTGAAAGCAAACAAGATAAAATAAAATAAACTAAGCAAGACAAAACAAATTAAAGAGATTGGAAGTGTGAAACTCCCTTGCAGAAGACTGCTGACTCCCCGGCAACGGCGCCAGAAAAGAGCTTGATGCAAGACGTACTTGCTCGTTGGGAGACCCCAAGAGGAAGGTTTGATGTAGCCTAGCAGCAAGTTTTCCCTCAGTATGAAACCAAGGTTTATCGAACCAGTAGGAGCAACTCTTTAGAAGGTTGTTGGCGGCGCCGTTACTCGATCACCAACGTGGAACCTGCACACAACACAATCAAAGTACTTTGCCCCAACGAAACAGTGAGGTTGTCAATCTCACCGGCTTGCTGAAAACAAAGGATTAAACGTCTCGTGTGGAAAATGAGTATTAAATTGCAGAGAATGAAAAAGGAACAGTTTGCAGTTTGTGGTTTAATCAGTTAAAAGAATGGACCGGGGTCCACAGTTCACTAGTGGTGTCTCTCCATAAAGATAACTAACATGTTGGGTGAACAAATTACAGCTGGGCAATTGACAAATAGTGAGCGCATGACAATGCATATACATGACATGATGATTACTATGATATTTAATTGGGCATTACGACATATACATAGACCGTTATCCAACAGCGTCTATGACTAATAATCCACCGCCGGGTTGTCATCCGAGTTCCCCGTTGGTATTAAGTTGCAAGCAACGGATAATTGCATTAAGTAAAGCGCGTAATGTAAACAAACACATATGCCCGTGGACATAGCATCGTTAGGTTATCCCTAGTGGCAACAGCACATCCACAACCTTAGAACTTTCTGTCACTGTCCCAGATTAAACGGAGGCATGAACCCACTATCTAGCATAAATACTCCTCTTGGAGTTACAAGCATCTACTTGGCCAAAGCATCTACTAGTAACGGAAAGCATGCAAGATCTAAATAACATAGATAGATTGATAATCAACTTGACATAATATTCAATATTCATCGGATCCCAGCAAACACAACATGTAGCATTACAATAATATGATCTTGATCATGTAGGGCAGCTCACAAGATCTAAACATGATGGCACAAAGGAGAGACAACCATCTAGCTACTGCTATGGACCCGTAGTCCAAGGATGAACTACTCACGCATCACTCCGGAGGCAGGCATGGCGATGTAGAAGCCTCCGGTGACGATTCCCCTCTCCGGCAGGGTGCCGGGAAGAGGTTCTGACCCTCCCGAGCTAGGGTTGACGGCGGCGGCGTCTCTGGAACTTTTCGTGGATATGCTCAGGCACTTAGGGTTTTCTCGGGGGGAATAAGTAGGCGAAAGGGCGGCGGCTGGAGACCCCGAGGGGCCCACACCACCCAGGGCGCGGCAGAGGGGGGCCGCGCCCTGGTGGCGTGTGGGCCCTGTGGCCTCTCGTTGCTTCTTTGCTCCATCTGGTGTCTTCTGGAAAAATAGGGACCCGTGAAGTTTCGTCCAATTCCGAGAATATTTCCAGACTAGCTTTTCTGGAATACAAAAACAGCAGAAAACAGGAACTGGCACTTCGGCATCTTGTTAATAGGTTAGTCCCAAAAAATGTATAAAAGTGATATAAAGTAGATGCAAAACATGTAGCAATTGGTATAAAACAAGCATGGAACATCAAAAATTATAGATACGTTTGAGACGTATCAGCATCCCCAAGCTTAGTTCCTACTCGTCCTCGAGTAGGTAAACGATAAAAACAAATAATTTTTGAGGTGACATGCTACCATCATAATCTTGATCATATAATATTGCAAGGCACATGTAAATGAATGAAGTGATCCAAGTCAATGGTCTATAATTTGCTACCAAATAGATAATGAGTAAACAATGAATCACACAAGCTAAACGTTTTCATGAATAGTACTTTCGAGACAAGCATCAAACAGTTTTGCATAAGTGTTAACTCATAAAGCAATAGTTTCTAATAAAAGGTATTCAATCAACACAAAGGAAGAATTAGTTTCAGCATTTGCTTCAACTTTCAACATATTTATCTCATGGATATTGTCAACACAAAGTAGTATAACAAGTCCAATACGTTGCATATAACGCATGTTGTAACAAAGTTGACACTAGTGTTTGCTTGTGGAAGACAGAAAGAATAGGAAAACTGACTCAACATAAAAGTAAAAGAAAGGCCCTTCGCAGAGGGAAGCAGGGATTAAATCATGTGCTAGAGCTTTTAGGTTTTTGAAAGCATATAGAGATTGCATAAAATATTTGATACTCCTCCCAACCTTGCTAACACAAGCCATGGCTAACCGAATCCTCGGGTGCCTTCCATCAATCACATACCATGGAGGAGTATCTATTTTTGAGAGGTGTTTGTTAATTGTCAACGAATGGTAGCGGGTGAGAACAGTATTCTACCTGTCAAACGGACTTTTAAGAGCGGCTCCCATGAAGGACGTTATTTCTACCAGCAAGGCAGATCATCCCTCTTTCTCTTTGGTTTACACACATTCAGGTATTTCACTGTTTGTCATTGCTTACTGATGAATCAGGGCAAAAGTGTGAAGAGAATTAATTGGTTAAAGTTGTAATTAATTGGGACTGGGCACCCCGTTGCCAGCTCTTTTTGCAAATTGGATAAGCGGATGTATATGCCACTAGTCCAGGTGTAAAAGTCCATTGACAAAGAATAAAGAATAACCACACTAATTCCTCATGAGCTAGTAAACATTGACACAAAAAGGGAATAATAACATTTTGAATAATTTAAAGGTAGCACATGAAAAATTTACTTGGAGTGGCAAGGAAATACCACATATAGGTAGTTATGGTGGACACAAATGGCATGGATTTTGGCTCAAGGATTTGGATGCACGAGAAGCATTCCCTCTCAGTACAGAGTTTAGGCTAGCAAGGTTATGTAAGCAAACAAGAATATCAACCCGTACACCAAGTTTTATATGACAAACATATTGCAAACGTTATAAGACTTCATACCGTCTTCCTTGTTAACCAAACCCTTTATTAGAAAATATCTAGACCTTAGAGATACCACCGATGCAAACCAAATTTTCAACAAGCTTTACGGTAGTTCTTCACTAATAGGCTTAACTCATGTGATGCACAATTTAATCATGATCTACTTGTTAACTCAAAACAATTGACAAGCATCAAGTTATCCATTAGTGATCTACAAGATTAAGCAAGTTTTTCCTTATACCAATTACCACATGCAACATTTTGAACCAACCAAACACCAATCAATTTATTTAATCAACTCTCCAAACAAATATAAGTGAAGCAAGAGAGTACTTTCTACAAAAGAAAGCTAATAGCTCTGACAAGAGATACATGAAAACAAGAGCTAAAAGCTGAACAGCGCTAGATATGAATACTCAACAAATATAAGTGAAGAATAGGAGTATTCTCATGAAAAAGCGGAGCGTGTCTCTCTCCCAATCAAGAATGCTAGGGTCCAGTCAAGCTTTATTGAAAATAAAAGCAATACTGAAAATAAAAGCACACAGACGCTCCAAGAAAAGCACATATGATGTGAAAGAATTAAAATATAGTTTCACTAGAGATGACCTGATAATTTTGACGATGAAGAAGGGGATGCCTTGGGCATCCCCAAGCTTAGACGCTTGAGTCTTCTTGAAATATGCTGGGGAGATCCATGGGAGCCTCCCCAAGCTTAAGCTCTTCACTCTTCTTGATCCTATTATCATCCTTCTCTCTTGACCCTTGAAAACTTCCGTCACACCAAACTCAAAGATCTCATTAGAGGGTTAGTGCATAATCAAAAACTCACATGTTCTATAAAGACGCAATATGATTGTTACTTTAAACATTAGCTACAGCCACTGATGTTATGTGAAGCTCTTCCACCCAAAAAAGAATTTCACTCAACACTAGTAAAAGAGAGAATGCAAAATAAAAAGGCATAATCTGTCTAAAACAGAACAGTCCGCAAAGACGAATTTTTTCGAGGCACTTACGACGCTCAGATCAAAAACTTGAACTAATGAAAGATTCAGACATTCATAAAGATTACGCACAAAAATTTCAGATTTTTTAACAATCTGGTGATTTTAATTTCGTACAGTGAACAGCAAAAATCTGTTTCTGCGCAGCAATCAAAATTAAGCACCTTAACATTAGAGGCTACTCTTGGCACAACAATGCGAGAAAATAAAGATACAAAGGAGTTGCTACAGAAGTAAACAAACCTTGACTCAATAAAAGAAAAATTGCAGAAAAATAAAATGGGTTGCCTCCCATAAGCGCTTTTCTTTAACGCCTTTTAGCTAGGCACAAAGCATGCATCAAGTATTACCAAGTGAAGAAGCATCAAAGAGAGGTCGGAAGTTTTCTCAACAATGCATTTATCTTATCTATATAGGTTTCGGAATTCCCTTTCTCAATACCTCAGGCTCATCATATTCATCAAATGGGTTTTCAGGAACAATCCAATCAAAATTCTTTTCTAGTGCCTGCATTCCTATAAGCTTAAAAGGTATTGGTATTTAACTTCCCCCTCACAATTAGTTTCTTTAGTGTACTTAAGCCTCTCTTTTCAAGTTTTTCAAGTGTATTAACAACGTCAATATAATACCAAGCATCTTATATTTAAAAAAACTTTTCTAGCTTCCCTAGCAACATCACCAAATTCTTTAAGTAGGTTTCTAAAACAAAATCTTTCTTTTCACCATCTTCCGTATCATGAAGTTTTAGAAACATGTGCTGCATTATGGGACTAAGATTGACAAACCGAGCTTCCAACATGTGAACTAGAGAAGCTGTAGCAATTTCATAATTTGGAGCAAGTTCTACCAAGGATCTATCTTCAAAATCTTAACCATACTAACATGATTAAAGAATTCCTCAATGTTATCTCTTCCAATGATAGACCCACTACCCACAGATATTTCTTTTAAAGTATACTTAGGGAGAAGCATGATGAAATAATAAAAACTAAACGAAAATAAACTAGATGCAAGTAACTAATTTTTTTGTGTTTTTGATAATTGAAAGCAAACAAGATAAAATAAAATAAACTAAGCAAGACAAAAACAAAGTAAAGAGATTGGAAGTGTGAAACTCCCCTTGCAGAAGACTGCTGCTCCCCGGCAACGGCGCCAGAAAAATGCTTGATGGTGACACACGTTCGTTGGGAGACCCCAAGAGGAAGGTATGATGTAGTCAGCAGCAAGTTTTCCCTCAGAAAGAAACCAAGGTTATCGAACCAGTAGGAGCAACAACTCTTCAGAAGGTTGTCAACGGCGAAATATGATGCGGCGCACACAGGGATTGCTGACGTGGAATCTGCACACAACACAATCAAACTACTTTGCCCCAACGAAACAGTGAGGTTGTCAATCTCACCGGCTTGCTGAAAACAAAGGATTAAACGTCTCGTGTGGAAAATGAGTATTAAATTGCAGAGAATGAAAAAGGAACAGTTTGCAGTTTGTGGTTTAATCAGTGTAAAAGAATGGACCGGGGTCCACAGTTCACTAGTGGTGTCTCTCCATAAAGATAACTAACATGTTGGGTGAACAAATTACAGCTGGGCAATTGACAAATAGTGAGCGCATGACAATGCATATACATGACATGATGATTACTATGATATTTAATTGGGCATTACGACATGATACATAGACCGTTATCCAACAGCGTCTATGACTAATAATCCACCGCCGGGTTGTCATCCGAGTCCCCGTTGGTATTAAGTTGCAAGCAACGGATAATTGCATTAAGTAAAGTGCGTAATGTAAACAAACACATATGCCCGTGGACATAGCATCGTTAGGTTATCCCTAGTGGCAACAGCACATCCACAACCTTAGAACTTTCTGTCACTGTCCCAGATTAAACGGAGGCATGAACCCACTATCTAGCATAAATACTCTCTCTTGGAGTTACAAGCATCTACTTGGCCAAAGCATCTACTAGTAACGGAGCATGCAAGATCATAAATAACATAGGGCATAGATTGATAATCAACTTGACATAATATTCAATATTCATCGGATCCCAGCAAACACAACATGTAGCATTACAATAATATGATCTTGATCATGTAGGGCAGCTCACAAGATCTAAACATGATGGCACAAATGGAGAGACAACCATCTAGCTACTGCTATGGACCCGTAGTCCAAGGATGAACTACTCACGCATCACTCCGGAGGCAGGCATGGCGATGTAGAAGCCTCCGGTGACGATTCCCCTCTCCGGCAGGGTGCCGGGAAGAGGTTCTGGACCCTCCCGAGCTAGGGTTGACGGCGGCGGCGTCTCTGGAACTTTTCGTGGATATGGCTTGGCACTTAGGGTTTTCTCGGGGGAATAAGTAGGCGAAAGGGCGGCGGCTGGAGACCCCGAGGGGCCCACACCACCAGGGCGCGGCAGAGGGGGCCCGCGCCCTGGTGGCGTGTGGCTGCCCTGTGGCCTCTCGTTGCTCTTTGCTCCATCTGGTGTCTTCTGGAAAAATAGGGACCGTGAAGTTTCGTCCAATTCCGAGAATATTTCCAGACTAGCTTTTCTGGAATACAAAAACAGCAGAAAACAGGAACTGGCACTTCGGCATCTTGTTAATAGGTTAGTCCCAAAAAATGTATAAAAGTGTATAAAGTAGATGCAAAACATGTAGCAATTGGTATAAAACAAGCATGGAACATCAAAAATTATAGATACGTTGAAGACGTATCAACGACCTGCACCAGTGGAACAGGAGGACGTGCTTGCGCATGGCGATTTGCACGAGGGCAACGGCATGGCGATTGGTGCGAGGATTCGGACGAGGGGTGTACTCCAGGTCGAGGCCCATGAACCTATGCTTCTCAGTCGC
The DNA here is from genome assembly GCA_947311845.1 of Poa pratensis. Taxonomy (NCBI): domain Eukaryota; kingdom Viridiplantae; phylum Streptophyta; class Magnoliopsida; order Poales; family Poaceae; genus Poa; species Poa pratensis. The sequence continues at coordinate 32,245,176 of CAMZMU010000091.1, read as the reverse complement.
AAGGCATTCCTCGTACATGACGAGGATATCCACCAAGGTACGGTCGTCGGTGGTGTACACCACCCGCAGCATGGTGACGTCAGGGGCACGGACCTCTTCAATCTTCGTTGTTGGATTTCTGGCGGCCATGGCGGTGCTCGCGGCAGGCAGGGACGTGGAACACCGGTGCAAATGGCAACTGCCTCTAAATATACACTGATCGAACTATCGTGTGGAACAAAGGTGTGTGAACGCAGGCGGGGAAGATGAACGAGCGGGAACTGATTTCGGCCGGGTAAGATAAATTGGCAACTGCTTGAACTCCCCGCAACTGCACTCACACGGTGGCTGCGTGCACACATGTTCGTCACCGTGGAAAAGATTTGTACCACATTTCGCAACCGAACACGTGCCATACCGTTCTGCACGCGTACTTGTACAAAACGGAGTCCGCTGATCTGCACGTACACTAGAAGATAGTGAGATGCTGTGGACGACTCTGCCGGACTTTTGAGTCACTTACAGGTGGTCCCGTTGCGTGGTAAGCCCCATTTGTCAGTGAGTGAAAGTCACATCACTTTGTGTTTGACAAAGTCCACCGACGCATGGCCGCAAGAGAGACATGCATGCGCACATGTCAGCGGGACTTCAAAGCGGCAGCCAGTATAAATGCCCCCGGTGCCTTTATCGTCTCCCTCCCCCATCCGTTCTGCCCCCAAATCTAGCAAAAGAAAACCCCACTCTCTACTCCGGCCGCATCGCCTCTCTCCTTCTCACCAACCGCCAAGCACGCAATGCATCCGAGACGGTGCAACCAGGAATGGCAGATCCGATGGAGCAGAAGAACGCCGTCGCTGCATCTGATGTCGCCGATGTAGGTGCGGCCGGCCATGGCCGTTCGAGTCCATCGCCTGACCCGATGCCGAAGAAGAGCGCCATCGCGCATCTGATGTCCCCGCCGGCGTAGGAGCGGCCGGCCATGACGGTTCGAGTGCATCGCGTTCTCCTGCCATGATGGACGCGTCGCCACGCCCTCTCCTGTCGGATCTGGGGGACCCCTTCGGGAATTTCCCGGCGTTCGACGAGGTCATCTCCGACGAGGAACCTGAGGTGCTTCCCTAAACCAATCTATATATTCTTAGTTTATCATTGCAGTTCCCTACGGTTTGTGCGTGCAAGTTAGGGATTCATGGTTGGTCGTAGTTGCATCTGTAGTCTTGGGATTACATGGTTTGTACATGCATGCAAGTTAGGGGATTCCAGGGTTTGTACATGCAAGTTAGGGATTCTAGGGTTTGTACATGCATGTTCATCATTAATCTGTTGCAAAATACATATGGTGCCCAGGCACTTCATGATTTAATTATGTATGATTTGATTATAGATCATTTGTTTCAATACAAATTTCGATAGCATTTTGTGTATATGCAAGTTCAATTGTCCCATTGCAATTCGTGCTTAATTTCTATATTTGTGACATTTTCAGTCCATTTACTAAATGCATGTGTATGTGGTACTATATATGTTCTGCTTGAAATGTGTAAATGCTAGTTCATCGATGTCGTTTAAAAATTGACTCATTAGTTTTCAAAGGCAGCGTTTTTGAATTTAAACTATTGTTAGTACATGCATAAATTTACAGCGAGGGATATCCCTGGTATAACTAATTAGACACACACACAGGTTTAATGCCGTTATGGACATTAATGTCCTAGTTAGGGAGTATTTGCTAAATCAATTGAATGATCTAGTGTATGCACATAAAGAACGATTCTTGTATGGTATTTGTGATCTGGTTAGGGATATTAATATGTCCTGGTTAGAGATATTAATTTGTTTCATGTTATTTACAATCACCAATGAATTCCCGATATGTTATGTATGAGTTTAATTAGTAGTGTTATTATCACTTAACTTTGCCAAGATGCGCGTGTATCGGACAAGGTAGCAATTTTGCTTCTTCATATGACATGCGATTTTTGCTGGGAGCAGTTTCCTTGCCCTTGCCCTTGTTCTTCCACTTGCGCTTGCCGCCTTTGCCTTCGAAGGCGGTGGCGACCTCGTTGGATGGACCAGCTTTGTCTTCATTGGGAGCTTTTCGCTTATAACTAGCACGTTTGCTCGGTGCCAAGTCAGGGGCACCTTCACAGTCTCGTGCATCATCATCCGCCTGAGCGTACATGGCGGCAACTTCAAGCATGACCCCAAGATCTTTGACTTGCATACGGACAAGCTTGTGTCGGATAATTGATCCCTTCAACAAGCATGTGATGAAGGCATGGATTGCCTGGTTGTCGTCGACGTTTTCACAACTTGCCTTTGTCTGGATCCACCTAGCCAGGAAAGCGGACGCAGTTTCATCTGGTCTTTGCACACAGCGCGTTAAATCAGTATATGTGTTTGGGCGCTTGTATGTGCCTTGGAAGTGTTGGGTGAAAACCCGCTCCATATCCAGCCAACTGTAAACAGATTTCTCCGGCAAGTTTTCAATCCAGCTTCTGGCTGTGCCCTCGAGCATGAGGGGCAGAAAACGTGCGGCAACTAAGCCATTGCCCCCGGCAATTTCGACAGCCAACGCATAGTCCGACAACCAAGAGTTGGGTTTGTTTTTTGATACTGATGTCATGTCGCGCGGTATGCGGATATTGCGGATGGCGTTGCCGAAGCACGCGGGGCCGAGGTATGACTCCTCCTTTCCAGCCTGAATGTCATTTAGACGATGACGTGCGTCTTCTGAACCGAGCTGTCTGTTGGTTCTATCACCACGAGGCTCGTCCTGCGCTGCCCGGCTATGCCGAGGCTCATTGTTATTTCCCTGACTCCCGCCTTCTCGCCTAGGCGGTGGCGGTGGGGATCTGGTGCGGTCCCTGCTCCTCCTTGGCGGAGGAGATCGTCACGGTTGCCGCCACTCCTTGGCGGCTGCTGGTTGTCTCTGCTCCCGCCTTCCCTTCTAGGCGGCGGAGGTGGTGGGTCTTGTTGCCTGTTACCGGTGTGGGAGGCCTCATCGCGATGTCTCTTGGGAGGCGGCGATTTGCGAGGCTCCTTATCCTTGTCTTTATCCTTGCCTTTCCCCTTACCATGGCTACTGGAGCCGGATGGGTCATTGGGGTTGCCGCCAGCAGCAGCTATGCAGGCATTGGACTTTGACTCCAGCTTGCCACCTCGTGCGTCCGCCTGACTGGCGTGAGAATCAGCACGCGCCTGCTGCTCCAAAGCCTTGTAGGCTAGAGTAGAGGCATAGTATATCTTCTCGTCCTTGTCGTAGTCATCGTTGTTGAGGATGTCCAAGGCGGCCACAGTGTTAAGGACAGGTGTGCTGAGCACAATATCTCCGTTTTTGTCCTTTCGCTGTGGAGCCGCTGCCCAGTTAAAACCAAGTCTCTGAGCAGGGGACTTGAACTCCTTGGGAGGCGGATCCTTGTTCTGCAGTGTGCTCTTCCTTGGCGGTTTTGCCACCGGAGTAGTGGTGAAGAGGTTCCTTTTGGCGGTGAGCTGAGCTTGCTCCGCCTTTGCTTCCTTCAGCAAATTCATGACCTCCTCGTGTTGCTCCTGGAGGCTCCTGGTTTGGTTGACGAGAACCGAACGGAGTTTTTCCAGATCAGCCAGCGAGGTTTGCTCGTTAACCGGCGTGTTCAGGACATCCGCCAAAGTTGCCTTCTCTGCATCGCTAAGGGCGTCTTTGCTGCATCCGCCTCGCTCCAGATGCGTCTTCTTCATGGGAGCCGGCGGGGGCTCCTTGTCCGGCAAGGTGGCAGTCGGAGTGCCGTCAACAACAGGATCTGTTGCTTTTGCCGGATCTACCTTGGTAGCACCAGCCATGAAAGCCTGCTGCATGGTTGAACTTGCCACTTCAGATGGCTGCGATTCTGGTGCGTGGAAGCACTTTTGAACCTTTTGCTCGAACATGCTAACAGTTTCTCCATCGGAATCAGAGTCCACGTTGACTTGAACGGTATCTCTGGATCCGGCATCTGACATCGCATCGTCCTAGAGTGCAGGAAGGATGGATTCAGGATCGTTGCTATCTGGCTGGGAGTCGGATCCCAGTCCGGCAACACCACAGAAGTGGAGATCTGAATCTGCGGACACCGCAGAGGAGGCAGACTCAGATCCGTCTTGCGAGTAGTCGATCTCCGGGTGGCGGGTGGGCCCGAAAACGGTGTGGTTCCTGGGGAACCCTAGCGCCTCCGGGGTGAAGCCCATGAAGAACTCGAAGCCGCCAATGGGAACCAGGGTGTAGGCGATGAGGCCATCTTTTGCCGGCACCCAGGTTCCGTCATCCTGTACGTAGCCGGTAGAACCGACCCGCGCAGTGCAGCCAACGGCGATGGTGTCACCGATGCCGCCAATCGTTCCCACTTGGAACGTGACGCCTGACGCCTTAGGCCCCACGGTGGGCGCCAACTGTCGTCGTATCGGCATCGTAGATAGGAGACGGGGGTCCTCTAGCCGAGGGTGAACGTAGGGCAAGAAGGTGGACGTCGTCGAGGTCGGGATTGAACAAGGCAGTTTACCCAGCTTCAGATCTCGCTACGGTGGCAAGACCCTACATGCTGCTATAATTCACTATAACGGCAATCGCCTTGGTCAAGTTACAATGAGTTGGAAGTATGCCCTAAAGGCATCCCTGGTCCGGCTTATATAGGCGACCAGACGCAGGGTTACAAGATAGTTACGTGTCCGGCAAGAATACAGAGTCCTAAACCTATCCGGCAAGTATGCCGCCTACCGCCTAAGTCTTGGTAGCTTCTTGGGCTTCGGTCTTGGGCCTCCGTCTTGCCGGCATCCGCCTACCTTGAGTTGTCGGCTATCTGGGCCGCCCGGTAGGCAAAGCCTTAACCACCACTGCGAGCCACCCTGGACTAGCCGGATTTGCCATGTTGGTGATACCCCTAGTTGGTATGACCCCAACACTTTTGCTGATATGATCCTTTAATTGAACATAAGTGGTGATGTGGTGTGTGTTTCAGTTTAGTAGTGTTATTATTATATCATTCTTTTGGAGAATGTAGGAATTAATAGAAAATTAGCCGCACACTTGATTTTATGCTAATTTTCACTATCATTGAACGTGGTTTTATGTTTTTTTTGCTAACTAGAGTGTGGTGCTAACTTTTACTTTATTGCTAATAATTTGCAGGAGCTGGATGATGAGGTCGATTATGATAAGGACTCCAGGGATGCGAAGAGCAGATATGTCTTGAAGGAGTTGGAGGCGGGGAAGCATCGATACCGCCGTGGCGACAAATGGATTTGCCCTTTCTGTGTTAGAACTATAGACACCCAACGCCACAGCATGATCCAGCATGCCGTTGGCATTGGACAGGGATCGAAAAACAACAGATCGGCCCTTGTTATGGCTCAGCACGCTGCCTATGGTGTGTTTCTGAAGAAGCTGCTTGCGTGGGATATCCGCTTAGGCCTCGCACAACCGCCTCCTCCGAAGAAGGCCAACAAGGACAAGAAGGCCAGGAAGGGCAGGAAGCCTTGGAGGAGGTGATCGATGTTGCTGCTGCTAGTGCTTGATGTTGCAACGGTGTTTCTGTTATATATATGTTGCTTTTGGTACTATAAGAACTTAATTACTATCATCGTCGTACTGCTATGTGAGAACTTAATTAGTATCATCGAAGATTTAAGTGGTATATATAGTGTCTATATATATGTATTATGTTGCTTCAGCTGATCATGTTTTTGAGTATGTAAAACTCAAAAAGCGGTATATATACTATGTACATATGTCATATATGTTGCTTCAACTGATCATGTTTTTGAGTATGCAAAAAACAAAACTTATTGAGTATGAGTTAGTAATAAGTGGATATGACAACTCATCGATCCAATCGATCAATGAATTGCAATCCATTTACTATTGGATCATGCCCAATAAGCCGATAGTAGGCGCAACATCACCACAAGTGCGAGAACAAGACTCGACTTGGGTGGGTGATGGCCCTTAAATGGGTTAGGTTGAGACCCCAATAGCAGAGTGTGTAGTACGGGTAAGGACGTGTTTTCCCCACGAAGGTGACTCGAGGGTTTATATCGAACTCTCGGGGAATTAGTAGTGGAAGCTTTACCTCCTTATCCTTCCCTTGGAAACCTGCAAACAAAAATAAATTGTTTTATGCCCTCAACCTCACCAAGTGGTTGTCAAGCACAAGGTGTGAGAATGATAAAACAAAACAATAAATAAATATGCAAAGAAAATGTGCAAGGATGATGATAGTAATGATAAATGATATTTTTGGGTTTTATAAGATAAATGCAAAATGCAAAAGTGTTTTTGTATTTTCAGATTTAATTATGGCTGAAAATGAAAAGTGGATGAAAGTTGTTGGAAAGGTGTTTCTTAGGATTAAAAATGGACCGGGGTTTATGGTTTCACAAATGCACTCTCTCTTTAATAATGTGGTGGACAATGGAACACAAAAGTTAACATATGAGATTGCAACAAAGTTTCATGACAAGTTATTAATCATATGGGCATCACGTCCTAACATAGAGATCTTTTGGTTATTAATCCCTCTTATACTCCACTAAGATGCGAACTAAATCATAACACCTTAGTATTAAGATAAATCAGAGCATAGCTTTAAGTTTCATGACATGAAGTTGAAATAAGAACATGCTAGATCTAGTCATGGAGTAGTGGCAATGGTCACACCCACATCTCCGGTAGCAAGGTATTTCTTTTTATCCCTAGTGAGGCAACAAAGTAAGGTAAAAATACCCAAGTGGATCGCGGAACTTTCTATCACGTTCACCGCACTAGCCACCCCCCGTTACTCCATCTAATGCACACGTTCCCCCACACACGCTCTCATAAACATGCTTGATCATAACAAGTAAACAAGAACGGGGTACATAATATGCATCTACTTTCATAACTGAAACAAAACAATTGCAATCTCACACATATATTAACTCATAAAGATCCACCACAAAGGTATTACATAGGTGACCGTAATCATGTTCGGCAGCTCATACGGTGCTAATTAGTGAAGCACAAGAGAGAGAGATACATAAGTTACTTCCACAAACCCATAGTCCAGGGGTGGACTACTCCCTCTTCATCATGGATACGGTGGAGAAGTCGTTGGAGGAGGTGGAGACCTCTCCGGCAGCGCCTTGCCGGAGTTTTCCCCCTCCAATCTGCAGCTCCTGATCTCTGTTTCAGTGTTTCTGTGTTTCTGCGGCGCTCCCTTCCGAAGAGCCCCGGGGACTATTTTTATAGATGGTTTTAGGTGAAGACGAAGTCGGTGGAGCAAAGATCGACGGCAACGGAGCATCGAGGCTCTAGAAGGTGGGCCCCACGCGGCCTAGGGTTTTGGCCGCGTGGGCCACCCCCTTTTGGCCCTCGAGCCTCCGTTTGTTCGCTTCCTTCGCTCCCAGGTCTTCTTCCTTCCAAATATTGATGCTCCTAAATTTGCAAGTCATTTGGACTTCGTTTGGGTCCCTGAAACATCAAAATATAGAAATAGGGTTTTCTCCCTGCGCAGGGTTAATTCCAGAAAAATAGGGGAACTTGTGAATTATTCCCAAAATCATTATAAAACATTGATATGACCCTTATATGATGCAAATATGATTGGAATATGAATAAAATAATGCAAACTTCATGTATGCATTTTACATGCATCAGTGGGTGGAAAGGTATAAGCCCCTCGCGACCACTAGGCGTTGCCTATATGCGGAATTGCGCTTATTCGCTAACCTAAATAACTTTGATTCTAACTCATTTTCCCTTGTCAAACACATATTAATTAGTCTAAATTAAAGAAATAATTAGAGAATACCAATCCTTGTAGAATTAGCAAAGATTTTCCATTTTAAAAAATCCTTCCAAGGACTGGGCCAACATGCCACAACTGGCAGCTCTAGCCACTAAATTTTTAAAAAAGAGATCTAAACTCTACATCAGCGCGCCAAATCAAAACTGAAATAGCCTCACATGGGTCCCACTCATCAGCATCACAGACAGCCGCGCTCCTCGCCCCCACTCGGCTACTCCCTCCACTCGGCTGCTCCTCCACTGAAAGCGACCACTCTGCCCAACACCTTCACTTCGCCCACTCAGCTACTCGGAGCTCCCAGCTACTCCCCCCCAACCCACGGCGGCGCCCTCCCTTCCCCGTTCTCGGTGAAGTCCTCAACCAACGACTGGTAAGTGCTGGTTTCGTCCGTTCCCCATCCTCAACCCCACGATGCGATCTAGGTTAGATTCTGGCGGATTTAGGTTAGATTCTGGCGGATGTAGGTTAGATTCCGGCGGATGTAGGTCACCGTTGATGTTTTTAGGTCACCACAGGCCATGGATTTAACTCACGCTACCGTCATAGGTCCCTCGGAGATCGCTTCCCCCACCCAGATGGACATCCACCTAGACAATATGAGGAAGATCGCAATGTCCATTCTTCAGGCAGTCGAGGTAAATAGCATACAAATTGACAATATGAGGAAGATCGCAATGTCCATTCTTCAGACAGTCGAGGTAAATAGCATACAAATTACTATCTCCTTTCGCCTCGTAGCTACTTCTTAGGTTTGGCTATAGGACTTCAGTCGAGGGTGCAACTTCTGCAGCATGTGGCCTGATGAAATTCTTAACTGGATGCAGGCGCCAGTTGAGACAGATGAATATTATCGTCTCTGGCTGGAGTTAAACGGTGACATTCCGGCTGATGAAGTTGAAAAACTCACGAAGCCTACCCGGGACCGTTTGTACGTTCAAACCGCAACTCGGGAGGATCTCATGAGTGAGTGCCTCAACCTCCAATCGCGGCAGGCGGCAGAGAGGGAAGCCCTGAGGCTTGTCGAGGAAAAGGCGATGATGTTTATGAAGGAGAGGGATACAGCCTTGGCCGAGCTGGAGAGGGTGCAGAAATCTAAGTCAGCACTCGAGTTGGAACTGCAGGAACTCGAGGTGCACCCTACTAGAGTCAATAGAGCTAAGAGAAAAAAGAACACTCGTAGAGGTCACAAGTCTAACTGAGGTAAAACTGTTGTTTGCCTTAACTGTGGTAAAACTAGCTTGCTCTTTAATTAGATTGTGTGAACCTGCTATGCACTTTATCTTGATGGGATGATCAGCATTTACCTAGTGTTGTGTACAACCACATTTGTCTGCATTTTCTTTGGTAAATGCTCGATGATCTCATCGATTTGTCTGTGCTTCTTTACTATGAGGCCCCAATTATGATTTTCCCGGTAATGCACAATCCAATGATTACTGTCTTTGCAAGATGAGGATTATTTTCTGTTCATTCTCTATTCTATGCTGATGATTAAACTCTGCACTTTATCTTGATTGGATGATCAGTATTTACCTAGTGTTGTGTACAACCACATTTGTTCTGCATTTTCCTTGGTAAATGCTCGATGATCTCATCGATTTATCTGTGCTTCTTTACTATGAGGCCCCAGTTATGATTTTCCCGGTAATGCACAATCCAATGATTACTGTCTTTGCAAGATGAGGATTATTTTCTGTTCATTCTCTATTCTGTGCCGATGATTAAACTCTGCACTTTATCTTGATGGGATGATCAGTATTTACCTAGTGTTGTGTACAACCACATTTGTTCTGTATCTTCCTTGGTAAGTGCTCGATGATCTCATCGATTTGTGTGTGCTTCTTTCCTATGAGGCCCCAAATATGATTTTCCCTCTAATGCATTAGCCAATGATTAAAAATGTGGCACAATATTAGTGCAAAGGGGCGATTTCATTTTACCTTGTGCACCCATTATATGAGACTTAACATCTTTCTGCACCCACTTAACGGACATGGGTGGCACTTTTCTGTAGGGTTTGCCAACCCGTGGACGTGGCTTTGGAATGGATGCGAAACACACGAGAAGTTCAGTTAATCCTATCGAGGATGTGAACCTCTGGAGGTGGTTTCGGTGTCCTGTATAGCTAAGGAATTAGTTTAGTTAACCTGCTATTCGGTTGATCCTGATGTGAACCTGTTGTGCCGCTGCTGTGAACCTGTTGTGATGCTGATTTGAAAATGAAGCTTATGGCTGCTAAAAAAGAGCACCTCGACAAGAAGATCCAGATGGCTATGCGAGAGAGCGTTTACAAGTCGCAGCCGGACGTTTTGCTGCGTAATTTAGTAGATTCTACTCGCTTTCGACATGGCGCTCCACTGCTGCATTTCCCTTCTTTCTCCAGGTTATGGATTACAATGTTTGATGATGCTATGTCATCTTTCAACTTCTTCAGTTCTCCCTGAGCCGTCAGTCTAGCCGCTTGGGCGGTGATGGCCAATACGAGGTCACGATGGTGTTCCTCTATCATCTTGATTTTCTCACGATAAACTTTTTCATACTGCATCTGGAGGTTCCTCTTCTCTTCCATAAGCTCCTTGATCAGGCGTATCGCCTTGTCCTTCGTTTCATAACTCATATTGTTTAGCCTCTTCAAGTTGGCTACCTCATTCTGTAGTTTGGTGCGGTCCGCATGAAGGTTTCCTGCTTCCTTCGCAATCTTTTCAGACGCCTTCCTCTGTAGCTCCAAATCGTCACGGAGGCGTGCACACTCTGTTTTCAGGGTCTTGTTACTGTTCAGAAGCATGGCGCACCATTCATTTGCCTTAGCCTCCTTGGCTTTGATCGTAGCCATGGCTTCCTGCAGGCAGTTATTAATTAGTAGTGAGATTAGTCCGAATATGAGGAATAGAACAAAAAATTGGATAGTTCAGACCTCGCTGTGTCGGAGAGCGAGGACGACGTTCTCGAATGATTGTTTGTCTCCCGCTTCAACATTTGTGCTTTGTTCTTGGTCTGGATTGCCGTTGTTCGAGCCGCTGGCTCTGAGATATGTACAAGTGACTTCAGTTTGATGGATTTTGGGACATGTTTCCACCAAAGAAATTATACTTCATGGATATTTAAACGTACCGGGCATCTTCTCGGAGGTGCTGATTTGGGATCAAACTAGAGGTGGAGTTATCGCCCGTCTTCACGTTCTCGCTCAGAGATAGCAGGGCTTTTGCCTCCGTCAGAGGACAATCTTTTTCGCCGCCATCTTGTTGAGCCATTTGCGGTATCTTCTTACGGCGTTTTGCCTCGCGAGCCTCCTCAACCTTCGTCGCAGCTACCTGTTGCCTCCAACTTGAAGCTCCACGATGCGAAGACATGGCTGGGGTGGTATATATGTAGAATGGGGAGTTCTCCGCCGAGTGGTGGCGAGTGGGGAAGATGGTGAATAGTGGAATGACAGAGACGTGTTCTGGGCTTCTGGCAGTGCTAGTTTAATACGTGGCAACCGTCTCCTGGCATTCACCGCGCAATCTGGTCCGTCCATTTAGAATCGTCGGCCTAAGGTAGATGCCTTACCAGAGAAGGGACTTGCACTGAAGCCGATGGAAAAACTTATTTACGGGCCTGTGCAACCTACAAACATTAATTGGACGGAGTAGAATATTTGTTTTTTTCAAAGACGGGGTTGTTGTGCTCGGTCTCACCAGTTCTCTCCACCTTGTTTTTCCGTTGATTCAATTTCTGACATAAACGGCCAAAACGGCTGTGAGCCTCAACCGTCCATGACAGGTGGGGTCCAGGCAACAAACGCTCGATCGTTGCTAAAAAAATGGTCAAAACTATCTGACAGATGGGGTTGGACAAAACATGTAGAAGCAGCCCTCTCACGCAAACAATGCTGTAAACTACAACAGTTTATGACAGTTGGGGTCCAGGATCCAACCGCCGTGATGGTTGACAGTCAACGAGTCAGACAAGGGCACGCCCTGGCGAGGGACGAAAATTCGCGACGTAAGGCCTGTTTCGTCGAAGGAAACTGTGATTAAACTGGGCTAATGGGCCGCGGACGAAAATCTACGACGTAAAATGTGTGAAACGTCGCGCGCAACCGGCCCATGAATGAAAGAATCAAAACGTCGAGAGCAAAATCAACTTTTTAGCCATCCGCGACGAAAACACTCGACGTTATCGGAACGTCGCCGCAAAAACGTCGAGGATCGACGGATTTTTGGTAGTGTATGGTGGTACAATATTAAGCATTGATACAAGAGATGACTCACATAGTTGTCATACTTTGATGATAAACACATATGGGCAACATGCCCAAAGATCAAAACACACATAGATTTCGTACTTTGCTAAGTATGTAATGCTAGCATGCTCATATTGGTATAATAGAATATAGTAATGCCTAGATTATGGTTTTTAACCATTTATTTTGTGCTAGACTTATAAATTTGGTAAATTTACCGTTTTACGTGTCCTTGCGACCGCCCCTCTAAATTTACCGTTAAGTCATCTGAAATAAGCCATTCTGAATGGCGTATCTGAATCTGGGAGGCTCTGATACTGTCGAAAAGGGCAATGCTAATGTCTTATTTCAAATGACTTTACCGTTTTCGGCTAAATTTGAAACGTCAAAACTGCCACTCTAAACAAATGTTTTAGGAGGGGGACACGTTTGGTGAAAAGTTCTATGAAACGTCATTACTGGCTGATTTTTTTTTTTTTTTTTTGTCAAAGAGCCAGAACAAACTATAGGCGCACGATCGCCGGGCGTTCAGTGTCCGGTGACGCGTACTGAAGGTGCTATTGCGTCTCCCACCCACCGGTCTACCATCTACACCGTAGGTCAGCCATTGCCGCAAGTTATACACATGTCACTCAAGCTCAAGCTAGCTGCCCTTTCGCAGAATCCCACGCAATGGCATGGCATGGCAGGCTCAGATCAGACCCCCCGACAGATTCGACCGCAGCTGCCAATCAAGCAGTCAGCCCATCTGAGTTGACGCATTTCCCCTGACCTCCCACCCACCGTCACCTCGGCACCAGCTTTCTTCATGTCAGTGACTTGCGAGCAGCACAGCAGCAGCAGACGGATGCTGGAAACGGAGAGGACTACGTTTCTGAATTCTGAATCTCTTCGGAAGGAAGAAGCTTGGAACAGTAGGAAGTATGGCAGTGAGCAGGTGCGTGCGGCGGTAAATTCCGTCTGATCGTCGTGGGTTGCCCCCGGGAATCCCGGCCGTCCTGGATCGCCGTCGGCGGGCTTTCCTCCTCTGTCCGCCCCCCGGGAGACGCGCATGGCGACCGTGCTGTTGATGGCTGACTCTTTGATTCGTGGCTGGCCTTTGCGTGTGCCCTTGCGCTTGCTTCTCTTCGGCTCCCCGATGTGCCCGACGACGCCCCGATGGGCGATGGGGCAAGGTGCCCGTTCATGCATGCATGCATGTGCAGTAGGAAGAGCTCGGTTTTTTTATTTTTTCCATGATCCTAGGGTCGTGTGATAGTTATGTTGTAAGTAAATGAAAAAAACATGTATAATTCAAGTTCTAAACAAACATTATGAACATAAGTCAATCATGCAAAAAATATATAGACATACTGCGAGCTATATGTTTCCAGCATGCATGCATCCGTGTGCTAGAAGATTACAATAATCTCCAGGCTAGAAATAAAAAGTTACCATACAACATAATGTAAAACAAGTCTCGAAGTAAGGGTAAGTATATATCATAAATGGTCGTGATACTTCTATCGATATCCACATGTGCATATTCCGCTCTACATATATATGAATTTTATATTACAAAAAAATGACTTTTTGCTGAGTTACAAGTATCAAAATCATATGATACTATGATATCTTTGCTATCTCTCGAAAATAATTACAATGGATTGGATACAAGATTCCCTTGAAATTAATGCTCAAGTGTTTAGAGCATCTCCAACCGCACCCCCCAAAATCGGACCACATACTGCGCCCGGACGCATCCGGACGCGTCCGCGGAGGGTGACCGGACAACCCCTAAAAACATGCTCCTACAACCACACTCCTCTTTTCTAGTTGACAAATTACTACAAAGGCATGCATCACGTCCGCATTTGCTACACTAGAATGGAAACTTGCATTGCATCCGCCTTGCTACGCTAGAATCTCCTACTCGTCATCGGAGAGGACGATGACCGTTGCCGCTGCGCCGGCGGAGCCGCCCCATCCCGCACTGCCGGCCGGAGCCGAGCAAGAACCCTGCTCGGAGTCGGAGAAGAACCCGAACGAAGAGGAGGAGGAGGCCCCGGCGTAAGGGTGGCCTTCACGAATCGTCGCCTCCGCCTCGAACTGCTTGTCGAGGAACCCGGAGCGGTTCGTCATCTGCCTCATGAAGAGGCGGTCCGCCGCCTCCGCCTTCAGCTGCGCCTCCGCCGCACGGTGCTCTTCCGCCGCATCGTCGTTGTGCAGCGCCTCCTCGCGGATCCGGCCCTCTTCCGCCTCCGCCTGAGCTCTCCACTGCTCCGTCGCAGCGCGTACCCGGGCGCGATGCGCTTCGGCCGCCGCCTCCGCCTGGCTGTGAAGCGCTTCGGCCGCGCAGGCCGCCGCCTGCCGTTCGACCGCCGCCTCCGCGCGGACGCGCATCCCAGCGACGGCCGACGACTCCGCCTCCGAGCCGGTGATGTCGACGATCCCAGCGACGGCCGACGACTCCGAATCCGCCTCCGCCGCCGCATCCGCCTCAGCCTGAGCTCGGATTTGGGCCTGCTGCCTCAGCTTTTCCGCCGTCATCCTGGCGAAGATGGTGGGGAGGCGGCGAGGCATGGTGGATGTGAATGAACTAGGGTTCCGGCGGCGGATGTGGATGTGGATTAGGGTTCCGGCGTCGCCGGTAGATATAGTGGTGTCCGGACCGCCATGAATGCGGGTAGTTGGAGGTTGGCCGCTGCCCCTGGCCGCTCCGCCATGAATGCCGGCGCCGGTCAAAGGCTAGATCCTCCCCTCCGGTAGGCTCCGGTAGGCCGGTCAAGGGAGGGTCCCACTGTCAGCGAGTGAGGGCGCGGACGCGTCCGGGCGCCCCCAAACCCGCCCCAGTTTTGTGCTGGGTTTGGGGTGTGCCGGACCGCCCGGACGTTTGGGGCCGCTATAGGGGGTGCGGTTGGGTGGAGGTTTTTGGGCCAAACCCCGTCCGGGCTGTCCGCCCGGACGTTTGGGGTGGATTTGGGGGCCATGCTTGGAGATGCTCTTAAATTCTTGGAACTCTTCGAACTTTCCGTGACAATTTCCTACAATAATTTGACCGCCGAGGCGTACGCGGTGGTTAAAGATGCTAGTTTTACCATGGACGAGGCAAGATTGTACCGTTTGCGTTAAACCCAAATTCATTAACTATAAAATTTGAAGGTAGTTGTGTAAATGAAGTGTTGAGTTTATTTTCTGTTTAGTGATGTATCATTTGTAAAGCAATGACCAAACATTCACCATCGTCCGATCGTGATTTTTTGTCCATCGAGTCGTGAGGCCGACCGGTACATTTGAACGTTGGTACATGGTAAGATTTCGTCGAAGTTCTTAAACGATCGAGTTCATATTTAAAATATGTTGGAAAAAAACAAGATTTTAAATTTTCACCGTATGTTTGTCCTATGCTACTATATTCTCAATTATACTACCAGGGCTTCGTGCAATCGTGCTGGAGCTCAGTACTTAAAATCTGTTGAAAACAAAAACAAGATTTTAAATTTTCACCGGATGTTTGCGCTATGCTACTATCTCAATTATACCAGGGCTTCGTGCAATCGTGCTAGATGTCAATACATGGCGTACGGAGCACACACCTAGCTAGCTAGTAGTTGGCGGTAGCTAGTGACATCGGATTATAAGTTGTAGAGTAAAAGACACTATCTATCGACACTTCGGTAAAGTGAACAGACGATGTGATTGTAAATTAAGGACGCAAAAGAGTGAAATGAGACTAGCCATAGTGGTGGTATCATAGGTGGTATCATGCAATACATGCATGCAAAATGGTGATGTGTCATTGCAATTAATGATGAGAGAGGTGATAGTGGTATCATAGGTAGATACCGTAACATAACAATTTTCGAGACGAAATGAGTCTACAAGCTAATAAATATAGTACAACATGATACCACATATATGTTACTACCCACTATGGAGATAGTAACATAGACTAGTATCATATGCATGATACTCCTCTATGTTACTTCCCACTTCCCACTATGAGTAGTCTGATTCCTACTATATATTGTCATCGAGATCGCAAGCTTTCGTCTGGCCTTTGGCGAGTGCTCCATGCACACACATCGATCGCTGCAATTGCTCGGTGCACTTGCCTCCTTATCGGATCCGTATCCCTCTCCACCATCCCAGAGGGCCAAGCCGAGGCTCGATTCTAGCTCCCACACGCGGCGCCTCTAGCCTGGCGCCAAGAGGCCAGTCTCTCTCAGGAAATAAACCGAGATTAATTACCGGAACGGCTATCATGCATCTCTCTCTTTGTCAAAAAAATCATGCATCTCTCTCAGCACCGTACTCTACTCGCGATGAAAATCTGACGGAGTTAAAGCCGCAAATCCGACCAGGCCACCGCGAATCGGCGGGACAGCGACGGTCACCGGAAAGTTGTCTCTGACGTAGCTGTCTGTAATTAATCAGCAGCCAATTAATCCTGCGTGCGTGGTAATTATAAACTAGGGCGTGGAATGAGTGCACCACACTGAAACCCGATCATTGATCCGGTTTAAGAAATCGGGCCAAATGTGCATACAAAGCTCTCGCACTGGGAGTCGCAGTGTGAGGAGAAGACGCCAGTTTTTGAAACACTCAAGGGTCAGCCGCGGAGACACTTGTCGGTTCCTCTGTCTCGTGCGTTGAATCTTCAGTTATCGGCGATTAACAAATTGTTAAAGGGAGGAGAAAGACAGCAAAAGGCAAAATTATTTGATTCGTACTTGCCGCTTCAAAACATGCCAATTGGAATAGTTCTATATATAGAGGAGAGAGATGGGGAAAGGAACTTCTTTCCTTTGGGACTAAAATAAGCATCCACCGGTTTCAAGGTCTCCAGATAAAAAATTGTCTAGGAACGTGCAAACCTGTTCTTCCGCAAAAAGGAAGTATCAAAGAAAGCAGTACGTCTTACGCAGTTGATACGAATTAGTAGGCACCAATGGAAGCAAGGATTCGTTACACCAACCAAGAAGTCAAAAAGGAAAATGCATTGCGTTTTCGATCGGAACGTTTGCCGGCGGGCATGCATGGATCATCAGTGTCGCCCTGAAACTAACAGCGGATCAAAGATCGAAGATAGTACGCTCTATCCATGGATACTGCATACCTCGAGGCCGGACTGACCATGGCGGGAAGGACATGATATACAGGCAGCTGGCAGTAGCTTAGCTCGGACGACTCCGAAGCGAGAAAGACCGTGATGGAGGAGAAGAACACGTGCAGTACTACAGCTTAGCTAGCTCTGATCCCTTCCCGCGAGGCAGGAGGGAGATCAAACACGCTTGCATGCATGCACGTGCCCTGCTTCTCCAGCGCGGTCCTTCTCGCCGATATATCCTCTTGACAGTGGCCGGCCGGCCGCCGGCGAGTTCCTCTCTACGCTGCAACGGTGGTGCTCGTCTAGTCTCTCTCTGAAGAGGAGGCAGAGGAGCCCCTTCCCCTTTTACACCCGTCCGAGAAGGAAGATTGCTGGAGGTAGGGAGACTTGGAACTGCAGAGCAGCAGCGGCGTCGACTAGTTTTTTGGGTGGATGTGGAAATGGGAGCAGGGGCCAGTGGCGAGGCTGTCAAGCCTCACTTCGCTGCAATCCTGTCGGGCCACTTACGCGCCTCTCACGCAGGCAACTTGTCCCAAACCTTCTGCTCCCGCTCACCTGACGCTCAGCTCATGGCCATCTATTCTCCGGTGCCAAATCGCCAAATGGAAAATTAAAATGGTTTCCCATGTCGTTGACAAAACAGTGGCTGTTGCGAGGTCCGCTTGCCATGGCCCTTCCCAGACAGACAACACTGTGAGTCGGCGTGTGGAGTTCTTCTCCGATCGATCCGACAGATCGATTACAGGGAGGCAATGGAGTATACTAATCTATCCTGTTCTTCTTATCTCCTACAAGAACACTATAGTTTGGGTCGTTTCGACTGTTCCCGGGCATACATGTGGATCGATGCATCTGGATCACAGGGACATGCCCCTAGCTCCTAACTCCTGTTAACCCGGACACTCAATTAGGACACATACGCTCGCTACCTGATCGACCTCTCTTAACAAAAACTAAGGATCTACAAATAGGTGGAACGTGGAATCCTAGCATAGCATGACCACTGTTCTGTCGTCGTGATTTGTTCATACGTCGATATCTCGGGGTCGGCCGGTCGGGGGTGATTAATTAAGCAAAGTGCAGGCAACTGTGCATACAGGTGCCCTTTCGGCAGGTCAGCACGCCATGCGGCCATGGCCATGCCCCGCCGGCGCCGGCGGAACCATCGGTAAACGGCCACAGCGGAAGAGCCGGTGAACTTTTCCGGTTTACCCGTGCCGCCGCGGGCGCGCTGAAACCCTTGTAGATTTTTTTCACGAGATGCGCACGCAACGCAGACATCCATCGATCGACCGAAAAGACGGGCGGATGGACGGGCGACAGCGAGAGTGAGTGTGGTGTGGGAGACGACGACGGACGGGGTAAAACGTCGGAGGGGGCACATGGATGAGACGTATGGACAGTGGCGGGGCTAGCTACGCTCGGGTGCTGCCACGACGTTTGCTTGAGTGCAAAGCATTCCAAATTCAATCTGATTCGCTCGCCCGGGATTTATGAAACGGGTATCACACGCCAGGGAGTAGTGACATGATGGATTAAGGAGCTCTTGTATGGACAACATAAAAAAGCTACACGTTGGTGAACCATTTTCAAGAGGACATTTACGAATGATGGAATGGAATGGTACAAATGAAAACGGTGAAAGAACACAAGTTGGTTTGCACGTAGATCTCTTCCCCTAGCTCTCGACTCCCTTGTCGCTCCCGCGGCGGCACGGAAGAAAAGCCTAGCCATCGAGCACCAGCACCTCCTCCCTTCCAGCCCCTCGACGCCACTAGAGGGCGACTGAAAGGGCATTTCTCTTCTTAATTATTTTTTGTGTTAATCATAAAGTAGTTTTGGTGTTAATAACAACATGTTTAGCGGATGAACCATGTGCTTGAGCATAATAGGCCTATTTGAAGATGGCACAAGATGATCCCTCAAGATGAAAAGAGATGGTATCCGACGCTTTTCGCTTATAAAATATTTGAGTCGTAGGAAAATCGTAATATCAAGAGGAGATTTGCATCGAAATGTAACACTAATAGGAAATAGCCTTGCAGTGGCGCACCAATTTCACCCTTAGTGGCGCATTTTCCACACGTCACTGGTTATGTGCCACTGCTAATCTCTAACAATGGCGCCCCTTGAACCCGTCACTGCTAAGTATGGCATCACTGGCGAATAACACAAGCTCCACCACTGCGAGTTAGTTGTGGCGTGTGAAGAAGACGCCACTAGAACAATTAGCCAATTAAAACTGAAATTCAGCTATAATCTCGGCATATTAATTGAAATAAGTAATTTTTGAACTCAAATTTTTTGATGCTGATGAGTAAGTTGGTTGGTGATATGACGTGGCGATGACGGGCGACTCGTCGGGCGACTCCGGGAGCGGCGTTCGCGCCGGCCCTCCCCTCTCGCCGGCCGGCCTCTCCTCGCCGGGGCTGCGGTCTCGGCCGTCACTGAACGGAGATGGGCTCCGGGGCCGATTCTGGGAGGCGGATTGGCCGCCGGGGGCGCCGGACTCGGGCAGTGACGAGGAGGTCCCGGTTCTGCCGCCAAGGTCGCCGGCGACGCTCGACGACTTCCTCGCGTCAGCGCAACACCGGCGTTCGCCGCGCTCGGATGGGGTTCGCCGCCCGTTTGCTCCTGGCGGCTGTGGCTCCCGATTCCGGCCGGGGAGCGGCCGCCCGGCGGCGCGGCGCCCGCAGACCTCGCCGGCGCGTCCAAGGCTCGCCCCGCAAGCTGCTCTGGCCCCGGTGAGTTCCCCCCTTGCTGCTTTCCCCTCCTCCTCCCGGCCGTTGGCCGAGCTTCTTCCCGGACCTCCGGAGACACAGCCGCCGCCGCTGGCGACGAGGGGGTCGCTGAACCTAGGGTTAGAGGTGACCCCTACTTGGGCTGGGCCTGTGGATGGGCCGGCCATTCTGCCCTCTGTGGAGGAGGCCCAGCTGGGCTGCGCGATCGGGGTGGACTTGGGCGCTGCCCCGCTGCGCTGTTGGGCTCCTTTCCCGGCCTTTGGGGAGGCCCAATCCACACGTGCGCTAGGGCCTGTCCCAGCCTCGTTTTGGTGGATCCCCAGGGGCAGCCGCAACCTTTCGTTAGGTTTCCCAGCTTCCGAAGAGGACGTGCGGCGGCGTGGTGCTCAGGCCAAAGCCATCGTGCTCACTCCCTCCCCGCCGCCCCTTTCCTCCTCCTTCGCGCAGGTGGTGCGGATGGCTGGATCCGGAGCTGGTGCGAGCGGTGGTGCGTCTTCCCGCGGGCAGGGCGGCCCCATCCGCGGCGGTGCTCGTCGCCAGCAGCCAGCTGCGGCGCCGCCGGCCGTCCCGGCGGCCACCCCTCAGCTTCCCCTCGCCCCCACCCCGCCGCCGGTGCAGCCACGTTGGTACATCGAGCGGGAGAGGAAGCGCGAGGCCAAGAGGCTCGCGGCGGCGCAAGCACAAGCCTTGGCTGCGGCTCCGGCGCCGGTGTCAGTGCCCCCGCCGTCTGCGGTGCAGGGTGGTGGTGCGCGGGACGCGGCTCGTGGGGCTGGGAAGGCGCCAGCGGTGCCCGCTCGCCGGCCTCCTCCTGTGCGCCCCTCTTCCTCGACGCCGGTCTCCGGCTCGGGTGGCCCGAGTGCTTCACAGGCGGAGTGCTTCAAGTGCGGCCAGACTGGCCACTTCCAGTCAGCGTGCCACTTCACCCCGGACCATGCCGAGCTGCAGCTCATGGGGCAGGCCATTCCGGGAGAGGGTTTCTTCTACCTCGACTTCGAGGAGAGCGAGTCGGAGCTCGAGGAGGACACCAACGAAGCCATCATCTCCTTTGCAGGACATGGACTTTCGATTCCCGCCTTGGAGGCGGAGCTGCGCCATCTGGTGGAGGGTGCTTGGGACTGGAGGGTGCAGGAGGTGGCCCCCTGCAGTTCTCGGTGTGCTTCCCCTCCCGGGACCTCCTCAAGATGAGCGTGAGGAGTGGCAGGATCTTCTTGCCGCTCAACAACCTGGAGGCTGCCATCCGGCTGGCGGATGCGGATCCGGCGCCGGCTGTGGTTCTCCAGGAGGCGTGGGTGTCGATCACGGGGCTGCCCAAGCGCATGAGGAAGGTGTCACGCCTCATGGCCGCGATGCGCATGCTTGGGCGTCCCCTGGAGGTGGATACCCGCACCCTCGCCAACCGCCTTCCGGTTCGGGTGCGTATGGCTTGCCGCAACCCGGCCAAGCTCAATGGCCGGGCTGAGATCTTTCACAAGAACGAGGGTTTCACTGTGGGAGTCAGCGTGGATCTCCGGGGGCGAGCTCTTCCGCCCCTCAGCCGCCGCGACCCCCGGCTGACCTCGACAGCTCCGGGGAGGACAGCCTCAACGAGGAGTGGAGGCTGGCGGGCGAGAAGGACCAGCGGACCTATGGGGCCGCTCCTCAGGCTGGTGCAGCCAGCTCCTCACTGCCGGCTGCGCCGGCGGCCGGGGGGCAGCCAGGGAGGCTGCTGCCTCGGTGGTCTCGGCCGTGGAGGAGGCGCCGCTGGTGGGAGACCAGTACGGCTCCAACCTGAGGGGAGCCAAGGCGTGGCCCCCTCACTCTCCGTCATCGAGCGCCTGCGGGCGGCGTCGACTACCACCGAGTTGGTGGTGATGGACGTGGTGCCACCTCTCCCGTCCCCGCATGCGGAGGAGGCCGATGGTGCCAGCATGCTCTCCCCGGGCTCCCTGGCCTCGGAGGGCTCGCCGGCCCCTGCCAAGGCCGGGCTCGGTGGTGTGGAGGTGGAGGTCGACTCGGAGGCGGAGTCGGGCTCGGTAGCGCAGCTGGCGACGCTGCCGGAGGACTTGGAGGTACCGGCTGGAGGTGCGACCTCCCGTCGTCCGCGCTCCAGGGCTAACCCTGCGGGTCCGCCCCGCAAGAGTGCGAGGCTCCACGGCCCGGAGGCGGCTGTGCACTCGGTGGAGCGGGCAGAGCGCCGTGCCGCGGTCAGGAACCTCGAGGGACCAGGTTCGTCCTCATCTCCTTTCGCTGTACTCCAGGATTTGCCTGATTCGCACCTTACAGCGGTAGTTCATGATGTGGGTCTTGCTTTCGCGTAGAAGTGGGTACCGAGTCTGAGGTCCTTTCGCTCATTCGGGCGAAAGAGAAAGCGCAAGCTGCGATCGCTGAAGCGATCTTCCGCCGGGACGCAGCGGTGGCCGAGGCGGCCGCCGCGGTCGCGAGAGAGCCGGACGAGGTGGTTGGGGCCACCTCGGAAGGGGGGTGGAGCCGGTGGAGCCGGCAGCCGTTCCCTGGCTAAGTCCGTGGCCACCCCCACTGCCACTACGCGGGGTACGGCCAAATCTAAGGTGGCCGCCCGTCGTGGACGGAGGAGAACCCCTGTGTCGTGATGCGGGGAGGTTTTTACAATATCCGGGGTTTTGGACGGCCGGGACGTCGAACCCAAATCAAGGATTTTATTTCCCGAGAGCGTTTAGACTTTGTTGGCCTCCAGGAGACCATTAAATCCAGCTTTACCCCGGCTGAGCTGCGAAGTATCGACCCTGGGGGGCACTTTGCATGGCACCACACCCCAGCTAATGGTCATTCGGGCGGAATGCTGTTGGGAGTCAACGAGGATTCATATGAGGTGCAGAAATGGAGTAGTGGCTCCTTCTATATCCAGGCGGATGTCTTGCAGTTAGACACTTCCAAACACTGGGCTGCCTGGTGGTTTACGGGCCTGCAGACCACCGCCGCACTGATGAATTCCTGTCGGAATTGGCCACGGCCATTGCGACTTGCCCTCTACCGTTGGTGGTTGGAGGAGATTTCAACCTGATTAGGGGATCAGAGGATAAGAACAACGATAACATCAACTGGCCCCGAGTGCACAAATTCAATGACTTCATCGCGAACCTTGCACTCCGGGAGATTCGCAGAGGGGCTCTCGCTACACCTGGACGAATAGACAGTTGAACCCTGTACGCTCTGTGCTGGACCGGGTACTGATGACTAACGAGTGGGAGGCGCTCTTCCCACTCTGCTCGCTGACAGCGGAGACCATCATTGGTTCGGACCATGCAGCCCTTGTGCTCAGCTCCGGGGAAGAACTGAGGAGACGGAGCCCTCGGTTTTCTTTGAGAAGGCATGGCTAGAGAGACCAGAGTTTGCGGACTTGGTACAGGAGAAGTGGAGGGGGCTCGTGGGACTTGTGGGTTCCTCAGTGACCCCATCACTGACTGGAATAAGATATCTGCAGGCCTTCGTCAATTCCTAAAAGGCTGGGGGGCCAATATAGGACGAGAGGACAAGGACTTGAAGGCGGACATTCTTACCCAGATTCAGGGCTTGGATGCCCTTGCCGACTCCTCGGTCTGGATGACGAGGGCTGGGCCCTCAGATATCATCTGGAGGACCAGCTCACCCATCTCGCCAAGATGGAGGAAGAGTACTGGCGGCAAAGGAGCCGTGTCCAATGGCTGCTGAAGGGCGATGCTAACACGGCCTTTTTTCATGCCGTCGCCAATGGTCGCCGGAGGAAATGCGCCATTACCAGGCTGACCTCGGAGCAGGGTACCATTTCGGACCCTAGGGGTATTCAGGCGCACATCTACGATTTCTACCGTAGGTTGCTTGGAGAGGACGGAGAGTCGAGGCTCTTCTCCCTCGCCAATACCCTGTGGGACGTGGAGGGCCGCGTCTCGGAGGAGGAAAATCAGAATCTCATGCTTACCTTCACTTGTGAGGAGATGGATTCGGTCCTGAAGAGCATGAGGGTTGACACGGCTCCGGGCCCTGACGGCCTGCCGGTGATTTTCTTTAAGAAATTCTGGCCTCTTGTAAGACCATTGATCATGGACATTACGAATGGTTTCGCTCTTGGGAGAGTGGACATTTCGAGGCTGAATTTTGGGGCCCTCACGCTTATCCCCAAAGTCCCTGGGGCGGAAGATATCCGACAGTTTAGACTGATAGCTCTCATTAATGTCATTTTTAAGTTTGTCGCGAAGGCCTATGCGCTTAGGCTATCTCCCGTAGCTCACCGCACGATTAGTAGGACCCAATCTGCGTTTATTAAAGGTAGACACATCCATGAGGGTGTGGTCTCCCTTCACGAAATCGTGCATGAAACTAAGTCCAAGAAACTTGGATTTTTTGAAAATGCCTATTTTTTCAAAAATGATTTTAAGGTGCACAAGTAAGGGGTCGAATTATCCAAAACTATCGACGGTTCTGTGATATAACCACTACTTGTGCACCTTAAAATCATTTTTGAAAAAATTTCAGAGCAAACTATCACACACTTGTAGTTCAAATTTTAATTACTTTCGAAAAATAGGCATAAAGTCGTTTAAGTAGGCGAAATTAGCTAGAAACCGAGAAAATTACCAATATTTGTGGATTATCCATAAAATATGGTCTACTTTGTGTGATAATTGGATGGGTGCCATTTTGCACCATATTTGTTGTACTTCCTTCACGAAAAATGTCATGTTTGACAATCGAAAAACAAAAAACGATATTTAGATAAGTAATTTGAAAAAACTCAGTTCTGCAACATTGTTTTTCGTACCAAGATACAACTATGTGTCAAATATGGGCACATTTTGACAAACTATGACACGGGGATGACCATAACGAGGTCATTTGACCGAAAACTTATATATGTTTATAGATGATTGACCTTTTTGTAAAGAAGTTTTTCGTAAACTATGTCAAAACTCAAGTTTATCATTTATCCTACCAACTAGTACACATGAAAGTACTCCATGCCAAAGGATTTCATTTTTTGAGTATTTTTTCACTTTCTTTGACTTTTTTTAAAAAACGGCCAAAATGGCCGCTGTTACTATTCATTGTAAGGGGTCGAATTATCCAAAACTATCGATGGTTCTGTGATATAACCACTACTTGTGCACCTTAAAATCATTTTTGAAAAAATTTCAGAGCAAACTATCACACACTTCTGGTTCAAATTTGAATTACTTTCGAAAAATAGTCATAAAGTCGTTTAAGTAGGCGAAATTAGCTAAAACCGAGAAAATTACCAATATTTGTGGATTATCCATAAAATATGGTCTACTTTGTGTGATAATTGGATGGGTGTCATTTTGCACCATATTTGTTTTACTTGCTTCACAAAAAATGTCATTTTTGATAATCGAAAAACAAAAAACGATATTTAGATAAGTAATTTGAAAAAACTCAGTTCTGCAACAGTTTTGTTGTACCAAGATAGAACTATGTGTCAAATATGGGCACATTTTGACAAACTATGACATGGGGATGACCATAACGAGGTCTTTTGACCCGAAACTTATACATGTTTATAGATGATTGACCTTTTTGTGAAAAGTTTTTTGTAAACTATGTCAAAACTCAAGTTTATCATTTATCCTACCAACTAGTACACATGAAAATACTCCATGCCAAAGGATTTCATTTTTTGAGTATTTTTTCACTTTCTTTGACTTTTTTTAAAAAACGGTCAAAATGGCCGCCGTTACTATTCATTGTAAGGGGTCGAATTATCCAAAACTATCGACGGTTCTGTGATATAACCACTACTTGTGCACCTTAAAATCATTTTTGAAAAAATTTCAGAGCAAACTATCACACACTTGTAGTTCAAATTTGAATTACTTTCGAAAAATAGGCATAAAGTCGTTTAAGTAGGCGAAATTAGCTAGAAACCGAGAAAATTACCAATATTTGTGGACTATCCATAAAATATGGTCTACTTTGTGTGATAATTGGATGGGTGCCATTTTGCACCATATTTGTTGTACTTACTTCACAAAAAATGTCATGTATGACAATCGAAAAACAAAAAAACGATATTTAGATAAGTAATTTGAAAAAACTCAGTTCTGCAACATTGTTTGTCGTACCAAGAAACAACTATGTGTCAAATATGGGCACATTTTGACAAACTATGACACGGGGATGACCATAACGAGGTCATTTGACCCGAAACTTATACACGTTTATAGATGATTGACCTTTTTGTGAAGAAGTTTTTTGTAAACTATGTCAAAACTCAAGTTTATCATTTATCCTACCAACTAGTACACATGTAAGTACTCCATGCCAAATGATTTCATTTTTTGAGTATTTTTTCACTTTCTTTGACTTTTTTTTTAAAAAACGGTCAAAATGGCCGCCGTTACTATTCATTGTAAGGGGTCGAATTATCCAAAACTATCGATGGTTCTGTGATATAACCACTACTTGTGCACCTTAAAATCATTTTTGAAAAAATTCAGAGCAAACTATCACACACTTGTAGTTCAAATTTGAATTACTTTCGAAAAATAGGCATAAAGTCGTTTAAGTAGGCGAAATTAGCTAGAAAGCGAGAAAATTACTAATATTTGTGGATTATCTATAAAATATGGTCTACTTTGTGTGATAATTGGATGGTGCCATTTTGCACCATATTTGTTGTATTTGCTTCACAAAAAATGTCATGTTTGACAATCGAAAAACAAAAAACGATATTTAGATAAGTAATTTGAAAAAATAGAAAATGGTTTTGGATTATTTATTCAAATTGAAACACTTTTCATGTTGAAAGTCTTTTCAGATTCAGAACCATGTGAAATTCATATTCAAACACCTAAATAAGAAAAAAAAGACGGGAACAACAATTCAGAAATGAAAAGTTCGAAATAATTTTGAAAAAGGACTCTTTGGTCCCAGTTTATACAAAGAACCGGGACCAACGAGTCCATGGACGCGCGAGCAAATCTGGCATTAATTTGCCAGGGCATTGGTCCCGGTTGCTGTCATGAACCGGGACCAATGCCACCAATGAGGCATTGGTCCCGGTTCATGACAGCAACCGGGACCAATGACCCCTGCTACTTAACTGCCAGACCTTCTCCTTCCCCGATTCATTCCCAGAAACGCCTAAGGACCCAGCGCGACGCCGGAGCGAATTTACGCCGTCAGGCTGCCCGACCCACGCCGCCAACCCACGCCGCGCCCCGCCGCCGCCGTCGACGTCCGCGGCACCCTCGACGCCAGCGCCGCGCCGCCCGCACGCCGGCCGCACGTCGCCGGCCTCCACGCGTGCCCGTGCACGTCGACGCCGACGCTCCGCCGCCGACGCACTCGCCTCCGCCGTCCACCGCACCTCCAGGGCCCCTAGGTGAGCCACTGCGCCGTGGCCACCGTCTCTGGCTCGGCGGCGCCGCCGGAAACAGCCGCCGCCGAAGCACCCTTTTTATAGAGTTAGCCGCTGACGGGTGGGTCCCACCCGTCGGCGTTTTAATCATTTTCACTCGTGGAAAAAAATAAAACTGGGCCAGGCCAGTGGGCTGGGAACCTTCTCAGCCCATTTATTTTTTTCCCTCCTCTTCGAATTTATGAATTAGCAGAAACTTTCAAACCTGTAGGCATGTTTGAGAATCAATAACTCGAGATTTATAAGTCCAAATAATTCAAACCAAAATTCTCTGGATAGCTTATGAAAATGTGTGTGCAACTAAACTAGTTTCACCCTGTTTAGATTAATATTAATTGCTGGGTATTTAGAATAGTACAGAACGTTAATTATGTAAATTCGTTTGTTTCTGATACTCTAATAATCCAAAAATTATGAATCCAATTGTGTTAACTTTGTATTGCAGTAGTCTAGCACCCCTAATTTTTGTAGAATTAATTATGCAACAGCATTAATTAGGTATTCAAATAAAGATTGTAGCCACTTCTGTACTATAACAATTTTAGTTGTCATTTGGT
This sequence comes from Poa pratensis, assembly GCA_947311845.1. Taxonomy (NCBI): domain Eukaryota; kingdom Viridiplantae; phylum Streptophyta; class Magnoliopsida; order Poales; family Poaceae; genus Poa; species Poa pratensis. The sequence continues at coordinate 32,217,420 of CAMZMU010000091.1, read as the reverse complement.
TAATCTAATTTAGTTGAATCCAATTGGGTTAGTTCACAAATAATCAACACTGTGTAACCCTAAAAGGATTTAATTTTAGAGTAAAAGAACTTAGTCAGTAGCTAAAACTTGGTTATTAAGCTTCTGAACTAAAACAAATGTGTAGAGAATTTGGTAGATCATTTTGAGTCAAATCCAATTGTTTTGCCTTCTAGATACTTCGGAATTCAAACAATTAGGATTTTTTGTGTTAGGGAAAAAAATACGGGTTTACGATACGAGTTTACGATACGAGTTTACGATACTAGTTTACGGGTTTACTAGTTTACGATACTAGTTCCGACCTATACGAGTTTACGATACTAGTTTACGAGTTTACGATACGAGTTTACGATACTAGTTTACGGGTTTACTAGTTTACGAGTTTACGATACTAGTTCCGACCTATACGAGTTTACGATACTAGTTTACGAGTTTACGATACGAGTTTACGATACTAGTTTACGGGTTTACTAGTTTACGAGTTTACGATACTAGTTCCGACCTATACGAGTTTACGATACTAGTTTACGAGTTTACGAGTTTACGATTCACTGTTTTCATACACCTAAAATAGCTTGTTTAAGAATATTTAAAGTGTTAGCAAAATTTATGTGTTAGCAAAATTTTTGTAGGTAGATGTATCTTGACATATGGAACAAGTTACCCAACTAAAGTTTTGTGCATTGTTCTTAATTTGCAGAAACTATGGAACGAGACGAAAATCAGGAAAACATCATCGAGGATATAATCCGCGGGCCGGAAGATGTTGCCGATGTCACCTCCAGTTTTTGAACAACTCCGGTGAGGGAGATGAGTCTCTCAACCGAAGACTCTCAACCGGCTTGGAAACGGATCACCGCCAAGGCTAGGGGTATTTGGGCGCCAGAGCTTACATTTGAACAAATAAGTGTAAGTTATCATGCTTGATTATTATTTTGCGCATCTCTTTGATTTTAGTTTCAATACCATTATCATGCTTGATTATTATTTTGATTGAACTCTGTTCTCGTAAAGTGCTTGAGGCAGGAACAGGGGAATAATTTATGTGGATACTACGTTTGCGAGTTCATTCGCCAGACGACCCAAGAGCGATCCAGGAGCCGGTTCTTAGAACAACTTGAAGTACGTAAACAATATTCACAATTTTAGTTTATTGCTATCAATTGTGTTTAGTTTCATTCATATATATTGACCCCTTCTTTAAATTAGATCGAACGGCTGCGGGACGGTCTTCTACCACAAGATCACGTATGAGCAATTCAAGAGTAAATTGCGGGATTCTTAGATGCAGAGGTCCTAGATCGCTCTGGAGAATACTATGCGCCGGTTCAAATGCGAGTGTAAAAGAGATGTATATATGCATGAAACTCGTGTGTACATTTAATATGTTCGACCAAGCACGACGAATGAGCTGTGTGTAATATATTCATGACGATGATGTGTAATAGTGGTTCCTTCATTGCTGTATGTAGTACCATCGAATTGAGTGCGAGATGGAGAGCCGGCGAGTGAGAGATGAGCCCGCGAGTAGTACCTGCATAGAAATATCGAAGCTTGGCCTCGATATGCCGGCGAGTGAGAGATGGAGAGCACGTCGGCGATGCGAAGAAGGGAGAGACGACGGAGGCACCGGCGAGAGGGAGAGGGGGCACCGGCGAGAGGGAGACCCTAAACCCCAAATACAAAAAAAAAAACACTCATTGTTCCCGATTCGTAACACGAACCGGGACCAATGAGTCTCCCCCCACGCCCAGCCAGAACTGGCCACGTGGGCACCCATTGGTCCCGGTTCGTGGCCCAACCGGGACAAGCATTAGTCCCGATTGGCCAGTCCCGGTTGGGCAACCGGGACTGATGGCCCAGCCGAACCGGGACCACAGGCCCTTTTTCTAGCAGTGCCTTTAATCCGAGGGGACGTGGTTCTCCTCCACCCTAGCTAGGTATGCATCCATCCGTATTCCCGAGGTACGTGGCAAGCATCGAACGCTTTCACTAAAAGAAATCCATAATACTAAGAATATATATCCTGTTTATGTATCTTTCTTCTTACTCCATCTTCAAATGTGAGATGGAGTCATTGAGCTATGGAGCTGAAGTCGAGCCCTCATGTCCTTCGGCCTTGGCATTTTCTTCCGCCGTCGCCTCCTGCTCGTCGGCTGCTTATTCTCATGTCATCATCGTCCATGGCCGTCTTTGTTGCTTGCGCCCCTGAGATGTCGGAAGGGCAAAAGCTCAGTCACCTCGTCCTGCTAGTTGATGGGCGTCGGTTCGTCGCCAAACACGTCAGTCTCAAAGTGTGGTTATCACAGTTCCGAGCGGTATGAGCCCACCCTTCTTGCCTCGTAAAGTGGGGCATTAATGGTTTTGAATGTTAGGGTTGGGTGGCACCCTCCTTCAAAATGTAGTGCAAATTGATTTTCGCTAAAGGTAAAGTTCTCAAAGTTTGACCAAGTTTATTGCGAAAATTATCTGTATCCAAAATACCAAATGTATACTGCATGAAAATATAATTCACGGTGAATACAATGGTATTTATTTGGCATTCTAGATATTGATTTTTTTCTATGAATTGGTCCAAATAAACACAGTTTGTCATAGAAAAAAAATCTATTACGCTAAATTTTGGCACAGATAGTATTAGTCCGTATTTACAACTGGTCCAAAAAAAATCATGAACTCGACGGAAAAGTCGCGGAGGTCCCGGATGCCGGATGCCGTGCCGCACGGATGGGCGCATACCGGGGGCGCATGAAAGCCGTGATCCCCGAGGCAGTGCATATTTTCGCAGTCTCCGTGTACCGAGAGACCCGCGCAGAGCATCAATCGATCGAGCAAGGGTCGCGCTTCGCATGGCTTTGCTTACGACTCAACTCGTCGTCTTCTTCCTCCTTCTCTTGTTCTCACGCCTCGCAACACCCTCGCCAGCGACTGCCATCCTCGGAGACGACCTCCTTGGCACGGCGCGCGCGCCATCGTTCGCGTCGTGGCTGCGCGGCCTGCGGCGGCGCATCCACCAGCACCCGGAGCTGGCCTTCCAGGAGCACCGCACAAGCGAGCTCGTGCGCGCCGAGCTCGACGCGCTAGGCGTCCCTTACGTCTGGCCCGTCGCCCGGACCGGCGTTGTGGCAACGATCGTCGGCGGCGGAGGCGTGGGGCCCGTCGTCGCGCTCCGGGCCGACATGGACGCGCTACCCTTGCAAGTCCGTGGTAACATCCTTTGTTTTCTTCATCGTTTGCTACTGTTAAGATTGTTTCCTTCGTCCTTCGTATGATCTGGTAAATCGATAAAATTCAGAAACTGATTTCTTCAGAAAAAAGTACATGCTGACATTGATTAAATCAATATATCGTGGAAAGGAAAAGTTAACAGAAGGAAGATATCAGGACAGGATGTGAACGTGATGGTTGTTTATATTTTTTTGAATTTGTGATGGTTGTTTATAAGTTAAGAGTTAACTTCTGAAGTTTTCAGAGCTTACTGGTTTACTGGTCTGGCATGCGACAATCTGACATACCCTCCAATCACAGTGTAGTACAACTGTACAAGTGCTGTTGCTATTTTTATACTTGATAGTGAAAGGCGCATCACTCAGAGTATCGTCTTTACTTCTCATGTTTCAGCTGCTCTTCCATTTTTCTATCCATCAAGTATATACAAATGTGTCATAATCAAATGGCTACTGCATCAGCAAATTGAACAACATATCTTGCCATCACCGATTAGTTGTTTAATCTGTTACTACATCATAAAACCCAACAGTATAGATGTGAAAAACAAAATGTCACTTTAGTGACACAAGATGCATATGTCAGCAGCGACATGAGACGGCTAAACAAGTAATTTTCAACGATCAGTAGTATTTGACCTATAATGTGGACATACAAACCGACATGAAAAAGCAATTTGGATTGTAGTAATGTAACTTGCGCGACATCAAGCATTGATCCAATCAATTAATATATAGGAGTACACGTCTCATGATAACAGATAAAATGACACTGCAAAATACTTTTTGCATCCAGCTTGAAGAACTACAAGAACCTTGTATCTCAGACTCAATTAGCTAAGTACTCTTTGCAATAGGATGATTTTGATTAGTTATTGGTGGTTTTAGTTGACAATGATAAAATTGTCCTTGGCAGGAATTGGTGGATTGGGAGTACAAGAGTTTGGAAAATGGAAAGATGCATGCCTGTGGACATGATGCTCATGTGACCATGCTTCTAGGAGCAGCTAAACTACTTCATTGTAAGAAAGAAGATTTGAAGGTACTTAACAACAATATTTTGGTTTCGGTTACAAAAGGTACTTTTGCATTTCATAATCTTGATTCTGCCATGGTGAAAATAGAATATCGTAATAAGATATTTATATTGGAAATTTTTGGTGTTCCTCATTGGAATAAGATCATATATAATTCAAAACAAGCAAATGTTCTTTGTACCGGTTGTATCAATATATCTGAAAATATCATGGAAATATCAGCTGATATATCGGCATATCAGCCAATATTTACAAGCTTGCAAGCGTAACAAAATAGTCCAATCTGTCGTTCTTGTTTGACCTTTAGGGTAGTGTCAAGCTTGTGTTCCAACCAGCTGAAGAGAGCTACGCCGGGGCCTACTACATTTTAGAAGACGGTGTTCTCGACGATGTCTCGGCCATTTTTGGCTTGCATGTTTCCCCACATCTTCCTGTAGGCGTCGTCGCATCCAGGCCAGGGCCTTTCCTTGCTGCTTCTGCTCGGTTCACCGCGACGGTTGCCGGAAAAGGTGGGCACCCCGGTGGACCTCACGATGCCGTCGACCCTATTGTTGCTGCTTCCTCTGCCGTCCTCAGCCTTCAACAGCTTGTCGCCCGCGAGACCGATCCTCTCGAGGCCGCCGTATGTAATTGATGTGTGGAGCGCCCTACATCACCATTAATTAAATTGCTCATGTAAGCCAGAGGTGATTTACTAATTCTTTCAGGTGGTGTCCGTCACATTGCTCAGAGGAGGCGACGCTTAGAACATCATTCCTGAATCTGCAACATTCGGCGGCACCTTTAGGAGCATGACAGATGAAGGCATGTCATATCTCATGAAGAGGGTCAAAGAGGTACGTTGTACAAACCTGAATTTTTCAGCTTCATGCTAAAAAAAGACCACTAACAGCCTGATGCCTCTTTGAAAGATCATCGAAGCCCAGGCCGCCGTGCATCGCTGCACCGCTTCAGTGGATTTCATGGAGGAGGAGCTCAAGCCCTACCCAGCCACCAACAACGATGAAGAGATGTATGTGCACGCTAAGGAAGTCGCCGAGGCCATTCTTGGGGAAGTTAACGTGAAGATGGCTCCCCAAAGCATGGGCGCCGAGGACTTCGCGTTCTACGCACAGAGAGCGGCCGGTGCATTCTTCTTCATCGGCGTCGGCAACGAGACCACAATGAAGAGGGTAAATCCACTGCACTCGCCGCATTTCTCCATGGATGAGGGTGTTCTTCCGATTGGAGCTGCGTTCCATGCTGCTGTTGCAATTAAGTATCTGAACCGTTCCTGAAACTACTTGACCAAGAACGAAGGTCTGTTCTTGAATGTCCGTACAGTCTTGCATATTTGGAATGACCGTCATAATGTGCTCGATTGGAAACGCTATGAATTATGTTTGAAATTGTTGAATATATATAAGCAATTATTAGCAATTGATTTAATCTGTAAAAATAGTAAACAATTCATGACGTAAATAATAAGTACCAAACTAAATGATGCAATCTACTAAAAGAGTAGACAGACAGATCAAATTTAGAGCAGATACTAGAAGCAAGAATTCTATCAGTATAGCAAACATAGAATACAAATGGTGCAGCAGCATCGAAACTGCTGGTGTTCACGTTGTCGCTCATATTGTCGATAAAGAGGTTGCCGATGTTGGGGAAGAAGTCGTCGTTGGGTAAGTACTCGATACCAGTAGTCGCGCGAGTGCGCTCCCCAAAAATCTTATCGCCCCTCTCCCATACAGGATCATAAGAGGCGGGGTTCCGAATGCCTACTGTCCCTTCAGCCGGTGCACGCCGAAAGACGGGATGGAGAAGACTTGAAAAACAACGGCGCAAGGGTTTGGAACTGGAAAGACGATACCATATGTTGCGTGTGGCGGCTAGGGTTCGCCCTGCCTGTATATGTAGTTGAAAGAGCATTGTTGCTCTTAATCTTGTTTTGGTGATTGATTACAATACAATGATAGCATTTAACCTTTTGTGTAAGTTTATGCAGGTTCTACAAACAGTTTTATGTCGCTCACACTTTAAAGAGAAGAAGAAGGAATGACAACTTGCCATGGGCGGTAGTACCGCTCGCACTACCGCATATAAACTGGTTCGGTTGCACTTACCGGTAGTACCGCCGTCTCAACGGAAGTACCGCCGGTCTTCAGCGCCAAGGAGTGGCAACGGTAGTGCCGCCCGCGCTTCTGCATAAAAAGGGTTCGGTGTCGATTACCGGCAGTACCGCTCCATGCGTGGTGGTAGTACCGCTGGCTCCGTGCTGGGCGCAGCATACCAGCGGTAGTTCCGCTCCTTCTTCCGCATAAATACGTCTACGATGCAACGTGCGGAAGTACCGGTGCTGCGGCGGCAGTACCGATGGTGCGGGTTCAGGAAGACGAGGACCAAGGCGTTGACCGCCCAAGACAAGGCTCCCGCACCACCGGTACTGCTGCCCCTTAAACGGCGGCAGTACCGCTAGTGCGGGAAAGATAGTCCGAATGGCTGGAATTAAACGCCTGGGTATTTATTGCCCTTCACCTAACTTGGGACATTTGAGCTACAGGAAAATATCTTCCCCCATTGTTGAAAAGTTTCAAACTCCGAGATCTCCCACTCCACTCACCCAATCGCTTCGATTCTTTGAGTAGTGCTCGAGGAGGTCCAGATCTACTACTTCACCGAAGGAATTTCAAATCCATTCAATCTTTGTGCTACTTGCTCTCTTGGGGTTGCTTGTAACCCTAGGAGGCCTTTGTGAGTTCCGGGAGCCTCAAGCGAGGCGGTCCGGGACATTGTTGGGAGGCTCCAAGCTCAAGTGTGGAGTTCCCCTTCCTTTATGTATCGGCTTGGTCATCGCCATCAAGGTGACCTCATAATGGACGAGCCAATCCCTCGCGAAAAAAGCTCACGGAGACTAGAGTGAGCACATCCATGCTATTGGAGCGCCTAGGTGGCTCCACACTCCTCCGACGTAGACGTACTTCCCTTGGGAAGCAGGGACGGAGCCAGGATTTCACCATGAGGGGGGCGAAGAGAATAGAGGTCATATGTGAGATTTTTTTTGTAGACACACACCTAAATTATGTTATTTTGTTTAGAAGAAAAATCGTGGAAATAAAACATCACAATATAGGAAGTCACACTATAGCATTCATATTAGAACTGATCGTTTGGCAATACACAATAAAATCTTAATTTCTTTATTAAGAAAATCTTAATTTCTAAACATAGAATGATCGTTTGTCAAACTAATCTAGTGTTTAAAGACGGGCTAAAAATTAAATAGAGCGGAATTTTGATCGCCCGTTGGCTATACCCCCCCACTGGCTGCCGTCTGATCCAGCCTTGGAGATTCGGTCTAGATTGTCAGGCATCTTTGCATGCAGGTCGGATCCACTTAAAAACGCGGAAGTGGTGTAATTAGATGCTAATTTCACGTTGATATAGCAGGTAATGGGCTCTGTGCGGCCAGAGGAGGCACTGTGGAGCAGCAGTCGTAGTCAGACAGAGTGACCTGGGCGACGACGAGGTGACCATGCAACAAGGGCGAGACGGTCCCAATATATGAGTTATATGAGTGATAACTGATATGCCTCCTTCATATCCGGGTAAAGCAGTTCATGTTGTGCCAGCGAACAATAAACAGTGTTCGAAAGTTGCAGGTAGGTCTTGTCCACCGTCCACTCTATGCACATTTAAATGCTGACCCATGTAGCCTTGCATGCAGCATGCTCACTTGCGGGTCAAAGGGTCTTGCATGCAGTCGCTGCACGCGCGGCAGCCGCCGGCTTTGATGCAGGCCTGTACTAGCAAATAAGCCTAGATATTCGTAAATGCATTTAAAACGTCCTTTAAAATGTCCAATAATTTCAAAACAAAAATTCACGCCTACATATCCGCAAAATATTTGTGCGCCACAAAGTTTCGTGAAAATGTAAATTCTTTCTTACATGGGCAAACAAAGGGTTGTGTTCCTGTGAAACTTTCTAGTTTCTATACGCATGTATAACATGAAGATTCCGCCAAGAAAAAAAACATGACATTGGTAGGACCTTGAAGTTTCTCTGCCCGGATCGAATATACATATGCGTGGCATGGGACAGATCAATAGTTCACAGCTAATTAAAGCATTCCAATGACCACCACCCACATATTTAAGACACTGAGACGGTGATCCTTGCTACATGTGCACATATCACTCTGATACAGTGGTCCATGCGACGCAGACAACCGGATTGGGCGTTGGTTGCTGAAAAGTGAAAACAGTGCGTCTTTGACTAGTCATTGCTCCAAAGAAAATTCGCCATAGCTGATCTCTCGACTATGTGCAGCTACCTCCGGGTATGGCGGATGTTCACAGCAGGTGCATGTGTTCAGAATGGTCAGGTTGTTAGCAGGGCTTCCTCTAATTAGCTAGGATAGGTGCATCGGCTGCCCGAATCTCAATGATGAATCGAACGACAATGAATGGGGTGGGTATAGCCAACGGGTGACTCATGCCTATTTTGCAAAATTAAATAAGACATGATCAAATCAACTAGAGGGCTGAACAACCTCAACGCGCACATTATATTGGCACCGGTGACATACAAGAAGCAACACACGGGTCTGCTTCATCCGCGTGAAGAAGTCGCTCGTCTGGGCGATGATGCTTCAAACATGAGATGTTGACAAAAAATAACTTCGACCTCCACTAGCTCATCTTCGGCGTCATTGAAGCCGACAGATCACAATTCACAACCAATCACTAAAAGGTAATCCATGATGTGTTGAACTAAATGATGAGCAACATATATGAGAAATATAGGAAGCATGGAGGTATTGTTTAAATTACAATGATATGGAAAATTAAAACAACGAATGCAGGTAGAAGCTTGATTTTATAGAAAAACAATTTGAACTGCATCCATGCTTCAAACAAAAAAAAGGTCAAAAAATTATGGATTAAAGAGACAATGTATGCTCTGAAAACATCAAATTATGCTATCTCAACATAACTTATACCGTGTAGAAGCACAGAGATCTGAAAACAGAATATAGCATTGCTTGCCACCAACGGCTCCCAGAGGGTCCTCCCACCCCTCCCGCGGCGCGCCCCAGGGCGCCGCCGGGGGGCACCTCTCCCCGCCGCTCAACCTCCCCCTCCACTCCCGGATACCCATCCGCCGCTGCCGCCGGCATAGGCCGCGGTGGCGGCGGACCCCTGGTGCCTAAGGTGCTGGGGGTGGAGGTGTGACGACGATTCCGACGCGGCGGCTGGGGCGGCTACGACGGAGGTTTTCGGACGCGGTGGTCGGATGGCGGCATCGATCAGGCGGCGGCCGCTGCTGCTTTTGATCCGTCTTCGGCGGATCGAGCGGGTGGCTGGCCGTGGAAATGCAACTTCATTTCCTCCAAATATGGATAAAAAAACTTTAAAAAATACCAACATGGCATTTAAATTTGCTAAAAACTTGGAACTACACTCTAATTCTCAAATTGATTAATATTTGTGCACAACCAAAATATAATTCCTTTGATTATAGTGTTACATAGGAAGATTATAGCAAAATAAAAACACACTTGCTTAAACTTAAAAACTGCCTAGATAAATAAATATTTGGAGGAAATGCAACTTCATATCGTCTAAATATGGATAAAAAAAACTTTAAAAAATACCAACATGGCATTTCAATTTGCTAGAAACTTGGAACTACACTAATATATACCAAAATGCTCACAAAAAATATGCAAAACACCTAAACATTCCAATTTGCTATTAAAAAGAAATGAATATACTCTAAAATATATCCACATAATCTAAATGTATTTTCCCTAATTACATTAATTCGTATTCATAAAATCAATTTGAACATTTCAATTCGATGAACATTTAAAAACACGAAAAAAAACATCAAACCGTTCAGGGAAAAAAAAACATGAACAAAATTAAGCATTTCAAATTGCTAAAGAATTTTTTTTTTTTTTGAGAATCTTGAAAATACCAGCATGATCACATTTCAACTTACTAAATATTTGGAAATACGCTAAAATATATCAAAATAATCACAACAAATACATTCAACACAAATGAACTTTTCAATTTGCTACTCTAAAATTTATCAAGATAATATAAATGTATTTCCTCTAACTATATTGAGTCAAGTTTGATAAATGCTCGCATATTGCTTCCACCCAATTATGGAGTTAAAATTTACATTTCAACTTACTAAATATTTGGAGCTACGCTAAAATATATCAACATACTCACAAGAAATACATGCAACACAAATGAACATTTCAATTTGCTAAAAAAAAAATGGATTAAAATTAGGCGCTCCACAGAAATTTAAGAAAATGCTGAACCTCTAACATGTGGGCCCACTTTGCTTACACAATTTCTACGTAAAAAAAATTTGCAAAAGCAATAATTTAAAATCTATCCACCAGAAAAATGTGACAAAAAAAATCAAAATGTCCAAAAAAAAACATGCTAACTACTTACGACAAAAAACAAACTTTTTTGAACATTTTACTAAGCAAGTATTTAGAGAAAACCTAAATGCATTCCCTCTGATTAAATGGAGTTGGATTTTAAAAAAATTACGCACTATATTCCCACTGATTATGGAGCTTAATTAAATATGTCAAACTACAAACATAAACCTATATATATTTGAACATTTTAAATTGCTGAAATTTTGAATCTACTCCAAACGATAGATTTCAACGAATTTTACCATTTCAAATTGAAAAAACCCCAAAAAATCAAAACTGCCACTTCTCTTTACAAGATATATTATACAGCTAAAACAAAAGAAACAAAACATTAATACAGAATTTATCATCAAGGGCGCGGCGTGCGGTCGCGCCTAATTCCCCTAGTATTGTTTTAAGGACAGATGCTGCATCAACATATCACTAGTCTGTTACAGAGTAGAGCATAATGTTATTTTCTAATGGGGATGCAGTGTGAGGTTTAGGCTACTGCAAGCAATGTCATACTCTAAGCCCTGAACATTTAAATTGTCCTTCCTGTATATTCCTATTTGCTCCTCAACACAATTGTATAGTTTTTGTGCCCAAAGAATTATAATTATGCAAACTAATTATTTCCATAATGCAAGAAAAATAGCAGTGTCTTTCTTGATTATATGATAGCATGATTAGCATCAACGCATAGCAAAGCAGAAGAAACTTTCTTTATGGAAATGAAAATAATGGAGCTTGCAGAAGATTAGAACTTGTGATTGATATATTGCCTAGCACACTTTTTCGATAAGCCCCGTAAGAGGATAAGTTGCTATGTTCCTCATCTTAGTAAAATAAACATCAACCAAGAAACGCGAAACGGCATGTTCTTTCAGCCAGTCACCTATATAGTGCTTTACAAGGGAGATGATTACCTGATCATTCCCCACCTGAGCAGACAAATGAAGTTATCCATCCATTCTGACAAGTATGGTAATTGGTGAACACACACGTACACATGCAGAACATATCCTGATCAACGGCTAAGCCACAGCTGCATTATTATTGGAATAAAAGAATACAAACAAAACAACAGACTCAGCACCAGGAGTCGGCAAATTTTATCAACAAAATACATGAAATTTGTGGATTTTGAGACAAAGAAGAAGAGGGGTGAAAACCAATAATGTACTGCCATCACAAGTTCTGCAATAGTGTTTGTTCAGGTAGAGGAATTTATCCGAATTTTAATCAGCCAACAGAATACATACACATCAATTGATTTGTTTGTCTCCCCACCAATGTCTTCGTTCAGACATAGGAACCGACGAACACTTTGCTGAATGTTTTAGAAGACATGGTTACATTTAATCAAGCTAACTCATGAGGCGTCATGTACTGGATAAAACCATAGTTTATGTGCAGGTAGCCAATTGAGCTATTCTTTTCGGACTGGATGAAAGCGCTAAACATGATGGTAATAGAAAGATCAACAGCCCCTCATCGAAGGAAGTAGTAAGCCTCATTTTGCAGTCAAGAGATTAGCGAGTGTAAATACATGACACAGGGTTAAATGCAGGCATGATATATCATTTACAATACTATTCCATGGTCACGCTCTTCTCTATATTTTTCCTTCTTCAACAGTCAAGCAAAAAATAAGAGGTATACTAATAGATATTTTATGAGAGCATTTCCAATGTTAAAGATGCTCAACCTAGTGCTCATCGTTTTGCCATTCACCTAGGACTCGCCTGCGGGAAGAAACTGCAAGCTTGTCCTAGTGCCATCTCTTGGGGCGGTCGCTGACTGCCTGACTCGATATTGCCAGCGTTACAGATTGTGAGTTTTGCAGCATATGATCTCCAGCTTAACTTCACATGTGTGTACTGCAAGTGCATCAACTGGGCTCAATTTGGATCATGCTCATGACGTGAAACCAACTATGTAAACTTGGCAAAAGTGTTAGAACATCATAGATAAATGAAACAAGTCTTTAACGAGGAGCCATGTATTATTGCTAAGAGGACACATGACGTCATTAATGAAGAATAAAACTTTCGTATTGTATATGATTGTTAACCTTAGCAGAATAGTAATGGGGAACCATACAACCATAAAAAGATGCATTCTATAAGGAACCTGAAATATTACTGTTAAGCATACTGTGGACTAGTTTTTAAATTGTCATCAATGCAACTGATGTACTTCTACACAAGGACAAATACTATAGGGAAAACATGCTTCTGCCATCCGAGGATGGGTGCTTATATTCGAAGACACATTTTTTTTGTTTTTGAAACGAAGGCAAAAGCTTTGCCTTTTATATTAATATAGGAGAAGCAAAGACAGCCAAGGCCGAAGCCAAACAGATAAAAAAAAGGTTTACATAATGCCGATCACCCAATTGTTTCAGCCAAATTCTTGGCCCCAGCGATGAAGGATTAATCAGACCATACAGTAGGTACAAATGGGAACCAAACTGATTCTTTCGTGACACATACAAGCAATTCAGGAACATAAAAAAGTAAAGAACTGGGTCTGATGACCATCTCTTGCTTACTTAGATTACTATAGTTTTAAGTTGCTTATTTATGAGTTAGTTTACCTAAGTATCAGAGACAGTGGATCACATATGGAGATCTCGCACTACCGAACAGCCCCGAAAGAAGAGAAAGACAAGTAACAAAGTGCGCAAGAGATAGGATCTGCATTTAGGCTAATTAGGGAAAAGGATAACCCAGGAAGTCAAAGATGGAAGAAAGAGGCTGGGTGCGTACCTTAAGGTGTGTCCGTCGAGAAAATCGCATGACAGGCTGAATGTCAGTTTGTGAAATGATGCAACATATATGGAAAACCCAAATGTATCGGATCATTGAATCTCAGGCCTGCGGGCATGTCCATGAGATCTTCATCCAAAAGAGCCCAGGTGCACTTAGACATTGCAAAATGCAGTAGAGCATGCTCCCAAGTATGTCTATCTGCACCGCAAATACAACAAACCCTTGCAGTGGACTGGAGAGAGCATTCGAAAAACTGGAACAAGCTGATGATCATATATGCAGCCTTCTTTACTCTGCAACGGTTTCTGAAAAGGATGAAAGGTAATTCAAGAGTAGAAAGGCAATTGTAAAACATGCAAGATGGTTATTGACAAACTTATGTGAAGTGCGACAAATATCAGTCATGTCAATCAAGCTCAAGCCTAATTCTTTAATAATTCAACAGGTTTCAAGTTTGCAGTTGTCTCTAATTCACTGAGTCTCCATTGTCAGGTCAAAAATAAAAATAAAACTCAGCTTCCATTGTACAATGTTCTAACCTGTTCCCCTTCTAACCAGCAACACCAGTTCTTGTTCTAGAGCAGGCCAAAAACTTTTCTGACTACTCTAGACAGTGGTTCTCTTAGAGGTTGCTTCTCCTGTTTGTTGAAGCCATCGTCCCTGATTGTATAACCCTTGTCCATTGTTATTCCAATTGCTGAAACATCCATCACATAGTCATTTTCTTTGTCTGGTTCAGTAAGATTTGATGGGTTCTGAGGCATTTCTGGTGAGCATCTAACTTCTTCTACCTTAGCTTCATTCTTGTTCTTGTATACTTCATCCAGACGTTTTGATGGTGACAACAACGAAGGTATCTCGTTTTTAGCCGAGATGGGAGGCTCTACTCTGCCATCTGCACAACTTTGATCCATATCACAAGTGGGGAGCTGGTGCTCCTCGTCTTGTTCTACATTGCAATAGAGATGCACTTTGTCAAGAATTCTCCAAGTCACAGCATCCGGTGAAAGGCCATTCCTTCTCATCTCCTTCAGCACCTGATAGACCACCTTCTTCGATCCCTGCTTGCAGGCAGTGTCGATGAGTATGTTGTAGCACACGACACCAGGACAAACCCCAGAGTCTACCAACTCAAACAGGAAATCGCATGCCTGTTCCAGTTTCCCAAGTTTGCAAAGGCCTCTGAAGATTGCACTGTACACATAACCATCATGTACCCCTGATGGCCAGACTACATTGTCCCAGAATGCCTTTGCCCTCTCGAGTTGTCCTGCATCGCACAGCCCTTTGATCACCACAGTGTGAGTCACAGAGTCGGCAATTACATTATTTGACTTCATTTCGTCAATGACCAGCATTGCTCTGTCAACTAGCCCAAGGAAGAACAGCCCCTTGAGGACAGAATTGTAGGTGACAACATTAGGGGAGCACCGCCGCCTGGGCATCAAAGTCTGCAGCACATGGAGGGCTTCTGCATGCTCACCTACATCCAAGTATCCAGAAATGAGAGTGGTAAAGGTGACAGCATCAGGAGCACAAAATTTCCCGTTAATCATGTCATCCACAATCTTTCTGGCCTCCTGTGCCCGCCCAACTTTGCAGAAACCATGGACAACAGTGTTCATAGTGATTACATCTGGCCTGCACTCCCCCTGTAGCATGGACACGAGCACACTAAGCTGCTCGCTGGGGTTGTCCACAGCACGCAGTGCCCCAAGGAAGATATTGTACAGCCTAGTCCTGGCCTCCTCATCAGGCTTGTCAAGATCAGTTTGGGGCTGCACCATGAGTTCCAGGACATCCTTGGCCTTAGCGAGCTCTTTCTCCCGGCAGAGCTCCTCGACGAGTACCTTGTATGTTACCTCTCTTGGTCGATACCCAAAACGCACACCTTCCATCACCAGCTGGTATGCCCTCAGGCGTCCGCCGGGCTTCTTACTCATGCACAGCCCGTGAACGATGCAGTTGTAAGACACGGTGCTCGGGCACATGCCCTTCTTCCCCATGATGTACACTATCCTGGACGCGCCATGGTGCTGCCCAGCCCGGCACAGCGAGTCGATCATCTGGGCGTAGGCAAACTCGTCGGGGACACGACACCGTCGCTGCGGCATCTCGTCCGCGATGCGGAAGACAAGGTGGAAGAACCCCTCGCCACACAGGCACTGCACGAGGTTGGCAAACGCGGCGTTCTTGACTCCCTGGTCCTCCTCGTCATGGGACCGCTCCATGCTTGGCCAGAGCTGGTTGTCGACGAGGTCCATTGCCGCGTTGACGTCGCGGCTGCGGAGGAAGGCCTTGACGAGGTAGGTTTGCGCGAGGGAGCTGGGAACGAACCCCCAGTGGTGCATTTCGTCGAGCAGCTTCTGGGCAGCGCGAGGGTCAGCGGCGCGGGCGTATCCGTCGAGGAGTGCGGCGTAGGACGCGGCATCTGGGGGCACGCGCATGCGGAAGAAGAGGTGGTGTGCTACGAGGAGGAGCCAGGGTGCGGCAGCGGAGGAGAGGAGCGCGAGGAGGCGGTTGTAGTTGGGGAGGGAGGGGACGAAAGGGGCGGCCTGGAGGAGGCGGAGCGTGAGCAGGGGCGTGCGTGCACGGAGGAGACGGCGAAGGAGTCCGTTGGCGGTGGGTGCGTCGAGGCGGCGCGACGGGGATGAAGAGGAGGAGAAGAGGAGCGCTACTCGGTGGTGCGCCTCGGCGGAGCGGCCCGACGCGCAGAGCTCGTCCACTAGGCCGCCCAGGTCCGGCTGCCCGGGATGCGTTGCCACGACCATCATGCCGGGGAAAGGCGGCGCACGGTCGACGCCGGCGCGCGGTCGCTCTAATTCCGGCGATCTGCCATATGCAGATTCCCGCCGACGAGCGTCGTATCGGGTTTGCAGACTTGCCGGCCTGAACTTGGCACTGCTAACTAACAACAGTTCACTCCAGTTCAGTTCATTTTACTCAATCTACTCCTGTCAGAGCATCTCCATGATATATCTCCCTTTCCCCTCCCCGTGCTACAGGAGAGCGAAGGCGATTTTTGGACATCCCCGCCGATCCACCGCGTCAGCGCCGCCGAGGCGCGGGATTCCCCTCCTCCGCCGGCCGCTTCGGCGGCGGGAGGGTGGGGATCCCCGTCTCCGGCCTGTACATATGGTAGGGTAGGGTGGGGCGTTCGCCGGCGGCTTCTCGGAGGTGGTGGAGCTGGCGGCGGTGGGTTTGGTGTCGGCGCGTCCCCCTCCGGCGGTGGAGCTCTCCGGAGGTCCTCGTCGACGTGCGCGACTTGCAGGCGGTCGAGGCCCGGCGTGGCGCTCGTCTCCGTCTGCCTCCCTCCGGATCTGAGCCGGCGGATCTGGGGGAGGGTTAGCAGCTCCAGGCGTGCTGGGCGGCTCCGCTCGGCGTCGAGGCGGAAGGTGGCTGCGGCAACGAGGTGTGGATGGTGGAGAGGTGCGCTCGCCGTGTTCCTTCACCGCCAAGTGCTCCGCCGCACACGGCCTCCGGGCTGTGTCTGTGTGGAAGCTGGGTCCTGCGGCGATCTTGTCCAGAGGAGGTGCCCTCAGGTGGTGGCCAGATGGGGGACGGCGGCCTTCTTCCTCGACGCCGGTGGTGCTGCCGGCGACTGCTTAGGATCTGTACTCCCCGCGTATGTTTTTCTGTTCTGTGTTTGTGTACTCTGTACTTTGTACTTGGTACTATGTTGAATATACGTGAAAATTCAAAAAAAAAAAATAATACTCCACACGCACATGCATACATATGTACCTACACACATTTTAGTGTATACATGCACTCTTTTTAGTCCGAATTTATACAACATGTGTACCACCTAAAACATTTTAATTTTATATAGTGGAAAGGAGGGAGTAGTAATTAACCGATTTTTACATCATCACGAGCTAAAAAATTAAAATACATCACTTGTGATTTAAATATAGATCACTTTGGGCTCGTGCACCAAACGCGAACCGATGTGTAACCGTCGCGCGGAACCTTTCCGCCCATGGCTGGAAGCCTTCTTCGCCATCGTCGTCCCTCCGCCGGCGGTATCCAGACCTCCCCTGACCCCGTCGCGATTCCGCGGCCACCCCCCCCCCCCCCCCCCCCCCCGCCCGCCCGCCACACGCCGGTTCCCCCAATCGACCAGCCGCCGCTGCCTCTCCGCTATCCCTTCTCCATCGCCCCTCTGTCTCAGTTCCCTCTTCTCTGGCCATCGCCACCGTCAGGCCTCCGAACATCACGACGCCCGCCGGAGCCCCCGTCTCTTCAATTCCGTACTAGCGACTAAGGTTAGGTTTTAGGGGTTTTTCTTAATCTCTTTTTTTTGAATGAAATAGTAAATTGTTTTATGGTTTGTAGATGAGTTCATATGACTATGATGATTAATCGTCTGATGAAGAATTTGATTTGGCCGAGGAGGAGTACATTGCTATGCTAGTGATGGTGCACAAGAACAAGAGGCCGAAACATGGTGGCTTTGTGTTTGGCAGCGAGTTCTTACAAAGAAAACGGTTAGAGGCTCACGATAGATTGATGCGGAACTATTTGTTCCAAATCCCAATTATCCGTAGAGGTACTTTCGCCGCCGGTTTAGGATGTCTACAAGTTTGTTCCATCATATTTTAAAAATTATGTGAAGCAACATGATCGATCATTCCAATAGAAGAGGAATGTTGTCGGTATACTTGGACACGACACTGAGCAGAAGGTCTGAGCCGCATTGCGCATGATGGCATATGGTCTTCCGGCAGATGTAATTGATGATAACTTGGCAATAGGGATTAAAAGCTCACTATGCTATGTATGATGGGAATTAATCATTTAGTGGTGCTGGCTGTGAATTGTGGGAACGATCGTACCCGTTAGGGTGATCGGCTACGTGTTTATATAGTGATGAAAAGCCCATCACGTGGCATTGTACAGGAGGCGTATTTGGAGGTGGAGTACTACTCCATACTCCTATACGTATGTATTACAAAGTCTAACAGCCCCCCTTAATCACAACCTTCAGAAAGGTTGAGATTACGCATAAACTCATGTAGGTTCTTGACCGGTAACTGATGATTGCGTGATTCACACGTTCGCTGGGAGACCCCAAGAGGAAGGTATGATGCAATCTAGCAGCAAGTTTCCCTCAGTATGAAACCAAGGTTTATCGAACCAGTAGGAGCAACGATTCTTCAGAAGGTTGTTGGCGGCTCGCACGGCGCAACACGATAACCAACGTGGACCTGCACACAACACAATCACAGTACTTTGCCCCAACGAAACAGTGAGGTTGTCAATCTCACCGGCTTGCTGAAAACAAAGGATTAAACGTCTCGTGTGGAAAATGAGTATTAAATTGCAGAGAATGAAAAAGGAACAGTTTGCAGTTTGTGGTTTAATCAGATTAAAAGAATGGACCGGGGTCCACAGTTCACTAGTGGTGTCTCTCCATAAAGATATCTAACATGTTGGGTAAACAAATTACAGCTGGGCAATTGACAAATAGTGAGCGCATGACAATGCATATACATGGCATGATGATTACTATGATATTTAATTGGGCATTACGACATGACACATAGACCGTTATCCAACAGCGTCTATGACTAATAATCCACTGCCGGGTTGTCATCCGAGTTCCCCGTTGGTATTAAGTAAGTGTGGGGCCCACGTGGCCCTCCTCTGCTGCTTCTTCGCTCCATCGTGTGTGTTCTGGCAAAATAGCATCTCCCGTGAAGTTTCGTCCAATTCCGAGAATATTTCCAGACTAGCTTTTCTGGAATACAAAAACAGCAGAAAACAGGAACTGGCACTTCGGCATCTTGTTAATAGGTTAGTCCCAAAAAATGTATAAAAGTGACATAAAGTAGATGCAAAACATGTAGCAATTGGTATAAAACAAGCATGGAACATCAAAAATTATAGATACGTTTGAGACGTATCAGCATCCCCAAGCTTAGTTCCTACTCGTCCTCGAGTAGGTAAACGATAAAAACAAAATAATTTTTGAGGTGACATGCTACTATCATAATCTTGATCATATAATATTGCAAGGCACATGTAAATGAATGAAGTGATCCAAGTCAATGGTCTATAATTTGCTATCAATAGATAATGAGTAAACAATGAATCACACAAGCTAAACGTTTTCATGAATAGTACTTTCAAGACAAGCATCAAACAGTTTTGCATAAGTGTTAACTCATAAAGCAATAGTTTCTACAAAAGGTATTCAATCAACACAAAGGAAGAATTTAGTTTCAGCATTTGCTTCAACTTTCAACATATTTATCTCATGGATATTGTCAACACAAAGTAGTATAACAAGTCCAATATTGCATATAACCATGTTGTAACAAAATTGACACTAGTGTTTGCTTGTGGAAGACAGAAAGAATAGGAAAACTGACTCAACATAAAAGTAAAAGAAAGGCCCTTCGCAGAGGGAAGCAGGGATTAAATCATGTGCTAGAGCTTTTAGGTTTTTGAAAGCATATAGAGATTGCATAAAATATTTGATACTCCTCCCAACCTTGCTAACACAAGCCATGGCTAACCGAATCCTCGGGTGCCTTCCATCAATCACATACCATGGAGGAGTATCTATTTTTGAGAGGTGTTTGTTAATTGTCAACGAATGGTAGCGGGTGAGAACAGTATTCTACCTGTCAAACGGACTTTTAAGAGCGGCTCCCATGAAGGACGTTATTTCTACCAGCAAGGCAGATCATCCCTCTTTCTCTTTGGTTTACACACATTCAGGTATTTCACTGTTTGTCATTGCTTACTGATGAATCAGGGCAAAAGTGTGAAGAGAATTAATTGGTTAAAGTTGTAATTAATTGGGACTGGGCACCCCGTTGCCAGCTCTTTTTGCAAATTGGATAAGCGGATGTATATGCCACTAGTCCAGGTGTAAAAGTCCATCGACAAAGAATAAAGAATAACCACACTAATTCCTCATGAGCTAGTAAACATTGACACAAAAAGGGAATAATAACATTTTGAATAATTTAAAGGTAGCACATGAAAAATTTACTTGGAGTGGCAAGGAAATACCACATATAGGTAGTTATGGTGGACACAAATGGCATGGATTTTGGCTCAAGGATTTGGATGCACGAGAAGCATTCCCTCTCAGTACAGAGTTTAGGCTAGCAAGGTTATGTAAGCAAACAAGAATATCAACCCGTACACCAAGTTTTATATGACAAACATATTGCAAACGTTATAAGACTTCATACCGTCTTCCTTGTTAACCAAACCCTGTTATTAGAAAATATCTAGACCTTAGAGATACCACCGATGCAAACCAAATTTTCAACAAGCTTTACGGTAGTTCTTCACTAATAGGCTTAACTCATGTGATGCACAATTTAATCATGATCTACTTGTTAACTCAAAACAATTGACAAGCATCAAGTTATCCATTTTAGTGATCTACAAGATTAAGCAAGTTTTTCCTTATACCAATTACCACATGCAACATTTTCTGAACCAACCAAACACCAATCAATTTATTTAATCAACTCTCCAAACAAATATAAGTGAAGCAAGAGAGTACTTTCTACAAAAGAAAGCTAATAGCTCTGACAAGAGATACATGAAAACAAGAGCTAAAAGCTGAACAGCGCTAGATATGAATACTCAACAAATATAAGTGAAGAATAGGAGTATTCTCATGAAAAAGCGGAGCGTGTCTCTCTCCCAATCAAGAATGCTAGGGTCCAGTCAAGCTTTATTGAAAATAAAAGCAATACTGAAAATAAAAGCACACAGACGCTCCAAGAAAAGCACATATGATGTGAAAGAATTAAAATATAGTTTCACTAGAGATGACCTGATAATTTTGACGATGAAGAAGGGGATGCCTTGGGCATCCCCAAGCTTAGACGCTTGAGTCTTCTTGAAATATGCTGGGGAGATCCATGGGAGCCTCCCCAAGCTTAAGCTCTTCACTCTTCTTGATCCTATTATCATCCTTCTCTCTTGACCCTTGAAAACTTCCGTCACACCAAACTCAAAGTAATCTCATTAGAGGGTTAGTGCATAATCAAAAATTCACATGTTCTATAAAGACGCAATATGATTTTTACTTTAAACATTAGCTACAGCCACTGATGTTATGTGAAGCTCTTCCACCCAAAAAAGAATTTCACTCAACACTAGTAAAAGAGAGAATGCAAAATAAAAAGGCATAATCTGTCTAAAACAGAACAGTCCGCAAAGACGAATTTTTTCGAGGCACTTACGACGCTCAGATCGAGAAACTCTGAACTAATGAAAGTTTCAGACATTCATAAAGATTACGCACAAAAAATTTCAGATTTTTTAACAATCTGGTGATTTTAATTTCGTACAGTGAACAGCAAAAATCTGTTTCTGCGCAGCAATCAAAATTAAGCATCTTAACATTAGAGGCTACTCTTGGCACAACAATGCGAGAAAATAAAGATACAAAGGAGTTGCTACAGAAGTAAACAAACTCCTTGACTAATGGGTTGCCTCCCAAAAGCGCTTTCTTTAATGCCTTTTAGCTAGGCATAGTGATTTTTATGATGCTCACATAAAGATGAGAGTTGAAACATAAAAGAGAGCATCAAGGAGCATATATAAAACATGTTTAAATCTAACACTCTTCCTATGCATAGGAGTCTTATAAGAAAACAAGTCAATTAAGCACAAAGTGACTAGCATAGGAAGGCAAAACAAGTGCAACTTCAAAACTTTCAACGGACCATTAGGTCTTAAAGCAAAAATCATATAGAAGCAACACAAGAGAAAGCTCAAAACTTTCATCATAAAGAGAGGAAATTTAATAACATGAAGATTTCTATAACCATATTTTCCTCTCTCAAAATAATTTTCAGTAGCATCATGAACAAACTCAACAATATAACTATCACATAAAGCATGCTTTTCATGATCTACAAACACATAATTTTTATTAAGCTCAAAAAGTGGGGTTATTAAACCCACTTTTGACAATAGTAGTATAATAAATATCATTAGGCAATATAGGACCATCATCAAGAGCATTATCATATATAACATTAGGGAGCACATTTTTACTTTCTGCAATTTCCTTTTCTGAGTCAAGGGTTGTTTACTTCAAATTTATCAAAAGGGATATTTCAATAGAATCATGACATTCAACAATATAGCATTCTTCCTCCTCAAAGCTAGGGGACTAAAAATAACATTTTTATCAAAACCAGCTTCCCCAAGCTTAGAGCTTTCCATGGCATTAGCAATAATGGTGTTCAAAGAATGTATGCTAATAACATTGCTACTATCATGATTGTTATGCAAATAAATTCCATAGGCTTTTTAATTTTCTCTTCAAACACTTCATGTCCCAACTCAAGATAAATTTCATAAAGCTCTCTCATGTTGTTTTCAGCCATAGGACTAGTTTCAAGGAAAGTAACCATTGATAGCAAGTAAAGAGCTAGACATAATAACTAACAGAAACAAACGAAAATAAACTAAATGCAAGTAACTAATTTTTTTGTGTTTTTGATAATTGAAAGCAAACAAGATAAAATAAAATAAACTAAGCAAGACAAAAACAAAGTAAAGAGATTGGAAGTGTGAAACTCCCCTTGCAGAAGACTGCTGTCTCCCCGGCAACGGCGCCAGAAAAAGCTTGATGACGTGACACACGTTCGTTGGGAGACCCCAAGAGGAAGGTATGATGCAGTCAGCAGCAAGTTTTCCCTCAGTATGAAACCAAGGTTATCGAACCAGTAGGAGCAACGATTCTTCAGAAGGTTGTTGGCGGCTCGCACGGCGCAACACGATAACCAACATGGACCTGCACACAACACAATCACAGTACTTTGCCCCAACGAAACAGTGAGGTTGTCAATCTCACCGGCTTGCTGAAAACAAAGGATTAAACGTCTCGTGTGGAAAATGAGTATTAAATTGCAGAGAATGAAAAAGGAACAGTTTGCAGTTTGTGGTTTAATCAGTTAAAAGAATGGACCGGGGTCCACAGTTCACTAGTGGTGTCTCTCCATAAAGATATCTAACATGTTGGGTAAACAAATTACAGCTGGGCAATTGACAAATAGTGAGCGCATGACAATGCATATACATGGCATGATGATTACTATGATATTTAATTGGGCATTACGACATGACACATAGACCGTTATCCAACAGCGTCTATGACTAATAATCCACCGCCGGGTTGTCATCCGAGTTCCCCGTTGGTATTAAGTAAGTGTGGGGCCCACGTGGCCCTCCTCTGCTGCTTCTTCGCTCCATCGTGTGTGTTCTGGCAAAATAGCATCTCCCGTGAAGTTTCGTCCAATTCCGAGAATATTTCCAGACTAGCTTTTCTGGAATACAAAAACAGCAGAAAACAGGAACTGGCACTTCGGCATCTTGTTAATAGGTTAGTCCCGGAAAATGTATAAAAGTGATATAAAGTAGATACAAAACATGTAACAATTGGTATAAAACAAGCATGGAACATCAAAAATTATGGATACGTTGGAGACGTATCAGTATCCCCAAGCTTAGTTCCTGCTCGTCCTCGAGTAGGTAAACGATAAAAACAAAAATAATTTTTGAGGTGACATGCTACTATCATAATCTTGATCAAATAATATTGCAAGGCACATGTGAATGAATGAAGTGATCCAAGTCAATGGTCTATAGTTTGCTATCAAGTAGATAATAAATAAACAATGAATCACACAAGCTAAACGTTTTCATGGATAGTACCTTCAAGACAAGCATCAAAGCGTTTTGCATAAGTGTTAACTCATAAAGCAATAGTTTCTAGCAAAAGGTATTCAATCAACACAAAGGAAGAATTAAGCTTCAGCATTTGCTTCAACTTTTAACATATTTATCTCATGGATATCGTCAACACAAAGTAGTATAACAAGTTTAATATGTTGCATATAACCCATGTTGCACAAAATTGACACTAATGTTTGCTTGTGGAAGATAGAAGGAATAGGAAAACTGACTCAACATAAAAGTAAAAGAAAGGCCCTTCGCAGAGGGAAGCAGGGATTAAATCATGTGCTAGAGCTTTTAGGTTTTTGAAAGCATATAGAGATTGCATAAAATATTTGACACTCCTCCCCACCTTGCTTACACAAGCCATGGCTAACCGAATGCTCGGGTGCCTTCCATCAATCACGTACCATGGAGGAGTATCTATTTTTGAGAGGTGTATGTTAATTGTCAACGAATGGTAGTGGGTGATAACAGCATTCTACCTGTCAAACGGACTTTCAAGAGCGGCTCACATGAAGGACGTTATTTCTACCAGCAAGGCAGATCATCCCTCTTTCTCTTTTGTTTACACACATGCAGATATTTCACTGTTTTGTCATTGCTTACTGATGAATCAGGACAAAAGTGTGAAGAGAATTATTTGGTTAAAGTTGTAAATAATTGGGACTGGGCACCCCGTTGCCAGCTCTTTTTGCAAAATTAGAGGATAAGCGGATGTATATGCCGCTAGTCCAGGTGTGAAAGTCCATTTGACAACCAGAATAAAGAATAACCACACTAATTCCTCATGAGCTGGTAAACATTGACACAAAAAGGGAATAATAACATTTTGAATAATTTAAAGGTAGCACATGAAAATTTTACTTGGAATGGCAAAGAAATACCACATATAGGTAGTTATGGTGGACACGGATGGCATGGAATTTGGCTCAAGGATTTGGATGCACGAGAAGCATTCCCTCTCAGTACAGAGTTTAGGCTAGCAAGGTTTTATGTAAGCAAACACGAGTATCAACCCATACACCAAGTTTTACATGACGAACATAGTGCAAGTGTTATAAAACCTCATACTGTCTTCCTCGTTAACCGAACCCGTTTACTAGAAAATATCTAGACCTTAGAGATACCACCGATACAAACCAAATTTTCAACAAGCTTAACGATAGTTCTTCACTACTAGGCTTAACTTATATGATGCACCAATTTAATCATGACCTACTTGTTAACTCAAAACGATTGACAAGTATCAAGTTATCCATAATAGTGATCTACAAGACTAAGCAAGTTTTTCCTTATACCAATTACCACACGCAACATCTTCGGAACCAACCAAACACCAATCAATTTATTTAATCAACTCTCCAAACAAATATAAGTGAAGCAAGAGAGTACTTTCTATAAAAGAAAAGCTAATAGCTCTGAAAAGAGATACATGAAAATAAGAGCTAAAAGCTGAACAGCGCTAGATAAGAATACTCAACAAGTATAAGTGAAGAATAGGAGTATTCTAATGAAAAAGCGGAGCGTGTCTCTCTCCCAATCAAGAATGCTAGGGTCCCGTCAAGCTTTATTGAAAATAAAAGACAATACTGAAAATAAAAGCACACAGACGCTCCAAGAAAAGCACATATGATGTGAAAGAATTAAAATATAGTTTCACTAGAGATGACCTGATAATTTGGCGATGAAGAAGGGGATGCCTTGGGCATCCCCAAGCTTAGACGCTTGAGTCTTCTTGAAATATGCTGGGGAGATCCAAGGGAGCCTTCCCAAGCTTAAGCTCTTCACTCTTCTTGATCCTATCATCACCCTTTTCTCTTGACCCTTGAAAACTTCCGTCACACCAAACTCAAAGTAAATCTCATTAGAGGGTTAGTGCACAATCAAAAACTCACATGTTCTATAAAGACACAATATGATTCATCACTTTAAACATTAGCTACAGCCACTGATGTTATGTGAAGCTCTTCCACCCAAAAAAGAATTTCACTCAACACTAGTAAAAGAGAGAATGCAAAATAAAAAGGCATAATCTGTCTAAAACAGAACAGTCCGCAAAGACGAATTTTTTCGAGGCACCTACAGCGCTCAAATCGAGAAACCTTGAACTAATGAAAGATTCAGACATTCATAAAGATTACGCACAAAAAATTTCAGATTTTTTCGACAATCTGGTGATTTTTTCGACAATCTGGTGATTTTCTAATTTTCGTACAATCTGGTGATTTTCTAATTTGCTACAAACTCCACCGGACAAGTTTTCCCTTTTGCAATCTTATTCATGAGTGGTGACCGATGAAGAACATTAATATCATTTCAAGCTCCGGGCATTCCAAAAAAAGCATGCCAAATCCAAGTCTCATGATTGGCCACCGCTTAAAGAATTATGGTGGAATCCTTCTTATAGCCCTGAAATTGTCCATGCCATGCTGCAGGACAATTCTTCCAACTCCAATGCATGCAATCAATTGATCCAAGCATACCTGGAAACCCTTGAGCAGCATTGAACTCCAAAAGCCTAGCCGTGCCCGCTGCGTTGGAAGCTCTCAAGTATTCCGAACCAAACACTTGCACAATGCCAACTGCAAAGCGCTTGACACACATGATGGCTTGACTCTGGCCCATCGCCAAGTGATCATCCACTAGATCCGCCGGAATACCGTATGCCAACATACGCAAGGCGACGGTCACTTTTTGAAAGGTGCTATGCCCAAGTTCACCGGCGGCATTCCTCCTTTGTTAGAAAAAACGATCATGTTTACTCAATTCCTCTGCAATTTTCTTAAACAACTCAATGCTCATCCGAAACCGACGCCGGAAATAAGACTTGGGGTATATGGGATGCTCGACAAATAGTGCCTCATCAATCTTTCATGAGCACCCATCCTTTCCCTCCACAATTTTAGGCGACCCATCACTGAACCACCGTGCTTTGGTCGTTTCCTAGCAAGGATAGCAAGGATCATAGCCATGTCTTCCTCCTCTTGGATATCAAATTCTTCATCGGAGGAGGAATCGTCACTAGACGAACTCATCTACAAACATGAATTTGTACTAGTTATTTTACCTGCAAACTAGTTATTTTACCTATGTGAACTCATCTACAAACTAAAAAACTAGAGAACAAACATAACTTGCAAGTATTTTGTCAAACACCTTGCACGCGCGGAGGTTCGACGACCGCCAAGGAGTGGCGCCGAAGGAACTGCGCGCTGGCTGGCGGCGAGGAAGGAGCTGGAGCAAGGAGTGGCGACGAAGCGCAGCTCGCCGGAGGAACTGCGCGCTGTGGAGTAGCGGCGGAAACGGAGGTTGCGTCGGTGACGGCGGGGCAAAAATCGACGTGGCGGCGACCTGCCCAGCAGTACACACGGCGGCGCGCAGGGGACGAGCGGCGGAAGCGCCGACAGCTGGTCTATTCGCGCGCCATGGTCGCCGGCGAAGATGGGGAAAAGATGCGGACGGAGGCGCGCGCGGGTGGAGGATTCAGATCTGGCGGTTGGTCAATTCGCGCGCAAGTTTCTTTTCGACCGCGCGCGCTGGAGCGGCCGCCCCATATTCAGCGCAGCGAGTACCGCTTGGACCAGCGCGCTGGCCCCTTTTTGCCGCGCGCGGAGTTTTAGCGCGACTGCTGTAGACACCGTTTCAGGTGCGCGCGCGATATCGGCGGTTTCTTGGGCGCGCGACGTATTTAGCGCTGCTGGTAGAGATCTTAGGATGAGTCACTCGGAAGGCGACGTCTCACCGAACAGTCACTGACCGCATCGGACGCCTAGTCACGCGCCAAAACTTTCTCATGATTTACACGAGCGTTAAGATGAGTGATCACTCAGGACGAAGAATCCGGACTTGCAATCGCACAATGCTTCCATCCATTGCTGCCACCCTCGCTCCCTCACGGCCTCACCTGAGCCCAACCTGGTCGTCCAATGGATGCTTCGCCGGCATCCTACCTGCATCGAGCTCCGTAGCTCCGACCGCGACGAGCTCCAGCAACACCTTCGCTCCAAAGCCGACGCCGCGCCCGCGCCTTCCAAGACCCAACGGATTGACCTGGAACCCCCGACCCCCAAGCCTTAGCTCCCCCAACCCCAGCGCCGTGGAGGTGGAGCTCAAGCTCCGCCTCCTGGACGCCGCCGCCCACCGCCGCCTCTCCTCCTTCCTCGCCCCGCGCTTCGTCCACACCGAAGTCCACCGCAACCTCTTCTTCGATGCCTCCGCACGCCCGCTGGCTGCCCCCGCTGCCGCCCTCCGCATCCGCCTCTATGGCCCCGAAGATCATGCCCCCTCCTGCGCCATCGTCGTGCTCAAGCGCCGCACGCGCATCGACGCAGGCGGTGTCTGCCGTGTCGAGGAGTCCTACTGGGAGGACCTCGACACAGCCCTCGCCCTCGCCTGCGTCCACGACCCTGCCCGCCTCGGCTCGGTCGATTCCGAGATCATCCGTCTCGTCTCCCACGAGTACGGCGTCGGTGGCCACTCCACGCCGTTTGTCTCTCTCGGCGGCTACCGGAACACCCGTCGTGTATATGAGCTTGAGGAGGGCGAGGGGCTCGGGCTCGTGCTGGAGCTTGACGAGATGCACTTCGATTTCGGCAGCACCAACTACGAGCTGGAGTGCGAGACGGCCGAATCGGACCTGGCAAAGGAGGTCCTCCGGCGGCTGCTTACAGCGGTTGGCGTGCCGTATGAGTACTCCCGGAGCAATAAGGGTGTGTTCGTTTTTGGGATGAAGTGGAATGGAATGGAACCATTCCATTCCACTGTCATGGAACCGTTCCATTCCTGTGTTCTTTTTGGACAAAAAATTGTCACAGAACCGTTCCATTCTTGTGTTCTTTTCTGGGATGGGTGGAATGGAATGAGAATGGAATGGAATGAGAACGGCATCAAACTCAATTAATTATTTCCTAATCTAGATTAATTATTGCTAAACTTAATTAATTATTGCTAAACTTGATTAATTATTGCTAATCTTGATTAATTATTCCTAATCTTGATTAATTATAATTAATCTTGATTAATTATTGCTAAACTTGATTAAATTAGAGTTAATCGCCCAGCATTACTGTGCCGTTCCACCCCGTCCGGCCGAATCGGCCGGACCGGTCGGTTCCAAATATTGAGGGAATATTCTGTGGGGACCCCGGACTAGCTGTCCGAAATACCCTTGTGCCTACAACATCAGCGATCCCATGATCAGTGTGTCGCTGAGCACAATCCAAACTGATATCAAAAGAACATCCATAAATACCGTATGAATTTACTTATTTGATTGAAGTAGCAAACTTCACATATACTTGCAGCGGAGATCACCCAACAACGTGGAGCCCAAGTCACCCTACAGGCAGCTGACTGGGAAGCGCCCTAGTTCGCATTGACGTCAGTGAACTCTTCTTCTTCGATCTGCTCTTCTTCAAAACCTGGCTAAGACAATAGCCAGGGACGAAACCAATATGAGTACAATTTGGAATTGTACTCGCAAACCACTTCCAATATGAACATGCCCAGTTTTGCCCTTATCTCATAAGACTTTTATTTTTAGAATAACATCTCGATATCTTTGTTGAAACTGAAAGAAGATGTTTAGAACATTTTCCCAAAACTCTGTCTTTGTAAGAAGTCTCTTTTAAAACTTTTTCCCGAAAATCAGTACCAGGTTTATTTCTCCAAAAGTCTTCCTTTTCCGACCAGAGCCCTTCCTGGTCATTCATCTCCAACAAACTCATACCAGCCCTTCGGTAGAGTTGCATAAACATTTCCACTTCATGTTTGAAACACAAAACTTTGTAAAACTTGCACATAGGTCTTAGGACAGCCTCCCAACTGTCCATATCTGAGGACTCGGCTATTCAAATAGTTTTACACTCTGTAGAGGTAGCACGCTTTTCCCACATCCATCCGGCAACTCATCGTGTCAGCCACGTCCCGCCATACAAGGTGTATGCGAAGTTGAGTCACCGACTATAGCCTGTCCTTTGCTCATGCTAGTATAGGACCCTGCCGCTATGACACTTTCCATCAACACTTAACCCAGCCCGTCGGAAACTAAGTGTGAGGACTCATAGTTCTGCCCGGCGGTTTATGGTGAAACCTTCAATCCTCTTTCTCCATCAAACTCATACCAGTCCTTCGGTATTCTCCTTTTTGAGGACCCGGGTCAGGGGTAGGTCACCGAACCATCCCCTCATGGAACGGAGTCATCTCCGTTGTTGAGGCATCCCATACTAATATGAGCAAATTATATGACTAAGCCCTTTCCCATATGTGGGTAAATGTGGTCGCACAGGGTAAGATTGGTCGTCATAGTACTAGGACACAATGTGCATTTTTCATAAAACCACCACTCTCCATTTCTCCACTTCAACACCGACATCTCGGCACACCATAATCCATCCAAGGATTTTCAAAGAAGTTTGAATAGACAAAACTTTTTCCCACCCGATAGTTTGAAAAAGAATTTCCATCCCATACCTCTATATAAGGTGTCAAAATAATATCCTTATATTTTGGAAGAAATGATTTTCCAAATCATAGCTTTAGTGGCAAACACCACATAAATCACTTATGCTCTTTATAAGTAAAACATGTGAACCAAAATAGATGTATATAGATGCAAGCTCAGAGAAGTAGCTTGCCCGATTTTAGCATAATGTTCCTGGACTTCTTCTCACTGACCAAAAAAATAAACTCTGATTCTTCTTCAATAAATCCTTTCCAAAGACCACTCCGGTAGCGTTTATATCTAGCGTCGCAAGCATGAAAACAAAACAACACTCAATAAGTAACCAAACCACAAGTGGTATACAAACAAGGAATCATACCAAAAACATAGCCCTAATTTAATCAATCAACAAACTAAAATCTACTCTAAGAACACCTCAAGGAAAACTGCCTTACTAACAAGCTTAGAATAATTTATTTAATAAAGCTACAGCAACGGAAATAAATGATACTAGTTGAGCTAAAAACAAACACTTAACAACCATCACCACACTTCGCTAGAGGCTAACAAGTAATTAAACCAAACAAGCAAAACAACACATAACCACATGTTAAACTCTATGCTAACAAAACAATTTACTTGACAAGCCAATTTATCCAGACAACATCACAAGGGCATTATACTAGCAGGGGTATAACACCAAACACATGCTAAAAACATAGAGCATCAAGACATCCTCTATTAAAGGTACCTAACAAACATTTTTCCCTAAACAGGAAATACTTCAGACAAAAAGTTAAGTCACCAAATATTCTTTGTAAGTCAAAACAGTACACCCAGCTAGGGTATGATAAAGTGAAACACTAGGAACCTAGCAAACTTAGATTTGCTCCTAAAATCATTTCACAAAAATCTACAAAAAATCACCAAGATACTCTCTGGTGGTTTTAGTAAAAAGAATAGAACTTTTGTTTTAGACTTCATTTGCAAGCAAGACCAACAGATCTGGAAAGGTATCACTTCAGGCTATCCAGGAAATTTTGGTTTGCAAAATTTGGATTTGTAAAACCCTAGATATCCAATATTTAGTGAAACAGACATCTTTTACAAGATTAAATCTAGGCAACACATAAAATCATATTTTTGCAAGGCACCAGTTCTGGATGTTTAAGAAAACACATGAGTACTCCACAAAATTTGAATCACTCCAATATCTATCACAGATCTATCACAAATGAATTAAACCTACACTGCAATTTAAACAGGAAATAAGAGCAGATGATAGATCTACTAAAAAAAGAGAAACAGGCCAGATCTGGCCCAGATCCGACCGTGCGGCGCTGATCGTGGCCCAGCCAACGGTCCACGCGCGAATCAAATCGGTACGGCACCTTCTTCTTCCTCCCGAACACGCGCGGCAGAGCGCGTCGAGCAGGGAGCAAGGCGAGGACGGCGACGGCGACTCCGGTGAACCTGGGACCAGAAGAAGGGGTGGGTGAGGAAGGTATCAACGAGAGGAGCACAGAGACACAACAATGGCGGAGAATGGTGGTCTGTGCAGCCCGTGAGCTTCCGGCAAGGTGGCGGCCGGAGCGGAAGAGGATGCAGACGGCCCG
The DNA here is from genome assembly GCA_947311845.1 of Poa pratensis. Lineage (NCBI taxonomy): Eukaryota > Viridiplantae > Streptophyta > Magnoliopsida > Poales > Poaceae > Poa > Poa pratensis. The sequence goes on along the minus strand of CAMZMU010000091.1, from coordinate 32,185,134 downwards.
CTCGATTCACGGCTTCACAGCTCGATTCCTTGGACGAGGATGGAGAGGACGACGAGGCGGATCTTCTGGTGGTCTTCGATCTCCTCTGGGCGGCCTCAGTCGACGGCGATGTGCGACGGCGAGATCGGCCGAGGTTAGGGTTCGGTTTCGCAGTGAGGAGCAGAGAAAGAGAGAGAGAGAGAGAGAGAGAGAGAGAGAGAGAGAGAGAGCAGGGAGATGTGAGGGGTGAGAGGAGCAGCGAGGCGTCGTGGCGATCTTATCCTCTCCGAGCTGTACGGCGGCAGGCGGAGGGCACGGGCGGCGAACGGTGTGGCCCGAGCAGCTCGAGCCCGGTCGCTACAGGAAGGTGATGAAGGTTTTGCAGAAAACCCCCTGACGTTTCCTCTTTTCATGTTTCTTTTATTTCCAGTAGCACTTTAGGGATTTAATTGAGGCACTAAAACATTTTAGATAAATTTGAAATTATTCATATAGCCTCCCCATAACATGTAGAAGCTCCACAAAAATTGGGGTGTCAAAATGAAATGTTTTGAACAACGTTTGTTCATAGGGTTTAAATATGGCATTTTTCTTAAATACAAATTTATAATCCTTTAGAAATTTTAAAGCAAGTTCAAAATATTATTTTTTTGAAATCTTGGAACTTCCTTGACAAATATTTTAACTTCAAATAATTTTTATTTTCATAGAGAAAATATTTGTTTGAAGGAAATAGATAGTTAAGTAGGGAAATAATTTATTAAGATCATTTCATTAACTCATGATCTTAATTTCCATTTGTTGAATATTTTGAGGAGTTTGTTTTAAATTTAAGTCACATACCAAATTTGTTATCAAGTGTGTTTTATTTTAGTGTTAAGCACAACTAAGGAATTATCCACACAAGCAACAAACACAACAAGATCAACATCACAACCAATACCACACAAATCAAACCACAAGAATTAATCATACCACCATTTCCATAATGTTATCTTGGGGAAAGTGACCACTCCTAATTATGACAAGATAATGTTTAGGAAATATCTCCACTCATAACTTAATAGTTTTCAAAAATATTTGAGAAAGGAAATATGTGGGGCAATATATTTCCCACTAGGGTTATTTTCACATGGAGTGAAAATAAGAGTTTATAAAATGGGAGTTGTATACACCTGCAAAATACCAAGGTTGAAAAATAGGTAGGAGATAGCACATAGATCTCCATAATTTTGGAAACACATAATTTTGGAAATACTTTTACTTTCCCAAATAATGGGTATTAGTTTTGGTTGTTGCTAAACCAAGTATCATTGAAATAAACTTTAGCCAAAAATAAGAATGGAAAAGATATATGGAATATTTTCTTGTCATAACATGATCACCAAAGTTAAATATATTTTTATCTTGGTGTGGTCTTTAGGTTAATATTTATTGGCCAAACAACTTAAACATCAGGTCACAACAAGTCAAATAGAGCAATAGGAAGGAAAACACAATCAACAGTGAAACATTTCAAAAAGTTTTTGTTGGTTCCAATTTGTGGGTCTTGTAAAACTAAGTTTTTCTTGGTTCCAAAATTTGGGATGTGACATATTCCCTTTTCTGGAATCATTCCATTCCACTCCATCCCAGAAAAGAACACAAGAATGGGTTCTGGGAATGGAATGGTTCCATTCCATTTCACTTCATCCCAAAAACGAACACACCCTAAGTTCGTGTGCGTCACGGCCGGGAAGCTGCTCCCATAGCTAGGTTTCTCATCTTAGCATGTCTGGAACCGTGATTGCTATGACACTTGTGTGACAATAGCACGTTCCTTCAGCTGAGCAAGTTTGTTTTTTTGCAACAATAATCTGTTACTTTTCGAGTGCAGTGATATGTAGCCTGAGCTATATTATGGCTCTCGTTTTTTATTTTTTGAAAAAATCTGCACTTTTCTGTTTCCAAAAATCGAAATAAAAATACTGGGTGGAGACAATGTTGATATCTATAGTTGTGCAAAATATCGATGAAAAATTCATATTATTATTTTGGTCTGGAAAAAAAGACAAATCCGCAGTTCTGGCTGGTGAACAACGCTGAGTTTCAAAATTTTGAAAACTTTTTCAGATTTGTCTTTTTTCACAGGCTAAAATACAACGAATTTTTTCATTAAGATTTTGCGCTGCGATAGATCTCAACAATATCTCCACCCAGAATTTTTGTTTCGATTTTTTGGAAACAGAAAAATGCAGATTTCAAAAACATTAGAAAACGAGAGTCATATAGCTCGGCCTACGTGTGGGGTTTTTGGTTACTTTCCGGTGTTTGATAATTTGCATCAAGAATACTTAGGCAGAGCAACACAAGCTACTGCATTTCAATGATTCAATCCTAGCTAATTGAGTGAGTGTTTGACATATTCTAGCTACCAACGAGAGGAACACTAGTAGGACGCCTTGTTTGTGACGTGTGTTAGAATTGGCACGTCGCTAGAAAAATTTAGCAATGTGTCTAACACGGGCGCGTTGCTAGTAAGCCAGTACTGGCAACGTGTCCAACCTGGTGCGTTGCAAGTAAGACTTACTAGCAACATGCTAGCAGTAACCACGTATGTATGTAGATGTATGGATAAAACATGTATGTATGTAGATGTATACTAGATGGACGAAAATAAAATATATGGATGTTTATTTGTTTTATAATTTTTTAATTCCTGAATTTTAGATAGCAGCGTGTGATCTACAGGGCGGATCACACTGCTATTATGGTGATAATGGCAACGTGCCGTACACAAAACACGTTGCCGGTGATACCGTCACTAGCAGCGTGTGAGCAGAAATGCACGTTGCTAGTAACTTTACTGGTAACGCGCGCTTAACACATGTTGCCAGTAAAAATAGCAGCAGCGTGACACGAGCAACGTGCCCTACACGTTGCTAATGGGCAAAAGTAGCATGTTACCAATTAGCATTCCTGTACTAGTGGAAGCCAGCTTGATATTGACCATGCCAACGACAACAATGGACACGAACAACAGTGAACAGGGCGGCGCCTGGTGCATGATGCGGTGGACTATCGAAATTGCAATCGAATATCAGGTGGTCAGATTTGCCGGCTCTTGGCTGTTAAAGAACCATGTGTGTAATCTGATTCAGCAATCGTTTACTGAAGCAAAAGCGAAAAAAAACTGAGGAGCCGGAAGGTCGTCACCGGCCCCGAATTCGTCGAGGTCCTCGTTGTCAGCGCGCCCAGGAATGTGCGGCCGCTCCCGGGTTGCCGGCCGCCGCTCCTGCACACTCGGCTCCAAATTCGTGGAGGTCCATGTTCCCCATCCCGCTGCCGGCACCATCACCTCCCCGCGTTCGCTGGTCTCCGTCGCATCCTGTCATCGTTCAAAGCATCTCCCTCACGGCGCCGGACGTAAAATCGCGCCCACTCACGACGCCAATAGCCAGGTTTCGTTCGTCACGACGCAATATTTCGTCCGACGCGACCAGCCCACGCCCCCTTGTTCGGAATCGCTGGGGCGCGCCAGACGAAACCGTGCACGATGCCATGTCGGACCCCGACCGGTGGGCCGGCGCTGTTATTGACACGGCGAATTAATTGTGGCCGCCGGGCGGTCAAAGGCATTCATATCGGCGCAATGAGGCGTCGCTTCGCTTCTGCAGCCGTCTGCACAACAGCGTCAATGCGGGCGCATCTTTTCGAGGCACCTCTCTGGCGCCGATAAAAGTCATGCCGCGTCCACGACATTCTCCTCAAACTCTGCCCCGTGCCCTCTACTCTCACATATATCCCGCCGGGAAACCCTAGCTAGGTTTTACACCACCACCGCCATCGATGGCTGGCAGCTGGCGGCGCATAGATGGAATCGCAGCCAATGGCCTCAGACCGCGCACACTGCTTCTCGAGGAGGCGAAGGCGTTGCGCGACAACGGGTACCGGCGCCGCCCGACATGCGCCCTCCCAACAGGTGGGCGCACTCCGTCGGAGGAACCCCCTTGTCGCACGCTCTCACGCGGACCAATCATGATTTCCGCCATGCCGCCGTCGCCCACTACTCGAGGGAGCTCATGCTGGAGCAGCGCGACAACTCCCAGTGGGATCCGGTAAACGTCGTGCGTTACGAGGCGGAGTTTCGTCGTCTCCACGATGAGGAGATGGCGTGTTGGGACAGGCCGGGGCCGGCGCCGATGGACAAGAACGTTCACAGGCGCGAGGCGTGCTGAGGCGCTCCCGGGCACACGGTCCAGGCCGTCATGGCGCACATCCGCAATGGCGGCGAACCCTGTACACCCCCCTCCCCGCCGCCGGTGTTCATGACGCCACCTCTGCAAGCTATTGGCCACCGAGGAGGACCGGCTCGACGTCTTGCCTCACTAGTACAGAACGACACATCGGATACCCCTCTATGGAAACGGCAGGCGTTAGGCGATGGAGAATCGCGCTTTCCGCGCGGCCAGTGCGTACAAACCTGGCCTGGGCCGTGGCTGGCCCGTCAACATAGGTAACGGAGAAAGTATTAACTCCGTTACCCATATTATTGGCAACGGTCTTAATTCTGGCTCCGTTTCCGATATGAGCCTCTATACCAACGGAGACTTTTGTGTGTCCGTGTGCAATGTGGACATGTTCCATCTTCTTCGAATTCGATGCGAGCGGAGTAACTGCTATGGCGTAGTGGCGTAGTGGCGCCGTGGCACCACCCACTACTCCTTAAAAACCCACGATCTCCTTGCTATCCCAGTACGCCACTTCGCCGCAGCCATGGATACTCGTAGCAACTCCTCGAGCGTTCGCCGCAGCAGTTTCCCGCTTTCGCTGAATTGGAACCGCGTCGTCGTGCCGGAGCCCGTCGCGCAGAGGCACTGGCAATATAGGAGGCCAGTGCCCTGGTCAAATGTTAGCCTCCCCGCTAGCTGCCGCGTCAACCACAGGAGGGTGCCTATGCCGCCGGAAGAGGACGCGGGATCCTCGGGCGCCCGCGACCGCAGCCGCTCGCCGCGGCGGAGAGACGCTCGTCCGCGGTCGCCTGGATGGAACCGCGTCAACGTCGGGCAGGCCGTCGCGGAGCGGCACTGGCAATATAGGAGGCCAGTGCCATGGTCAAAGGTTCGGCTACCCGGTGGCTGGCACCTCAACCGCGCGTCGGTGCCTATGCCGCCGGAAAGAGTTGAGCTGATTCAGAGCCGCCGGCTCCTCCTCCCGCCGGAGCTGCGCGACGATCCTGCCTACGACGACGACGAGATGTGGGAGGGGCGCACGGGCGGCGATGACATCGTCGGCGAGGAGCCGCGCGACGACACGGATGACTACGCGGCTCTCCTCGCATACGAGCAGGAGAAGGCGGAGGCCGAAGAGTAGTTATAGTTATTTATTTTTATGTTCTTCAACTTCAATACTAGTAGAGATCAGTATAAGCCCAGTGTGTCAGTGGAAAAAATCAAAGGAAACGGTTATTTATACCCTCCATTTCCGATGTTCTACTTTGCTATAAATGCGCCCTTCACACAGCCCTAAACTCTATCGCTCTCACTCTCAGCCTCACTCTCAAAGTGTGGCGGCGCCTCCACGCAGCACCAGATCTTAGCTCCACCGTGGCGGCGCGCATCTCCCTCCCTCCGACCGTGGCGGCGCGCATCTCCCTCCCTTCGACCGTGGCGGCGCGCATCTTCTTCTCCTCCGACCGTGTCGACGCGCATCTTCCTCTCCTCCGACCGTGGCAGCGCGTACCCGTTCGTTGCTCCACCCGGGCAGATCTCGTCGCCTGATCTGTTGCTGGAGGGCGCATGGCGTGTCGATCCGAGGACGACGAGGACGACTACGTACTCCCGCCGCCAGATCCAAAGGTAATACATCTGTTTGTGACCGGCCGTCGTGCCGACGAACTAGGGTTGTTGTCATTGTTCTGCTTAGGTTTTCTTCCATAGGACACTCATGAACAGAACTAGAACTAGGGTTGTAATACATCCGAGGATGATGAGGACGATTACGTAGTGTCGCTCGAAAAGAACATACCTAGCACAAAATCGGTAGTGTATGAAACTCATGGCTGACTTATCTCCTTTGCAAAACAGATGTACATTTCGGTGACACTGTATAAAAAGCCGGGTCCTTAGCCAAGGTGCGCTTGTCGTCCGGCATAATTGTTGGTACAGAACAACTATGCAATGGATTTGTAAGTTTGTTATTCTGTCTTATGCATCCTTTTGTGTTGTATGTCCTTTATGCTAGATGTATAGTGAGCTAATATGGAGTCATATATTCTCTCTTTGCATTTCAGTGACCACTTTACAAAAGAGACACCTTCAGTACATCAGCACTCGCTTATTGCACTATGTGCAGAGGGACAAAGCGGCGAGTTGATTATATTTTGGCGATACCGTCCAAGAAGAAGATTGAATTCATGAACTCTATCAGCAAGTCATGAAGATAAATTAAGTTGGAAATGACAAGGATAAGTTTCGAGAGGCATGACATAGATAGATTTAGCTAGACATGTCAATGATAGATTTAGAGAGGCATGACAATGAAGATAAGTAATTGGTTGTCTTGTGATGCAATGTATCGGTGACATTTGTTATACCTTATGAATGAATTTGTTAGCATTTTTGTGCTTCTGCTGTGAAATTTTAAATGTCCAGTGCCAAATCTATTCCTGCTCTAGGCTTATGAAGAAACCTCAATGCAAACGAGCAGAAACAGAATCTTTGTTTCTGATGTTCCGACACATCAGAAACGGAGGTTTTGCACAACCGTTGCCAAATAGACGCCTCATCAGCGACGGTTTTTCACCTCCGTTACCGATGAGGGCCTTCACATCAGACACGGGGTCGGGGACACGGACCCTTTTTCCGTTTCCGAAGGGGTTTTTGGCCCGTTTCCGATGTGTCGTTCTGTACTAGTGCCTCCTCCTTGAGCTCGGTCTCGTCCACGCGCTCGCCGCACACTCCACCAGCGCTGCTCATGCCCAAGGTTGAGGCGGACAAGGCACTGCACCATCGCACGGGGTCGGCAGCATCTCCATCCACGAGGGTGCGCCTCCTGCGTCGAAAAAGGTGAAGCAGGAGCCGTCGTCGAGGATGACGCTGCTATGCCTCACCATGATAAAGGCGCAGTAGACCATGCATGACCTAGAAGCCGACCCAGAGGAGATCCCCGGGCTTCAGGTTGCGATCGAGGAATCGTAGAACATCATCCCGACGCTCTCCTTGGAGGACGCCTGCACGTGGTCTCTGAAAGAGCACGCCAAGGCGACCGGAAGCCCCTTCGTCGACCTCACCGGTGACGACGATTGCGCGGGGCCCAGCGGGATCAAGGAGGAGGACGACGATGGCGACGCATGGCCCAACAGTGGGGTCAAGGCTGATTCCGGCTGAGAGGACTACAACCCCTTCTATTGGTGCTAGTTTAGGTTTAGTTTTTTTAGTTTATCTAAAGTTCGTTCAAACTTGTAAAAATTTCTAAGTGGTGAATGAATTTTACTAAATTTTATGTTTGAATGTTGTTTTTAAAAAAAGCTATTGGGGGCACGAGTGGAGAGCGGGACCCCCAATAGCCCGCAGCGCGTCCGGACGGCCCCAACAACATTCTGGTGCCGCTGCTTTGGGCGCCGCGAGTACCTTTACTCTTATATTAAGACTTCTACCACCTCTTGTAGAATAAACCTCTAAACTAAAAAGTTTAGGGATCTGCCAGGTGCAGTTTAGAGGAGTAAAACGAGATTTCCCCCTAAGGTTTTGTTTATTTGGAGTGCATTATAAGATATTGAAGGGAATTATCTTGGATCTCGAAAAATTCCCAATAGATCCTTTACTACTTCGGTTTTGGGTGGGATAATCAGTAAATATCCCCATCAACCACCTCATTTTTGTCTACGAAAATCTATCTCATACTAGTGTATTTGTTTGAAAGAGTATTTGTGGTGATTTGAGGGGATTGGATAGAAGAAGAAAAAATTCTCCAAATCTCCTCCAATCCCTATTTTCTTGGGGTGAAATGCGGGTTTTTTTAGTCCACACATTTCCCTGATTGCCACCCTCGCTCGCTCGCTCACGGCCTCCCCTCAAACCCAAGTCGATGCTGCGCCGGCAACCTACCCGCATCGAGCTCTCTAGTTCCGACCGCGACGAGCTCGAGGAGCATCTTCGTTCCAAAGCCGCCGCCGCCGCCGAATCCACACCGCTCGCAACCCCGCGGCCATCCAACCCGCTCCTCCGCCTTCTCCACCCGCCGCCCGACGCCGCGCCTTCCAAGCCCCAGCGCATCGGCCTCCACCCCCGAACCCCAAACCCTAGCCCCCAGCGCCATGGAGGTGGAGATCAAGCTCCGCCTCCCCGACGCCGCCGCCCACCGCCGCCTCGCCTCCTTCCTCGCCCCCCGCCTCCTCCGCACCGACGCCCAGCGCAACCTCTTCTTCGACGCCTCCGCGCGCCCCCTGGCCGCCGCCACCGCCGCCCTCCGCATCCGCCTCTACGGCCTCGAGGACCACGCCCCCTCCCGCGCCGTCCTCGCGCTCAAGCGCCGCCCAAGCATCGCCGCGGGCGTCAGCCGCGTCGAGGAGGTCGAGGAGCCCCTCGACCCAGCCCTCGCCCTCGCCTGCGTCCACGACCCCGCCCGCCTCGGCTCGGTCGATTCCGATATCGTCCGTCTCGTCTCCCACGAGTACGGGGTCGGTGGGCACTCCGCGCCGTTCGTCTGCCTCGGCGGGTTCCGCAACACCCGTGGTGTGTATGAGCTAGAGGAGGGCGGCCTCGTGCTGGAGCTCGATGAGACGCATTTCGATTTCGGCACCAACTACGAGCTGGAGTGCGAGACGGCGGAGCCGGACCAGGCGAAGGAGGTCCTGGAGCGGCTGCTCACAGTGGCCGGCGTGCCTTATGAGTACTCCCGGAGCAATAAGTTCGGGTGCTTCATGGCCGGAAAGATGCTCCCATAGCTAGGTTTGTCATCTTAGCATGTCTGGAATGATTAAGCCGTGATTGCTATGAAACTTGTGTTACAATAGCACCTTCTGTAAGCTAAACAAGTTTGGTTTCTTGCAACAATAATCTTGTTGGTGGGCATGTGATTTCAGTCCAGACAAATATACTACTTCTGTTAGGTATTTGATAATTAGGTAGCGTAGCAAGTTAGCAACACAAGCTGCATTTCAATTCTAGCTATCCAATTGAGTGAGTGGTTGTCATAATCTAACTACCAACGAGAGGAAGGCTGCTTACAGTGACCGGCATGCCATATGAGTACTCGCGGAGCAATAAGTTCGCTTGCTTCATGGCCGGGAAGCTACTCCCATAACTTGGTTTGTGATCTTAGCATGTCTGGAATGATGGTTGCTATGAAACTTGTGTGACAATAGCACCTTCTTTAAGCTAAACAAGTTTGGTTTCTTGCAACAATAATCTTGTTGGTGGCATGTGATTTCAGTTCAGACAAATATACTAACTAGTTCTGTTACTTTCTGGTATTTGTTTGATAATTTGCATCCAAGAATATTTAGGTAGCGTAGCAACAAGCTATTGCATTTCAGTCCTAGCTAACGAATAAAGTGTGTATTTTTCACAATCTAACTACCAACGAGAGGAAGGTGTGCCTTTGTCGGCTTGTTGGAGAGGGTTCTAAATTAGGCTCTTGCAGGACGAAAGAGGCAGTGGGGATATATTGTAATCCTTCTTGCTTGACTAATTCACCTCTTAAGGGTCAACTTTATATACAGGACTAACAATTCAAACTAGGAACAAACCAAATATCATATCTTTTCACTGCTGGGCCATCTACTGTCGCAAGCCACTCCGCTCTTGGAGGGGTCTTGATACCACTTGAGCCACTCTGATGCGAGGGTCAAGCCCGCGTTGCTGCCCCACCTTAGATAGAATTAACCCTGGGCATCGCCGGTTTACCTGGGTTGGGACGGTTTCTCAAGTTCGGGAAGTACCAGTGGAACCCGAATACCCGATCCAGGTGTTGGAGGTGGATGTCGCCGAGAAGACGATCCTCCCAGTGGAGGACATTGGCTGCCACCGGACGGTGTTCGCCGGGGAGGTGGCTCCCTTCTCCCTCTCGGCCGCGAGGTTTTCGTGTGCGGCAGAGAATGCGATGTACCTGGGGCGACCGGTGTCCGCTTCCTTCCCATGGCATGCGCTATCTCACGGACAAGATTATGAATCCGGAATTTCAGTTCACCATGGAAGATGAAAGGCTAATGGTGATGGAAATTAGACGACTTAAAGGATACCGGCAGTACAGACCAGAGCTGAATGTAGTGCCTATTGCTTGCCCTTGTACATCCAAGAGTACCTCATCTGTTGCGGGCCTCCTTGGCGGTCTCAAGGACTAATAGATTAATCTTTGAGCTAGTTAAGCATGTAGTCTATCTGTTCTTAGCTTAAGTGTCTTTTAAACATCAATGTTATAACTCCTCAGTTCATTTCTCCCTTGTGTTTCCCTTGGAAATTCTGAAACATTGACACAGAAGTGTAGAATGTTACAAACAAAACTACCGTAAACCTATGAAATTTGAGCTGATGTATGCTTGAAATGCTTACTCTGTTGATTTCCCCCTTTTCTGTTGCTTCTGGAATTCTGAAAGATGAACATAAGCTAGTCTAGAATTGTTTTCAGTATTCTTGAAATACTACAAGGTCTGAAGTCATGTACAAAATACATAAGGAACTATGGGGCTAAACCAGACAACAGGAACCAAACTGAGCACACAGACGTGAGTAAGCCTATGCACTTGCTTTATCCCAGAAGCCTAAACTTAAATTCTGGATAAATGCAATATTGATTCAAAAGATTTGTCATGTCCAAATATACATTCAATAGAACTACAATAGTCCGTAGCTTCATACTGCAGGCATACCAAGTTAAGCGATGCTGAACTCGATATAACAGTCACTTTTGTACGATAACGCAATGACTTACATTGCACTTAGCAGACAACATCTTATGCCAGAACTTGAGAAAGAAACGAGATAATAGTCCTCAACCTTTGTGACAAGATTGTTGTACTGATTGTTTAGCCTCCAAATTTACGCTCTAGGCCAGAACTTTCCCCAAGAAATATACCGATTTTTTCCTCATTTTTTTGTCGCTATTTTGCTCATAGAAATTTCACCAATTTGGGAAATTTTGTACCTCGCGACGACAAGTCGACAACCCTATACACGCATGGTGATCACTGATCAGCACTCTATGATAGTTCAGCTTAGTTGTGATCATGGTTTTGTACTCTGAATGTTGAGAATGGTTAGTGCTTATTTTAGGGCGATGTTCATTGCTTCTAATAGTGACAGTGTCAGATTTTTCCTGTGTCCAGGAATACATTAGGTTAATCGGGGCTGATGGTTGGAAGCTCGGCATGGTTTGTGGTTGTCAAATTCTTGCTTGACTTTCTTTCGTGTATAAATTGAAATTCAGAAAAAAAAAGGAATACGGAGATCCATAGTAGATTTTTTTTGAGGGAACATAGTAGATATATATAGCATTAATAACTTGAATGTTTCCCAAGACCAGCTGTGACCAGGTTGCTTCTTGCGAATGACGTGAATCAGCCCAAGCGCGGGATTTCAAATATGATATCACAGGAAATTAGTATAGTTTATCATCTTTGTCTGTAGTACAGACAAACATATGGAGTCAGTTCTCATATGAACTCTTTTGTGGATCCTTTCGCTAGTTGGTTTGCGATAATTGGAGTCTTATCATATATTTCACCATGCAACTGCCGAAATTTTACTTTTGTGTGTGGAAGTGAATCGGAATTGCTGGAGTCTTTGTCTGTTCTTCTGATGTTCTGATATTGGTGGAAAAAAATTACTTTAGCAGTCCCTGTCTACGTTTGTTCTTGTTCTGTTGAAAATTTGTGGTAGTTTCCATTGTAACCAAGTGCTTGTAATCTCTGCCCATCATAAAATAGGCGCGAGACATTGTCATGTGAAAATGGAGCTGATGGTAATCAGAGACTAACTTTGTGTCTTTCTTCAGGTTCTGCCGAAGGAATTGAGTATTTGTTGGTGAGTTGAAGCTCTGCCACACAATATTGTTGACAGAATTATTGATGACAAGGTTGCCAGTGTCCAGGACCAGGAGGGAAACAATTGTCTGATTTCATGAAGATGTAATGTTTTCATGTATCTGTTTGCCCGAGCAATTCATCAAATGTGATTTCTGTACAATTTGTGCTGAACTCTTGAACAGTTCATGTGGCTTCTTGCTTATTGTCTGTCCATTGTCTTTGCATATTTATTTTCTGTCTTGTTACCAGATAATTTGGATTAAATTTATTTTCTGGAAACATTTATACTGGACCAGGTCGTCTACATTTAGACCGAGTTTTCTGACCACTGGTTCAGTTCAGGTTTGCGGGTGTACACCACTAGTGACAAACTGAAAACATCAGTATTGGATAATTAAAGCCATAATCACTTAGATATGATTAAGTGAGCGGAATGTTAGGAGTATGATATTCCTAGTGTTCTTAAAAAATACTGGAGCTGCACTGGAGCTGAATTGTGTACTCAAAACTGTCAATAACAGGGTGTGACTAAAATATGTTACTTTTGCTAGCATTCATGTTCCAATTACTGTTAATGCCTAAAACATATTCAGCTGATCGAAGGACCATAGCCACATACCACCTGCTCATTACTAATAACACTGCACTTAATATTTGGCATCTAAACTGGCTCATAAAAACTTGATCAACATCCCTCAGAAGGTACACAAGGCATGCCAGAACTACACGAGTATGCAATCTGAATCTTGAGAATCTGAAAGATAAGGACAGAATATTGACTGCAGCTCTGAGAAGTAATACGATATAAGAGCAGGAAAGGCCTCAAAATTCAAACAGGACTACTACACAGGTGAGTGAAGCAGCACAATTCATCACAGCAGCTCAAGTGTAACCAAGAACAAATATCCATATCGCTTGTCTAGGTTCACAACAAATGGATTCATAGTTGACACGACAAAATACAAGGATTCTTAAAATTAAACCATCCATGTTCACCAGAGCACAACATAAGATAGGTGGATAACTAGGGGTACTCAGATTCAAGTATCAAAATTCAACAAGCTCAAGACTACAATATAAGTGGAATGCACTCTAATCTTCCTCCTCGCCCTCGTTCTCGGCGATGTTGAAGTACCGGAGCTCATACACATTGCGTTCCTTGTTGGCAGCGATCACACGAAGCCAGTCACGCACGTTGTGCTTCTTCAAGTACTTCTTGGTCAAGTACTTCAGGTACCTGATAAGAACATAGAATGATTTGATAAGGCTAAACTGAAACAAAACAACACCACTAGTGACAAACTGAAAACATAAGTATCGGATAATTAAAGCCATAATCACTTAGATATGAAAGTGACCGAAATTTCAGGAGTATGATGTTACTAGTGTTCTTAAAGAATACTGGAGCTGCACAGTCTGTCACTTAATTGTGTACCCAATACTGTCAATAACAGAGTGACTTCAATATGTTACTTTTGCTAGCAGTCATGTTCCAATTACTGTTAATGCCTAAAACATATTCAGCTAATCGGAAGGACCATATGCAAATAGGAGGCTAGAAGGGTCTGATCAAATATAAAATCAATGCCTAAAGGAGTATGAGCTAGACACAACACAGCATGTGTAACGAATGCAAAACTTATGTATGGCATATCCAGAATCTACATAGACAAACAATATATAATGATAAAACATGCAGTAAAGTCAGTAACATTTACAGAACCGGCAAAATGAACTAAGCCAAGTTCATACGAACGACAGAAGTAAATTTACTAACAGAGCATATAGTATACAACGATAAGAGATATTTACAGATTTAATCACGGAAGGAGCTGTAAGTCTGCAGGTAAAGGAACAAAGAGATCTTGGGAGCGTGGAAGTCGCGTCTACCTCTTGGAGAAGTTGCCGTCGGAGGTGACGGTGACCTTGCTCTTGTCGCGCGTGACGGTGACGGAGTCGCCGAGGTTCCCGGCCTTGCCGCCGGCGACCTTGATGCGCTCCTGCAGGAACTTCTCCAGCGAGGCGATCTCCATGATCTTGTCCTCCACGGGCTTGGTGCAGTCGATCACGAAGGAGACCGACCCCTTCTTCTTGCCCTTGGCAGCCGCCGCCGCAGATACCGCGCCGCGAGCCATCTCACCCTCTCTTCCTCCTCGGCCGGCGCTTGCTCGGGTTGGTGTTGTGCGTGTGGCGGCGGAAGGGCGGCTAGGGTTTACCAGGGCGAGCGAGAGGGGAAGCGCGCTATATATAGGGCTCGTGGGCTGCCATTCTCGCGGGCTGGCTTGTTATGCCTGGGCGATTAAGATGGGCCTTTAAGCTGAATAGGCTGGGCTTAGATTGAATCTCGGAAGACATCCTGGACCCTGTAATATTTCAGCTGTGTTTTTTTCGGGAGGTGCTATACATCGCTTTCAAGCGACGCATCCTACGCGCATCGCCTACAAGGACCGCGTATTGGGCTCGGCCCATTTTCGTGCGCGCTACTGGTCTGCTTATAAATTATGTTTCGTCTTTGTATCGAGCGTGTTTCTGTACTGTGAAAAAAGGCTACGATGACTGTATGCCTGTAGCCATGTACGCAAATTGCATAATTTTCAAAATCTGAACCTTTTCTATTTAAAAAAATATCTGAACAATTTTTAAATTTTGAACAATATTCCAATTTGAGCAATTTTTGAACAATTTTAAAAGTGAACAGAAAAGGCCGATGAATGAAACACATTTTTGAACGATTTTAAAAGTGAACAGAAAAGGCCAGTGAACGAAATCTATTTTTGAACGATTTTAAAGGTGAACAGAAAATGCGGATGAACGGAAACTATTTTTTGAACGATTTTAAAAATTGAACAGAAATAGGTCGGTGAACAATAATTATTTGTGAATAGATTTAAAAAGTGAACAGATAAAATTGATGAACGAAAGTTATTTTTTGAATGATTTTAAAAGTGAACAAATTTTTTTTGAACGGTTTTAAAAAGTGGACAAAAAAAAGGTCGTGGAATTTTTTTTGAACAGATTTAAAAGGTGAGGAAAAAAAATTATGAACAAAAGTTATTTTTGAACGATTTTAAAAGTGAACAAAAACTATTTTTGAACGATTTTAAAAGTGAACGAAAATTATTTTAGAACGATTTTGAAAAAGTGAACAGAAAAGGCCAGTAAACGGAAACTATTTTTGAGCGATTTTAAAAGTGAACGAAAACTATTTTTGAACGATTTTAAAAGTGAACAGAAAAGGCCAGTAAAACGGAAACTATTTTGAACGATAATAAAAAATGAACAGAAATGAGTGTGAACGGAAACTGTTTTTTAAATCATTTTAAAAGTGAATAGAAAAACAGTGGAACATAAATTATTTTTGAACCATTTTAAAACTGAACATAAAATGTGGGTGACCGAAAGTATTTTTGCACGAATTGTAAAAAATAGAAAATGGGGGTGAAAAATAAAAGGAAAAAAGAAAAGAAAATGAAAAAAGAAAAGGAGAAAATAGAAAATACAAAGTGAAAAAGAGAAAAGAAAAGAAAAATTAAAAGAATAAAATTAAAAATGAAATTGAAAACAGTAAAGAAAATGAAAAAAGAAAAAGAAAACATAAAAGGAAAAAAGGAAAAAGGAAAGAAAATGCATATGAAAAAAGAAAAAGAGAAACGAAAACAGAAAATAAAACGTGAAAGAAAACGGAAAACAGGAAAAAATCGTCTGATGGGCTGGCCCACCAGTGTCGCGCCCCCGCATCCTTCAGGCGATGTGCGCGAGTTGCATTGCCGTAGGGCGATATATAGGTTTTGCGGTCCTATTCGACGCTCTTAGCCTGATGGAAATAGGGGCAACACTCACGTAGGGCGTCAACTGGGCCGGCGCGAACACACTTTTTTTATTTTCGTTTTTGTTTTTCCTTTTGTTTGAAGGTGATGCATAAATCATCAAGCATAGTCATGTGCATCACACATTAGTGCGACCTGAAAATGGAAACTCTGCTGATCATTGATAAGCTTATAAGATTCCTAATGTAATCCTTAGATGGAGCGCTAAATCTTTCATGCTTCCGTGACATAGACATATTGGCAAGCTGATGATATCAATATTTCATGATTTTTTTTAAAGTTTTCAATGAATTCTGGAACAAATTCTCTAGAACTCTACCAAAGTAACATGGCAAGTACTCCCTTCAGCCCAAAATAAGATGCCTAATGTTTTTTGTTAAAGTCAAATGTTTCAAAGTTTGACCAACTATAGAGAAAAAAGTGTTGACATTTATAATCCCAAATCAATATAGTTGGAACCATCATCAAATATACTTTTATATCCTGTGCTTTTTTATTATAGATATTGATATTTTTGTCTATATAGTTGGTCAAACTTTTAAAAGTTTAACTTTGAACAAAAATTATAAGCATCCTATTTTGAAAAGAATGGGAGTATTTGTCCACAACAGGAAGCATATACGACAACAACTACTGTAATTAGTTAAGAAACAAAACACTCGGCGCTTAACTGCTCAGCAGCGACGTTAGAAAATAGCTTGATGTATGTGAGTGCACATAGTTGTTGAAATGCAAAGAGTTTAGACGCGTGTTTCTTATGAATGCTTCGGTCACACCCAAGGTGTCACTAATTTTGAGTGAATTGAATGTAAGAATTGTAATAGAAAAATGTGAAAGTAGCTTGTTTGATGAAAGAGTAATAGTGGAGAAACTGAAAATAAATAACATAAAAGTAAAATATTGAAAATGAAAGGTTGTTTGTAGCTATAGAAATGATAGGCGAGGGGACATATAGTTCACGACGATAATGAATGTGGCCAGTGGAATAAATATGTGATTAATATGGTCGGGAAACGACTCTAAATAATCAAACTCTCGTTGTTGGACTGGTTTGATTCTATTGGTGGTATGCTTTATGTTACCACACACAATGGCCAGCTTAAAAATTAAGGTCGTGAGACTAGACACTGCTTTATGCTTGATGGTTTCTCATGGTCCTCGAGTTGTGTTCGCTCCTCTTTGATATCAACACCTGTCACCTCGAGGCCGTGGTTTCACTAAAAAAAACAAGTGGTTACCCTTGTAGGTCTATAGATCATGTTGTTTGGGGCCTTGAATTAGCAAACAAGCAATATGCAAACTATGGATAATCAATTTTATAAACAATAATTAGAAGACTCTCACAAAATAGATGAATATGATTACGTACAAACACATCTCACCAGTCTACTACATTTCTCCCACGCCCAGAGGGGTTTACTCGCACATGAGAGGAGAATAACACATAAACTCAATGATCAAAGTAATAAGATTCATCTTGATATTACCGCAGCAAGCAACAATAGTTGAAAGATCAACCAACATAAATCCTTGAGTTCAGACACGAGTAGAATTTACAACCCTATCCTTACAAGAATGAATCACTCTCTCTCTATGCGGGAATGATTATGATGGAGTGGTGGATCTCTAAGAAGTTGATCGTGGAATAGATCTGCAAGATGCCTCCAAGTCTCTTCTCATATGTCCTGCCTCTGTTTTGCGACGTCCTGAATGTTTTTTCATGTCTGGTGCCTTCATGAAAGTTTCTCATTTGACGAGCGAAGGCAGAGGGGGAGTATGGTACGGTGGCGCGTACAGTACGGTCACGCCGGACCATACCATAGGTCGTTATCTTTGTTGTGACCACAGCTGCAGTGATCTCCAATTATCCAATTAAGAAGTTGCTTGTTTGGCTCCAAATTCTCCATTTATAACTTCATTTCCTTCCTAAAATGTGTTGTTCTTAAAAGGTACATAGAAATACAAGGTTCTTTGTTTTCTAAATATTTGGGCTAGCGCAAAGAGAAATCTAGTGGAACTGAAGCAAAAATCCATCAAAAACATGTTGAAAAAATCTATATAAAATGGAGGCATCAACCCGTTCCGTACTTCCCTTTCCGCAATCGTATTTTCTCTCACTTTTTCGTTTTTCACGGAAAAAACAGAAACTTTCCACTCATTTTCATCCCTAGATGAAGATTATAACAAGAAGATGAGGAGTAGGACCCCGAGGAGCTTGAGGACGATGATGACACCTTCATCCTCACCATCCCATCAATTTAGGCCTTCGAGCTCACTTGCAATGAGTAGGATGTGAGCTAGGTAGTAGAATGGTGCATATGAAATAATTTAGTGTTGAGTTGTATGGTGATTCAGGTTGGTACTAATATGGAAAATTACCAACAACATAAGCATTATTATGAAGTAGATTTTGATCACATGCACTGGATTTAATTCCCGAAAAATACAGCAGGGCCATGCGTTGTTAGATACTTTAATTCAGAAAACACAAGCGAGGCAGAGGAGTAACTTCATCTCTAACAGAAATAGGGCGAGAACGGAACATTAAAAAAAAAGGAGAACAAGTCGATCAAACAAATTAACAACATTGGGCGCCGTATCCTCTTGCTACATGCACCATCCATGGTCACCTATGGTTCTTACTGCAGCAGCAGCGGCAGCATTAGCAAGCTACACCGATCGATCTCTGTATGACGCTACTTAAAAACAACCTACACACTTGTCCTGTATCATCCTCGGTTTCATCAACTCCCAGCCGATTGATCCTTCCGGCTCACCGGTCGAGCACCGCCATCCTCGATCTTTCCCTCGACAATGTCCTACATGTACGCAGTAACGCACGCAAAAGAAAAGATACTAAGACGTCAGGATCACTCGGCGACGTCGGGCTGCTTCTGGTCGCCGAAGATGCGGGTGCGGAAGTCCTGGACCATGAGCGGGAGGCCGTCCTTGAGCGCGATCTTGGGCTCCCAGCCGAGCAGCTCCTTGGCCTTGGTGATGTCGGGCTTGCGCTTGTGCGGGTCGTCGGCGGTGTTGGCCCGGAACTCGATCTTGGCGTTGGGGTCGATGGTGTCCTGCACCACCTTGGCCAGCTCCAGCATGGTGAACTCCCCCGGGTTCCCCAGGTTGAAGGGGCCGATGTGCTCCCCCTCCATCAGCTTCATCAGTCCCTCGACCTGCGTATCCGTCAGGAAATGTTAATTAGACACACTCAACATTGGCAAAAACAAAACCCAGAGAAGATCTTCTCGTGGAACAGTGACCACTCGATCATGGCGTACGATCGATGCCAACGGATGCTCGTGCTGTGCGGCAAGCGAAGAAAGGTTGATGGCTGCTGCTAGACTGATGCTGCCGTGTGTCGGTAGCAACAGTGCACCGAACGGTTTGGAGCCACGCTAGGTAGCTAGCGGCCGGCACGGACTGACTGACGGACGCGGCACCTACCAACGGCCGTGGTCCAGACGTCTGCAGCCAGCGTCACCTCGGTCCGTCAACCACTAGTGCTCTACCTGCACTACTCCGTTGCTTCCTATCGAAGCAGCAAGCAACGCAGCATAGGAGGAGATCGACGACAGAGACGACTAGGCACAATGGCTAGCTTGCTGGTGACTGGCGAGGGAGGCCCAGGGGCCAGGGCCAGGGCTCAGCTGATGGTCGAGCCAATTCGGTCTGAATCCACAATGCAGGGACCGCTTGGCGTACTTGAGCAGGCAGCGGCACAACATGACTGGACCACCCTGACCTAATTGGCCAACTCCAAGGTCGCTTGCCGTTGGCAGATAACACTAAGCAAACTAATCAAGGAACAGTAGAAGAAAAGTGGCAACCAAGCAACAGTTCCATGATCACATGAAAATCAACGCCGAACTATAGCTTCAGATGTACGATGAACCAACCATATAACACTGTGCTAGCTGAACTTTAGCTTGTGAAAGGGAACAGGAGGGCCAGCAGGCAAGGAGGCAATGCGTGCAAATATTTTTTTTTTTTTTTTTTTTTGCGAGTACAGGGGGCTGGACGAAAGTCCAGAATTACAGAAAGGTCCTCAGAAAGAAAGAAATTACAGTCCAAACCCTGCTGCAAAACGACTCCGTCTACGTCCTGGGCGCCGTCGGTGGCGCGCCGCCGCTCATGCTCTCCTTGACTTGGATCGAGAGCACCCCCGAGCGGACGGGAAGTCGCCGATCGTCGGCCACAGAGGACCTACACCGTCGGACGTCGCCGTCGTCGAGCCAGACCTCCCCAGCCACCTGCACAAAAGTCGTCGACGCCAGAACCGCCGTCCCGCGGCATCCGGCGAAGGGGGATCCGCGCACGACAACTCCGCAGAGCTGCGTACCCGGGTGCGGCGGAAGAGCAGCGCCAGAGCTCCGAGGAGCGCCGCCGCCGCAGAGGAAGACCTCCACCTGCAAAAGCACCACCGGGGCCGCCTCCTCCTCCACGGCGACCCCAGCAGCAACCCAACTCACCCCTACACTACCTATGTACACGGATCCGTCGATTCCCCGTCCTCCCGCCGCCGGAGCGGCGCCGGAGGGCGGGGAATCGAACGGATCGACGGCGAGGCGGTGGCGCGAGCCGAGGATCCCAAAAGTCGCCCTTCTTCTACTGTGGACGGGGAAGGGAGACGCTCCAAGTTAATGCGTGCAAATATTAATTGGCCTGTGGCGTGATGTGCTGATATATCGATCGAGAGGGAGAGCTTACCAGATCGGAGACGTACTGGAAGCTCCTCGTCTGCTGCCCGTCGCCGTACACCGTCAGGGGCTCCTTCCTCAGTGCCTGCATCCATCAGTTCACCAATCAGGCAAGTGTCACCATTAGCTAGCAGTTGTTAACATCAACCACACCACGTATATACAGTACACACCCATCATCGACTAGTCGCCGGCCTTGAGATAGATCGCATGCTAAGCATCACTAGTTTCTTCATCTATCTAGCCATGGACATGTGGTTTGTGCGACTTGCTACACATGGTAGTGCTATCATTTCTTCCTCCACGCGCGCTTGGCAAGTACTTTTTTTCTGTTCTAAATGTGCTAGCTATCTGGCTTGGTAAGTAAAGCGGGGTTTAACTAGGGGTAGGTTTTGGAGTAACAGAATGAGAGTTCCAACTTGGTGTCCACTTGCCAAAGTTTCTCTAGTTTAGCGGCAATTGCTAGTTGCCACTCTCGTAGGCACATGATTTGGGACCTGGGATGAATTAAACAAACCATCACTCTTGGTCCACTAGTTGTCTGTGTCCACCCTTTGCTAACCCTAGCTATAATAATTAGACAGAATGATGGATCATCTAGCTATGCAGGGAATCGAAATTTTCTACCAGAAAACCTAGGCAAGGAGAGGGTTTTCAGTCTTCCACGATATCTTATCGTTCAAGACTATTTTTGGAGTGTGTATAGGTCACAAAATGAACTACGTGCTCGCAAAATACAAGCTACAAATATCTATGTAGTACTAGTTCTCCCCTTTTATAAAAAAATAACATAATGTAATAGTAGAGTAGTAGTAGGATGTGTTGGATGTGGCTCACCGGCTAAATGTTATAGAAGGTTTTACAAATTAATTACAATTAGATCGAGGTTCCGATTACCTATTGCTATCTTAGATCTAGATCGCCATAAACTAATACTCCACTAGATTAGCAGTAGCAGAAGCCTAGCTACGACCAAGGCAAAGTAAAGTGGAAAAAGATGCATGGGTAATTTCATTGGTTAGGTTATCTTATTACCTGAGCGACGAAGTTGCTGACGACCCGGCCATCGTCGATGCACATGCGCGGCCCGTAGGTGTTGAAGATCCGAGCAATCCTCACCTGCCAACAAACAAAGCCCCTTTAGTTAACTGAATTACTCTAACCAGCATAGTTTAATCGCTCATTTCATTCACTTTTTCAGCCACTTGCATGCAATATTCCCGAGTGATAATCTTTTTTTTGCTTGTAAAGGAAAGAACAGAGAAGAGGATGCTTTCATTTCCAGTAAAGTCGATCGAGCTGGCCGGCGGCGAGTGGTGAATGATTAAAGTGTCACGAACCTCGACGTTGGCGCCGCGGTTGTAGTCCATGGTCAGTGTCTCCGCCGTCCGCTTGCCCTCGTCGTAGCAGCTCCGCACACCTGATGACGAAATCAAGATTCATTATTCACACACAGAGATCGAGTACACTGTTCAGAGTTCAGAGTTCAGACACCGATGGAGTTGTAAAAAAAAATTGAACAAGATGGAGCTAGTTTGAATACTGCAACTGCAAACGGAACAGAAGTATCCATAACAACCATTTCTGTCTCTTTCCCATATACAAACAGAAGACGACGTAAGGTGTATGTGGTCAGAGAGCGGACCCGATCGACGTTTGAAATGGCAATTTGGATCCACATGTGCACTACTACGTCTCCCCGAGGAAAAAGAAGGGAATTTTCCACGGGAAAAAATGAAGGAGATATATCGAGGATCGAAGGAGGAAAAAGATGATGACGTACCGATGGGGTTGACGTTTCCCCAGTAGGTCTCGACCTGGGGGTGCTGGAGGGGGTCGCCGTAGACCTCGCTGGTGCTGGTGAGGAGGAACCGGGCGCCGACGCGCTTGGCGAGGCCGAGCATGTTGAGGGTGCCGACCACGTTGGTCTTGATGGTCTTGACGGGGTTGAACTTGTAGTGCACGGGGGAGGCCGGGCAGGCGAGGTGGTAGATCTGGTCCACCTCCAGCAGGATCGGCTCCACGACGTCGTGCCGGATCATCTCGAAGTTGGGGTTCCCGGCGTGGTGCGCCACGTTCTCCTTGCGGCCCGTGAAGAAGTTGTCAACGACGATGACGCTGTCGCCGCGCGCCAGGAGCCGGTCCACCAGGTGGCTCCCCACGAACCCGGCGCCGCCCGTGACGACGATCCGGAGGCCCTTGCGCTTCAGACCCAGTGGCACGCGGCCGCCGGCGAGGCCGTGCTGCTGCTCGTACGCCATCCGGGCCCCGCCGGAGTACTGCCGGGAGGCGAGCCCCACCGCCGCGAGGTGCGCCACGCTGCTCGTGGTTGTGGTGGTCGTGGTGGAGGCGGGGGCGAGGAGGAGGAACAGGACGGTTGCGATGGCCATGCCGACAACGGCGAACGCCAGGCGCTGCTCGCCCAGCACGTACCGCAGAGGCCGCGACATGAGCTGCGCCTTGTTCCGAGGCTTGGTCTCCGGCGCCGCCGCGTACGCGCTGGAGGCCTGCGGCTGCGCGTCGTGGCCGCGGTAGGTCAGCTCGGAGGACGCCATGGCCGATCTATGGAATCGATCGACCTCTGTGATCTCTCTCACTTGGTGCGGGTGGGGTGCGGAAGAAGAGGAAGAGGAGTGGCACGTATTTGAGGAGGATCGGAGGTTGAGGTTAGGTGGGCTTGGGGCGGGAGCCCACGTGGAGCCGTGATTTGGCGGGAGTCAACGAGCGCCCCTCGATGTGGGCGGATTCACCGACCCTGCCATTGCTGTCAACGATCGAGCTCGCTCCATCGGGCTGGATCAAATCCAGCTGCACTCGCATGCGTTTGCCGACCGAGTCTTGCTAATCGTATCGATTGATTGATTCAGCAAGGGATTAATTACATGGTAATTGCATGCTTCGAGGAAAGTAGGTCTAGCCGTGTAGCAGGAGTAAAATCAAAGAATTTGCTACCCAAACAAGAGAAAAAGATTGCCAAGTCGTTATCGAGGTGAACAGAAGAAACAGTGCCGAAGGACCATTTCCCTCGCAATCATTTGAATACGATTTGTGGGTTAATTTTGGCATTTTTTATAAAAAAAAAACTGCTGTCCTTCGCACTATCGGTGTTTTGTCAATTGATGAAGAGAGGGTACACGTCGTCGAAGCGTGGTGCACCTGTAACGTACGTGTTCTGGAGCACACATGGAAATAATTCATCAAGCCACACGCGGCTTGACAAATGAAAGCTTGATCGGTGGCCGAGATTATAACAAAAAAATTATCGACTCACTTGTCCGCATGCTCTAGTTTACAAACCATATGCTGGTCCCTGTTTGATCGAGCAAACGAAGCGCGCCCGACGTGGGACATTTATTAGGATCATAATTGAACTACTCTCTCTTATCTATAAGAAAAAAGTTCTGCATCTGAAGACGTTTAGCTAAATCAAACCTCAAACTTGCTATCCCCAAAATCGACACACTGAACTTTCGAATCGCGGTCTATTTTGAACCTTATAACCATTTGACTTGGAATTTCGATGATGTGGCAGGTCAAACCCAGGTGTTGACTTGGACCCACGTGGCAGCCAGTCTCACTAATAATATGGGCCTGCTTGTCATATCCATCTCCTTCCCTAATCTCTATCACAGCTCGATGTCGATGTCCCATGCGTGATTGCCATCGGGGAATAATTGACTAAAGCTAGCTTTGTACTCGTACCTGTACGTAGCTAGCTAGCTTCCATAAAATCAATCAGCCATATGCTACCTAGCGTCGTGTGGGCATGGAGAATACAAGCGACCTCCGGTGCGACGACGGAAGTCAGCTGTGTTAAAATATAAAGCCTAGCCCTTTCCATCAGTTCGGACTTTTGGGATAATTGGCTAGTGCATCAATTTAATATGGTATCAGAGCCAGGAGGTCTCAAGTTCAAACCCCGGCTAACGCACTATTTAATATAAAAATAGTTGCGCCCTCCCTGCTACTCCACGTCTAAGGTCTTACCGATTGTCCAGCCTAGACGTGAGGGGGAGTGTTAAAATATAAAGCCTAGCCCTTTCCATCAGTTCGGACTTTTGGGATAATTGGCTAGTGCATCAATTTAATAAGCTGGAGCCCAGCCATGGGGCAGAGCGCCGGAGGAGCGTGCAGCTAGCGGTAGCGCATGGCAGCGAGGTGGACCACAACCTGGGCAGTAGACAGCGTGCCGCTGCGGACGTGGTACGTGCGTGCAGCCAGGACTTCACCGTGGAAATGTCGCGGCGGACATGGATCATTCGCCGCTGGCCAACTGGAGGCTCGATGACGAGAACCGGGCCCTGGCCCGCAGCCTCGCTGCCGCATCGACCACCTGCAGGTAGCGACTCTTGTTTCCGTGCTGCGTCGAGGAGGTCAGAGAGAGCGCGGCCGGAGGAGATTGAGAAATTTTAGAAAAATTGGGGAAGAGGATGGATATGACGGGTAGGTCCGCATTGTCAGTGAGACGTACTAGACAGTTATCCCGGTCGGGATTATTGCTTTCCCGGTATGTCAAACGGCTCTAAGATTCAAAATAGACCGGGATTCGAAAGTTCAGTGTGCCGATTTCGAGGATTGCAAGTTTAAGGTTTGATTTAGCTAAGCACTATAAATTCAGGGTTTGTTTTAGACTTTTGCCTATCTATAAAAAATGTCGTGACTGTATGTTTAAGCTGTGTACCTGAATTGATTGTTTCCTCGACACTTTTTGTGGATCGAAGGTAGTATATTTTTAAAACCAAGCCAATTTTTTTACAATTTTCATTGATTAAAAAGAAGTTTTTGAGAGTGTTGCAAACCAAGAGGGATTGTCGCAGTGTCGCCACTGTGCCATGCCTTCTTATGATGAAAACACAAGATATATTGTCCATTTATCTAGATCACTACGTTTAAATTTTGAAAATTCATAATAGTTAGGTTTTTTTTTTCCTCGGTTAAACGGTTTTCCAGGGAGTGGGGGTGCTCACGATATCTGATTACCGGGCGATAATCAGATGCACTGACCGGTAACCAAAACCTTGGTAACATCCTTACCTCGTGGGCAATATTGTAGAAAAGCCAAGATCGGAAAATGTTGAAGATGGCGTCGTGAAGATTAAGCTGGTCTTGCAAGACATCTTCGCATGGCTAGTATCCTACTGTTGCCAGGCTTACAAACTGATGCATGTTGTTCTCTGTTGTTTGGATGTGTGTGCGTGTAAATTCGAGGTATTAAACTTGTTTTGTGGTGAACTGTAATTTGAAGTTTGGTTGTCCGTAATTAACCTTGCGTCAAACTTTCCACGGTTACCGAGCGGTTACCTAGCAAATTTGTAAATCAAATTTTGAATTAGAATTTTTTTATTAGGTTTTAAATTCTAAACATGCACATGAATTATTGTCTGACCTTACTGCCATCACATAGCACTTATCAGGTTTTGGGTCCGAGAGCCATCACTTTTTTTTTTGCATTATTACGTGCATTTGTATCGATCAGATCATGTACGACATATTAATCCTCAAAACCAGAAAGGAATGCTGTGAAACTCGAACTAGAGACTTCCAAGTGGGAATGCCGCAGTGTTGCCACTGTGCCATGCCTTCTTACGCTGAAAACACACCATATATTGTCCATTTATCTAGATTACTACGTTTATAATTTTCAAAAATTCATAATAGTTATGTATTTTTCCCTCGGCAAATCAGTTTCCACGGTGTGTGGGGGTGGTGGGGGGGGGGGGGGGGGGGGGGGGAGGGGCAGTGCTTGGGAATATCCGGTTACCGGGCGATAACCAGATGCACCAACCGGTAACCAAAACCTTGGTAACATCCTTAACTCGTGGGCAATATTGTAGAAAAGTCGAGGTCGGAAAATCTTGAAGATGACGTCGTGAAGATTAAGCTGGTCTTGCAAGACATCTTCTCATCTTCGCTCGCATGGCTAGTATCCTACTGTTGCGAGGCAATGTTGTTCTCTGTTGTTTGGATGTGTGGGCCTGTAATTCGAGATATTAAACTTGTTTTGTGGTGAACTGTAATTTGAAGTTTGGTTGTCCGTAATTAACCTTGCGGTAAACTTTCACGGCTAAGCTATAGCTAATCGATGAGCTGTGATCACTGCATTTTCTCCTCAACTGGCGAGTAATGTTGTCGCGCCTTATTAGTACTACTGCAACTGGACATAGTTAATCATCGGATCGTGCTTCAGTACAGTTTCCTGCCAATCGATGGCTTGCCGACAGAAGCAACCCGGCCTGCATTCAGCCGGTGCTACATACGATCGATCGACCTTCCCAGACGCACGCCGCATACGGGGAAGGCGTTAGCTACTCAGGTGGCGCCGTCACTGGGTTTAACGCAGTATGTCCGCGTAGGTCTTTCTCGGCCGGCCGGCCGGCTTGGACCGACGCACGAGAAAAAACAGAATCTAATCGCGTGCTGCGTGCGTCATACATTTTGACCGGCCGCCGGTGCGTGATCGGCCGGAGTCCTCGCCGGCCGGCTACAGGTTGCTGACGAAATTGGCCACCTACAGGTTCCGCTAAGTTTTCGTTCTCATTGCCTGTCACAAAAAGAGTAAAGTTTCCATAAATCGGCTCGTAGGTAATTAGCCCCGCTGAAAGTTTCATGCCTGACAAGAAACGACCTCAGCCTTTTTCTTCTTCTCCCCAATCTAGTCCTCCTCTTTCCGTAATAAGTGGCGACATCTTGCTTCGCAGAAAGCTCTGTGCTCA
Source organism: Poa pratensis (assembly GCA_947311845.1). Classification (NCBI taxonomy): domain Eukaryota; kingdom Viridiplantae; phylum Streptophyta; class Magnoliopsida; order Poales; family Poaceae; genus Poa; species Poa pratensis. The sequence goes on along the minus strand of CAMZMU010000091.1, from coordinate 32,157,911 downwards.
GTGCTCACACATCTCCATCTCCCAGGCAGGACGAAGCTGCCTTCGCAACAGGAAACCTGTTTGGCCACGAGTGTTGGGTAGCTGTGGAAAAAATCAAGACGAAAATCAAAGCGCGCATGCAGCGACGTGCATGAAAACGAGCCGTGATGAGCGTTTTCTTCTCCCAGAGATTTCCGTGTGTCATGGAAAAGTAGGCACCGGAAATTAGGTTGACGCGACGGCGACACGCCGTCGACGATCGATTCGTACTTGCGCCAAACTTCCGGGAGAGGCGGCGAAGACGAATTAAGCGCCCCTCTCTCGCCGCAGAACATGTCACGATCGAGAAACGAACCCAAGAAAAGGAGCACGTCCAGTTAATTAGTTAGGGATGATTAGGTGCCTATATTGTGTACTTACCTGATGATAGTAACGACTGAACTGAAACCATATCGAAGAGTCTGGAGATTAGCCAATTCTCATCTCAATTCTCAAAAGGAGCAAGTCGAGCTAAATTAGTTAGAGATGACTAGGTGCCTGTATTATGTACTTACCTGATACTCCCTCCCTTTTTTAATATAAGATGTTTTACCATTTGTCCACATGCACATGTACATAAATGTATGTAGACATGTATTAGTGTGCATGTTCACTCACTTTAGTATGTACCTAAACAATATGTGCAACACCTAAAACATCTTATATTAAAACACGGAGGGAGTAGTAACGAGTGAGCTGAAACCATATCGTAGAGTCTGTAGATTTGCCAATTAATGTCTGGTACCAGTTTACCTACAAACATCTTTATTTATACTAAAAAAGACAATATAGTTGGTGTCACCAACATGAACAACAACAACACACCGTACGTCTTTCCGATACACCCAGACCCAGGCTGTAAAGAACAAGCCATGCATGCACCCTCATGTGCCATGTGTTTAATTTTGCTTTCTCCATGACTCTTGGTTTGGCAACGTTAGTTAGGTAGGGTCGGAAATTCAGCTAATTAGTTTGTGTACTAGAGATTATAGAGGAATAGAGATGGCAATGGGATCATCCACATGCGACAGATCACTGCCAGATCCTCTTCTTCGTTTTGCTAGACTTGTCTAAACTTTGACCAGTACCCTAGCTAGTCTTCTTGCTGCCACCATGCCTAACTGCTCGATCGCCCGATGATTCCGGAACCGACGGTACACGTAGGCGATCGCCGTCGCCGACAGCGTTTGGTCAGTCCAAGCTGACAGAAAATGTGCAACTTTCATACCTGATGAAAAGGTTTTCTCATTTTCTGTTCTGTTTCGCAGTAGCCTTTTGGTAGTAGCTAGCATGTGTGCCCTTTTGTGGCCTTGCTTCGTGATGATTCAACAATAAGAGAAGGCAAGGAGGAGCAAGTGGAGAAAGAGACAACCAGTGTTAGGTCGTTACGAGCTGTTGCCGGAGACGGTGATCGATGGCGCTCGGATTGACGCCATGCCCTTCAGTTATTTCCCGATTCGTGCTACAATTACGAGACTAAACTGGTGTGTCCGATACCGTTTCTAGTGTATAAAAAAAGTGTGATAGTTTCGAGGAGATTCGGTTACTCAGAGATGATCAAGTTCCTAGTCTCCTAGATGGAGATCACTCAAGGTCAACATCCGACCATGTTTACAGTAAAGATACTTCTTCTATTAATCGAAGAAGATAAGACGCGGCTACACCAGAATTGTTGAATATAGATCTGGCTGTTATCTTCTGGCACACTCGAGACCTATGAGCCTGACACAGACCTAGGCTTTCTTCAAACTAATCAATGGTACAAGCCATAAACAAACCGACCATCGGATCCACCAGAAGGAACCTAATGCAGGAAGCAACACTGATGTCTCACCCATCTTCCCAATAGCACATTAGCACGCGCCTCCCATACACCAGGTATGTACTAAGTACCGACAGTACCATATAGTAGTACAAAATATGTACTAATCACCGACACTGCCGTGCAGTATTATATTCCAAACAGAGAAAGGAATCTCATCTTATGGAGATTCTGATTTCTGAGGGCATCCAATGCCAGGCAACGTGATGTTTACGGTCCTGAGAACAACCTTCTACACTACAACTTAGCCACTTGAGAGCATGTAATAAGAAATTTCCATGGTAGTTTAATTCATCAGTAGTAAGAAGGAAACATTTCATTCATTACATACATGTGTGGTTCAGGAAAGTCACTAATTTCCATCACCACGCATCTGCGTATGGCGGCATCGGGATGGTGGTTCAGTAGCTTATACAGAAATAGGCAGCCTTCAGAATTTCGATAACGGCACACAAAATGCCAGATTGTTTGCTCGGAAAATAACATTAACAAATTACATATCAGCTGGTGGCTGCCTATAAATTTGCTGCCTCTTCTACACAGTGTACCCTACTCCTTTTTGGGGTTGCTGTCAGCTGGTGGAAGGAACTGCTTCGCATAGCTGTGAACTCTTGATCCTGAGCCTGACTGGTGATCATAGTACTCCACCAGTGCTGAACCACCCAAGGCGGCCAGGGTAAGGGCCTGAGCATGAAGCCTGCGAAGGCAGAAGAATCAAATAAAATTAACTTTGTGTAGCTTGACCGTGCAACAGCGGTGATACTTAGTGGTACTTTCCAGGTTCCTTTTGCAGTCAAAACAAGTTAGATTCGATTGCACAGGAACGCCAAGTAAACAATGCAAACAAAGAGTGGAGATGTAATTACCCTTAATAATACTCTGTTGAATGCAAACACTGAATATCGCCTCTATTTTAACGAACAAAATGGCTTAGAGACTTACATAAGATCAAATAGAAAAAATACAAGTAGGTAGACTAATGAAGTGAATGAAGGGATCGCAGGAACCTACAGGATTAATAGGCGAAAATATCAGATTCTTTTTATAATTAATATTTCTGCCTTTCTAACTCTCTACCTAAAAAAAAAAAACTCTCTACCTCAAGGTGGATCACAAGGGCAAAAGCCTACATCAAGTCATAAACCAGACAAGTTCAGATACGTGTGCTTGACTGCTTGTCAGGATCCATCTACAGCTAAGAGAAATGTGGATACAAGCTTTGATATATTCTGCCAAGTAAGTGCTGGCGTCATTATAAGAGACCATTTGGGACAAGTTCTTCTGTCATACTGGAAGTTTTTTAAGGCATGTACTAGTGCAGTTGAAGCACAATACTTTGTTTGTTTAGGGAGATCCATTTGGACATTAGGTAGTCTTCGCAACAGACTGTTTCTTGGTTGTTCAGTATCTATGATCTACTCTAAGGATAGTTCTTCTGTTCACGGAATCATCAAGGTATATGTGTGATTATAGATGCTCTTCCTGAACGTTCAACGTCAGAAAAATTAAGCAGTAGGGACTAGTGAGTTGAGTTGTGTTTCTGTGCATGGCCCCGCTTCTGCCTGCCTATCGGATCAAATCTATGAGATTGTAACAACATTGACCACTGAATGTGTCCGTCCTTTTCCTTCGAAAGACAAGAGTTCTTAGTGAGTTCCTCCTCTAAATATCGGAGGTGAGCATGGACACAACCTTGTCAAAATGTTGAAATCATCATACTAGGGTTGTGGGCTTTATTCCAACATTTTCAGCTCACGGCATTATCCATAAAACCTAAAAATAAGGTATGGTTTACTGCAATGCATAGCCTTCTCCATGGCCTTACTGCAGTGCGCTTACAACATTATCGGAACTGCGCTTGCTGCAGTGCATAGCCTTCTCCATGGCAACACAAATTGTGTTGATAACAATCAAAATCCGGCACTAAGGAAATATACAGTATAGGTATGGTTTTCCCTACAGAGAACCAACTCCTAAGTCCTAATATACAAATAGAATTCTAAAACTAACGAAAATGGCGCTATCACAAGAAATGTGTCATTACAATTTAGAAGTTCCCCACGGGAAACTATTTCTGTAAGAGTCTACTATTGACCTAACCCTAATTACTGAAAAGTAGATAAAAGTAAACGGCAATATTCTTCTCTGCTTTATTGAGAGGGGTCGGCCCCTTTATATAATAGGCAAGACTTGATCAACAAGCCAGTAAATCTATTCAAACTCTAATAGGATATCTAAACTGACTGGACTCTTTCCTAACAAAGAAACTTAATCAACTAGGACTCTCCACGGTATGCTGCTGTCCACACCTTGTCAGCCTCTTGTGTGCGTTGACCCCGGAAGAATTGTTCACAACGATGAAGCCAGCCGAGCGGATCGACGGAACCATCGTAGGTCGGAAAGTCGAACTTGTGGAAGCGTGGGACACTGGAGCTGGAGCCGGGACTAGGGTGTTGGTGCTGATAAGGGAGGGGGGGGAGAGATGTGAGGTACGGCGAGGCGGCATATGTGGGCTGTGTCTGTAGTTGTTGAGGCGGTGGCTGGTAAGGGGCGGAGGGCGGCTGCTGGTAGGGCGGAGAGGCGTGAAAGGCTGGGTTGAACGAAGCATAAGAGGGTTGGTGGTGGGGTGGTGGAGGGCCAGTTTGCTGTGGAAAGATCCGGGAGGTTGGAAAGTGGGGTGCCGGTGGAAGAAGACGCGGATCAGATCCCGCGCTCATGAGGGTGGGCATGGTGGACGCGAGGGAGGTGGAAGCGTGAGCCAGCATGGGGGTGGTGGCTGATGGGCTACCGGCTGCCGTGCGCTGGTCGGTCACGCCGAGCGCCAAGGCCTGCGGTTCGACCGAGGCGGGAGGTGGTGCAGCGTTGGAGCGTTGCTCCAGGGCATCAAGGCGCTGCACGAGGCCCTCCATGAAGGCCTTGTCGGCGGTTCGCTGCGCCACAACTTCCTTGAGCTGGTTCGCCAAATCCTTGAGGAGGAGGGTGACGTCGCCATCCTTGTTCTTGAGATCGTCCGCCATCGTAGATGGCTCTGATACCAAATGTAAGAGTCTACTATTGACCTAACCCTAATTACTGAAAAGTAGATAAAAGTAAACGGCAATATTCTTCTCTGCTTTATTGAGAGGGGTCGGCCCCTTTATATAATAGACAAGACTTGATCAACAAGCCAGTAAATCTATTCAAACTCTAATAGGATATCTAAACTGACTGGACTCTTTCCTAACAAAGAAACTTAATCAACTAGGACTCTCCACGTTGGGTGGGCTGGACATAAGCTGGACATAACAATTTCCATGTGCATAGTTTGGTTCTGTCCTTTACTCCTTTTGCATTGAATGCAGGGATGTGGTTGACTGGTTACAGCCCCTTTCACAAGTCTATAATATGCACCCATTTGGGTTATAGCTGTGGACCATGATGAGTGTTGCATGCTTTCAGTTTGTGTCAAGAGGTGAGGAGCACAAGCAAGCACATTGCTTGCAACGGCAGAGTGCACTCTCGGTGTACTGTTATGTTTGCTACTTTATGAGCAGTAGTCGATACTTACCTAGCCAGCCATGAAACCTTTCTGGCACTGTCAAGTACTTCCATGACATTATACACCAAAGACATACAGTGATACAGGAAAAATAGAACTGCACTGCACATGTGCCTATTCACATAATAGCAGCTACCTCCTTTGCTAAACTCAAATCATCATGCATTTGGGGATAGTGTCTCATAAATAACTGTCAACCAATGTAACTGGTGTGTACTGACACCTGGTCAGTTGGAAAAGTGTGAGTCAGCTAATTGATCGGGGAGGTTTAGGGATAGTGGATTTAAGGACGATGCATATTTGTTTACCTTGCAAGTGGTTATCGAAATTAGAAAATGGTGCTGGAGAAATCCTGTAAAAGGAATCTTCTGGTAGAAGTAAAGAAGAGAGCTGGCCAATCTCATTTTTTTCCTGAGTATTTTGCATGTTTAGAGAGCATCTTTACAAATTCTGTAGAAAACAAGTAGGCAATGGTTTGAGTACTTGTTTTTGGGAAGATCTGTCTACCGGTGAAACTCCTCTTAGTGTGAAGTTTGTGAGGCTGTACAATTTAAATTTCAGTACTGACATAGTTGTAGCTACAGTTTTTACAGAAGGTTGGGCTCGCATTAGATTCCGACGAACTTTGTATGGAGAAACTGCTGTTTTATGGGGGAGGTTGCAGAATTTATGTAGTGGTGTGAGGCTTACAGATCAGAGGGATAAATGTAGATGGTTGCTAGATAAATCTGGTAGTTTCACAGTCAAATATTTGTTTTCTTCCCTAAAAATTAACCATACTAGTTGTCCATTTAAGAAAATGTGGTTTATTAAAGTTCCCCTGAAAATATAAGTTTTTCCGTGGTTAATTTTTAAGAAGAGCATCTTAACTAGAGATGTGCTGAAGCAGAGAAGTTGGGAGGGAAACACCAAATGTCTGTTTTGTAGCAGAGATGAAAATATAGATCATCTGTTTGTACACTGATGTTAGGAGTTTGTAATATATGCTCAGTTCTAAATTGGAGTGTGCCTGTTAATTTTGGTGGTTCGCTGATGTTCGTTTTGAAGTGTGTAGTAGATGTAGAAGTATATGGGTTGTGAGAGAGTTTGTATGTCTCAAAAAACCTGACTAGTACTTAGTTTCATTCTGGCAATGAAATCATGAGCTATGCTCCTTGATTCGAAAAATATTTGGTGTGTAGTGTTTGTAGCACGGAACTTGGTTAAGAAAGATCTAATATAAATGCGCCACGCAAAATATCACTTCTCGCAATCACCAATAGTGTCAACTCCATCCTCACTCACTCGTCATTTGGTAGGGGTCAAACTCTTGGCTAGAAAATTGTAACAATGCCACTGATTGCGAAATTAGCATTTATCATGTGGATCGAAGAATGGGGTTAACCGTGCCATCTACAAGCACTAAATGGAAGAAACAATCCATCATGTGTGCCAACACCTATAATATCCGATGGGAACCTAAGAGGCTACCATCCGTGTGATGTAGCCAGGATTGAATTAGGCTTTGTTTACCAGCAATGCAGCGGGGCACATCTACCCAGCAGCAGTCCAATACCCACCACAACCACAACTCCACAAGCATCTGATGATCCATCACCGAAAACGATCTCAATTTGGGTAACAAAATTAACACACATCACATATTCACACGCATCGTTACAGACAATAAACCGATTCCAACTCAGGAGACAACCAGCTCAGAGCACATGGCACATTTCACATCGGTTCCCGAGTTCAGAGAGGGGTCGTACCTGGCGTGGATGAGCTTGACGCTGGTCTTCATGCCGGGCCTGGACCAGTTGTAGGCGATCGATCCCGCGACCCCCGTGAGCCACAGCGTCCCTACAATAACACACAGGACGACGAGAAAAGGGGATCAGATACTCAGATTCATCTCACTCGGGGCAGGAAGGAAGAGAAGGGCAAGAAAAGAGGGGAGGGTCGTACCGACGGCCCGGAGCTTGTGCTCCACGACCCACTCCCTCATCGACTGCAGCGTGCCCTTCTCCTCCGCCATTTCCGCGAGAACGAAGAGGATTCGATTGTCGGATCGAGCTGCGGTTTCCAATCTACTCGTGTGATTCTGCGACGGGACTCGCGGGAGCGGGGGCAAGAATAAGAGGAGGAGGAGGGGAAATGGATTTGGGGCTCTTGCGCCTGTGCTGGTGCGGGGCCAGGAGGAGGGGAAGGAAATCAGTCCGATGCCGCCGGTGACCGGTGGAAGACTGCGTCGCACGTGGCTCGTGGTTTTGGGCGGTTTCCGGCGGCGTCGTGGCGGAACCGGAGCGCGGGCTGGATGCCGTGCGGGCAGTCTCTCCCTATCCGCCGAAATGGCCAACTGCCCAACTGTACACCTGCGCCGCGCCGCGCCGTGCGCTCTTCCTCACACTAGTAATTATGCACGTGCCATGCACCTGTTTACATGTCTAAAATAAATTACCATCGTAATACAGTTCATGCCACAGGAATGATGTGAGGAATTATTCAATTCAGATAAATCATAGAGTTATACTGTCTCCGTTCCTAAATGTAAGATGTTTTAGGTGTTACACTTGTGATCTAGATACATAATCAAATGAGTGAATATACACATGAAATGTGTCTAAATACACCTGTGTACATGTGAATGTGGACAAAGTCTTAAACATCTTATATTTGGGAACAGAGGGAGTATCTCGCATCGTGTCCACTTTGTTGTCAACCGAATGGGAAATACTCCGCGAAGTCGGCCTATGAGGTGTTCTTCTTCTTCATCGACAAGTCCCTCTCCCTAGGTTTGTTGGCAGACGCCCGCTCCGCGTCTGAAGATTGTCCTCCTCGTTTCAAACCAGACCCTGCCGCCACCTGATTAGGCGCTGATTAGAGAAAGTTGGGGCTTTGACTCATATTGGTGGACTGTCCGCCATGCCCGTTGGATTGTCCGCCGACATCCCTACCTCTCCCCTTGTGCGAAAGAGATTTGATCTATTGGGGGCCCACTCCTCCATAAGCTACACATGTGGTTCGTACTCAAGGATCATTTGTGACGGCGCACATGCACGAGCGTTGGGGCATGCCGCACATGCCTGCTATGCTGTCAAGAGCTGGAAACAACTGGGCACTTTACGCGTCAGTGCTCATTTTCTCGAGGAATCTGGCACAACATGTTGCCATATCGCCTTCATTGTTGTACTCCTGATGCTGTGGCCTTGCTCCCGAATTGGTGACCTAGGGTAGCGGAAGCAGAGTCGATGGGGCTTGAAAAGGAAATCAACTCACTGATCATTATCGTGGTGTGCTACGTCTTGATAGAGAGAAGCCTGACAAGTTGACGACCACACCTTCGACGGTTTGTAGGAAGATCCCAACAGATTTGGAGTTGTGAAAGTGTCAAGTTATGTGGATTAGCATCGCGAGAGATTGAGTAGTAGAAGTGGTCTTATAATCAAACCCTCTATTTTTTAGAATAGAAGACACATAAGTTTTATGGAGGATGTTGTTTCGACTGCCGAGGTCATATGCTCCTGTCGCGGTAGAAGTTTTACAAAATTAGTGTTTTTTTTCTAAATGGCAACAAACATATATAAGTCTCTACATACTGTGCGAAGTTTTGTGAAAAAAATAATATTTGGGGTGCTATGTGTGAAAAATATTAGCGACCAATATGGGACTTAAATAATATCTTTTTAGAGTACCAATTTTGTTTTTATCGCACATAGCACTACAAATGTTATTCCTTCATGAAACATTCAGGTACATAGAACACTTGGATATGTTAGTTACCAATTCCTTTTAGATTTTTTGTGTTATTTAACAATTTGTTTCGAATTTCCACGTGGGAAGGAGCTGAGCATTTGAGCTCGGGAGGAAGGTTGAATCTCTAGTCATATGCGTGTTCTTAAAAAGAAATAGCAAGACAATGCTTTCTTTTAGGAAAGGAAAACAGCACATATGCTATCACATATGGAAATGCGCAGGAAATCAAAGAACTACGGCTGCTCCTAACATTCCCGGACAACAAATCTGCCCATCAGCGGGCGGCGGCCCACTGCTTCACCTGGAGAACTTTTATTTTTAGGCCCCGTTTGGAACAAAGGAAAAAATGTAGGAATCTTGGGGGATAGGATTCCTATAGGAAACTATCCTATGGCACCGTTTGGCAAAGGAATAGGAATGCTAGATTCCTTTGGAATTCCTATGGAATAGCTCATTTCATAGGAATTTTGGAGGAAAACAAACATGAGCTCTCACCTCATGTTTTCATCTTCCCATGTCTATAATTCCTGTGTTTTTCCAGCATGACATCCAAACGACACTTTGGAAATTTTCATGTGGTTCTACTTCCTGTAGGAATGTAGAAAACATGACACCTCAATTCTTGCAATTTTCCTATTCCTACGTTTTTACTTCCTTTGTGCCAAACGGGGCCTTAGCTGGAGAACACAGGAATTAAAATACAGCAAAAGCGGCTAGCGGATTTGAAATCCGTGGTCAAAACCGCGGCTGTGTTCCTGCCAGCGAGCCTACACCTACATCCATCTCTGTTCCGATCCACATCGCGAGTCAATTTTGCCTAGCGAAAGTCACCTGGAAATGTTTGGAGTAAAATACATGATTCGCAATTTCGCATACGTTTTCGGCCTGGCTCATTTTGTTCATCGTATTTTGATACAATTTTACGATAATTCAATACGATTTAGCGACTCATTTACTTTCATTGGCGTCGCGGTGTTTTTGACGACGTGTCATTGTAGGATTACGATTGCTCCAGGATTGCAATATTTTGAAAAAGAACCTCTTTTATCCTCGTTTCCTACATGAAACTGAAACACTATGTGCGACCCATTGGTCAGTTTGACGGGTGGGACCCACTGGTCAGACTCACCTCGTCCTCTCTTCTCCAACACTCCATCCCCAACATCCCATCACCACTCTTTGAGCGTCGTCGTGCCAACCGCTACCACACACGTGGGCTCCTCCTGGCCAGTGGATTTACGTACCCCTGCGGAGAACAAATTAATTGTGCAGAAAAGTAAAAAAAAAAGGCATGCACAGAGGAGCATCATCGATAAATATATACAATTACCTTTCTGCCTCTCTGGATCGGACCCTGACCTCGCCGCTGCCAACCTGGGTCGGAGATCGAAGAGGAAGGAGTCGCCTCTATCCGGCTGACGCCTCCGCCACACACACGCGATCCCCGCACGCGGTATGCTGAGGATGGCCTTCTATTTGTAGAGCCAGGTTTGAAATTTTGGGAGGAAAGAATTAGGAGATGCAGGAGCGGGAAAGATTAGGAGACGAGTCTTCTTTCGGTCACTAGTTAGCGTGCACGTGCAACGCACGTCTCCCTAAATGTAAGCCGACACAACATATTGCCCACAAGCTTTCCAGTGTGATCCGCATATGACAGTCCACTTCTGTCACAATTAATTTTCGGGTCACATTTATCCGTGGTCCCAACATACAATTCTTGACTAAATGATCACAATTGGTTAGCACCCTATTATAAACAAGGTACTCCGACAAAAATGATCAAACAAAATTCTCAGCAATGACAGGGAATTCTCTTTTCACCTGGATGATACATGACAAAACTATGTGTACATTACTTATCATCTCATTTACACTACAATAAAAGTAAATATTACACCTTGTTCTCGCCGGAAGACAATACGGAACATGTTTCTATAGGAAATTCCAACCATGTAATGACAAAAATTTGCGTTTCTCGCATACTCTTCATGCACGATGATGCTCCTGCCCGCCATGTGGTAGAAGTATAATTTCCAAAGGTATTCGCATGTGTTTGATACTCCCTCGATTCAGGTTTCTTAGGCCGTTGAATATATAGTGTCGAACTGATACAAAATAAAGAACAGTTGTGAGAAGAGTGTACCTAAATAATTCGAAGGTCATTTCTGCAAAGGCCGAAGAAACAACTAGGGTTAAAATTCATGATACTACCAAAAAACTCAAGAAAATTATTTTATTGACTCATATCTCGATATGAACAATCCTGTTCTGTTCATTGGCTCTTAGCTAGTCTACTTATTCATTAATATTTCCTTATACAGCATCAAAAGAATGACTCAAATGCTACATTCATAGTGAAGCATTTCCTACAATCAACATATATGAAAGCACAATATTCAACAATTACACCATGATTGAAGTAGAAAAGGCAAAAAAAGTGAAGATAAACTTACTCAGCTCGATGTTGTATCATCACCAAATCCTGTTCTTTTCATTGGCTCTTAGCTAGTCTACTTATTCATTAATATTTCCTTGTACAGCATCAAAAGAATGACTCAAATGCTACATTAAAAAAACATGTTTCAAATACTATAAATATATTGGATGACACAAGCAGTTTTAATTAAAATTCAATAGGATGAGTACCTCTGGTAATAGCAATCCTGCAGCTATTAAAATAAACTCACAATGTGGAAAGCTCATGTTATGTGGCAAAAGAATGTTACCTCATTTTGACTCTAAGTTTTGTATCTTTGTATCTGATACAACTCTTTAGAAACTGAATATGAAAATGCATCAGCTTCATTCATATTCCTCCTACTCACATGTTCCTTCTATAGGGAGCTTACAAATAACACAAAACATCAGGATCTTGGACAAACTAATTAGATGTGTGTAATAAACCAGGAACGACAACTTTATAGTGAAGCATTTCCTACAATCAACATATATGAAAGCACAATATTCAACAATTACACCATGATTGAAGTAGAAAAGGCAAAAAAAAAAGTGAAGATAAACTTACTCAGCTCGATGTTGTAGCATCACCAAATCCATTACAGGTTTTCTCATGGTTCTCTCGCCACTTCAACAAACTCACAACTGCAAGGAACTACAAAGTACAAACTAACCAGCAGATCACTCATTAGGTCCAACATCACTATGGAAAAATGGTAGATGAACATACCCAACCATTTTTTTTTGCAAAAACATTTTTAGAATCAAGCGCTAAAATTTCACGCCAGGGATCGCATGGAATAAAATAAATAAAACGTGTGGCTGCTCACCTGACTGCCGTCTCTTCGAGGAGTAGCATGTTCTGTAACTGGTTGCTTCGCTATCTGTGATTGAGCTGCCACCTCCGCTGCTTGGCCCCTTATGCCTCACGATTAATTCGGTCACGACAGGGTTGACAGGAAGTTACAAATGTTCGTCTGAAATGTAAAATATGCTTTTAATTTCAATCAGAAAAGAAAAGCATTGCATGAACCTCCATTGGACACTCTGCAAATCCTTTCACTAGGAATGTGCTTATAGCCACCAGCCTACCGCTGGCGGACGACATTTGTGTCCGCCAGCGGTAGTACCGCTGGCGGGCTGTTTTCCGTGCCCGCCACTGGTTCTACACGTACCGCTGGCGGATGTCCCACGGTGCCTGCCAGCGGTAGTACCAGGCATCTTCGAGAAAGCGAGGCTAACTACCGCTGGCGGACGGTTTATCGAGCCCGCCAGCGCTATATCAAACTAGTTGGCACGCGCGCCCTCTCTCTCTCCTCCTTATCAGCTCCTCACGCGCCGGTCGTCTCTCTCCCTCCTCCCTCGATCCCCTTTCTCTCTCGGATCGAGAAAATGAGGCATTTTCATGGTCGTTTCCCCCATGTGAATAACTAGATGATTTCATTTGCCATAGATGAATAGTGAATACTCAGATTCAGCTACAATTTGTTCTTAGGCAAAGTTGTGTGGTTTTCCTTCTCAGATTTAGCTAACTCTGATTTAGTTTGTTCTCTACTGAAACCCTCTCCCTGTTGTGGAAATACGTTGCCAAACTGAACCAATCAATTTCATGCACACTGCTGAAATCTCCTATACATGTATATATGGCAAATACGTTGCAAAAACTGAACCAATCAATTTCATGCACACTGCTGAAATTTGTTAATCATGTAGCTGAGCATCTGGTATCTATACGTGCACACTGCTGAAATCTACTTGTAATAAGTACATTCAGAAGCTAGTACATGTTAATTTTGGAACTGATTTAGCTTGAGCTGATTTAGAGACATGTTAACTTTGAAAAGATGCTGCAGATAGCACATTCAGAAGCTAGGTAGATATGTTACCGAGTAAGTACATTCTATGAAATTAAGGAATCATCATCCTGCAAGTATAGAAACATCTTAATGTCAGCAAATGCATGGTATAGCAAGCATATGCTCCTGCAACTAGTTTTTCTTACTTCAGCAAAAATCTGATGCAATGATCAATAAGTTTTCTGAAATTACTTGGATGTCATTCATATGCTCAGGACATATTCTCTATGTGTGTATTTGGAAAAACATTGAGAGTTCAGGTTGCTGAACCAAACTAATTTAAAATAAGAAAAACAATCATATGTTATTTTAATCCTAGGCCAGACACAAGTAATGAATCTGTCAATGAATCATTAGGTTCTAAATAACCATGTTGCAGTGGATAAAAATGGTTTTATGCAAATTAAGTCGGTGTGAACTTGACTCTGAACTGAATGTAGCACACATAGATGCTGATGCATATAGGAAGACTTTGTTCTAAATACTTTGCAACTGAATTCATTCGTTTACTATGAATGCATGCTCTAAAGGATGAAAATAGAGAAAATGTGTTCAGGTTCTTCATGTTTGTAATCTTCTTGTTCTTCAGGTTCTTGTTGAGTGCAGTTAGGTCACCTCCGGCTTCGCATCTGCCCTCGCTGTCACGCGGCAGTGGTGGCAATGACAACAACGACATCAACAAGGGGCTGCAGCAGCGACAACATCAAGACGCCGCTGCGGCGACAATCATTTTGTAAAGTCCATATAGTTATATTGATTGATGTAACGGCATACTTGAACTATTGAATAATGACCTGTATTAATTTTAATTTGTTGGATAAAAGGATTATTTTATTGGTTTATATTTTTTTTAATTCCTAATTAGTTACAACTGGCGTGCAGTATATAATGTGCGCCACTAGTGTTTATATTTTTTTAATTCCCACCAAGTTACCACTGGCGGACGGGGGGTGCCTGCCAGCGCTTACTACCGCTACCGCTGGCGTGCAAAAACGTTGTCCGCCAGCGGTAAGGCTGGTTACCGCTGGCGGACGGCCGCCCGCCAGCGGTAATTATTACCACTGGCGTAATGATCGCTGGCGGGCGCCGCCCGCCAGCGGTAGCCGTTTTTTGTCCGCCAGCGGTAGGCCTTTTCCTACTAGTGTTTGCCGACTGAGCAGATAAAAATTAGAGATGGTGAATATGACTCAACTGGCCTATGCTTGCATGTCTGTTGTTAGCTACCAAATGTTAATTCAAAAAGAAACTTCTCTACCTCGTAGTAACAGTTTGCTGAAAATTGGAGATTTCCACGATAAATTGGATGACATGTTTGACATATAAAGTGATCATGATGCCCGTAAACCTTTCCTATTCAGAATGGCTGACACATGAAAGAATTAAGCATGACAGTACAATCTGTAATTGTGAGCTATAATAAAGTATACTACCGTAAGCAAGGGGCTAAAATTAAGTTCAGAGAAAGACATCAATTGGGTTCACGGCCACGTACTTGCAGGATGTCTGTACGACTGCACCAGCCAAGAAGCACAGCGCGAGAGCGATTGCAAGGTCTTGTGCTTGTGCCCAGCAGAGAGACTCTCCAGCGGCCGAGATTGGATAAGCTGCAGAGGAATGACGGGCCGGGTCGCGCGCGACGACGGTGTGAGGACGGCGGCGTGGCCAAGGTTCTCGTCGTCTTCCTCGATTGGAATACGTGAGCGGACGGGCGGGCTGCCGGGGGCGAGGACGCGGTGGATGACAGGCGGGGGCACACGACGATGGGTTGAGGATGGCAGCGTGACTGATGTGGTGCCGGATCACGCCTCGGCAAGGGTGGCGGCGGCGGCCGAACAACGACGTCTTCAGCGCATGCGGCGTGTGGGTCTTCTGCTTCCGCGTCGGCAAGAAGCTTTCCTGAGACCTCGCGTGAGCTGCGAGGACGGCAGGCGGCGCGCGACGATGGGGCGGATGTACTATCCCCTGGCTACTATGATGGGTAGCGTGAGATCTGGAATCAGGATGACATACGTGAGGTAGAAGAAAGGAAGGCAAGGGAGAAAGGGGATAGGAGAATTCAGAGTTCTTCTTCTCATTCAAGTCATGATCCAAACGAGTACAGAGTGGTTGGCTTATACTCTTGCCCACGCACACCACACGCTAGCTGGCACGCAGGCCCACACGACAGTTCCCTCTGTCTCCACACACACAACGCCACCACAACTGACTGGTGGCGCCCACCTATGTCTAAGGCTCGACGTCCTGCGTGACATTGCCCCCCCCCTCCCCCCCCCAGAAATTTTTGCTTGACCCCAAGCAAGGACAAATGGAAAACGATCCGCCAATACTTCCCAGTCTTCCCATGTTGCAGCATCATCCGGTAGATTAGTCCATTTGATCTGTACCTGAGTGATAGCCGAATTGCCCTTTTTGACCATGCGTCTGTCGAGGATGCGTTCAGGGACAATGTTCACGGCATCCAGCTGCGGCAATTGTTTCAAGTCTGAGAACACTGGAGTGAAATCAGACCTGTAGTCCTTCAGTTGTGACACATGAAACACCGGGTGCACAAGACTGCCAGGAGGTAGATCTAGCTTGTATGCCACCTTTCCAATATGTTCCAGAACTTCATAGGGCCCAAAGTACTTGTAGGCCAACTTGGGGTATGGGCGATTGATAACAGACTTCTGAACATATAGTTGGAGTTTGAGCAGTACGGAATTCTTTCTCGGTGCGGTTCCTATCAACCTTCAGTTTCATTCGATTTTGGGCTGCCGCCAAGTGAGTTTTCAGAAGTTCAAGCTGAGCTGCTCTCTCAAGTAACATATCAGCCACGGGTGATGCCAATTCAACTGTGTTATCAGGCTTGGCACCAAAGTTGGGTTCATGACCGTATAGGGCTTTAAATGGTGAGCTACCCAAAGTAGTGTGGAATGTGGAGTTGTACCAGAACTCGGCAAGAGGTAGCCAGCGCTTCCAGTGCTTTGGGTTGTCTTGAATGCTACATCGCAGAAACATCTCCAAACTTTGGTTGACTCGTTCGGTCTGACCATCGGTCTGTGGGTGGTACGCTGTGGAAAACTTCAGCTTCGTGCCAAGTTTCTAGAACAGCAGTCTCCAGAAGGTGCTTGTGAAAATGCGATCCCGGTCCGATACAATCGACTTGGGCATGCCATGTAATTTTACCACTGAATCCACAAAGATGCGTCCCACTTGCTGAGCTGAGAAAGGATGTTTCATCGGAATGAAATGCGCGTATTTGGTGAAGCGATCCACTACAACCAATATTGTGTTTGCTCCATCTAACATGGGCAACCCCTCGATGAAATCCATCGATATGTCTTGCCAAGCCCCTTTTGGAACTGGTAGTGGTTGTAATAACCCATTTGGATGCTGATTTGAGTGCTTCGCGTGCTGGCAAACATCACATTGTTGAACAAATTCGGTGACTGCAGCTTTCATGCCATTCCAAGCAAACAGGCGTTTCAGTCACTGGTAGGTGGCCTGATTTCCTGAGTGTCCACCTATGGCGCTAGCATGAAATGCCGAGATGAGTTTTGTTTGCAAAGCTGAATTAGAGCCCAGCCAGACACGACCACGGAGACGAATGAGCCCTTGGTGAAGCTCATACCCATTTTCATCAGGACTCACTAATGCCAATTCAGTCAGCCGCTGCTGTGCTTCTGGGTCTGTAACATAGGAGTTTTCCACTTCTTGTAACCAAGTAGGTTGCACTTCAGAGCAAACTTGTATTGCTAGTAGGTGTCCAACTCGGGACAATGAGTCTGCAGCAAAGTTCTCAGACCCCTTGCGGTAAACAATTTTAAATTGCAGGCCCATTAATCTAGCCATTGCCTTGCGTTGCAATGGTGATTGCAGTTGCTGCTCATCAAGAAAACATAAGCTGTGGTGATCAGTTCTGATCAAGAATTCACCTCTTTGTAGATAGGGCCTCCATCGTTCCACCGCCATAATCAATGCAAGGAACTCTTTTTCATAGATGGATAATTGCTTGTGAGTGGTACTGAGAGGTTTGCTTAAATAGGCTAGAGGATGTTGGTCCTGCATCAAGACAGCACCGATTCCCAGATCGCAAGCATCTGTTTCTACAACAAATTGTTTATTGAAATCGGGCAATTGCAAGACTGGAGTTGATGCCATTGCTTGCTTCAGTGCTTGAAAAGCAGCTGTTGCTTCTTCAGACCAAATGAAACATTTCTTCTTCAGGAGATTTGTTAACGGTCTAGCAATTATCGCATAGAATTCCACAAACTTCCTGTAATATCCAGTGAGACCAAGAAATCCACGCAGCTCAGTAATTGTGGTGGGAAGTGGCCAATTGAGCATTGCCTCTGTCTTTTTTGGATCGGTGGCCACCCCTTGGGAAGAGATAATATGCCCTAAATATTCCAGGGAGCTGCAAGCAAAGGAGCACTTACTTTCCTTGACAAAGAGTTGATGCTGGCGCAAAAGGAGCAACACTTCCTTCAAATGTGTGACATGCTGAGCAAGAGATGGACTATAGACCAGTATAACGTCCATGAACACTAGGACTGACTTGCGCAGACATGGACTAAGCACAGAGTTCATTACACACTGAAATGTAGCGGGTGCATTGCACAGCCCAAATGGCATTACTCGAAAATGATAGTGACCTTGATGAGTTTTAAATGCTGTCTTGTGCTCATCAGTTGGCAGCATTCGTATCTGATGATACCCAGCCCGCAAATCCAGTTTAGAAAACACTTTGGCACCCGCAAGCTCATCCAATAATTCATCAATGACTGGCATGGGAAAAGTGTTCTTCACTGTTAGCTCATTTAACCTGTGGTAGTCGATGCAAAACCGCCAAGATCCATCCTTCTTTTGTACCAACAGGACTGGAGAGCCGTATGGCGACATACTAGGCACAATAATCCCTGCCTCTAGCATTTGTTTTACTTGCTTCTCTATCTCATCCTTGTGTGCAGGAGAGTATCGATAAGGTCGTGAGTTGAATGGAGCAGCATCTGGTTTTAAATGTATTGCATGATCATATTGACGCTCTGGAGGTAATTCTGTAGGTGTTGCAAACACATCCGAAAATTCATCCAACATAGATTTAATTTCTGGTGCCAATTCATCCGAAACAGCTTCTGCTTCAGGCATCACAATAGCCATCGCCCAGACTTCATTGCCCTTGTACCATTTAGCAAGTTGTTCAACAGGTAGCTCCTTAATTGAATCCAGCGGTGGTGCTTGCACCCCTCTCAACTGAATCATCTGCTTATCCACCACAAAGGCTAAACAATGGTTCTCCCGGTCCGTGACCATAGGACTATGTTGCTTGAGCCAGTCCATGCCAAGTATGGCATCATATGCACCTAATTCCAACACCCTCATGGTTGTGGTGAATGTATGTCCCTGGCACCACCAAGACAGATCAGGAACAATCTGGTCACATTGCATACTGTCCCCATTTGCAACCTTTACTGCTAATGGTTCAGTTTTCTGAATGTCACATTTGATTCTACTAAGCATTGCCTGGTTGATAAAACTGCTGCTGCTACCCGAATCCACCAAGATAAGAAGAACCTGATTTCCAATCATGGCTCGTAGTCTAATTTTTTCAGCCCCATCTGTGCCGGATAATGCATGAATAGATAAACTGAGCTGTTCTGCTTGGGCAATGTCGTTCAGTTCCAACATGTTCAACACCTCGTCAGATAGTTGCTCAGCCTGTTCTTCGAGTTGCATAGCATGTGCCTCAGCTCCTTGTCTCTTTGCACACCGATGGGTTGGATCATACTTTTCTCCACAGCTGAAACAGAGGCCATTGGCGCGACGATAATCTCGCAGCTGACGATCCTTCCAGAGATCCCCGTGCCCAAACTTGACTGTTGCTCTGCCCATGTCTGGCTTGTTGACTCCAGCCTCAGGTCGTGCTTGGTGCTGCCCTCTTACATGACCTGTGGTGTGTCTAGAATACTCCCACACTTCTTGTTGCACACGAGCCAGAAGGTAGGCACGCTCGAGTGACTCCGGCACCTGGGACTCCACAGCTGCACGAAATTCCGTTTTCAGGCCCTTGATGAAATGAGCAATGAACATCTGTTCCCCATAATGATGGTTCAGCATCTTGGCTTTGTACACAAGTTCCTGGAACTCCTTCTGGTATTCCTCCACGGTTGCATGTTGCTTGATATTGATCAGTGCTTTCATCACCTTCCTGTGATCGTCACTGCCAAATTGTTCCTCAATGGCCGTGATGAACTGAGGCCAAGTGGTGATCACGTTCTGCAATTTGTATGCCTGCCACCACATTGCAGCTTGCCCATCCAGATGCAGTGTTCCCGTGGTGAACCAAAGAGCAGGATTAATATTGAAAATGCGAAAGTAATCCATAATCTGGTCCTTCCAAATGCGAGGCCATTCTCCATTAAAACGAGGTACAGACATCTTAGGAGAGGATTTCGACCTGGTGGATCCGTGTGAGGAAACGCCGTTCTACCGCCGCCTGCGCCAGCCCCGACGCCCATAATTCCATCGCCACCCAAATCCGCCGTGCCGCGTGCCGCCGGACTGCTTGAGGAGCCTCCGGGCGCGTTCCCCTTCCAATTGGGTGTGGCTGGGCGGAGCGTGGAGTTGCCGCTGGCTTGGATGACCTCCGCGTCCGGGTCCGGATCATCCTCCGCTTGCGAGGGTGAGTTGTGGCATCCCGGCTCGAACGCGTCCAGCCGCTCCGTGAACTTGTTGAGAGCCCGTGCCGTGGCGTCGTGGAGACGCGCGCTCTCCTGCACCGCCTCCGCCTGCGCGTCGATCTGTGCACACATCTGCTGCTGCGCCGTATCGACTCGCGCCACCGCTCTGTGCAGGAGATCGAGAGCGGAGTGAATCTTCTTCAACTCCGCGTCAGCCAGCGCCGCCGTCTCAGACATCGCGGCCAAGACCACTTGGGTCTGCGCGGATGGCTTGACAGGGGCCGTCGCTACGAGATCTGGTGGCCAGCAAACCGGAGCAGGATTTACAGAGATCTAACCGAGCCGACGAATCAACTGCGATCAGTTCCCGACCAACCCTGAGTTTTACAGCTCAAAACCAACAGATCGATCGTGCTACGGAATCGCTGCTGAGGACCGGTGAATCTGATACCAATTGTACTATCCCTGGCTACTATGATGGGTAGCGTGAGATCTGGAATCAGGATGACATACGTGAGGTAGAAGAAAGGAAGGCAAGGGAGAAAGGGGATAGGAGAATTCAGAGTTCTTCTTCTCATTCAAGTCATGATCCAAACGAGTACAGAGTGGTTGGCTTATACTCTTGCCCACGCACACCACACGCTAGCTGGCACGCAGGCCCACACGACAGTTCCCTCTGTCTCCACACACACACAACGCCACCACAACTGACTGGTGGCGCCCACCTATGTCTAAGGCTCGACGTCCTGCGTGACAGCGGATCCGCCGCGGATGGGCGTAATGGCAGAGAAAGTGAGTGAGGGAGGAAATTACGGAGGAGATGAGGGAAGTGAGGGCTTCGTGCGAGGGAGTTATTTTCTCGGTGGCGTACAACGCGTGCGGCGGAAAGTTTCGTCCGCCTCGCAGAGCACAGTCCGTCACAAATAATTGCTAGGTGCACACGGCGCATCAGGTTAGATTAACTTGGACCGTTAGATGAAACTAAATGGACTAATCTGGCGGTACTAATCAGAGTGGGGACACTGGGCGGGTGGCCTTAAGAAAGTTCATGTTTGCTCTTTTATAAGTAGTATAGATACTTGATGGGGTTGATGGATGGCCTGGATGCCTAGTGCCACGGATTGCTCGGTTGTCTAGGGAAACCAAACAAATCGCCCTGTAAGTTATCTTTACTATTAAATGGGAGTTCAACATACCTTCCTACCCCTCCGTTTTCTGCCTCTATTTTCTGCCATCGCTAATCAACGTATCAACGTACGTTCGTAAGGCCCATCTGGCTCTGGCCCATCAGCCAAAACAAGCCGCGTCAATCGCTCCACATTAATACTTGCCAAATCCACGTACCCACAATTAAAACAAGCTGCGTCAATGGCCGTCCCCGAACACCCATATCAGTCTTCGGCAGTTGTGCTCCCTGCTCCGAAAGGGCCATAGGTCGCGGTCGATATCCAACATGTCAGATGCATCCATGGCGGCTGAGAGGACTTTGAAGATCAGGAGCGAGGAGGGCGAAGGGGTGCAGATTTTCTGAACAGCGTCAGGAAGATCAGCATCGTATCGTTTGCCCATGTCCAGGCGCAGCCGTCCTCGCCCCCTGCCAGGCATGGCCGTCCCCGTGGAGTCGTCACCTTGCCCGGCATGGCCGAGTACATCATGGATGAGCTCGGTCGTTGACTCGGTGAAGCACATCATGCAGGCTCTTTGGCGCACCTGCCACACCATGCCGTCGTCGTCCGCGGCATCGTCCAGATCTCCACCGACCCTACCCTGTACGTATCTCCCCGTTTCTCATCTGAACTTCTTATCAGGGCTGTTTAACTGTGACCAGACAATTAGGAGACCGGACACTCAATTGTAGTAGAGATTCATCTGAGTAATAGTTCATCGGGCCAGTAGCCAGTACCATCTGAGTAATAGTTCATTCTTCATTGGGCCAGTAGGATCTAAATTCACGGTATTCTGCTGGTCAACAACTGAAAAAAGCCTATCATCCCATTGCTTAATGTATTTCTTATTCTAAGTAGACCATTATTTGGAAGCAGGTCAATGGAGTTTTTTATTGCTAGAGTGTAGATCCAAGTGTGCAAAGGGCAGGGAGGCCACCGATCAGACTTGGTTTCTACACGTCTCATGTGATCTAGAGAACATGTACAAATACAGTTATAGCACACTGATAAGCCATCTTTTGTTAGTCATTGCAGTCCATTTGGTTAGGCGTATAATCACATCTACTATTCTCTACTTGCTGCGGGTGAAGCAGAACCTAGATCATGGTCCTGTTGATAAATCACTTCTTGAGGACCAGGCTTTAGATTATCCTTGGGACAATTTTATTCAGGACAGTAGTTTGCATAGCATCATCTAGCTATATATTTTTGGCTTCAGACACAGAAGAAAGCCATGGCTAAAATTTGTTGACTCAAGGATCAAATACTTAGTGAGTCCTGAAGTGACTCACAGTTCCTTTTAACCAACCTGCTCTACTACTTAATTGGATTTTTGACAGGTTTTTACTTCTATAGCCTATCCATTTTCTAGACAAGCTGCTTTGTAATATTCTTTAGACAAGTTGCTGAACCAATTATTTGTCTTTCTATGATGAATTTATAGCAGCACTTCAGATACTTCCTATGCAAATTGTATTTCATGTTCTGCTGTACCACACAAATCCTTTGATGTACTTTTGGTTAACTTCAGTTAAAATGGAAGACGTTGTTTTTGGTTCTTGGTAACTTCAAATGAAATGGAAGATTTTTGTTTTTGGTTAATTGCCTAAACATTGACTTGATTCAAGCTGCTGCTGATGTTGAAGGAATTTAGTTGCTCCAGTCAGTATTTTACTCTACCTAATTAGTCAGTATTTTAATCTACCTAATATTTAACATAATTTTGCCTACGGGTATGTAACAAGCATCGTATGGATAAAGCATGTATTTTATACTTATTTCGAAGTGGTTTCCTGTAATTATCTACTCTGCTTTAGGGGAAGGAATTAATGGATTAGCTAATGAGGAAATCCTGCTTACTCATGGTTAGTACTACATATGTCAAACTGGGTCAGATTCCTTTATACTCCCTCCATTCCAAATTAATTGACGCAGTTTTAGTAAAACTGGAGTAGTTTAGAGAGGAGATGACCAACTGCCTATTTCGTGTCCTTCTAATTTTAGATACTAAAACCCTTTCATTTTATTGTGATTAGAGTATTGTTTTCAGTTAGTTATCTACTGCGACTTCGCACATAATTATGTTACCGTGGAAGAAGAAGGCCACATAAACAGAGAGGTCCCCCTTATCTAAAAAAAAACATAAACAGAGAGGCGGGTGTTGCTCGACTAAAGGATTCGTTCAAGGTAGGAGGTTGCAGCCTGAAACGGCGGGGAAGCAAGATAGAGAAGAAAGCTCATGTTCAAGCAAGTGACCGCCGGTGTTGGTTTGTAAATATATTTTATTAAGTTAACTATAGATTAATGTGCAGAGCACAAGTGAAATGAGAAAATTGAAAAGAGGGTTGTCTATCAGGTCTTGTTTTTAGGGTTTTTTATAAGCTATATACACGTTCATTTTCTACATATCTCGTGTTCAGAAAAAAATATCATATTCGCTGCCACAAAAAAATAAGTAGAGGTAAGAACTGTTATTGCACTACGTGGATATTTCATCATTAAAAAATATTTCTTGCACCAACTATCTTGTTGTAGGGAATAATCGTTTCATATGTATATTAGCGTTTCATATATTTGCTAGAGTTCAAAAGGTGCCTAATCAATGGCAAGTAAGATGATTAGCTTTTGAAGTGACGACATGCAGGGAGCAAGATGTCACTTGTTTTTATGCAAGAGGGTCATTAAGAAGACATGACGACTGTCGAGGAAAGTAATGACATATAGTTTATATTTGTTCATGTATAGCCCATCATATTTGACTATATTTATGAATTTGAACTATTGTTTTGATCAACATTACTAACTATATGAAAGTTGAGCAAATCCGCGGCCTCTCCGCGGTCCGCGTACTGTAGATGTTACTGTAGAAAATGAACAGTACCCGCCGCTGTTTTGCAAAAAAGCCACTACGTTTTACTAAATTTGCACATAGGTCCTTCGTACATAAAGCCTGAACCCTAACCCTAGATCGCAGCATGCCCTCATTTCCCCACCCGAGCAGCCAGGGACGGCCCGTCCCGTCCCGCCTCGCCGCCGCCGCCGCCGCCGCCCATCCTCCTCGCCGCCCCATCCCCATCGCCGCCGGCTCCTGTGCCCCGCCATGTCGTCCTCCGCCGCGGCGAGCGCTTGAAGGCGCTCCTCCATGGCGCGCTCCTGCGCGGCTCCCCGTGGCGCGCCGCCACCGGCACCTGCCGGCAGGCCAGCACTGCCTTGGCCGAGGCGGCGGCGGCAGCACGCGGGAGCAGCCCCTGGAGACGATAGGGAGCGTGCAGCCCCTGACCTCCTCGCCGCGCCCTCTCGGCCGCCGCCACCATCCATCTCCTTCCCCAGGTCGACCTCCCGTGCTAAGTGCCCAATCCCCTCACGCGCTCTCCTCTCCCAAATCCCGACCTTCCCCCATTCGCGCCGCCGGTAGAAGGGTCGTCGTCTTCCGCCGCGCCGGGCGTACGACGAGCTCAAGCACGTCGGCCTCCGCCACTTCCCACCTCCCCACCCAATCCCCTCGCGTTCGCTTCTCTCCAATCCCCTTCAACCTCGCGCGCCACTGTCCTTCTCCACCCCCCACCATGGCACTGCCATCTTCGTCATCCCCTTCGGCGTGCAGGGCCCTCTATCGGCGCGTCGGCTCCCAGTGCGTAAGGATGAATGAGGAGGCCCAGTCGTTCCCGCGACCACCATCAGCGCCCTCTATGAGCACGAGCCCGTCAAACCCTATCAGACGTTTTCGCCTAGGTAAGCGTTCTCTGCTCAAGCCTTTTCATGGGGTCGCCCCATCAGCCCTGCGTGCTGCTCAGCGGCAACCTGACAACGGTGTTTCGTCGCGCTAGGAACTGGGAGCAGGATAACGCAGATGGAGTGGTGTGCCATGAGAGAGGGTGAGGGAGGAAGAAGAGAAGACCTCCGGCCGCACGCGATGTACCTACTGCCTCCCCGAATAACCATGACACGACGGTGAGGCTTTGATTTTACGCTGGCTCATCTCTCTGCATTTCCCCTGTTTTTTTTCCTTTCCGATTTGTGTGGCAGGTAGATCTTGCAGTCAATAAAGGCCGCATCTTTGGCTTCTGTTTGATGTGTGCCCTGGCTGTGCTATTTATGCAGATGCTATTCTATCAATTGGGTTGGTACCTGGAACTTGCGTGGGTTTTCTCAATGCAGGTTCATTATTTTCTCTCCACTTTGTTTATTATATTCTGTGTGGGTGGATGGTTGTCTCCGGATGACATATTCTTCTCAATCTGAAGTAGCTATGTTCCGCTTATCTGCTTGTGTACATGCTCCTGCCTGGTTGGTTTGCTATTACATGCATTTGATTTTTTGTGTGTTTGAATTACCTATTATATATTGAGCAGATCTGACATGCTTGATGTATCTACGTGATTCGTTCTACATATTGTATACTGATGTTTGCAATGATTTTTTTAATATTGTGTCGTGATGTTTGTAACTGTATTTTTGTGTGGCTTGCAAGCTTCCGGATGCTGAGTGAAATAACCTCATATCAATTATGTGTATATAGCTCCTAATAAGTCAGTCCTAGCTGATAATTTGATACATGTTCAGTCTGAATTGTTCCTGGAAGAGTAAAACAATAACCTCAGAGAGTTGACTAAAATTTTAGTGTTGGACATGTGTTTCTTATTATGTGTTACATATGCCAGAGCCTCTGTTGGTTAACTCAAATAAGAATTTTTCCTACACGTATTCATGTATTGTAAGTAGAATAATGTGGAATCTAAATGTTTTTAAATCCCTTCTGGTTTTATGGCTTCTAAAACATTTGCCGAAACATCATAAATTTGACCTGAAGATGTACATTCCTCTTAATGTTGAATTTTGTGAAATGGCAGCTGTAGTAGTTTTTACCATTTATGGAAGAATCTGACTACTTCCAGTGGAAAATATATGTGAGGCGTGAATTTCATTGTAATTCCATATCAGCTTTGTTCTATCTTATTATCAGTTTCTTTGATCCATTTGGAAGTGACAATGCGGTCTGGTTTTTGTAGCTTGCATATATTCTTAACCAGGGAATATTGGTTCATATATGAAGGTGAGACCAATTTTTTGAACGGCTCAAATAAGCTAGAAGAGCAAGGGGAATATAGATTTAATTGCTCTCGCCTTCTAGGTGTAATCCAGAAGAAGTGATGAGGATTTTCGACACATCATGAGTCATTTCTACATTGCTTATTATTCATGGTAATAACGCTTTCGTTGATTTAATTTTGGTTAATCTGATATGCTCTTTTTCTCGATTATGGTATTTATGATCTTTTGCTTTGTTAATAACATAACCTTGGTGTATTACTGGAGACAAATAATCATGGTCTAAATTTTTGTTCCATGCTGCTCATCTGTCCAACAGGAAATGACAGTTTCGCACATGCTTTTATTCATCACATGTTTGCTTCTCCTTTTGTATTGTCTGTAATATCGTCATATGTGTTTCGTTTTTATAGGCCAAGGATATTCCCAAATCTTTACATATGAACCTGTAAGCAATAAGCTTAGGTTAATTTATAATACAATGTTGGTCACACGTTTGCACCTTCTACTGCATTTCATGGCTAACTAATTGGCTCGAGCTAAATAAGCGGTTCTTCTAATAGCATTCTCAAACTAATATTGAGCTTCTAATATTAGCAATGATTTGTGCGGGTTGCAGTCATGATGTGAATTGATTTTCTTCTTTAAAGCACTAGCTGCACCAGTCTCATGTCCTAATAAAATAGGCTATGCACTCCTAGAGATTAGGATGCTCTCTAAAATTGAAGATAACCTCTGAATTTTCTATAATCTGGTTGTAGTTTTCCATCACTTGATTATTTTACTTTCTTTGTGTCCTATCTTTTAGCATATTCTACATCCTTGGTTGGTTTAATTTTACATTTTCCTCATTTGGTTTCTTCTTTTTGGATCTGATCTTATATTTGTTTTTGATTTCTTCTCCTTCGTTTTTCTGCCATATTGTTCTTTTGTACTTTGTTTTGGCTTGGTATAAATTCTACTTTGGATTCGTGTTGTTGGGTTTGGTTCATTATTCCTTTTGATTGATCAATATTCGATCTAATGCTTATATTTTCCATATTCAAGTAGTTGGTGTACTTAAAAAATGGATGTAGTATTTGGCCGTGCCATTTTTTGTATTTTGCTTCAGTCCTTGGTTTGCTTTGGGGCTTTCTTATGATAGTTATTCAGTCATGCAGGCTCTATCCTTAATTTCTTTCCAATACATTTCTTCTTTGAAGTGAATCGTCCATTGCACATCACAACCCAGTCTTATTTCTCAATTTTCCTTCATGTGCATCTGATCCTTTAATCGGTTACATATTTGAGATTATCCGTGATGTTGGGGACTATTATTTTTCTGCTTGCCGCTAGGTGTTTCCATACATTCTGTTTTTTGGTGACGAGCTCTGATTTGCTACCCTGCATTTTAGAAGCTTCAACTGAAATATTTTCCTGTTGAGTTTCACGATGTGGACTTATCTGGAGTTATGCAGTCACCATTCTGTAACAAAGGTGTTCCCAATCAAAAGTGATTATTAAAGAAGCTCAAAGATGTTCCGTATCATATGAAGGTGATTATTATTACATTCGTAATTTTAATCCTTTTTAAACCATGAATCAGGTTTCATTCTCCATCGAGTTCATATTGAGTTACATGTATTTAAGTTGGATACCTTATTGCCATTTTGGACATTCCTTCAAGCTATAGTTTCAGATGACCAGTACTTACTCCATGCTGAGCGCATGTAACCTCATATATATTTTTCCTTTTGCACACACAATTATTTGTTTGCTTGAGCTACAGTTTCAGATGACCAGTACTTAGTCCATGCTGGGCTAGAAATCTATATCTGTGTATTCCCATCCTGTAGTCCATTGAGGATAGGGCAGTAGATAGTTTTCAAGCATTTTTTTTTTGCCTTGGAGCTCCAACCAATCTGCACTTTGCTAGCCGCCTAGCTTCCTCTATGTCTGAACCTAATTCAATCCTAGCTTGTGCTACTCTGAACTGGGTCAATAGGTTCAGCTAGATGAAGTACTCTAGCTGATTCCTTAAGACACTAATCTTTTACTGAAATTTTGGGCTGGTCCGTCTGTCCGTAATCACTAATTAGTCTCTAAATATAAGTTGTGAAATATGTGCAAGCTTTCCATAGAGTATCTAATTGTGCAATTTGGTTGGACGCTGTGCTTTTAGTACTCAATTTATTGTACTGTCTAGATATGATTTTTTTGTTGCACGCATTGATCTTTTGTGTAAAGCTAGGCATTTTTAAGCATGAAACGGTGTTTCCTTCATATGAATTTTGTTTTACTGAGATAACCATGATTATGTATCTTTTTGCAGGCATTCAGCTGATCAGCCCAATATTGATCCGATTGAACTTCTGACTCCTCGCTCTTCACCCCTGCCCTGCCCCTTCACCCAAACCCCCTTATGCCCAGACCAACCAGCGACATTGTAAAGGCTAATATTGCCCGCAACATCATGATTACAGTCGGCTCGGGTTATGAACTAAAGTTTTCTTATCAAAATACGAAGGATCCCGTGTAAGTAGAATTACATTTTCACCGCTTCACTAACAAGATCCTTATCTCTTTGTGGCTGTCATGTGATGCTAACAAAAAAGTTAATAGCATGATATATATTAGTTGCTTATCTTTCTTGGCTTTACTGTTTTCTTTGTTTCTCTGTAAGATCTTTCTTTGTGACCCGTTCTTTAATAAAAACTAGCTGGGTGGCCCGCGCAATTGCGCGGCTAGGAATAAGATTTAGTTGTTTCTTCATACCTGACGTATTATTTTTCTTCGTGGTAAAAATTGAAGATGAATACGAAGTGTGTGAGTGTGAATACCTTAAATATTTTATGATACATAGTTTGTAGAGCTTTGTTACTGCTCACATGTTTCCAATGACAAAACTTCCATAAATGTTACAAATACAAAAATCGAGTAACTTCATTTTTATTGTTGTCTATTTTTCTTCGTGCTCTCCATCTTGTCCTTGCATGGTTGTAGAGATCTTACCAGCTTATACCTTGAATTGTAGATTTCATAATGCAATCTACAGTCATGTAATGGACTTTAATGCAATGGTTCTGTTGTTGTCGCATGTTAATCCATTTGATGGGAAATTTGTATCAAAGTTTAATCTGTTTTTACCAAATTTATTTCCGAAGATCGTTATTTTTTCCGATATATATTTCGGGCGATATACCAGTGTTTACCGTAGCAGAGACATAAGGTGAATAGGATTTGTAGAAAATATGCATAAGACAAAGATATATTAGATAAAGATATATTTTGATACACGTGGACCGGAAAAAGATTCAACACACTATTGTTTTTATTTTCATTCAAATGACATGGAACGTGTGCATCAGATGATGACAAACATGAACAAAACTGAAAACTTCTAAAAAGAGAAAATATGCATGCAGATTAAAGTGATACTAACCTATATCCAATTCGATTCGCTTCATGTCTTTTTCCCTGCTTAGTGATGCGTTTCTAAATGGCATCTGGAAACCATCAATGTTTCACCTGCAAGTAAAAGAAACTCAAGAGGATGGCAGCTGTTTGTAGCCTCGCATTCCACGACATCATCTGCGGTTGAATCTCAGAATAAAAAAAAACCAATATTTACAAATTCGACGCCTAACTTGTGTACTCCACAACATCATCTACAGTAGAATCCCATTGATATGTAGTTTGCCCGAATTCCTTTTCTATACGCTCCTCGATCTTCCACCTAGGAATGATGCATGTTACTGTATACTTGATCGTACAGGTGCATGATGAATGTCCTTTTTACTCCCGGATACCAATGATCTCTCCAATTTAAAAAATATCAAAAATCATATTTATGAGATTCAAAAAATTCTAAAAAATATATCTGCGTGTAGTTAATAGTATATTCCACGAACATGTAAAATTTCAACTCCAAATACTTTGTATTTTGAGCTATACAAAAATGACAAATTATGTATCTAATATGCCTATCTACAAATCTCTAGGTTTTACCAGATTTTATTATTTTTGTATAGCCCTTAATATAAAGTATTTTAAACTGAAGTTTTGCACGTTTATGGGATAAAGCCTTGGCCACACCCGTGATTTGTTTCAGAATTTTTTGAAACTCAAAAATATAATTTTCTAATTTTTTTTAAATGGAGGGAGCACTGGAGCTCGGGAGCAAAAACACTTTCCGATTAAACTGCAAGTATATTCCTCACAAACGCATGCATCAAACGTACCTTGTTTCAGCTGTCAACAATATTATTGTAAGTACGATTGCTCGTTCGTGCAGCATCTTTCTCCTCCTTATGGCAGCCAAATCCAGCACCACTTCTTTTAGTTGTCCCCGCTTCGTAGGCTTCAATCCAGTGCAAGAGCAAATCCAGTTTCCTGGGTCCCATCGGCCTCAACGTTGTTGGGGCGGCGTTGCTATACAGTATGCGATGGCGTGACCACCATGCATAATGTCGTGAATACCCAGAATTTTGTGGGTTGCTCCAGAAACCTGTAAGCCCGAAACACGCCGGACGGCCATCTATTGGTCAAAACATAGCTTCAAGGGAAATAAAATCTAAATTAAACAGTTGCAGAAAGAGCGGACGAATAATCATATACAAATATGATTTGAGTAAAACCACAATTGATCTAAAATGCATCGCACCAGAAGTTGTACATTGTACCCTGAAAAAATAAATCAAATAGAACATACAAAATAAGTATTATATATACCTGAAATTGGTCGTTTAAATTGATAGTTCACTCATGGATTCCTGTATCGCACTTCGTTATCTCTAGGGCGGTCTGGAGCGCTCGATATAAATACTTCAGCTCATATGCATGCACATACGACTATAGGGCTTTATCTTGCACGATCAAAAATTATTTGTACATGAAAAACATGGTGTATATCAGATGATTACATACCTTCACATAAACATTGATGCACGTATGTATATGAGTATAGATTGATTTCCTGGCCATTTAAAGTGAACTGGGCAAGATCTCACCGATGCCGACGTCTCAGAGTGGTATTAGGATATTGATCCATTCAATATCTTTGAACGCGTAATCAGGATGCCTTGACGGCCATTATCCAGAACGTCGGCAAATCTAGTTTCCTGGGTCGCAGCGGCCTCAACGTTTTTGGGGCGGCGTTGCTATACAGTGTGCGACGGCGTGACCGCCATGCATAATGTCGTGAATACCTAGAATTTCGTGGGTTCCTCCTGAAACCTGTAAGCCCGGAACACGCCGGACAGCCGTCTATTGGTCAGAACATAGCTTCAAGGGAAATAAAACCTAAATTAAACAGTTGCAGAAAGAGCGGACGAATAATCATATACAAATATGATTTGAGTAAAACCACAATTGATCTAAAATGCATCGCATCAGAAGTTGTACATTGTACCCTGAAAAAAATCAAATAGAACATACAAAATAAATATTATATATACCTGAATTGTTCACTCATGGATTCCTGTGTCGCACTTCGTTATCTCTAGGGCAGTCTGGAGCGCTCGATATAAATACTTCAGCTCATATGCATGCACATACGGCTATAGGGGCTTTATCTTGCACGATCATAAATTATTTGTACATTAAAAACATGGTGCATATCAGATGATTACATACCTTCACATAAACATTGATGCACGTATGCATATGAGTATAGATTGATTTCCTGGCCATTTAAAGTGAACTGGGCAAGATCTCACCAATGCCGACGTCTCGGAGTGGTATTAGGATATCGATCCATTCAATATCTTTGAACGCTTAATCAGGATGCCTTGACGCCATTATCCAGAACGTCGGTAGTATTGCTTCATGAGGCCCGGTCGGCCGACGACACAATTTTGGTGGCCGTAAACGTGATGGTCCACTGACGGTAGAATTACGCCGGTGTCGGCAGTTCTATGTGTGTCTAGTCAGAATCTATTCTCGAGTGCTACAACGCGGCCAAACGCCACAGCGTACGCCATTATCTGCGGACAACGAAAAACTTATTTGGAATCAGATATGCAATGCTAACAAAAATTCTTAGATATAGCTACCGACACAAAAAGCGTCATAGGGCAGGCTATTGATGAACGTGACCTCATACCAAGGAGCAAAAAAGCAGCGTGATGCTTTGAACCTGGGAAGCATCGGCAGCAGCAATACGCGCGTTGATTTCCAGCTTAGTCGCCCGGCCGGTGGTGCAGAACTGCCGTTGCGCCTTCCCATGAGCATGACCGGCTGCTCGCCTGATCCACGAAGATTTTTTAGAGCCCTAGACTCTCGATTGATTGCATGCAGGTCTTGGTCGTTGAATAGAAGATGGAAAGAGTCCTGGTATGGTACGTCTTACCTAGGCTACGTGCATCATCACGCGTATCATCTTAGCCGCTAAAAAATCTTTACTTTTGATGGATCAATCTCCACCATCTATTGTTTGTTCTCTTAATAATATAAGAGATACAAATCTTGAGTAATTTCATAGTTAAAAATAGAAAGTTCTATTACGACTGTAGTGGAGTCTACACTTCAATTTGCCTTTTCCCTGAAACTGAAGCAATTGCTTTTGACTCCTCGGTCTTGGAATTATTTTGCCATCAATTGTAACATCATCAAAGAAAGTCATTTATTGGATACAATAACGTCATCCACTATCAGTCATGAAAATTACAATACCTCAAGTAGATTTTACTAATTTATACAGTTAAAGTGATAGCCTAGCCTGAATATGAGAATTATATAACATGCCAAGGGCCTGACCCCACTCTAACTCGGGCTCTGTTATCATGTATCTACTCCATATGTACACTGATTTTGTAGCAATTATGTAATGAGTTCTTTCGAATAATTGATCAACCTGTGAACATTACCAGAAAAAAGGTTTTTATAGTCTCACTTGAAAAAGTCGCCGCCTGTCCAGTCAAAATAGACAAACAAAACCACGTAGAGTTCATTTTGAGTCTAATATATAGAATCGCTCTGCCTCGCCCCTCACATGGCACCCTGCCGTCCGCCGCATCCTTCACTTTGAATTACTCATGGAGTTCTCAGACTTCCTATCAAAGTACTAAAATCACATGTAAACAAAAGTACTAAAATGAATAGGTATGTATTCTTTTATTTAAACACTTCATATTGTTAATCTTTAAATAGATTCATATTGAACGTTCGGATCTGGAAGTTTCATTAAAATATTATGCCCGCGTATCTATAAATTTGTCTTATCACATGGTAACTTACAAATCTCTAGAAAATAATGGAATGCACTGCATGTCAGAAATAGTACTTCTAGCCAGTCTATCATGTGTGTACTTGGGAAGGTGTAGCGAAAAAAAACACATACCGGAAAAAGAATTCGTGAATTGCCAAAATCTCGAAAGATTGCTGTAATCTTCTTATTTTATTTACATGATATGTTCTAATCCGGAGAAGTTGGACGATCTATTTTCTAGTACTATATTCATGATCGTAATGGGGCTTTGTGACCATTTTGGTGGCAAGGATATTGCAGTTCGATCACTGCCCTTTTCTCTTGCACCTTCATGCAAGCATATTTTCTCTAGACTAAAAACTATAATAATTTTGATACAGCAAACATATGTAAGAGAAATTGGACGCTTCAGATACAGTAGTACGCCAAATATTTCATCCATAGAAATTGTTATTTTATAATATTTGATATGGGTGGAAAATAAGATTAATCGAGATTCATGAGAGTCTACTGAATAAATGATGTCAATTTTAATGGAAATAGTAATATTTCTACAATGACTTCACCTATCTAAAAGATATATAGCCCTAGCACATGGAGAGAAACTTAACCTGTAGTGCTACATAAAGGAGGAAATGTTCCCTGCTGGCTGCTGCTGACTATATGCCACTGAGGAATATAAAAAAACGAACCATGATTATGAAGACAGTGCAGCGGTGTGTACTGTCAATTACCAGCAGATGAAGCTAGGTAGAAAATTGCCTAGGATGCAATTGAATCGTCCAAGGTGATAGCATCGTTGGAGACAGCTGAGGACGTGAGACAATTAACATAGCAGATAATGAATCTGATTAGAAAACAGAGATACCTGAGACCACCTCGAGTATTGGAGAGGAGGGGAGCAGGACATACAACATGATCAGATTACCATCAACCGCCAAAAATTGGAACCTGCAGATAGCAACTGAATGCTTAATCATATTAGCCCCTCATCTTTTAAAAATTCCTCACAATTCTAGAAATTCGAAAGAAAACAGAGGAAGAGGCTGCCCGCATATATAGTAATGATTCTGAAGTAGATTTGGCAGAAACTCCTTTAGCAGAAGAATAGTGTCAATGTAAATAATCTTCTTGTGCGTTTAACTGCTCAGCTACACTACGGTGGTCTAAATCTTTTGCAGCCGAAGCATTGCCTGAGATATAAAAAAATATAAGATTTCAGTTACTGCAAGGAATGCCAATGCACAATCTCAGATTTAAATTGGAATACCGACAGGTTTCAGATGCAACTACGCATTCCAGGTGAAGGGAAAAAATTCTGAGGACCCTCGGGTCAGTGAATATAGTGCCCCATCAACTCCAGCGACGCCCATGCCATGTCTGAAGCTGATCCAGCGCTCGCCATTGAGCCGCTCTAACTGCGCGAAGAAGATAGGCGCAATGATGCCAGTACTTTGTCTGGGGCCGATCCAGTACTTGCTGCTGTTGAGCCGCTTGATCTGTGCGTGACGTGAGTGTTGGCGACCTTAGCTGCGGGAGCAGATCGAGTGGCATCACATGTGGGATCGCTAGAGCCGATCGTACTTTCGCCATTGTTGGAGGCTGGAGGTGGCCATCAGAGACGTCCGATCCATTCATGTTTTATGTGATCAGTTCAAAGGAAGAGCATATACAACATGCTTTTCTTGATTGTCCAATCTCTCGTAACTACTCCTCAAATACCTGGGATTAATAATGATCAGAGCATCAATCATATCAGTCATCGATCTGTGCATATTTATCATATTCGTCTCAGACGATGCAAAATATTTTAGCAACTCAGCCTAGGACGTGTAAAACAAATATGTATAGTTTCAACACATTAGCGAAACAACGAATCAAAACCTGTTGCAGTTCACCACAATCTGTGAATAAAGCCCATCGCCGCTCTCCATCTCGTCGGCGTGGCTTTCAGCTTTTGTAGAGCGACATTGCTGGTCGCTCCTTTTCGATGGCCTCCTATCCAGTGTGTGCTGCGGGCCGAGACGACAAATCGTTGCGCTTCTTCTCGTCGGACTGCCGTGTGTTGTGGGGCGAGATGGCAGATCGTCGCGCTTCGTCTCGTCGGGCTGCCCGGCCGGGCCGTCGTTGCGCTTCTTCTCGTCGGACTACCGTGTCCTGTGAGGCGAGATGGCAGATCGTCGCGCTTCGTCTCGTCGTCTCGTCGGGCTGCCCGGCCCGGCGCCGTCGCGCGGCGGACGATTATGCTACGACAGAAGAAACGCCAGGCGCTATAGATCGATTGATTGCTAGCAGTTCATACTATTTTCTACCAAGGCTAGCACTCGTACATTAATGGGTAAACCTAGAAAGAGTCCGCAACATTGTCAAGCAGGGTAGACTGCATCGATTTCCTTTTAAAATTGGATGTGCGTGCGTGGTAAATATCTCCTTTAAATCCGAGCCGTACTTTTTTGAGCGCTTAATCTGAACCCTTAATTGTCTTGTGTTTTAATTATATAATAGATAAAAAGCAATCAGCGAGCCATTCGATCTCATATTTTTCATATTTACACTATGAGAAGGTGAGAACAACTAAAGTAGCATGTAGGCTGAACATCCCCCTTCCACGCTATTGCCTCCTATGTTCCTAAGTTTCGCGCCGAGGGGAATGAAGACGAGCAACCAGAGTAAGACCGTTCCTTTCATGCATATCTGTAGCACTAATTTGTCCAAAGCGTTAATAGAGTGGCAGCTTTGTCAAAATAATAATAATAATCAGAATTTCAGAACCATCAGCTGTCCATGTTATTTCCAAAGAGGGTGAAATGAATAGGTTGAAACTAAATTTTGAATTGACGGGAAATCCATATTGGTGCTTGGTAGAGGAGTAGTAGTAATCCTTGTGTAAGAAGGTGAACTTGGTTTGTGTTGACTCACTAATTATTTGTTTGGCGCCTTCAGTGATTTTTTGCATGTGTGCACCGACAGTTGTCATATTAGTTTAAGCCATTTGTCCGTGTTCTAGATCTATGAAAAAAACTAATTATTAGAATTAAATTGTATAATATATAGATAGCGGGCTAGCGGCTTCAGACTTGTGTATGGATGCCTTTAATGGACCATTTGGTGGCATAGCATTTGTTTTCCTCTGGGACAGAAATAAGCACATTCATGTAAAGGAGCAATGCCCTCTTTTTCTTGAGTTTATATAGGAATAAGTACACAACATTTCATTTGTTATTTGTTGAGGATCGTCGACTCTTGCTTCCTCAATAATTGAAATCGTGATGAAATAAATGTTGGTGGCCAGATATGATTATCTCTATTCACTGAAGATTTTAAATTTTACTATTTTAGTACTTACATAATTGATGTTTCACTTACATGTTTGCAGAGAAGGGCATTCTGACATTTACCGTAGATGACTCAACTCAAGCAGCTTGATTATTGGGCTGATACTTGAGCTCATCGGTTATCCTTGCATAAATGGATTGAGAACCATAGGTATAGATATATAGCCCTTTCTCGATCCCACGTTCTGTATGTTTCCATTTTTGTGCTTCGATATGTTTAAGTGTTGGTCTAATGGCAAAAAACGAACATTTGGTAGGAAGACCATACGAAATAGATGGTGTTAGGCATAGATGTGACTCATGAAGTCAATTTAAAATTGACATGCACACGATCAGAAACGAACGAATTTCTTGAATTTTTCTAAAAACGAGCTTAAGTTAATCATACAACCATGCTAAAGCTACATACGTTGAGTTTGTGTTGTTGAGTCCTAGATTGAAGGAGTGGTACGTGACAGTGTAATTCCATAGATTACTATGCCACAATCAGGAAGAGAAAAAACTAGGTAAATTATTACTGTACTTAGTAGATTTTAAAGAATTTCAGTGACAACCTTGACCTACAGGTTGCTGATGGCGTAGTTGACGAGGGAATTGGTTGCTTCTAACTCCCCGGCAACGGCGCCAGAAAATATGTCTTGATAGCCCTCAAAGGCGTAGGTTGAGACCCCAATAGCAGAGTGTGTAGTACGGGCAAGACAATTTTCCCCACGAAGGTGACTCGAGGGTTTATATCGAACTCTCGGGGAATCAGTAGTGGAAGCTTTACCTCCTTATCCTTCCCTTGGAAACCTGCAAACAAAGATAAATTGTTTTGTGCCCTGAACCTCACCAAGTGGTTGTCAAGCACAAGGTGTGAGTAAGTTATGAATACAAAACAATAAATAAAAATGCAATGATGATAAATAAATATGCAAGGATGATGGAAACAATGATAAATGATATTTTTGGGTTTTATATGATGAATGAAAGATGCAAAAGTATTTTTGTATTTTCGGATTTAATTATGGCTGAAAATGAAAAGTGGATAAAAGTTGTTGGAAAGGTGTTTCTTATGATTAAAAATGGACCGGGGTTCATGGTTTCACAAATGCACTCTCTCTTTAATGATGTGGTGGACAATGGAACAAAAAGTTAACATATGAGATTGCAACAAAGTTTCATGATAAGTTATAATCATATGGGCATCACGTCCTAACATAGAGATCTTTTGGTTATTAATCTCTCTTATACTCCACTAAGATGCGAACTAAATCATAACACCTTAGTATTAAGATAAATCAGAGCATAGCAATAAGTTTCATGACATGAAGTTGAAATAAGAACATGCTAGATCTAGTCATGGAGTAGTGGCATGGTCACACCCACATCTCCGGTAGCAAGGTATTTCTTTTTATCCCTAGTGAGGCAACAAAGTAAGGTAAAATACCCAAGTGGATCGCGGAACTTTCTCTCACGTTCACCGCACTAGCCACCCCCCGTTACTCCATCTAATGCACACGTTCCCCTCACACGCTCTCATAAACATGCTTGATCATAACAAGTAAACAAGAACGGGTACATAATATGCATCTACTTTCATAACTGAAGTAAAACAATTGCAATCTCACACATATATTAACTCATAAAGATCCACCACAAAGGTATTACATAGATGACCGTAATCATGTTCGGCAGCTCATACGGTACTAATTAGTGAAGCACAAGAGAGAGAGATACATAAGTTACTTCCACAAACCCATAGTCCAGGGGTGGACTACTCCCTCTTCATCATGGAGTCGATGGAGATGTCGTTGGAGGAGGTGGAGACCTCTCCGGCAGCGCCCCGCCGGAGTTTTCCCCCTCCAATCTGCAGCTCCTGATCTCTGTTTCGGTGTTTCTGTGTTTGTGCGGCGCTCTCCTCCGAAGAGCCTCGGGGACTATTTTTATAGTGGTTTTAGGTCAAGACGGAGTCTGGGCGAAAAGATCGACGGCAACGGAGCCTCGAGGGCCAAGTGGTGGGTCCCACACGGCTACAGTACTGGCCGCGTGGGCCCCCCTTTTGGTCCTCGGGCCTCCGTTTTGCTTCCTTCGCTCCCAGGTCTTCCTCCTTCCAAATACTGACGCCTGTATTTTTCCATAATTTTTGGACGTCGTTTGGGTCCCTGAAACATAAAAGGAAGAAATAGGGTTTTCTGCCTGCGCAGGGTTAATTCCATAAAAATAGGGGAACTTGTGAATTATTCCCAAAATCATTATAAATCAATGTTATAACCCTTATATGATGCAAATATGACGGAATATGAATAAAATAATGCAAAGTTCATGTATGCATTTTACATGCATCAGCATCCCCAAGCTTAACCCATGCTCGTCCTCGAGTATGAAGGTGATAAAACTAACATGGACTTTGCATTTCAATACTATCAATGGATATCAAAGATGATTACTATTGCTACATAGAGTCAAATGGTTCATTCTTAATAAGATGTAACAATATGCAAGATAGTTTATGAAGTGATATCAAATATTCAATGTAAGGATGTTCAATGATAATTCACAAAGTGTAACATAAATGAAAAGTACTATGGACTTCAAGTATGCATAATGATAAGTAAGAACATCCTACAATGGTCATAGAGATGAAAATCTGAATATAAAAGGTGGACACTTTGGAAAGATATATATGAGTAGAGGTAAACATGAATAAGTTTCATCTAACTTCTGAACTTTCTACTTAAGTTAATGATTGTAATATGGTACTCCTTGGTGTCAAGCTCTCATTGCCCCTATCATAGCATCTTGAATGATTAAGTTTAAAGTGAAAGCAAATATGAGTAATGTGCTTGACAAAGTATGGTTGAAAGTCTCATGCCCCTTGAATACGAGTACCTACACCATGTGCTACTCAACTCGGGAAACAAAGCAAGTTCAATTTAAATATCATTGTAAGTAAAATAGTATCATCAAGAGCGTCAACTGGGGTACCTCTTGTCCCAGGATATGGAACAAGCCCATATCAAACAACAAGACAAACAACAATGAACAATCTCAACACTCTTTTATTTACCATTGTGTAGCTTTTTATTGTGATGTGCATCACTGAATGTTCACATGGTACGCTGTAAATTTCCACCATGATGATGCATGGCTTAGATTAGCGGCCCAGGCGTCTCTCTAACCATTATACAAACTCATTTAAACCTACTCATTTCACTTTATTTCACCATGATAAGCATCCATAAACAAAAGTGCATGACATCAACTAGATATAATGAAGTGCAATGTTGAAAGCGTTCCATGTGATACACATTTCTGCTAACTCTCAACCAAAGACTTTGTCAAGCTCATAACATCATAATTTTAATCACAATGGGTCATGTTTATTAAGTGCAATAAAAGTAAAGTGTGCATCAAGTTCGTGAGAGCTATATAACCAACTTTTCCCATAACAATCAACAACATAAGCATTTTAATTCAGAGGTATAAATGATACAAAATAACATGGTAAACATACTCGGAATAGCATAAAGCTAATAGGTAGATATGGTGGACTCACTGGAAAAACTTTGGTTGAAGGTGTTGGAAACAAGTTTTTGCTTGTTGGAATTTTTGGGCTAGCAAGAGGGAGAAAGTTGACCGTCTAAATGCATGCATGAGTGTCCATAGAACTAACTAATTCATGTTAAACAAAGTAAAGTAACATTCAGCATCAAAACATGAATAAAAGATAGCTCTTGATAAAATACTGCAAATTATTACTCATTAACAAGCTCATGAATCATGCAACTATATGTATCTTTTAAAATCAACTCAAACATCCCTTTTCCCAATCTTATAATGGCATCCAACATATTCAACCCATATTTCCAGTAGCTCTCTCATATATAAATGATAATGTGGTGGTCTCAAAAATAAAAATCAAAACAAACAAAAAACAAAAAGACGCTCCAAGTTTATACGATAAAGTGCATTGATCGAAAAACAGAAGTTAGACGTGTGCAAACCGAGAGTGTGTTGGTCCAGTGGGTTGTCTTCACATCCCCAAGCTTATGGTTTTCACCATCCTTAGATACTCTTGGTGCATCTCCTCTAATCCCTGTGAAAAAACTTCAAAACACCGTTTCTCCCATTTCTTTTCTGTGGGGTGACATTAGTAGTGATAAACAAATAGTTTCTTGCTGCATATAATCCTTAGACAAAAATTTATATGAATGTCCAGTAAGTGTATTATGTTGTATGCCTACTCATAAACTCAATTGGATAAAAAGATTCAAGTTAAAAGTTCTAAGCATGCATCAAACAAAATGGGACAGAATCTGTCCAGAAAAACAGCAGTAGCAAAACGTATTTTTCTACCCTACTTAACTTTGTCAAAAATTCTGAAAAAATTCATGCATACAGAGGATGAAAAGTTGCTTCTACAGTTAAATATCAGCTCATTCGGAGTTACAGAATAGGAATTAAAAATCAAACCGTGCACAGATTGTGCTGGAATAATATCTCCGAATGCTATAAGCAACTTTTTCAAACCAAAATGGGTAAAACTTGGCACTTTATTAAAAATTCCAGAAACAAAACTATAAACAAAGTCTCTTGTTACAGCAAGAGGACACAAAGAAAATCAAAAATAAAAACAACCGGGTTGCCTCCCGTAAAGCGCTTTCTTTATAGCCATATAGCTAGGCTTCTTACTTGATAGTTATAGTGGACGAAGCTCATGAGGGAGCTTGAACTTTGGTGTGCCCTCTTCCTTGGGAAGTGTTCCATGCATTTCTTGTGTGGAAACTGAAACTTCACATTCCCTTCTTTTGAATCAATGATAGCACCTGTGGTACGAAGAAAAGGTCTTCCAAGAATAATTGGACTAGAGGTTTTATTCCCCATATCCATGATTAGAAAATCAACAGGCACAAAAGTCATATGTAACTCTACCATAACATCACTTACTTTCCTAAGCATGTTTAATGGAATCATCAGCAAGTGCAAGTTCAATAGAGCATTTTTCAAGATTCTTTAATTCAAGTACTTCATATAGTTCTTTAGATAAAACTGAGACACTAGATCCTAGATCTAATATAGCATGGTGTGTCTCTTTTCCAATGGTTACAAGTACTTTGGGAATCCAT
This sequence comes from Poa pratensis, assembly GCA_947311845.1. Taxonomy (NCBI): domain Eukaryota; kingdom Viridiplantae; phylum Streptophyta; class Magnoliopsida; order Poales; family Poaceae; genus Poa; species Poa pratensis. The sequence goes on along the minus strand of CAMZMU010000091.1, from coordinate 32,115,982 downwards.
ACATCCCCAAGCTTAGGTGGTATCATAGCTTCTTGTTGTACCTAGCAATCTTTTCTTTTAAGACATGTTAGCAATATAAGAACCAAAACCAGCTTGGTTAGCATTAATAGAAGGATCACTTGCAAATTTTTGTAAGATAGATATTAATTCATGCAAGCTACAATTTCTAAGTCAAGCAATGGTTCCTTGACTTCACTAAGCATTTTAACTTCTTCAACTTTCTTTTCTAACTCAATCATCAAGAAAGATTCATCATGTTCAGTTTTTACTTCTTCTTTTAAACCAACAAGTTGAGACATAAATGGCAACAAATATTCAGGATAGTTTAATAATTCATTAAGAGTTTCCTCCAAAGTAAGAGGAACATTTTCAGTAATATTAATAGAATTCATTCCAACCACAGGTGGTGCTTGTGGTTTCCCTGCAGACATACTCAATAAAGTGGCTTGGTTATCAGCTAGCTTTGACAAGCTTTGTCTAGTCCTGCAGTTTGGAGTTGTAAGCCTTTAATATCAGAACTAATAGAAGCAACAGACTTATTCAACTCTTGTATCATGGTATTATGACTAGCAACTTGTTCCATAAGAATTTTATTAGCCTCAAAATTATCATTACGTGGTGGCATAGGCTTCCAATTATTATCACTAGCATTAGGATATGGAATAGATGGACGGTTGTTGGGAACATATGGGGGTTTATTATAAGATTATAATTGTTATTACCATACCCATTATTACCATAGTTCCTAATGAAGTTGACATCAACATTTTCAGGATTATTACCAACTAGTTCTTGCAAAGGCACATTTTCCATATTTTGTTTATTAATGAAAGCAAGAATAGTGTCCATTTTAGATGACAAATCATTTGTTTCTTCTATGGAGTTTACTTTCTTAGATGAAGTAGGTGCTCTATCAGTGTGCCATTGGCTATAGTTTTGCAAAATGCTCTCCAATATGTTTTAGCTTCACTACAGTTTTTCCCATAAAAGCACCTCCAGCAGCAGAATCAAGAATATTTCTAGACATGTAGTTTAGACCATTGTAAAAAGAGTGTAGTATGGTCCATTCATTGACCCCATGTGATGGACAAGTTCTAAGCATAAGTTTAATCCTATCCCAAGCCATGGCAACATGTTCATTTTCATTTTGCCTAAAAGAAAGAATATTGTTTCTATTTTGCAAAATTTTAACAGGAGGATAGTATTTCTTAATGAAAGCTTCTTTTAGATCATCCAAGTTTTAATGCTATCAATAGGTAATGAATGCAACCATCTTTAGCTTTTCCTCTAAGTGAGAAAGGAAATAATTTCAGTTTTAGAAATCACTTTCCACTTTTTTTTTATGTCACATATTTCAACAAAATCATGAAGATGCATAGAGGCATCCTCCATAGCACTACCGCCAAATTGTTCCCTAGTTATCAAGTTCAACAAACTAGGACTTACTTCATAGCTATCAGCTTGTATCTCAGGTGTGGCAATGGGCCTAGCAATAAATTGATCATTTGGAGTGTTTGTGTAGTCACACAACTTAGTTCTGTCTCCCATTTTTCAAGTTTTTATGTGTTTTAATTTTTTATGCAAAACTGAAAATAAAATATGCAACACAAAATGCAAGACAAAACAAAACAAAATAAAATGGTTTGCAAGTAAAGATGGATAAGATGGTGCTCACGTAGGTGCAACCTCCCCAAGCTTAGGTGTTTGCACAAGTTGGTGATGAAGTTGACTTGTTGTGAGATACCCTTGGATAAAACTTTCAGCAATGATTCCCCGGCAACGGCGCCAGAAAATATGTGATGGCGTAGTTGACGAGGGAATTGGTTGCTTCTAACTCCCCGGCAACGGCGCCAGAAAATATGTCTTGATAGCCCTCAAAGGCATAGGTTGAGACCCCAATAGCAGAGTGTGTAGTACGGGCAAGACAATTTTCCCCACGAAGGTGACTCGAGGGTTTATATCGAACTCTCGGGGAATCAGTAGTGGAAGCTTTACCTCCTTATCCTTCCCTTGGAAACCTGCAAACAAAGATAAATTGTTTTGTCAACCTCACCAAGTGGTTGTCAAGCACAAGGTGTGAGTAAGTTATGAATACAAAACAATAAATAAAAATGCAATGATGATAAATAAATATGCAAGGATGATGGAAACAATGATAAATGATATTTTTGGGTTTTATATGATGAATGAAAGATGCAAAAGTATTTTTGTATTTTCGGATTTAATTATGGCTGAAAATGAAAAGTGGATAAAAGTTGTTGGAAAGGTGTTTCTTATGATTAAAAATGGACCGGGGTTTCATGGTTTCACAAATGCACTCTCTCTTTAATGATGTGATGGACAATGGAACACAAAAGTTAACATATGTGATTGCAACAAAGTTTCATGACAAGTTATAATCATATGGGCATCACGTCCTAACATAGAGATCTTTTGGCTATTAATCTCTCTTATACTCCACTAAGATGCGAACTGAATCATAACACCTTAGTATTAAGATAAATCAGAGCATAGCAATAAGTTTCATGACATGAAGTTGAAATAAGAACATGCTAGATCTAGTCATGGAGTAGTGGCATGGTCACACCCACATCTCCGGTAGCAAGGTATTTCTTTTTATCCCTAGTGAGGCAACAAAGTAAGGTAAAATACCCAAGTGGATCGCGGAACATTCTCTCACGTTCACCGCACTAGCCACCCCCCGTTACTCCATCTAATGCACACGTTCCCCTCACACGCTCTCATAAACATGCTTGATCATAACAAGTAAACAAGAACGGGGTACATAATATGCATCTACTTTCATAACTGAAGTAAAACAATTGCAATCTCACACATATATTAACTCATAAAGATCCACCACAAAGGCATTACATCGGTGACCGTAATCATGTTCGGCAGCTCATACGGTACTACTTAGTGAAGAACAAGAGAGAGAGATACATAAGTTACTTCCACAAACCCATAGTCCAGGGGTGGACTACTCCCTCTTCATCATGGAGTCGATGGAGATGTCGTTGGAGGAGGTGGAGACCTCTCCGGCAGCGCCCCGCCGGAGTTTTCCCCCTCCAATCTGCAGCTCCTGATCTCTGTTTCGGTGTTTCTGTGTTTGTGCGGCGCTCTCCTCCGAAGAGCCTCAAGGACTATTTTTATAGATGGTTTTAGGTCAAGACGGAGTGATGGGCGAAAAGATCGACGCCAACGTAGCCTCGAGGGCAAAGTTGGTGGGTCCCACGCGGCTACAGTACTTGGCCGCGTGGGCCCCCCTCTTTTGGTCCTCGGGCCTCCGCTTGCTTGCTTCCTTCACTCCCAGGTCTTCCTCCTTCCAAAATACCGACGCCTGTATTTTTCCATAATTTTTGGATGTCGTTTGGGTCCCTGAAACATAAAAGGAAGGAAATAGGGTTTTCTGCCTGCGCAGGGTTAATTCCATAAAAATAGGGGAACTTGTGAATTATTCCCAAAAATCATTATAAATCAATGTTATAACCCTTATATGATGCAAATATGATGGGAATATGAATAAAATAGTGCAAAGTTCATGTATGCATTTTACATGCATCAGTTGCTACATGTCGTAGCTTCACATAATTAGATTTGTCTCATCAGTTTGCTTAATTGAGGAAGTGCTTTTGATGAGAACGAAACATGGTATTGAGAAATTTAAGTTAGAGGATACCCTATAAGCTATATGGGTTTTGTGCGGCTTATAGTTACTTGCAACAATGTTCAAGCTTTTTTCTATGTTGTATTACAAAGCTACGAGATCAATAATAATTGGTGTTACAGAAGCACAATTTTTTAACGCTTGGTCTGTTATTCCTTGACTAGATCGTGTGTTGTTCATAGAAAATTCTGCAGTCATTTCCCAATTATTTCTTATTAATCACATAGGAGGATTTCAAGCTATGTAGAACTCAGATAGTATTTGCATTGTATATCTTTCCATCTAAATAAAGAGCATGCCATTTTCTATCTAGATAATCAAGTAGCTTATTTAAATCTCTGTACTTTGTGTATTGAACTCAGATAGTATTGCAGTCACAGATAATCAAGTTGCTTACTTTCTGATAAGCGATGATATTGCAGTCACAGCTAAAATATCAGAATTGAATTGTTTTAACCAAATGCAGAAAGCTACATGTAATACTTTAATTTTGAGATATCAGATTAAAACAACAAACTATAAGTTACCAGCTGATACAACTGAAGAAAGGGACATGTTATGCCTATGCATTGTTTCTGGGGGATATTCACTTCTCCGATGTTTAGGTTGGTAGTGAAATGGTCTGTGTTTCAATTGAATATATTTTTTGTTTGCCGTCAGAAATGATTGCACAATTCGTTATATGTATTCTTATTGTTTAATTTGTTCCACTCCATGTTTTCCTTCCCCGTTCTTGAAATTTTGTTACACTTTATCAGTTTACATGAATACTATCTGTCGAACTGAACCTAGAAAGCTATGACATCTTGCTTGAGTTGAATAAGTGATTAAAATGTGTCTTCTAGCTGTCTATTTCTGTCTGTTCTGTCTTTTCGGGTGGTGCTTTAGTGTTATGAGTAGCCAAACTAATCAATGCCATGCACCACCTAATTAATTTACTTGAATACATAAATGCCATGCACCACCTAATTAATTTACTTGAATACATAATTGCAAAATAGAGGTGACAACGAACAGGAGGTTATCATACAATCACCTATAATAGTACTACCTCATAATTGCTAACCTCTTCTTACATTATTTGCCTTTTAATATCGTGTTTCATGTGGGCTTCCGGGTCTTCCTTCTTTGGCTTTTATTTGACATGGTTTCTCTATTCTTCCTTTATGTGCAGTTGGTCGTTTTTCTGCAGGTTGCTGCATGGGGGCTAACTCCTGCAGTAACTTTACGCTTTCCTGCAGGTTTTAGGATTTGATGTAGGTTTATACTAAGCTGGTAGCCATCTTGCTCTTATGCTCAGTAGATTGATGTAGTTAGATCTGGAGCAAAGATTGTGGAGGTATATATTCAAGTTCTTATCCATGGTCTGAGGAAATATTCATGTTTTATTGAAAGATACTTGATCCGATGCTAGATAGATGAATTAATTCATCTTATCCTTTAGGTATTTATGTGTGTTCACATATCAATCTGTTATTTGTTTTAATGGAATGGTTAGTAGTTGAAACTACCTAATGCAGTGTTGCATTCTTTTCTAACATCCTTCTCTTTATAGTCGACCTATGATATCAGCTCCGTGTGCCCTTATTCATGTCTATTACTATAGGTGTCAAACTTAATATTGAATATACAACAGCAAAGGTCGATGCTCCGAGGACTATCTATGCCCAGGCAGCCGCATTGGTGCATCTCTGACTACCTATTGTACCTGTTGTACTTGGATACGCTTCCCTGATACTATATGTATACTCATGTGTATTTATTCTACCATAGCATGGATAACATTGTACTTCCATGCCTGCGCCACCTATTAGCTGTGTGATGTAGCTGGTTATCTTAATGCCAACTGTAAGGCTTCTTGGTTTTTGTAAGGCTGTAGCTATCTACCCAAAAGACCTCATGAATGTAAAATTTATGTGTGTGGAAGGGATGTGCTATATAAGAGTTCAGAAATCATACTATTTCTACTATATTGTTCTAGAGTTTATATCGTTTTAGCCCTTTGTTTTCACTAAGGGCGCGGCGTGTCGCCGCGCTGAAATTCAACTAGTGTAACGTAGGGGTATTCTTTCTCTCTCTTTGTCATTGGAAGTTAAAGGAACATCCAGGGTAAAGATTTACTTGAATTCAAACGGATAAATGGGTGCCATGACTAAGTAGATTGATAACCTCATATCTTATTTTAAATGAATGCATTATTTAAAATCAATTTATCTGTATGCTCCGTAGCAACGCACGGGCATTTAGCTAGTCTATACTACTAGTAGCCGTGTACGTGCAACGCACGTCTGGTTTCTACTTTAGTGAGTTTTTTACTTGAGCTATAAATTGATGATTAAACCGTTTAAGGATATACGAACAACATACAATGAACACACGTTGAATCACTTAAAAATTCACAAAGCACAAAATAATATTTATTATTTGCACAAATATTGCATTTTCAACACCAGTTCAAAGCGATAGCTTAAAAAAGTAAGTACTCTGTAAAATTTAACAACCAAATACCACAAGGTGACCTGCCTGATTACATTTTTTAATGGATTCAATAAAAATTTATGCAGAAAATCTTAATACTCTTCTTCTTATAGAAATATTCAATATTATCATGACGGAATTGGAAAATCAACCAAGAACGTGCAAAAATCCTACCCAAGTACTCGAATAGAGCACGTACAATCGAAAAAAGGAAAAAAAAATCGGACACGCCGCCAACACTCCACTCTCAGACCCTCAGTCATATTCTCCGGAATAAACTGGGGTGAGCACCGGGCTCACCCCACGCTCGGTGCGCCCCCGTCTTGGACGGCTGGGATCGCACGGGAAGCTCGAGTCCGCATCGCGGCGCGGCTCACCGCGGCGCAGGTGGCTCACCGCGGCGCACGTGGCCGGGCGCACCGTGAGCCCGGTGCCCACCCCAGTTTTTTCCTATTCTCCACCTACCTCCCACCGCCCCCAACCTGCGCCATCTTCCCGTTCGCCTGGCGCCGAGCTCACCGCCGAGCTCCCCATTCGCCGCCCACTCAAATAGGGAGCCCAGGTCACGCACGCCCCTGCTCTTATCCGTCCCTCCTCGTCGAATCGTCACCTAAGTGCCCAAGGAGTAGCTCGAGCTCGGCATGCTCGCGGGCTGACCCAGTGGTAGGCGCCGACGGAGGCGGACGCGGAGGCGCGGGACTCATCTCAACCGGATCAGCATCCGTGGCAATCGCGTGCCGGCACGCTCCACATCACCGGCCTCCTCCTCCCGCGGGACACATAGATAAACCGGAGCATGCCAAGGGATTTCGGCGAGGACGCCGTGCTGTCGCGGCCACCGACGCGCATGGAGAAGCTTCATGTCCACCGCTGCGGAGGCGGTAAGGTCGCCTGGACGCCCTCCCACTGCGCCTGCAGGTCGCCGTCGGGCGAGAAGACGGCTCCCTCGAGATTTGGCGCATCTCCACTGGTTCATTCGAGTGGCACCACCAGAGGTGCTACTGCTGCGAGCTAAGGTCAGGCCAAATCAGAGAGATATTAAACCTGCTTCCATCGAGGCTGTTCTACTCTCTGCACTGGAGAAGTTCTTCGATGTTGTTCGTTGAGCCGTCAATAGGTATGCATCTTATTTGCATATACAGGTGCCCTTTGCATTTTCAGTCATATTCTCTATGCCCTTTCATGGTTCTGTTTTTGAATGCTTTGAAATGCTAACATTCTTATAGCGTACCTGAATTTACTTTAGTAGATCTTGTTTATTTGTAGATTTGAAAGAAATGTTTATGGCGAAGATGAAAGTTTGAGACCACCAAATACTCTTGCGCTGTCATTGATGCTCCTGGACACCGTGACCTGATTGTGTTGTGCTTATCATTGACTCCATGACTGACAGTTTGAGGCGTGTATCTCCAAGGATGACCAGACCCGTGAGCTTGCTCTCCTTGTTTTCAGTCTTGGTGTCAGGCAGATGATTTGCTGCTGCAACAAGGTATGCTTTCAGAAGTGGTCATTTGTGTCTACTTTTATATTCTGCTTGTTTATCAATTGATCCAGTGAGGTCCTATTGATTATATGTTATAGTGAATGATTTGCTTCTTCCTGTATATATAGCTGTCTATTATTCAGTACTGCTCAAATATATACACGACACAAGGTTGGTTATCTATCTATTAAAAAAATGGAGAAAAAAATGAACAACAATAGATGAATCTTTAAATATTAAACATCATTGTGAAATACATTGAGCTCTGAATAGCAGAGAGTCACTTGCTATTTCTATCATCTAAATTATAAGGTTGAGAGTCGCTTACCCTTGCTGAAAAAGCTTCAGCTGTAAGTGCAACATTGTTCAGTATCGAGAATACATGACAGTACCATTCAAAATGGACCTTCAGCTGTAAGTGCAACATTGTTCAGTATCGAGAATACATGACAGCTCTTAATTCTGTGAAACAAGTTTTCATCTGTATCATAAATATATAGCTGCAAATGTCTAGGCCCATTTTCAGCAGACACCAGATCATCAAGAGCGTGGTACACACCCCCACAAGCACGAAATGTATATGCGCTGGTTCCTGCCGCTGTGCTGACTCGACGATCAAGTGTGACTCCAAGACTTGTGAATGAGAAGTGGGAGTTGAAATACCGAATATTATCTCTAAAATATTTGGCATCCTCATCAACTTGACTTGTAAACAACCGTTTCAAGTCTTCAGGAACCTCTGGAGTAGCTAGATCAACTTTCCCCTTTCTGCAACAAAATGCCGGCCCCTCGTATTGAAACCGCAATGCTCCACAGTGACGGCAGTCTGGTACTTTTCTAAGGACATGGTGCTTTTTGGGCAGGTTCATGTAAACCCTGTGATGAGTATCATTAGTGGGAGTTCCGTTTGCATGGTGCCGTTCCACTCGGTACGTTTCGAATTCAACATCTGCAACAGATTTCCATTTTCATTAATTATATTTTTAGCACAAACAACTCAGCACAAAGTATAATATTTGTCTGGAATTCATGATAGCAATGATATACCTTGTTGGGCAAACAGCCTAGCTTCTTCATCAGCAGGGTCAATGTCTCCAGCTTCTCCAAGGTTCCCGTCTCCCAAGCCGTCTAGTTGGCAGTGATTTTGGCTTAGTACGTAATAGGTACAATACACGGCTAAGAGGAAACATTAGTGCTCTTTGTGCGTACCATCAATGTTTATCGTGTTGACATCAGGCTCTAGAATTCCATATGCATCTTCACCGTGGTCGTTGCCTGTTGCCAATTATCAGAATCTAGCTCAGAATTGAATTGTACTAATAACAGAGGCATCAACATTGCACAAAAAAATTCACAGCTATACCAATTGTACCCATTAGAGGCTGGTTGGTTTGGTTCACAATTGGGGACAATTCCATTGGTCTCTCTCTCTCTCATTGGGTTGGTTGTGTAGAGGATTACTGATGGCAAAATCCGGCTCTGTTCCTGAATGCACAAAACAGGGAACAAATTAGGGGCAAACAAACACCACTAATATAAGAATAAACGAAAAGAACTAACCCTGATTTTCAAAATGGTGATCTGGGACACGTAGGTTGGCGATTGCACTGAGTTGGGGGTTCTCAACCCCTGACAGTTGTGTGAGTGGCATTTGTCTTGAAAATCGTGGCATTTGATACTCATCATTCCTGTGCAAGCAATCAGACCCATCGTCATGAGCCATATCTGAGTCTTGTACTACATCTGCTGAACATCTCATGTTCCGCAGCTGGGTGACCGCTGATTGTCCGATAGGTGCCGTGTTCAATACAATGTTTCTGTCATCGGGGAGGGTAGTAATATTCTTGTCATTCTCGCGGGTTTGTCGATGTCGCTGTAAAATTTCCTTTCTATTTTGTGCATACCGCTCCCTTTCCCTCATTTTCTTGATCTCGTTAGGGTCTGAATAGAGTAAAAAAAATCATCATATTGCAATAGAAATGGGCCATATTATGAGGAAGATGATCATAATTACCTGGTGATGCAGTCAGCGGTGTGGATGTTGCATTGACTGCGGCATCTTTTTTTTGTTTGTAGGCTTCACGCCGTTTCTTATTAATCTCATCCCTATTTTCTGAATACCGCTCTCTCTCCCTCTGCCTTTTTAGCTCTTTAGGATCTACAATACATCACCAAGTTGAGTAGTTTTGCAATTTTAGCGAAATGAGTGTTTGGGTTATGTTCGTACCCAAATACTTAGGATCTACAATACATCACCAAGTTGAGTAGTTTTGCAATTTTCGCGAAATGAGTGTTTGGGTTATGTTCTTACCCAAATACTGGGTGTTGCTTATATCCTGGAACGGGGTGCGTCCTGTTTGGAGTGGTAGGGGCCATACCAATTCCCTCAATCCTGTGAATGGCAATAATATTATAGAATTTTATCAATTGGGAAACTCTCTGTATATGCAGTATATGTGCTAATCGAATTTGCTATGTATTGCATATAGAGCAGTTCAGCATAACCAGATACGTAATGAAGCAGCACACAGTTTAAATCATGTTGTTTCATCTCGATTTGATGTATATTTTTTGCTATCACCTAATTACACTTAATATTCAGGCAGATTTGAAGTGCTGTTCTAAAAGCATATGGTATGCGATGAATTCCATGTACAGAACAAGTGCAATTCAGGCAGTTGACGGGGCCTTGGCTCAATTTCAGGTACGAATAGTGTCTGATTATCAGGTTAGCATATATGGTTGTAGAGTCGATGTTGATGGCCTAGCTAATATGCAGAAAGACAACTTGAGGAATCAACTCATTACATCGGCGACGCGACCAAGAAGGGATGATGACAGAGCAGAACTGCCATCCTCCGTCGTCGCGGCAATACCTGGGCGTTGCCGGGAAGATCGTCGGCGATGGCGCACGATGGGCATGCACATGTGTTGGCGAGAAGCTCCACGACGCCAACGTCGGCGCGGCGACGGCGCACGATTGTGTGTGAGGTCAGCGCCTGTGTTTCGTCGGATGAGCAGCGCGGCAATGGTGTGTCTGTGTGTCTCGTGGCTGTAGTAGAGATTTCCTTGTCGTGGCTGGAGAAATTGATCGCCGCTAATTGTGGAGCTTTCATTGTCGTGCCTGTAGTAGAGATTTCCTTGCCGTGTCTGGAGAAATTGATCGCCGCTAATTGTGGACCTTTTTCCTCCCGTTGATTATGCTAGTACGCGGAAGGTGATTCTGCTCGTAGGCAGATGGCAGAGTTTTCGTCTGCTACCTAAATTTGCTAAGTGCACACATGGTGTGGGTTAGTTGGTATCTGGACGGTGAGATCTAAATTGCTGGGCCGGATCCTGGGGCTGTAATAGGTCCGATTTGCTCTGTGTATGTTATGCGGGGTGACCGTAGGGATGAATATATTTGCTTGTAATAGGTCCGATTTGCTCTGTGTATGTTATGCGGGGTGACCGTAGGGATGAATATATTTGCTTGTTTAATAGTAGTAGAGATGTTTGCTTGTTTAATAGTAGTAGAGAAGTAGAGATTAAAAAGGAGTTGGTAGGTTCGTCAAATACGTTTTGGTCTGCCAGAAATACGTTTTCGTCCGCCAAACAGCCCGCGCTAGGAACATCAACCTACTTAGTCGAGGTGGTATTAGTCTTTAAGTCGTCGCATCGCTCCGCTCGTACGTGCTTCGGTCTGCCGTATATTCTCGATGCGTCTCCAGAGGGCTTGTTGGCGATTGCAATTCAGTCCGTAATTCAACAGCCCATCTTCAGAGCAACCCGACCTGGGCCTATCTCCACGCGATCCAACTTGAACGCGGCCGTCGGCGATCTTAACAGAATCGTTAAAATAATTTTTTTTGCACAGTGGAACATGGTCTAATGCAGCGCCAGATCAGGGCAACCGGCCGGGTACTGAGAATCTGAGATTGATTTAACGAGATGGGAAAAAAAACTTGGCATGTGCTTCTGTCTCCAAACGTGTAGCCCCGTATGATGTATTGATAAGATCATAAGAACGACCCTTGTTTACAGCTTTTACAATTTTTGGTCGATCACACATTGCATCCCGCAAAACATGACCATACATCTAGAATATTGATCTATTGTTGTTGGGCTAAGAAGGTGATCCAGCGTTAATTTCTAAAAAGGGATCCAGCGTTGCAGGATGCTGTGATGAAGATGAACCAAACCCATCGACGACTGACCCATATCTTGTGTGATCGAACATATAAATCTATGATATTTTTTATTGGTTATCGCTTTTTTCCACAAAATAAGCTTGTATGAATTTGACTTCAAACATGGTATGGATTTAACTTCCAATATTGAGCATTGGTTATTTTTCTCTCTGGGATCCATCTGTGATCTTAAAATAGCTACTCGCAGATCCAAAAATACCGTGCAAAAGGGCGAGACTGTCTAAATCTCCCAATGTTTCCTTATGATGGAATAGCAGAGGTCTACGAGACTTGGCTAAACACCTACATATTGCCGATTATATAGGATCATGAGCTAGACTTTGTCGCAATCATGGAATCGGGTAAACGAGTCTTTCCGATGCATTTTCTAGAGACTAATAAATAAACTAAAATTTAAGTTTTGTATGAATGATCAGTAGTGGCATTGTCACATGTCCTACTATTATTACATTATATAATTGAGACAACACATGTATGTGTGACATTATGACATTTAAATTAGAGAACAAAGTGTGTCGCCGAAGCAATCCGTCCGAGGCGAGTTAAACATAGTAGAAGTAGAGCCAACGACGAAGCTCGTGACTAATATGAGAACAAAGGAGATGAGAAACCTTACCTCTTAGTGCTTATTCATGTTAAACTTAAGAGGGATACAGATGGGATCCGCAGCAACGCGCGGGCACTTAGCTAGTTAGGCCTTAATTACGAGATAACTGCATGCTGGTAGGTAGCCTAATTTTATGGGGAGGCCGAAGGGGGGTATTAACCGATTCTATGGGGCAGCTAGTTTTCCGGTGGGTGTTAATTCTTGGTGCCCGCCAGCTAATTTTCAACAAGATCTACACACAAGCGTCATCTCTTCTCCAGACGTTTTCTTTATCGGACCCTCCCCTCCCCCTATATAAAGTGGAGGAGAGCCCCCCTCCTCCCACCAATTCAGTTGCCCCCTATCTCCCAATTGAGAGGGCTCTCCCAAAGTTTGGAGGGCTCTCCAATACACCCCTCCACCTCTCCTCTCTCTCCCTCTCGCGTGTTCCACAAGATTAGAACGTGCCTGTGGTTGAGGGAGAACCACTATACGCGCGCCGTCACGCTGCAAGGATTTTGGTCCGGATCATCTACTTTCGCAACTCTGTTAGGCCAGAGGACCGAGAGTTGGCATGGTACACCGCATGTGTGCGAGTACTCGGAGGCGCTATTGCAGCGTCAGGAGCTTCACAAACTCCACCAAGATCACGTCGGGATATGCACGAAATCTAACAAGATCTATGAGGTCGGCTACGCATGCGGAGCTTTACAAGACCATGGGGGTCGTCTACGCGTGACTACATCAACCGCATCAACCACGTTTGTGCGGGAACATAGTAGATCTTGGCGTAGGTGTAATCTAGTTAGGAATTTTTTTTGATTTCTGCTATGATTCCCAACAGTGGTATCAGAGCAGATCTATGCGTAATATTGCTGGTACGGTTAGAACACATCGTGGATATGGCCATTGATTCGTTGATTGTTACTCCTACACGTGTACTTGTTCATATTGCGGCATCATTGGATGAAGCGGCCCTAAGCAAACCTCACGCGTTCATACGCGAGACTTGTGTCACGCTCGACATACGGCTTGTACCGTATAAAGTGGCTTTGGGGGTGTCAGTTTCTCCAGCTTTAGTGATATGGCATTTACAACTGGGAGCCCCGAAAGGGGGTTAGTGGAGACAATAATCTAATCCATGTTGTGGTTGAAAGTTCGTAGGTAAGAACGGTTCTTTTTCGCAAAATCCCTAGCAGGCACGTAAAATTTGCAAGAGATAAAATAGAGGCTTCTAGTTTTTATTTTGCAAAGAGGACATGTAATATGATATGGTCATGGTAGTAAATAGTTTTACTAATGTTACTAAGTTGTAGTAAATAGATCCTCCATGGGTGCTGAAGCTTGGCGCCGTGTTAAACACCATGGTAATCATCCTTATCCTTTCAAACCTTTCGAAAACTCTACAAGCCTAGGAAGTCAATGACAAGACTGCAAATGTAGTACTAGAAGACCCAGGAAGGAGCCAGTTACTTCACAACAGTGATGGTGGAAACCAAGTTAAACATAGACGGGGGCCATTTCCCCAGGATAGGAACCATACAAATAGAATTTTGGTACTTGAGAAAATAGACGTCCTTTAGACATCGAGATAGGTCTAGAAGTAGATGTAGTGCTAAACTAGTCTAACAACTGCTTTCTTCTAGATCTTGGTTTCAACAGGAACTTACCTGACGAGTTCATTGTGTCATGGAGGTTCCGAGGATCTTCTCTAAAAAGATCTTTGATATGAGAGTACTATAGTTATACCTTGGACCTACGATGTTTCTATTGTAATATTCGTGGAACAGTGTTCCATGAGTGTTATTCCAACGAATTACAAACTATAACATGCAGTGGCATGCTAGATCACTACACACAATAGCCAAGCATTACAAAAAATCATCCAGCACCACGCGGTGTCGCACAAGCCCATCTAGTTTATGAATTAAGAAGATTATGTAGATTTCATATCCATCAAACAAAGGTCATAAAATAGTCACAAGTGATTCAAATGGAATACAAGAAATAAGGACAAACCATGTTGTTCGAATGACAAAATAATAAGGAAATGGAAAAGCGTCAATAGAATACGCTATTATTCTTAAGAACTAAAACTTTTCAGCGCACATAAACTCCGAGTGCGTCAAGAACATCACCGGACCGTCCGAAGAAGCCCACAACACTCTCGTTGGCATTGGCTGATACACTGAATTGGGTTGTGTTGCTGTGTTGCGTTCCAAAAGGGCCATATATCTTGATGTTGGTACGGAAGGATAGAGTACCTACCACAGTAAAGCCTTGGTAGGTACCACAAGTTCCTGAAACCAAGTTCACGGTCTCTGAAGGACCAAGTTGAATCTGCAAGGAATACAATCACCAAATAATCATCTTAGTTTTTTAAAATTGTATATAACATCTATTGAAAGTGCAAAACATGCATGCGTGGGATATATTTCTACGTACTTCGACAAAATTTAGCTCATTATCTAATAGTACACTCACAGTGGTAGGAGAAGAAGTAACACGGCCCCAAGGACCAGAACTTTTGTTCATCCCGTCTTGGTCAACATAAGAAAATGCAATTGATTCAATAACGTCCCCAAGGACTCGGATTGTCATACTTTCGAGGCGTTGAGATGATGGTGCGCCGACAAATGAAACCCCTGCATTACCACAAAATGGACCAAACTTTGAAGCCTGGGGAGGCGGAGGGGGTGGAGAAGGTGGGGAGGGGGAGGAGTCTGGGGAGGGGGTGGAGGTGGCGGAGAAGGCGAAGGAGGTGGTGGAGAAGGTGAAGAAGGTGGAGGAGTCGGCGGAGGGCCCTGCAAACCATAGTGTGTATTCTTAAGAGAAGAGAAACTACGAGTAATGCATCATATAACTCTTTTGTACTAGTAGCTAGATCAAACGATTAAAAGATTTAGTGCATCTCACCGGTTGTGGTGGCATGGGACAAAGAACCTTGATATATAGCTTCCAACAAGTTTGCGCCGTCAGATTGTACGTTAAAAGACCTTGAGCAAAGGTAAACTCTCCAGTCCCACCTATAATTGCACGTTGACCTCCTTGTTTTTCTTCAATACTTCCGAAAATTTGAAGGCTCGATCCGATAAACCTGATCCGAAGTGCAAACATCAGACATACTTAGCAACAAATTTTGTCAGCACAAAACACATACATGTTTTCTATAGAAAAGTATGGATGAGGATAGTACTTGCAAAATGCCTATTCCTAGGATGAAATATGAAATTCCTTTTAGTATCAAGAAATCCAAAAGAAATCGAACCTTTCACCATCAAAGAGAATGGTGGGACTGCTGATACCACCTCCGAGGGCCACGCCTACTAAATGTGCAATAGTGTTTGCATTGGGGCCAAGAACATCGGATATATTCCACCCAGTAGAAATGGATAGACCAACTTTCAATGTGGGCTGGCACATGAATAAGTCGAAAATATGCTCCCTATACAGAGCTTCGTTTTTGCTAACAATACTACTCTGGTAGTAGGAAGCATCGACTAGGGCAAAGGAAACTATTGAAATAAGAAATACAATCATCAGCTTTCCATGAAATGAATCCATGGTAGCACTTGTGTGGAGCTCAAGCTAATTTTTCTTGTAGGGTTCACTGGAGGTGAGGCACTTTATATACATGTACTCGGTGATACCGAGGCATATTGATGTGCTAAAATCCAAGTGCTAACAATAAATTATTCACTCTGGGATGTCGAGAGCATGAACAGGTGAACAAGGCTGGCAGTGGGGACACAAAGAACAATAACCATGTTCTCAGAGATTCTTGCGAACGGTGCAGCCTCCTGACATAACTATTATTGTTTATACTTTTTAGTAGTCCACTTTTTGGACATCAACGGGTGAACAAGACTTGACAAGTACCATAACCTTGGTAGAAAAGAAATCATTTAAAATAATATACACAGTAGGGTCGGTGATACTAAACACCACTAGGCTTATTTTTTTTCTACAATAAATCTTTTCATTTTTAATTTATGGAGTCAACCTATGGCAGGAGAAATAAAGAACATGGTTGCCAAAGATTCCTGCAGATCATGCAGGCTCCTAACATAAATATGTCTATTCAAAATTCAAGGAGTCAACTTGTAGCACATGAACCGGTGTAAAAGACTTGAAACGTTAACCCGGTACATCTCAATCATTTTGAAAAATATGCACGGCAATGTCAGTGAGCCTAAACACCACTCCAGTTTACTGCGCTTACGATGTGTCACACACACAAAATATAATAGGGTGCCACCAAGGTGTTTGTCGACCACATCTAAGATTGCAGTTACGGCTCGCGCCAAGTCTAATGAACTATAATGCACCTCCAATCACACTGCTGCTGAATTATGCTTTCTAGCATTTGCCAGGAATATCTTTTTTGCCAAAATTAACGAACCACCTCCTAAAGCCACTTCCACGGGAGGTATTTCTATAAAATCTTCTTACGGCACTAGTATGATTAACATCCTAGTACCGATGATGTAGTTGGCTGTGTAAGAGACCTCATTCTACACTGATTATTCCTCAAAGTAATAGGCATAGCATAACACTCGAACTATGGGCTTGTTATCCATCGATGGACTAGCTCTGTATAGCTTGAAATAGATTGTTAATCAGCTGGATACTCCGCAAACCTGATGTCCTCAAGGTAATTTAGACTGTGTAACCACGCTCTTCTATATATGGTAGAAATAAGACACAAAATCTTTAAATCTTGATTAACATTAGAAATGTAGCTATTTTCAGGAATTAGAGGATTTTCATTTTTTTATAGACAAGCCACATTGACAAGACATCAAAAATCAGGAAACATGATTAGTATAGTCATTCACTAAAAATATTTAAATGAATTAGAAACTGATACTTGGTGAACTATGTATGGTTTCGCTCTACTCAGATTTTATTGAAATTTTAAAATAACAATGGTTAGTACCATTAAGCTAATAACATGCAGAGCTTAATAGGTGAGGCTAAAGAAAACTCCACATATTATTGAAGATTCCAATAGATGTAATAGGTTCCTGCCAGAAATTTTTAAGTTTTAATTTACGTAGTCAACAGCGGCACATGAACAGGTGAACAAGGCTGGCAGTGGGGACACAAAGAACAATAACCATGTTCTCAGAGATTCTTGCGGACGGTGCAGCCTCCTGACATAACTATTATTGTTTATACTTTTTAGTAGTCCACTTTTTGGACATCAACGGGTGAACAAGACTTGACAAGTACCATAACCTTGGTAGAAAAGAAATCATTTAAAATAATATACACAGTAGGGCGGTGATACTAAACACCACTAGGCTTATTTTTTTCCTACAATAAATCTTTTCATTTTTAATTTATGGAGTCAACCTATGGCAGTAGAAATAAAGAACATGGTTGCCAAAGATTCCTGCAGATCATGCAGGCTCCAGACATAAATATGTCTATTCAAAATTCAAGGAGTCAACTTGAAGCACATGAACCGGTGTAAAAGACTTGAAACGTTAACCCGGTACATCTCAATCATTTTGAAAAATATGCACGGCAATGTCAGTGAGCCTAAACAACACTCCAGTTTGCTGCGCTTACGATGTGTCACACACTCAAAATATAATACGGTGCCACCAAGGTGTTTGTCGACCACATCTAAGATTGCAGTTACGGCTCGCGCCGAGTGTAATGAACTATAATGCACCTCCAATCACACTACTGCTGAATTATGCTTTCTAGCATTTGCCAGGATTATCTTTTTTGCCAAAATTAACGAACCGCCTCCTAAAGCCACTTCCACGGGAGGTATTTCTGTAAAATCTTCTTACGGCACTAGTATGATTAACATCCTAGTACCGATAATGTACTTGGCTGTGTAAGAGACCTCATTCTACACTGATTATTCCTCAAAGTAATAGGCATAGCATAACACTCGAACTATGGGCTTGTTGTCCATCGATGGACTAGCTCTGTATAGCTTGAAATAGATTGTTAATCAGCTGGATACTCCGCAAACCTGATGTCCTCAAGGTAATTTAGACTGTGTAACCACGCTCTTCTATATATGGTAGAAATAAGACACAAAATCTTTAAATCTTGATTAACATTAGAAATGTAGCTAATTTCAGGAATTAGAGGATTTTCATTTCTTTTATAGACAAGCCACATTGACAAGACATCAAAAATCAGGAAACATGATTAGTCTAGTCATTCACTAAAAATATTTAATGAATTAGAAACTGATACTTGGTGAACTATGTATGGTTTCACTCTACTCAGATTTTATTGAAATTTTAAAATTACAATGGTTAGTACCATTAAGCTAATAACATGCAGAGCTTAATAGGTGAGGCTAAAGAAAACTCCACATATTATTGAAGATTCCAATAGATGTAACAGGTTCCTGCCAGAAATTTTTAAGTTTTAATTTACGTAGTCAACAGCGGCACATGAACAGGTGAACAAGGCTGGCAGTGGGGACACAAAGAACAATAACCATGTTCTCAGAGATTCTTTGCGGACGGTGCAGCCTCCTGACATAACTATTATTGTTTATACTTTTTAGTAGTCCACTTTTTGGACATCAACGGGTGAACAAGACTTGACAAGTACCATAACCTTGGTAGAAAAGAAATCATTTAAAATAATATACACAGTAGGGTCGGTGATACAAAACACCACTAGGCTTATTTTTTTCGTACAATAAATCATTTCATTTTTTATTTATGGAGTCAACCTATGGCAGGAGAAATAAAGAACATGGTTGCCAAAGATTCCTGCAGATCATGCAGGCTCCAGACATAAATATGTCTATTCAAAATTCAAGGAGTCAACTTGTAGCACATGAACCGGTGTAAAAGACTTGAAACGTTAACCCGGTACATCTCAATCATTTTGAAAAATATGCACGGCAATGTCAGTGAGCCTAAACAACACTCCAGTTTGCTGCGCTTACGATGTGTCACACACTCAAAATATAATACGGTGCCACCAAGGTGTTTGTCGACCACATCTAAGATTGCAGTTACGGCTCGCGCCGAGTGTAATGAACTATAATGCACCTCCAATCACACTACTGCTGAATTATGCTTTCTAGCATTTGCCAGGATTATCTTTTTTGCCAAAATTAACGAACCGCCTCCTAAAGCCACTTCCATGGGAGGTATTTCTGTAAAATCTTCTTACCGCACTAGTATGATTAACATCCTAGTACCGATGATGTAGTTGGCTGTGTAAGAGACCTCATTCTACACTGATTATTCCTCAAAGTAAGAGGCATAGGATAACACTCGAACTATGGGCTTGTTGTCCATCGATGGACTAGCTCTGTATAGCTTGAAATAGATTGTTAATCAGCTGGATACTCCGCAAACCTGATGTCCTCAAGGTAATTTAGACTGTGTAACCACGCTCTTCTATATATGGTAGAAATAAGACACAAAATCTTTAAATCTTGATTAACATTAGAAATGTAGCTATTTTCAGGAATTAGAGGATTTTCATTTCTTTTATAGACAAGCCACATTGACAAGACATCAAAAATCAGGAAACATGATTAGTCTAGTCATTCACTAAAAATATTTAATGAATTAGAAACTGATACTTGGTGAACTATGTATGGTTTCGCTCTACTCAGATTTTATTGAAATTTTAAAATAACAATGGTTAGTACCATTAAGCTAATAACATGCAGAGCTTAATAGGTGAGGCTAAAGAAAACTCCACATATTATTGAAGATTCCAATAGATGTAACAGGTTCCTGCCAGAAAATTTTTAAGTTTTAATTTACGTAGTCAACAGCGGCACATGAACAGGTGAACAAGGCTGGCAGTGGGGACACAAAGAACAATAACCATATTCTCAGAGATTCTTGCGGACGGTGCAGCCTCCTGACATAACTATTATTGTTTATACTTTTTAGTAGTCCACTTTTTGGACATCAACGGGTGAACAAGACTTGACAAGTACCATAACCTTGGTAGAAAAGAAATCATTTAAAATAATATACACATTAGGGCGGTGATACTAAACACCACTAGGCTTATTTTTTTCCTACAATAAATCTTTTCATTTTTAATTTATGGAGTCAACCTATGGCAGTAGAAATAAGAACATGGTTGCCAAAGATTCCTGCAGATCATGCAGGCTCCAGACATAAATATGTCTATTCAAAATTCAAGGAGTCAACTTGAAGCACATGAACCGGTGTAAAAGACTTGAAACGTTAACCCGGTACATCTCAATCATTTTGAAAAATATGCACGGCAATGTCAGTGAGCCTAAACAACACTCCAGTTTGCTGCGCTTACGATGTGTCACACACTCAAAATATAATACGGTGCCACCAAGGTGTTTGTCGACCACATCTAAGATTGCAGTTACGGCTCGCGCCGAGTGTAATGAACTATAATGCACCTCCAATCACACTACTGCTGAATTATGCTTTCTAGCATTTGCCAGGATTATCTTTTTTGCCAAAATTAACGAACCGCCTCCTAAAGCCACTTCCACGGGAGGTATTTCTGTAAAATCTTCTTACGGCACTAGTATGATTAACATCCTAGTACCGATAATGTACTTGGCTGTGTAAGAGACCTCATTCTACACTGATTATTCCTCAAAGTAATAGGCATAGCATAACACTCGAACTATGGGCTTGTTGTCCATCGATGGACTAGCTCTGTATAGCTTGAAATAGATTGTTAATCAGCTGGATACTCCGCAAACCTGATGTCCTCAAGGTAATTTAGACTGTGTAACCACGCTCTTCTATATATGGTAGAAATAAGACACAAAATCTTTAAATCTTGATTAACATTAGAAATGTAGCTAATTTCAGGAATTAGAGGATTTTCATTTCTTTTATAGACAAGCCACATTGACAAGACATCAAAAATCAGGAAACATGATTAGTCTAGTCATTCACTAAAAATATTTAATGAATTAGAAACTGATACTTGGTGAACTATGTATGGTTTCACTCTACTCAGATTTTATTGAAATTTTAAAATTACAATGGTTAGTACCATTAAGCTAATAACATGCAGAGCTTAATAGGTGAGGCTAAAGAAAACTCCACATATTATTGAAGATTCCAATAGATGTAACAGGTTCCTGCCAGAAAAATTTTAAGTTTTAATTTACGTAGTCAACAGCGGCACATGAACAGGGAACAAGGCTGGCAGTGGGGACACAAAGAACAATAACCATGTTCTCAGAGATTCTTTGCGGACGGTGCAGCCTCCTGACATAACTATTATTGTTTATACTTTTTAGTAGTCCACTTTTTGGACATCAACGGGTGAACAAGACTTGACAAGTACCATAACCTTGGTAGAAAAGAAATCATTTAAAATAATATACACAGTAGGGTCGGTGATACAAAACACCACTAGGCTTATTTTTTTCCTACAATAAATCTTTTCATTTTTATTTATGGAGTCAACCTATGGCAGGAGAAATAAAGAACATGGTTGCCAAAGATTCCTGCAGATCATGCAGGCTCCAGACATAAATATGTCTATTCAAAATTCAAGGAGTCAACTTGTAGCACATGAACCGGTGTAAAAGACTTGAAACGTTAACCCGGTACATCTCAATCATTTTGAAAAATATGCACGGCAATGTCAGTGAGCCTAAACAACACTCCAGTTTGCTGCGCTTACGATGTGTCACACACTCAAAATATAATACGGTGCCACCAAGGTGTTTGTCGACCACATCTAAGATTGCAGTTACGGCTCGCGCCGAGTGTAATGAACTATAATGCACCTCCAATCACACTACTGCTGAATTATGCTTTCTAGCATTTGCCAGGATTATCTTTTTTGCCAAAATTAACGAACCGCCTCCTCAAGCCACTTCCATGGGAGGTATTTCTGTAAAATCTTCTTACCGCACTAGTATGATTAACATCCTAGTACCGATGATGTAGTTGGCTGTGTAAGAGACCTCATTCTACACTTATTATTCCTCAAAGTAAGAGGCATAGGATAACACTCGAACTATGGGCTTGTTGTCCATCGATGGACTAGCTCTGTATAGCTTGAAATAGATTGTTAATCAGCTGGATACTCCGCAAACCTGATGTCCTCAAGGTAATTTAGACTGTGTAACCACGCTCTTCTATATATGGTAGAAATAAGACACAAAATCTTTAAATCTTGATTAACATTAGAAATGTAGCTATTTTCAGGAATTAGAGGATTTTCATTTCTTTTATAGACAAGCCACATTGACAAGACATCAAAAATCAGGAAACATGATTAGTCTAGTCATTCACTAAAAATATTTAATGAATTAGAAACTGATACTTGGTGAACTATGTATGGTTTCACTCTACTCAGATTTTATTGAAATTTTAAAATTACAATGGTTAGTACCATTAAGCTAATAACATGCAGAGCTTAATAGGTGAGGCTAAAGAAAACTCCACATATTATTGAAGATTCCAATAGATGTAACAGGTTCCTGCCAGAAAAATTTTAAGTTTTAATTTACGTAGTCAACAGCGGCACATGAACAGGGGAACAAGGCTGGCAGTGGGGACACAAAGAACAATAACCATGTTCTCAGAGATTCTTTGCGGACGGTGCAGCCTCCTGACATAACTATTATTGTTTATACTTTTTAGTAGTCCACTTTTTGGACATCAACGGGTGAACAAGACTTGACAAGTACCATAACCTTGGTAGAAAAGAAATCATTTAAAATAATATACACAGTAGGGTCGGTGATACAAAACACCACTAGGCTTATTTTTTTCCTACAATAAATCTTTTCATTTTTTATTTATGGAGTCAACCTATGGCAGGAGAAATAAAGAACATGGTTGCCAAAGATTCCTGCAGATCATGCAGGCTCCAGACATAAATATGTCTATTCAAAATTCAAGGAGTCAACTTGTAGCACATGAACCGGTGTAAAAGACTTGAAACGTTAACCCGGTACATCTCAATCATTTTGAAAAATATGCACGGCAATGTCAGTGAGCCTAAACAACACTCCAGTTTGCTGCGCTTACGATGTGTCACACACTCAAAATATAATACGGTGCCACCAAGGTGTTTGTCGACCACATCTAAGATTGCAGTTACGGCTCGCGCCGAGTGTAATGAACTATAATGCACCTCCAATCACACTACTGCTGAATTATGCTTTCTAGCATTTGCCAGGATTATCTTTTTTGCCAAAATTAACGAACCGCCTCCTCAAGCCACTTCCATGGGAGGTATTTCTGTAAAATCTTCTTACCGCACTAGTATGATTAACATCCTAGTACCGATGATGTAGTTGGCTGTGTAAGAGACCTCATTCTACACTTATTATTCCTCAAAGTAAGAGGCATAGGATAACACTCGAACTATGGGCTTGTTGTCCATCGATGGACTAGCTCTGTATAGCTTGAAATAGATTGTTAATCAGCTGGATACTCCGCAAACCTGATGTCCTCAAGGTAATTTAGACTGTGTAACCACGCTCTTCTATATATGGTAGAAATAAGACACAAAATCTTTAAATCTTGATTAACATTAGAAATGTAGCTATTTTCAGGAATTAGAGGATTTTCATTTCTTTTATAGACAAGCCACATTGACAAGACATCAAAAATCAGGAAACATGATTAGTCTAGTCATTCACTAAAAATATTTAATGAATTAGAAACTGATACTTGGTGAACTATGTATGGTTTCGCTCTACTCAGATTTTATTGAAATTTTAAAATAACAATGGTTAGTTCCATTAAGCTAATAACATGCAGAGCTTAATAGGTTAGGCTAAAGAAAACTCCACATTTTATTGAAGATTCCAATAGATGTAACAGGTTCCTGCCAGAAAATTTTTAAGTTTTAATTTACGTAGTCAACAGCGGCACATGAACAGGTGAACAAGGCTGGCAGTGGGGACACAAAGAACAATAACCATGTTCTCAGAGATTCTTGCGGACGGTGCAGCCTCCTGACATAACTATTATTGTTTATACTTTTTAGTAGTCCACTTTTTGGACATCAACGGGTGAACAAGACTTGACAAGTACCATAACCTTGGTAGAAAAGAAATCATTTAAAATAATATACACAGTAGGGTCGGTGATACAAAACACCACTAGGCTTATTTTTTTCCTACAATAAATCTTTTCATTTTTTATTTATGGAGTCAACCTATGGCAGGAGAAATAAAGAACATGGTTGCCAAAGATTCCTGCAGATCATGCAGGCTCCAGACATAAATATGTCTTTTCAAAATTCAAGGAGTCAACTTGTAGCACATGAACCGGTGTAAAAGACTTGAAACGTTAACCCGGTACATCTCAATCATTTTGAAAAATATGCACGGCAATGTCAGTGAGCCTAAACAACACTCCAGTTTGCTGCGCTTACGATGTGTCACACACTCAAAATATAATACGGTGCCACCAAGGTGTTTGTCGACCACATCTAAGATTGCAGTTACGGCTCGCGCCGAGTGTAATGAACTATAATGCACCTCCAATCACACTACTGCTGAATTATGCTTTCTAGCATTTGCCAGGATTATCTTTTTTGCCAAAATTAACGAACCGCCTCCTAAAGCCACTTCCATGGGAGGTATTTCTGTAAAATCTTCTTACCGCACTAGTATGATTAACATCCTAGTACCGATGATGTAGTTGGCTGTGTAAGAGACCTCATTCTACACTGATTATTCCTCAAAGTAAGAGGCATAGGATAACACTCGAACTATGGGCTTGTTGTCCATCGATGGACTAGCTCTGTATAGCTTGAAATAGATTGTTAATCAGCTGGATACTCCGCAAACCTGATGTCCTCAAGGTAATTTAGACTGTGTAACCACGCTCTTCTATATATGGTAGAAATAAGACACAAAATCTTTAAATCTTGATTAACATTAGAAATGTAGCTATTTTCAGGAATTAGAGGATTTTCATTTCTTTTATAGACAAGCCACATTGACAAGACATCAAAAATCAGGAAACATGATTAGTCTAGTCATTCACTAAAAATATTTAATGAATTAGAAACTGATACTTGGTGAACTATGTATGGTTTCGCTCTACTCAGATTTTATTGAAATTTTAAAATAACAATGGTTAGTTCCATTAAGCTAATAACATGCAGAGCTTAATAGGTTAGGCTAAAGAAAACTCCACATTTTATTGAAGATTCCAATAGATGTAACAGGTTCCTGCCAGATAAATTTTAAGTTTTAATTTACGTAGTCAACAGCGGCACATGAACAGGTGAACAAGGCTGGCAGTGGGGACACAAAGAACAATAACCATGTTCTCAGAGATTCTTGCGGACGGTGCAGCCTCCTGACATAACTATTATTGTTTATACTTTTTAGTAGTCCACTTTTTGGACATCAACGGGTGAACAAGACTTGACAAGTACCATAACCTTGGTAGAAAAGAAATCATTTAAAATAATATACACAGTAGGGTCGGTGATACTAAACACCACTAGGTTTATTTTTTTCCTACAATAAATCTTTTCATTTTTAATTTATGGAGTCAACCTATGGCAGGAGAAATAAAGAACATGGTTGCCAAAGATTCCTGCAGATCATGCAGGCTCCAGACATAAATATGTCTATTCAAAATTCAAGGAGTCAACTTGTAGCACATGAACCGGTGTAAAAGACTTGAAACGTTAACCCGGTACATCTCAATCATTTTGAAAAATATGCACGGCAATGTCAGTGAGCCTAAACAACACTCCAGTTTGCTGCGCTTACGATGTGTCACACACTTAAAATATAATACGGTGCCACCAAGGTGTTTGTCGACCACATCTAAGATTGCAGTTACGGCTCGCGCCGAGTGTAATGAACTATAATGCACCTCCAATCACACTACTGCTGAATTATGCTTTCTAGCATTTGCCAGGATTATCTTTCTTGCCAAAATTAACGAACCGCCTCCTAAAGCCACTTCCACGGGAGGTATTTCTGTAAAATCTTCTTACGGCACTAGTATGATTAACATCCTAGTACCGATGATGTAGTTGACTGTGTAAGAGACCTCATTCTACACTGATTATTCCTCAAAGTAATAGGCCTAGCATAACACTCGAACTATGGGCTTGTTGTCCATCGATGGACTAGCTCTGTATAGCTTGAAATAGATTGTTAATCAGCTGGATACTCCGCAAACCTGATGTCCTCAAGGTAATTTAGACTGTGTAACCACGCTCTTCTATATATGGTAGAAATAAGACACAAAATCTTTAAATCTTGATTAACATTAGAAATGTAGCTATTTTCAGGAATTAGAGGATTTTCATTTCTTTTATAGACAAGCCACATTGACAAGACATCAAAAATCAGGAAACATGATTAGTCTAGTCATTCACTAAAAATATTTAAATGAATTCGAAAACTGTACAAGCCTAGGAAGTCAATGACAAGACTGCAAATGTAGTACTAGAAGACCCAGGAAGAAGCCAGTTACTTCACAACAGTGATGGTGGAAACCAAGTTAAACATAGACGGGGGCCATTTCCCCAGGATAGGAACCATACAAATAGAATTTTGGTACTTGAGAAAATAGACGTCCTTTAGACATCGAGATAGGTCTAGAAGTAGATGTAGTGCTAAACTAATCTAACAACTGCTTTCTTCTAGATCTTGGTTTCAACAGGAACTTACCTGACGAGTTCATTGTGTCATGGAGGTTCCGAGGATCTTCTCTAAAAAGATCTTTGATATGAGAGTACTATAGTTATACCTTGGACCTACGATGTTTCTATTGTAATATTCGTGGAACAGTGTTCCATGAGTGTTATTCCAACGAATTACAAACTATAACATGCAGTGGCATGCTAGATCACTACACACAATAGCCAAGCATTACAAAAAATCATCCAGCACCACGCGGTGTCGCACAAGCCCATCTAGTTTATGAATTAAGAAGATTATGTAGATTTCATATCCATCAAACAAAGGTCATAAAATAGTCACAAGTGATTCAAATGGAATACAAGAAATAAGGACAAACCATGTTGTTCGAATGACAAAATAATAAGGAAATGGAAAAGCGTCAATAGAATACGCTATTATTCTTAACAACTAAAACTTTTCAGCGCACATAAACTCCGAGTGCGTCAAGAACATCACCAGACCGTCCGAAGAAGCCCACAACACTCTCGTTGGCGTTGGCTGATACACTGAATTGGGTTGCGTTGCTGTGTTGCGTTCCAAAAGGGCCATATATCTTGATGTTGGTACGGAAGGATAGAGTACCTACCACAGTAAAGCCTTGGTAGGTACCACATGTTCCTGAAACCAAGTTCACGGTCTCTGAAGGACCAAGTTGAATCTGCAAGGAATACAATCACCAAATAATCATCTTAGTTTTTTAAATTGTATATAACATCTATTGAAAGTGCAAAACATGCATGCGTGGGATATATTTCTACGTACTTCGACAAAATTTAGCTCATTATCTAATAGTACACTCACAGTGGTAGGAGAAGAAGTAACACGGCCCCAAGGACCAGAACTTTTGTTCATCCCGTCTTGGTCAACATAAGAAAATGCAATTGATTCAATAACGTCCCCAAGGACTCGGATTGTCATATTTTCGAGGCGTTGAGATGATGGTGCGCCGACAAATGAAACCCCTGCATTACCACAAAATGGACCAAACTTTGAAGCCTGGGGAGGCGGAGGGGGTGGAGAAGGTGGGGGAGGGGGAGGAGTCTGGGGAGGGGGTGGAGGTGGCGGAGAAGGCGAAGGAGGTGGTGGAGAAGGCGAAGAAGGTGGAGAGTCGGCGGAGGGCCCTGCAAATCATAGTGTGTATTCTTAAGAGAAGAGAAACTACGAGTAATGCATCATATAACTCTTTTGTACTAGTAGCTAGATCAAACGATTAAAAGATTTAGTGCATCTCACCGGTTGTGGTGGCATGGGACAAAGAACCTTGATATATAGCTTCCAACAAGTTTGCGCCGTCAGATTGTACGTTAAAAGACCTTGAGCAAAGGTAAACTCTCCAGTCCCACCTATAATTGCACGTTGACCTCCTTGTTTTGCTTCAATACTTCCGAAAATTAGAAGGCTCGATCCGATAAACCTGATCCGAAGTGCAAACATCAGACATACTTAGCAACAAATTTTGTCAGCACAAAACACATACATGTTTTCTATAGAAAAGTATGGATGAGGATAGTACTTGCAAAATGCCTATTCCTAGGATGAAATATGAAATTCCTTTTAGTATCAAGAAATCCAAAATAAATCGAACCTTTCACCATCGAAGAGAATGGTGGGACTGCTGATACCACCTCCGAGGGCCACGCCTACTAAATGTGCAATAGTGTTTGCATTGGGGCCAAGAACATCGGATATATTCCACCCAGTAGAAATGGATAGAACAACTTTCAATGTGGGCTGGCACATGAATAAGTCGAAAATATGCTCCCTATACAGAGCTTCGTCTTTGCTAACAATACTACTCTGGTAGTAGGAAGCATCGACTAGGGCAAAGGAAACTATTGAAATAAGAAATACAATCATCAGCTTTCCATGAAATGAATCCATGGTAGCACTTGTGTGGAGCTCAAGCTAATTTTTCTTGTAGGGTTCACTGGAGGTGAGGCACTTTATATACATGTACTCGGTGATACCGAGGCATATTGATGTGCTAAAATCCAAGTGCTAACAATAAATTATTCACTCTGGGATGTCGAGAGCATGAACAGGTGAACAAGGCTGGCAGTGGGGACACAAAGAACAATAACCATGTTCTCAGAGATTCTTGCGAACGGTGCAGCCTCCTGACATAACTATTATTGTTTATACTTTTTAGTAGTCCACTTTTTGGACATCAACGGGTGAACAAGACTTGACAAGTACCATAACCTTGGTAGAAAAGAAATCATTTAAAATAATATACACAGTAGGGTCGGTGATACTAAACACCACTAGGCTTATTTTTTTCTACAATAAATCTTTTCATTTTTAATTTATGGAGTCAACCTATGGCAGGAGAAATAAAGAACATGGTTGCCAAAGATTCCTGCAGATCATGCAGGCTCCTGACATAAATATGTCTATTCAAAATTCAAGGAGTCAACTTGTAGCACATGAACCGGTGTAAAAGACTTGAAACGTTAACCCGGTACATCTCAATCATTTTGAAAAATATGCACGGCAATGTCAGTGAGCCTAAACAACACTCCAGTTTACTGCGCTTACGATGTGTCACACACACAAAATATAATAGGGTGCCACCAAGGTGTTTGTCGACCACATCTAAGATTGCAGTTACGGCTCGCGCCAAGTCTAATGAACTATAATGCACCTCCAATCACACTGCTGCTGAATTATGCTTTCTAGCATTTGCCAGGAATATCTTTTTTTGCCAAAATTAACGAACCACCTCCTAAAGCCACTTCCACGGGAGGTATTTCTATAAAATCTTCTTACGGCACTAGTATGATTAACATCCTAGTACCGATGATGTAGTTGGCTGTGTAAGAGACCTCATTCTACACTGATTATTCCTCAAAGTAAGAGGCATAGCATAACACTCGAACTATGGGCTTGTTGTCCATCGATGGACTAGCTCTGTATAGCTTGAAATAGATTGTTAATCAGCTGGATACTCCGCAAACCTGATGTCCTCATGGTAATTTAGACTGTGTAACCACGCTCTTCTATATATGGTAGAAATAAGACACAAAATCTTTAAATCTTGATTAACATTAGAAATGTAGCTATTTTCAGGAATTAGAGGATTTTCATTTCTTTTATAGACAAGCCACATTGACAAGACATCAAAAATCAGGAAACATGATTAGTCTAGTCATTCACTAAAAATATTTAAATGAATTAGAAACTGATACTTGGTGAACTATGTATGGTTTCGCTCTACTCAGATTTTATTGAAATTTTAAAATAACAATGGTTAGTACCATTAAGCTAATAACATGCAGAGCTTAATAGGTGAGGCTAAAGAAAACTCCACATATTATTGAAGATTCCAATAGATGTAACAGGTTCCTGCCAGAAAATTTTAAGTTTTAATTTACGTAGTCAACAGCGGCACATGAACAGGTGAACAAGGCTGGCAGTGGGGACACAAAGAACAATAACCATGTTCTCAGAGATTCTTGCGGACGGTGCAGCCTCCTGACATAACTATTATTGTTTATACTTTTTAGTAGTCCACTTTTTGGACATCAACGGGTGAACAAGACTTGACAAGTACCATAACCTTGGTAGAAAAGAAATCATTTAAAATAATATACACAGTAGGGCGGTGATACTAAACACCACTAGGCTTATTTTTTTCCTACAATAAATCTTTTCATTTTTAATTTATGGAGTCAACCTATGGCAGGAGAAATAAAGAACATGGTTGCCAAAGATTCCTGCAGATCATGCAGGCTCCAGACATAAATATGTCTATTCAAAATTCAAGGAGTCAACTTGAAGCACATGAACCGGTGTAAAAGACTTGAAACGTTAACCCGGTACATCTCAATCATTTTGAAAAATATGCACGGCAATGTCAGTGAGCCTAAACAACACTCCAGTTTGCTGCGCTTACGATGTGTCACACACTCAAAATATAATACGGTGCCACCAAGGTGTTTGTCGACCACATCTAAGATTGCAGTTACGGCTCGCGCCGAGTGTAATGAACTATAATGCACCTCCAATCACACTACTGCTGAATTATGCTTTCTAGCATTTGCCAGGATTATCTTTTTTGCCAAAATTAACGAACCGCCTCCTAAAGCCACTTCCACGGGAGGTATTTCTGTAAAATCTTCTTACGGCACTAGTATGATTAACATCCTAGTACCGATAATGTACTTGGCTGTGTAAGAGACCTCATTCTACACTGATTATTCCTCAAAGTAATAGGCATAGCATAACACTCGAACTATGGGCTTGTTGTCCATCGATGGACTAGCTCTGTATAGCTTGAAATAGATTGTTAATCAGCTGGATACTCCGCAAACCTGATGTCCTCAAGGTAATTTAGACTGTGTAACCACGCTCTTCTATATATGGTAGAAATAAGACACAAAATCTTTAAATCTTGATTAACATTAGAAATGTAGCTATTTCAGGAATTAGAGGATTTTCATTTCTTTTATAGACAAGCCACATTGACAAGACATCAAAAATCAGGAAACATGATTAGTCTAGTCATTCACTAAAAATATTTAATGAATTAGAAACTGATACTTGGTGAACTATGTATGGTTTCACTCTACTCAGATTTTATTGAAATTTTAAAATTACAATGGTTAGTACCATTAAGCTAATAACATGCAGAGCTTAATAGGTGAGGCTAAAGAAAACTCCACATATTATTGAAGATTCCAATAGATGTAACAGGTTCCTGCCAGAAAAATTTTAAGTTTTAATTTACGTAGTCAACAGCGGCACATGAACAGGTGAACAAGGCTGGCAGTGGGGACACAAAGAACAATAACCATGTTCTCAGAGATTCTTTGCGGACGGTGCAGCCTCCTGACATAACTATTATTGTTTATACTTTTTAGTAGTCCACTTTTTGGACATCAACGGGTGAACAAGACTTGACAAGTACCATAACCTTGGTAGAAAAGAAATCATTTAAAATAATATACACAGTAGGGTCGGTGATACAAAACACCACTAGGCTTATTTTTTTCCTACAATAAATCTTTTCATTTTTTATTTATGGAGTCAACCTATGGCAGGAGAAATAAAGAACATGGTTGCCAAAGATTCCTGCAGATCATGCAGGCTCCAGACATAAATATGTCTATTCAAAATTCAAGGAGTCAACTTGTAGCACATGAACCGGTGTAAAAGACTTGAAACGTTAACCCGGTACATCTCAATCATTTTGAAAAATATGCACGGCAATGTCAGTGAGCCTAAACAACACTCCAGTTTGCTGCGCTTACGATGTGTCACACACTCAAAATATAATACGGTGCCACCAAGGTGTTTGTCGACCACATCTAAGATTGCAGTTACGGCTCGCGCCGAGTGTAATGAACTATAATGCACCTCCAATCACACTACTGCTGAATTATGCTTTCTAGCATTTGCCAGGATTATCTTTTTTGCCAAAATTAACGAACCGCCTCCTAAAGCCACTTCCATGGGAGGTATTTCTGTAAAATCTTCTTACCGCACTAGTATGATTAACATCCTAGTACCGATGATGTAGTTGGCTGTGTAAGAGACCTCATTCTACACTGATTATTCCTCAAAGTAAGAGGCATAGGATAACACTCGAACTATGGGCTTGTTGTCCATCGATGGACTAGCTCTGTATAGCTTGAAATAGATTGTTAATCAGCTGGATACTCCGCAAACCTGATGTCCTCAAGGTAATTTAGACTGTGTAACCACGCTCTTCTATATATGGTAGAAATAAGACACAAAATCTTTAAATCTTGATTAACATTAGAAATGTAGCTATTTTCAGGAATTAGAGGATTTTCATTTCTTTTATAGACAAGCCACATTGACAAGACATCAAAAATCAGGAAACATGATTAGTCTAGTCATTCACTAAAAATATTTAATGAATTAGAAACTGATACTTGGTGAACTATGTATGGTTTCGCTCTACTCAGATTTTATTGAAATTTTAAAATAACAATGGTTAGTACCATTAAGCTAATAACATGCAGAGCTTAATAGGTTAGGCTAAAGAAAACTCCACATTTATTGAAGATTCCAATAGATGTAACAGGTTCCTGCCAGAAAAATTTTAAGTTTTAATTTACGTAGTCAACAGCGGCACATGAACAGGTGAACAAGGCTGGCAGTGGGGACACAAAGAACAATAACCATGTTCTCAGAGATTCTTGCGGACGGTGCAGCCTCCTGACATAACTATTATTGTTTATACTTTTTAGTAGTCCACTTTTTGGACATCAACGGGTGAACAAGACTTGACAAGTACCATAACCTTGGTAGAAAAGAAATCATTTAAAATAATATACACAGTAGGGTCGGTGATACAAACACCACTAGGCTTATTTTTTTCCTACAATAAATCTTTTCATTTTTAATTTATGGAGTCAACCTATGGCAGGAGAAATAAAGAACATGGTTGCCAAAGATTCCTGCAGATCATGCAGGCTCCAGACATAAATATGTCTATTCAAAATTCAAGGAGTCAACTTGTAGCACATGAACCGGTGTAAAAGACTTGAAACGTTAACCCGGTACATCTCAATCATTTTGAAAAATATGCACGGCAATGTCAGTGAGCCTAAACAACACTCCAGTTTGCTGCGCTTACGATGTGTCACACACTCAAAATATAATACGGTGCCACCAAGGTGTTTGTCGACCACATCTAAGATTGCAGTTACGGCTCGCGCCGAGTGTAATGAACTATAATGCACCTCCAATCACACTACTGCTGAATTATGCTTTCTAGCATTTGCCAGGATTATCTTTTTTGCCAAAATTAACGAACCGCCTCCTAAAGCCACTTCCACGGGAGGTATTTCTGTAAAATCTTCTTACGGCACTAGTATGATTAACATCCTAGTACCGATAATGTACTTGGCTGTGTAAGAGACCTCATTCTACACTGATTATTCCTCAAAGTAATAGGCATAGCATAACACTCGAACTATGGGCTTGTTGTCCATCGATG
The DNA here is from genome assembly GCA_947311845.1 of Poa pratensis. Taxonomy (NCBI): domain Eukaryota; kingdom Viridiplantae; phylum Streptophyta; class Magnoliopsida; order Poales; family Poaceae; genus Poa; species Poa pratensis. Next base: position 32,081,967 of record CAMZMU010000091.1, on the reverse strand, counting down.
GACTAGCTCTGTATAGCTTGAAATAGATTGTTAATCAGCTGGATACTCCGCAAACCTGATGTCCTCAAGGTAATTTAGACTGTGTAACCACGCTCTTCTATATATGGTAGAAATAAGACACAAAATCTTTAAATCTTGATTAACATTAGAAATGTAGCTAATTTCAGGAATTAGAGGATTTTCATTTCTTTTATAGACAAGCCACATTGACAAGACATCAAAAATCAGGAAACATGATTAGTCTAGTCATTCACTAAAAATATTTAATGAATTAGAAACTGATACTTGGTGAACTATGTATGGTTTCACTCTACTCAGATTTTATTGAAATTTTAAAATTACAATGGTTAGTACCATTAAGCTAATAACATGCAGAGCTTAATAGGTGAGGCTAAAGAAAACTCCACATATTATTGAAGATTCCAATAGATGTAACAGGTTCCTGCCAGAAAAATTTTAAGTTTTAATTTACGTAGTCAACAGCGGCACATGAACAGGGGAACAAGGCTGGCAGTGGGGACACAAAGAACAATAACCATGTTCTCAGAGATTCTTTGCGGACGGTGCAGCCTCCTGACATAACTATTATTGTTTATACTTTTTAGTAGTCCACTTTTTGGACATCAACGGGTGAACAAGACTTGACAAGTACCATAACCTTGGTAGAAAAGAAATCATTTAAAATAATATACACAGTAGGGTCGGTGATACAAAACACCACTAGGCTTATTTTTTTCCTACAATAAATCTTTTCATTTTTTATTTATGGAGTCAACCTATGGCAGGAGAAATAAAGAACATGGTTGCCAAAGATTCCTGCAGATCATGCAGGCTCCAGACATAAATATGTCTATTCAAAATTCAAGGAGTCAACTTGTAGCACATGAACCGGTGTAAAAGACTTGAAACGTTAACCCGGTACATCTCAATCATTTTGAAAAATATGCACGGCAATGTCAGTGAGCCTAAACAACACTCCAGTTTGCTGCGCTTACGATGTGTCACACACTCAAAATATAATACGGTGCCACCAAGGTGTTTGTCGACCACATCTAAGATTGCAGTTACGGCTCGCGCCGAGTGTAATGAACTATAATGCACCTCCAATCACACTACTGCTGAATTATGCTTTCTAGCATTTGCCAGGATTATCTTTTTTGCCAAAATTAACGAACCGCCTCCTCAAGCCACTTCCATGGGAGGTATTTCTGTAAAATCTTCTTACCGCACTAGTATGATTAACATCCTAGTACCGATGATGTAGTTGGCTGTGTAAGAGACCTCATTCTACACTTATTATTCCTCAAAGTAAGAGGCATAGGATAACACTCGAACTATGGGCTTGTTGTCCATCGATGGACTAGCTCTGTATAGCTTGAAATAGATTGTTAATCAGCTGGATACTCCGCAAACCTGATGTCCTCAAGGTAATTTAGACTGTGTAACCACGCTCTTCTATATATGGTAGAAATAAGACACAAAATCTTTAAATCTTGATTAACATTAGAAATGTAGCTATTTTCAGGAATTAGAGGATTTTCATTTCTTTTATAGACAAGCCACATTGACAAGACATCAAAAATCAGGAAACATGATTAGTCTAGTCATTCACTAAAAATATTTAATGAATTAGAAACTGATACTTGGTGAACTATGTATGGTTTCGCTCTACTCAGATTTTATTGAAATTTTAAAATAACAATGGTTAGTTCCATTAAGCTAATAACATGCAGAGCTTAATAGGTTAGGCTAAAGAAAACTCCACATTTTATTGAAGATTCCAATAGATGTAACAGGTTCCTGCCAGAAAAATTTTAAGTTTTAATTTACGTAGTCAACAGCGGCACATGAACAGGTGAACAAGGCTGGCAGTGGGGACACAAAGAACAATAACCATGTTCTCAGAGATTCTTGCGGACGGTGCAGCCTCCTGACATAACTATTATTGTTTATACTTTTTAGTAGTCCACTTTTTGGACATCAACGGGTGAACAAGACTTGACAAGTACCATAACCTTGGTAGAAAAGAAATCATTTAAAATAATATACACAGTAGGGTCGGTGATACAAAACACCACTAGGCTTATTTTTTTCCTACAATAAATCTTTTCATTTTTTATTTATGGAGTCAACCTATGGCAGGAGAAATAAAGAACATGGTTGCCAAAGATTCCTGCAGATCATGCAGGCTCCAGACATAAATATGTCTTTTCAAAATTCAAGGAGTCAACTTGTAGCACATGAACCGGTGTAAAAGACTTGAAACGTTAACCCGGTACATCTCAATCATTTTGAAAAATATGCACGGCAATGTCAGTGAGCCTAAACAACACTCCAGTTTGCTGCGCTTACGATGTGTCACACACTCAAAATATAATACGGTGCCACCAAGGTGTTTGTCGACCACATCTAAGATTGCAGTTACGGCTCGCGCCGAGTGTAATGAACTATAATGCACCTCCAATCACACTACTGCTGAATTATGCTTTCTAGCATTTGCCAGGATTATCTTTTTTGCCAAAATTAACGAACCGCCTCCTAAAGCCACTTCCATGGGAGGTATTTCTGTAAAATCTTCTTACCGCACTAGTATGATTAACATCCTAGTACCGATGATGTAGTTGGCTGTGTAAGAGACCTCATTTTACACTGATTATTCCTCAAAGTAAGAGGCATAGGATAACACTCGAACTATGGGCTTGTTGTCCATCGATGGACTAGCTCTGTATAGCTTGAAATAGATTGTTAATCAGCTGGATACTCCGCAAACCTGATGTCCTCAAGGTAATTTAGACTGTGTAACCACGCTCTTCTATATATGGTAGAAATAAGACACAAAATCTTTAAATCTTGATTAACATTAGAAATGTAGCTATTTTCAGGAATTAGAGGATTTTCATTTCTTTTATAGACAAGCCACATTGACAAGACATCAAAAATCAGGAAACATGATTAGTCTAGTCATTCACTAAAAATATTTAATGAATTAGAAACTGATACTTGGTGAACTATGTATGGTTTCGCTCTACTCAGATTTTATTGAAATTTTAAAATAACAATGGTTAGTTCCATTAAGCTAATAACATGCAGAGCTTAATAGGTTAGGCTAAAGAAAACTCCACATTTTATTGAAGATTCCAATAGATGTAACAGGTTCCTGCCAGATAAATTTTAAGTTTTAATTTACGTAGTCAACAGCGGCACATGAACAGGTGAACAAGGCTGGCAGTGGGGACACAAAGAACAATAACCATGTTCTCAGAGATTCTTGCGGACGGTGCAGCCTCCTGACATAACTATTATTGTTTATACTTTTTAGTAGTCCACTTTTTGGACATCAACGGGTGAACAAGACTTGACAAGTACCATAACCTTGGTAGAAAAGAAATCATTTAAAATAATATACACAGTAGGGTCGGTGATACTAAACACCACTAGGCTTATTTTTTTCCTACAATAAATCTTTTCATTTTTAATTTATGGAGTCAACCTATGGCAGGAGAAATAAAGAACATGGTTGCCAAAGATTCCTGCAGATCATGCAGGCTCCAGACATAAATATGTCTATTCAAAATTCAAGGAGTCAACTTGTAGCACATGAACCGGTGTAAAAGACTTGAAACGTTAACCCGGTACATCTCAATCATTTTGAAAAATATGCACGGCAATGTCAGTGAGCCTAAACAACACTCCAGTTTGCTGCGCTTACGATGTGTCACACACTCAAAATATAATACGGTGCCACCAAGGTGTTTGTCGACCACATCTAAGATTGCAGTTACGGCTCGCGCCGAGTGTAATGAACTATAATGCACCTCCAATCACACTACTGCTGAATTATGCTTTCTAGCATTTGCCAGGATTATCTTTCTTGCCAAAATTAACGAACCGCCTCCTAAAGCCACTTCCACGGGAGGTATTTCTGTAAAATCTTCTTACGGCACTAGTATGATTAACATCCTAGTACCGATGATGTAGTTGACTGTGTAAGAGACCTCATTCTACACTGATTATTCCTCAAAGTAATAGGCCTAGCATAACACTCGAACTATGGGCTTGTTGTCAGCTGGATACTCCGCAAACCTGATGTCCTCAAGGTAATTTAGACTGTGTAACCACGCTCTTCTATATATGGTAGAAATAAGACACAAAATCTTTAAATCTTGATTAACATTAGAAATGTAGCTATTTTCAGGAATTAGAGGATTTTCATTTCTTTTATAGACAAGCCACATTGACAAGACATCAAAAATCAGGAAACATGATTAGTCTAGTCATTCACTAAAAATATTTAAATGAATTCGAAAACTGTACAAGCCTAGGAAGTCAATGACAAGACTGCAAATGTAGTACTAGAAGACCCAGGAAGAAGCCAGTTACTTCACAACAGTGATGGTGGAAACCAAGTTAAACATAGACGGGGGCCATTTCCCCAGGATAGGAACCATACAAATAGAATTTTGGTACTTGAGAAAATAGACGTCCTTTAGACATCGAGATAGGTCTAGAAGTAGATGTAGTGCTAAACTAATCTAACAACTGCTTTCTTCTAGATCTTGGTTTCAACAGGAACTTACCTGACGAGTTCATTGTGTCATGGAGGTTCCGAGGATCTTCTCTAAAAAGATCTTTGATATGAGAGTACTATAGTTATACCTTGGACCTACGATGTTTCTATTGTAATATTCGTGGAACAGTGTTCCATGAGTGTTATTCCAACGAATTACAAACTATAACATGCAGTGGCATGCTAGATCACTACACACAATAGCCAAGCATTACAAAAAATCATCCAGCACCACGCGGTGTCGCACAAGCCCATCTAGTTTATGAATTAAGAAGATTATGTAGATTTCATATCCATCAAACAAAGGTCATAAAATAGTCACAAGTGATTCAAATGGAATACAAGAAATAAGGACAAACCATGTTGTTCGAATGACAAAATAATAAGGAAATGGAAAAGCGTCAATAGAATACGCTATTATTCTTAACAACTAAAACTTTTCAGCGCACATAAACTCCGAGTGCGTCAAGAACATCACCAGACCGTCCGAAGAAGCCCACAACACTCTCGTTGGCGTTGGCTGATACACTGAATTGGGTTGCGTTGCTGTGTTGCGTTCCAAAAGGGCCATATATCTTGATGTTGGTACGGAAGGATAGAGTACCTACCACAGTAAAGCCTTGGTAGGTACCACATGTTCCTGAAACCAAGTTCACGGTCTCTGAAGGACCAAGTTGAATCTGCAAGGAATACAATCACCAAATAATCATCTTAGTTTTTTAAATTGTATATAACATCTATTGAAAGTGCAAAACATGCATGCGTGGGATATATTTCTACGTACTTCGACAAAATTTAGCTCATTATCTAATAGTACACTCACAGTGGTAGGAGAAGAAGTAACACGGCCCCAAGGACCAGAACTTTTGTTCATCCCGTCTTGGTCAACATAAGAAAATGCAATTGATTCAATAACGTCCCCAAGGACTCGGATTGTCATATTTTCGAGGCGTTGAGATGATGGTGCGCCGACAAATGAAACCCCTGCATTACCACAAAATGGACCAAACTTTGAAGCCTGGGGAGGCGGAGGGGGTGGAGAAGGTGGGGGAGGGGGAGGAGTCTGGGGAGGGGGTGGAGGTGGCGGAGAAGGCGAAGGAGGTGGTGGAGAAGGCGAAGAAGGTGGAGGAGTCGGCGGAGGGCCCTGCAAATCATAGTGTGTATTCTTAAGAGAAGAGAAACTACGAGTAATGCATCATATAACTCTTTTGTACTAGTAGCTAGATCAAACGATTAAAAGATTTAGTGCATCTCACCGGTTGTGGTGGCATGGGACAAAGAACCTTGATATATAGCTTCCAACAAGTTTGCGCCGTCAGATTGTACGTTAAAAGACCTTGAGCAAAGGTAAACTCTCCAGTCCCACCTATAATTGCACGTTGACCTCCTTGTTTTGCTTCAATACTTCCGAAAATTAGAAGGCTCGATCCGATAAACCTGATCCGAAGTGCAAACATCAGACATACTTAGCAACAAATTTTGTCAGCACAAAACACATACATGTTTTCTATAGAAAAGTATGGATGAGGATAGTACTTGCAAAATGCCTATTCCTAGGATGAAATATGAAATTCCTTTTAGTATCAAGAAATCCAAAATAAATCGAACCTTTCACCATCGAAGAGAATGGTGGGACTGCTGATACCACCTCCGAGGGCCACGCCTACTAAATGTGCAATAGTGTTTGCATTGGGGCCAAGAACATCGGATATATTCCACCCAGTAGAAATGGATAGAACAACTTTCAATGTGGGCTGGCACATGAATAAGTCGAAAATATGCTCCCTATACAGAGCTTCGTCTTTGCTAACAATACTACTCTGGTAGTAGGAAGCATCGACTAGGGCAAAGGAAACTATTGAAATAAGAAATACAATCATCAGCTTCCATGAAATGAATCCATGGTAGCACTTGTGTGGAGCTCAAGCTAATTTTTCTTGTAGGGTTCACTGGAGGTGAGGCACTTTATATACATGTACTCGGTGATACCGAGGCATATTGATGTGCTAAAATCCAAGTGCTAACAATAAATTATTCACTCTGGGATGTCGAGAGCATGAACAGGTGAACAAGGCTGGCAGTGGGGACACAAAGAACAATAACCATGTTCTCAGAGATTCTTGCGAACGGTGCAGCCTCCTGACATAACTATTATTGTTTATACTTTTTAGTAGTCCACTTTTTGGACATCAACGGGTGAACAAGACTTGACAAGTACCATAACCTTGGTAGAAAAGAAATCATTTAAAATAATATACACAGTAGGGTCGGTGATACTAAACACCACTAGGCTTATTTTTTTCCTACAATAAATCTTTTCATTTTTAATTTATGGAGTCAACCTATGGCAGGAGAAATAAAGAACATGGTTGCCAAAGATTCCTGCAGATCATGCAGGCTCCTGACATAAATATGTCTATTCAAAATTCAAGGAGTCAACTTGTAGCACATGAACCGGTGTAAAAGACTTGAAACGTTAACCCGGTACATCTCAATCATTTTGAAAAATATGCACGGCAATGTCAGTGAGCCTAAACAACACTCCAGTTTACTGCGCTTACGATGTGTCACACACACAAAATATAATAGGGTGCCACCAAGGTGTTTGTCGACCACATCTAAGATTGCAGTTACGGCTCGCGCCAAGTCTAATGAACTATAATGCACCTCCAATCACACTGCTGCTGAATTATGCTTTCTAGCATTTGCCAGGAATATCTTTTTTTGCCAAAATTAACGAACCACCTCCTAAAGCCACTTCCACGGGAGGTATTTCTATAAAATCTTCTTACGGCACTAGTATGATTAACATCCTAGTACGATGATGTAGTTGGCTGTGTAAGAGACCTCATTCTACACTGATTATTCCTCAAAGTAAGAGGCATAGCATAACACTCGAACTATGGGCTTGTTGTCCATCGATGGACTAGCTCTGTATAGCTTGAAACAGATTGTTAATCAGCTGGATACTCCGCAAACCTGATGTCCTCATGGTAATTTAGACTGTGTAACCACGCTCTTCTATATATGGTAGAAATAAGACACAAAATCTTTAAATCTTGATTAACATTAGAAATGTAGCTATTTTCAGGAATTAGAGGATTTTCATTTCTTTTATAGACAAGCCACATTGACAAGACATCAAAAATCAGGAAACATGATTAGTCTAGTCATTCACTAAAAATATTTAAATGAATTAGAAACTGATACTTGGTGAACTATGTATGGTTTCGCTCTACTCAGATTTTATTGAAATTTTAAAATAACAATGGTTAGTACCATTAAGCTAATAACATGCAGAGCTTAATAGGTGAGGCTAAAGAAAACTCCACATATTATTGAAGATTCCAATAGATGTAACAGGTTCCTGCCAGAAAATTTTTAAGTTTTAATTTACGTAGTCAACAGCGGCACATGAACAGGTGAACAAGGCTGGCAGTGGGGACACAAAGAACAATAACCATGTTCTCAGAGATTCTTGCGGACGGTGCAGCCTCCTGACTTAACTATTATTGTTTATACTTTTTAGTAGTCCACTTTTTGGACATCAACGGGTGAACAAGACTTGACAAGTACCATAACCTTGGTAGAAAAGAAATCATTTAAAATAATATACACAGTAGGGCGGTGATACTAAACACCACTAGGCTTATTTTTTTCCTACAATAAATCTTTTCATTTTTAATTTATGGAGTCAACCTATGGCAGTAGAAATAAAGAACATGGTTGCCAAAGATTCCTGCAGATCATGCAGGCTCCAGACATAAATATGTCTATTCAAAATTCAAGGAGTCAACTTGAAGCACATGAACCGGTGTAAAAGACTTGAAACGTTAACCCGGTACATCTCAATCATTTTGAAAAATATGCACGGCAATGTCAGTGAGCCTAAACAACACTCCAGTTTGCTGCGCTTACGATGTGTCACACACTCAAAATATAATACGGTGCCACCAAGGTGTTTGTCGACCACATCGAAGATTGCAGTTACGGCTCGCGCCGAGTGTAATGAACTATAATGCACCTCCAATCACACTACTGCTGAATTATGCTTTCTAGCATTTGCCAGGATTATCTTTTTTGCCAAAATTAACGAACCGCCTCCTAAAGCCACTTCCACGGGAGGTATTTCTGTAAAATCTTCTTAGGGCACTAGTATGATTAACATCCTAGTACCGATAATGTACTTGGCTGTGTAAGAGACCTCATTCTACACTGATTATTCCTCAAAGTAATAGGCATAGCATAACACTCGAACTATGGGCTTGTTGTCCATCGATGGACTAGCTCTGTATAGCTTGAAATAGATTGTTAATCAGCTGGATACTCCGCAAACCTGATGTCTCAAGGTAATTTAGACTGTGTAACCACGCTCTTCTATATATGGTAGAAATAAGACACAAAATCTTTAAATCTTGATTAACATTAGAAATGTAGCTTATTTCAGGAATTAGAGGATTTTCATTTCTTTTATAGACAAGCCACATTGACAAGACATCAAAAATCAGGAAACATGATTAGTCTAGTCATTCACTAAAAATATTTAATGAATTAGAAACTGATACTTGGTGAACTATGTATGGTTTCACTCTACTCAGATTTTATTGAAATTTTAAAATTACAATGGTTAGTACCATTAAGCTAATAACATGCAGAGCTTAATAGGTGAGGCTAAAGAAAACTCCACATATTATTGAAGATTCCAATAGATGTAACAGGTTCCTGCCAGAAAAATTTTAAGTTTTAATTTACGTAGTCAACAGCGGCACATGAACAGGTGAACAAGGCTGGCAGTGGGGACACAAAGAACAATAACCATGTTCTCAGAGATTCTTTGCGGACGGTGCAGCCTCCTGACATAACTATTATTGTTTATACTTTTTAGTAGTCCACTTTTTGGACATCAACGGGTGAACAAGACTTGACAAGTACCATAACCTTGGTAGAAAAGAAATCATTTAAAATAATATACACAGTAGGGTCGGTGATACTAAACACCACTAGGCTTATTTTTTTCCTACAATAAATCTTTTCATTTTTAATTTATGGAGTCAACCTATGGCAGGAGAAATAAAGAACATGGTTGCCAAAGATTCCTGCAGATCATGCAGGCTCCAGACATAAATATGTCTATTCAAAATTCAAGGAGCCAACTTGTAGCACATGAACCGGTGTAAAAGACTTGAAACGTTAACCCGGTACATCTCAATCATTTTGAAAAATATGCACGGCAATGTCAGTGAGCCTAAACAACACTCCAATTTGCTGCGCTTACGATGTGTCACACACTCAAAATATAATACGGTGCCACCAAGGTGTTTGTCGACCACATCTAAGATTGCAGTTACGGCTCGCGCCGAGTGTAATGAACTATAATGCACCTCCAATCACACTACTGCTGAATTATGCTTTCTAGCATTTGCCAGGATTATCTTTCTTTCCAAAATTAACAAACCGCCTCCTAAAGCCACTTCCACGGGAGGTATTTCTGTAAAATCTTCTTACGGCACTAGTATGATTAACATCCTAGTACCGATGATGTAGTTGACTGTGTAAGAGACCTCATTCTACACTGATTATTCCTCAAAGTAATAGGCCTAGCATAACACTCGAACTATGGGCTTGTTGTCCATCGATGGACTAGCTCTGTATAGCTTGAAATAGATTGTTAATCAGCTGGATACTCCGCAAACCTGATGTCCTCAAGGTAATTTAGACTGTGTAACCACGCTCTTCTATATATGGTAGAAATAAGACACAAAATCTTTAAATCTTGATTAACATTAGAAATGTAGCTATTTTCAGGAATTAGAGGATTTTCATTTCTTTTATAGACAAGCCACATTGACAAGACATCAAAAATCAGGAAACATGATTAGTCTAGTCATTCACTAAAAATATTTAAATGAATTCGAAAACTGTACAAGCCTAGGAAGTCAATGACAAGACTGCAAATGTAGTACTAGAAGACCCAGGAAGGAGCCAGTTACTTCACAACAGTGATGGTGGAAACCAAGTTAAACATAGACGGGGGCCATTTCCCCAGGATAGGAACCATACAAATAGAATTTTGGTACTTGAGAAAATAGACGTCCTTTAGACATCGAGATAGGTCTAGAAGTAGATGTAGTGCTAAACTAATCTAACAACTGCTTTCTTCTAGATCTTGGTTTCAACAGGAACTTACCTGACGAGTTCATTGTGTCATGGAGGTTCCGAGGATCTTCTCTAAAAAGATCTTTGATATGAGAGTACTATAGTTATACCTTGGACCTACGATGTTTCTATTGTAATATTCGTGGAACAGTGTTCCATGAGTGTTATTCCAACGAATTACAAACTATAACATGCAGTGGCATGCTAGATCACTACAACAATAGCCAAGCATTACAAAAAATCATCCAGCACCACGCGGTGTCGCACAAGCCCATCTAGTTTATGAATTAAGAAGATTATGTAGATTTCATATCCATCAAACAAAGGTCATAAAATAGTCACAAGTGATTCAAATGGAATACAAGAAATAAGGACAAACCATGTTGTTCGAATGACAAAATAATAAGGAAATGGAAAACCGTCAATAGAATACGCTATTATTCTTAACAACTAAAACTTTTCAGCGCACATAAACTCCGAGTGCGTCAAGAACATCACCGGACCGTCCGAAGAAGCCCACAACACTCTCGTTGGCGTTGGCTGATACACTGAATTGGGTTGCGTTGCTGTGTTGCGTTCCAAAAGGGCCATATATCTTGATGTTGGTACGGAAGGATAGAGTACCTACCACAGTAAAGCCTTGGTAGGTACCACATGTTCCTGAAACCAAGTTCACGGTCTCTGAAGGACCAAGTTGAATCTGCAAGGAATACAATCACCAAATAATCATCTTAGTTTTTTAAATTGTATATAACATCTATTGAAAGTGCAAAACATGCATGCGTGGGATATATTTCTACGTACTTCGACAAAATTTAGCTCATTATCTAATAGTACACTCACAGTGGTAGGAGAAGAAGTAACACGGCCCCAAGGACCAGAACTTTTGTTCATCCCGTCTTGGTCAACATAAGAAAATGCAATTGATTCAATAACGTCCCCAAGGACTCGGATTGTCATATTTTCGAGGCGTTGAGATGATGGTGCGCCGACAAATGAAACCCCTGCATTACCACAAAATGGACCAAACTTTGAAGCCTGGGGAGGCGGAGGGGGTGGAGAAGGTGGGGAGGGGGAGGAGTCTGGGGAGGGGGTGGAGGTGGCGGAGAAGGCGAAGGAGGTGGTGGAGAAGGCGAAGAAGGTGGAGGAGTCGGCGGAGGGCCCTGCAAATCATAGTGTGTATTCTTAAGAGAAGAGAAACTACGAGTAATGCATCATATAACTCTTTTGTACTAGTAGCTAGATCAAACGATTAAAAGATTTAGTGCATCTCACCGGTTGTGGTGGCATGGGACAAAGAACCTTGATATATAGCTTCCAACAAGTTTGCGCCGTCAGATTGTACGTTAAAAGACCTTGAGCAAAGGTAAACTCTCCAGTCCCACCTATAATTGCACGTTGACCTCCTTGTTTTGCTTCAATACTTCCAAAAATTAGAAGGCTCGATCCGATAAACCTGATCCGAAGTGCAAACATCAGACATACTTAGCAACAAATTTTGTCAGCACAAAACACATACATGTTTTCTATAGAAAAGTATGGATGAGGATAGTACTTGCAAAATGCCTATTCCTAGGATGAAATATGAAATTCCTTTTAGTATCAAGAAATCCAAAAGAAATCGAACCTTTCACCATCGAAGAGAATGGTGGGACTGCTGATACCACCTCCGAGGGCCACGCCAACTAAATGTGCAATAGTGTTTGCATTGGGGCCAAGAACATCGGATATACTCCACCCAGTAGAAATGGATAGACCAACTTTCAATGTGGGCTGGCACATGAATAAGTCAAAAATATGCTCCCTATACAGAGCTTCGTCTTTGCTAACAATACTACTCTGGTAGTAGGAAGCATCGACTAGGGCAAAGGAAACTACTGAAATAAGAAATACAATCATCAGCTTTCCATGAAATGAATCCATGGTAGCACTTGTGTGGAGCTCAAGCTAATTTTTCTTGTAGGGTTCACTGGAGGTGAGGCACTTTATATACATGTACTCGGTGATACCGAGGCATATTGATGTGCTAAAATCCAAGTGCTAACAATAAATTATTCACTCTGGGATGTCGAGAGCATGAACAGGTGAACAAGGCTGGCAGTGGGGACACAAAGAACAATAACCATGTTCTCAGAGATTCTTGCGAACGGTGCAGCCTCCTGACATAACTATTATTGTTTATACTTTTTAGTAGTCCACTTTTTGGACATCAACGGGTGAACAAGACTTGACAAGTACCATAACCTTGGTAGAAAAGAAATCATTTAAAATAATATACACAGTAGGGTCGGTGATACTAAACACCACTAGGCTTATTTTTTTTCTACAATAAATCTTTTCATTTTTAATTTATGGAGTCAACCTATGGCAGGAGAAATAAAGAACATGGTTGCCAAAGATTCCTGCAGATCATGCAGGCTCCTGACATAAATATGTCTATTCAAAATTCAAGGAGTCAACTTGTAGCACATGAACCGGTGTAAAAGACTTGAAACGTTAACCCGGTACATCTCAATCATTTTGAAAAATATGCACGGCAATGTCAGTGAGCCTAAACAACACTCCAGTTTACTGCGCTTACGATGTGTCACACACACAAAATATAATAGGGTGCCACCAAGGTGTTTGTCGACCACATCTAAGATTGCAGTTACGGCTCGCGCCAAGTCTAATGAACTATAATGCACCTCCAATCACACTGCTGCTGAATTATGCTTTCTAGCATTTGCCAGGAATATCTTTTTTTGCCAAAATTAACGAACCACCTCCTAAAGCCACTTCCACGGGAGGTATTTCTATAAAATCTTCTTACGGCACTAGTATGATTAACATCCTAGTACCGATGATGTAGTTGGCTGTGTAAGAGACCTCATTCTACACAGATTATTCCTCAAAGTAAGAGGCATAGCATAACACTCGAACTATGGGCTTGTTGTCCATCGATGGACTAGCTCTGTATAGCTTGAAATAGATTGTTAATCAGCTGGATACTCCGCAAACCTGATGTCCTCAAGGTAATTTAGACTGTGTAACCACGCTCTTCTATATATGGTAGAAATAAGACACAAAATCTTTAAATCTTGATTAACATTAGAAATGTAGCTATTTTCAGGAATTAGAGGATTTTCATTTCTTTTATAGACAAGCCACATTGACAAGACATCAAAAATCAGGAAACATGATTAGTCTAGTCATTCACTAAAAATATTTAAATGAATTAGAAACTGATACTTGGTGAACTATGTATGGTTTCGCTCTACTCAGATTTTATTGAAATTTTAAAATAACAATGGTTAGTACCATTAAGCTAATAACATGCAGAGCTTAATAGGTGAGGCTAAAGAAAACTCCACATATTATTGAAGATTTCAATAGATGTAATAGGTTCCTGCCAGAAATTTTTTAAGTTTTAATTTACGTAGTCAACAGCGGCACATGAACAGGTGAACAAGGCTGGCAGTGGGGACACAAAGAACAATAACCATGTTCTCAGAGATTCTTGCGGACGGTGCAGCCTCCTGACATAACTATTATTGTTTATACTTTTTAGTAGTCCACTTTTGGACATCAACGGGTGAACAAGACTTGACAAGTACCATAACCTTGGTAGAAAAGAAATCATTTAAAATAATATACACAGTAGGGCGGTGATACTAAACACCACTAGGCTTATTTTTTTCCTACAATAAATCTTTTCATTTTTAATTTATGGAGTCAACCTATGGCAGTAGAAATAAAGAACATGGTTGCCAAAGATTCCTGCAGATCATGCAGGCTCCAGATATAAATATGTCTATTCAAAATTCAAGGAGTCAACTTGAAGCACATGAACCGGTGTAAAAGACTTGAAACGTTAACCCGGTACATCTCAATCATTTTGAAAAATATGCACGGCAATGTCAGTGAGCCTAAACAACACTCCAGTTTGCTGCGCTTACGATGTGTCACACACTCAAAATATAATACGGTGCCACCAAGGTGTTTGTCGACCACATCTAAGATTGCAGTTACGGCTCGCGCCGAGTGTAATGAACTATAATGCACCTCCAATCACACTACTGCTGAATTATGCTTTCTAGCATTTGCCAGGATTATCTTTTTTGCCAAAATTAACGAACCGCCTCCTAAAGCCACTTCCACGGGAGGTATTTCTGTAAAATCTTCTTACGGCACTAGTATGATTAACATCCTAGTACCGATAATGTACTTGGCTGTGTAAGAGACCTCATTCTACACTGATTATTCCTCAAAGTAATAGGCATAGCATAACACTCGAACTATGGGCTTGTTGTCCATCGATGGACTAGCTCTGTATAGCTTGAAATAGATTGTTAATCAGCTGGATACTCCGCAAACCTGATGTCTCAAGGTAATTTAGACTGTGTAACCACGCTCTTCTATATATGGTAGAAATAAGACACAAAATCTTTAAATCTTGATTAACATTAGAAATGTAGCTTATTTCAGGAATTAGAGGATTTTCATTTCTTTTATAGACAAGCCACATTGACAAGACATCAAAAATCAGGAAACATGATTAGTCTAGTCATTCACTAAAAATATTTAATGAATTAGAAACTGATACTTGGTGAACTATGTATGGTTTCACTCTACTCAGATTTTATTGAAATTTTAAAATTACAATGGTTAGTACCATTAAGCTAATAACATGCAGAGCTTAATAGGTGAGGCTAAAGAAAACTCCACATATTATTGAAGATTCCAATAGATGTAACAGGTTCCTGCCAGAAAAATTTTAAGTTTTAATTTACGTAGTCAACAGCGGCACATGAACAGGTGAACAAGGCTGGCAGTGGGGACACAAAGAACAATAACCATGTTCTCAGAGATTCTTTGCGGACGGTGCAGCCTCCTGACATAACTATTATTTTTATACTTTTTAGTAGTCCATTTTGGACATCAACGGGTGAACAAGACTTGACAAGTACCATAACCTTGGTAGAAAAGAAATCATTTAAAATAATATACACAGTAGGGTCGGTGATACAAAACACCACTAGGCTTATTTTTTTCCTACAATAAATCTTTTCATTTTTAATTATGGAGTCAACCTATGGCAGGAGAAATAAAGAACATGGTTGCCAAAGATTCCTGCAGATCATGCAGGCTCCAGACATAAATATGTCTATTCAAAATTCAAGGAGTCAACTTGTAGCACATGAACCGGTGTAAAAGACTTGAAACGTTAACCCGGTACATCTCAATCATTTTGAAAAATATGCACGGCAATGTCAGTGAGCCTAAACAACACTCCAGTTTGCTGCGCTTACGATGTGTCACACACTCAAAATATAATACGGTGCCACCAAGGTGTTTGTCGACCACATCTAAGATTGCAGTTACGGCTCGCGCCGAGTGTAATGAACTATAATGCACCTCCAATCACACTACTGCTGAATTATGCTTTCTAGCATTTGCCAGGATTATCTTTTTTGCCAAAATTAACGAACCGCCTCCTAAAGCCACTTCCATGGGAGGTATTTCTGTAAAATCTTCTTACGGCACTAGTATGATTAACATCCTAGTACCGATGATGTAGTTGGCTGTGTAAGAGACCTCATTCTACACTGATTATTCCTCAAAGTAAGAGGCATAGCATAACACTCGAACTATGGGCTTGTTGTCCATCGATGGACTAGCTCTGTATAGCTTGAAATAGATTGTTAATCAGCTGGATACTCCGCAAACCTGATGTCCTCAAGGTAATTTAGACTGTGTAACCACGCTCTTCTATATATGGTAGAAATAAGACACAAAATCTTTAAATCTTGATTAACATTAGAAATGTAGCTATTTTCAGGAATTAGAGGATTTTCATTTCTTTTATAGACAAGCCACATTGACAAGACATCAAAAATCAGGAAACATGATTAGTCTAGTCATTCACTAAAAATATTTAAATGAATTAGAAACTGATACTTGGTGAACTATGTATGGTTTCGCTCTACTCAGATTTTATTGAAATTTTAAAATAACAATGGTTAGTACCATTAAGCTAATAACATGCAGAGCTTAATAGGTGAGGCTAAAGAAAACTCCACATATTATTGAAGATTCCAATAGATGTAACAGGTTCCTGCCAGAAAATTTTTAAGTTTTAATTTACGTAGTCAACAGCGGCACATGAACAGGTGAACAAGGCTGGCAGTGGGGACACAAAGAACAATAACCATGTTCTCAGAGATTCTTGCGGACGGTGCAGCCTCCTGACATAACTATTATTGTTTATACTTTTTAGTAGTCCACTTTTTGGACATCAACGGGTGAACAAGACTTGACAAGTACCATAACCTTGGTAGAAAAGAAATCATTTAAAATAATATACACAGTAGGGCGGTGATACTAAACACCACTAGGCTTATTTTTTTCCTACAATAAATCTTTTCATTTTTAATTTATGGAGTCAACCTATGGCAGTAGAAATAAAGAACATGGTTGCCAAAGATTCCTGCAGATCATGCAGGCTCCAGACATAAATATGTCTATTCAAAATTCAAGGAGTCAACTTGAAGCACATGAACCGGTGTAAAAGACTTGAAACGTTAACCCGGTACATCTCAATCATTTTGAAAAATATGCACGGCAATGTCAGTGAGCCTAAACAACACTCCAGTTTGCTGCGCTTACGATGTGTCACACACTCAAAATATAATACGGTGCCACCAAGGTGTTTGTCGACCACATCTAAGATTGCAGTTACGGCTCGCGCCGAGTGTAATGAACTATAATGCACCTCCAATCACACTACTGCTGAATTATGCTTTCTAGCATTTGCCAGGATTATCTTTTTTGCCAAAATTAACGAACCGCCTCCTAAAGCCACTTCCACGGGAGGTATTTCTGTAAAATCTTCTTACGGCACTAGTATGATTAACATCCTAGTACCGATAATGTACTTGGCTGTGTAAGAGACCTCATTCTACACTGATTATTCCTCAAAGTAATAGGCATAGCATAACACTCGAACTATGGGCTTGTTGTCCATCGATGGACTAGCTCTGTATAGCTTGAAATAGATTGTTAATCAGCTGGATACTCCGCAAACCTGATGTCTCAAGGTAATTTAGACTGTGTAACCACGCTCTTCTATATATGGTAGAAATAAGACACAAAATCTTTAAATCTTGATTAACATTAGAAATGTAGCTATTTCAGGAATTGGAGGATTTTCATTTCTTTTATAGACAAGCCACATTGACAAGACATCAAAAATCAGGAAACATGATTAGTCTAGTCATTCACTAAAAATATTTAATGAATTAGAAACTGATACTTGGTGAACTATGTATGGTTTCACTCTACTCAGATTTTATTGAAATTTTAAAATTACAATGGTTAGTACCATTAAGCTAATAACATGCAGAGCTTAATAGGTGAGGCTAAAGAAAACTCCACATATTATTGAAGATTCCAATAGATGTAACAGGTTCCTGCCAGAAAAATTTTAAGTTTTAATTTACGTAGTCAACAGCGGCACATGAACAGGTGAACAAGGCTGGCAGTGGGGACACAAAGAACAATAACCATGTTCTCAGAGATTCTTTGCGGACGGTGCAGCCTCCTGACATAACTATTATTTTTATACTTTTTAGTAGTCCACTTTTTGGACATCAACGGGTGAACAAGACTTGACAAGTACCATAACCTTGGTAGAAAAGAAATCATTTAAAATAATATACACAGTAGGGTCGGTGATACTAAACACCACTAGGCTTATTTTTTTCCTACAATAAATCTTTTCATTTTTAATTTATGGAGTCAACCTATGGCAGGAGAAATAAAGAACATGGTTGCCAAAGATTCCTGCAGATCATGCAGGCTCCAGACATAAATATGTCTATTCAAAATTCAAGGAGTCAACTTGTAGCACATGAACCGGTGTAAAAGACTTGAAACGTTAACCCGGTACATCTCAATCATTTTGAAAAATATGCACGGCAATGTCAGTGAGTCTAAACAACACTCCAGTTTGCTGCGCTTACGATGTGTCACACACTCAAAATATAATACGGTGCCACCAAGGTGTTTGTCGACCACATCTAAGATTGCAGTTACGGCTCGCGCCGAGTGTAATGAACTATAATGCACCTCCAATCACACTACTGCTGAATTATGCTTTCTAGCATTTGCCAGGATTATCTTTTTTGCCAAAATTAACGAACCGCCTCCTAAAGCCACTTCCATGGGAGGTATTTCTGTAAAATCTTCTTACGGCACTAGTATGATTAACATCCTAGTACCGATGATGTAGTTGGCTGTGTAAGAGACCTCATTCTACACTGATTATTCCTCAAAGTACGAGGCATAGCATAACACTCGAACTATGGGCTTGTTGTCCATCGATGGACTAGCTCTGTATAGCTTGAAATAGATTGTTAATCAGCTGGATACTCCGCAAACCTGATGTCCTCAAGGTAATTTAGACTGTGTAACCACGCTCTTCTATATATGGTAGAAATAAGACACAAAATCTTTAAATCTTGATTAACATTAGAAATGTAGCTATTTTCAGGAATTAGAGGATTTTCATTTCTTTTATAGACAAGCCACATTGACAAGACATCAAAAATCAGGAAACATGATTAGTCTAGTCATTCACTAAAAATATTTAATGAATTAGAAACTGATACTTGGTGAACTATGTATGGTTTCGCTCTACTCAGATTTTATTGAAATTTTAAAATAACAATGGTTAGTACCATTAAGCTAATAACATGCAGAGCTTAATAGGTTAGGCTAAAGAAAACTCCACATTTTATTGAAGATTCCAATAGATGTAACAGGTTCCTGCCAGAAAAATTTTAAGTTTTAATTTACGTAGTCAACAGCGGCACATGAACAGGTGAACAAGGCTGGCAGTGGGGACACAAAGAACAATAACCATGTTCTCAGAGATTCTTGCGGACGGTGCAGCCTCCTGACATAACTATTATTGTTTATACTTTTTAGTAGTCCACTTTTTGGACATCAACGGGTGAACAAGACTTGACAAGTACCATAACCTTGGTAGAAAAGAAATCATTTAAAATAATATACACAGTAGGGTCGGTGATACTAAACACCACTAGGCTTATTTTTTTCCTACAATAAATCTTTTCATTTTTAATTTATGGAGTCAACCTATGGCAGGAGAAATAAAGAACATGGTTGCCAAAGATTCCTGCAGATCATGCAGGCTCCAGACATAAATATGTCTATTCAAAATTCAAGGAGTCAACTTGTAGCACATGAACCGGTGTAAAAGACTTGAAACGTTAACCCGGTACATCTCAATCATTTTGAAAAATATGCACGGCAATGTCAGTGAGCCTAAACAACACTCCAGTTTGCTGCGCTTACGATGTGTCACACACTCAAAATATAATACGGTGCCACCAAGGTGTTTGTCGACCACATCTAAGATTGCAGTTACGGCTCGCGCCGAGTGTAATGAACTATAATGCACCTCCAATGACACTACTGCTGAATTATGCTTTCTAGCATTTGCCAGGATTATCTTTTTGCCAAAATTAACGAACCGCCTCCTAAAGCCACTTCCACGGGAGGTATTTCTGTAAAATCTTCTTATGGCACTAGTATGATTAACATCCTAGTACCGATGATGTAGTTGGCTGTGTAAGAGACCTCATTCTACACTGATTATTCCTCAAAGTAATAGGCATAGCATAACACTCGAACTATGGGCTTGTTGTCCATCGATGGACTAGCTCTGTATAGCTTGAAATAGATTGTTAATCAGCTGGATACTCCGCAAACCTGATGTCCTCAAGGTAATTTAGACTGTGTAACCACGCTCTTCTATATATGGTAGAAATAAGACACAAAATCTTTAAATCTTGATTAACATTAGAAATGTAGCTATTTTCAGGAATTAGAGGATTTTCATTTCTTTTATAGACAAGCCACATTGACAAGACATCAAAAATCAGGAAACATGATTAGTCTAGTCATTCACTAAAAATATTTAATGAATTAGAAACTGATACTTGGCTATGTATGGTTTCGCTCTACTCAGATTTTATTGAAATTTTAAAATAACAATGGTTAGTACCATTAAGCTAATAACATGCAGAGCTTAATAGGTGAGGCTAAAGAAAACTCCACATATTATTGAAGATTCCAATAGATGTAACAGGTTCCTGCCAGAAAAATTTTAAGTTTTAATTTACGTAGTCAACAGCGGCACATGAACAGTGAACAAGGCTGGCAGTGGGGACACAAAGAACAATAACCATGTTCTCAGAGATTCTTGCGGACGGTGCAGCCTCCTGACATAACTATTATTGTTTATACTTTTTAGTAGTCCACTTTTTGGACATCAACGGGTGAACAAGACTTGACAAGTACCATAACCTTGGTAGAAAAGAAATCATTTAAATAATATACACAGTAGGGTCGGTGATACTAAACACCACTAGGCTTATTTTTTTCCTACAATAAATCTTTTCATTTTTAATTTATGGAGTCAACCTATGGCAGGAGAAATAAAGAACATGGTTGCCAAAGATTCCTGCAGATCATGCAGGCTCCTGACATAAATATGTCTATTCAAAATTCAAGGAGTCAACTTGTAGCACATGAACCGGTGTAAAAGACTTGAAACGTTAACCCGGTACATCTCAATCATTTTGAAAAATATGCACGGCAATGTCAGTGAGCCTAAACAACACTCCAGTTTGCTGCGCTTACGATGTGTCACACACTCAAAATATAATACGGTGCCACCAAGGTGTTTGTCGACCACATCTAAGATTGCAGTTACGGCTCGCGCCGAGTGTAATGAACTATAATGCACCTCCAATCACACTACTGCTGAATTATGCTTTCTAGCATTTGCCAGGATTATCTTTTTTGCCAAAATTAACGAACCGCCTCCTAAAGCCACTTCCACGGGAGGTATTTCTGTAAAATCTTCTTACGGCACTAGTATGATTAACATCCTAGTACCGATAATGTAGTTGGCTGTGTAAGAGACCTCATTCTACACTGATTATTCCTCAAAGTAATAGGCATAGCATAACACTCGAACTATGGGCTTGTTGTCCATCGATGGACTAGCTCTGTATAGCTTGAAATAGATTGTTAATCAGCTGGATACTCCGCAAACCTGATGTCCTCAAGGTAATTTAGACTGTGTAACCACGCTCTTCTATATATGGTAGAAATAAGACACAAAATCTTTAAATCTTGATTAACATTAGAAATGTAGCTATTTCAGGAATTAGAGGATTTTCATTTCTTTTATAGACAAGCCACATTGACAAGACATCAAAAATCAGGAAACATGATTAGTCTAGTCATTCACTAAAAATATTTAATGAATTAGAAACTGATACTTGGTGAACTATGTATGGTTTCACTCTACTCAGATTTTATTGAAATTTTAAAATTACAATGGTTAGTACCATTAAGCTAATAACATGCAGAGCTTAATAGGTGAGGCTAAAGAAAACTCCACATATTATTGAAGATTCCAATAGATGTAACAGGTTCCTGCCAGAAAAATTTTAAGTTTTAATTTACGTAGTCAACAGCGGCACATGAACAGGTGAACAAGGCTGGCAGTGGGGACACAAAGAACAATAACCATGTTCTCAGAGATTCTTGCGGACGGTGCAGCCTCCTGACATAACTATTATTGTTTATACTTTTTAGTAGTCCACTTTTTGGACATCAACGGGTGAACAAGACTTGACAAGTACCATAACCTTGGTAGAAAAGAAATCATTTAAAATAATATACACAGTAGGGTCGGTGATACTAAACACCACTAGGCTTATTTTTTTCCTACAATAAATCTTTTCATTTTTAATTTATGGAGTCAACCTATGGCAGGAGAAATAAAGAACATGGTTGCCAAAGATTCCTGCAGATCATGCAGGCTCCAGACATAAATATGTCTATTCAAAATTCAAGGAGTCAACTTGTAGCACATGAACCGGTGTAAAAGACTTGAAACGTTAACCCGGTACATCTCAATCATTTTGAAAAATATGCACGGCAATGTCAGTGAGCCTAAACAACACTCCAGTTTGCTGCGCTTACGATGTGTCACACACTCAAAATATAATACGGTGCCACCAAGGTGTTTGTCGACCACATCTAAGATTGCAGTTACGGCTCGCGCCGAGTGTAATGAACTATAATGCACCTCCAATCACACTACTGCTGAATTATGCTTTCTAGCATTTGCCAGGATTATCTTTTTTGCCAAAATTAACGAACCGCCTCCTAAAGCCACTTCCATGGGAGGTATTTCTGTAAAATCTTCTTACGGCACTAGTATGATTAACATCCTAGTACCGATGATGTAGTTGGCTGTGTAAGAGACCTCATTCTACACTGATTATTCCTCAAAGTACGAGGCATAGCATAACACTCGAACTATGGGCTTGTTGTCCATCGATGGACTAGCTCTGTATAGCTTGAAATAGATTGTTAATCAGCTGGATACTCCGCAAACCTGATGTCCTCAAGGTAATTTAGACTGTGTAACCACGCTCTTCTATATATGGTAGAAATAAGACACAAAATCTTTAAATCTTGATTAACATTAGAAATGTAGCTATTTTCAGGAATTAGAGGATTTTCATTTCTTTTATAGACAAGCCACATTGACAAGACATCAAAAATCAGGAAACATGATTAGTCTAGTCATTCACTAAAAATATTTAATGAATTAGAAACTGATACTTGGTGAACTATGTATGGTTTCGCTCTACTCAGATTTTATTGAAATTTTAAAATAACAATGGTTAGTACCATTAAGCTAATAACATGCAGAGCTTAATAGGTTAGGCTAAAGAAAACTCCACATTTTATTGAAGATTCCAATAGATGTAACAGGTTCCTGCCAGAAAAATTTTAAGTTTTAATTTACGTAGTCAACAGCGGCACATGAACAGGTGAACAAGGCTAGCAGTGGGGACACAAAGAACAATAACCATGTTCTCAGAGATTCTTGCGGACGGTGCAGCCTCCTGACATAACTATTATTGTTTATAGTTTTTAGTAGTCCACTTTTTGGACATCAACGGGTGAACAAGACTTGACAAGTACCATAACCTTGGTAGAAAAGAAATCATTTAAAATAATATACACAGTAGGGTCGGTGATACTAAACACCACTAGGCTTATTTTTTTCCTACAATAAATCTTTTCATTTTTAATTTATGGAGTCAACCTATGGCAGGAGAAATAAAGAACATGGTTGCCAAAGATTCCTGCAGATCATGCAGGCTCCAGACATAAATATGTCTATTCAAAATTCAAAGTCAACTTGTAGCACATGAACCGGTGTAAAAGACTTGAAACGTTAACCCGGTACATCTCAATCATTTTGAAAAATATGCACGGCAATGTCAGTGAGCCTAAACAACACTCCAGTTTGCTGCGCTTACGATGTGTCACACACTCAAAATATAATACGGTGCCACCAAGGTGTTTGTCGACCACATCTAAGATTGCAGTTACGGCTCGCGCCGAGTGTAATGAACTATAATGCACCTCCAATGACACTACTGCTGAATTATGCTTTCTAGCATTTGCCAGGATTATCTTTCTTGCCAAAATCAATGAACCGCCTCCTAAAGCCACTTCCACGGGAGGTATTTCTGTAAAATCTTCTTATGGCACTAGTATGATTAACATCCTAGTACCGATGATGTAGTTGACTGTGTAAGAGACCTCATTCTACACTGATTATTCCTCAAAGTAATAGGCCTAGCATAACACTCGAACTATGGGCTTGTTGTCCATCGATGGACTAGCTCTGTATAGCTTGAAATAGATTGTTAATCAGCTGGATACTCCGCAAACCTGATGTCCTCAAGGTAATTTAGACTGTGTAACCACACTCTTCTATATATGGTAGAAATAAGACACAAAATCTTTAAATCTTGATTAACATTAGAAATGTAGCTATTTTCAGGAATTAGAGGATTTTCATTTCTTTTATAGACAAGCCACATTGACAAGACATCAAAAATCAGGAAACATGATTAGTCTAGTCATTCACTAAAAATATTTAAATGAATTAGAAACTGATACTTGGCTATGTATGGTTTCGCTCTACTCAGATTTTATTGAAATTATAAAATAACAATGGTTAGTACCATTAAGCTAATAACATGCAGAGCTTAATAGGTGAGGCTAAAGAAAACTCCACATATTATTGAAGATTCCAATAGATGTAACAGGTTCCTGTCAGAAAAATTTTAAGTTTTAATTTACGTAGTCAACAGCGGCACATGAACATGAACAAGGCTGGCAGTGGGGACACAAAGAACAATAACCATGTTCTCAGAGATTCTTGCGGACAGTACAGCCTCCAGACATAACTATTATTGTTTATGCTTTTTAGTAGTCCACTTTTTGGACATCAACGGGTGAACAAGACTTGACTAGTATCATAACCTTGGTAGAAAAGAAATCATTTATAATAATATACACAGTAGGGTCGGTGATACTAAACACCACAAGGATTATTTTTTTCCTACAATAAATCTTTTCATTTTTAATTTATGGAGTCAACCTATGGCAGGAGAAATAAAGAACATGGTTGCCAAAGATTCCTGCAGATCATGCAGGCTCCTGACATAAATATGTCTATTCAAAATTCAAGGAGTCAACTTGTAGCACATGAACCGGTGTAAAAGACTTGAAACATTAACCCGGTACATCTCAATCATTTTGAAAAATATGCACGGCAATGTCAGTGAGCCTAAACAACACTCCAGTTTGCTGCGCTTACGATGTGTCACACACTCAAAATATAATACAGTGCCACCAAGGTGTTTGTCGACCACATCTAAGATTGCAGTTACGGCTCGCGCCGAGTGTAATGAACTATAATGCACCTCCAATCACACTACTGCTGAATTATGCTTTCTAGCATTTGCCAGGATTATTTTTTTCCAAAATTAACGAACCGCCTCCTAAAGCCACTTCCACGGGAGGTATTTCTGTAAAATCTTCTTACGGCACTAGTATGATTAACATCCTAGTACCGATGATGTAGTTGGCTGTGTAAGAGACCTCATTCTACACTGATTATTCCTCAAAGTAAGAGGCATAGCATAACACTCGAACTATGGGCTTGTTGTCCATCGATGGACTAGCTCTGTATAGCTTGAAATAGATCGTTAATCAGCTGGATACTCCGCAAACCTGATGTCCTCAAGGTAATTTAGACTGTGTAACCACGCTCTTCTATATATGGTAGAAATAAGACACAAAATCTTTAAATCTTGATTAACATTAGAAATGTAGCTATTTTCAGGAATTAGAGGATTTTCATTTCTTTTATAGACAAGCCACATTGACAAGACATCAAAAATCAGGAAACATGATTAGTCTAGTCATTCACTAAAAATATTTAATGAATTAGAAACTGATACTTGGTGAACTATGTATGGTTTCGCTCTACTCAGATTTTATTGAAATTTTAAAATAACAATGGTTAGTACCATTAAGCTAATAACATGCAGAGCTTAATAGGTGAGGCTAAAGAAAACTCCACATATTATTGAAGATTCCAATAGATGTAACAGGTTCCTGCCAGAAAAATTTTAAGTTTTAATTTACGTAGTCAACAGCGGCACATGAACAGGTGAACAAGGCTGGCAGTGGGGACACAAAGAACAATAACCATGTTCTCAGAGATTCTTGCGGACGGTGCAGCCTCCTGACATAACTATTATTGTTTATACTTTTTAGTAGTCCACTTTTTGGACATCAACGGGTGAACAAGACTTGACAAGTACCTTAACCTTGGTAGAAAATAAATCATTTAAAATAATATACACAGTAGGGTCGGTGATACTAAACACCACTAGGCTTATTTTTTTCCTACAATAAATCTTTTCATTTTTAATTTATGGAGTCAACCTATGGCAGGAGAAATAAAGAACATGGTTGCCAAAGATTCCTGCAGATCATGCAGGCTCCAGACATAAATATGTCTATTCAAAATTCAAGGAGTCAACTTGTAGCACATGAACCGGTGTAAAAGACTTGAAACGTTAACCCGGTACATCTCAATCATTTTGAAAAATATGCATGGCAATGTCAGTGAGCCTAAACAACACTCCAGTTTGCTGCGCTTACGATGTGTCACACACTCAAAATATAATACGGTGCCACCAAGGTGTTTGTCGACCACATCTAAGATTGCAGTTACGGCTCGCGCCGAGTGTAATGAACTATAATGCACCTCCAATCACACTACTGCTGAATTATGCTTTCTAGCATTTGCCAGGATTATCTTTTTGCCAAAATTAACGAACCGCCTCCTAAAGCCACTTCCACGGGAGGTATTTCTGTAAAATCTTCTTACGGCACTAGTATGATTAACATCCTAGTACCGATGATGTAGTTGGCTGTGTAAGAGACCTCATTCTACACTGATTATTCCTCAAAGTAATAGGCATAGCATAACACTCGAACTATGGGCTTGTTGTCCATCGATGGACTAGCTCTGTATAGCTTGAAATAGATTGTTAATCAGCTGGATACTCCACAAACCTGATGTCCTCAAGGTAATTTAGACTGTGTAACAACGCTCTTCTATATGTGGTAGAAATAAGACACAAAATCTTTAAATCTTGATTAACATTAGAAATGTAGCTATTTTCAGGAATTAGAGGATTTTCATTTCTTTTATAGACAAGCCACATTGACAAGACATCAAAAATCAGGAAACATGATTAGTCTAGTCATTCACTAAAAATATTTAAATGAATTAGAAACTGATACTTGGCTGTGTATGGTTTCTGAAAGGATCGTATGGCCACCTAGAGGGGGGGGGGGGGTGAATAGGTGCTACTCCAATTTTTAATTCTTTTTCGATTATGGCTTGACACAAAGGTAAATTCTCTAGATATGCAACTAAGATGAATTTACCTATATGACAAGTTAATTCTAAACAAGATATGATACAAGTAAGAAACAACAAGAAAGGAGTAACCGATCGGAAAGCACGCGGAGACAAGGATGTATTCCCGAGTTCCTCCTTTTTAGGGGAGTACGTCTCGTTGGAGGGGTGTGAGTTTCAAACTCAAGACGCCACAAATGGCCTCACCCTATTCTCCGATGAACCTCGCACAAAAGCTCGGTCCACCTTTCTTTATCGGAGTCCTTCAAGGCGGAATCCGGAGCCCTTACAACAAGCTTGGAGCACAACCCACAAAAGGATTGGGAGCGTCCAAGCACCACAGCTTCACTACACAAAAGTAGCAAGCAACTAAGTACAACAAGATGCCTAGGTTTTCCTAATGGAAACCCTAGGCTCAAATCCCTCAAGTGAATGAGGGGGAAAGGAAGAACGCTTTGGTGAAGTTGTAGATCCGGGCCTTCTCCTTCAATCCTCCAAGTATGAGTGAGTTTGGGTGGTGGAATTGGGAGATCTAATGTTTCTTGAGCTTGCAACAATGGTGTACTTCGAATCTGGGCGAGCTGAACTGCTGGAGGTAGGTGGAGGGGTTTTTATACCCCTCCAGGAAAAGTAACCGTTGCAGACAGCTCAATCGGATATTCCGGTATAAGTGAGTATCGGATATTCCGAATCACCGGATATTCCGATCCAACACCAACCGGATATTCCGAGTAAATCCAGTACTTGATTGCTTCAGGTCCTTAGACAAATTCCAGCAAAGATTTGCCAGTCGGATAATCCGGTTCAACTGAGCATCGGATATTCCGACGTATTCGGATAATCCGGTTCCTTCTGTATCGGATATTCTGAATAACTCCAGTACTTGATTGCTTCAGGTCCTTAGACAAATACGAGCAAAGATTTGCCAGTCAGATAATCCGATTCAACTGAGCTTCGGATAATCCGACCAATTCGGATAATCCGGTTCCTTCTGTTTCGGATATTCCGGATAACACCAGTACCGTTTCTTCTCAATTCCTTAGCAGAAATCGACTGATCCTTGATGATCGGATAATCCGGGTAAACCTGTACCGGATAATCCGATACACATATTTCTGCAATAAGCTCTTTTCAACTTCCTTTTTGGATTTGATGCAAAGGTGTTTTTAATCATGGTAAAACCTGCATCACTTGATTCACACATTAAATCCTCACTAGTGTTGTTGCCTAACACACAAAACACAAGGGATTAAGAAATGTCCTTTCAATCTCCCCTTTTTGGTGTTAGATGACAACACTAGGATTTGCAATAGAATTCTCAACTAGATTATGTTTTTCAACAAAGAGTGGAAAGAACTCCCCCTAGATGTGTGCATATAATTTGTTTGCCTTGGAATGCACATACACACATATAGAGAGGAACACTTTCCAACACATGATATAGATCACAATAAATGTATAATAAGAGACAAATCACACACTAGGTTGAGACTTGAGATAAAGATCATACCTTGTGCATATAAAATAATCCATAGAGATCATGGCACAATAATGTAGTCTCAACCATTCATAAATAGAAATCCATATGTCTCTCACATAGAACATAAACAAACACATCCACATAGTTCAACACTCACAAATAGCAAATAAGTTCGACAAAGAGATAAACAAGGACACAAGCGCAATAAGAATGATAAACGCATATGCTTGTGCCCGAACCCATGCAAATCCCACGGAGAACCTACTAGAACTACTTCTCCCCCTTTGGCATCGAAACGCCAAAAAGGGAAAAGAGCGATGCTACGTCCCAAGGAGATCACTCCGAGTCAGAGGCATCGTCATCATCAGCATCATCATCAGCAGCATCAGCATCATCAGGATCTTCATCATCAGCATCTTCATCAGAGTCCTCTGCAAGCTCATACTCTGGAGCACGAGTGAAGGAAGGCCGGGAGGGTCCTGCAGAGGCTGTCTCTAGGAGATGACTCTCAAGCTGAGTCCATGGAAACTGACAGCCCTCGTTCCACTAAGCATAAGAAAGAGGAGCAGTCCGTGCAGGGGGATCCTCTGGTAGGCGAGGAAGGCGCTTGAGAATGTCCTCCTGCCTAAGATAACTCTCATACTGCTCCCTACGGATGTCCGCATGCATACACAGGATGTTCCGTTGGAACCAATTCAGCTTCTTGGGCGGTGCAAAGGAACGAACCGGGACCTGACCGGTGGCACCACGACGAGCATCACCCATGAAAGAACCGGTGGCGCCACGACGTGCATCACCCATGAAAGAACGGTTGCGCCACGACGTGCAGGGGCAGCAGCAGAAGAAGATGGAACAACCTCTTTCCTTTTCTGATAAACCTTCTTGTACTATGTGGCTGCATAGTATAGTTCTCGAAGTCGTGGTCCCTCAAAGTGTCCTTTATGAGTAGCATGATGTACGGAGCATATGGAATAGTGAGGCCACTAACCATAGATTCCCACATCTCGCGAAAGATGAAGTGCATCACATCCACCTAGAAATCAGCACCAGGTTCTTCATTTTCAATGATCCTCTTAGCAAGGCAAAGCAGGTTGGCAAGGGGACCGACAATATTGTCATTGTTGCGACCGCTAGGAGCAATGATCGAGCGGAAGATGATCGCAAGCTGATCATAGAGGGGCAGGAGGCCATGTTTTCCCCAATAGTTGCACCAGCCCCATACATGTCCTTCATAATGCTTTTATTGGGCTTGTCAACTGAGTGCATACGGTAACCAAGAGGAGGATGGCTGCTGAAAGAATAGCCAAGGATAGTAGCAAACCGATCAAAAGATGATGTACACTGATTGGTGCCAGACATCCACTTCATGGTCTTGATATGGTCACCCTCAATCACCAAGGTGGAGAAAAACTGCAGAATAAGTGGCACATTGTAGGGACACTGCTTCTCCATGAGAGAAACCATGCCCATCTCTTCAAGCACAAATGCAGCTAACGCATAACTAGGCTTGGCCTTGATGTCTGACAATCTGTAAGGCTGCATTGGACGAATAGGTTTGTTATAGTGCAGATAGATGTCCTTGTGAATGTAACTCTGCTCCATGCACCAAAAGTATGGATCTTCCATCTCTTCATCTCTGGGCATACTCGTATACCAGTTGGACTGACGATTTTGGCATACTCAATATTGTCCATGGTATAGTAGTTGGGGCGATTTTCCTTGCCCTTCCTCTTAGGCTTGGTGGCAACTTGCTTCTTCGACCTCTTGACTGGCTCTTTGTCCTTTCGGGCTTGCTTCTTCGGAGGACTCTGACTCGAACCACCTGTGAGATAAAGCAATAGATCGATAGCAGGGATAAGTACACACAAGCCACAGATAACGGAATGATGCAAGGTATAATAGAGAGCAACCCTAAGTTGAAACTACTCAGTCCTGGTCAAATCGAAAAGTTGCTGAAAACAGTACTCTCGGAATATCCGAACCAGTCAGGAACCGGATAATCCGACGGATCGGAATATCCGATCAGACTGTCCCGGAATATCCGAGCTGAAAATTTCAGCAACAAATCGATTCCAAACCAAGGTCTAACAGTAGATCGACAAGAAGGAGTGCTAGCCTAGTGTACTTAGCATCAATGGGAACCACTACCCTCGAAGGAAACAGCAAAAATAACTTCTTCTAAGAATCTAGGTGAAGAACACCTAGGGCAAGAGAAGAAGAAGTTACCCTCATCCATTGAGGCAAATGCTTGGAGAGAGAGGTTCCCGCGGAGGAGGAGGACCAGATCTGGCCAAATGCCGGAGATGGGGACGGCCGGAGACGCCGGGGCGGCGCGGGGACGCAGGCGGCGGCGCTGGAGGAGAGAGGAGGTCGGGGGTGGGCAAAGAGCTCGAAAGAACCCTTCACCCCGGCCTCCCCTCTTTAAAAAATGACTAGCCGCTCAGTCGGATATTCCGGGCTGACTTGGACCGGATAATCCGACGGATCGGATAATCCGATCCCGTCAGGCACCGGATATTCCGACTGACAGAATTTCTGTAGAAAACAGACTTTCTGGCCTGCTGAACCCTTTCTCCTCAGTTTCAAAAATGACTTGTGTGCAAGATAGAATGTTTTAAGGTAGGATAGGCTTGGGATAAGATTGCCAAACTGATTGGTACTTCACTCAAGCTTGCAAGAATCGAACAAGGAAATGCCAAGTTGAGTGTGTTTTCCATAAAACCAACAAAGAGACCAAAAATCCAAATGATTTGCAATTAAACCAAAAGAACCAACTCTTCAAAAGAAGAGTGCGGTGGCCTAGGCCACCATGTATGAGTTTGTGGTGTGACACCGCGAAGATGTATCTTGGGTTCACGGCCACTACTCGTCATTTAAGCTCACAATTCATAAAATGAAAATATAGAGACAAAATGAGTTCTTACTATCGGCATAATGGGGGGAGGGATAGTCCAATGGATTAGGACCGCACTCCCCCTATGTCCATGCCTACATCCAAACCAAATACTATTGTCTAATATGGGTAGGTATGCAAGAAGTCCACTAAGTCCAATTGCTTATGTCCACCACATTTAGTTCTCCTCTCAACTCCTTGAATCTTGCTTCACCAAGAGGCTTTGTGAACATATCGGCGAGTTGATGCTTGGTGTTGACATACTTGATTGCAATATCACCCTTCTCAACATGATCTCGATAAAATGATACCGGATCTCAATATGCTTGGTCTTCCCATGAAGTACCGGATTGTGAGCAATTTTGATGGCACTTTCATTGTCACATAAAAGAGGCACTTTGTCACAAATGACACCATAATCCTTTAAAGTTTGCCTCATCCATAATAATTGTGCACAACAACTTCCGGCGGCAATGTATTCGGCTTCGGTGGAGGACGAGGCCACACAATTTTGCTTCTTGGAAGACCAACTCACAAGAGACCTACCAAGGAATTGGCAAGTACCCGAAGTTGATTTTCTATCCATTTTGCAACCCGCCCAATCCGCATCCGAATAACCTACAAGATCAAAGCTTGTCCCATGGGGGTACCAAAGACCATAGTTAGGAGTATCTATCAAGTATCTTAGAATCCTTTTAACCGCGGTTTCATGACTTTCCTTAGGACTTGATTGGAATCTTGCACACATACCCACACTAAACATAATATCCGGTCTAGATGCACAAAGGTAAAGTAAAGATCCAATCATAGAACGATAAAGCTTGGGATCAACTTCCTTACCCTCGGATCTAAGTGTAGATCCGCCTTGGAGTCCATGGGAAACTTATATGGCTTGGCATTGTTCATATCAAATTTCTTGAGCATGTCTTGAATATACTTGGCTTGACATAAGAATGTTCCTTCTCTCCATTGGTGGATTTCAAAGCCAAGAAAATACTTCAATTCTCCCATCATGGACATCTCAAATTCCTTGGTCATTAGCTTAGAGAATTGATCACTAAATTCATGATTAGTAGAACCAAAGATAATATCATCAACATATATTTGGCATACGAAAAACTCTCCATTTATCCTTTTTGTAAAAAGGTGGGATCGATTACCCCAATTTCAAAACCACGGTCTACTAAGAACTCCTTGAGATGATCATACCAAGCACGTGGAGCTTGCTTGAGCCCATAAAGAGCCTTATGTAGTAAGTAGACATGGTTAGGAAATTTAGGGTCTTCAAAACCCGGAGGTTGTTTCACATACACTAATTCATTTAGTGGACCATTTAGAAAAGCACTTTTAACATCCATTTGATATAAGGTAATGTTATGAGTAGATGCATAGGCAATTAATAAACGAATAGATTCAAGTCTAGCAACGGGGGCATAAGTTTCACCGTAGTCGACTCCTTCGATTTGGGTGTAGCCTTGTGCAACCAATCTTGCTTTGTTGCGAATGACTTGACCATGTGAGTCTTGCTTGTTCTTGAATATCCACTTGGTTCCAATGACATTATGTGATGTGTCTTTGGGTCTTTCAACTAATGACCATACTTTGTTGCGCTCGAAATTGTTCAATTCTTCATGCATGGCCGCAACCCAATCCATGTCTTCAAGAGCATCATATACCTTGAGAGGTTCTAAGCTAGACAAACAAGAGACATGACCACAAAAGTTAGATAATTGATTACGTGTGGACACACCCTTACGAATACTCCCAAGGATATTTCTTTGAAGTGTTGTAGATGATCCAATGTTGATGCACGCCGAATGACTCGGCGTTCTATGGCTTGACCAATTGTTTCACCAACACGAACATCTTCATCATTTCCTTCATCTTGTTCATGGTCAACCCGAAGTGGAGTTCTTGGAGATGGGGGTTCATCATGTTCTTGTTCTCCACTAGAGTTGGGTGGGTCTTGACCATTATCTTGCTCATGTGGATGAATATCATGATCTTGTTCTTGTATAGCTTGTTGATCAATTGTTGAGGTGGATGGTTCAACTTGAGTAGAACTTGTTCCTTCTTCTTGAGTGTCAATAATAGGTTCTTCAATAGGAATAAGTTCCCCTATGCCCATAGTTCTTATGGCTTGAGATGGAGGTACATCACCTACATCATCATGATCAATATGCTCCGCTTGGGAGCCATTATCCTCGACAAACTCCACATTCATAGATTCTTCAACACATCCGGTGGATATGTTGTAGACCCTATAAGTATGGGAGTTTGCGGCATATCCAACAAAATACCATCAAAAGTTCTAGATTCAAATTTAGCAATTGGGCAACCTTTAATGTAAACATGGCATTTGCATCCAAATACGCGAAAGTAAGAGACATTTGGCTTTTTACCGTAAGGAGTTCATATGGTGTCTTTTTCATGAGAGGACGAAAGAAGAGCCGGTTTGAGTAGTGGCAAGCGGTATTGATGGCTTCGGCCCAAAAGTTGTATGGGGAATGAAATTCGGCCAACATAGTTCTTGCCATATCAATAAGAGTGCGGTTCTTCCTTTCGGCGACACCATTTTGTTGGGAGTATAAGCAGCGGAATATTGGTGTTGAATGCCCTCCCCACTTAGGAAATCATCCATAGTGTAATTCTTGAACTCCGTACCATTGTCACTTCTTATTGCCAAAATCTTGGAGTCATATTGGCGTTGAACTAAGGTTGCAAAGTCAATGAATATCTTTTGAGTTTCACTCTTCCTCTTGATGTAGAAAGTCCAACAATATCTTGTATAATCATCCACAATCACCAAACAATATTTCTTGCCACCAAGACTATCATATGTGGGAGGCCCAAAGAGATCCATATGAAGGAGCTCCAAAGGCCTCTTAGTGGAGATAATGCTCTTCTTGGGGTGATTCTTTTCATGCATCTTTCCGGCTATGCAAGCACTACAAGGACGATCTTTGGAAAAATTAACATCGGTTAGTCCTACCA
Source organism: Poa pratensis (assembly GCA_947311845.1). Lineage (NCBI taxonomy): Eukaryota > Viridiplantae > Streptophyta > Magnoliopsida > Poales > Poaceae > Poa > Poa pratensis. The sequence goes on along the minus strand of CAMZMU010000091.1, from coordinate 32,046,983 downwards.
CGTGTCCACCCTTCACAAGAGTTTGCAAATTTCTCATACCGACATGGCCTAGCCGGCGATGCCAAAGCCAACCCTTGTCGGATTTAGCCATTAGACACGTGGCAATTTGAGTGGTCTCTTTCGAGAAATCGACCACATACAAACCGTTCACACGAAATCCAACAAAGGCTACTTTAAGAGATTGAGTGAAGAGGATGGTCACGTGGTGTTTATTAAAGATAACGGTGTAACCGACATTGCATAATTGACCAACGGAAAGTAAATTATATGAAAGGGATTCAACAAGAAGGACCTTCTCAATGGATAACTCCGGAGTGATCACTACCTTGCCATATCCCAATACCTTAAGTCTTGCATCGTTCCCGACGGTGACATGAGAATGTGAGTAATTGTTTCAATAGGCCCTTTACTAATTCTTTGCTTCCGGTCATGTGAGATGAACACCCACTATCAATGAGCCATGAAGATCCACCGGAAGAAAAGTCCTACAAGAATCAAGTCTTTGTTTTAGGTACCCATTGTGGAATGGGTCCTCTTTTGTTAGTCACAAGGGTCTTTGGAACCCAAATAGCATAGTGATAATCATCTCCATATGAAGTGCCAACATATTTAGCAAAAACACAACCATTTCTAGATTTCATAAGAACATATGAAGGGTTGTATTTTCCCGCAAAGTCATTGTGAGTGGCATTGCCCCTTGTGGCATCACTACTCGCAATGGTAGTCTCTTTGCTTGTGCGGGCTTGGCCTTCTTCTTGTTCTTGTTCTTCTTTTTCTTCTTGGCAACATAACCAAGGCCCTCTTTCCCTATGTGTAGCTTTTGCGCTTGCAAGAGCTCATAAAGAGGTTTCTCACCTTGAGGGCTAGAGGCCTTGGCAAGCTCATCCTTCAACCTAGCATTTTCCTCAATGACATTTGCATGATCACAAGAAGAAGTAGAGGACTAGGTACATCAATTTTAGTAGATTGTATTTGAAGTTGTTCAAAAGACTTGGTGAGAGTAGAGTGTTCACTCTCCAAGGCCTTGTGAGCCTTGGTGAGCTTCTCTAGCTCATCGGTTAGTCTATTATGACCAACACCAAATACGACCTTTTGTTTCTCTAAAACTTGTATTTAGCAATAGCATGGTCACGTTCTTTAATGATTTTAGAAAGAGTTTCATTTTGAGATTCATCAAATTCTCAAGCTTCTCTCAAGAGAAACTCGAAGCTCATGCTCTTCCTCAATAGCCATGGTAAGGGAAGCGATCTCATTAGCATTTCTCTTTCAAGTCTCCCCTTTTCTTCAAGGAGATCTTGTGCCATGCCATATTGATTCATAAGAATCTCAAGCCGAATCTTGCATTCACCTTGCAAGTTAGTCATCAAGAAATCCAAAGCAACATTTTCTTCCTTAACTCTAAGACTCATAAGTTCATGTATTTCATTCATAGTCTTAGAAGGAGGGAAGATGATACCTCGGAGAGTTTGGCCATGAGACACGTAGCGGATTTGGTGGTGACATTATCATTGGGGGATTCAAAGAGAGAAGGGGTTGTCGATGAAGCAATGGCTAAAGCGGCCACTCCACTTGTGGTTGTTTCTTCTTCATCACTCTCCTCCCCGGACATATATTCTTCTCTTACCACCAACACCTTGGAAGGTAGCTTCTTGTTGGAGATGAACTTCTTGAAGTAGGGCTTCATGGGAGAAGACTTGAAGCTTCCTTGAGAATGAGTCTTCCTCCATGTTCTTCACGGTTCTCATAAGGGCATTGGGCAACATAGTGAATTTATCTTGACAATTGAAGCAAGTCTTCATTTTTGGGTTGCCCTCCTTGTAACCATTGATTTGCTTTTGATCCATGAGCTTTAGCTTTAGATGGATTCTTCCAAAAGGTCTTTGCCGCTAGAGCCACATAATCTCTATGAGCACTCATGAGTTCCTCGGGTGCCAAGTAACTTCCCTCTTCATGATCTTGGTCTTCATCTTGTTCCACCACCTTGGCCTTCAAAGCAAGTGAGGAACTTTGGGCCATTCCAAGAGCTCGGGCACGAGAGTCTCTAGCAATTTGGGCTTGGACCTTGTAAGATTGCATCTCTTGCATGACTTCATTTGAGGTCAAGGTGTCATAGTTGTGCTTTCCTTGGAGACTCTTCAAGTCGGCCTCTTCAAACGGCATGAGGGCATTCACATACTTCCTCTTGATGTAAGTATCATCCACATGTTTAGCACCAAGGTCTCTATATGCGGAAGCAAGAGCCTTGAGCCTTTGATACATCTCCTCATGAGTTTCATCATCTTTCTTGTAGAAGCCTTCAATTTGATTGCTCATGGCTTCATATCTATTTCTCCTCATGCTATCATTTCCAACGAACACCTCCGTGAGGGAGGCCCATGCTTCCTTGGCGGTGGTGCAATCTTCAATGTGATGAATGTTCTTCTCACCCACCGCAACACGGATCACATCAAGAGCGGTGGCATTTAGTTGAGCTTCAACTTCTTCTCGCCTTGTCAAATCATTTTCATCCACCGCCTTGTATCCATCTACAATGATCTTCCAAAGACCTATGCAACCACTTTTCAAGTGAGATTTCATAGAAGATTGCCAATGGTAAAAGAGGATGCATTAAGACTAGGTGGAGCTCCTCTTAAGTGTATAGGAGGATGAGGGATAGGTAGGTCGGGAGAGTAGGCAAAAGGAACTCTAGCATTTCTCCTTCCCATTAGGTGTTTTAGATGGGGATTCATTTTTATTTTGGTCCACCCCCGGATCCCTTTATCCTCGTTCTCCTTTAACTCCACTTGAGGAATCTCCAGAGAAGGAGGTGATGCGGTTACCTTTGCTTCCGTGAGTTTTGCTATCATTTCACGCAACTCATCCATTTTGGTTTCCATAGAGGTCTTCAAGTTAGTGAAGTCCTCCATGGAAACCGAAGTGGCCGGAAGAGCAAGAGGGTTCCCATCGGCATCGAAGGCCATATTTCTCTTAGGCGGTTAAGCCCGAATAAAGAGCCGAGGCTCTGATACCAATTGAAAGGATCGTATGGCCACCTAGAGGGGGGGTGAATAGGTGCTACTCCAATTTTTAATTCTTTTTCGATTAAGGCTTGACACAAAGGTAAATTCTCTAGATATGCAACTAAGATGAATTTACCTATATGACAAGTTAAGTCTAAACAAGATAAGATACAAGTAGTAAATAACAAGAAAGGAGTAACCGATCGGAAAGCACGCGGAGACAAGGATGTATTCCCGAGTTCCTCCTTTTTAGGGGAGTACGTCTCGTTGGAGGGGTGTGAGTTTCAAACTCAAGACGCCACAAATGGCCTCACCCTATTCTCCGATGAACCTCGCACAAAAGCTCGGTCCACCTTTATCGGAGTCCTTCAAGGCGGAATCCGGAGCCCTTACAACAAGCTTGGAGCACAACCCACAAAAGGATTGGGAGCTCCCAAGCACCACAGCTTCACTACACAAAAGTAGCAAGCAAGTAAGTACAACAAGATGCCTAGGTTTTCCTAGTGGAAACCCTAGGCTCAAATCCCTCAAGTGAATGAGGGGGAAATGAAGAACGCTTTGGTGAAGTTGTAGATCCGGGCCTTCTCCTTCAATCCTCCAAGTATGAGTGAGTTTGGGTGGAGGAATTGGGAGATCTAATGTTTCTTGAGCTTGCAACAATGGTGTACTTCGAATCTGGGCGAGCTGAACTGCTGGAGGTAGGTGGAGGGGTTTTTATAGCCCTCCAGGAAAAGTAACCGTTGCAGACAGCTCAATCGGATATTCCGGTATAAGTGAGTATCGGATATTCCGAATCACCGGATATTCCGATCCAACACCAACCGGATATTCCTAGTAACTCCAGTACTTGATTGCTTCAGGTCCTTAGACAAATTCCAGCAAAGATTTGCCAGTCGGATAATCCGGTTCAACTGAGCATCGGATATTCCGACTTATTCGGATAATCCGGTTCCTTCTGTATCGGATATTCCGAATAACTCCAGTACTTTATTGCTTCAGGTCCTTAGACAAATACGAGCAAAGATTTGCCAGTCGGATAATCCGATTCAACTGAGCTTCGGATAATCCTACCAATTCAGATAATCCGGTTCCTTCTGTTTCGGATATTCCGGATAACACCAGTACCGTTTCTTCTCAATTCCTTAGCAGAAATCGACTGATCCTTGATGATCGGATAATCCGGGTAAACCTGTGATGCGGGCATCGTTGATAAAAAGGTGCAGCTAGGACAATAGTCATGCAATGTAATGTCTAAGGCTGCGTCCTTAATGTGTTGGCCGAGCCTCCATTAGGCCGGTTTGTATCGAGTTCGAGTCCAACTAGGTTTAGTAGTTCGAGTCGGTTAGGGTTTAGTTCGGTGACCCCTACCCCTTTGTCCTATATAAACAAAGGGGGTGTCACAATATTAGGGGAGTTGAAAAATATGTAGAACATTGTGTTCAAGGTTGCCTCCGTCCCAAGGGACCGGCGTGTAGACGGCGTCTTGGACGTTCGTCGGTTATCTTTGAAATAAAGGCATGAGAGTTCTTGAATCTGTCAAGAGTGTTCGTGCGTGGCGAGAAGGTCCTTGAATCTGTCAAGGGTTGTCGAGCTTGGCGTGAGGCGTGGTGTTCATCATCTCGTTGCTCGCCGTGGGATTCGTTCTCTCGTTCTTCAGGTTGCGCGGATTGCTCCCGTGATTGGAAGAATAGTTATCCGGTGGTTCTTGCGGTGAAAGATCGGGCAAACATCTACATCATCTGGTATCAGAGCGCCATGTTGATCACCGCAAGCTGGAAGACGACAAGTTGGCGAGGATTCGCATCTCGGTGCGTTGAGGAAGGATCTCAGCGAGTTGGCATTGCAGCTCGGCGAGTTGAGGCAGAGAAGATCGCAGGCCGATTCGGCTCCCAAATCTCGGCGAGATGGGTTCTGTCGCTAGGACAAGTCAGATTTCGTACGGATCAGATTGTTACGAGAGGTGCATCTACCAGATCGTATTGCTCGTGGACTCTTGGTGCGGATCGGGATCGCGTCAGTGGAAAGATCAGATTGGTTTCCTTGCTACATACGTGGAGTGCAGGAAAATTTTAAAAAAAGAAAGGCATCACGGGGTGTGCAATTCGGAAAGGATAAGGACTACTAGTACCGATTGGTTTTTATATTGTTTCTATACGTGACTACTCGGATCGGTACCAATATTTTCATGTGGGGAAAAAAAAGAGACAAAGGAAGGGATAAAGAGGCACAAGTTTGGAGGGTGCATCTGCGGCGTATTCGGCTTATTTGGATCCGTGGTGTACAGGAGTCTGTCCTGCTGCGTTCGGATGATTTGCATGGTTCGTTTGCAAGATGTAGTACGAAGTATTTTGTGTCTCAATCAGGTTGGTGGCGCCAAACGTGGAGGGCGTCAAGAACAAGTCTAGCTAGCCGAGAGGGAGGATGTGGTGTGGCAGGCCGGCAAAGACTTGAGAATGAAGAAGGATCGTGGCGATGTGAAGATTTGACGCCACAAGCGCTGGAGAAGACCTTCCGGCGTTGAGGACAACGCCTTTCTAAGAAGGGGAGGATGATGCGGGCATCGTTGATAAAAAGGTGCAGCTAGGACAATAGTCATGCAATGTAATGTCTAAGGCTGCGTCCTTAATGTGTTGGCCGAGCCTCCATTAGGCCGGTTTGTATCGAGTTCGAGTCCAACTAGGTTTAGTAGTTCGAGTCGGTTAGGGTTTAGTTCGGCGACCCCTACCCCTTTGTCCTATATAAACAAAGGGGGTGTCACAATATTAGGGGAGTTGAAAAATATGTAGAACATTGTGTTCAAGGTTGCCTCCGTCCCAAGGGACCGGCGTGTAGACGGCGTCTTGGACGTTCGTCGGTTATCTTTGAAATAAAGGCATGAGAGTTCTTGAATCTGTCAAGAGTGTTCGTGCGTGGCGAGAAGGTCCTTGAATCTGTCAAGGGTTGTCGAGCTTGGCGTGAGGCGTGGTGTTCATCATCTCGTTGCTCGCCGTGGGATTCGTTCTCTCGTTCTTCAGGTTGCACGGATTGCTCCCGTGATTGGAAGAATAGTTATCCGGTGGTTCTTGCGGTGAAAGATCGGGCAAACATCTACATCAACCTGTACCGGATAATCCGATACACATATTTCTGCAATAAGCTCTTTTCAACTTCCTTTTTGGATTTGATGCAAAGGTGTTTTAATCATGGTAAAACCTGCATCACTTGATTCACACATTAAATCCTCACTAGTGTTGTTGCCTAACACACAAAACACAAGGGATTAAGAAATGTCCTTTCAGTTTCGCTCTACTCAGATTTTATTGAAATTTTAAAATAACAATGGTTAGTACCATTAAGCTAATAACATGCAGAGCTTAATAGGTGAGGCTAAAGAAAACTCCACATATTATTGAAGATTCCAATAGATGTAACAGGTTCCTGTCAGAAAAATTTTAAGTTTTAATTTACGTAGTCAACAGCGGCACATGAACAGATGAACAAGGCTGGCAGTGGGGACACAAAGAACAATAACCATGTTCTCAGAGATTCTTGCGGACGGTACAGCCTCCTGACATAACTATTATTGTTTATGCTTTTTAGTAGTCCACTTTTTGGACATCAACGGGTGAACAAGACTTGACAAGTATCATAACCTTGGTAGAAAAGAAATCATTTAAAATAATATACACAGTAGGGTCGGTGATACTAAACACCACTAGGCTTATTTTTTTCCTACAATAAATCTTTTCATTTTTAATTTATGGAGTCAACCTATGGCAGGAGAAATAAAGAACATGGTTGCCAAAGATTCCTGCAGATCGTGCTGGCTCCTGACATAAATATGTCTATTCAAAATTCAAGGAGTCAACTTGTAGCACATGAAGCGGTGTAAAAGACTTGAAACGTTAACCTGGTACATCTCAATCATTTTGAAAAATATGCACGGCAATGTCAGTGAGCCTAAACAACACTCCAGTTTGCTGCGCTTACGATGTGTCACACACTCAAAATATAATACGGTGCCACCAAGGTGTTTGTCGACCACATCTAAGATTGCAGTTACGGCTCGCGCCGAGTGTAATGAACTATAATGCACCTCCAATCACACTACTGCTGAATTATGCTTTCTAGCATTTGCCAGGATTATCTTTTTTGCCAAAATTAACGAACAGCCTCCTAAAGCCACTTCCACGGGAGGTATTTCTGTAAAATCTTCTTACGGCACTAGTATGATTAACATCCTAGTACCGATGATGTAGTTGGCTGTGTAAGAGACCTCATTCTACACTGATTATTCCTCAAAGTAATAGGCATAGCATAACATTCGAACTATGGGCTTGTTGTCCATCGATGGACTAGCTCTGTATAGCTGGAAATAGATTGTTAATCAGCTGGATACTCCGCAAACCTGATGTCCTCAAGGTAATTTAGATTGTGTAACCACGCTCTTCTATATATGGTAGAAATAAGACACAAAATCTTTAAATCTTGATTAACCTGAGAAATGTAGCTATTTTTAGGAATTAGAGGATTTTCATTTCTTTTATAGACAAGCCACATTGACAAGACATCAAAAATCAGGAAACATGATTAGTCTAGTCATTCACTAAAAATATTTAAATGAATTAGAAACTGATACTTGGTGAACTATGTATGGTTTCGCTCTACTCAGATTTTATTGAAATTTTAAAATAACAATGGTTAGTACCATTAAGCTAATAACATGCAGAGCTTAATAGGTGAGGCTAAAGAAAACTCCACATATTATTGATGATTCCAATAGATGTAACATGTTTCTGCCAGAAAAATTTTAAGTTTTAATTTACGTAGTCACAGCGGCACATGAACAGGTGAACAAGGCTGGAAGTGGGGACACAAAGAACAATAACCATGTCCTCAGAGATTCTTGCGGACGGTGGAGCCTCCTGACATAACTATTATTGTTTATACTTTTTAGTAGTCCACTTTTTGGAAATCAACGGGTGAACAAGACTTGACAAGTACCATAACCTTGGTAGAAAAGAAATCATTTAAAATAATGTACACAGTAGGGTCGGTGATACTAAACACCACTAGGCTTATTTTTTTCCTACAATAAATCTTTTCATTTTTAATTTATGGAGTCAACCTATGGCAGGAGAAATAAAGAACATGGTTGCCAAATATTCCTGCAGATCATGCAGGCTCCTGACATAAATATGTCTATTCAAAATTCAAGGAGTCAACTTGTAGCACATGAACCGGTGTAAAAGACTTGAAACGTTAACCCGGTACATCTCAATCATTTTGAAAAATATGCATGGCAATGTCAGTGAGTCTAAACAACACTCCAGTTTGCTACGCTTACGATGTGTCACACACTCAAAATATAATAGGGTGTCACCAAGGTGTTTGTCGACCACATCTAAGATTGCAGTTACGGCTCGCGCCGAGTGTAATGAACTATAATGCACCTCCAATCACACTACTGCAGAATTATGCTTTCTAGCATTTGCCAGGAATATCTTTTTTGCCAAAATTAATGAACCACCTCCTAAAGCCACTTCCACGGGAGGTATTTCTGTAAAATCTTCTTACGGCACTAGTATGATTAACATCCTAGTACCGATGATGTAGTTGGCTGTGTAAGAGACCTCATTCTACACTGATTATTCCTCAAAGTAATAGGCATAGCATAACATTCGAACTATGGGCTTGTTGTCCATCGATGGACTAGCTCTGTATAGCTGGAAATAGATTGTTAATCAGCTGGATACTCCGCAAACCTGATGTCCTCAAGGTAATTTAGATTGTGTAACCACGCTCTTCTATATATGGTAGAAATAAGACACAAAATCTTTAAATCTTGATTAACCTGAGAAATGTAGCTATTTTTAGGAATTAGAGGATTTTCATTTCTTTTATAGACAAGCCACATTGACAAGACATCAAAAATCAGGAAACATGATTAGTCTAGTCATTCACTAAAAATATTTAAATGAATTAGAAACTGATACTTGGTGAACTATGTATGGTTTCGCTCTACTCAGATTTTATTGAAATTTTAAAATAACAATGGTTAGTACCATTAAGCTAATAACATGCAGAGCTTAATAGGTGAGGCTAAAGAAAACTCCACATATTATTGATGATTCCAATAGATGTAACATGTTTCTGCCAGAAAAATTTTAAGTTTTAATTTACGTAGTCACAGCGGCACATGAACAGGTGAACAAGGCTGGAAGTGGGGACACAAAGAACAATAACCATGTCCTCAGAGATTCTTGCGGACGGTGGAGCCTCCTGACATAACTATTATTGTTTATACTTTTTAGTAGTCCACTTTTTGGAAATCAACGGGTGAACAAGACTTGACAAGTACCATAACCTTGGTAGAAAAGAAATCATTTAAAATAATGTACACAGTAGGGTCGGTGATACTAAACACCACTAGGCTTATTTTTTTCCTACAATAAATCTTTTCATTTTTAATTTATGGAGTCAACCTATGGCAGGAGAAATAAAGAACATGGTTGCCAAATATTCCTGCAGATCATGCAGGCTCCTGACATAAATATGTCTATTCAAAATTCAAGGAGTCAACTTGTAGCACATGAACCGGTGTAAAAGACTTGAAACGTTAACCCGGTACATCTCAATCATTTTGAAAAATATGCATGGCAATGTCAGTGAGTCTAAACAACACTCCAGTTTGCTACGCTTACGATGTGTCACACACTCAAAATATAATAGGGTGTCACCAAGGTGTTTGTCGACCACATCTAAGATTGCAGTTACGGCTCGCGCCGAGTGTAATGAACTATAATGCACCTCCAATCACACTACTGCAGAATTATGCTTTCTAGCATTTGCCAGGAATATCTTTTTTGCCAAAATTAATGAACCACCTCCTAAAGCCACTTCCACGGGAGGTATTTCTGTAAAATCTTCTTACGGCACTAGTATGATTAACATCCTAGTACCGATGATGTAGTTGGCTGTGTAAGAGACCTCATTTTACACTGATTATCCCTCAAAGTAATAGGCATAGCATAACACTCAAACTATGGGCTTGCTGTCCATCGATGGACTAGCTCTGTATAGCTTGAAATAGATTGTTAATCAGCTGGATACTCCGCAAACCTGATGTCCTCAAGGTAATTTAGACTGTGTAACCACGCTCTTCTATATATGGTAGAAATAAGACACAAAATCTTTAAATCTTGATTAACATGAGAAATGTAGCTATTTTCAGGAATTAGAGGATTTTCATTTCTTTTATAGACAAGCCACATTGACAAGACATCAAAAATCAGGAAACATGATTAGTCTAGTCATTCACTAAAAATATTTAATGAATTAGAAACTGATAGTTGGTGAACTATGTATGGTTTCGCCTACTCAGATTTTATTGAAATTTTAAAATAACAATGGTTAGTACCATTAAGCTAATAACATGCAGAGCTTAATAGGTGAGGCTAAAGAAAACTCCACATATTATTGAAGATTCCAATAGATGTAACAGGTTCCTGCCAGAAAAATTTTAAGTTTTAATTTACGTAGTCAACAGCGGCACATGAACAGGTGAACAAGGCTGGCAGTGGGGACACAAAGAACAATAACCATGTTCTCAGAGATTCTTGCGGACGGTGCAGCCTCCTGACATAACTATTATTGTTTATACTTTTTAGTAGTCCACTTTTTGGACATCAACGGGTGAACAAGACTTGACAAGTACCATAACCTTGGTAGAAAAGAAATCATTTAAAATAATGTACACAGTAGGGTCGGTGATACTAAACACCACTAAGCTTATTTTTTTCCTACAATAAATCTTTTCATTTTTAATTTATGGAGTCAACCTATGGCAGGAGAAATAAAGAACATGGTTGCCAAAGATTCCTGCAGATCATGCAGGCTCTTGACATAAATATGTCTATTCAAAATTCAAGGATTCAACTTGTTGCACATGAACCGGTGTAAAAGACTTGAAACGTTAACCCGGTACATCTCAATCATTTTGAAAAATATGCACGGCAATGTTAGTGAGCCTAAACAACACTCCAGTTTGCTGCGGTTACGATGTGTCACACACTCAAAATATAATAGGGTGCCACCAAGGTGTTTGTCGACCACATCTAAGATTGCAGTTACGGCTCGCGCCAAGTGTAATGAACTATAATGTACCTCCAATCACACTACTGCTAAATTATGCTTTCTAGCATTTGCCAGGAATATCTTTTTTGCCAAAATTAACGAACCACCTACTAAAGCCACTTCCGCAGGAGGTATTTCTGAAAAATCTTCTTACTGCACTAGTAGAAAAAGGGCCTTTGGTTCGGGCCGTTAGTCCCGGCCGTGGCTGGGGCCGGGACTAACGGTCCGAACCGACGGCCCAAAACCCCTCGAATGGGTACAGCGCCCTTTTGTCCCGGCTCGTAAGAGCCCATCCATTAGTCCCAGTTTGTATCTCAAACCAGGACAAATGGGCTGGCCCTATATATATGCACAGCTCTCCTCTGTTTCTTCCTGTTGGGAGGTGGTATAGGTTTGTGCTAGTTTTTTTTTCTTCATATGCACTAGAGGTGCTCGATGAAATGCCTGTTAGAGCGATGCCACTTGAGTTCACACAAGACAAACATGATATGAGGTGCCCGAGCCACACTTAAGGTTTCTCCTCTTTGTTTCCAAGTGTACTAAAAGGTTAGCAACTATTTTCTCGTTTAGACCGCGCGGTACTAATTTTAGCATCATGATTGCGTTTGATATATATGGTTGAATGATGCAGATGAGCCATCCATGGATGTACGGTGACCGACGCTCTGGCGCTTACAGAGAAGGCGTGTGTTCTTTTCGCCTTGTGGCTGGGGCGAACAAGCGACGGGATGGTTTTATGTGTTGTCCATGTGTTGAATGTCAGAATGAGAAGGCTCACACTTCCTCAAGAGTCATTCAGAGCCACCTGCTTCGGTCCGGTTTCATGTCCGGCTATAATGTTTGGACCAAGCACGGAGAAAGAGGGGTTATGATGGAACGGCGATGAAGAAGAGAACGATGATGACAACTACCGATCTACGTTCCCTGAATACGCTGATACCGCAATGGAAGACAATGAAGATGAAGGAGGTGAAGAACGGGCACCAGATGAGCCCGCTGATGATCTTGGTCGGGTCATTTTTGATGCAAAGCGAGACTGCGACACAGAAAAGGAGAAGTTGCAGTTCGAGCAGATGTTACAGGACCACAACAAATTGTTGTACCCAACTTGTGAAGATGGCCAGAAGAAGCTGGGTAGCACACTGGAATTGCTGAAGTGGAAGGAAGAGACCGGTGTGACTGACTCGGGATTTGAAAAGTTGCTGGTACTAATGAAGAAGATGCTTCCAAGAAAGAACGAATTGCCCGCCAGTACGTACGAAGCAAAGAAGCTTGTCTGCCCTCTAGGATTAGAAGTGCAGAAGATACATGCATGCCCTAATGACTGCATCCTCTACCGCGGTGAGAAGTATGACAATATGGATAAATGCCCGGTATGCACTGCATTGCGGTATAAGATCAGAAAAGATGACCCTGGTTATGTTGAGGGCGAGCCACCTAGGAAGAGGGTTCCTGCCAAGGTGATGTGGTATTCTCCTATAATACCACAATTGAAACGTTTGTTCAGAAACAAAGAGCATGCCAAGTTGTTGCGATGGCACATGGAAGACCGTAAGAAAGATGGGATGTTGAGGCACCCCGCTGATGGTCGGCAGTGGAGAAAAATCGAGAGAGACTTCCCGGACTTTGCTGGTGACGCAAGGAACTTATGGTTTGGTCTAAGTCCAGATGGCATGAATCCTTTTGGGGAGCAGAGCTGCCGTCACAGCACCTGGCCCGTGACTCTATGTCTTCCTCCTTGGTTGTGCATGAAGCGGAAGTTCATTATGATGCCAGTGCTCATCCAAGGCCCGAAGCAACCCGGCAACGACATTGATGTGTACCTAAGGCCATTAGTTAATGAACTTTTACAGTTGTGGGCCGAACCAGGTGTACGTGTGTGGGATGAGCACAAACAGCAGGAAGAATGTGTACCCATACAATCGTCGTTTTCTTCCGCCCAGGCATCCCTTAAAGAAAAAAGGCAAGCATTTCAATGGCAAGGCAGAAACCCGGACGAAGCCTGTCCCCCGTACTGGTGCTGATGTATTTGGTATGGTCAAGGATTTAAATGTAATCTTTGGAAAGGGTCCTGGCAGACAACCTGTTCCGAATGACGCTGACGGACACGCACCCATGTGGAAGAAAAAATCTATATTTTGGGAGCTACCCTATTGGGAAGTCCATGATGTCCGCTCTGCAATCGACGTGATACACCTGATGAAGAATCTTTGCGTGAATATTCTAGGCTTCCTGGGCTTGTATGGGAAGTCAAAAGATACACCGGAAACACGGGAGGACAAGCAACGTCATAAAGGACGAGACGGCATGCATCCAGGGCAGTTTCAAGGGCCTGCCAGCTACGCTCTTACCAAAGAAGAGAAGGAAATCTTTTTTGAAGTCCTTTTCAGTATCACGGTCCTGTCTGGCTTCTCGTCGAATATAAAGGGAATAGTAAATATGAAAGAGAAAAAATTCCAAAACCTAAAGTCTCATGACTTCCACGTGCTTATGACGCAATTGCTTCCGGTTGCATTGAGGGGAATTCTACCGGAAAATGTTCGACAAGCCATTGTGAAGGTACGTGCATTCCTCTATGCAATTTCCCAGAAGGTAATCGATCCAGAAAGTCTATCAGGGTTACAGATTGATGTGGTCCAATGTATGGTCAGCTTCGAGTTGTTGTTCCGCCATCCTTCTTCAATATTATGACGCACCTCCTAGTTCACCTAGTCGAAGAGATTAGAATTCTCGGCCCTGTGTTTCTACACAATATGTTCCCCTTCTAGAGGTTCATGGGAGTCTTAAAGAAATATGTTCATAACCGTGCTAGGCCAGAAGGAAGCATCTCCAAGGGCTATGGAACAGAGGAGGTCATTGAGTTTTGTATTGACTTTCTTCCTGACCTTAAGCAGATTGGTGTTCCTGAATCTCGGTATGAGGGGAGGCTGACTGGAAAAGGCATACTAGGAAAGAAAGCAACAGTATATAGGGACGGGCATTCTTTCACTCAAGCACACTACACAGTTCTACACAATTCCACCGTGGTGGCTCCGTATATCAAGAAACATAAGAATATTCTACGCTCCGAAAACCCGGGGAAGCCTGATTCCTGGATTAAAGGGGAACACGAGGCGACTTTCGGCAGTTGGTTGCAGAAACATCTCATGAATAACACCACTGTTGGAGATCAGCTGTACTTGTTGGCCAGGTTACCATCTTCGACTATATGTACTTTCCAAAGGTACGAGATAAATAGGAATACATTTTACACGATCGCCCAAGATAAAAAGAGCACCAACCAAAACAGTGGTGTCCGCTTTGATGCAACAGACGACAATGGGCAGAAGGACACATATTATGGGTGCATAGAGGAGATATGGAAACTTGACTATGGACCTACTTTTAAGGTCCCCTTGTTTCGGTGCAAATGGGTCAAGCTGACATGAGGCGGGGTACATGTAGACCAAAAGTACGACATGACAACAGTGGATCTCAACAATCTTGCGTACATGGTCGAACCATTCGTCCTAGCCAATGATGTGGCTCAGGTTTTCTATGTGAAGGACATGTCTACCAAACTGAGAAAAAGAAATCAGCAAAAGAATACATCGTCCAAAGAGTCAAAGCGCCACATAGTTCTTTCAGGGAAAAGAAACATCGTGGGAGTGGATGACAAGATAGACATGTCAGAAGATTATAATAAGTTCCATGAAATTCCACCCTTCACAGTAATAACATGCAGAGCTTAATAGGTGAGGCTAAAGAAAACTCCACATATTATTGAAGATTCCAATAGATGTAACAGGTTCCTGTCAGAAAAATTTTAAGTTTTAATTTACGTAGTCAACAGCGGCACATGAACAGATGAACAAGGCTGGCAGTGGGGACACAAAGAACAATAACCATGTTCTCAGAGATTCTTGCGGACGGTGCAGCCTCCTGACATAACTATTATTGTTTATGCTTTTTAGTAGTCCACTTTTTGGACATCAACGGGTGAACAAGACTTGACAAGTATCATAACCTTGGTAGAAAAGAAATCATTTAAAATAATATACACAGTAGGGTCGGTGATACTAAACACCACTAGGCTTATTTTTTTCCTACAATAAATCTTTTCATTTTTAATTTATGGAGTCAACCTATGGCAGGAGAAATAAAGAACATGGTTGCCAAAGATTCCTGCAGATCGTGCTGGCTCCTGACATAAATATGTCTATTCAAAATTCAAGGAGTCAACTTGTAGCACATGAAGCGGTGTAAAAGACTTGAAACGTTAACCTGGTACATCTCAATCATTTTGAAAAATATGCACGGCAATGTCAGTGAGCCTAAACAACACTCCAGTTTGCTGCGCTTACGATGTGTCACACACTCAAAATATAATACGGTGCCACCAAGGTGTTTGTCGACCACATCTAAGATTGCAGTTACGGCTCGCGCCGAGTGTAATGAACTATAATGCACCTCCAATCACACTACTGCTGAATTATGCTTTCTAGCATTTGCCAGGATTATCTTTTTTGCCAAAATTAACGAACAGCCTCCTAAAGCCACTTCCACGGGAGGTATTTCTGTAAAATCTTCTTACGGCACTAGTATGATTAACATCCTAGTACCGATGATGTAGTTGGCTGTGTAAGAGACCTCATTCTACACTGATTATTCCTCAAAGTAATAGGCATAGCATAACATTCGAACTATGGGCTTGTTGTCCATCGATGGACTAGCTCTGTATAGCTGGAAATAGATTGTTAATCAGCTGGATACTCCGCAAACCTGATGTCCTCAAGGTAATTTAGATTGTGTAACCACGCTCTTCTATATATGGTAGAAATAAGACACAAAATCTTTAAATCTTGATTAACCTGAGAAATGTAGCTATTTTTAGGAATTAGAGGATTTTCATTTCTTTTATAGACAAGCCACATTGACAAGACATCAAAAATCAGGAAACATGATTAGTCTAGTCATTCACTAAAAATATTTAAATGAATTAGAAACTGATACTTGGTGAACTATGTATGGTTTCGCTCTACTCAGATTTTATTGAAATTTTAAAATAACAATGGTTAGTACCATTAAGCTAATAACATGCAGAGCTTAATAGGTGAGGCTAAAGAAAACTCCACATATTATTGATGATTCCAATAGATGTAACATGTTTCTGCCAGAAAAATTTTAAGTTTTAATTTACGTAGTCACAGCGGCACATGAACAGGTGAACAAGGCTGGAAGTGGGGACACAAAGAACAATAACCATGTCCTCAGAGATTCTTGCGGACGGTGGAGCCTCCTGACATAACTATTATTGTTTATACTTTTTAGTAGTCCACTTTTTGGAAATCAACGGGTGAACAAGACTTGACAAGTACCATAACCTTGGTAGAAAAGAAATCATTTAAAATAATGTACACAGTAGGGTCGGTGATACTAAACACCACTAGGCTTATTTTTTTCCTACAATAAATCTTTTCATTTTTAATTTATGGAGTCAACCTATGGCAGGAGAAATAAAGAACATGGTTGCCAAATATTCCTGCAGATCATGCAGGCTCCTGACATAAATATGTCTATTCAAAATTCAAGGAGTCAACTTGTAGCACATGAACCGGTGTAAAAGACTTGAAACGTTAACCCGGTACATCTCAATCATTTTGAAAAATATGCATGGCAATGTCAGTGAGTCTAAACAACACTCCAGTTTGCTACGCTTACGATGTGTCACACACTCAAAATATAATAGGGTGTCACCAAGGTGTTTGTCGACCACATCTAAGATTGCAGTTACGGCTCGCGCCGAGTGTAATGAACTATAATGCACCTCCAATCACACTACTGCAGAATTATGCTTTCTAGCATTTGCCAGGAATATCTTTTTTGCCAAAATTAATGAACCACCTCCTAAAGCCACTTCCACGGGAGGTATTTCTGTAAAATCTTCTTACGGCACTAGTATGATTAACATCCTAGTACCGATGATGTAGTTGGCTGTGTAAGAGACCTCATTTTACACTGATTATCCCTCAAAGTAATAGGCATAGCATAACACTCAAACTATGGGCTTGCTGTCCATCGATGGACTAGCTCTGTATAGCTTGAAATAGATTGTTAATCAGCTGGATACTCCGCAAACCTGATGTCCTCAAGGTAATTTAGACTGTGTAACCACGCTCTTCTATATATGGTAGAAATAAGACACAAAATCTTTAAATCTTGATTAACATGAGAAATGTAGCTATTTTCAGGAATTAGAGGATTTTCATTTCTTTTATAGACAAGCCACATTGACAAGACATCAAAAATCAGGAAACATGATTAGTCTAGTCATTCACTAAAAATATTTAATGAATTAGAAACTGATAGTTGGTGAACTATGTATGGTTTCGCCTACTCAGATTTTATTGAAATTTTAAAATAACAATGGTTAGTACCATTAAGCTAATAACATGCAGAGCTTAATAGGTGAGGCTAAAGAAAACTCCACATATTATTGAAGATTCCAATAGATGTAACAGGTTCCTGCCAGAAAAATTTTAAGTTTTAATTTACGTAGTCAACAGCGGCACATGAACAGGTGAACAAGGCTGGCAGTGGGGACACAAAGAACAATAACCATGTTCTCAGAGATTCTTGCGGACGGTGCAGCCTCCTGACATAACTATTATTGTTTATACTTTTTAGTAGTCCACTTTTTGGACATCAACGGGTGAACAAGACTTGACAAGTACCATAACCTTGGTAGAAAAGAAATCATTTAAAATAATGTACACAGTAGGGTCGGTGATACTAAACACCACTAAGCTTATTTTTTTCCTACAATAAATCTTTTCATTTTTAATTTATGGAGTCAACCTATGGCAGGAGAAATAAAGAACATGGTTGCCAAAGATTCCTGCAGATCATGCAGGCTCTTGACATAAATATGTCTATTCAAAATTCAAGGATTCAACTTGTTGCACATGAACCGGTGTAAAAGACTTGAAACGTTAACCCGGTACATCTCAATCATTTTGAAAAATATGCACGGCAATGTTAGTGAGCCTAAACAACACTCCAGTTTGCTGCGGTTACGATGTGTCACACACTCAAAATATAATAGGGTGCCACCAAGGTGTTTGTCGACCACATCTAAGATTGCAGTTACGGCTCGCGCCAAGTGTAATGAACTATAATGTACCTCCAATCACACTACTGCTAAATTATGCTTTCTAGCATTTGCCAGGAATATCTTTTTTGCCAAAATTAACGAACCACCTACTAAAGCCACTTCCGCAGGAGGTATTTCTGAAAAATCTTCTTACTGCACTAGTAGAAAAAGGGCCTTTGGTTCGGGCCGTTAGTCCCGGCCGTGGCTGGGGCCGGGACTAACGGTCCGAACCGACGGCCCAAAACCCCTCGAATGGGTACAGCGCCCTTTTGTCCCGGCTCGTAAGAGCCCATCCATTAGTCCCAGTTTGTATCTCAAACCAGGACAAATGGGCTGGCCCTATATATATGCACAGCTCTCCTCTGTTTCTTCCTGTTGGGAGGTGGTATAGGTTTGTGCTAGTTTTTTTTTCTTCATATGCACTAGAGGTGCTCGATGAAATGCCTGTTAGAGCGATGCCACTTGAGTTCACACAAGACAAACATGATATGAGGTGCCCGAGCCACACTTAAGGTTTCTCCTCTTTGTTTCCAAGTGTACTAAAAGGTTAGCAACTATTTTCTCGTTTAGACCGCGCGGTACTAATTTTAGCATCATGATTGCGTTTGATATATATGGTTGAATGATGCAGATGAGCCATCCATGGATGTACGGTGACCGACGCTCTGGCGCTTACAGAGAAGGCGTGTGTTCTTTTCGCCTTGTGGCTGGGGCGAACAAGCGACGGGATGGTTTTATGTGTTGTCCATGTGTTGAATGTCAGAATGAGAAGGCTCACACTTCCTCAAGAGTCATTCAGAGCCACCTGCTTCGGTCCGGTTTCATGTCCGGCTATAATGTTTGGACCAAGCACGGAGAAAGAGGGGTTATGATGGAACGGCGATGAAGAAGAGAACGATGATGACAACTACCGATCTACGTTCCCTGAATACGCTGATACCGCAATGGAAGACAATGAAGATGAAGGAGGTGAAGAACGGGCACCAGATGAGCCCGCTGATGATCTTGGTCGGGTCATTTTTGATGCAAAGCGAGACTGCGACACAGAAAAGGAGAAGTTGCAGTTCGAGCAGATGTTACAGGACCACAACAAATTGTTGTACCCAACTTGTGAAGATGGCCAGAAGAAGCTGGGTAGCACACTGGAATTGCTGAAGTGGAAGGAAGAGACCGGTGTGACTGACTCGGGATTTGAAAAGTTGCTGGTACTAATGAAGAAGATGCTTCCAAGAAAGAACGAATTGCCCGCCAGTACGTACGAAGCAAAGAAGCTTGTCTGCCCTCTAGGATTAGAAGTGCAGAAGATACATGCATGCCCTAATGACTGCATCCTCTACCGCGGTGAGAAGTATGACAATATGGATAAATGCCCGGTATGCACTGCATTGCGGTATAAGATCAGAAAAGATGACCCTGGTTATGTTGAGGGCGAGCCACCTAGGAAGAGGGTTCCTGCCAAGGTGATGTGGTATTCTCCTATAATACCACAATTGAAACGTTTGTTCAGAAACAAAGAGCATGCCAAGTTGTTGCGATGGCACATGGAAGACCGTAAGAAAGATGGGATGTTGAGGCACCCCGCTGATGGTCGGCAGTGGAGAAAAATCGAGAGAGACTTCCCGGACTTTGCTGGTGACGCAAGGAACTTATGGTTTGGTCTAAGTCCAGATGGCATGAATCCTTTTGGGGAGCAGAGCTGCCGTCACAGCACCTGGCCCGTGACTCTATGTCTTCCTCCTTGGTTGTGCATGAAGCGGAAGTTCATTATGATGCCAGTGCTCATCCAAGGCCCGAAGCAACCCGGCAACGACATTGATGTGTACCTAAGGCCATTAGTTAATGAACTTTTACAGTTGTGGGCCGAACCAGGTGTACGTGTGTGGGATGAGCACAAACAGCAGGAAGAATGTGTACCCATACAATCGTCGTTTTCTTCCGCCCAGGCATCCCTTAAAGAAAAAAGGCAAGCATTTCAATGGCAAGGCAGAAACCCGGACGAAGCCTGTCCCCCGTACTGGTGCTGATGTATTTGGTATGGTCAAGGATTTAAATGTAATCTTTGGAAAGGGTCCTGGCAGACAACCTGTTCCGAATGACGCTGACGGACACGCACCCATGTGGAAGAAAAAATCTATATTTTGGGAGCTACCCTATTGGGAAGTCCATGATGTCCGCTCTGCAATCGACGTGATACACCTGATGAAGAATCTTTGCGTGAATATTCTAGGCTTCCTGGGCTTGTATGGGAAGTCAAAAGATACACCGGAAACACGGGAGGACAAGCAACGTCATAAAGGACGAGACGGCATGCATCCAGGGCAGTTTCAAGGGCCTGCCAGCTACGCTCTTACCAAAGAAGAGAAGGAAATCTTTTTTGAAGTCCTTTTCAGTATCACGGTCCTGTCTGGCTTCTCGTCGAATATAAAGGGAATAGTAAATATGAAAGAGAAAAAATTCCAAAACCTAAAGTCTCATGACTTCCACGTGCTTATGACGCAATTGCTTCCGGTTGCATTGAGGGGAATTCTACCGGAAAATGTTCGACAAGCCATTGTGAAGGTACGTGCATTCCTCTATGCAATTTCCCAGAAGGTAATCGATCCAGAAAGTCTATCAGGGTTACAGATTGATGTGGTCCAATGTATGGTCAGCTTCGAGTTGTTGTTCCGCCATCCTTCTTCAATATTATGACGCACCTCCTAGTTCACCTAGTCGAAGAGATTAGAATTCTCGGCCCTGTGTTTCTACACAATATGTTCCCCTTCTAGAGGTTCATGGGAGTCTTAAAGAAATATGTTCATAACCGTGCTAGGCCAGAAGGAAGCATCTCCAAGGGCTATGGAACAGAGGAGGTCATTGAGTTTTGTATTGACTTTCTTCCTGACCTTAAGCAGATTGGTGTTCCTGAATCTCGGTATGAGGGGAGGCTGACTGGAAAAGGCATACTAGGAAAGAAAGCAACAGTATATAGGGACGGGCATTCTTTCACTCAAGCACACTACACAGTTCTACACAATTCCACCGTGGTGGCTCCGTATATCAAGAAACATAAGAATATTCTACGCTCCGAAAACCCGGGGAAGCCTGATTCCTGGATTAAAGGGGAACACGAGGCGACTTTCGGCAGTTGGTTGCAGAAACATCTCATGAATAACACCACTGTTGGAGATCAGCTGTACTTGTTGGCCAGGTTACCATCTTCGACTATATGTACTTTCCAAAGGTACGAGATAAATAGGAATACATTTTACACGATCGCCCAAGATAAAAAGAGCACCAACCAAAACAGTGGTGTCCGCTTTGATGCAACAGACGACAATGGGCAGAAGGACACATATTATGGGTGCATAGAGGAGATATGGAAACTTGACTATGGACCTACTTTTAAGGTCCCCTTGTTTCGGTGCAAATGGGTCAAGCTGACATGAGGCGGGGTACATGTAGACCAAAAGTACGACATGACAACAGTGGATCTCAACAATCTTGCGTACATGGTCGAACCATTCGTCCTAGCCAATGATGTGGCTCAGGTTTTCTATGTGAAGGACATGTCTACCAAACTGAGAAAAAGAAATCAGCAAAAGAATACATCGTCCAAAGAGTCAAAGCGCCACATAGTTCTTTCAGGGAAAAGAAACATCGTGGGAGTGGATGACAAGATAGACATGTCAGAAGATTATAATAAGTTCCATGAAATTCCACCCTTCACAGTGAAAACTGACCCAAGCATACTGTTAAATGATCAAGATTCTCCATGGCTACGGCGCATAAGAAAACCACAACACTAGATAGGGATGTTGGTCATGTGTAATAATGTATTAAACCTTTTATGTAATAAATCTATGTAGTGTATTAAACCTTTATGTCAGGAGCATGTGTAATAATAATGAATGTGTATTTCCAATGTAGTACTAAATTAATAATGATCTCCCCTTTGTCAAGAAGCTTCAAATCAGCTATATTCTCCAAGATCTTTAGCATTTCCAAGTGATGCAGAAAGTACCACAATCCGGATGTTACTGCCATTCTCCAAGATCTCTGCATTCTTCAAGATCTTTAGCATCTGAATAGTTCCCAAGGCGATCTCTGCATTTGCAACTAATGATTTTTAGCATCTGAATAAATAATCTGGATATGAACTGACTCTCAATTGGCAGTTGTTGATTCATATGGGAGAGGTAGTATTGCAATTCACTGTGGCCAGTTAAGATTATTCCCTCTCCGTGTGCATCATACTTAGAAAGAGGTAGTATTGCATGAGCAGCTTTCGCCGTCTCCTCCCTAGAGTGCACAAACATAAGAACTTGATGGTTTTGGATTAGTTATTCATATTCAAACACTTTTCATGTTGAAAGTTTAGTGAAATTCAAAAATATACAAAAGATAATAGTTAATGCATTTTTTAATTGAAAATGGCAAAATGGTTAATAGTTTGACTAGTTAGAATAATTATTTTATAAAACAAAAAATGCTTTTGGATTACTTATTCAAATTCAAACTGTTTTCATGTTGAAAGTTTACTGAGATTCAAAAACATGCAAAATATAATAGTTAATGCATTTTATAATTGAAAATGGCTAAACGGTTAATAGTTTGATAAGTTAGAATAATTATTTTATAAAACAGAAAATGGATTTGGATTACTTATTCAAATTTATGCACTTTTTATGTTGAAAGTTTTCTCAAATTCATAAGTATGCAAAAAATAATTTATTTAAGTGTTTAAATGTTTTGAAAAACTTCCCAGATTTGAAAAAAAAAACCAGACAAAAAAAACTCAGCCAGCTAGTCTGCGCGCGCAAATTTTGGGCCATTTGTCGCGGCCCGTACCACAAGCCGGGACTAATGGCCCATTTGCGCGCGAATGCTGAAAAGCCCCCCCCCCCCCCCCTCCCCTTTAGTCCTGGCGCATGGCACCAGCCGGGACTAATGGGAGCGCCGTCTCCCCGGTGCGGGGCTCCAACCACGACTTGGAGGCCAAATCGAAGGAGAGGATGCCGGCAGGCTGCCAAATTCGCCATCGACGCCGCGCCGCCTCGCCCTCGCCCTCGCCTCGCGCCGCCGTCCCGCGCGCTGTCCCCGCGCACACCGAGGAGGAGGCCCACGCCGCCACGCCGTCGTCGTTGCCGCCACGCCGTCGTCTCGCCGGAGCCGCTCGCAGGTTTTTTGATTAGGCTTTTTTAATTAGGCTTTTTTTAATTACGCTTTTTTTAATTAATACTTAGGTGTATTTATTGATTTAGTATGCAAATTTTAGGTTTAGTTGATTTAGTTTAGTGTAAATTTTTTATTTAGTGTGCAAATACTTAGTTGTAGCAATATTTGATTTAGTGTAGCAATATTTTATGTGTGCAAATTTATTTAGTGTAGCAATATTTTATTTAGTTGATGTAGCAAAACTTGATTTAGTGTAGCAATATTTTATGTGTGCAAATTGATTTAGTGTAGCAATATTTTATTTAGTTGGTGTAGCAATATTTGATTTAGTGTAGCAATATTTTATTTGTGCAAATTGATTTAGTGTAGCAATATTTTATTTAGTTGATGTAGCAATACTTGATTTAGTGTAGCAATATTTTATGTGTGCAAATTGATTTAGTGTAGCAATATTTTATTTAGTTGATGTAGCAATACTTGATTTAGTGTAGCAATATTTTATGTGTGCAAATTGTGTAGCAAATACTTAGGTGTAGCAATATGGATTGTAAATATTATTGTTTAGTATTATTGTAGCAAATTAGGTGTAAATATTATTGTTTAGTATTATTTTATGTAGCAAATTAGGTGTATTTTTTAGTATTATTGTAAATAGAATTTGGATTGTAAATATTATTGTTTAGTATTATTGTAGCAAATTAGGTGTAAATATTATTGTTTAGTATTATTTTATGTAGCAAATTAGGTGTATTTTTTAGTATTATTGTAAATAGAATTTGGCTTGTAAATATTGTATGCAAAAATGATATTGTGTGCATTTTAAAATAATACTGTATGCAAAAATGATATTGTGTGCATTTTAAAATAATATTGTATGCAAAAATGATATTGTGTGCATTTTGCAGAAACTATGGATCCACCTAGTCCTATCCGCAGAGACCTAGCACAGGAAGAAATTCTCGAGGATATAATCCACGACGCCCCCGGTGCTGATCCACCCGAATCTCCCTCAATGTATCTGAACCCATCCGGTGAGGGTGAGGAGGTCGACCGAAGTTAGGGAGAAGCCGACGGCTCTGATGATGGAGAAGGCGACATCTCCGATGATGGAGAAGCCGGTGGACCCTTAACGAAGTCCGGCGAGGTATATATATGAAGTCCGGTGATCAGTAGATGCATTAATTGAGTTGTATATATATAAATTGACGAATGCTTCTTATGTTAGGCCTCCATATCGAGCAAATCTTCCAAACGAGGCCCGACCAAAAAGTTGGCCGCAACTACGCATTATACAATTACGGCGGTATCAGCACTGGGCGAACCGTTGGAACCCATAAAGGCTGCAAAGGCATTTATAAAACAATGCGGAGTTGTGGTTAGGGATCGCATCCCGATCACCGTTCGAGAGTGGCATAAGCCCAAAGGGGCGGAAGAGAGTGAGTATGTCGCCAAAAGGTACAAAGAGGGTCTTTGGAATGACCTCATGGCACCTTTCACCCTACCAGAATATGAGGATGATGCCGACACAGCTGCATTGAGGGAGAAAGTCAAGGAGTGGGCTCTTAAAAAGATGGCCGAACTATTCCAGAACTGGAAGAAAACATTATGGCTAAAGTATGAGAAGATCAAGACTGCTCCAAAATTTGAAGGCTATCTAGCGAAGAAGGAGCCTTACTGGGGTGCATTTGTGAAGTACAAGCAGTCAGAAGATGCTAAGAAAAAGAAATATCACCATCACCTGGGGCCAGGGGCCTACGCGACTACCATGCCAAAGTGGGATAAAAAGAGAAAGAGCTGCTTGCTAAAGGGATCACTCCAGAACCAATGCTCGAAGAATGGGATTGAGGGCAAGAAATTGGTTCCTTGGGCATGGGAGTGAGTATGACGATAATACAGGGGACCTTGTTTGCAGTGACAGGATTAGGATACCCAGGGAAACATGGCTTAAAGTGGTGAAAGAAATTAAAGAGGGGAAAACAAAGTTCCGTCCCGATAGAGAGAAAGACTTCCTGACAAAGGTCCTCGGGAATGACGAACACGGAGGACGAACACGAGGCCTTGGCCCTAGTTATCTGTGGGCGATTGGGTTTCCCAAAGACAAAGGTAATTATAGAAGTCGAGCGAGAGCAAGCAGCGATGGGAGGAGGAGGAGGGAGACAGGTTCAACCAGTTGCTAGCAAGAATTGACAAGCAGCAGCAGCAGCAGATTGACGAAATTAGAGGAGTAGTGCGCCTGCAAGATCCTGCACTCGATATTACCGCCGGCCCATCTCAGCGGAGAAGCAGCGTGGCTGACTCAGAGGTCCAGGCTGACGATGCACGGATGATAGATGGCGGTCCCGGCTACCCCGTGGATGGAATCAAGGAGCAGATATCTTGTGAGCTCCATTAGAAGTTGAAGAACCTATCCCTGAAGGTGGCAGTCGGATGTGCTTTACCTTGTCCACCTGACGCACACTGGCATGGTCGTGAGATTCCAGCTGGCTATGCTAAAGTCGGGTGCATGAAATCGTAACGGGGTTTGACTCAATGGAGCTTGACATCCCTGGACCTGAAGGTGAGAGGACACACGGAGAAATACTGGGTGGTATCATTCTATGGGACAAGAACAACATCAAGCTTCCAGGCTCGGCGCCAAGGCCAACACCGCCTCCGAGTCGTCGCAGGTCACCTTCACCTCCATCACCTCCAAGAAGCCCACCCCATGACTACGACCACCACAGCGCGAGTCCATCTCGATCTCCGCCGCCGGACTTGGGTCGGCCGTCTTCGCCACCGCCTCCGCCCGCTAAGGACAATAAGCGGAAGCGTGCCAAAGACGCTCCGTCAATGAGTACTAACCGACGCAGCAGCCCAAAACGACAACTGTCACCCCTCCCAAGTGTACCTTAGAAGAATCTTCCCATCAGAACTTACGATCGTACTGACGAGGAAAACGCAGCAATCGCAAAGGCCGAAAAAGATGCGCATTTTCAAAAGAAGAAACCCGAGCCCGCCCCGGTATACACCAAGAAGCAAACAGCGTATGCACTTGATTTTCTGAACACAAAATCGCAATATGAGTTGCACCATAAGCCAGATGACTATATACGCACACTTCAGAAGCAAGTGAAGAAGAGAAAATCAAATAGAAGTGCAAGCGGGAGCAAATTAAGTAAAAGTGCAAGCGGGAAAAGATCATACGTTCCCCAGCTCGGAGAACAGGCAAAACAATCGATCCCACCCCTCAAGGTGTTATCCAAAGACGTTCCCCAGGTGTTGCAGCAGGATATGGAATAAGCTTCGAAGTTGGCGGCCGATATGGGTGTGAGTGTTGCTGACTTGCTA
Organism: Poa pratensis; assembly: GCA_947311845.1. Classification (NCBI taxonomy): domain Eukaryota; kingdom Viridiplantae; phylum Streptophyta; class Magnoliopsida; order Poales; family Poaceae; genus Poa; species Poa pratensis. Next base: position 32,020,253 of record CAMZMU010000091.1, on the reverse strand, counting down.
GGTTCCCAAGACGACAAGTTACCCAAGGCTGATGTAGCCCCTACATATGTCCGAGGGCAGCCTTTGGTCAGCAAAGAGAGGCGCCAACAACTGCCAACACATATGCGGAATTTGCATGACTGGTACTTGAGAGTCGTAAAGGGGGACAGAACAATGATCGTGGCGAAAGTCCCATATGAGTACTACTTCCGAGCCGAGGAGATCCATGTTGAGTTTTCAGAACTCTTCCAGTTATACAATTTCGAAGCCCTCGACAAATCTCACATGAGATGCTATTGCCTGTAAGTTGTTGAATTCATTGTCTACATATAAGTTGTTCAGTTCTTTCAGTTGTTCAGTTCATTGCATGTAATTATCCTCATTATATCCTTTTGTACTCTATTATGCAGAATGAAGATCCAGGAATGTAAAAGAAGGACAATCTATAGTGTTGGGTTCATTAACCAGGATAAAGTACATATAGATACGCTAACGATGAAACCCGACGAGACGGCGGAAAACCTTCTAAGGTTTCTAACGGAGCAAAGTTTATGTGACCACATACTGTTTCCTTACAACTTCAAGCGAGGGTCTTACTCTGTTGTACACATTCACTTTTGCTTACTTGATGTTAAGTGTAATTAATGAGTTACTGACGTATATATAAACGTGTGCAGCTTCCACTGGATTTTGCTAGATATTCGACTTGATAAGGGAAGAGTTGAAGTCATGGACCCATTAAAGAGACACCTGGAAGAGTTCCGCAGCATGCAGGACATACTCTAGAGGTAACTTCAATCATTTTCGCGCTATATCGGTCTCTTTCATTCATTTCGTGAGATAAAGTACATGAATAACTCACTCATTCATTTTCTTTGCCGGGCAGGGTTTGGAACCTGTTCAAGAGTGTGGTTCCGGGTTCCTTTAGTGAGAAGCTGACGTTTACTCCGGTATCGATAAGTAGTACGAGATATGTCTGCGCATCTCTTTACTTCTAGTTTCAATACAATTATGATGCTAGATTATTATTTTGATTGAATTCTATTCTCGTAAAGTGCGCGAGGCAGCCACCGAGACGAATCGATGTGGATACTACGTTTGCGAGTTCATTCGCACGTTTACCACTGAGCACAATGATTATAGAGTCGACGTAAGCAATACATTCACAACATTATTTTATTACCGTCACTTTTTGTTATCATGATTGATATTCATATTGATCTCCTTTTCTTATATAGTTCGAGAGCATGCGGGATTAGCTCCTACCAGAGCAACGCCTACTAGGAATTGCGGAGGAACTGGCAGGATTTTTTATGAAAGAGATGGTAGATGATGCAGGACTATTTAGTGTGAATAGATGCTACTGATGATCCCCGTGTAATCGAATAGACGGGCTCTGGTCCCAGTAATTATTGTGATCTCCATGTAACTATCAAAATTGTATATATTTGTAATTTTGTATGCTCGATCGTAAGACAAGTTATCTTATATATGCACGAATGTGTACGGTATGTACTAGCATAGAAATATACGAAAACTATTTTGAAATGAAAAAAGAAATAAATAAAATAAAAGAATACAAAATGAATTCTCTGCCGCGGCACAGAAAGTGCCCAAAATGCTGCCGCGGCAGAGAATCATTTGTCGCGGCCCGTAAAACGAACCGGGACTAATGGGGGTGCATCCCGCGCGCGCCGCGCCGGCCACGTGGAGGGCCATTTATCCCGGCTGGTAACCGGGCCGGGACTAAAGGGTTGGCCTTTAGTCCCGCTTGGCTGGTCCCGGTTCTCCAACCGGGACAAAAGCCCCTTACGGGCCGGGACTAGAGGCCCGTCCTCCACTAGTGCGGTAATATAATCGCCTTTGATAATACCTGAATGGACAAGGTTTTCAACACAACCCGCCTGCGGTAATATGAGATTAGGCTGGAAAAACGAACCATCGTAAAATATCCTAATATTGGAGACAGTAGAAATAAGAGGCCGCCTCCGTTTTTCCGGGAAAACGTCCCAAAACAACACCCCTCTCCAGAGTACAATTTTCGATCGTTGGTCGGAAGGTACATAGCCAATGCTGGTTGCGCGGAACCGCGGGGTCTTGAAAAGCCCAGCACATCCGGGTTTGGGAAGGTACTTGTATTTACCCCTTTTCAAATACACACAATTGTATTTAGGATTTTCTATCCTGGTGCCCCGCATTTGTTAGTTGTGCTCAGTTTTGTCCACGGTCGAAAACTTTGCTCGCTTTTCCCCTCCCCCTAGTGTGAAACTCTCGGCGATGCCCAAACCAGACGTTTCCGTCGGTCAGAGGCCTTGACCGTTAACTGCTGACAAGTGGGGTCGTGAAAGGCTGTCGGTCTAGACAATCTCTCTCTCACCCTAAGCGCGTTGGCTTTACCGCGGACAAGTGGGCCGCTTTATATCCTAACGGTGGGCCACTATCACTGAATGAAAGATGGGTCCGCGTACTCGAATATATGTGGTTTCATCGCAGTTAGCTATTGACAGGTGGGGTCACGTCGGACTAAACAATCTCTGACTCTTAGCACATTACCTATACGCGCTGACGAGTGAGCCATTTTATATCCTGACGATGGGGAATGGACAGTGAATGACGACAGACGGGTCAACATACTTGTATATACATGGTTCTATAGCGACTATTGACAGGTGTGCCGTGGTCGTATATGACACGTGTCATAACGCTTTAAAAAAATTCAAAAAACATCACAACAAAAAATGATATATCCACTAATTTATACAACAAACGTGCAAAATTTCAATTCGAAATAATGTGTATTTTGAGGTACATAAAAATGAGAAAATTGTAGATCTATAATATAGTGATTTAAAATCACAGAATAACTCATATTTTGTCATTTTTGTGTAGCACAAGATATAAAACATTTTGAATTGAAGTTTTGCTTGTTTGTGGAATACATCCGTAGCTACTATTATAATTTGTTAGATTTTTTTTTGAAACTTGTAAATATAAATATATTTTTAATATGCAGATATCACAGGTGCCCATATGTCTAAGATAATTTTCGAAATCCACTCTATTAATAAAAGTTTAGGAGCAAATCACTGTTATAAGTCAGATTTGTCATTTCTGTGTAGCACAGAATATAAAACATTTTGAATTGAAATTTTGCAAGTTCGTGGAATACATCATAAGCTGCCATTAGAAATTTTTTCAAACTTTGGAGACTTGTTAATATAAAGTTAAGGAGCAAATCACTGTTATTAGTGGGGGGGGGGGGGGTGGTATATGACATGTGCCAGCAAGCTTTAAAAATTTCAAAAATTAGACCTATAATATAGTGATTCCAAATCATAGAATAACTCAGGTTTTGTCATTTTTGTGTTACACAGAATGTAAAACATTGTGAATTGGAACTTGACACATTTGTGGAATACATCATTAGCTACCATTAGAAAATTTTAATTTTTCTGAAACTTGTAAATGTAAAGTTTTGGAGCAAATCGCTGTTATTAGGGAGGTGGCGGAGCCCCTGCTGGTTACCCCGGGCTCCACTCTCCACCACCCCGCATAGAGCAACCGGCACCGGCGCATCCCCCGAATCGCCAGCTCCGCCCTCAGCCACGCTTGTATCACAGTGTTTCCTCGTCCCGCATTGAACTGCGAGGCCGAGACAAATAAGACATATATTTAGTCTCAGGGTAAACATCGGGAAAGATACAATCTAACAGCAAGAAAGCAAATGAGGTTTTAATCTCTTGGATTCAGTTGACGTAAAGCTGCATGCTAACAACCTGAATATACTCCATCGACCAAAGCTAGTAAGTATACTTGCAATATTTTTCATCACATGATGTACTTCCCAAATGCATCAGGTCCAGATAGACAATTTCCTTTGCATCACATGACGTACTTGAAATATTTTTCATCACATAACGTACTTCCTTAACTATTCTCTATTTCTTTCAGAATTGAATGCCTCTTCCCCATTGTGGGCAAATGAAGAATGTCCTGGAATTACTGGATCCAGGGCAAACAACAATCCCAGAAAAGGTTCTTATATATTCTTTGACATTGATCCACATAAGGCACTATACTCGCAGAATAAGAAGTTTGTATGACAGAGCAGATTTTTTAACCTTAACAATGCCTTGAAGGGATACCAAAAGTAAATTGTGGCTGAGTACCTGAGCTGACATGAAATTCCAAAAAAAATTGAAATTGCAGACTTGAGAGTTGCCCATCACGATTTTGTAGCCTTTCATTGGGTCAAAAGAGCATGCCATCTACACAGTCCAGGCACGCGTGGCACGGGGAATCTGAATCTGAATCTTCATCGGTCCGTATAAGTGGGCCGATGTTGTAGACCAGAGGGCATCCCGGCTCCGGGACACGGAGGGCCGCGGCGGTGTCCGGCTCCACGGCGTCGAAGCTGTTGACGAGGATGGCGTCAGCCTCGCGGTAGCGGTTGGCGTGGTGCACCATCCACCTGTAGCCTGGGTTGGACTTGTCATGGAGCGACGACCCTGGGATGGCCACGCAGCCGGATGGGCTCCACGAGGTCCCGGAACTCCCCAGTCCCCACCCGCCATGGACACGTGCAGCTCCGGGAGATGGAGGAAAAGCGTGAGCGCCTGGAGGTTGGCCATGAAAAAAAGGCACCTCCTGGGCTGGGCACGCCAGCCGCCACGGCAGCTTCGAACAAGTCCGTGCCGAAGAGGTCGGTCACGAAGGCCACTAGCCGCGTCGTCTCCCTCAGTCCCGACAGGATCGCCGTCAGCGCCGGGACACACTCCTCGGACATGAGTGTCTCGATGGCGGAGCCAGGAGGAGGCAGGTCATAGAGGTCCACCTGCACAATTACTGTAGTTCCCAAGGAACACGTCGCTGCACTTGGTGGCGTGTGGCGGGCCCATGGAGTATCCTTCAAACTTCACCCTACGGGATCGAGCCGTCGAATGTTGAGAGCTCTGAGCTCCCTCCTCTGCATCCCCTTCTATTCTCTTGCCCTCGTCTTCAACTACGACCTCTCCCTGCGAGTCTTTGTCGAATCCCATGACCTGGAGAGCGGCCTCTCCCTATGAGCCCAATCGAATCCGACGACCTGGAGATCGGCCTCTCCCTGCAAGCCTCGGTCGAATCCCGTGTGTCAGCGACGACCACAACAGCAAAGGAAATGTTGTAGCAGAGAAATGAGGGACGACATTGCCAACACTCCCTATGACAGAGAACAACGAGACAACGGCGCCAAACACCCTAGTGCGGCAGAGAAGTGAGGGATGATGGTAGGGCTCGGGGCCACGACGAGGAGGTTAGAGGGGGTGGTTGGGGACTAACAGGCTACCAACGATACATACCGTGGGGGAGGCGCGGGAAGAAGGCATTGTGGCGGGTGCCTGCGCTGGTGGCGACGACGGCGGAAACTCGTCCCATAGAAGGAATTCAATCACTACTAATTGGTATATTTATTTATGCATCAATGACGACAACGAGGAACCAATGAGCTATCGCAGGAGGCTGGTGATCACGTCAGGGATGGGGAGCGTGAGGATTGGAGGAGCGCCGTCGAGGTTGGGGACCTTTGCCCGGGTGGATAAGTATTTAGGTGTGAGAGAGAGCGAGAGGAGGAAGAAGGAGAAGATAGATCCTTTTTACAAAATTAGTTTAACAACTGAAACCTATTAGTCCTGATAGATGGGTTCCCTAACTTGACACGTCAGTGAATACGACGTTGTACCAATAACCAGTGACTGTAGATGAATCTCGACGAGTATTCTTGACAGTACAATGATTGCCGAAGTACGATGACCCAAATAAACCAGTCCGACAAGTACGTGGACCAACATTTTACTCCAACTAGATGACCCGTTGCGCGACTGCGCAACCGCCGGATGCAACTACCACATTGTTGTTGCCACATGCTTTATTTGTTGATGAAAAGTAATTAATTTTATTTGCATTCATTTAACTCCAAGATGTCATTACGGTACCGAAAAACCCAGATTTCCTTATACACTTGTAAATTTGACAAAAGCAAAGAATCTTCGAAACCAAAATGAAAACAGAACTAACACTCATTGGTTCCCTTCCAAGCAAAATATTTATTCTTTCTTGTTCGGCAATCATCCAGGTCTCTAGGGGCAACAATAAAATATGGATATTTGCACAACAACAATAAAAAAAATGGATCATGTTATATAGAGATAACACAGTTTGGATCCCAAATAATCATCTTAAAATCACTCATCACCTTTAAATGATAAGCCTATCAGAACACAAAAACATATTACAAAATAGGCTTGATGATTGGCAACATCCATCCAAGTATTGAAATTTACAATCACTTACAACTATAGAACCAACCAAGGGAATAACTTTTGGGAGATAGGTTAATTCGCAGTGCACCTATTCACTTTTCAATCTGTTTGTGATCCTCTGTAGAAATAAACAATTGCAAATATCAACAAAGTCAACATTGCGTTCAATACTACGGGATGTTAAGTTCTCAGAAAATAATCAAGGAAATCCTTGTAACCAGTTATAACAGAAAAAAATTAAACCCGCGAATTCAGTCAAAAATCCCTTTAGTTGAACTTCTTGAATTAAGAAGCTTCACACCACTCTTCTTTATTCAGTTTCATAATATAATATCAATATCTTCTACAAAAATATCCTAAATGAACAGAAATCACTATATGCACTTCCAGTTTATGCCAAGCAACTTATTAAGGTTAAATATAGTATCTAAATGAACAGAAATCACTATATGCACTTCCAGGTTATGACAAGCAACTTATTCAGTTTAAATATAGTATCTAATAATTGACTTCTAATCTGATTTAAGACCGCCCAACATAATGCAGATACCACTCTGTAATAGATAACTGTACGCATCATGATTTAATTGAACCAATGGCACAAAGGGCAAAAATAGTATCTCTGCATCAGGTAAATTTCAGTTCGCTGAAAGATTCTGTCACTTGTGATAGAGTCAGAAACATATCATGCATTCTTATTGATTACTCATAATCTCACTCTTTCCCATTTCTCCTAGCTAAATGGGGGATAGTTCTCAATATCCATATATACAGGAATACAGAAGGATCTTATAAGGGCCACTCTTTTTTGAACTTCAAATCATAGATGATAATTTAAGCAGGGTAAGCTAGTCCCGTCTTGATAAATTAAAATTATAGTAGATTGGTTTATCAACACTGGACTCGCTTACCCTTATATTATCATCTCTGATTTGAAGTTTAAAAAACAGTGGCCCTTATATGATCCGTAACATCCAGAAGGACTGAAATAGCATGAACATAATAATACCATTGAATGGCTGCTCGGCAACAAACGAGATTTTCTACAGACCCTCACTGTCTTGTACATGGACCGAATGATGGAGGGATAATAACCCGGTAGGCCCATGAAGAGGAAAACGTGACCCGCCAGGCAGGAGGCCCGGTGAGGCCAGTTAACCCTCAGCATAGGTCGGGTTACGGTGTTGGGCCGGCATCTTGGCGGTGACCCGGCTATGTACGAAAGATGTTCCAAAAGGTTCAAAGGCGGTTCAAGAGGCGGTTCAATACTTGGAGTACACGAAGGACAGAAGAGTAAAAATAGGACTCAGAGTTCGGGTAGAACCCGGTTCACCATGTACGCGACCAGGAGGCCCGGTGCCTATATAAACCGGCCCTTGAGTCATAGCTAGCAAGACTTTCGTAACCCCAAGCTTTAGGCGAGAGAGATATCGAGACATACAACGCTTGTAACCCAGATTGAGATCCGGCTCTGTTGTAGTAGCCGGGTTATCGAGATCGAGACCAAGATTAATAACAAGAAAGCAGGAAGTAGGTCTTTATCTCCTATGGAGAGGCTGAACCTGGGTAAACCTTTGTCCCCTGCAATGCTAAACAAACACCCAGACACCAGAGTCGCCTTGCCCAAAAGTTTAAGCTACCCTCCAGTAGCATCTGCCGTGTTTTCTACCCCACGACAGTTGGCGCCGTCTGTGGGAAACGCGTCCAAGAGTGTCACCATCATGGGTGAAGCAAAGCAAGGGATCGAAAACTTCGTCTTTGGCCAGATCACAACTAATGCGCAAGGAGAGCTCATTGTTGATGATTTTGGCTGGGGACCGGAATCAGATCTACTTGAATCAGGTGATGTTATTCCAATTGGCAAATTTAATATTTTTGTGGGCATGATTACAACTAGATCTGCTAGTGATGGAGACTTTGAATCTGTATCAGGAGCCGCCACAATTGTTCAATCTGATGGAGAGGAATCAGTTGGCACGGCTGAAGTTGAGCTGGCTCTGGACACGCTGGGGGAGCAGCTTGATAACCCGGCAAGAGTACCGGGTGATGTGGTGGAGCAAGCCGAGTCAGAATCAATCTTGCAGCTATTTGAAGGCCGGTTCGGGTATGATGCAGAGGAAGAGGAGGATATAGAGCAAGAATCCAGTCCAAGCCCGGTTTGAAGGGTAGCAGTATACACCGCGCAAGAATCACCATCAATTGTCGTTCCACCGGCCTTTACACCGGGTCAACAGCAACAGCTGCCTCCAATATTGGAGCTGGCTGATGGAGACCCGGCTTCAGTTTCAGAGGAAAGTGATGACACGGCAAGATATCAAAACAGTTTTAGGTTCTTACACAACAGAGCTCAAGATGCGGAAAGAAGTAACACAGCTGCTGCACCGGCCTTGTTTAACAATGGCTTGGTCTTAGATCCATCAGCACTTACGAGGTTGGTTACCCCAGAAAACGCAGCAGTTCGAGCCATGGAGTTGGACACTGCACGCCGGGCCTTGGAACAGATGCGCAGAGACGCAGAAGCAGAAAGAAAAGAGATAGAAGCAAGAAAGAGGCAAATAGAGGAGGAGGAAAATCGTCTCAACGAGGCAACCCGGGCACACCGGAGGAGGCATCAGAGCCGGCTGGCCATTGGGGAAAACACATCAAATCCAGTGCCCGTGGCAGCGCTGTTTAGAACTCCAGAGGATCAACCTATTGGTGCAACTCAGGTGGCACCAGTGGCTAGAGCAAGTGCAGAGCAAAATAGAGGAACAGTGAGAACTGGTGTGGCATCAGCTGCAGCGCCGGGTCTTCCCGCTGGGGGAGCCAGGGGAAATCCGGGTCTGCCGCCTAGAACACCAAGGTTCCACACGCCGGCGGGTCACTTTTCAAATCTGGCAGATAATGTATATGCAGCAACTTTGGCACTTGATCGTATTCCATTGGGAGATACACCAGCAGAGATCGAAGCCCGGCGTGCCATAGACATGTTACGTACAGCAGTTGTTCAGCAAACCCAGTATTCAAGAGAGAAAAGTGCGTTACATTCAACAACATATTGTAGCAAGAGCCGCAATGGAGGTAACCCGCCATTGGCCGGGCCTGCAGCGGCGCGCAGCAACAACCCCAGCAAAATCAGAATCAGAACAATCAGCAGCATCAACCCGTCCCAGCAATTTCAGTGGCTCAGCAGATAGTCAACAGATCAAGGCAGGAAGAAGCCAAGCAAATGCAAACCCGGCCGTACCTGCAGCAGGAGTACCTCAAGGAGGACCGGGTCCTGCGCCAGCCGCGTCTGCAAGTTCACCAGGTAATATAATATTTCATCAAGTTCTTCTAACTTAGCCGGGCCAAAGTGTCTTTCAGAAAACATTAGAGCGGAGCCTTTCCCTGAGAAGTTCAAAGAGCCAAGCAAGATATCCAATTACGAGCCAAGTATGGACCCGGCAAGTTGGTTGAGCAGTTATGAGATGGCAATGTGTATACGCAATGCCACGGAGAACGTTTGCGCAAAGTACATGTATTTGATGATGAGTGATGGAGCAGCAAAATTGTGGTTCAAAATTTGCCAGAAAAATCAATCAATTCCTGGGATGAGTTGAAGGCTGTGTTTATCAAGCATTTTCAAGGCACATGCAAGCGTTTGTTTTCCATTGAACTTAGATCGTTGCGTACAGAAAAAAGGCGAGTCAGCTCGTCATTGGATGGGCCGGGTCACGGAGATCCTGCACTCCTCATCTGGTATTGAGCCCAAGGATGCAATTTCATCAATGGAGAAAACTTGTAAGTATGCTCCACTGGTCCAGAAGCTGGGTCGCATGAAGAAGGACACCGGGTTAAGCCAGTTACTATGGCAGAGTTGATGGATGCTTGCAATAGCACGCAGCCACGACAAGACCCAGGATGAAAACGAGGAAGAGAAAGGGAAAGGAAACGTGAACAAGTGGAAGGAATAACAATGGCTCGGGAAATAACAACAACAACAATCAGAATCAGCATAAGCGTGGTCACAAGAGGGAAATTCAGAGCTAGTAGCAAACACCAATGCCGGGTTTCAGAGGCAAAGGATGGATGGGAACTACCAGGAAAATAGAGGGTATCAGGAAAATAGAGGTTATCAAGGCAACAGTGGGAATTACAACGTGGAGGTAATTATCAAGGGTCACGCCCAATGAGTACTGAGGAGGCTTTCAGGATGCCGTGTCCTAGGCACAGCAAGAACGGAAGACCCGCCAATCATTCTTTGGCCCAGTGTGTGGATCTAAATAGTGGAAAAAAACGAGGTGCAGAGAGCTTTGCAAGGAGCAAATAGAAGTGGAGGACCCGGCACGGGTGGTAACCCGGCTCGGGGCCTTTGACAGGAGCAAACGCGGTACCTACGGGTAACCCGGGTCAGAACCAGAATACAAGTAATCAAGGTGGATTTTCACAGCAGCCAAGGCAACTTGGTCAGTATCACATTTATACTAGTGGCACAACTAAAAGAGAGAGGAAGATAGTCAAAGGGCGGTTAATACAGTGGCTGCAGGAGTTCCAGGTATTTGAGATGGACAGAACATACAGTTACTTGGAGTAGGGCAGATCATCCAGAGGTGGTGGAGCACCCGGGTCTGCTTGCGTTGGTGGTGGCTCCCCAAGTTCATGGCTATGAGTTAAAGAAGGTTTTGATGGATGGTGGTAGTAGTATCAACATTTTGTATTGGGAAACATTCATTCGCATGGGTTTGAAACAGTCACAGCTCAGAAAACATCAACAGTTTTTCATGGTATAGTTCCTGGGAAATCAGCCACACCGAGGGTAAAATTTCGTTGGAGGTTGCTTTTGGCGAGTCTATTCATAATTTCAGATCAGAGTGGCTCACTTTTGAGGTAGTGAAGTTTCCAAGCCCGTATCACGCATTGTTGGGAAGGCCGGCCTATGCAAGTTCATGGCAAGGCCGTGTTATGTTTACTTGCAGTTGAAAATACCGGGTCCCAAGGGGATCATTACAGTGCATGGTAACAGAGAGATTGCAGCTGAGTGTGATGAGGGGGATGCAGCCCTGGCAGAGCATGCTTGTGCTAAGGAGGAATTGAAAGCTTACAGATCAAATATTGACCCACAGGATAACACGGCACTCAAGAACCCACAACAGAGGATGATAGGGCAAAGTTCAAAGCAGCAAAGATACTAAGATGGTGGATTTCGTGCCTGGGATTCCTCCAAGCAGTTTTCCATTGGGACCAACTTATCTGATAAATAGGAAAGCGCGCTCATCGAGTTCATCCGTGAGAATAGGGATGTTTTTGCATGGACACCTAGTGACATGCCAGGCATTCCAACTGAACTCGCTGAGCACAGCTTACATGTTGATCCTAAGGCAAGGCCGGTAAAACAGGGATTGAGAAAAATGAATGCAGAAAGAAGGAAAGCAATAGGAGAGGAGATAGCCCGGCTTTTGGAGGCCGGCTTTATCATGGAGGTGTTTCATCCAGAGTGGTTAGCTAACCCGGTTTTGGTTCTGAAGAAAAATAATGAGTGGAGGATGTGTATTGATTTCACGAGTCTGAACAGGTTTTGTCCCAAGGACCCGTTTGCATTGCCGCGTATTGACCAAATGTTGATGCAGTGGCAGGTAGTGAGCTTTTGTGTTTCTGGATGCTTATTCAGGGTATCATCAGATCAAGTTGAACAAAGATGATTGGGAAAAGACGTCGTTTATAACCCCCTTTGGTGCTTTTTGTTACAAGACCATGACTTTTGGGTTGAAGAACGCAGGAGCAACTTATCAGAGGTGTATCCAGAATTGTTTTCATGATCAGATTGGGCGCAATGTGCATGCTTATGTTGATGATGTGGTGATCAAGTCAGAAAAAGCCGAGTCATTTATCAAGGACCTTACAGAAACGTTCAAAAATTTGAGAGAGTATAAGATGAAGCTTAATCCTACAAAGTGTGTGTTTGGAGTCCAGCGGGAAGTTACTTGGTTTCATTGTGTCAGAGCGTGGAATTGAGGCAAACCCGGAAAAAATCAGAGCTATTCAAAGTTTGAAAAAGCCAGAGGAACTGAGGATGTTCAGAAATTGACAGGCTGCGTGGCTGCCTGAGCCGGTTTATTTCCCGGCTTGGAGAGAAAGCAATTCCTTATACAAGTTGTATGGAACCAAGAAGCAGACGATGCATTTGAGGCTTTGAAGAAGCAGTTGTCAGAAGCGCCAGTTTTGGCGGCCCCGGGTTCTAAGGAACCCATGCTCTTATACGTCGCTGCCGGGCCTCAAGCTGTGAGTGCCGTGGTGGTGGTCGAGCGTAAGGAAGAAGGAAAAGAAAACCCGGTACAAAGGCCGGTCTATTATGTTAGTGAAGTTTTATCTGAGGCAAAGCAGCGATACCCATTGGCAGAAGCTGGTGTTTGGAGTTTTCATGGCCAGTAGAAAATTGAAGCCGTATTTTCAGGAGCATCCAATTACAGTGGTCAGTTCAATACCTTGGCAGATATATCAGAAATTCAGAGCTACAGGAAGAATTGCCAAGTGGGCAATAGAGATGGGGGATTATCACATTGATATGTGCCTCGACAGCTATCAAGTCTCAAGCATTGGCGGATTTTCTTAATGATTGGACACAGTTGAATGCACCACCTCTTACCCCGAGTCTCAAGTCTTGGGTTATGCATTTTGACGGGTCTAAGCAAGAGCAAGGATCAGGAGCCGGGGTTGTGTTAACTTCCCCAAAGGTGACAACTGAGTTATGTTTTGCAAATTCACTTTGATTGTTCTAACAATGTGGCAATATGAGGCCTTGTTGCATGGTTTGCGTATGGCAAAGGAGATGAACATAAACGTATCAAGTGCTATGGGGATTCAGACCTTGTGGCGCAGCAAGTTTCAGGAACTTGGGACAGGAAAGATGCAACAATGGCGGCTTACAGGCGAGAGGTGGATAGAGTAGCCGGGTTCTTCTCAGGCTTTCAGGTGGATCACATTGATCGCAGAAAAAATGATGCTGCAGATGCTTTATCAAGACTCGGTTCTCGCAGAGAGCCGGTTCCACCAAATGTTTTCTTGGACGAGCTATGGGCACCATCAGTCAAGCTCAGGATGCAGAGGACTGGCGGGTCAGGATGACCCGGATTCTCAGTTGGTAGCAGTAACACATGAGATCCCAGAGTGGACAGAACCTTACTTGGCGTATCTTTTGCGTGGAGAGTTGCCAAACAGGAAGTTATAGCCCGGCAGATTGTGCGCCGGTGCAAGGCTATGTGGTTATTGATGGCGAGTTATACAAGAGAAGTTTCAGGCGTGTTTCAAGGTGTGTTCTGGAAAGGAGGGCCGGCAAATTTTGAAGGAAATTCATGAAGGAGATTGTGGTCATCACGCTTCAACAAGGTCATTGGTAGCCAAAGCTTTCAGACACGGTTTCTTTTGGCTCACAGCCCAGGCAGATGCAGAGCGCTTGGTGAATAGATGTGATGGATGTCAGAGATATGCCAGACAGATTCATGTGCCGGCTCAGGAATTGCGCACCATACCTTTGACTTGGCCTTTTGCAGTTTGGGGGCTTGATATGGTGGGTCCTTTAGCATGTCTCCTTGCAAGAAAACCCACCTCTTGGTTGCCATTGATAAGTTTACAAAGTGGGTTGAAGTTATGCCTGTTACAAATTGTGAGGCGGCTACACAGTCAAGTTTTGAAGCAGATCATACACAGGTTTGGATATCCTCACAGTATTATCACAGATAATGGTACTAATATGTCCTTGGAGAGATGGCAAAGTTTTGTGGAAAAGTGGTATACGTTTGGATGTTGCTTCAGTTGCTCATCCTCAGGCCAATGGACAAGTTGAAAGAGCAAATCAGGAGTTGCTTAGAGGTTTGAAACCACGACTCCGGGTCCCGTGTCTCAGAGCCGCCGGAGCGTGGGTTGAGGAGTTGCCATCAGTTGTTTGGGGTATCAATACAACACCAACAGATCCACAAAGATGACCCCTTTCTTCATGGTGTATGGGGCAGAGGCGGTTTTGCCAAGTGATATTATTCATGACTCGCCTCGCGTGGCGGCTTACGTTGAGACAGAAAATGAGAAGACCCGGCAAGATTCTGTGGATTTGCTGGAAGAAAATAGAGAGCAAGCGCTGGAAAGATCAGCAATATATCAGCAAGATTTGAGGCGGTATCATAGTCGCCGGGTTAAAACTCGCACTTTCCAGGAGGGTGATCTAGTATTGCGATGGGTGCAGTCCAAGGAAGGGATGCACAAGTTATCACCTCCTTGGGAGGGCCTTTCATCGTAAGCAAGAAATTGGACAATGGTTCATATTATTTGGTGGATGCTAGAGAAAATCAGAGACAGTCAATGATACCACACACTCCACCTTTTCCATGGAAGAGCGTGAGAGACCGTGGAACATTGCGCAGCTGCGCCCATATTATACTTAGCAAGAAAGAGAGATCATATGTAACACACGATGTAACAGGCAGCAGGTTTCAGACGCGCTCTTTTCCTTACCAGGGTACCTAAGGGGACTGGAAGGTTTTTAATGAGGCGGCTTGCTGACCTAACCTTTTCTATCAATAAAGTGAAAGGTTGAACAGAAATTTTCTTGTCTCAGTTTACTTTTCAGTTTTTAAGCCGGTTATTTTTTTGTTATATATACACATGGTAGTTCTTTTGATCAGCTTGGTCCTGGGGGCTTGTTATTGAAAAGTGCTAAGTTTTTTCCCCAGGACCCGGCCCCAGTAATTATCCGGGTTTCAAATATTGTAACCCGGCAGAGCAGTTCATAGTTTGTTCTATTGAGTAATATATATGTTTGTTTTAGTATCAGCCATTTTAGTTGTGTTTATCTTGAGGACGCCCAAAGAGTGCGTCCCACCAGTATTTTGGATCAATGGGGTACTGTGGCATAAGCCCTTTACTTTATAAACATTGATCCAGGTCTTGGGGGCTCTTACTAAAAATAGTCTGTAGCTGCAATCCCAAGACCCGGCTTTTATGCCACTAGTATTCTTGGTTTTCTTGCTGATTGAGCTGATGTGACTCGCGATTATATGGCCTGATTGCACACCTGGAAATTCAATCAACCATGAAGCCCATGGGGACTTGGTTCGACCCTGTTTTTCTCAGAGAAGTTGCGCCAGGATATCCATGCGAAAGCCGGCTCACAGTTAAAGACACCAAAAGGGTCATCAAAACCACAGAAGGACAAGTATTTTTGACAGAAAACACATGATTTGGTGCAACCAAAGTTTCATAGCGCACGAGCACGCATCACAGGCATAGTAGCAAAATATGGCTAAGTTATTACAATGCAGTGCCCCAAGGGCCGAATAAAACAAGTTTTTATGCAGACACAGCTGCTGAGCAAATGTTTAAGAGCCGGCCTCAGGCGCCGGGTTAGTAGAAGGAGTGGTGGCTGGAGTATCGTCCTTGGCGCTGGCTGAGTCCTCTTTTGCCGGCTCTGTTTCTGCTTCCCGGGTCTTGGGGGCTTCATTTGTGCGCCAGGTGACAAGTTGAAGGATTGGAAATATCCTTCTTCATCGTCTTCTACGGCTGCACGTGAAGGAGGAGGCACAGTTGGAGTTGAGAGCTTGGGGCTGCAGAGGAGCTGGGAACATGATGTTCTGTTGCAAGAAAATCCTTGTAACTTTGGAGGAGATTGATGCGTTGAGGTTCGTCGTCCACAATTCTTTATTGCTTCGTTGTAGCCATACTGGACGGTGTTGAGCTTCAATGAGTTGGCAATTTGGGTGGCTACGACCCGGGTCTGCTTCACAACCCGGCCGTAGGCCTTCCTGTCAAAGGCAGTTCCATCTGCATTATACTCTGGGAAACCTGAAGCAAGTGGAGCCGGGTCAAGACTGGGATAGTAGGCCTTAGCCAAGGCTAGGCTGCGCATTGCGCCGGCTCTGCAAGCAGATTTCTTCAATAACTGAATCCAGCCTGGCATTGTGGATAAATGACCCAGCACTTCAGTGTAAGTGCTGGGCGGGTTCTCCCAGTTCCTGGCGGCCTTGATCACTTCACAGCTTCCAAAATATAACTGGCGAACCAGTGTGTACATGCATTTTATCTTCTCAGCTGCGGTTTTGCGGACGTTTCCGTCGCGTGAACCTGTATTCAAGAAATAGAAGTTGGAGTTAGTTCAAATTCCGGGTCTGATATAGTCAAGATTTTCCGGGTTTCAGTATTTTGTGCTTACCAACAAGTGAAGTAACCATGGAGGTAATCATCTTCTTTAGGCGGGCAAGCTCATTGGTGGCTGAATCCAACTTCTGTTGGAGGTTGGTCAGCTGCTCTTGAAGTTATCCTCATGCTCTTGCATGTTCCGCGTCAAGTCAGCATTTTCTTGTGTCAAGGCAGTTATTTTTTCTTCAAGGGCCTGAATTTTGTTCGCATCTTCAGCCCGGGTCTCGGTTTCAGCTTTCAAGGCTCCTTGGAGCCGGGCCACCTCTTCACTGGTTTTGCTCATGTGTTCCTGTTACGCAATAATACAGCAAGTCAAGATTTTATTTAAGGTTTCAAGTTTACAAGTGAAAAGTGAAGCCCCAGGTTGCTGTGGACAGCTAACCCGGCACTGGGGGGCTACAGTGTTTGAAGTCTCAGTTTGTTAATTAAAGGTCTGAAAGTCCCAGGTTGCTGCGGACAGCTAACCCGGCACTTGGGGGCTACAGTGTTTAAAAGTTGTTCTATGCAGTTTTGATTGTGACAGTGGAAAAGTTTTTCAAGACCCGGCTTGTTGTAAACATACAACCCGGGCCTTGGGGGCTACAGGTTGAAGTTTTTTGCTAAGTTATTGTTGTTCAAGCACCAAGTCCATCAACAAGTGATAGTCTTGGAGCTTGGGGGCTAGTAAGGTTATAGTTATGCAAAGAATAAAAAGTCAAGCAACGATAAAAGAGTACCTGGTATCGTTTTTGGAGTAGAGAGACAAGTCCAGTTTCCAAATTCTTGTGATGAGCAAGGCGAGAGAAATACTCCTCGCACAGAGCAGGCGTGGACATAGAATCCAGAGCCGCCAAATCCAAGGAAGTGACCGGGTTTTTGCCCTTGATTGAGGGATCCACTTTTACTTCAGGTGGGGTCACCTTGGTAAGGACAGTAGATACACCAGGAACCGGGCCTTGATGAGACCCGGTGATCTGCACTTCCGGCTCAACTTCTTTGGTACCTGACCCATTCCCGGGTGATGGAGCGTTTGTAGTTGGTTCTGGAGCAGGAGCAGGGGGACTTGGTGGTGAGGCAACAACATTTTCAGCGCCAGATTCTTCTTTTTGTTCCGGCTCCTCGACTTGTACCTCCATTACAGAAGGTTCAGCAGTTGTACGTGGAGGAGAAGCAGCTGGAGGAGAATCCGGGTCTTCTTCTTCTTCCACGATAGCCTTAGCACTGAAACAAAAGAAAAAGCAGTTAGTCAAAGTGAAGAATACAGAGTATTGAAAAAAGAAAGGTAACAGAGTATTACTAACCCGGCATTAATGTGGAAATCCTCGGGCGTGCTAACTGCGTCCGAGGAAGAATCTGATAAACGAGAACGTTTAGGAGCTCGAATTTTGCCAGCCAAAGGGTACTTTTTGCTGGGCGTCTTCTGGACTGATTTGGCCCAGCTTGACAAAGGACGTTGAGGACGTTGAGGGATACCTGAACTCAGGGTCACGTGGGCTGATGAAGACCGGGTCCGGGGCCTCTTGTTTGCCTCGGCTTCCTTCTCAGCTTCCTTTTCCTGTGTTTGTGCTTGAGTTTGAGATGAGTTCATCATGCAAGTAGAGAAACGAGAAAGTGGCACCTTTGCAATAGCGGCCCGGGTCCGCTTTTGTGGAGTGGGTGCAGCAGGCTGAGGACCCGGCAATACATCTGAAGCCGGGTCAGAAGGGCCTGGAATAAAATGAGCCGGATTGTCAGTAGAAGGGCCCGGGTTTGGGACCTCGCTGTTAAGCAAGTTCAGGAAGAGCCGGCCTAGGGAGTCTAGCTCACCTTCATTTTCTTCTTCTTCCTGTTCATCACTTTCAGTGTCCTCTTCAGCAGAGGACGTGGGGGTGTAGTCAGCACTCCACCACTTGGAGTCCTGAGAAAAAGCTGAATAAGTAAGACAGTATACAAGATTTACCGGGTTACGATTTGCTGAGGCATAAAAAGAAAAAGTTTTACCGTGGGAGGTTTGTTTTTGGTACTGAACGGGGCAAGCCCATTTTCAGCGATGGCAGTTTTCTTCTCGCCAAGAAGTTTTTTGGCGTTCTTCACAATCTGGTCCTCAAGTAGAGTGATCTCAGAGTATCTCATGTTATCTGTGGTCTCTTCTGTATATTCACAGAAGAGCCGGGTTCTGATGCTTAGAGGCTGGATGAACCAGCCAATCCAACACTTTACTAGATCTGTTCCACGGAGGCCATGAGCCAGAAGAGCTCTGGCCCGGCAGTGGAGGCCTTCGAGTGCTTCTCGCTTATCCGGGTCAGCGTAGCTATTCATCTTTGAAGTATAAACCAAAGGAGAATTCCTAAAAGCCGGGAATTTTGCCTCGTCTGCTTCAGGGGAGGTATCCTTGCAGTAGAAATAAGTGTTTTGCCACCCCTTAGGGTGGCTGGCCAAAGCGAGAGCCGGGAAGTTGCACTCCTTACGGCGCTGAATAGAAACACCCCCGTATGGGCCAAGGGGTTGATTTTTTCGAGACGGGTTGCAGTAGAAGATATTAAGGAAAAAGTCAAGAGATGGAGGAATCTGGAGGTAGTCCTCACAGAAAACAACGAAGTTGCTAATGTTCAGAATAGAATTGGGCGCCACATCCATGGGAGTGAGCCCGTAGTATTTGAAGACCTGACGGAAAAAGAGGGAACCCGGGGGCGGAGACCCCGGGAGACATGATCTAAAAGGACAACGACCTCACCTTTCTCTGGTGTAGGCCGGGTCTCCTCGCCGGGTGCGCGCCATTGGATCTCATTTTGAGGCGGCAACTCACCCCGGTTCACGAAGCTTTGAAGTGTTGTTTTGGTGGCGCTGGACCTCGTCCAGTTCACAGGAGCAGCAGTGGGCGCGGCGGAGGAAGATCCACCCATTGCGGAGCTGGGAGGTTTCTTCGCCAGAGTTTTAGCGGCCTTGGGCCCGCCAGCCATTTTCTTCTCCTTCACCATGGTCTTGGATCTTTGAGGTGCCTAACAGTAGCAATGGCGAAGAACAGAAGAACACGATAAGAACCCTAGCTAGATGCAAATGTGGATAGCGAGGCACGGGTTGAATCTAGACGAAATAAGGACTGAAATCGGATGCGCAGCACAAGTGAGAGCAAAGATTGAAATTACCTTGGAGATTCGGTGAGGTTGGAAAGCTTGATTCGAGATCGGATCCGCGGCTGCTACAATGCTTGCGTGAGGATGACGATGAATGCGAGAATGGGGAAATTTACCCTGGGGGTCGTGGCCAGATATTTATAGCCACGGTGAAAACCCTAGGGTATTGTGGTAAAAAGCAAGTGGATAAGGTTATCTTCCTCTGGAAGTCAACGACCAGTGGGGAGGACAAAGGGAATATTCTTTGACCATTTATGATTGGAAAAAGAGTAAATGGAATGGAGATTTTCGCTAAGTGTTGGGTAAGAAACCCGCGATGCGTAACATAGTATGAGAAAGCCGGGTCATGAGATAACCCGCCAAGAAAGCTGGCTCATCAAAACAGAAGGAAATGAAACTTGATATCTTGTATGTATTTATTGTCCTTATATTTCAGGTGATTAACCAGGCAAGCCAGAACACCAGCATTGATCAAGAAATAAACAACACAAGACAGAAGCAAAGCGTGGCAACCTGGTTACCTGGTTAGTCTGGGGGCTACTGATGGAGGGATAATAACCCGGTAGGCCCATGAAGAGGAAAACGTGACCCGCCAGGCAGGAGGCCCGGTGAGGCCAGTTAACCCTCAGCATAGGCCGGGTTACGGTGTTGGGCCGGCATCTTGGCGGTGACCCGGCTATGTACGAAAGATGTTCCAGAAGGTTCAAAGGCGGTTCAAGAGGCGGTTCAATACTTGGAGTACACGAAGGACAGAAGAGTAAAAATAGGACTCAGAGTTCGGGTAGAACCCGGTTCACCATGTACGCGACCAGGAGGCCCGGTGCCTATATAAACCGGCCCTTGAGTCATAGCTAGCAAGACTTTCGTAACCCCAAGCTTTAGGCGAGAGAGATATCGAGACATACAACGCTTGTAACCCAGATTGAGATCCGGCTCTGTTGTAGTAGCCGGGTTATCGAGATCGAGACCAAGATTAATAACAAGAAAGCAGGAAGTAGGTCTTTATCTCCTATGGAGAGGCTGAACCTGGGTAAACCTTTGTCCCCTGCAATGCTAAACAAACACCCAGACACCAGAGTCGCCTTGCCCAAAAGTTTAAGCTACCCTCCAGTAGCATCTGCCGTGTTTTCTACCCCACGACACCGAACATGGAGTACATCAGAAATCATGGAGATCCTCCAAATAATATATGCAGCGAAACAAGTTGGAAAATAGGAGTCAAAGACACAAGCTGAAAGGGAGCAGCCTAATGTGGCACCGGAAGCAACTACCGGAAGCAATACCGTATTGTTTTGATACGGTCTCGGAGGCAAGTAATTGGCGGTCATTTACATTTTGATGTCACATTGTATCTAAAAACAGATGGCACCACCAAGTTTTCATTAGTTTATACATAATTTACAAAATGGGAAGACACGCTTAAGGCAGCTTTTATCAGTTCAGTAGGGAACTCTATAAATAAAGTAAATGAAGGTGCGATTACATGGTCCTTGAATAACTGAAGCTAAATACACAACTGGTGTGCTCTTAGGTGCACAGCACATCTGTTGCACTGCTTATTAAAGCTACAACAGGAAGTTAAACTACATGACAAATATAGAGTTTAACCAATAGACCAGAACACTATAAGTAGTAGATAAGCATGCTAATTTCAGTAATCAAATCCATATTCAGAGCATAGTAATCCAAAGGAAGCTCATAGAGTCGTAATGAAAGATCTCGCAATATGAACTTGGTGCGATGATCTGTACCTATGGCCTGGAGTTTCTCAGTTGACTCAAATGTGAGGTTCCTCAAGTCAGAGGCTATAGCGGAAGTTACAGAATAACTCAAATAGGATGATAAAAAATAATGCTTGTCCACTTCTACGAAGTCCACACTCCAATGAACCAAAATAATTGCGAACCTATAATATTTTGCACACAAACTTGGTTAAAAGAGCAAGAGTTGCAATGTTTCCATACTAATTAATTAATTATAACAACTCTTGGCCATACTAATCCACAAGTACAACTATGAGAGGTGGCTAAAATACTATGGATATCCCATGTTTCATTAGGCAACAACCCTTGGAATTTATTATATTGTGTGCAATATCTTCACAGAGATAATAAAGAAAAATCATAAACATACAACCAAATCAGAATGCTAGAGGACCAGCAGGATATCAAGATTCTAGCATCTAAGGCCGTGTTTTTTTTTCTATGGCAGCAAGATCCTTCATGCAGAACAATTGTCAACTGAGGCACCATCCCAAGGTTTCAACTGAGTATATTACGATTGTCAGATTCTACTGAAATTTTCTGTAGTCTTTGGAAGACCCATCAGAATTAGGACATGCAGTTTTAAACCTAAAACTGAGCATTCACCGCTGAATATTATTATTAGGTATAAAACAACCACCATCTTTCTAATAGGGACTGTCCTATGCATTATATGACAAATAGTTCTAACATACAAGCGAAAACAGAGTAATAAAATACATACTGGTGGCCAATTTTGAAAGCACGTGGTGAGTAATAAAATACATAAAATAGTTCTAGCATAGGAGTGAGTTTATTTTCCAAGTTCATTACAGGAAGGAATATGTTTTATTTCCCAAGTTCATTACGGGGCAGAGTAGCTACTGATGGCCAATTTTGAAAGCACATGGTGTACTCCAGATTATCTTTAAGATACATTTGTGCTTCATTCTATATTAATCAAATACTCACTTCCATATCAAAATTGTGACTCAGTAGGTGTCATATGGTACATCTCTACTCCAAATATGAATTGACTTTATCTGTTACATTATTCATTATGTAAAAAATTCAGTAGTGGTACGGTATTATCAAAAAAAGAAAGCAACAAAACGAACCTATATTAACTGGGACGGTTTCTAATTCTGTTATCTTGTATGTTAAGTAATATTGGTACTAACATCGAGGCTGCAGTGTCCAACGGACACACGGTAGCTATCTGCATTAACTACTAATTTACAAACCTATATAAATTAACTGGGATAATTTGTGGAGCATCGCTTACCTTAAAAATTAGCACGGACCATACTTTCTAGCATAACTATTCAGATTAAAATTAGCTACCGCTTGCACTTATCTCTAAACAAGTACTAATGGTTCAGAGAGGAAAAGAAAAGCCAGTGAGAGAAGGAAGGTCTCAGGTAGTCAGGTCTCAACCTGCAAGCTTAAGCAGAGAATGACGTTGACCCAAAACAAAGCCATGTCTCTTTGTTTGCAGCTAGCTTCACTGGTCATCGGGAATCTTTGCCGGCCATTGGTTGTTGGCGAGGGAGGAGTGGCCTAGTTGCAGGAGCGCCGACGAACATTTCTACATGCCGAACAAAAGCACATCAGTAACAAAACAGGTGATTCAGATGTTCAATTATATTGGATAATTATAAAAGCATGTGTTCAAATAGTGACTGGAAAAATAGGGGACTTTTCTACATGCCGAACAAAAGACTATCAGCTACACCACAAATGCTTCATACTAGATTCGAACGGTGCGGCTCGCCGCGCGGCACTTGTTAGTTCATTAAGTTATTTGCCCGTGGTTGTCTCAGTTTATACAGATTATAAAAAACAAAGTTGTTTTGAAAGGTAAACAACCGCTATTTCAGCATACTATTGATCAAAAATAATGTATCAAATAATCTTGCAATGAACATCTATTATATGCGTAAAATATAACCTAAGAAAACACTTCAAGTCTGTATGTAAGTAAATTATTTTAATCAAAAGGCAGCCATTCATCGTTGCTCTGATTTTAAACAGTAAAAACAGAATAGAAATTAAATGAAATAACATGTTAATCAAAGAGAGCATACTGCTCTTACATAATCAATGCCTACACAAGTCTTTAGGATAGATCGGTTTTTTAATACAGCATCTCTAAACCAGCAGGAATATATGTAAACTTAGATAGTGTAACCATGGAAACATAGCATATTCGATCTAGAGGTGGAGATGGCCCATAGAGCTCGGATCGTCGCTGTAGTACATGATCTCGTCACCCGGCTCCTGATGTTGCCGCTTTCTATCAACTGTTGTATTTTTAGCTCTTATTGATTGATACCGAGCTTTAAATACAGATCCTTCAAATATGGTTGGCGAATTATTCAGATAAACAGTTAAACTGTATTAGTCACAAAACTGCAAGTGGAGCAGCTATAAAATTACTACTGATTCTTGAAGCCATTGACAAACTTAACTACTACATATGTGTCGAGAACTATGGCCCAGCTTCACAATCAACCAATTTATTGGACGAACTTGGTTTGGCCAGACCTTCAGTAGTAGCATCTCTCGTCTTTCTTTGCTATCTTTTAGTGATGATGCCTCACACCTAGAGTGAAGAGAGAGGATTTGGTCACAGCTAAACATGAGTAGATAGGATAAAGGATACCCAGAATACCTATGAGTAGATAGGATTAATTTGCTACCAAATTTATGTAATAGCAACTGGATGATGGCACAAGAAAAAAAAGGTCGTGATTGGCAACACAACCCATATATATAGATTAAGGCATATGCTCTAAATCGCTTTCAGTATTGGAAATCAAGGAGAACTATTAACCAATGCGAATAAAATAAAATACAGTAGCTATATAACTAAACATGCAATAATGCATCCGTAAAATGAGCTAGCTAGGAAATGCAAAAGCATATTAGGTTTTAGGGAATGCCTCACAGAATAAAGAGATCAAAACAACAATTTCAATCACTTAAGAACAGGAAATT
Source organism: Poa pratensis (assembly GCA_947311845.1). Classification (NCBI taxonomy): domain Eukaryota; kingdom Viridiplantae; phylum Streptophyta; class Magnoliopsida; order Poales; family Poaceae; genus Poa; species Poa pratensis. The sequence continues at coordinate 31,995,998 of CAMZMU010000091.1, read as the reverse complement.
AGGAAGAATTGCCAAGGAACAAAAAAGTTTGCTTTGTTGCAAAGACATTTAGTTACATTTATTTGTAACATATAGTCCATCTTGTTGTTAGCTGACTCCAAATAATTAACATGCATGCCTCACTACACTTTTCATCATGTGTTTTGACAATAATGAACATGAACAGAAGAAGTGAATATATGCCATTTAACTTTTTATCCTGTTGACAGTATGATATACTACAAATACTTGATAAACGCAGTCGTGTTGAATAGTATAAAAATTACCTGGGGATAGAGAGAACCAGCTCATAGGCGCCAGAGGCAAACGCCGTTGTTAACTACAATTCCCTGCTCACAACTACTGCTGCTAGACACCGACATATAGATCTCCTGTACCTAAAGCTCTCCAGTTTCTTTACAACTGTTGCATCTGAAATAGTATACGCATTATTCCAGCTGAAGTTCCATTGAGAATATCTCACCAAATAGCAGTACTAAAACAACGTACCCAAAAGAGCTATCCTTGGAGCCCAATGATAATATGCAGGTGACAGTAATAAAAGGCCACCTGAGAAATCACTTAACTACTGGAAACACATGCAAACTTCATGAACCTAGTATATAATATATTGGATGGTAAAGTGACAACCCATACTTCAGTAGGTGAAATAGGAAATGAACTGTAGAAACTCCCTAGAATCTGCAGCATGTGCTATGTCCCTCCTCATCTGAGAAAAGAAAATTAAAAATATCTACCACAAATCAAAAAGGTTTTCCTAACTGAGCAAAGCATTATTATGCATAGTGTGAAGTCAAGAAAGTGCGTTCAACTAATGTCCACTGTAATGGGGAAAGATAAGTATAAATGGTGTAAATTAGGAAGAATCATGTAGTGAAAGAAACTCGAAAAATAGTAGTATAATTATACAGAAAGCACAATATAATTATGAACTCTGCTTCGTGAGCATTGACATATCACATATGTTGCGAATCAAATAAAATCACATGAGTAGGCCTTCACCAGGAGATATGTATCGTTATATCGCATCACCAAGCTGTGTCTAAATCTTATTTTCTTTTCATTCTCGCTTCTTTTCTTAGAAAATGGTCTAGCTTTCTCTTTGAGAAGTACACATATAGAATGAATTGCCAGGAATAAAGCCATTGTGCATTAAATAATTTTCATGCAGAGAAACATTAATAGGATAATATGCAAGTAATAACGTGCATGTCAACAAATCAACAATACAGCACGACGATACTTACATCAGAGAGAGGAACCTGGGTCCTGCAACCGAGCGCACACGCATCTTGGAGATTGTGTAGCTCGGACAACTGTTCTCATCGTCCTGCTTCTGCCATTGTGTGCCACGGAGGATTAGGAAATGTTGTCCCTCTTTTGGGTGAATCTGTACAAAATTCATAACACTGAATTTAATGCTTAGAAATTATTTCAGAATGCTAGATCAACACAAGAGATATAAGTTGATTACAGAAATGATACCATACAAAATATAAATATTAATCTGTACAAAACAGACAACATGAACTTGAAATCAGAACCAATGACAAATATACTTTCTCATGAATCACTCCATCTATCTAGCTATTAATAGCTTGCACATGGAAGTCTCATAACCCAGCTGTTATAGACTGTAAATGCTAGTCATATAACTGAGAAAGGTCATATATTCAAGCCATTTTGGTTCTAACAACTAACACCATATAATGTACATGCCAGCCAAGTTATAATTGAGAAAGCTTGTCTCACAGCCAGTGGGTGTCCTGCACAGGGAATCCAAGGCACATTGAACGGAGGTGGCCAAGCAGTCATTTGAGTAGAAATACCAAACACACCTGAAACAAATCAGTCATATATCGCATCAGCAACAAATTTAATTAAAACTAACACCATTGTTTAACATATTGATTGAATGAAAACACAAAATACTTGCAATTTCAATCCCATTTTGAAATAACATATAGATGAGAAGAATTAATTAGCTCAGCAGTTGCAGGGTTATTAGTGGGCTAAAGAGATTGTTCATGACGTGTTGGAATGCAAATGGAGGCAAAAGAAATATAAAAATTGTAATGGGGAGATGATTACCAATCTGGAGATGCAGAAACCAATAATAAATACATGTGGACCTTCATTTGGGCAGGCTATCCTTGGTCTCTAGCACTGCCTTTCCCGCATGTCGGTGGCCATGACAATGACCGACTCCATTCCCTGTCTCATGGCTGTTAGGCACCCTGCACAGGAAAACAATTCAGAGATATGTATTGCACCAGCATCAAATTTAGTGCTTGACATAAACCTACAGAAATTATGATCTCGGGACCAATAAAGTAGAATAGTAATTCCTCTCCCACTATTCCAGTATCCACTCATAACAGAGCAAAGTGATAGTTGTAATAATAATCAAGATACAATCAAGAATGACGACCATAAACAAAGAAGCATATCATAGAAAGTGGAATGGGGTCAGCTAACATGTAAAATGGATGGGGAAAATTAAGTTGCATATAGATGGGCTGGAGAATATCAAAGATTCTGTTAAAAATAAGATCAAAGATGGTTTTACCCGATTTCATGGTTGGGGTGACGACTCGTTGATTCTTGTTGCACCCTAAACCCTGAAGAAATAGAGCAAAAGTAGCAGACCACAATGTCAGATATGAGCTGCATAAAGAAAAGAACATGGGCGCCTCATATCCAACTGAGAAATCAAGCAAGAAGTAGGAGGGGGCATGGGGGTAGAAAAACAGAGTATGTGCCTTTTCAATCTTGGAAGACAAAACTACATTAATTAGTGTGCTACTATTTAAAATTTGTATTGTGTGATAGCCCCAAAGCCAGACATATAAGTAGTACTAATAATAACTCTTCTCTCTCCAAAATACAATTGAACCAAAATAGTTAGAGGTTAACTACTGCGCATAATAATTTAGGGTTCTATTACAGATGCACTCATTCAAGATATCTTTCATCCAGTTTTTTTAGGATATTATTATTCAAAATTTTAACCAAACATTCTACCAAATACTTTAAAACCAAGAGATGCATATGAAAAAAAGCAAGGTAACACACCTTGGTATCATCTGATATATGTTGCACACCATCTGTACCCAATAGAACAATATCACACCTCAGCAATAGACAAAATAGAGAGCTGGCCACTTAAATCATATAACACCCTAAAAGTGAAAAGATATGTTATGAGTAAAAAATGAAGGGCTAAAAAATAAAGGAGAGCTCTCGTTAACACAGCTTTGGAAAATCAAATTGGTACTGAAGGAATATTGTGGTGATCCACTAATCCTCAGCCCCAAAATGCATGAAAAGTAACACACAATCCCAAGATGTTTACAAAAACCTCTATATGGTACCAGGAACAATATTAGTAAGACATGGATCTGGTAATACATATGTGAGCACTCATTTTCTATTTCCAAATGTTAAGATCTAATAACAGTAAACAGCTCATCAATTGTTTCTCAAGATTGACATGAACACTGACCTGAAAGCGATAGGAATATGCACTTGTAGTCTTATGCAGAAAATCAGCGTGCGGGCTGTTCATCTTTGTTCAGTGTCATCTTCCTTTACACTATGTATGTTGCGTGAAAGGAGAAAATCATCTGAACTGGAGATCTGAACCTGACAGCAAACCCATGTGAAAAAATCATTTGAAGGAAATTAGTTTTAGTTTGACTACATAAGTTATATCACAGTTGTTTTCAATTTTAGACCAATATTTCCACTGCATGGAGCACCAACAAAATAGCCTTTCCGGGAGATTAAAGGAATGAGAATAAATGATACAACCATATTCCAACAAAATAAGGAAGGGAGCACAAACCTGCAACACGCAAACAATTACTGAAACTTTGTGCAGCAACGTTGGTCGTTGTCAACACGGCCTGCCACCCAAACCCAAGCATTCAGGTCACTCCTCATCGTTAGATGCATGGTCTACAGAATGAGATCATAATTAATAAGTTCTATTATCTATAAGAATATAACAATGCAAAATAACCTGAAAAGCTACATCTATCTTCTGCAGGCGGTGGCCTGCAAACAATAAACATCTAGCTACAGCTTCCATTTGCCCAGAATAGAAATTTAAACCAACGAAACTGTGGAAGAGGATGGCATCATTGACGATTACCTTGCTGCTGCAAACATGTGAAGAAATCATCCTTCTCCCTGAAGCATCTCTGCTTTCTCACTGCTTCGACCTCTCTGCCTCCTCCTTCTCCCTCAACCGTCTCTTCTTCCCCAAATGAAAACGCGGGATCGACCAGCATCAATCCAAGAGGGGCGGTGCGGGAGAAAACTCGGGAAGGGGAAGGACGCGGGCTGACGAGCACAAACTGCAGAGACTTCGAGCCGCCGTCGAGCCGCCCATCGAGGGCGCCCCACCGCCGAGTCGGGGACGCCAACCTATTGCTGCCGCTGCAGGGGCAGTAGGTGGCTCGAGAACGGGAGGAGGAGGAGAAGCGCGATGGGGAGCGGGGAGCCCTGGCCGACGGCGAGGTGATGGATGGCGGTGGCGGCGCAAGACGGCGTGCGCCGCGTCCCCGTGCGTGCTCCCCGTGCCGGTCTCCTGCCAGCGCCGCCGCCGTCCTTCCCAGCGCCCCGGCTCCCTCTCCAGCGCCCCCTCGCGGCACGGGTTAGGGAATGGACGTGGTGGAGCTCCTCGGCTGCAGGACGGGTTGAGGAGAAGGGCGGAGTGGAGGGCAGCAGGGAGTGGCCCATGCGTGCAAGGAGGAGGACGGCCGGGATTGGCGGAGTAGCACTGGCGCGCGGGGAGAGGCGGAGCGGAGGGGATTGGGGAGAAGAGAGCGACGTGATTGGGGGACAGAGGACGTGCGGGGATTGGCGGCTAGGGTTTCTACCCGGGCGGCCGCGGCTTATATACCACCAGCGCGAAATGACCATTTTGCCCAGCTCGGCTCCGTCGGAATAACGGGCAATGCCACCGCGCCGGCAGTTGCACCGAACTTTCCAGCCACCAAGTCGATGACATGTGGGACCGGTCACAGTAAAAAAAAACTGCGCGATCGGACGGCTGAGATCGACTGTAAATCCTTATCTACGGTCCACATTTCCTGAGCAACGGTGAACGCCATAGCCCCCCCATGATTATAAGCTTTAGATGTTCAGTTATGTTTGGAAAATTATATCGCCAATATTTCTCTAAACAAGACACAGTTTCTCTCAAAGATCTAATTATAATCCAAAATGTGTAGCACTGTTCTGCAAATTGAATTTCAAAAATTGAAAAGAAAGATACACAACTAATATGTTGCTCGTACAAGATCAGAGAAGAGCATGAATCTTCCATTGGTGATGGTAAGTACAGCAAATGTTTTTTTCTCTGCCAAGAGGAGTAAGCATCACCTCCGAAACACATTTTTTTCTACAGAGGGCATGCACCCAAATAATCTAAACAACCATCCAGGATACGGAAAAGGGTAAATATGAAAATACATTTCTTGAGAATTAATTCCCAGGAAGCCGTACTTGCCATATAAGCCACAACTGAATATATCAGAAATTATATACAAAATATGCAGCATAATTAGCCTCAATGTTGAGAAGAATAATTAGGGGTTAGGGGCAAAGGATAGGAAGGAGGAGCTCACCCAAGAGGTGCAGCCAGAAGCTTCAATCCTGTATGGCGCTGTAGTTGCTAAAATATCAGAAAAAATAGGATATGACCTGCAGTGTAGGCAATACTCAGATCTCTCCTGCTAGTAGAACCAAGAAAATGCTCGACACGTCTCAAAAGAAATCACATATAAATGAAGAGAAATCCAACCAAAAGAACATACCTGTGTTGCAGATGTGTATAAAAGTTGCAGATCCTAGGCATGCTCACGGCAGCCCCAATGCTGCGCTCCCAAAGGCTAGCTCTAGCCCGACACCTCGTCGAGCTCGTCGATGTGCCGTTGCCGCCGTCGGTCTCCCCCGCGCCACATCATTTTCCTTTTTTCTACCTCCGAGGTGCTCGTGTGTAGGCCCTCACAATTAAGCTGAAAAAGAAAATATATCCTAGCTATGAAGCATTTGAAGGAAGCAATCGCATAAATGGATGGCAATAATTGGTCAAGTTTGGGCCTGTCATGTTAGGTAACAAATGAATATATGATCCAATTTGGAAACCACAGCTCTAGCAGAGCACGTGCATAGCCACATGATCAATTATCTGAAAAGAAAGATGCCCTGCTTTGTTTAACCTTAAGATTTAATGAGTTCAGCATATAGGATGAAATTGGATCAGAAAAATGCATATTCGGAGAAACTTTGTCAAACATTGGGAAGGAAAATGCCATTAGAACAAAGATGGGGGAAATATAACTGGCTATATGTACCAGATAAAATATAATTACAAACTAAGAAGTCAATGTTTTAGTCGAGATTACTACTTTTCATTGTTCCAATTCATTTAACAAACAACAAACGTGACTGAGAAATATTGCAGGGCCCTCTGCCATTAGAACTAAAAAGGGCAAGTCATGAGACCTTTGTCGAGATTGCCACATTTCATTTTTCCAATTCATTTAACAGACAACAAACGTGACTGAGAAATATTGCAGCATCTGCCATTAGAACTAAAAAGGGCAAGCCATGAGACTAAACTCACATTAATAAGCAAAGCTTTGAACCGATGCATTATTTTACCCAGGCTATTACATGGATAGTTTTGAGTGGCTACCACACCAACTATTTCACTACCTGAATTATGCAAAATAACAAGCACACATGTACAAATGAGCCAGGCAAAAATTATTTTCAGGATGAACCAAAATGCAACGAAAATTTACTTGAGAAACTAATGATGTGTACATAGACCATGTTCTCCCAAAAAAAACTAACCAGCATAGCTAATTCACTCAGTGCACAAGAACACAAGAAAAAAGTATCAAAATGGGAAAAAATGTGATGTCTAACCTGATGGTTGCAGAATGCTAAGTCTAAGTTTGGTCATCCATCCCCACAAAATCCCTCTTGCAATAGCTCTAGAGTATTTCCGACCTTCATCAGCTGTGTTGGTTCCAAGACCTATACCAATTAAAAGTTCAGAACTCAGTTAAGACCAAATACAGCTACATGGTGCTGAAACTATCGAGCTCTCTCGAACATCTACTGAAGTAATAATGGCGAGACCATATTTCCTGACAAAACAAATGCATGGATCCCGACACATGCATAGCGATAAAATGAGCAAAATTGCAGTATCGACAGTCAAACTAAATCCTTCATATGCATTATTAGATAAATGTAATAAGATTTTGCAGCATTAATCAGAGTACAGGACAAACCAGAGAGAGAGATGAGGAGGAGGATTGGTAGCAGGTCACCTTTGCAATGAAGATCATTCACCCAAATGTCATACATGGTGCAGCGTGACGCAGAAGGAGCTCACTGGGAGAAGTCTCCAATCGAGTTGGACGCTAAACAGAATAGAAATGAAACCTGGAATGAAAAGACTGCACAAGGCACCCAAGAATCATCTAAAGTTGGTCAGTAAAAAAATGATGTGTAAACAAATGGAGATGAGATTGTTCAAAAACAGAAGTTGAAGGAGATGTGGATCATACCGTTCCCTGTTTTCTGTTGCTATCAACATCAGAGCTTCAACAAAGATAAATCTACCCATAGAATGAGCAAATGATGCACAAAAATGTTTCCACCATCAGAACTTCCTGCAAACAATTAATCAAGCACTCCATGAGCATAACAATTAGCTATCATTTTCAGAGCGGAACTAAACTAAATATAAAATTATAGATGGCAAATTCAACCTCCTCCAACACAGCAGTTTTAGAGTCATGGTCAAATCCATGTCAAAGCTGCCAAAAAATCACCTACCTCCAAATCACCTTCATGTTACTCTTCTCCTTGCTAAACTTTATGTCAAAGCTGCAAAAATCAGCAGCTAATCATCTTCAACATCAGCAGTTTTAAGGCCAAATCTATGACCAGAAATATAAAAAAATAGCTAATACACATCCAAATATATATGCAGATCTTGAGTACATGAGCACAAAGCTGGCTCCAATCTCTATGCAAGTCCAAGAGAAACGGCCTTCACAGAGCAGGGAGGACAACAAAACACCTGAAACAAAGGGGATCATGTAGGAGCTGGTCGTTTGGACCTCTTCTCTCTGCTGTCATCCAGATGCAATTTTGAGCAGCACCAGCACGAGGGGAAGGGAGCTGCAGCCGGGATTGCCCCACGCGGAGAAGAAAGCTGCTGGCTGCCGGCCAACCCAGCCTTGCAGGTTGCAGCCCCAGCCTCGCTGCCATCAAAAATTGCTGCTAGTCATAAATATGTCATACAAATAAAGTTGGAAATCTACAATCTAAGAAACAAACGCCCAGCCGCCCAGGCAGTCAAATAAACCCAACTAATCCAAAGGAGTGGTAGGGGCAAGAAGAAGAAACCAAATGATGAACGAAAGAGCAAAACCTAAGATCAAAAGGACTAAAAAAATCAAATCCACGGCATGAGAGACTCACCTTAATCGAATCAACACCATGCAGTCCTCATAGCTCGTAGATCCGCAGCAATCAGAGAAGGTTTTGAGCCCAAGATAGCAGCGGACCAACTTCACGCGGCGGCGCCCCAACCTCCATGCTGCCGCCCTCGCCCGGGGCGTGCTCTGCAGCACCTCCTCCCGTGCGGCTCTGTCCGGTCGCCGCGCCGCGCCTGGACAGCTCAATCCCGCCGCGCCAGGACGGGAGAGAGAAGAAGAGGAGGCGGACGAACGTGGCCTCCTGCACCACCATTCTCCGCCTTGACCGGCGGCCCGGCGGCTCGCCGGTGGCTCCAGCAGCGCGCCGCCACAGATCGGAGGGGACGGAGAGTTGCGGGAGAGGCGGCGGCTCGGGGAGGATAGAGGCGGCGGCACGAGGGGCGAGCTGGAGGAGGAGGCGCGGGAGAGGATTGGGTGAGGAGAGACACGGGCCAGGATTGGCCTAGGGTTTCACCCCGGGCGTTGGTTTTGTGTCGCTGCGGGGCGTGGGAAAAAGGAGAGCGACGCGGACGAGATGTCTCGCCCTCTGACTTGGTTACCCTGGACCCACCGGTCATTGACTCCACGACATGTTACTATTCACTGAAACGGGTGGAAAAAGTTTTCGCTGCATCCAACAGCCAGCAGTCTAACACCCATGCGTTTTTACTGTTAAAAAACGCATCCAACGAACCGGGTTGATCGGGAGGGGCAGATGGGGGCAGGAGGCGGGTAGACTTTGGTCTTTTATAGAAGTAATAATAATAATGTTCGTGTACCCTAAAATGTTGACCAATGGAGGAAGGATCCCCCTCTTTGCTATACGTTGTTAAATAGATTAGACTCTCCGCACGATTTTTGATCGCGGATAGCACCGGCTTAGAGCGAGTGCTTCAACGACGACTCTAACGCGGGTGGGCTGGGCGCACACCTGCGTCCACTGCCAGTAAGCCAACGCTCAGTACTCAATGTTCGTGTACCCTGAGGATGGCACCCCTCCCCAGTCCCCACCCTGTCCTCGGCGGCCAGCGACCAGCGGCAAATGGCCCCTACCGGTGCTCCTTCCGCCCCGTGCCGAGCTGAATTTACTCGTGTTATTATTGCAGGAACAGAGGACAAAGAAAGTATCACGCCACATCTGCAAAAACATAACAAAATCACGTGTGCTCTCTGAATTTGCAAACGGCAGTTTCATTCTACCGTGGCCAGAATATACAAGTTCAGGCTTCAGAAAGAACCAGCCCTTCGTACGTAACCGCCGTCCTCCCCCAAAATTAGGCTAGCTCGGCGAATCATCTCCTCTATATCTTGCCTCCCGTCGCCGATGTAAACCTTCGTCCGTCTCATCGAGCTCTGACCTCCGACTATATCCGGGAGCCTCTTCGATCGCTGTGAAATGCCGGCGAGAAGGGTGGTCGTCGAGCTGCTCCGGTCAGCCTCCCGCGAGGCCTTCCAGGTCGCCGTCTCCTTCGCCGCCAGGCCGCCGGTGTCCACCATGCTGAAGCCGGCGATCACCAAGCCCCTCCACCACGACCACAGGTCCGGGGAGAGCGCGGCGGTTGGCTCTCGGACCACGTTTTCTTTGCCGTAGTCGATCTCACGTACGAGGCGGCAAAGTCACGCACGTTTTCATCTCATTTTTCTCCCTATACAATTGTGGCTCTCTTATTTGGACGACCCTTGTGTCATCGACCGATAGACAATTCCCATTGTAGTACATGTACGTACTACGTCCTTCCGATGTATAGATATGTTAAACGACATACGTAGTGTGTCATATTTAAGCATATCAGAGGACGAAGCTCTCAACCTCTGCTCAGTCAAGGTCGTCGCCGGTACCGTTTCACTTTCAGTTCCAAATATACAATGCAAACCGAGCGATCATATTCAAATATGCAATACATTTTCCACGCGAAAATATACAATACATACCGAACCATCGCAGTTGGGATCGATAAGAATCGGCAATGTGCCGCTGTCAATGGCGAAGGCCGAGCAAAGAAGCATATCAGTTTTGCACCTCGCTCGCCGTCTTCCGAGTTCCGAGTTAGGCTGACTAGCCCAAGCTCGGGACCGGAGCGATGATGTCGTCGGGGATGGTAGGGGACGATCACGGGCACGACCTACCGGATTACGGGCCGCTGCTGTCGGTGGTGGTGGGGCTGGTGGTGGCGGGGCCTCTCTTCATGGTGGACGGCGGCGATGCCGTCCTCGAGGCCGTGAAGGAGCTCGTCGGCCCCGTGGGGCTCCTGCTGCTGCCCGTCAGCCTCATCCTCCTCATCCGCGTCCTCTCCTCCGGTCACCGGCTCGCCGACATCTTCGGGCTCGCCATGGGCGAGTCGTTCGACGCTGCCCAACGCGTCGGCCGGGAATCGCCGGCGGCGGTCGCGCTCGCGCTGCTCATCTTCCTGCTCTTCGCGTACTACAGGCTGTTCGGCGGCGGCGACGATTAGCTAGTCCAAACGGGGCGCGCGTTCGGTACGGCAGGTACGTGTGTGTGTGCATGCATGTGCTCGATCGGCAGCCAAGCCTGCTTGTAATATCAGAAAGTAAGTTAGTTCGCTCAATTCGCAAAAAGAAAAGAAAAGTTAGTTTGCTTGAACACATCAAGAAGCTTCCGTGCTGCATCGATCATGTGTTTGTGCTGTTCCAGCTGAACAAAAGATTCTTGGTTTGCTTAACCATGCAGGCCAATTAATGGTTGCAAAAGAATCCATTGGCAAGAATCCAAACAAAGACGTACTGCACGGAGATTGTTTCCTTACTGAATTCTTCTTAACGCTCCCAACAAATTAGCAAACAGGGAAACGAAAGAATTTTTAGCCTTTTTTGTTTATCAAGAAGCTTTTCTCGCCTGAACATCAGAAGCTTCCGTGCTGCATCAATCGTGTGTTTGTGCTGTTCCAGCTGACCAATATCTCTTTGTTTGCTTAGCCATGAAGGACGATTAATGTTGGCAAGAATCCAAACAATGGCCACTTTTTCTTCGGGGAGTTAGTCTTAGCGTGTGGGCATCCAATTTAAATCCCTTTTAAAGGGAGAGCACATGCATAAATGCAAAGTCTGCACATCAACTTGCTGACATCATCCTATTAATTGATAATACGTTAATCCTGTTAGTGATCCTTGTTCACCAATTACCAAGGCATTCAAAACTTATCCCATATTTCTATGTTTCCATGATTTTTTCCTCGCACCAATTGGCATCGTGGTTCCAAATTGGCAGTAAATAGTTCTCACAATAATGGTACATAGTTGACAAATAATTGTGTAAAAGACGATGCTACATCGTGGTAAATCATGATCTAGCTTAGGCGAGCTCACCCCCAACATCCCAGATAAGGAAAGGTATTTTGCCGAGTCCAACAAACTTATCTTTCTAGTAAAGACCCATAGGACACACACGGGCTTCTTGCTAGTAAGATAAATAAACTTGCGAAGCCCTTTCATGAGTTGGAGCGTCTATTCTTGAAAAGTGTCGTGATTTGGTGAAAGATTTTGTGATGAGGACATCCCTACTATTGACGCAACCACAACTACTACAACGCCTCAACTACAAGGACCGTTGACTAGGGCTCGTGCACGTCAACTACAATGACAGGTACTTTCGTTTCTACAAGCTACTCCTAATGTACATGAGAATATGATGCTGCCTAAAGTAGATGTGTTTGTTTCTCTTAGGAATGATGGACCAAGCATGGGCGAGAGGGACAAGCTATGGAGCATGTACGTGGATGGAGATAGCCGCAGGCGTGGAAACAAGGGAGAGGATGATGCCACCGATGGAGACTACAACAACTTGAAGCCACCATGATGATATTTGAAGACTTGGACGAATTCCTCAAGTCTACACTTCATAATATCGTCCATAGTCACATATGGTGCTGCGTCACCTTTTATTCATGGGCCATGGGCCATGTAATTCGAACCAGGAGTTTTTAGTGCGTTTTTAGAGTCCGTATTAAGGAAGGAAAGTCCACCAAGGGTTGGATTCGGCCAACCCCCAAGGCTGGCCGAAACCCCCTCCTTTCCTCCTTATATACCTCGTCTAGGGTTTCGTTTAGACTTGGATTTTGTTTAGCTAAAAGACTGCTTAGCGTTTCGCTGCATCTTCGTGATCTCGATTTGTGTCCAACGACCAGATTAAGACCGCTTACGGAATCCCACCTTTTCAATAAAGCTTATTTTCATCCGCAATTCTTGATTGCAATATTGGTTCTTACTTGTTCCTCGATCGCAGGTAGAACTGGACCTATTGGTCAGGCTGATCGTGCATCTGCAGGATCGGTAACCTCGGGAGATTGGTTTAGCGATTGCATTGGCGCTGCGTACGTGTGCGTAGTAGTCGGATCGCCAAGGTCGAACTCCACCAGAATCGACGTATCATCATCTCATCGAAAAAACAGACACCTTTGCCCTATCATTTTGGGAATGTTAGCTTTCAACATTGTAATAGAAATCAAATATAGTAGCACATGAGCTAGCTAGTTTTTGGAAGAAAAATCCGCCGGCTATGTGGCTGGATGTACCTCCAGAATTTGCTTTACCCTTAATTGTGAACAATGTAACAGTTGTGTTAAATTCATAAAGCTATCCATGATGGCCTTTCCCTCAAAAAAAGATAAATAAACTTACAGAAAAGGATGAATGTAATGAACGAAATTGTTTAGGTAAGTGTTACTTAAAACTACAATATTATTTTACAAAAATATAGTGCATGTGCATTTTGGTTGTTAATGATTTAACTTTTCCATTCGGCCAGCAAATCATTTTCACCCGCCTGAATAGTATCTTCGACTACGATCATGAAATTAATTATCCAAAATAATGTAGAGCTCATAGTATTAAAATAAATGATTATCATTTATTTATACTAAATATTTTTACTTTTTTATAACTCAGTCACTCAATAGACAATATTAAATTGTATACATTTCTATTATGTTCAACAAATTGTGATGGTAACAATACGATAATAATTATTATATATACAATTTTAGCGTTTCGTTGCAAATGCAACCAGAAATTCTGAACCACGTTGGCAATGGAAATCACATTAGTTGTGTTCTTTTTAGACCGTTGCCATTTAAAACCTTTTATTACACTTATTCTCTCTACATTCAAGAAAAAATTACTAACATGCCTTAATGGATTACATTTGTGACAATTAAATATATTCTATGTATTTGTATGCCCTCTCATCTGCTTATATTCTCCGATATCTTGGCAAATAGTTCTAAAACACATGCATTAAGAAATATCTTGGCAGAGTTTTTTGTCGATGTTATGTTTGAAAACTCTAGAGTGTATGATGTATCGACAATAAGTTTGACCTTGAATCATTGGCATTACAAGTTTTGTGATTTTCCATCGTAGACGGCCCCTTGCGGTTGTCCTTCACCTTCAAAGGGCTCCACGATTTAATCCAGTAAAAAAACTGTAGATCACGCAAATTGGTTAATCGGGCCATTTCTTTTGAAAACATGCCAAATCCATGGATTTACAAATCCCCCAGAACACCGCGGCAATTATGACAATAGCATGTTTTTACTTTAGCTAGTCCTTGTAGTCCTTTAAGCCAAACATTAACACATTCTTGAAAGTTGGCAAAAGGACGATGAAACTGGAGGAAACATGTATCACATTCCAACGTATCTACATAATGAGTAGGCAAAGAAAATATGGTCAATGCGATTCATTGCTTCCACAAAAGAGACAAATATTTGGGCACGACCCCCTTTGTTTGTGACAGGACATCTCTTATTAAATAGCTATTTTGAAGCACCAACCGGAAAAAAAATTAACTCGCAATTTTTTTTAATTTTCCACATAAAGCTATATGACATCACCTCATAGTTTTGTAGTGCCAGGTAAAAAGATTTGACACCGAAGATTCACGACACAAAAAGATTTGACGCCAAATACCTGGCCATGGGCCGAGCTGGGCCTAACAAAGCCCGTGGTCAAAATCCCCGCCCAGGCCCATCCTTCTGATCTATATTTTAGGCCCAGGCCCGCCCATTGGCTGCAAAATCCCATCGGGCCTCAGGCTTTGGGCCGGGCTTCTTCCTTAAAATGGCAATATGTAAAACCCAGGTCCATGCCCATCTGACCTTCAGGCTCAAAGCTAAGGCCCAGGCCCACCCAGGACCGGTATTTTTGGGCCGGGCCTGGGCGGGCTGGTCGTGCCAGGCCGAAGATGGCCATATATATTCACGTGTAAGAAAGTTTCTAGTATAATCTATCTGGATCCTCTAACAAGGTTGTCCCCCGACAGATACCAAGCAAACCCAACCATTGGTCTCTTCATATGCCAACCAAGGCCCTTCTAAACTTGAAATTTGCAATTCCATCAGGAAAAAACTTTACTGACAATGATATTGTGATCTAGAGATATATTTGCCAAAATTTTAGAAACTCCGATGAGATATTCCATCGATATTTAATTCGAAGTACTTTGGACTAACTTACTTTTTTCTAGGAACATATAATAGTTTCTGCGAAAAAACCACCAAAGGCAACGTCATCTTCCAGATGCAGTTATTCTTATTGTTTTTTTCCAAAGAACAATGAATCATTTAATTTATTTATTGTAAAATGAAGATGTTACTGACCATCCAATTGCACGCATAGATTTAATGTAGCACGTACGAGCTTTACTCCAATTGCCTAGCTATAGCTCGTTCTCTTCTATATATCGTACGAGAGGTGTGCTGACTGCATGCAGCACGTCTTGCAGAGAGGAACTGCACGAGTCATCTTTTGAATGAAGATGGAATGTGGCAACAAGTTCTAAGGAAGAAGTATCTTTGTTCTAAAACCCTTGGTCGGTTGAAGTCAAACTAGGTGACTCTCATTTCTGGTAGGGGTTGATGGAGATTAATATATTTTTTCTGGCCTTCTCCTATCGAGTTATGTTGGGTGATTGGGAAAACACGAGATTCTGCGAAGATTATTGGCTCCATGATCTCTCTCTCTCTCTCTCTGAAATTTTCCCTAGACTATTTTTAATATTAAAGATATTATGTCCTACAAATATCTTATCGGAATATCTAGCCGCTAGACTCAAATTTAACTCATTAAAGCCTACTCCAAACTACAACGCTATGCCCTCCCTCACCATGCTTATGAGGTGAACACATGGGAACAAGAGGGTGTTTTAAAACAAGTCCTCCCCTTCGTCTATTCTAGTTCCTACCATCAGGAGTATAGTATTGCAACAAATTGTCGGGACATTTCTAAAACAAGTATATTTCCAATTTCTTCGCAACAAAAACCGCCATCAATTTTAACAAAATAAAAAACAATTAATCCAAAAAACCATGTGTTATATAAGTTAAAAAGTGGGTAAGCAGCAATTTTGTTGCTGCAGCGTCATTTGCAAAAAAAAAAACACAAACTATTTCAACAAAAATAATATAAGCTTACAACAAAAAAACCATGTGTTTGCAACATTTTGGTAAACATCATCGGAAAATACGAGAGACACACACTTGTAGTGATATAAGCTTACAACAAAAAAATCCATGTGTTTGCAACATTTTGGTAAACATCATCGGAAAATACGAGAGACACACACTTGTAGTGACGTCCAGAAAACTGTACAACGTATCGCGTGTGCTTTCTCAATAGTCATACGAGTTTGTTATAATTAGAAAGCACGTATGCAACATAAAAAATATCGGGAAAAATATACAAATTGTAGCAAACACCCAAAAAAATTGCAACAACTCACGTGTATTTTCACAACAGAAAGTCGTGTTGACTTTGTTACAAATTCAGAATACGTAGGCAACATTAAAAAAAACTTAGCAAGCAGGTAGCACTAGGCTATACTGAGCTGCTGGGCTCCGTTCACGTTAAAAACTGGGGCAGAAAATATATTTGCCACTTATTGGGCCGAATATACTAAATATACGTGAGACAGAGGCTCAAAACTCTGCTACGCATGTGTAACACGCCCGACTTATGTTTGTCTCGCATAGGTCGGCTTAATACAAGCGATTTCCCTCACATAAGGCTGAGCGTGCCAAGCCACTATCAAGTAGAGAAATTTTTGTTTAATCTCTATGATCTGGGTGTAGCTAACTAGCTTTCGTTGCTCAGCACACAAATTTAGCAAACGAGAGACTAATTTGTGGATACAACTAATTCCGATATCCCATGCGTGTAATGACATTAACAATTAGAAGTACATTTGAAAGTAAAAAATGGCTTGTAGACTTAAGCGTACGTACGTCTTATATGCAGTCGGTTTTCAATGTTGACTTCATATCGACGAGACTGTCAAAATTAGACGACCCACTGGGCTATGTTTTGATAAATTTTTTGTTTGGCATTTACTGTTACCAGGAACTAATTTGGTAGTTGCTAGTCCCTCCGGTACACCCTCCGGTACAGTTTATAAGACATCTCGTAACTTTAATACAAATACAGAGTACACCCGCCGGTACAGCTTATAAGACATGCACGTGGTTTAAGAAAAAAAATATCATTAATTTGGTCAATAAGATCTGAATTATATGTCACAAAAATTATAACATTGTATTTTTTTTCTTAAACGACATGCTTGGCTTATAAACTGAGAGTATATCAACTTTTTAAATCATCAGATGATAACTTTGAAGTCAAGTTTTTAAAAAAAAAAAAAAAATAGGAACATGCATGAGGTCTGATTTCAACGACCTCGCCGAGACAAATTCAACGGTGAAGATGGATCTTAAATCGAGCTAATGTTTCTAAAGTTTCAACGATGTTGTTTGCCAGTACGTACCATGTATGCATACATACGTCGCGCTAGACGCTAGGTCGCTAGGAGGCCACCGCCCACCGCACGCCTTCGCGCTACATGCTAAAAGGAACTTCGATCCATCTCACATACGGCCTATTTATCCATGATATCGGAAGCAACAAGTTTAGAGCAGTTTATGCATTGTGGACCCAAAAATGGTACGTCCAATTAACTTCGTCACATGCCCATCGAGCAACCGCTCGATCACGTCTCCGTTACGCTTCAAGCGTGGCACTATAAATACATGCATGCGCTAGCTGCATTCTTCAGTCCTCTCACCTTCAGTTGTCTTCAACAGTACTCGACCATGGCGCACAAGCATCTCTCCGCCGTCCTCCTCGGCGCCGTCTGTGCCTTCATCCTGGCTCTCGCCGTGCCAATGGTCGCCGGCGACCCCGACATGATGCAGGACTACTGCGTCGCCGACTACAAGTCCCTCAAAGGCCGTAAGTCTCACGATCTTCCTAATTAACCATACTCGATCCTCTCCTGATTCCTACCTGTATGAACAGAGAATTAATGCATGTATGTATGTGCCGTGCAGCACTGCGGCTGAACGGCATCCCGTGCAAGAGGCCGGAGAACGTGACGGAGAACGACTTCTTCTCCGACGCGCTGGCTGCCCCGGGCAACACCACCACCAGCCCGGTGGGTTCTGCCGTCACGGCGGCGAACATGGAGAACTTCCCAGGGCTCAACACGATGGGCATGTCCATGTCCCGCGTCGACTACGCGCCCTGGGGCGTCAACCCGCCGCACACCCACCCCCGCGCCACCGAGCTCATCTTCGTGGTCAAGGGATCCCTCTCCGTCGGCTTCGTCGCCACCTCCGGCAGGCTTTTCGAGCGCGTCGTCCGCAGGGGCGAGCTCTTCGTCGTCCCACGCGGCCTCCTCCACTTCCAGCGCAACAACCGCGACAGGCCTGCGGTGACCATCTCCGCGTTCAACAGCCAGCTTCCCGGCACGCAGACCGTCGCCGTGGCGCTGCTCGGGGCCTCGCCGCCGTTGCCCACCGACGTGCTGGCCAGCGCGCTTCTGCTCGACGGCCCCACGGTGGAGGCCATGAAGTCCACGTTCCAGCTCAAGTACTAGGCTTTGCGCCATGATGCACCAATAAATGACGAGAGAGAGCGGTTTGAGTTCATGCATGGGAGTGAGAGTGCACTTTCCCTTTGCCGTACATCTGTGTATCTATGGTTGCTTTGTTCGATCGGTTCGTTTGTGTGGTTGCATGTTTCGTTAAGGGCCTCGTCAGTTTCAGTGTCCGTTTTCCTTCATGAAAACGTCCTGCTGATTTGTGTGTTTCCATTAATATTAATGAATGCATTTCCCCGATTACATGAAATTCAGTGATGGTACGAACCAGATATTTTCCGTGTGCCCGCCTGTCGTCGATCGATTATTTGCTGTACTTGCATGTGATTTTACTTTGCCGTCGTGCAGCGTCGTCGATTCCCTGCTAAATGATGTACCGGCGCCAAGTACTAGCAGCACTGCAGCAGAGCGTACAGGTTGGCCGGAAGGTCGGAATGTGGATTTCGCCCAGACGCTATGGCGCCCGTGCTCTATCTACGCCATCCCTTTTCCTTGTGGATTGGAGCCTGCATGTTGACCACGAACCCCACACCTGCGGTGTCTGTTGGCATGTCAGGTATATCAATTGTTTTCCATCAGTATTCCGCGAGAGATGCTTCCGTACGGCGACAACCGTCCTCTCCTCCTCCCGAAGAGACACGGTGGTCCTCCGTGCTGCCCTCGAATATTCAGTAAATAATGCATGCATGCAGCTGATCGGAGTGCTCAAAAGTTTATTATTAAGATGCATCCATGCCACACCATTGCGTGTATATGGCATGCCAGGACCAATGAATTGAATTCCTTGCATTTCAAATGACAGAGAGACAATCAAACATAGGTAGAAACACACAAAAAATCTAGATGCAGCAGATAAAAAATATAACTTCATAAAATATTGTACTAACAACAATTACAAACAGTTTTATTTGCACTTGTACACTTAGCCACAGTTAGCCACATGATTGAAAGGTAGTAGCAAAGCAAGTTGAATAAATTAAAAACAGAGGCGCCCCGATTCCATGCATGCATCTCCAGTTCTCCACTAGCAGGGATGTGAGAGAAAAGGTGCGCATGCACGTGATTCTCTCCACGGCGTGAGCAGGCGCAGGTGCAGGCGCGAGAGTCGAGACCCCACAAGTCGCGTCTAGGGAGAATCAGTCGTAGCTCGGGGCGAGGTGGAGCTGTCAATACGAGCAGCTAGCCGTATTCTCTGCGCGTAGGGGTTCGTAGGGGAGAGCATAGGGGTCAAAAGCAGATTTAGGCCAGCTTTTGGACACAGATCCACTAGGAGGACGCATGGCTGAGATTGCTGCCGCGCGCCATAGCGCATGGAGGGATGAATATCGAATTTAAGGTGGAAAGATTCGACCTCGATGTGTGTTTTCACAGTGCGGCAGTGAAATATGACCATGAGATGCCAAATTGTCATCTGCAGTCGGTGCATGAGATGGACGTCCACACCATCACCATGACGAGCCTAAGATAAATGCAACACCATGAAAGAAGCTGCAAACAGTTCTTATGCAAAAAAAAAAAAAAAATATGAGCATATTCGTAACAAGGAGATGGTTAAGGACCTCAAAAAATAGAGGTAGAGTGTTGAATGTTGGGACCTTCAAACAGCTCTACCCTGGCTTGAGTTACTTCTTAGTACTACATCGTACATCACAAGCTCAACACAGCTGCCAACGCTGGTTCATTATGGGTATACACACTCTCACAAGTCACATCGAAACTGCGGCATTTTTTTTTTTTTTGAGCGTCAACATAAAACTTTATTCAACTAATATATTGTTCGGGATACACAAACCATCAGGTGGCTGTAGGAGCCAAACCCGACGTCCTACACAACCAGAGGTCGCTGAGCGAGCTAGGTTATGAGCTTCAGAGTTTGAAGCTCTGTTTTCATGCCTGAAAGAAGCCGACTGCAGGAGCTCTGCCGTGGCTTTTATTTCCTGGAGAACCATACTGTAGCTTCCGACGTACGGTCTTGCCATATCATTTACAATCGTCAAGCAGTCTGTCGCCACCGTAACCCTCCGAAGCTGGAGATCTTGCGCCAGGGCCAATGCCTCCCTACACGCCAGAGCCTCCATAACTGTTGGATCGGTGACACCGCTAATTGTCAGAGTTGAGGCACCGAGAAAGGTTCCTTCCTCATCTCTGCAGATGACTCCCACTGCTCCTCCTGGTCCATTCTTGGCCATGGCAGCGTCCACATTCATTTTCGCACACCCCGGCAGTGGAGGAATCCACTTCGGGTATTGAGGGCGATGCCCAGTCCTTCCAGCCGGTCTTTGCGAGCTTGCCACCGAGAGGTCCCGTAGATAGTTCTCGATGAAAAGGTGCGTACACAACGGACTCTGGAATTCCTCCTCGTGGATGATCTTTCGCCTCGCGTACCAGATGGCCCACAATGTAACCGCAACTCTGGCAAAATCATCCCTTGAAAGAGACTCCAACATAGCAAACAACCATTGCTTCGCCGATGCCGCGTCATTCAAACTCACATGTTCAGCGACGCCCTCATCAGCCAAAGCCCAAACCGAACGGGCCACCACACAGTTTAGGAGGGAGTGCCTCCATGAGACTTCCGCTCCACAAATCGAACAAGCGTTCGTGGGTGCCATATGCCGGTGACATCTCACGTCACCCATTCGTAGCGATTGCTTTGCCAATCGCCACAGAAATACGCGCAGCTTAGAAGGTACCTCTGATTTCCAGAGGCGTTGCCACGCTTTGTGTTCCTTGATCGTATGTGATCCAGCAGCTCTTCCCTCGAGCCAGTCCTCCCGCCGCATCTTTGTGAGAATGAACAAGCGGTAGGCCGACCGGACAGTCAGAGTACCTGACTTCTCGTAGTGCCAAGCCCAATGGTCGTCCATCTCCTAGTGCTAAGAGGGATAGACTTGATAACATCCGCATCCATTGGGAGAAAGTGTGCATCCAGCAAGTCTGTCTTCCATGTGGCTGACGTGCTGTCAATAAACTCAGCCACAGTGGACGGCGAGTCATCCTTCACACATGCCACAGGCCTCATCAAGAAGTCTCTCGGTAACCAATTTTGGTTCCAGGCATGAGTGTCCTCCCCAGTCCCAATGCGCCTTATCAACCCCTGTTTCATCATATCTCTTCCCTCCACAATGGCCCTCCAGACATGAGAGGGAGCAGATCCAAGTGTGGCATCAAGAAAGTCCACGTCGGGGAAGTAGACTGCCTTCAGAACCCTCGCGCTAAGCGTCTCAGGGTTTTGCAAAATCCTCCAAGCTTGGCGTGCAAGCATAGCCAAATTCAATAACTCTATATCTCGAAAGCCCATGCCACCCGAGAATTTCGGAGAGCACATAGATTCCCATGAGACCCAGCATGGCTTACGGATACCATCCTTGCTTCCCCACCAGAAATTACGAAGCATAGAATTTATTGCCTTGCATAAACCTCTTGGTAATTTGAAGCAAGACATCGAGAAAGTAGGAATTGCCTGAGCCACTGATGTGATCAACACCTCTTTCCCTCCTGAAGCCAAGGTCTGCTCGAGCCAGCCTTGTATTCTTTTCCAAATACGGTCTTTTAAATACTTGAACGCCCCACACGTGGATCGCCCAATATCAGAAGGCATGCCAAGGTACTTCTCATTTAGGGTCTCATTGGTCACATTAAGAATACCTTTCACAATCTGCCTGCGTCCCTCTGGGCAACCCTTGCTGAAGAAAACAGAGGATTTGTCCAGATTTACTTGTTGGCCAGAAGCATTGCAATACTTCTCAAGAATATCATTAACCTCATTAGCTCCCTCTTCACTAGCTTTGACGAACAGCAGGCTATCATCAGCGAAAAGAAGATGGTTAACAGCGGGAGCTGTTGGAGCCACCTTGATACCTTCGAGTTGCGATGATTGACGACTTTGTTTTAGGAGGCCAGAAAGGCCCTCTGCTGCAAGTAAGAAGAGATAGGGGGATATGGGGTCTCCTTGACGTAGACCCCTAGATGGCCGAAACTCCTCTAGAGGCATTCCATTGAATAACACCGAGAAGGATACCGATGAGACTAGTCTCATAATTAGATCAACCCATTGCTGATGAAAGCCCATCCGAGACATAATGGCCCGGAGATAGTCCCACTCAACACGGTCATAGGCCTTACGCATATCAAGCTTCAGCGCACAATGTTGATGCCTCCTTGCGCCATTCCTCTTCATGAAATGAAGACACTCATATGCTGTAATAATATTGTCTGTGATTAATTGTCCTGGAACAAAGGCCGACTGTTCCTCTGAAATGATCTCTGGTAATATAACCTTCAGCCTATTTGCCAAGACTTTCGAGGCGATCTTGTAAATAACATTACATAAACTGATGGGTCGAAACTGCCCAAGATCCTCTGGAGATGCCACCTTCGGAATTAGGACAATGAAGGTTTTGTTTATCCCCTCCGGACTCTCATCACCCGGAGTATGCGCAAGACAGCCTATGTCACCTCCGTACCACACAGATCCCAATGTTTCTGAAAAAACTGGGCTGGGAAACCATCAGGACCCGACGCTTTCAAAGGGTACATCTGAAAGAGAGCTTCTTTAACTTCCTTGTCTTTATAAGGTGACAAGAGCTTCTCATTCATATTCGCTGTAACCGTAACAGGTACTGTTGCTAGCACCTCTTCCATACCTGTCGTCCCTTCAGAGGTATACAGGTTTGTATAAAAATCTCGGGCCATCTGTCCGATTTCTTGCTGGTCCTCGGTAACAGAACCATCCGGCCTTGTCAAGTGGCTGATTCTGTTTTTCTTTTTCCGATGGCTGCCATGTAGGCGATTCTGGGCTATGCATTTTTCATTGTGCCGGTGACATTTCTTCTGGGTAGAGGCCCAAATATAACTGAACGGCCCTCGCTAGCAACCTCCATGCCATGGGTACCACTAGCGGCTTCAGCTTCCCTTCACGAAGGGAAAAAGCAAGCCTTCCGCGCACGCCACGTGTGGCCACCACGTGAGACAGTAGAAACAAATTCAAACACGACACGGCAGGATCCCTTCGCGTGCCTCGCATCCTCGTACAATCCGCCGCGCGATCAGGCCGCGTACAGCTGCTCCTCGCGTGCTTGCTCATACACTAGTTGGAATGTACGTGCAACGCACGTTTTAACAATTAAAGGTATAGTTTATAAGTAGGAAATTCCACACTCTATGTGCTCTATGCGGATTTCTAATTTTTAAATTTTATATTGCAAAGATAATCCTGCATATATAAGCTGCAATGAAGACATGCTCTTTCAATGTCATCTCGGCACAAGTTTTGTCATATCCTCAATGTTACACACGTATCCTTGAACATATCCTTGTGGCGGCACCGCATCGAGTATTATCATATGCATCATTGCTTCTCACACACGTGTACAAAGAAGTAAAAGAAAACATATGTTCAGTGCAATACCTAGCATGGCCAGCTTTAGATTGGCACTGAACGCTTTTGGTTCCGAGTCTAGCTACAGGCGAACACAGACCTTGAACCCCTGGTGGCATTGAAGGCTGGCGTGGCCTACCTCAGGCAACCGCCTCACCGGCTACGTGTCTGGCTGGCTGTCACTTATCATGCTGAAGTCCGGACGGGACACGCTCACCGACGCCATGTCGAGGGCTTGCCTACCTGGGTCGTCGTGCTGAAGCTCAGACAAAACACGCTACCTCAAGGTGCCCGCCTGACTTGGCGCTGATCATGCTGAAGCTCGGACAGGGCACGCTCACCGGCGCCATCTTGCCGGCGTGCCCACCTGACTCGACGCTCGTCATGCTGAATCTCGGACAAGACATTGTCATCGGCGCCGTCTCGCCGGCGTGCCCGCCTGGCTCGGCACTCGTCGTACTGATTCTGGCTTGGCGCTCGTCATGCTGAAGCTCGTACAGAAAACGCTTACCGGCGCCGGCGCCGTCTCACCGGCGTGCCCGGCTGGCTCGGCGCTCGTCGTCATGAAGCTCGTACAACACACGCTCACCGGCACCGGCCGGAGTCGCAATCTAGCTGGATCACTTGATGAAGCCCATGACGTTGGGCGTGCAGGTGTTCTGGACCAGGTCATGCCGTCGATGAACGCCCGCCGTGAAGTACTTGGCCTAGGCCTGTCCGATGACGCGGTATCCCGCCCACGTCACCCTCTTGCTGGTGCCGGCGCCGGGCCCGGTATTGGCATACTTGGCGTAGTAGACCGTCTTGAGGCCGAGGTCACCCATCCACTCTGACCACCCCTCCGGCTTGATCAGGTCTCCGATGGGGCTCTCCATGACGATCGTCCTGGCGCACTCCAGACAAGCCTTTCCCCAGTGTGTTTCCGCCCCGGTGATGGACACGGACGGCCTGACATGCATACAATCCTTTCCCGACATAAAGGTCTAAAGTGGCATGTGTAATGTGTTACGTATCCCAGGCCTGTGGCAAGATGGTTAGGAGGGTGGTTGTACCCCCAGCCCACCAGAGTTCAAACCCCAGGTTTGACGCTGGTGTTTCTCATTTAGGCGGAATATTCTTCAGTGGGAGGCGACGTTCCCGTCGACAGCGAGGCGCCCGTGGTGACTTCGTCAATCTCAAGACTCAACCGCCGGCTCAGTCTCTCGGAGGTGCTCATAGGGGTAGGGTGTGCGTGTGTGCGTTCATAGGGGTGAGTGTATGCGCGTGTATGTGAGCGTCTGCGTTGTACTGTGTTTCGCAAAAAAAAAAACTCTGCATTGCATACTACCATGTATGCAAACCTGATCGATTAGTGGTCTTTTTTTTTAAATGACTAGTTGGCATGTACGTGCAACGCACGTTTTCACAATTAAGGGGGCAATTTACAAATAAGAAAAGACCGTACCAGGGTGTATGAATAACTTCTTTTACACTTATGATTTCTTCATGAAATAGGTCTTCCGTGTGAATATGACAATTGGTGTGACGATTTGTTTTGTGTGGAAATATAGGAACACAATAGTTTAATTTTCAAGCAGTCATGAGGCGAACGCACTGATGAAAACGTATATGTACGAATTTAACAGTTAGGAACGCACATGTATTTTGGTGTGAATTACATAACGTAGCCGTTGCTGCATACGCTCGCAGGCTCAGAGTGCGCGTTATTATACGGGAAATTCCTGTTAGCTTTTCCGAAGAGTGGAGCTGAGTAGAAATCAGTGGTCAGATTCAGACAAATAAAAATCCTACCAGCATACACCAGATGAAGAAGATTGAAGATAGCCACAGCTTGCCTGCGATCGATTCACGAACAAAGAAAGTCCTCAGAGCAACCACCACTCCGCTTGAGGAAAACATGCAGAAGATCACGCGTTCCAGAACCACAAAGCGACCATCATCTTCAATTGGCCGCAGAACCTGCCAAATTTATCACGGACTCTCGCCGGCTGCTGCACATCGGACGAACCCCGTCCCAGCTCGACGTCGACAAACTCCACCTCGTCCTGCCATGGCGCGTCGGCGGACGGCTATGTCGGCAACGCCGATGCGACGGGGAAGACGACCGAGCTCATCACAGTAAGTGCGCCTGGTACCTGGTTAATTACAAGATGGCACGTGTGCGTTCTCTGAGATAACGAGGCACGTATTTGTGATCAAAGTTTGTACTGTATAAAAAGGGATCGTCGAAGTACGCACGCGCTCGAATCGGAAAGCGAGCTCCTGCCTGGCTGGCTGCGCCTGTCGCCGTCGCCGAGACCGCGGTGATATGCTAGCTCTGCGTTAGGTATCGGTAGTAGCACCAGATGAGCACATACCGATCAAATATGAGACCCGATGGCACCAGCGTTGCTTACTTTGCATCATGGATTGTCGCTGCTAGCTTGATGCACGCAACCTGGAGGTAGAAGATGACCTTGTCCAGCGTAAGAACGCAGGGGAAGATGCATATGCGTCAGTAGATGCATCCGGCACCATGCACACACATGTTCTCAATCCAGATGGGCCCGAACTCGAAGTACCTGTCACGATCGCGGCAGCCCGCTCCTGCAGCACCAGCAGTCGCGGATGGAACTGATCCAGGCGCGTAGGCGGCCGATGTCAAGTTGTCAACAGGGCCGGCGAAGACCTCGAATTGAACCCCGCCGCGGAGGGTGTTCTGGGCATGGATGGTTGCATGATCAAATACCAGATCGATCAGGGTTTGCTTGCATATGAATTGGCTGCCGCCGCCGGAGGCGACACGAAACTATGGGCATGCACTACTGCTAGATCAAACTTGATCGACCTTGCCACATCGTACGCCGGCGAGCTAGCACATGATCACGTCGGGAGTTTTTGCGTCGTGAGCGGGACGTCGTCTACCGTTTCTTTTACCCGATGGCAATCCATGTAAATAACACGAAACAAAAAGCTGTGTGGCATTAGAAGTATTATGTGATTTGGTGGGAGGGCAAAACGGTCCAAAACGGACAATGTTGAGTTGTCAAACATTGGGACGATCTGAACCGTTTGATCGGATATTGAAGGGCTCAGATTTAAAGTATCCCAACAAGTACAAGTTTGCTCTTTTAATAGTAGTATAGATTAGTGGTCTTTGTGTACGTACGTGGTTTTCATATCCTCCAATCTTCTGAAGCGTTATGTTTTAATCTAAACCGTTATTTTCTCTCGATCTAGATCAACGACTATGATTTAATGTATCAACACAGCTCAACACAGGTTTGCTCTTTTAATAGTAGTATAGATTCTCTGTACGCGTCCTGCCAGGTGAGCGAAGCCACCGCGCGAAACCTGAGGCCGCTCCGATCGGATGTACATGAAAAACTGTTCGCACATGGCACGGAAACATGGCATTACGTTCATTACAAAACGAGATGTACAAACTATAAGCTAAGCTACGGTGTACAAATTAAATAAAATAGATAGTACAAATAACATGATGTACAACTACACAGATACAAGTTGTACAACTAACATATATATTGTACAACTAACAGACACAGTTCATACAACTATATTAGACACATGTTGTACAACTAGACAGACAGAGGTTATACAGAAATAGGTTGTACAACAAAACAGACACAAGGTTGTACAACTAGACAGATACAGGTTGTACAAATATAGGTTGTACAACTATACAGACACAGATTGTACAACTACGCAGACACAGGTTGTACAACTACACAGACGCAGGTTGTACAACTATACATAACCGGGAGTACAGAAAAAAAAAGCTCGTCGAAACCTATTGAGATGTACTATTAAACCAAAATTGGGATCTAGTTTTGAATATCTTGACACGAGGATTTCAAAAGTGAAAACGGTTCGTAATTTGGATAAACGGTTCTCAAGATTTATATTTGGTTTTCAAAATTCGGATTTGAAAAATAAAAGGCAAAAAGAGAAAACTGCATGGCCACTTATGTTGCATGTCCTCCATTTCTCTCTCATACTCCCCCACTTTCAATCTAATTGTGACACATGACAGACATCCAGACAACCAAAATTGAAACATGTAAGGAGAAACTAACACTTGTCACAATTATAACGATGGTGGAGTTCCCTTTGCAAAGAGAACCCTTTTTCTAGTGATTGCCCCATGCCATATAATACATTCGTCTACTCTACGTGCGCCCTAGACCTAGCCCCAGCCACAATCCATATCAAACAGCGCCCGAGCAACAATGGCTGCGCAAGACGCGGAGAACCCCAGTTCAGCTGATGGCACCGATCGACGGAAACCCTCAGGACGTGAAGGCTGCGGCTGCGGCGGCAAAGCCCCCCCGTGACCCTTGCATGATTTGGGCCGCGTGCTTGGGCTACGCGGTCTCCATCCTCGTTTCTTTCTCCTCCTTCGTTCTCCTCGTGATCAGCTACGGTACTCCGAGAAGCAATCCGATGCGTGTTGCCGCGGTGATCGTGGGGACTATTGGTTTTTTTGGTGGATGGTGTATGGCGGCTCTTTTCCTTCTTGGTTCGTTATATGTTTTTGATCCCTCTCCGTTTCCAGTTAAGTGACATCAGTGATACGTAGTTAACTTTTTTCAGTAATTTTAGTGCCCTCGATCAGTTAATTCCAAGCGTTTGTTTTTCTTCTAGGCATCTCGCCAACACTTCACTTGTATACAGATCTTATACATGAGAGAGTTGTTTTAGAATTTAAGATGATTTATTAGTCAATAAATCGACAAGACGTGCCATGGGTTGCTCTCCCGTGCGGCGCTCATGTGTCGATAGAACTCGCGCGACGGCATGCAATATGGGTGTGTTTGGTTACCTACACCGCCCCCTTTGCCTCTTTGTCTGTTAGTATGCACACCACATATTTTTTTAGATAAAGAGTACATATTAATAATTTAATATCACGGAGATAACAATTACACCCAGACTCTGCAACAACACAATAACTTAGGATATTACGGATGCACACAGCCGAAAAACAAAAGGAAGAAGAAACTAAAAAAGAAAAGCCCCGCTACAGAATTACAGTCCTTGCAGCAGCAGCACAACCTCCACCAAGACAACACCTGATGTCCAAATTTTCCCAAAACAACGCCTTCGAGAAGGAAATAGTGCACAAGCGCTGTCGTTGCCCGATCGAATATCTTGGGTTTTCACCCTGGAGATAGTCACCGCTCTCAAAACAATGTCTTCAACAAGGCCATTGCCAGGCACAACCAATTAAGGCCAGACCTTAGTTTTTCACCCTGAAAGGTAAGACTTTTGAACTTCACATGTACTGACGCCCCCACATACATGTCGCTGCTACGAGTCCTGAAGCTCCAAGCTAGTTACTCATCGCCGCCAAAGACTCGAGTCACCATTACTAATCCTCCAATCTCGTTTCAATGACATTCTCCGCATCTGACTTCGTCATGGATTTGCCCATAATGGCAACAGAAGCAGAGCTTCATGCCGCTCCCTCCGGCGTGACCGAATCCATCCGATCCAGCGGTCTCTAGGCATAAAAGTCCATGCGAGATCGCTAGCAGACCCTTCCGGAACCCGACACTCCGGCCAGATCAAAGAAGACATGCGTCAGGTAGATCTTCTTGGCGTAGGAGGAACTTTGGACTGCCGCCTTTATTCAGGCCGATCCCCCACACAACCGACCATCCCGGTCGCCCGACCTGCCGAAAAAGTCCGGCAGGTCAAAGGCAACCATAGCCACAGCCCGAGCCGATGAGGTAGTCGTCAGCGGTCGTCTAGCCGAAGCCGACGAAGATGGACTCCGGCAGAGGTATAGGGCACTGCCACCGGGAGCTCCAGCACCGCATCTTGCCCACAGAGACCAAGCAGCAGCAACGCACAGCAGCTTCCCGGGCCAGGGTCCAGCGCGACGCCACACTGGATGCCGGCGTCCACAAGAACGTCGCAGCCCGGCGACCCAGCCAGGCCGACGGAACCAGCAGCTGCTCCAGCCGACCGCGGCCCACCCGGCCCTCGCAGGCCCAGATCGAGCCCACAAGCCGAGCGCCGTCGGCAGCCGCCGCTGCCCCACGGGCCAGCAACGACGCACCCCAGCCTCCGCCGCCCTCCACCACTGCCGTCTTGTCGCTACTTCGCCGGAGACGGCATATCGGGCGCCGCCACCGATGTCTCCCGGAGCGCCGCGAGCCTGGAGCCCTGCCGCCACCGCTGGCGGCGGCGAGGAGAGAGGGCCAGCGGGAGAGTCCCTCCGGCATACAATTATGGACACCACATATAATTGTTTTGTATGTTATGTGGAGTTTGACCAAATGGTGCATTAATAATCTCTCCTCGGTGATCTTCAGCGGCATACAAGATGCTTGAAATATTGGAATATTGTCTCACCAGATCTCTGAATGTGTTGTGAATCACTTTGAATCTATGGCTGCGACCTACGATATGAAGAAACATTGCTACTTGGTTTTCCGCAGAGGTAGAGGTATGTATGATATCATGTAACAATGCCCTCTCCCTAAACGTCTGCACAAGTAACATGAAATCTAGCTATGAGTGCCACCCTAAAAGTTGCATAATGACCTAACAGTAGAGTCATGGTAGGTTGGCACCAATGGTGACAAGGCGGACGAGGCGGAGATCTTGGTCCATGCAGCTAACTGAGCCGGAGATCTTGGTCCAGCAGCTGATGGAGAGGAGGTGTTCCGGTCCAGAGATCCTGGACTGCGCCGCTATCAGTGCCGTCGTCATTCCCATCGTTGGTCCCGAAAAAATAAGATTTGTCCTCCGCTGGAGATTTCGCGCCATACCGCATCTTAGATTTTTCTTCACCTGCAAAAAATGGAAATGTGTCCAATAAGACAATAGATCGATTCATCACTCAGACTAGAAAAAATGGAAATGTGTCCAATAAGACAATAGATCGATTCATCACTCAGATACTTATTTCATGACTAGTAATAATGTCACATGTTAGATCCAAAGTGATGACAACACTGGGAAAATATCCTCCTAAACAGAGTAACGACAACTGCTTGAAGTGAAAAGGCAAATCTGCAAAAAATGCAATTTTGCAGTATCATATAGCATTAAAAGTTCATTACAGTGATGTGCAACAATTGTGTACATAGAACTAAAATATTAGGCCGGCAAATACATCATTCATATCTGACTGATCATAAACCAGTATTACACATAAACCGCTAGGTTGTGCCAGAAATCTATGTCTTGTATTTCACTTACAGAACCAGAAAGAGTGTTGGTGTCTGTATTCATCTCTGTTCCGGAGTTTTTTTTAGGGAATTGTTCCGGAGCTCTTTGCATGTCGTAGACGCCCAGGAACTGTATGTTGACGCAGCTCCATGCCGGGAACCAGAATCAGTTCACCTGCGTGCAACAAAGATGTGCTTTGAGAAGCAGCTAGATATAGGGGTAGAATAGAAACTGTGAAGATGGCTTCTTAAAAACAAAGCATTGTAAGGGATGGGTACAATATTTGACGTACACAAACATTAAACTATCACTTCTGCTTCCGCACACCCCCTCCCCCGCACCAAAATTACGGAACTACGGGCATGACGGTCAACTAGGAATTATTAAGTCGTCATTAACGAATAATTGAGTCACATTGTAGAAACCCGTAAGGCCCAGTTGAATATGTACGGATCAGTACATGTAATAATCTGTTTCGTACGACATCGTGGCTGCCCCGTCTTTGTCGCTCACATTCATGGTTGCTCCCATCCTCGTCAGCAAATAGCGGTGTCACACCCTCGCGGGTCTTCAATCGGCATTTTAGATAAGCAAACAATAATTATATTGAACATGATTCGACAAAGCTAATACCGACAAGAATAAATGACTTACATCGCCATGACGACAGCCATTTGCATAGTCATATTGGTCTCTATTTGCGACTTTTGATTTACTCCAACGGGTTCGTAGACAACAATGATTTGACCAGAAAGCGGATGCAACTTTTCCTAATAAATGTATTGTAAAAAATAACTTTTAAAACTGTTTGATAAATACTTGCAATGCAAAATTGTATAAATAAATTTACGGTGTACATGTACAAGCGCCAAGTTTCCATTTGGCCATTGATTCATTTTATCTCCTTGTCTCACCTTCATGAACGCTCATTATGCAACACGGTAATGTGAATGCATTCCAATAAAATTTCCGTATTAAAATGAACATCTTCCACTAAGGCATAAAAGGACAAGCTTGGTAGAGTGTGGCGCAATCACTATACCGTGAAGCATTGGAACTACCTTTCGAACAAAGTCTTACAATGCATCAATACTCTTTTGGACAGACTTGTTAAGAGTGTGGCGTAATCACTATACCGAGAAGCATGAGATACACTCTTTCAGAGCCTTTACTATCCGCGGTACTGACAGCCAAATCATCAATCAATACATTGTCAGCATTGGACCGGAAAACTGTGGTGGTATAGGTTGTTCGATTTTTCTACTAGTACAGCCGTAACCTTCGAACCAGGATCTTTTAACCAAATAAGCAGTGAACGTAATTTGTTTGTTGTATAATTATACACTTAGATGATATACCTGAGCAGCAACCTTAGTAAGATCTTGATCGTTGGAATTTGCAACATACGATGTGATTATGTATGATAAAGTTTACCATGTTGTGCAATTGTTAGCAAGGTGACGAGAATACACCACTTTTCTACCGAGTAACAAATTTCTGTACACATTCATGTTGTATAAAGCACAAAAGTTGTCTAATTAATTAGGTAACATACATCATTGAGTAGCGCTCAGTACACAGAACAATCTGGGGCAAAAAAAAATCCCCGAGCGCCATACACATAAACCCAGACAGAAGGAAGAGCTAGCACTAGGCATCAATGTTCGACGAAAGAGGTAGGGATAAGCATGAAGTTGCACAGCGCTTAGGGTTACCCAGACGATTCGTGCATATGAACACAGGCAATGGTCCATTGACGTGGGTACGTTTACATCAGCAATACCTCGGGTGACGGTACCTGACGTGGAGAGAATGCAGCTCATCTAGGGCGGGGGTGCGAAGAGAAACCCTTAGTCGTTGTGCAATTTCATGCTTAGCCCTAACTATCATTGATGCCTAGCCCAAGCTCTATGTATGTCAGTCAGGTTTTTCGCCAGGGTTGTTTTATGTATTGAGTGCTAGCAATCATGTATGTTACCTAATCAATTAGACATTTTTTATGTTTTCTAGAGCATGGACGAGTACAAAGAAATTTGTTGCTCAGTTGAAAAGTGGTGCAATCTCGTGAGCATACTAACAACTCCACAATGTGTTACATTTTTTATATAGAATTAAAATATATGTTGCAAATTCCAACAACCAAGATGCCTACGAGGTTGCTCAGGTATCTCATCAAAGCGTATAATCCTACGTCAAAATTTGTGTTAAAAGAGAAGACCAGTGAAGTTTCATCTACTACTAAGGATGTTTCACTACATATTGAGTTAGTATATTGTGGTTTGGATGTTGCGGCTGTACTAGCAGAAGAAGCGAACAATGTAATGGAACATACCATCATAGTTTCTCAATTCCAAAACCTAAAATATAGTGACTGATGATTTGATCGCTAATATTGTAGATGTTGGAGCCACCGACGAAGACTTTGTCCGAAAGGTGGTTTTGGTGCTTCTGGGTTGATTTCTCCACACTCCCCAAGAGTTTCTATGAATTAGTGTAAGACGTTTATCAAATATGTATTTATTGAAACGCATTCACATTGTGGTGTTGCATGGAGAGCGTTAGGAAGATCAGATAAGGAGATAACGTGAATCATTGGCGGTGAGACAAGGAAATAAACTGAATCAATGGTCAAAGGTAAACTTGGAGCTCTTACAGATATACAGCTATTTAACTATATAATTTGCATTGCAAGTACTTCTCAAACAGTTTTGAATGTTATGTTATGCCGTACATTACTGGAAAAAGTGCATCTGGGCTTTCAAGTTGGACATTTAAACAATTAATGTCTATAAACCCACTGATAAAACTCAAATGAATCAATAGATGTGAGATCAATATGACTATTTTAAATGGATGTGGTCGTGACGATGTAACTCATTTATTCTTGTTGGTATGAGTTTCATATTTTCATCATTCATGTTAAAAAAAATTGTTTGCTTATTTAACATACAGATTTAAGACAATATTTTACGGATGAATATAGGAATATCAGAGGCTCTCCAAAAGAAAATCCGGAAATATAAAGCTTTAGGCAATAGTAAAGTGAGGCATAAAGTTTCAACTATAAATAAAAGGCACCTAAATAAACCCCGCCCATATGATGGACTGCATTAATCGTCTTAGACTCTTAGTAAGGAGATGCTTCTTACTCGAGACAGATGTGCGTGGTGCTCTATTTTTTATCCATGTCATTTTTTTTGCACATGAAATGACTCATTTACTACTTACATGACGTCGCTTAGGGCGCACCACCACCCGTGACCACGGCACCGACAGGGGCGTGCAACCCCTTGCCGCTGACCAGGGACGTGCTGCTCGTGTCGGCCAGCACACACACACTCCCACCCAGGGCATGGCAATGCTCGCCGTCGACGAGGACAGGAGCAACAATGAACGTGAGCGAGAAGGATGGGCCCAACACGATGTATGCATTCGTATGCATACATATTCAATCGGGTCATATGGGTCTTATATATACGACTTAATTATTCGTTAATGATGACTTAATAACTCGTCAATGACCATCTGTGGGGGTGGGGATTGTAGGAAGTGCTAAACTATTAAGTTAGCCTCACTTATTATGCCCTAAATGAATAGCCCAAAATATTACAACCTTTTTGCTGCAGAAATTTATTTTACGTATATTTGCATAATCTTAACACTCTGCTAGTTTTATTTTAATACCATGCCCCTTAGCAGTACATATACGTGGCAGAAATACTATCTGGAGCAAAAGCAATCTGATGGAAAAACAAACCTTGATTGCTGAGCAGCTAGTGACCCCTTCTCGGCATTAGAAACCTGGGCACGAAGTTTCTCAACTTCAGAAGAACTGAAACCAATTTCTTCTCATCTCTTGTCGCTGCTCATAACTCTCTGCATATCTTTCTTATCAAGCTCGATACCAGATCTGCGAGTCGATTCAAAAGTATGTAAGTGTGCCAAATACAACAAAGTTTTTAGTAATTCCACTTCCTCTCTGTTACTTCACGGGCATTTAAGATTCAACCGAGTTCACATATCATTTCAGTTTATACTGAATAAACCTATCTTATCTCCACTAGCTTTAAAAGTGACTTAACCCCAGAACAAAAAAGCTGGTTATTCTTCGCCCTCGACTTCTAATAGCAGAGCACTTAGCCCCCGGGGTGGTTTGGAGGCAGTTTTGCCAGTGGACAGTGGCATGTCAGCTTGAAAAGATCCAAGCAGAAGTAGCCTCAGGGCCCACATAGGTGTCTGGCGGAGCCAGTGCTCAAGCAATATTCCACTCAAGCTTGTGTGCTTAAGAGAGAGGGGATACGGAAATTTTCGTAGTGAGGCATTTTTAGCGGAGATGTAGGCTCATATAACCGTGGCAAAAACACCTTCAATATTTAGACTTCTACACAAGTTTGGGGGTTGCGATCCAACATAAACATCATTTCAAATTGTCAGGTATTGCCCCCTTTTTCTTGAGAGTTTCAAGGGTGATGATGACAAAAGAAAAGAGGCCAAGAGCCGTGACCCGGTTAGTTTACATACCTTCTCTATCATGAAGAAAACTTGGTGAAGATGCCCAAGGAGATTTCATTTCTTTGTTTTCCTGCAAGCAACAATTATAAAATAATTATCAAATAAACTAACAAGGTCTAGACTGATTACGACGCGTACAAAAGATAACCCAGGTACGAAATATATATAATTAACATAGAAACTAACAAGGTGTAGACAGATTATGATGCATATAAAAGATTACCACACATAAGAAACATATAATTCTCGTTCTTAACTGCTTATACATATTATTCCCTGTCCAGAGACCAGAGCAATCACCGGGAGGTAAGATGATGAAATATTGTTCCTTCATTTGGTGATATATCAATTTTCCTTCAGTGCCAAGTACAAATCTTGTGAGGAAATCATTATGGTGTAATAATCATTGTTGCTACTGAGAGGATACATTTGACTTCACTAAGCGGTGCCAAGATGTGATCCATGATTTGGGGAAATATGGTCTCAATGGTGGCACAAATAAACCGTATAATCTCATGAGCTTTATGCCATAAGCAATCTTGCAATTGCAGGTTTGTATCTTGATTATTCAAACGACACTATGTCAAATATGTCAACGTTTGATATTAAAAGGCACTTAACTGGATACAAAATTCACATAAACAAGATCACTGCCAATTTTGCTTTTACGTGTCAAATTGTTTCCATGAAACTGACAAAACCAACCTTCCTTGAACATTACACAATGTGATCTGATATATAAGACAAAACAGAAACCAAATGCATCACAAGTCGCTAGCCCATCATCAATGCCCTACTGCATGTGATCAGGCCAAGCTACATGACAGGATTGTATTCACATAAAGCAACTTCATACTAACCTATGAGTTATGACTGTTACCAATTCACACAAAACCGTTAAACAGTCACATTCACCTCAGATAAAGCACTCCCTGCCTCCATTACCAATACAGAATTTCAGTATTCAACATATGTAGAGACTATTGTGATACTTATAACATATGCCTACCTCCAACAAAGCATCCCACGCAGATGTTAGACTGCAGTGCACACGATACTGAGTTTTCAAGTCTCAGCCCACGGTGAACCTGGAACAGAATCATTGTTAGTTAGTAGTGAGCAATCGTCACAAAAAAGCATTTAGAACAATCAACAACTCATATTTCACCTTTCGAAAAGATGCATGTCATTGCTTCGCATCTTCAGCAACCATGTCATATATCCAAAGCAATGCAATGTGTGATTGCTGACCCCCTCGGCATGTCTGTGAACAAACAGTGTCCCTGGATATTACCTTCCCATTTAACCGCCCCTCTTCGGCCCTCATCACCTCAATAGTAGCCCATTCAATCACCACCATGCCCTTGGACTTGCCTTCTTCTTACTAGCTTTCACTTCACACTTCCCTTCCCAAACAGGTAGAGCAGACCGCCAACATTGGCAAGAGTGGCGCCACACAGAACCTCGGCAGCTCCTTCTCCAACCCTTGCACCATGTTCCAGGCATCAATGTCCGGGTCATAGCCCTTGACCTGCCCCATGTAATCGTAGGAGTAGAGGACCCACCGACCACGGCAGCACGGCCCTTCCACCCCATGTCAAGAACCGGAGAAACCGGCGCCCACTCCTCGCCAGGCGGCGCCGCCGGATTGTATAACAAGCCACCACGGTCGGCCACCGCAAGGACC
The DNA here is from genome assembly GCA_947311845.1 of Poa pratensis. Lineage (NCBI taxonomy): Eukaryota > Viridiplantae > Streptophyta > Magnoliopsida > Poales > Poaceae > Poa > Poa pratensis. The sequence goes on along the minus strand of CAMZMU010000091.1, from coordinate 31,958,838 downwards.
TTCCCGCCGAGCGACACGCAGCCGTGCATCCACTTCTCCGGAGGTGGTCCGGGCTGGGGACCGGGGCCCACTTCGCGCACGGGGAAGCGAGATCGAGAGCCTCCGCCCAGAAGGGCGACGACGGAACACAGCCCCCGGCGACGAACAGCACGCCGGGAAGGACCGCGGCGGCGGCGAACTCCCGTGGAGAGGAGAGGCGCGGCCCGATGGACCAGGATCTGGTGCGGGTGTCCAGGATTTGCACAGACGGAACGGGGATCCCGCCTACGGATCCGCCGACGAGGAAGAGCCGGTGCCCGGCGGCGGCGACCGCCGATGAGGATGAGACAGGGATCGGAGGGGAGGGAGGGGCAGAGGGGGCCATCCGGGGTGCGGGAGCAGCAGGAAGAAGCGAGGGGACGCGGAGTAGGGTGGCCGGACTGAGATGATGATGTGAGGGTCGGAGCGGTGGAGGCGGCGCCGGACGGCGAGGAGGGGCTCCGGGTGGCGGCAGAGGAGGGCGTGTAGGGCGCGGAGACGGGGGCGAGGGTAGGGTGAGCGGCGCGCGGGAGGAGGGCCATGCAGTGCAGGGCCAGGTCGTCGGGCAGAACAGGTATGAGGCTTCCGCGGATGGCCTCCGCCGGCTCAGGCGAAGAGGCGGATGCGGCGGACATGGCTCGCCGTCGTCGTCGGCACGGGTGCACGGCGTGGGATGAGTGGGGGCGATGGACAAGGCGTTTGTGCACGAGCGCGACTGGTCTGGTTGACGATTGAGCTTTGCCATTTTCTTCCTCCAGGGTCCAGGCTCCCAGCTCAATAGGAGCATATGGGCTTTGGGCTTCATGGACTAAACATGGGCTAATCCATAATGAACTTTGTACACCGGGTGCATCTTTTTTTTTTTTTTTTTTTTTTTTTTGCGAAACACCGGGTGCATCTAGGGTGGTGGAATTTCCCTCAAAAAAATCTAGGGTGGTGGAATACGAATACAAATACGGATTACTCCAATACGGATGTGACATTTTCTCAAATCAGAACCGAAATAAATATAACGAAATAATAAACTCATATTTTATAACGCGTCAACAAGAGAATTGACACTGATAATTTGATAAATATCTTATGCCATAAGCTATCCTTGCAATTGCAGGTTTGTATCTTGATTATTCAAACTTGACACTATATCAAATATGTCAACGTTTGATATTAGAAGGCACTTAACTGGATACAAAATTACATAAACAAGATCACTGCAATCTTGCTTTTACGTGTCAAATTATTTCCATGAAACTGACAATACCAAACTTCCTTGAACATTACACAATGTGAACTGATATATAAGACAAAACAGAAACGATGTCACAATGGGCTAGCGAACCTGTTATGCATTTCGTTCTGTCATCTAATAGGGAACCTACAATGTACAAATATCTCTCTAACAGTACTAACCTATGAGTCATAACTGTTACCAATTCACACAAAACCGTTAAACAGTCACATTCACCTCAGATAAAGCACTCCTGCCTCCATTACCGATACAAAATTTCAGTATTCCACATATGTATAGACTCTATTGTGATACTTAAAACATATGCCTACTCCAACGAAGCATCATGCGCAGATGTTAGACTGCAATACACACGATACTGAGCTTTTCAAGTCTCGGCCCACGGTGAACCTGTAACAGCAATCAACCCATATATAAAAACATTGTTAGTTAGTAGTGAGGAATCGTCACAAAAAAAGCATTTAGAACAATCAACAACTCATATTTCACCTTTCGAAAAGATGCATGCTCATTGCTTCACATCTGCAGCAACCATGTCAGAGATCCAAAGAAATGCAATGTGTGATTGCTGACCCCCTCGGCATGTCTACCTTCCCGATTAACGGCCCCTCTTCGGCTCTCATCACCTCAATGGTAGCCCATTCAATCACCACCATGCCCTTCGCCTTGCCTTCCTCGTTACTAGCTTTCCGTTCACACTTCACACTTTCCTTCCCAAACCACGTACAGCAGACCGCCAACATTGGCAAGAGTGGCGCCACATAGGAACCTCGGTAGCTCCTTCTCCAACCCTTCCACCATGTTCCAGGCATAGATGTCCGGGTCATAGCCCTTGACCTGCCCCATGTAATCGTAGGAGTAGAGGATTCCACCGACGATGGCAGCGCGGCCCTTCCACCCCATGTCAAGGACTGGAGAAACCGGCGCCCACGCCTCGCCTGGACGAGGTTTACCCAGGTTAGGCCCCTCGCTTGGAAGTAAAGATCTATTCTTGTTTTATTGTATGATTTGGTGGGGGTGCATCTAGATGAGTCTGTTCTATTTATAGGAGATCCCAGTCGGTGTAGGAGGTAGTAATCTACTTGGTACTATCCAGGGGCGGAGCTATGGTACGCCAGGGGGGCCACCCCCCCCCCCCCCCCCCCCCCCCCACACACACACCACACACAGGTTGACAAAATTCCGTATATTACCCCCTAAATTGGTGGTCCAAGCTCCACCACTGCTACTATCACACAACTACTTGGAGTGTAATCTCCGTAGTGGATATCTCCTTATCTGAGTCGTTAAGCAACTCGGCATCCCGTCGAGCCGGCCCATCGGGTTCCGTGATGGACCCGACATTTGGAAGAAGCCTTCCGGGTCTTGGGACACCCGTCTCGTGGTACGACTCGTGGTCCTGAGTTTACCCTGTTGGTTATTCCCTCATCATGAATAATTTGCAACGGGTGGAAATCAATAAAATCATATTGTTTGCTATGAAGTGCACATTTAAATGCCTCTCGAGACAACTAGTGTTTCTTTTCTAGTGTTCTTGTTTCCATTTCCGTCGACCTCAACATTAGGAAGAAAACATGGGGTCTATGTTGATGTGCATTTTATATTATATTGGTTTGAATTGTGGTTTTCATAGTGGCGATGTCTTGATGAGGAAGACAACATTGCTTAGAATAAAAACTGGTTGAGTCTATTTCCATCATAGAGTATTCGTTGTCTCATGACTCATTGTCTTTTGCCCACAAATTTTCTATGACGATCAACCCTTTGTCAAATGTGTTTTATCAGGTACCGACCCTCTTATGTTCCATGGTTTCGGTCTTCTTCACTAACACAAACATGATGGATGAATGGTTTTAAAACATGCCTTTCCAAGGTGCATCTCTTGCAACAATGTGTTTAATGTCTTAAGTTCTCGCCTATTCAGGTGGACAACATAGCAAGTATTTTGGATGATCAAGGAATAATCCACCTTGTTTGATATTATGATATTTCTTCACTCGAGTCATGGTGAAAACTCGAGGTACAGAACATGAAACCAGATACGATGCTTTCGAATAACCTTGATATAAAATTTTAAATTTATCATGTATCTTTGTCATTGATGATAAATTTAACCCATTTGTATCATTTATCATGTATATACCTTCATTCAAGCTGATGTGCTTTGTATTTGATAAATGAAGTTAATCCATTTGTGGGAGCATGAACAAATGCGCATTTACAAATTCTGAAAAACTAATATGAATTGTTAGATTCAGACATTCAGTACATATCCAAACACTTTGGACAACAAATATTTACAGTTTTTGTGCCCATCACACACACACACATAAAACTAAATAAAAGAGGGAAGGTTTACGACATGAATCTAAGCGTACACAGGTTTTCTTTTCAACACGCAAAAGGGAAAACCCCACACGGTGCCGGGTGCACCCACGTATTTTCCGAGAAAGTATCCGGTGGAAACCCAGTTTCAATGGAAACCGGTGAAAACCACGAAAAAATCATATTTAAAAACTTCAAAAAAAATTTAGAAAAAATGTATTGCGTTGGGAATGTAAAGTTTTATAGGCATGCAAAATGGCAAGTTGAAACTCAAATTTGTTTAGGAGCTATGAAAATGACAAAATCAGCAAAGAATAGTAGTTCAGCAGTGAATAGTAATTTCTGGTACTATTCACTGACGAATTTGTCATTTTCGTAGCTCCTAAAATGTTTTGAGTTTCAAGTTGCCATTTTGCATGTCCGTATAACGCTACCTTTCCAATGTAATGCATTTTGGTCCGAATTTTTTTGAACTTTTAAACATGATTTTTCCGTGGTTTTCACCGGTTTCCACCGAAACTTGGTTTCCACCGCATATTCTCTCCGTATTTTCCAACAATAAACCTTTTAAAACAAATTTTGAGCAAAACATTGAACCGAATACAAACCAAACACGTCCTAGAAACTATTCACCTCTCATTTGCACGCATTCTTGATCAATAATCCACGCATTTTTCACACGCTACCCGAGCAGAGAAACAAATTACACGGAGATGAGGGGACCTCAGCCAATGAGATCCCAAGCTGGAAATCCAAAACCTGGAAGAGCGCAGCCACATGGCTGCTCCGAGGATAAGCTTATCCCGCAACGGCGCGACGAGAGCTCCCCACGTCGGACTGCCGCGCCGACCTGGCACGCCGCGATCTCCCCTCCGCCTCCACCAGTCCTACTTTAACCTTCTCCGCGCCAACCATCCCGTCCCCCACACACCTCACGCCATCGCCAGCCAAGGAGACGCCACCAAGAACCCACGTACGCGCGCCATGGCCACCGCGTCCTTGTCCGCCGTCGCGGCGCCCCTGTCCGTCGCCGGGCTCAAGAAGCCCACGTCGTTCCGGCCCCTGCCGGTGCTCAGGGCGGGCAGCAGGGCGAGGATGACGGCCGTCAGGGCGTCGTCGGCGTCCGTGCAGGAGAAGCTGACGGCCGGGCTCACCGCGGTGGCCGTGGCGGCCGCGTTCGTGCTGCCCGAGGTCGCCGAGGCCGCCTCCCCCGGGCTGTCCCCGTCGCTCAAGAACTTCCTGCTCAGCATCGTGTCCGGCGGGGTCGTCTTCGCCGGAATCGCCGGAGCCGTCGTCGCCGTCTCCAACTTCGACCCGTCAAGAGGACCTGATCGTCGTGCGGTGCACATACGCCTCGCTCAATTTGTATCGTGACAATCTCTTGCCGTGTTTATTCGGAGACTCTGTACGTAGAAGAGATCCATTGCCAATGGAGTTCTGATTAAATGGTTGTGTATACTCTCTGCTCGTTTGCTTAAATCTGAAGCGTGCATGTTGTTAAGTATCTACTCTAGTATTTTATACTTGAAATGTTTATTCCTCAAACTACCAATCAACACAATAATTTTTCAGCTTTTATCAAAGAAATCTATGAGTACAACTTTGGTTCTTATCTTAGTGGAAGAACATTCTCCCGTTGCCATCCCACCTCAGAGGATAAGCGCTAGGAAGAAGGAGGCGGCGGCGGGTGGCTGACCTCCACTTAACAAGCTTGATGGTGTACGAGTACAACACTTGGCGGATAACACCGGTGCCCGACCTCTGTGCCTAGAGAGATGCTTGTGGATGTTCATGCATCATCTTCTACTGGTCTTAGTGGTAGGGAAGTGGATTTACATTGGTGCCTCCACAGGTTTAGAGAGATGCTTCTGGGATGCATGCATCGCCTCGACACTATGTTAGAGAGGAAGAAATAATAAAAAAGAAATATTAATGTAGGCGATATGACAAGAGACAACGAGATCGAACAACTGGAGGAGATGTCAACGATCCGTTACACGTTTATCAACCGAATGTATACCGTATAGGGTGTTAGACGATGAAAAAGAGGATTTAGTTGAACTCCGGAGACGATAGATATAACAATATACTCATTCAAGGGATTGTGATGGCTAAATCACTACATATAGATTTTGCCATTTTTTTTATTAACTCAAGGATTACAATGGACACGCGACAGAACCAACTGAGATCCACACAAGTTTGATCACAATTTCCTTGGTGGCCCTCCTCGAAAACAAGGGTTGTGAAGTTGTGCGATTTGAATTGAGTCATGGCTTTTCCTCATGGAGGGGGCTCTAGGTCCTTTATATGTGTGTCTTGTCCTACTTGGTACGACGCCTGATTAGTCTACAAATTATCATACCAAGAAATCTCAAGATACGTGGTTTACCTGTTCATGTGTGCAACACGTTAATGCTTGATCTAAAGGATTAAACCCGTTCGAACATGCTGCACCATGAATTCATGATAAGCTTTATCATCGCTTTAATAACCAGTACAAAATTGTACGAAATATCCCCAACACCAACGATGGTGACACGATCCCCGTCTTTTATTTTAGTTTGTGGACGGGGTTGTTTTTGCTTTAGTCTTTTTATAATTGTTTCTTAGAGAGATTGTTTTGGTCTAGGTTGTGATTTCCAGTGAAACAGAGTTGCAGACCGTATTGTATATCGGTTGCCGTCATCGTAAATCTCAACAAAAAAAAAAAAATTACCGTCATCGCTGAGCCCGTTAGGCCTAATCTTAACCGGACGGAGGGTCAAGTGCAGCCCAACTCTACCACGATACTGAAAGCTACCGAAGCTTTCCTTCCCTCTCTCCCGTCACTGTTCGAGAGGCGAAGCAAAGGGCGATTTTTGGGCGACCCTCGCCGAACCACCGCGTCCGTGCCGCGGGGACGCGGGATTCCTCCCCTCCGCCTGCCGCTCCGGCGGCGGGAGGGTGGGGGATCCCCGTCCCGGGCCTGTACATACGGGAGGTTGGGGTGGAGGCCCCGTCGACGGCGCCATGGAGGTAGAGGTGCGGGCGGTGGTGTTTTTGGTGGCGCGGCGATCTCCTCCGCGGTGCTGCTCCTCGGAGCCGGCCGTCGTCGCGCGCGTCTGGTGGTGGCTCGGGGCCCGGCGCGGTGCTCGAGCCCGTCTTCCCCCTTCAGATCTGGGACGGCAGATCTGGCGGCAGGAGAGGAGGTTCCACGGCGCGCCCTTGCTGGCGCGTGGCAAGGCGGTGGAGGATCTGGGGCGTGGCCCCCGGATCTGGAGCAGGTTGGGCTCGGGGGCCTCCCCCGGCCGATGTTTCCTTGGCGTCGTTCCAAGGCCGGCTCTTCGGAGGCGGCGACTGTTGCGGCTCTCCAACGCCTCTTGGCTAGGGGCTCGGCTGCTCCACGGGTGGTCGTTCTACTCGGCGGTGTTCTTCGTCGTCTCCGGCGCCGTCGAGCTCGTCCGGTGGTCGATCCAGAGGTTGAAGATGGTGGTAGCGAGGTGTGCTCGCCTCGGTTCTCTCTGTTCCTCCGTGTACTTGCTTGTCGAGTTGATGTAATCCTTTGCATATGAATACAAGTTTGTGCATTATCAAAAAAAAAAAAAAAAAACTCTACCACGATTCGACTCCGGCCCGCTCCCGTCACGCCGACACTGGTAAGCGGGCCCGTGTACATACATAGCGGTGCGGACCGACCACTGCTTTGTTCTTGCGCTCGGGAAGGAGGTCAAATCGTCAGCCGTAAACCCTATCTTCTCCACTCCCTTCGTCCCCAGCGACGGCGTGCGCGCAGACCCAACCCTCCGGCGTCCCTCCGGTACGATCTCCCCTCTATCCTCTCCTCGCGCCTATTACTCTGTTCTCATGGCGAATCTGGCAGCGTTTATTCGGGTGGCATGTTTTGCTTATGTATCTAGGGTTGGTACTTGGTAGTACGGCGCGCGGATCTGCAGTCGCGGCCCTCTCCAGCTCCGACTGCCGTTCTGTAATGGGCCAGCCTAGTACCGCACACACGCGTAGCGTCAGACGTTAGTTATAGGGCCGTCCCCGCCTATGCAGGCCTTCCAGGCAACCCAACCACTCTCACCCAAAACCCGGGCGTTGAGTGGAGGGAGGCTGCCCTTATAAGCTCGTGCCTGGCCTCCTCAACTAGCGAGGTGGGACTAAAGCTTGGCACGCACCAGCTTCTCTGGAGCGTGACAATCTCCCCCCCCTCGGGGGCGGGAGACGCCTTGGCTCTGATACCACTGTAATGGGCCAGCCTAGTACCGCACACACGCGTAGCGTCAGACGTTAGTTATAGGGCCGTCCCCGCCTATGCAGGCCTTCCAGGCAACCCAACCACTCTCACCCAAAACCCGGCGTTGAGTGGAGGAGGCTGCCCTTATAAGCTCGTGCCTGGCCTCCTCAACTAGCGAGGTGGGACTAAAGCTTGGCACGCACCAGCTTCTCTGGAGCGTGACACGTTCGAGCTCTCGGTGTTCTAGGATTCGTGGGTACGTCGCAGCTAGAGGCGGGTGCTCTTGCGCCGGGATTAAATTTTAGGCCATATTTATTTTCCGCGAAATCTCCTTTTGTAGACGATTTCCGTGGAATTTCGACCTAAATCCTTTTCCTTATTATTTGGGGGCGAACGCCTCTTTTTCTAGGCAGAGATTCAGACTGGATTTTAGGCCAGCAAAAAATTTTAAGTTGCGTTTAGTGACTCTGTTTCGTTAGCTTTATCTGAATGCACTTTTGTGAATCATCTTTGTGATAGCAGCTGTCCTTTTGGGTGTTAACAGGTTGCAGTAAGGAAGGATGAGTAGGCGCTGGAGCCGGACTATTTATGTCGGGAACCTCCCCGGGGATATCAGGGAGAGGGAGGTGGAGGATCTGTTCTACAAGGTTGGTATTTCGATCCCGTTACAGCCTCCGCAGTCCCAAATTTGCTTTGTAAATTGGAATTTTACTCCAGTTCTGTGTGAATATCTGATGTTGAATCTATTTCATGCAGTATGGACGGATTGTTGAAATCGACTTGAAGGTCCCCCCGAGGCCACCTGGCTTTGCTTTCGTTGAGGTAACTTGTTGAATATTTTTTCATATTTGCTTGCCCTCTTAATCGTTTGCTACTAGATTGACACCAACAACTCATTGATGTGAATTGAGATTTTTAGGAGCCACTGATTTGTCGTTGGTATATCCTAACTCTTAGCATTTGTTATTCTTTGATACAGTTTGAAGATCCCCGTGATGCTGAAGATGCGATTCATGGTCGAGATGGCTACAACTTTGATGGGAATCGGCTTAGGGTAGGTGCAGTGAGTTGTGTGTGTTGCTCTTCTCAGTTCACATGTCTAACCCTCTATATGCACAGGTCGAACTTGCACATGGCGGGAGGGCTAACTCTTCATCCCAACCGAACAGCTATGGTGGAGGAGGAGGACGCCGTGGTGGTGTCTCCAGGCATACAGAGTATCGTGGTATGATAAAGTATCTAAATGGGTACTGGTTGCTCAATTTTTCTGTCTATGAACTGAACTCATGTGAACACTTTTGGCAGTTCTGGTTTCGGGACTACCTTCTTCTGCATCATGGCAAGATCTAAAGGTATGCAGAAAGAGTGCAACACCATATTTTTTCAACTATTCAGCTCTCTTTTGCGTTATCATATTTTTTTCACTCCCAGCCCCCCCTTGAAGCTGTATGAACATTTTATCAGGACCACATGAGAAAGGCTGGTGATGTCTGTTTCTCTGAGGTGTATCGTGAGGGTGGTGGTGAGTTATTTAGGCCCTGCTACAATTCTCTTCTCACTGTTTTCATTGTTTTGAACAGAGATCGTCAAAAGTCGCATATGGATTAGACAAACAGCTTGCAAATTGATTGCCAGCATTATTAGATAAATCTCTTCACCTGCTTTTAGTGCCTGATTTATATTCCATCATAGTTTTCTTAATACTCTTTTAGTAAATAGTGATATAATGATAGCTTTCTTCATATAAAGCTCAAATCTACAATGTATTCATTGCAATGCATTGGACCCTGCTAGCATATGAGGTGCACTATGACTGTATTATTGCCAGCATGCACATGCAGAAGCTTAGTACATAGGAACAAATTTGGTCTAGCTTTTTGTGACTCGAATTGCACATGCTATTTTTAATTGATTCTTTAGGTTTAATGAAGAAGTTGTAACAATGGTTCTTTCCGTGAAGTAATATTTGCTATGTTGCTGCAACCTCTGTTGACCTACATCATTGTTTGTTTTAGGTACAATCGGAATAGTTGATTATACAAACTATGATGATATGAAGTATGCTGTAAGTTCTTCTGCTTCTCCTTTTTCGTTTCGCTTCTGACTAATTCTCATTTTCATTGCAATGTTGCTGTTTTTTCTTACACACACTTAAAGGGAAAGAAATAATTTTCTTGAATGAACCATTTGCAGATAAGGAAGCTTGATGACACTGAATTTAAAAATGCCTTCTCTCGAGCTCCTATAAGGGTACACTCTCATATGTCTATTTTTAGTTCAATTTTGAGAATCGACTTGTTATGAAAATTAACTGATCCATGGCCATATTATTTTCTGAAGGTGAAGGAGTATGCTGGCAAAAACAGCCGCTCCTATTCACGAAGCCCTAGCAGAAGCCGAAGTCGCAGCTACAGCAGAAGCAGGAGCCCAAGGTTAGCCTCAGGCTTTGATAAAATTCTCTTGGCCCTGGATAACATAAATAACCACTAATAAGAATTGGATATGCTTTCAGCAAGTCTCCAGTGAAAAAACCATCACGCCGTTCTGCATCAAGATCTCGGTCGAGATCAGTATCTTCAGGGTCAAAGGGACGCTCTCCATCACGGTAACTGAGCCCCTTTCATTTCAACTTCAATATCCCCTCCTCCCTCCATCCAAGAAAAAGAACAATGGAACAATTGTAGGCAACGTTACGATATCTTTTTTATCATAAAATGCTGCATGATATTTAGGCACATCTGCACAGAAGTATGCTCTCGTTGAAACCTTGTAATAATACTATATGAAAAAGATGCATCTATCCTTCTTCCTACTGTAAATGAAAACCTAGTTGCATATTAATTATCTGATGCTCAGGAACTGTCACAAGTTTTATCACACTCTGGTGTCACATGTTTCTTGTCTAACTGAATTGGCTAGTATCCGGTGTTTCTTAAAGCCTGGAATCATTTTCTCCTTAGATGAGAGGGATTGTGCGGCGATCTAGGATTGCGTATTAGGAAATTCTGGATGGGATGGGGATTTGGTCAGTTTGCACCAGCTCCATTGGTTGACCGAGGTATGGTAATAAACTGGGAGCTGAACTGGAAGCTAAAAATCATCTATTGTTTTTTACCTAATGTACTGTAACTGGTTACATCAGAGCTTGGACATAGAGGATTAATTTGGAACTCTTGAAGTAGAGCATTAAGGATTGATGGTTTGGACAAGATGGCACAATGGTATTTGCTCGGATTTGAGTACATGAGGATTGACTTGCCCTGGCTTTCCTTCACAGGCTTCAAATCGGAGGGCCATTAACGTAACTTTGAAACAATAACTTTCAATACTGCATGTCTTTAAGAACTGATTGCTTTTAATTTCAATGAGCTCATTTTACTTGCATCCGGCCATTACATTGCTTGGGAGGTACCGAGGTTCTTGGAATCCAGCTGTTAAAGCTCCATTCTGGATTATTGAATTCTGTTGTTTTTGGAACTTTTTGCAGATCACCAGCAAAATCCCTATCCCCTGAGGCATCTGTAAGTATTCTTAACCTTTTTTTTTTTGTTAATTTTGTCTTGGGAACTTACTTAAGTTGCTTTCTCTCAGCCCGCTGCCAATGGTGAAGCAGCAAGCCCAAAGAAGCGTAGCCCAAGCAGGAGCCCATCACGCTCCCGATCTCCTGATGTAATTTGATTATATACCTGTGCTGAGTTATTGTTGATTACTTTTGCTGACTTATTATTGGTTGTGAAATGGCCGTTTACTCTTATACTGATCTAATTGCACATTTCAGGCCAAATCAGAATAAAACTGATGCGCCACTCGGGGCAGTGGAGGAATAGAGGCATGGTCTTCAAATATTTGCCTATTTGTCGTCCTCGTCAGCTTCTAGGTCCGATGTTATGCTAGACATATGTCATGTTCTGTTATTCTAGGTTACTGCATGATATTTCTGTAAACTTATTTGGATGGATTCTTGAGGTTTATGTACTTTCTTCACTCTAGCATTTGCCTGGATTATTTACGGTTCATCTAAGACATGTGAAAAAACACTGAAGTTGTTGTAATGCTGAAAAATGCAAGCTGGATTTGACATATGTGGTGGTTCGTAATTCGGTACACCTCTTTGACATGGGTTTGCTATCACGCTGATGTAACCACGTACAAGAGGAACAAAATAACTATACAGTTACGCAGGTATACATTAAGCTCAGCACATAATGCGACGATTTAGCATCGGATTTTGCAGTCATCATATCTTTTCCTTTGGCTGCTTCACTATCATCACGGAGCAGTGCGCATGGTGTGCACAGTAGTCGCTCACGCTCCCAAGAAATGCTCTGTAAATCAACATTCGTTCAGACAGAACCAGTCAACACCTAATGGCTTCAGTTCCTCGGCTGAAAGCAAACTTTGAAAGTCAAATCATCGTTTACCTCTTGATGGCGCCGTAGCCATGGCTGCCGACGACGAGCATGTCCGCGCCGTGCTTGTCGACGGCGTTGCAGAGCACATACCTGGGCTCCCCTTCCATTACCTCTATCAGTCCGTGCACCTGCGACTTCGTGTAAGCAGTAGTTCAAGTTACAGAAATGAATACGTGTGATCGTTCTCAAGATCGGGCAACTGCGGCGAATTGGTAGTGGCTGTTACCGAGTTGGCGACGTAGAGGCGGCGCGCCGTGTCGACGACGTCCTCCGCCCTCTTCCGCAAGTCCGCCTCCACGAACCTCACCACTGTTAGCACAAGCCATGCCCGTGGTGGTGACCGGGTGTGCGTGCACCAGGTCGGGTCCATGGCGTGCGTGTGTGGCCTCGTCCGAGTCGTTGGCGAGGGTAGCGGGAGTCGTTGTGATCTGTAGATGTTGGCCGCGTCGTGCGCGAGCAGATCGTGCGAGCTGGGCATCGTGTGTGTGAGTGGTGAGCGAGGTGGAGAACGTGCGTGCGTGCACCTGTGCTCTGCCCAGTATAAAGCTCCTGTGTACTGATCGTTTGACGTACTAAGTTGCCGAGCATGTAGCCTGTGAATACAAAGAAAAGATTGGGGCGTTCGTGCGCCCACGGCGGCATTCGTGCGCCGGCCGGGAAAATTTCTTGTGCCCTGTGTCCATCTTCTTCTTCCACCGTCTGAGAGTTGTGAGAGAGAGGGAGAGGAGAGCTAGGGCATGTCGTTTGGCAACGACAACCACATCCCCGGCGGCGGCTGAAACGAAATCCCGATCGAGTCAGAGGAGCTGATGAGTGAGAATGCTGTGCCGAGAGACGGGGACGCAAGCTAGAAAAATGGGTTTACGGCCGGCACCGGGGCTGCCGAAGCTGACGACGGAGGACGCGGACGGCTTGCCGTGGACGACGACGAGCTCGGTTCCGGCGGTCGCCGTCGCCACGTGCCGCACGGCCCACTCGAGCGCGCGGTAGCTGTGGTCGCTGTCGTCCACGCCGACCACCACCACCGTCTTGCTCCTGCCGCTTTCTTCCTCCGCCACCACCGCCGTCGTTGAAGGTGCAGCCCTGGTCTCCTCCATATCAGGCAAACAATGCAAGATAGCTGATCTCAGAGGAAGTTCTTGGTTTGCTTGGCACTAGTTGGCAGGTTGCTGTGTGCGGTTTATAATGAGCAGCGCGATCGAGGTGATACTTGTACCGGGAACAGAGCGAGAGCGAGAGCACGGCTTGGACGACGGCGAAACCGGCAGCGGCCCGATATACTGGCGGCGGGAAGGAACAGCAGGAGTCAGGAGCGTGCCCTGGTTTTGTTTTCGTTTCGCTTTGATGCTTTGCAACTGCTGGCCTGCTGGATAACGACCACTAGTACTCCAGCTAGTACGGCAACGGCCGGCTCAGTGCTCACTGATCCCTTAGGCACTCACATGATTTGGTGATCACATTGCAGCTGACAAGACAAGCTGTGTTGGGGATGGGGATGGAAAAGGGAACGGGTGAACAAAGGACAGCTGGGCAGAAAGCTCCGTGCCCATTTTAGAAAGAATAAACAAAACACGCCAAAGCTCCCCTAGTTTTGTTGGCGTTTCCGTCGCCTATTTTATTTCCCTCTTTCAACTTGTGAACATCCACTTAACAAAAGATAAGAGTAAACGGTTTTCCTTTTAGTAATCGTTTGCGAGCATTTTCTGTATTTAATAGCCTCTTAAGTTAACATATAGTGATTTCAGCCTCTTCGGGCTCATCTTATATTATGAGACTGAGTGAGTATATTTTATTGGTTCGAAACAACTAGCTTTGGAAGTAGATCTTATCCCTTTTAAGTCCGATTCAGAACTTTGGAAAGGCTTTACTCCCAATGAGAGGATCCAGAAAATTCCCTCTCCCCCGCATTTCCCCCTCGGAGGCGACCCAAGGGCGAACCCTCTTGCTCTCCTCTATGGCAAATGAAGGTTGTAAGTTTAGCGTAAAAAAATGAAGGTCGTGAGTGATCGCCTGCAACCTTAGTCATGCCGACGGCGAGGTGGTGGCGAGCTTGGTGCATGACATGATTGGCGTCCCTATCGGTGGATAGTGGAGGGGTGACCCGAAGGGGGAATGATATCCCCACTTCCCCAGCTATCTCCCCTCGCGCTGCATCTGGGTTGCTCGCTGCCTCGTGCCTGACAGACCCGCATTTTGGTCGGGTTGATGGTGTGTGTGTGTGTGTGTGGGGGGGGGGGGGGGGGGGGGGGGGGGTGGTATGAGCGGACAAATTCTTGAAGACAGTGGAGGCCACGACGCCTCAGCGTTGGGTCCCTCCTCAAAATTTGTTCAGCCCCCCACCCCCATCACACACACAACCCCTTGCTCTTGGGTAAAAACCTAGTCCGTTGCTTAGTCGGTAACGCCATTATGACATCGCTCCCCTTTGTGGAGACAACGTTTGAGGATTGCGAGGGTAGTTGGTGAGCATCTTTGTGATTCGCAATGACCAGTGGTGGTAAGGATAGTCATCAGTGACATGTCGTATGACGGAGAAAAGTCTTGATTTTGTAGTGCATAGATTTTAGTCTTTTCTTCTAAAATTGAATAAACATTGAGTGTCAATTGCAATATTGGGCATAGCACCAGGAACCAAGTGTGTCGAGTCACATGTATATTTTCATGTAGAGAAAATGATGATGACATCAGAATAGCTTCACGCCATCGAATGGTGATGATATCAGAAGATTTTAAAACGAGACCCGCCAATGTAAGGAAATCTTGATGGGTGATGACCCACAAGTATATGGGGTGTATCGTAATACTTTCGATAAATAAGAGTGTCGAACCCAACGAGGAGCAGAAGGTCCTGACAAGCAGTTTTGAGCAAGGTTTCACTGTAAACACTAACAGACAGTTTTTTAGGGGTTTTTGATATAGCAGATAAATAAAATACGAGTAAATAAAGAGAGCAATAATAATTGCAACAAGTGGCCCAATCCTTTTTAGCACAAAGGACAAGCCGGTTGTTCTACTTATGATGACCAAACGTTCTTGAGGACACACGGGAATTTTGTCAAGTGCTTTCGCTTCATACCGTTGATTAATCTTCATTGTTTTGATAAGTGTTGTGTGGGTGAACCTATGCTAACGCACCGCCCTTACTTGGACTAATACATACTTGTGATTACACCTCTTGTAGGCTTACCACAAATACAAGAGAATGATTAAGATAAATCTAACCACAGCATTAAACTCTGGGATCCTACGCTCTCCCTCGTGCACTAATTTACAAACGGGGGTTCAGGTTTCTGTCACTCCGGCAACCCCACAATAAGTAAACTAAATACACAATGTATTCCCCTAGGCCCATAAAGGTGAAGTGTCATGTAGTCGACGTTCACATGACACCACTAGAAGAATAACACCACAACTTAAATATCAAACCATTAAATATTACTCAACATAATTCCACTACTAACATCAAGACTTCTCCCATGTCCTCAAGAACTAAGAGAACTACTCACGAGACATCATATGTATCATGATCAAAGGTGATATAATGATGAATAACAATCTGGACATAAACTTTAATTCACCGATAAAACTCATCAACCACGAGGAGTAATTAACACCGGGAGAGTTTCCCCTATGAACTAGACAAGTAACAATCCTAGATGTTACAACGGAACGAAGTGGAGCGGTGGAGATGATGGTAACGGCGGTGAAGATGATGATGATGATCCCGATGAAGTCTAGGGCATTGGCGATGATGATGGCGATGATTTCTGTGGGGACCCTGGACTAGCTGTCCGAAATACCCTTGTGCCTACAACATCAGCGATCCCATGATCAGTGTGTCGCTGAGCACAATCCAAACTGACATCAAAGAACATCCATAAATACCGAATGAATTTACTTAATTGATTGAAGTAGCAAGCTTCACATATACTTGCTGCGGAAATCATCAAACAACGTGGAGCCCAAGTCATTGCCAAAACCCTACAGGCAGCTAACTGGGAAGCGCCCTAGTTCGCATTGACGTCAGTGACTCTTCTTCTTCAAACAGCTCTTCTTCAAAACCTGGCTAAGACAATAGCCAGGGACGAAACCGATATGAGTACAATTTGGAATTGTACTCGCAAACTACTCCCAACATGAACATGCACCAGTCTTGCTTTTCTCTCATAAAACTTCTATTTTTAGAATAACATCTCTATACCTTTGTTGAAACTGAAAGAAGATGTTTAGAACTTTTTCCCAAAAGTCTGTCTTTGTAAGAAGTCTCTTTTAAAACTTTTTCCCGAAAATCAGCACCAGTTTTATTTCTCCAAAAATCCTCCTTATCCGACCAGAGACCTTCCTGGTCGTTTAGCTCTAACAAACTCGTACCAGCCCTTCGGTAGAGTTGCATAAACATTTCCACTTCATTTTTGAAACACAAAACTTTGTAAAACTTGCACATAGTCTTAGGACAGCCTCCCAACTGTCCATATCCGAGGACTCGGCTATTCGAATAGTTTTACACTCTGCAGAGGTAGCACGCTTTTCCCACATCCATCCGCAACTCATCGTGTCAGCCACGTCCCGCCATACAAAGTGTATGCGAAGTTGAGTCACCGACCATAGCCTCTCATTTGCTCACGTTAGTACAGGACCCTGCCGCTATGACAGTTTCCATTGACACCTTGTCCAGCTCATCCATCGATGGCCCTAAGTGTGAGGACTCATAGTTCTGCCCGGCGGTTTATGGTGGAACCTTCTATCCTCTTTCTCCAACAAACTCATACCAGTCCTTCGGTATTCTCCTTTTTGAGGACCCGGGTCAGGGGTAGGTCACCGAACCATCCCCTCATGGAACGGAGTCATCTCCATTGTTGAGGTATCCCGTACTAAAATGAGCAAACTACATGACTAAGCCCCGTTCCCATATGGGGGTAAATGTGGTCGCACAGGGTAGGGTTGGTCGTCATAGTACTAGGACACAATGTGCATTTTTCATAAAACCACCATTCTCCATTTCTCCACTTCAGCACCGACATCTCGGCACACCACAATCCATCCAAGGATTTTCAAATAAGTTTTGAATAAACCATGAGTTTCCAATCCTATAATTTTGGTACCAACTGTCTTATATTTCTACATAGGTGGCAAAATAGCTTTTCATAAATTTTGAAAAGATGTTTAAACCATAGTTGCTCCTGAGTAAAACATGTGGATTAAATAGATGTTCATAATTATGTGCATGATCAGAGAGTAGCTTGCCTGATTCCAGCATAATGTCCCTGGACTTTTCCTCACTGACCAGAGAAATAAACTCCGATTCTCCTTCAATAAATCCTCTCCAAAGACCACTCCGGTAGCGTTTATATCTAGCGTCGCAAAATGAAAAGAAAACAACACTCAATAAGCAAACCAAACCACAAGTGGTATATAAACAAGGAATCATACCAAAAACATAGCAATAATTTAATCAAGCAACAAACTAAAATCCACTCTAAGAACACCTCAAGGAAAACTGCCTTAATAACAAGCTTAGAACAATTTATTTGATAAAGCTACAGCAACATGAATAAAAGATACTAGTTGAACTAGAAACAAACACCTAACCACAATCACCACACTTAACTAGATGCAAACAAGAAATTAATCCAAACAAGCAAGACAACACATGCTACTAACACCAACATAATATACTAACCAAACATCATAAGTTAAAAACATAAGTTTTATAATTTTAACCCCAACTCTAAACAATAATCACCACTTGTCTAACTACACTCTCATACTCAAACTACCCAACAAGTCAACTAATCAAGACACAAACACAAGGGAATTATACTAACAGGAGTATAACACCATACACATGCCAAACAAAAGGGCACAAACATATTTCTAATTAAAGATAAATAATAAACATTTTTCCTATTGCAGAAACTACTACAAACACACAATAATTCACCAAACACTCTCTGTAAGTCAAAATTTTATACCAAGATAGGTCATGGCAGAGGGCAATGGTAGGAACCTAGGTAAATTGGATTTGCTCCAAAAATCAATTTACAAAAATCTACAAAAAACAACAAGATGCCCTCTGGTGGTTTTAGTAAAAAGAATAGAACTTTTGTTTTAGACTTCATTTGCATACAAGACCAATAGATCTGGAAAGATATCACTTCAGGCTATCCAGGAAATTTTAGTTTGCAATTTTTGGATCTACAAAACTCTAGATATTAATTATTTAATGAAAAAGATACTTTTCACAAGATTTAATATAGACAAATGTTAAAAATATATTTTTGCAAACAGTCAGTTCTACCTAATTAAGAAAACACATAGGGACTCTACAAAATTTGATTCACTCAAATATCTATCACAGATCTACCACAAATGAATTAAAACTACACTTCAATTTAAGCAAGAACTAAAAGCATATATTAGATCTACTAAAAAAAACGTCACTGGGCTGGATCCAGCCCAGATCCGTCCGTGCGGCGCAAATCGGTACGACGCCGTCGTCTTCCTCCCGAGCACACACAGCCGAGCGAGTCGAGCAGGGAGCGAGGCGGGGACGGCGACGGCGACTCCGGTGCCCTAAGAAGAAAAGGTGATGTCCATGAGATAGCTCGCGATGCGGGGACCTCATAAAAACAAAAATGGTGGGGAATGATGGACGAAACTGCTCGCAAGCTTCCCGGCAAGGTGGCGGCCGGATCGGAAGAAGATGAAGATGCCCTGCTCGATTCACTGCTTCCCGCGTCGATTCCTTGGACGAGGATGGAGAGGACAACGAGGCGGAGAGACTGGTGGTCTTCGATCTGCTCTAGGCGCGCTCAATCGACGGCGAGGCTCGCGGCCATGGCGTCTAGGGTTCGGCTCGGGGAGAAACAGAGAGAGAGAGAGAGAGAGAGCGGGTGAGATGTAGAAGAAATATCTGAGGTGAGAGAGAGAGCCTAGGTGGTGGTCTTATCCACCTCGAGCTGTACGGTGGCGGGCGGATGGCACGGGCGGCGAGCGGTGCGGCCCGAGCAGCTCGAGCTCGGTCGCTACAGGAAGGTGATGAAGGTTTTGCAGAAAACCCCCTGGCTTGTCCTCATTTCCTATTTCTTTTATCTCCAGTAGCAATTTAGGGATTTTATTGAGGCACTAACACATTTTAGAAAATTATGAGAAAATCAGGTAGCCTCCCCATAACATGTAGAAGCTTCACAAAAATTGGGGTGTCAAAATAAAATGTTTTGAACAACTTTTGTTCATAGGGTTTAAATATGGCATTTTTCTTAAATACAAATCTATAATCCTTTAGAAATTTTAAAGCAAGTTCAAAATATTATTTTTGAACTCTTGGAACTTCCTTGACAAATATATTAACTTCAAATAATTTTATTTTCATAGACAAAATATTTGTTTGAAGGAAATAGAGAGTTAGGTAGGGAAAATAACTTATTAAGATCATTTCTTTAACTCATGATCTTGATTTCCATTTGTTGAATAATTTGAGGAGTTTGTTTTAAATTTAAGTCACATACCAAATTGTTATCAAGTGGGTTTTATTTTAGGGTTTAACACAACTGAGGTATTATCCACACAAGCAACAAACACAACAAGATCAACATCACAACCAAGACCACACAATTCAAACCACAAGAATTAATCACACCACAATTTCCACAAATGCTATCTTGGGGGAAAAGTGACCACTCCTAATTATGACAAGATGATGTACGAAATATCTCCACTCATAACTTAATAGTTTTCAAAGAGATTTGAGAAAGGAAATATGTGGGGTAATATATTTCCCACTAGTGTTATTTTCAAATGGAGTGAAAATAAGAGCTTATCAAATGGGAGTTGTATACACCTGCAAAATATCAAAGTTGAAAAATAGGTAGGAGATAACATATAGATCTCCATAATTTTGGAAATACTTTTACTTTCCTAAATAATGGGTATTATTTTTGGTTGTTGCTAAACCAAGTATCAGTGAAATGGACTTCAGCCAGAAATAAGAATGGAAAAGATATATGGAATATTTTCTTGTCATAACATGATCACCAAAGTTTAATATATTTTTACTTAGGTTGGGTTCTTAGGTTAATATTTACTAGTCAAACAACTTAAACAACAAGTCACACAAGATCAAACAGACCAATGGGAAGGAAAGCACAATCATCAGTGAAATATTTCAAAAAGTTTTGTTGGCTCTGAATTTTGGTCTTGTAAAACTAGGTTTTTCTTAGTTGCAAAATTTGGGATGTGACAATTTCCCCCTCCGGGAGGAAATTTCCCCCGGCAGAGCGCTCCCTGTCGAGAGCTTTTCTCTCTCTGTGGTTTTCCACCCCGTGGAGGCGGCGGAATATTTCTTCGAAGGCCTCCCATGCAAATTAGGGTTCGGAGGAAGATATACGCGAAGGGGGGGAGCCAGAGGTGGGTCAGGGGCGCCACACCACACCTCGACGCGGCCCCTAGGCTGGGCGCGCCCAGGTCAGGAGTGGGCACTCGTGACCCATCCTGACCTCCCCTTTTGGCTCCCTCCGTCATCTGGTAAAATAGGAGTTTCTGTATTTTCTCATGATTTTTGGAGTTTCAGAAATATAGTATCTTGACGACGCTTTTTCCAGCAGATTTCCGGATCTGGTAGTTAAATCCCAATAATCATCAAACATGCAAAATAAGATAAAATAACATAAGTAATGTATATTAATATGAATTACCACAATGAATAACAGTAAATTACGATATAAAATAGTGATGCAAAATGGACGTATCAATGGGCCAGGACCATCACTTTGGTGGACTCAATGAGGCGTTCATAATGCAGTTGCCGAAAACGACGGCGCCTCTGATCTGAACTTCTGAAGGACTTCAGCCCCATCATGTTGTCACATAGCTTAGAGAAGTTGCTGACGAAATCCTTGCTCTTCCGTTGTCGTCGAAGATGTCAGAGCTGGTAGACTGCAACCAAAGCGAGTTTACCAGTGGCCAACATTAGATTTAAAAATATTTTTACCACTGATTTTTGTATTTTCAAAAAGGGAAACAAATGCCATTTCATCACGGAAATTTGCAAGATACGTAGAACACCATTTTGGTAAATAATCAAGTTGGTGGGGGTTAAAAAGGGCATATATTCAATGATAACTATAATTGGACATATGGCCCTTTTGGGAAAGAAACATGACACGCGATCATTTGGTATAAAATGGGGGCCATATATACTCCTAAATCTCCCCTCCCGACTCATACACATAGATCTCATAACATCATCAATTTGCGGCTTGCGATCGGGTTAGAATCGGTCAAGGAGGCATGGCTGGACAGACAAGCGATTGTTGCCGCTGATGCCCATGGGCAACAATAGGCACAAAATGATAAGGAGAGTCCCCATGGCTCAGTGACGATGTTGAATCAAGAATCACGACAAGAGGTAGAAGAAGAGCGTGAGGAAGGGGAATTCGTCTATGGCGACGACCTAGGAGCGGAGGCGGCGAAAGCCTTGGTGCGTTGGTGCCAGGGTTGTCGCAACATATTGACGTGAGGATCGACCTGACGCTGCTCCACTGCCATGCTTGCCTCCAACCCCTCAAGCCCCCCGTGTTTAAGGTAGATGCATCATATCTTTGCTTGTGATTTGAGATAGATAAAAAACGTCTACCAATCTTGAACTTTCTTTGATTTTGTGGTTGCAGTGCGATCTGGGCACATGGTGTGTTGCTACTGTCGTGGATGGGATGACATCCATTCCGGTGAGATGGATGCCCTCATATGCGCCAGCAAGGTTCCATGCTCCTACAAGGGCTTCGGCTGCGATAGCTATGTCATATACTATGAGGCTGAGGCACACATGCGCACTTGCCATTACGCACCTTGCAAGTGCCCGGAGCCCAACTGTGGCTTCCTAGGATCCCCGTCGACGCTCCTCGACCACTTCTACGCCTACCACTCCTGGCCCATCATAGTTGTCCGCTACGGTTCGACTTGGAAACTCAGCCTGCCACTTTCGCAACGCTGGCACATCATCGTTGGACAGAGGATCAAGTGTCTTCTTGGTTACTCTAGGCGATATTGGCACGTGGACTGCGGTGTCGTTGGTGTGTGTCAGGGCGGACTATGACGCCTCCACGGCCCCCCAGTTCCAGTGCAAGCTCTCAGTGGAGCACTGTGTGGTGACAACAACAAGGTAGCCTGATGACTTCAACTGTGAGCAGCACCACGATGTTCGACGGTGCGCCAATGCCGGGGCAGGGGATGTTCTTGGCAGTGCCACATGAGTTGACATCTGGAGCCATGCTCGCCATCAATGTCTGCATTGATCAGGTCAACTCTGTTGATGCTGCCACCATGGCCAAGACAACGCCTCCACCACATGCTTTGACAACAAGGAGCTAGGCTCCATTGAACATTTCTTTACATTGGGGTATATTTGGTTAATGATCAGAATCAATCCTATTCCAGTTGTGGTCGTGGCTTAAATGTTGGCTCTTGATTAGATGGATGCCAAAATGTGGCATGTTCATGCTTAGTCAACTCTAATTCATTTGTCCTTGAAACATGGGAAACAAAACCTTATTCAAACTATTGGCTAGCCAATGGTTGACCTTATGTATGTTTTTGATTTATGTTTGATTTACCAATACAAATGTGTGAACTATTGGTTTGTTAAGACAGCGCACATGCTTATATAGTTGGGTCATCAGGTTATAATATCCTTATTAGAATTCAGAACACAAGCTATGTGGCCTCTTTTGATCTCATCTAGTGATTGGTGCTCCAAGCCTTTTGTTCTCCCCCATGGCCATGATTTCTTCTCCAGCGATTGTTTTGCATGGGTTCAATTAGGATTATGAGAGCGTTTATGGCTCATTGCCTAAGGGGATAAATCGAAAAGGTGATACTACAACACCCCCAACCGCTATGAGGACAACTGGAATAGCTGAATAACACGACAATGTGTCAGAATAGGCTGGTTGTGGGTGTATTTTTCTTTGGTGCGTAACCGGGAAGATAAAATGGGGTCAACAAATATGCTCATTATTAGGACACAACCAGGAGCACGAGTTAGGGCGCATATAGATAATGGTAGCAACATTTTGAGGAGGTTGTGCACTGACTAACTCTTTGTGAGGTAGTAGATCCGCGCAACCACCACCTTTCATTGCTATAGCAAACGAGACCCGAAGCGAGAACGTTCCTCACCAGATTGGGATAAACCTAAGGAGATGAAGCGGAAGGAATTGAAGGAGACACATACCTAGACAATACTTAGACTGCCGCATAGCCAGTTAGGCGTGAGCAAAACTTTGCGTACCACAAGGCAGGCATGATGAAAATAAGTGGCCCTCCCTTTGGTAAGGTGTTGCCAAATTCGTGAGAGAGAACCAAAGCACCCTCTTGCTGTGATGCCCAATTCTATAAAGGAATAAAATATCATGCTTTGCCAATTGCCAATAGCAAGCATTCCTAACTAAGTGCAAAGCATTCCTTTGATTGTTTTTTTTATAGGAGAAACCACGTGAGCACCCGCCCAAGCATGATATCAGAAGATGAATCCAAAGCATCATGTGTTACACCGATGTAAAAACACCTGGAGGAGCAAACAGCTACTAGTAGTAGTAAATTAAGTCGTGATACAGACATACAGCATGTCGGCACGCAAATGACACAATCTCGACACTGGATTTGGACACGATCTCACACAGGAAAGTGATCATTTCTTGGGCTTGGGCTGCTTCACTATCATGACGGAGCAGTGCGCGTGGTGGGCGCAGTAGTCGCTCACGCTCCCAAGAAATGCCCTGCAATAGGCAAGAGTTCAGACCACCATTAGCTTCAGACGAAACAAACCTGCAGAATCACCGGAGAAGAAGAGCAACAAATCAATTACCTCTTGATGGCGCCGTAGCCGTGGCTGCCGACGACGAGCAGATCCGCGCCGTGCTTGTCGACGGCGTTGCAGAGGACGTACCTCGGCTCCCCTTCCATCACCTCCACCACGCACTGCACCTGCGAATTCCGAGGCAGTAGCACAAATTACAGCGATGCCGATGCAATGTATCGATAGAACAGTGCGATTAGGTGAGCTGCTTGCCCAAAAAAAGGTGAGCTGGTGGTGACCGTACCGAGTTGGCGACGCAGAGGCGGCGCGCTCTCTCGACGACCTCGTCGGCCCTCCGGCGCAGGTCCTCCTCCACGTACCTCACCACGTCCCCGGCAACGGCTGAAACAAACGATCGAACCCCAATCAGAATCCACAATCCAGTCAGAGCTTCGCCCCTCTGATTCAGCACGAAAACGTCCAGGAAAGATTAGATAAGGGGTCGGTTGGCGACATACCGGCGCCGCCCACGGTGACGACGGAGGACGCGGCCTGCTTGGCGTGGACGACGACGAGCTCGGCAGGCACGCCGGCGTTCGCCACGTGCCGCACGGCCCACTCGAGCGCGCGGTAGCTGTGGTCGCTGTCGTCCACGGCGACAAGCACCACCGTCTTGCTCCTCCCCTCCTCCTCCGCCGCCGGAGCCGGAGCCGCAGCCGCTGCCTCGGTCGCCGCCATGTACGCGAATCAATCAAATGCAAACGGTGCGTTGACTAACACTGATCGGAGAAGGTCGTTGGCTTGGTTTGATCTGGTTTGGAGCTGCGCGGCGGCCCGTATATATATATGTTGATCGGCGGATGCGGAGTGACAAGGACGCATGACGCTGGCGAAACCGGAGACGGCCGCTCACGGGGAGGTGGCAGGCTGCCCCGGTTTCCCTTTACTTTTTCGTTGCACTTAGCTTCTCATCTTCGGCCCCGCTCGACGGTGACGGCGAGGACAGCGACGGAGCGGGGCACGGTGATCACTCTTTCTCTAGTCGGTGCGCGCCGATTGGCGATGCACCAGGATGCGTGTTGAGGTGCAAGAGAAGTTGAGAACGGGCACTCGCTTTGCCAGTTGAAAAGGTAAATAATAATTGAAGCCTTTCGTTAAGGTAGACGTGTTGGCGGCCCTCAAGGCCTCAAGGCAATCTTGATGGGCCAGGACCAGCACTTTGGTGGGCTCAATGATTCGTTCATAATGCAGTTGCCGAAAACGACGGCGCCTCTGATCTGAAGGACTTCAGCCCCATCATTTTTTTACATAGCTTCGAGAAGTTGCTGACGAAATCCTCGCTCTTCCGTTGTCGTCGAAGATGTCAGAGCTGGTAGACTGCAACCAAAGCGAGTTTATCAGTGGCCAACATTTGATTTAAAAATATTTTTTACCACTGTTTTTTGTATTTTCAAAAAAGGAAACAAATCCACGGAAATTTGCAAGATACGTGAACACCATTTTGGTAAATAATCAAGTTGTGGGGGTTAAAAAGGCATATATTCAATGATAACTATAATTGGACATATGGCCCCTTTGGGAAAGAAACATGACACGCGATCAATGGTATAAAATGGGGGCCATATTACTCCTAAATCCCCCTCCCGACTCATACACATAGATCTCATAACATAATCATTTGCGGGTGCGATCGGGTTAGAATCGGGTCAAGGAGGCATGGCTGGACAGGACAAGCGATTGTTGCCGCTGATGCCCATGGGCAACAATAGGCACAACAATGATAAGGAGAGTCCCCATGGCTCAGTGACGATGTTGAATCAAGAATCACGACAAGAGGTAGAAGAAGAGCGTGAGGAAGGGGAGTTCGTCTATGGCGACGACCTAGGAGCGGAGGCGGCGAAAGCCTTGGTGGCGTTGGTGCCAGGGTTGTCGCAACATATTGACGTGAGGATCGACCTGACGCTGCTCCACTGCCATGCTTGCCTCCAACCCCTCAAGCCCCCCGTGTTTAAGGTAGATCCATCATATCTTTGCTTGTGATTTGAGATTGATAAAAAACGTCTACCAATCTTGAACTTTCTTTGATTTTGTGGTTGCAGTGCGAGTCTGGGCACATGGTGTGTTGCTACTGTCGTGGATGGGCTGACATCCATTCCGGTGAGATGGATGCCCTCATATGCTCAGCAAGGTTCCATGCTCCTACAAGGGCTTCGGCTGCGATAGCTATGTCATATACTATGAGGCTGAGGCACACATGCGCACTTGCCATTACGCACCTTGCAAGTGCCCGGAGCCCAGCTGTGGCTTCCTAGGATCCCGTCGATGCTCCTCGACCACTTCTATGCCTACCACTCTGGCCCATCATAGTTGTCCGATACGGTTCAACTTGGAACCTCAGCCTGCCACTTTCACAACGCTGGCACATCATCGTTGGACAGGAGGACCAGCGTGTCTTCTTGGTTACTCTAGGCGATATTGGCACTGTGGCCACTGCGGTGTCGTTGGTATGTGTCAGGGCGGACTATGACGCCTCCACGACCCCCCAGTTCCGGTGCAAGCTCTCTGTGGAGCACCTGTGTGGTGACAACAACAAGGTAGCCCTGATGACTTCAACTGTGAGCAGCACCACGATGTTTGACGGTGCGCCAATGCCGGGGCAGGGGATGTTCTTGGCGGTGCCACATGAGTTGACGTCTGGAGACATGCTCATCATCAATGTCTGCATTGATCAGGTTAACTCTGTTGATGCTGCCACCATGGCCAAGACAATGCCTCCACCACATGTTTGACAACGAGGAGGCTCCATTGAACATTTCTTTGCATTGGGGTATATTTGGTAAAAGTCCAGAATCAATCCTATTCCAATTGTGGTCGTGGCTTAAATGTTGGCTCTTGATTAGATGGATGCCGAAATGTGGCATGTTCATGTTTAGTCAACTCTAATTCATTTGTCCTTGCAACATGGGAAACAAAACCTAATTCAAACTATTGGCTAGCCAATGGTTGACCATATGTATGTTTTTTTATTTATGTTTGATTTACCAATACAAAGTGTGTGAACTATTGGTTTGTTAAGATAGCGCACATGCTTATAGTAGTTGGGTCATCCGGTTATAATATCCCTTATGAGAATTCGAGAACACAAGCTATGTGGCCTCTTTGGATCTCATCTTGTGATTGGTGCTCCAAGCCTTCTGTTCTCCCCCATGGCCATGATTTTCTTCTCCAGCGATTGTTTTGCATGGGTTCAATTAGGATTATGAGAGCGTTTATGGCTCATTGGGCCCTAGGGGATAAATCAAAAAGGTGATACTAAAACACCCCCAACCGCTATGAGGACAAGTGGAATAGCTGAATAACATGACAATGCGTCAGAATAGGCAGGTTGTGGGTGGCATTTTTCTTTGGTGCGTAATCGAGAAGATAAAATGGGGTCAACAAATATGCTCATTATTAGGACGCAACCAGGAGCATGAGTTAGGGCGTGATATAGAGGAATCATGATCGCAACATTTTCGAGGAGGTAGTGACACTGACTAACTCTTTGTGAGGTAGCGAGAGAACGTTCCTCACCAGATTGGGATAAACCTAAGGAGATGAAGCGGAAGGACTGAAGGAGACACATACCTAGACAATACTTAGACTGCTGCATAGCCAGTTAGGTGTGACCAAAACGTTGCGTACCACAAGGCGGGCATGATGAAAATAAGTGGCCCTCCCTTTGTCAAGATCTTGCCAAATTCGTGAGAGAGAACCAGAGCACCCTCTTACTGTGATGCCCAATTCTATAAAGGAATAAAATATCATGCTTTGCCAATTGCCAATAGCAAGCATTCCCAACTAAGTGCAAAGCGTTTGAAAAGAATAAAGAATTATAATTTTCCATGCTCTTTTATTTGGTAATGGGACCCGTCGCACAGGAATTCGAGACCACTTACTCTAAAGAATATTTAGACATTTTTGTACCAATGCCAAATAATACATCGTTACAAATTTGGTACCAATGGTACGGATGCTCTGTACGTGAATGAAAAAAAAGTAGAGGTCCTACCCTTCCAACTACTCATTGGAAGTTCAAGCCATCGACTATACTTTTTTGCAACTATGATACCCAAGTTTTATTATCCCAGATGAAATAGTGTATGTATCTATGTTTACTGTGAAGTAAACTGTGCCATGATGGCTTTCCCTCAAAAGAAAAAAAAACACTTAACCATCATACATGTTGACTTACGTACTTAGTAACTACCTTACTTCCACAATAGAAGATGTTTTGTCAAGATGTTTTAGTTTGGCAAAAAAAAGTATTATGGAAGTATATACTATATTTTTAAAAAAAAATAGAATCACCTAGAAACCTGCCTTCCTCCCCCATGAATCCAGTGTTCACCGGTAACATTATTGTATTGTTCATGGTGCTGGCCATTGTTGGTGGAATGTGCTATCAATATCATTCCTAGTAATTCTCGGCACATATTCCTCATGCCAAACTATTGTGGTCGTGAAATTTCAATGAGATTAAATAGAATTGCTTAAAATAACTCCATGATTTAGTGGAAAGCCTTCCTGGCTTGGTGAGGAAGCATTTAGAGCAATTTCCTACCATGACTGTTTCTTTGTCGCCATATAGCCGATGGATGTTTATTTTATCCTTATTTCATCATGTGACTTTATGTATTTATGTCTATGTATGTACTTGAGTAGGGAGGAAGGGAATCAACCCTTTACTCTTGAAGAGAAAGAAGTACAATTGGCTAGGACGATCCGGTCAACGAATTCTTCATCACCCCTGGAATTTGTGTGGTAAGAGTTTATTAAAAAATTCCTTTGCACAATTGACGTGGGCCTACCCTTCGTGTGACCCACTGTAAGGGTACCTGGTGCACGTATATGGAGGCCCATCAAGATAACAAGACCAAGGCCCATGAAGGGACCCGCAAGGAAGGATTGTTCTCCAAGATTAGGCATAGTCTGAGTCGGTTTAAACTTACCATATCTGTAATCCTAGTCGGTTACCCGAGACCCAGCCACCTATAAGTGCTGGGAGGGTCCCCGATCAAGGACACCATAGCATACTCGCAAGTTTAGCCTCATAACCTTGGCGAGATCGACATCTCGCCGAGACCCTTGTAACCTCTGTGTTCACCTCATCAATAATCAGACAAGCAGGACGTAGGGGTGTTACCTCACTCGAGGGCCCTGAACCTGGGTAAATCCTTGCTTGTCAGCCGTAGATAATCGCCGGTGCTACCAAATCTCGTTCCTATTCTCAACCCGAGGTACACTACCATGGGATTTGCCGAGTTAACCCCTCGTCAACAATAGTATTTGGATAAAATGTATATAAATATCCTTCAGAGGATCTTATACCTATATGTAACATAAATTTCTTTGTGCATGTGGAGTTCCAAAAGGTACATGTGTTCAGCTCATTTATCCCGGAGCAAGTTCTCGATCACCTGAAATGTCGTGTCAGGAATTGGGTATTCAACATTTCAATATGAAACAAGGAGGTCAATAGCTCCTGTCAATACTAGCACTGTATTGACACGACCATCAAATGTTCTCTAAGAAACAGACACTATTTGAATCACATTATAAGAGAATTTTTTCGAACATTAGCTTAACTAAATTTAGTTCCACGGTAGAATTGAGTTGTACATAAATAAGGAAAATAAAAAAAGCATAGAAAAATTAGTGAAAACCTTAGGATGAAAGTGCCTATTTGAGACTGCCATGGTTAACATTAGTAAAAAGTAATGATCCGACATCCTTGATTTTTGTTTCCTTTCAGAGCAGAAAATATTTTTGTGAGCTTCTTGGTCATCAACTATTCTACCACTGATGTACATCGCCAAGACATGTAAGAGATAAAATATATAATACATGTACTTTATGTAGCACCACATTGCTAGACATAATATGTTGCACTCCTTGAGATGTGGATCACAGTTCTTCCAGAATATTTGTATTATCGAATTGTGAGATGCCCTGTTGTTGACAAACTGAATATATGTGCGCAAGTCTTGAGATCATCCTGCAAAATGGTATTTACTTATGTACCAAATTTAGTTTCAAGATACCCGTGACAGAAAATTAACAACAATTATGGAGTCCAACAAGAGACCATAAATTTCAGAGAAGAATAGTTTGTTGGATTTGACCAATCTCTTAACTCACTCGATACCATTGTCTCGCATCCTTCCCCTATATGTTTCTTCTCCAGACCCACTTCAAAAAGGGCAGGCAAACACGGTGAGTGCCTGTATAATCGAATCTAATGTTCACTAGTTGACTCACCGCTTGAGATTAAGACTTTCAACCACAGAAATCCAAGGAAAATGCTACACATATGTAGTATGATTCTTGATTTTGGTATAACAAATCCCCGTCGCATGTCAAAAAATTTCAGTCCCATTAGATTTTGTACATCAAAATATCGTCATGTATATTGTATTTGAAACAAGGCAAATAGTTTTTCCTGATATATTTATATAGAAGGAGCAAACATGACACATGGACAGGGATAAAAAAGAAAATATCAAAGACCCCACATCGCCAGGTCCGTGGTGGCTTGGGATATAATCTCCGGAAAGTGTTTGGCACCAAGAAAAAACCCGATATCTTGCTTCGTCCTTGATTTTCTGGACGTGACCAGCCACGGAGACGAGGTGTTGTAAAAAACCATAGTGTTTCTCTGCTTCTATATATTCCATGCAATAAGGATGATGGTGGTGCATAGTCCCGTTGTAACCATCATAATGCAAATAGTTTTCCATAGTATGTTTGTCCATATTGGCTCCACTTTGTTTTTTATTTACTTCACTATGATTTTCTCGTAAGAATGCTCTGACTCCAACATTGACACGTTCTGAAGTTGAGAGCATGCGACTAATTAGGTTAATATAGAAGATAGAAAGTTGTATGCAAATCCCACAAGTCAGTAGTCGTGAGTGACTCTAAATTTACCGATTCGAGTAACTTCTAAAAAATAAATGTCCACCTGTAGGTCTTTGTTTCCAGCTATGATAGTGTAATCCTTTCACCACCTAATCCTCCACATTTTAGGTTTGAATGTACTTCATTTTTTTCCATACTTATCTGGACCATACTCACTCATAGAGGCAAATAATTTGTTGATATAAATTTAGGCAATAGGATGTTCCAGAAAACTTACATTGCCAAGACATTTTGCGGCTCCCCTTGAAAATGTTAGCATGGTCAAAAGATACTATTCCGGAGCATATTCTTTCCTTTCCCCCCAAAAAAAATATCTATTTAATACCCGATTTCTTCATAACAAAGATTCACGCAACCCATATGAACTAAAAGTTTAAAGTTCCAACAAAAATCTTATTTGTGCGACCAAGATAAACCAACCTAAGATTATGGAGGTTCGATCCTTATACTACGACACCATCCATGTTGGATGTAAACCTTTTAAGTGGGACAAAGCTAATCAATCTTTGCCAACATGCGTGTTGTGGAACTATAGAAATGCAGATGCTAAGAACCTCTTTGCAGGCTGAACTTACTGGGTTAGCGTAAATTTTGATGGCCACATGTTTTGTCCAAACTTCGAATTCCACTATAGCACTACACGGGTTTCTCGGGAAAGAATGTGATTGATATGTGATGTCTATGTGCGAGGACAATTACAAGATATGTGATGTTCTTTATTGGTAGTTATTCTTTTTGTAAAGGCTACATGCACTTGTTGCACCATTCCTTATGCGTGTTTACAGATCTGACTACTGAGTGAATAGACGAGACGAACTAACTCTGCTAGCGTTTATTATCCCAGGGGATCCTAGTTGTACGCTAATGTTATTTATTTGCATTCGTCTTACATATCTTACCATTTTATTTTGTATTTGGTGGAATGGTATGTCGAAAATTGCATTTGGTGGATTTCTGTGAGGACTACTACAATATCTATGAGGTCCTTCATTCACAATTCTTTTTTCCTGGAAAGATTTATTGCATTTTCTTCGAAAGTTATGAAATTTGTGCTAGAAAAACAAAGTTGTAGCATAAAATAAAATAAAGTAAACAAATGAATTATGTAGGGAAGTGGATCAAGTGTGTTTGTCTCATCACATGGTAGAAACGTTTCATCAAATAAATTTTCTTACACTAAAGCAATACTCCCTCTATTCCTTAATATAAGGCGTATAGTTTTTTTGAGGAAAATTCTAAAATATAGGGTGTTTAGCGATTTATAGAAAATTTTACGCATACAAAAAACGAGTTTTAATCTATAACACATAGATTTAAAGTATTGTTTCAATTTGTGACGGCTAGGGTCTCATCTCTACCAATTTTTTCCATGGGAAAATGAGTCCACAATATACAAAATTCTCACGTCTTAATATTCGTACAGAAAACTATACGCCTTACATTCAGGAACGGAGGGAGTATAATATAATAGTATCCTGGGAGAATGTAACTTCTACGTTCTATATGTAGAAAAATAAATATACATTAGTTTGTTTCTCATGTTTTTCATCAACTAACTATTTTTAATTCATGTGAAATTAAGTGTAACTGGAAAAATTTCAGTTGCAACTCATCTGCAACCCACCTGCAACTGGGAAAATCTCACGGTTGCAACTACTCCCTCCGTTCCAATTTAATTGACTTGCCAATTAAATTGGAACGGAGGGAGTATGTCTCTGCAGGTTGCAACTCACTCAATGAAAATTAGCAAGACCGTAAAAATAAGGATACGCAATTTTTTTCTTTGGAGGGTAATAGGATAGGCAGCTAGATCAAGCCGATCAAAACAAACCTTGTCTCATCTCCGGCCTGGTTGGCTGGCTGTTGCTAAAGTCGGCCGAATCTTCATGTTTGGCCCAAGCCCAAGTAAGATTGCTGCTACTCCATCTACTCTATGGATCGCGTCTAGTGGCCGAAGCGACATACACAGGCGAGCTGCAGCCAAGAGCTCGTCGTCGTCTTCCCCGCCGATCCCTAAATCCCAAATCTCTCGCCGGCGCCGGATTCCTCCTCCCCCCACCGCATTATTTTATCCTCCGATCCTTCATCCCGAGCGGCCTCTCGACGTGGCGCTACCACGGAGTGGCCCGGGGACTGGGGTGTTCAGGGGCGCCGGCCGTCTGTGCAGGAGACGGGAGAGGAGACCGCCGGCGACTAGAGAGACGGAGGGAGCGCGCATGGAAGACAGGTTTGCGGTCGTACCTCCCTGCGTCGGCCACCACGCCGCCTGAGTGCGGAAAACATAAAGTATATCAAATGAGATTTAAAATGAAAAAAATGTCTTCAGAATATTGTTCCAATATGAAACCCCCCTTGATGATCAGGATGTTTTCTCTCTCGAGTTTTAGAGCTTGTATTTTCAGACCAGTTACAAGTTTGAGCTAGCTTGTATGAAAAGTTTGTCCAAACTGAATTTTAATTCAGTCCGGACGTGGCTGTCAGTTATGTATCAGTGTTTATGTTCTATATCCTGTTGGCTCTTGTGCCTTCATGAAGCATTCCTCTTCACGTTAATTAGCTATGAATGTTTTTTCTGTATGGTAGGTTACGGTAGTGAAAAGTCGAGGCATCAAATATTGGTCTACTCATGGGTGCTGTTACTGAATCCCCAAACCACACAATAGTCGAGGTATTTGTATGCATTTCAGTTGTTCATTTGGCACTACAGTACTTCACCCACTTTACTGGTTCAAGTGAAACACTTGTTTCATTGCAAAGGTAGCTTGTACAAACTTTTGCGCTTGAACATGGCACTCCTATTTTCAAGAATACAACATGGCACTCCTATTGTTTACTGTGATTTGTTTACTGTGAAGTCTTTAAACTTCTGCACATTACTTACTTAATATCTTGTTGCACTTAGATAATGTTGCTGCCCTGTGAATCCGTGTCACTGATCATGGGCACCATCAATTTCTCATACTACTATATCCTTTTGTCCACATTTACATCTTCATTTTGTCTTGACACGTTTTTTTTTGAAACGAGGCAAAAGCTTTGCCTTTTATATTGATAAAGTAGAAGCAAACAAGTAGGACAAGGCCTAAAAAAGAAAAAAATTACAACTCGATCCACGCCGGCCCCGAAGCCGCGCCCCACACAGGTCGACGACCAAGTTGCCCAAGCAACCATGGCATTAGTGGTTGTTATCAGAGTGCAACTAGTTTGTTTTGCCGAGTATTTGGTAGTTCTTAAAATTGCCCTCATCTATATGACTATATGCAATACTTTCTAGGTCTAGAAGATGCCCAGCTTCTAGCCGTAAATAGAAGAATGCTATTTTATAATCTACTCCTTTTGTCTTGCTTTCTTCAGTTATCGAAAGCAAGATGAGGAACCATATCTTCAATAATCATGCTTGCTGGGTAAACATATTTAAGAAAAACACTTGCAAAAAGCTGCTTATTTCCCTGAAGAAATGTTAAGGAAAACACTCCTCAGCGGCACTCTGGCCCATTCCTCCTCCCTCTCCAGTACTCCCCATTTCAATTGTCGTACTCCGCATTGGATGCGCCCATGCGTGATACGCCATCAACATGGTTGCCTAACTAGCCTAAAGAGCGGGCCAAATGTATTATCTGTCCTCTCACTTACTAAACCTGGTGCAAATTTGAAAAACAAATGGTGCAATGTGCGTAAGGAAGTTAAATCTGGTGTAACCTGCCCACCCTCCAAAATAGCTGGTGCAAAGTGGAACTAACCCCAATATAGTCTTATACAGAATTTGCAACTGACTCAGTTGTCTCAATCACAATGTGCTATCAAATGAAGAACAATCACTTTCACTCAGTTTAAACTTCTAACTATTTACTGTTTGTTGGTGTGGGACAATAGAACTTTGTACTTTTATGACTATAATGGGGCAGCCCTTACCTTTAAAGACAAGGCTGTGAAATAAATACGTAGTAATTAGTAATTATATAGAAGATAATTAATAAAAATAGAAATGCTAGTCACTGTACCTAGAAAAGAGAATTAATAAAAATAGAAATGCTAGTCACTGTACCTAGAAAAGAGAATCAACTAGTTTTGTAATGGTGCTATCCATATCTTTCCTAGTAATCCTCGGTACAAATTCGTCATGCACAACTAGTTTGGTTGTGAAGGTTAAAATAGAAATAGTTAAAATAACTCCATGGTTTAGTGAAGATTAAGATCTGTGGCATGTATACTATATTATCTAAAGTTGACAACAAAATTCTCTCTCGCTGCCTTGCCATAGATGTTGTTTTGCTGATCGAGGTTTTGTCATTTTGCATTGAGTTGTAATCTTTTAACACCACATTATTGCTAAAAATCCTACATGTCGTTTTGCTTACAACATTTTCTTTCCAAAACAATTCCTTATGAGTCACTCGTAATATTGTACCATGTTGTATCACCCTTTTGTTATCCCCATCTATCGACATGTAATTAATGCTGAGAAAGTGGGGAAACTTGGGTGGAGGGTATGTATGTACGATCTCGTCTCATGGTTCCAAATCCATATGAATCCAAATGTAGGTTCATATTTATTAGTACTGAACATATGTAATAAAATAATTTCACTATTGAAAGGACAAATAATCATGTTCATGGGACTAAAAAAGGGAAAGGTTGTTCATAACACAACTTATATTACAGAATTGATTCAATCGGGTCATTACATAGAGAATATTGGGGGGATCACAAAATTGGAAGAGGGACAACAATATCGTTTTCTGTGAAATTATATGGTCCCGGATATTCGAATTCCAAATGATCTAAGTATTTGAGAGGGAAAATAATCATGTTGACATCTTTGAAAAGGGCATACATTTAGTGACAACTAAAATTAGACATATTATCCATTTTGGAGAGAAGCAATAATAATCATTAATGGTGTAAATCAGGGGCATATTACTTCTAAATCTCCTTGAGTCATATCGTAGATCTCGCCACATAAATTGTGTCATTTTATAAATAAGTATGTGCCCCCAATCCAAAGAAATAGGTTGAACCAATCTGTGAGCGTGCGATCGTGTAAGAATTAGGCCGAGGAGACATGGCTGGGCAGGAGAAGCGGTTGTTGCTGCCGTCGCCGCCGACACCAGTAGGAAATATCGAGCATGGCGCTAAGATAGGGACGCAACAGGCACTACTGCCCGTTGTGAAGCATGAAACACGACAAGAGGTAGCAGCAGACCATGAGGAAGGAGAGGTGGCCCATGGAGACGGCCCGGGAACAGCAGCGTCAGATGCCTTGGTGCTGTTGGCGCCGGAGCCGCCGACTCAGATCGATTTGAGGGTCGACGTGCAGCTGCTCCACTGCCAGGCTTGCCTCTTGCCCCTCAAGCCCCCTATCTTCAAGGTAGATGCATCATGGATTTATTTGTGATCTGAGATAGAGAAAAATATATGTCATTTTTCCAATATCGAGTTTTGTTTGCATTTCTGGTTGCAGTGCGAGTACGGGCATGTGGTATGCTGCTACTGCCACGGAGGCCACGGCAAGGTGTGCGGCCGCGCTGAAATCTGCTGCAGCGAGTTGGACGCCTTGATCAGCGCTGCCAAGGTGCCATGCTCCTACACTAGATTCGGTTGCAATAGCCACATCGTCTACCACGAGGCCAAGGCGCACACGCGCGCATGCCATTGCGCGCCTTGCTGGTGCCCAGAGCCTACTTGTGGCTTCCTAGGCTCCCCGCCAGCGCTCCTCGAGCACTTTGCCGCCGGCCACTCCTGGCCCATCTTTGCCGTCCGGTACGGCCTGCCCTGGATCCTCAGTCTGCCACTTTGGCAGCGCTGGCACATCATCGTTGGGCAGGAGGACCAGAGCGTCTTCCTGGTCACGCTTGGCGATCTAGGTGTGGAGGCCACCGCTGTTTCGCTGGTGTGCATCAGGGCGGACGGCGCCGCTTGTGCTGCCAACGCGCCCCAGTTCTGGTGCACGCTCTCGGTGGATCATCCGGGCGGAGACAAGGACAAGGTGGTCTCAGCGGCTTCGGCGGTGAGCAGCAGTAGGATGTTTGGTGGCGCGCCGGTGCCAGGGCAGGATATGCTCTTGTCGGTGCCGCAAGAGTTGATGTTTGGCGACATGCTCGCCATCAACGTCCGCATTGATCAGGTTCACTCTGTTGATGCTTCCACCACCACCACATAGGCTCCATTGAAGAATTCTTTTCTGCGCTATGTTTGGTTAATGACCAAAAGCAAACCCTATTACAGTTTTGGTCGTGGCTGAAATATGTGTTTCCTCCTGATTAGACGGTTGCCAAAATGTTGGCATGCTCATTGTTTAGGCAACTCTTATCCATTTATCTTGCCAAAACATGGACAAACAAAACCTTAAATATTGTCTGTCGTGCAATGTTTTATGGTTGATTTAGCGGTACGCATTGTGTGAGCTAAGATCAACTGTCTGCATTGTTAAGAAAAAATGCAAACCTAACCTAGTAGGACTTATCTTTGCGATCAATCTCTGTCCATGACTCCTACCCATACTCGAATACAGGCTCAACACATGCATGGCAACACAAGTCTAAACCTAGTTGTAAAAAAAAAGTCTAAACCTACACGTTCACGACCTAGCTAGTCTTAGTCGGACACGAACCTAGTGCATACACGGACTAGCAATCCTACTCGGAGTCTCGGACCCACGACCCTATAAAACCTACAGTATTACCTCTGTAACGGAGGCAGTATACTAGTAAAATAACAAACCCCAGTAAAGATCGATTATTGTTAACACTCTCGCGGACCAAAACCATGGATGATTATGTTTCACCAAAGTGCAGCAAACATCCACCGCGCGGCGCGGCCGGGATGTCCGTCATCGCCATGGCGGCCACCGGGCACTCATCTTGGGCGGACCTCAACAGCGAGCTGCTCATGTCCATTGCGGCCGCGGTCGCCGTCGAGGGCTCGTCTCTGTTCTACTATGTGTGCCTCCGCGGCGTCTGCGCCGCCTGGTGCTCCGCCCTTCCACCGCCGTACCCTTGCCTCCTCTCACTCGACGACGACCGCGCCCGCAGCGCCTCCGTGTTCTCCTTCCCGATTCGGCGCTCGTTCCGCCTCTACACAGCGGTGGACGGCTGCTTCGACGTCCGGGAGTTCCCCAGCCACGCCCGCGTCGTCGGCTCAGCAACGGACGCCTCGCCGTCGCCATCGACAGCGGCAGCAGTGATCACGACCACCTCTACCCCTACGTGAGCTGCTGGACGGTGAAACTCTTCGTCCTTGATCCGCGCTCTGGCCACGTGGACGAGCTCCTCCCTCCTCGCAATCCGAGGACCGACAGGGTAGAAGACCCCGAGTACGGCGTGCGCAAGCTCTTATTCACGCCGATCCCGACGACGCCACGGTTGTGGTCATGTGTGGCCGCGCGAAGATTGCCTATGTCGACATCAGCAAGATCAGCAGGAGCAG
The DNA here is from genome assembly GCA_947311845.1 of Poa pratensis. Classification (NCBI taxonomy): domain Eukaryota; kingdom Viridiplantae; phylum Streptophyta; class Magnoliopsida; order Poales; family Poaceae; genus Poa; species Poa pratensis. The sequence continues at coordinate 31,920,433 of CAMZMU010000091.1, read as the reverse complement.
GAGAAAGTGTGACCTGGTGTGGACGATGGTCGACGTCGTCAGCGCGACCGCTAAGCACCTCGTCGATCTGGCCTTTGATGCCACAGGCGGCAAGGTGTACTGCCTCGATTCATACGGGGACGTGCACGTGCTCTGTATCCCCCACCACGGCCGGAATAGCCAGGAGGCACTGACCGAGCCCTCGCTCCTGTCTGCCGCCTTCACCCCGCCAAAGCTGACATCTCCGAAGCACCTCTTTTTTGCCATGGCAGCCTGTACCAGGTGTGGCAGAACGACAGCTGCACCGTCAGCTCGCCCTCCGGGTTTAGAATGTCTGCGGACGAGATCTTCGTACTGAGGTACGACCCGGCACGACAGTCATGGGACTTGGTGAAGGATCTCGTAGGCTGCTCGTGTTCATCAGCAAGAACAACACCCCGGCGGTTGTGCGAGCCGGCACCGTTCCGGGGTGAGAGGCGACTGCCTGTACTGGATCGACTGGCTGCGTGTTCCTATGGTGTGTGACGTGACCACAGGAACTTCCAAGCCGTGTTTTTTTCCCGGTGGCGCGTGCAAAGGTAACTGCTGGTACTTTGGCGATGACAATATGACGAGCGACAATAGGTTGAGATATTAAAGGTTGAGCTGATTAAACAAGACGGATAGCTTGGGAGACGGTTGTGGAAAACTGGACGTGCTGACTTCGAGTACTCCAATATTGTAGTTATTCAATCTAGGTTCCCTTACTCCCTTAGTATTGCAGCAGTTTTTGAGATCATTTTGCTAAGCCATTATTTGAATATTTTGATTCCTTTTTTGGCAAGTCTTGGGCAGATTTATCGCATATGCCCATATCCACCACAGAGATTTTGTGCATATGCAAATTTCAGTGGTATTTTTGGCATATGCAGAAATGCAAACAAGTAGGGATGAGGACATAGGCACATAGCAGGGTACAAGTTGCGGATCTAGTGATACAATCTTGCATTTTCTCTCTTGATATGATACATATGTTTTTCTTGTGTTTTATTGATTTATCTTTGTTGGTGTGATCATTATGTTGACATTTAGGTATGGCCGTAGAGCCTGAAACATGTTCCTTGGGAAAAAAAATCATCTGTTTTTTTTTTTTTGCTTAATATAGAAGTTAGTCTGAATTTTTTCGTTCAGTCCAAAATCTTGCAGACTATAAGGCGTCTTCCACAAGCATTGCTACCAATTTCTCATACCCACAAATGTTTGAGAGGACGCTTGAGCAACAAATTTTTTTTTTTCGTGTTGAAATTAATATGATTTTTTGTGGCATATTCATGCCGAAATATGGAATAATATTTATACATGACTCTATACATGACTTGGCAAAATAACACATGGGTATAGCTAAGGGGAAAATCGTCTTTTCAGTATCCACTTTATGGTCATCAAACGGTCAACTGACAAAAATGGTACTCAAATTTCAATGTACCTGGTTCAAATTTCAATAGTATATCTAGGAGAGGGAAAATTGCGTGGAATATGATCAAAATCTGGATGGTATATATGGTATTTCAACTCTAGTGATATTCTTCTCCATTGAAGTCTGAACTATCAATCTATCATACTGTTAAGTACTACATTTTACCTAGAATCGATTAGTCTTGCCTATACTATATCAAGATTGTCATAATCGAATTACTGGCTATTTAACCTATAGCCACCAACATGTGAGGCAGATAAGATTGTATAGGTGTATAGCTGTTAGGTTGTTAGAGTAGATTATATAGTTAACTAAGCTATCACTATCTAACAATCGGTTAGGGATGCAAGAACAAATCTAACTGATACCGCAATTTATACCACAAAATTCAAATAACACTCTCGAGGCATTTGTATCATCGCACAGTTCAACATTGCAAACTACTAGTACATTCATTTCAAACATAGATGGTTCAACAATTGATTTGAACATTACAAACTAAAGCTAAATAAACTAGTTAACTACCCGAAGGGGCGGCTTGGCAACGACATTTCTCATGGCCATTCGCTGTAGGAGTCAATGCTCGAGCTCGTAGGCGCTGCCGCTCCACCTTTGAGCCTCCATTTGACACCGCCACTCCTCCACAGCAGCAGTGTCGAGCGAGAAACGGCTCGTGATCCAGTTCCTGCTTGACCCCATGGGTGCACTTCAAGAGGCTACACTCTTCGCACATGAGGGGCGCTTAGAATGGCGGACGGCCTTGGCCAGCTTTGAGTCGTCGTCTTCGGACTTCTCCCGGAAAACGTCGGTGAAGACCGCCCATTCCACAACGAGAAGGCCACCAACGTCGCGGGAGGGGTTGCGTCCATCTCGACGGACTCCGAGCCTGACGAGTGATGTGGAGCTAGAAACGCGTGATCAGCCCTCTCGTAGTCATTGCCGCATCACCGCCATCCCCTTCGGGTGGCAGCTGGTCATCCTTTCACGCGGCTTCGGCCAACTCCTCCAGCCCTAGACACTCAGGGGCGTAGCACACCACGGGCACGCTCGGATGCGGAAGACACTTCCTGGTGCGTGCTGGCAGAGGCCGACAGTGGGCTCCACCTCCCAATGTGCCTGGTCTGACGAGTTCACATGCCATAAGGCGGATCCGGGGAGGTGAGAGACTTTTCTACCAGGGGAGAAGGTAGATCTGTTAGCCAGCAAACCAGATTCCGAAGCAGAAAGAGTGGGTGGCCGGATGGAAAGGTGGGGCAGCTCTGCGGTAGGAGGCAAAAGGGAAGAGGAGGTGAAATATGGTACTGCGTGGTGGATTTAGGGTTTATAGCAAAAATATTTGCAGGCTAAACCAGTTTGCAGTATCTGGACTTGTCATATTTTGGGCCTAAAACCGCAAATCGGGGAAATTTGCGATTCAGACCTTTTGCTGGATAGAGTTGCTCTAAACCCCTTGTAAAACCTAGCCGGCCGGCTTGAATAACCGCCTCTACTCATCTCTCTCGCATCTAATCTTGTGCAAACGGCATTACTGATTCCCATTGTTAACGAGTCAACAAAAAGGTTCGATCGGATTATATACGGAAGCTTAATATAACTCGTCATGGCTCGTGCACGATACGATCTAGGGAATATCCAGGAACGTGGCCGGCCGCGATTCCTCCAAAGTGCACGGCGCACGGCCGCGACATGCGCCATGGCGATGGAGGCGACCGGATCCTCTTGGGCGACCTACAAAGCGACCTCCTCGTGTCCATCGCGGACGGCGGCCTGTCTCTAGGAGACTACACCTGCCTCCGCGGCGTCTGCGCCGGGTGGCGCTCCGCCCTCGAGCCGCCACACCCTTGCCTCCTCTCCCTCGACGACTCGGCACCCGCTGCTCCATCTTCTCTCTCCCGATGAAGCGCTCTTTCGACCTCCACGGAACCTCTACACGGGCGTAGACGGCTGTGGCCGCGTCATAGGCTCGGGCAACGGCCGATTGGCCGTCGTCGCTGTCCACGACGGCGACGGATCGACGGCGAGGATCTTTCTCGTCGACCCACGCGCCCGCGACGAGGCCGTCAAACTCCTCCCTACTTTTCCGTTGAGCAGCTACGAGAGCGTGCGCAAGGTCGTGTTCGTGCCCGACCCTGATGACGGCACCGTCGTGGCCATGAGCGACCGCAAGCGGGTGTACTACATTGACACCAGGAAGAGTGACATGGCGTGGAAGGCCGTCGAGATCATCGCCGGAGGCGACAAGTACGACTCGCCGACCTAGCCTTCGACGCTGCACCCCGTGGCGACGGCAAGGCGTACTGCCTCGACTCAAACGGGGGCGTGCGTGTGCTCAGCATCCCCCGCCACCACGATGAGGAGCCCTCGCTAACCGTTCTGTCCGCCTCGGTCCGTGCTTCCTTCCCATGGCCCTACGCGCCGCCTCCGAGCTAACCTTCACCAAGCACCTCTTCTTCTGTCATGACAACCTGTACCAGGTGTGGCAGAACAACAGCGCCACGGTCAGATTTGGTTCTAGGCTCACCATGGCCCCGGACGAGATCTTCGTCCTAAGGCATGACCCAGGTCGCCATTTCCCTTGCTGGAACGTGGTGAAGGATTTAGGAGGCTGCTCGGTGTTCGTCGGCAAGAACACCAGCTCGGCGGTCGTGCGAGCCGGCGCCGTCCCTGGGGTTAGAGCGACTGCGTGTACTGGATCGACTGGCGGGGCAAGCCCATGGTATGCGACGTGGCGACAGGAGCCTCCAAGCCGTGCCTTCTTCCCTATGGCGCGTGGAAAGTTAGCTGCTGGTATTTCATTGATCATAATATGATCTAATAAATATGAAGAGTTAGCGATTGTATTGACAATATCTTGATCCGAATAGTCATTGTAAACTTGAGTTCAACTAATTCTTAGTCAATTTTATAAATTTGTACGTATTATTATCCTAGTCTTCCTGGATAACTACTCCAAAGTCCATTTGCATGGTAGCTTAGGATCCCATGTGGCTGAAGATTAAGAGGTCCGTTGGCGACATCCAGTATTCAGACACATTCTGGAGTGCTCAATCCCATTCTCAGCTGGGTGGAATTAGTGCGTGCACTGGAAGCTTGATTGTCGCTTTTGCGCTTCGGTATCTTTTTTGAAACGAGGCAAAATTTTGCGCTTCGGTATCGCTTCCATCTTGAGGCAGTCTACCATAAGCAATGCCATTTTGGACTTCTTGTGGCAGTTTTGTTGTTGATGGTCATCTCATGTATTTTTAAAAGATCAATCATCTCATGTATTTCAACCCATTGATCCGTACATCAATCTCTCGCCGGAGGTGAAACAACTTTTTAGCATTCCTGTTTGAGTTCATCAGTGTCTGAGTTCAAGTACATAATGTGATCGACAATGACCAACTAGGACTTCCATATCAGATTTCTCTTGAGCTCTGCAATGTTAAGGTTAATGTATGATGGCAGGTTATATATGATGCTAGTTTGTGAATTTATGTGCTTGGATCGTTGCATCTTGTCATTGTCAAAATCCAACTAATTAACTACAACTTGATACCATGCTTCATTTAAGCGCTCTAAGGTCATCCGGCGACCTGGTCTCTCACATGTGGGACCCATGTAGAACCCACATTATCATCCCTCTTTAGCCTCTAGCCAGATCACTCTCCTCCTAAACTCCTCCAGTCGGGATCCCTCACGTGCTCCCTCCTCATGGCCGGACTGAGATCCGGTGCCCCCGTCAAGGCAGGGCACAGCGTGCCCTGAGGCCCAGGATCCATCATCCACTCGCCATCCGACGGCCTGCAGCGAGTCAACTGAAATTAGGACTTGGGCGCTCGATCCATCCCAGCAGCGCGTGCTTGCCGCCGTGCTGGCCGGACCTGGCGTCGCAGTGGCCGAAGGGCTTGAGCACGGCGAGGAGCACGGTCTTGAGGAGGCTGTAGAAGACGCCGCGCTGGCGCGTGCCTCCGCCAGGCGTCGTCGACGAGCTCGACGAGCGCGTTGAAGCGGCGCGAGACGGCCGAGCAGCGGCCCAGGGAGCGCGCGTCGGCGAGCTTGTTGAAGATGAGGAGCACCAGCTGCTCCCGTCGGCGAGCTTGTAGAAGATGAGCACCAGCGCGCGTCGGCGACTGCATTCTGAAAGCTTGGGCGTGCGCGAGAGAGCAGGAAGAGGATCGACCATGCTGCTCCCGTCGCCGAGGACTGTCTGTACTACACACAAACAACAAATTCAGCCAGGATACAAATATCAGTAAATTGAAAACAGAGACAGCTTCAGCAAAGTGTTTAATTTGCAGAATTTAGTACCAAAAATGAATTGAAAAAAGAGTTGAACTGAGGCATTCATTATACAATCAATTAGAAAATGAAATAAAAATGAATTGAAAAATGTACAAACTTTGAACATTTCTAACTCAAATTTGGCAACACCAATCTGTTCTTACATAATCCTTGAAGTACATAAATTAGGCCAATCTACTTGTACAGTTAGGCCACAAAAGACTATAGTCAGCCCCCAAAATCCAAAAGACTATAGTCATCTTTGTCCAAAATGCTAGTCAAAATGTCCAAAATACTATCTAACAAGCTTGTACATGTTAGAACAGAACTTCATCATAAACATCACCAGAGGGAGCCATCAACAGCTGCGTGTAACTGATGACTGTGTTGCTCTCTTGAACCTCAACATTTGCTTGAGGCTGTACACCATCATCCTTCTCCACTCTCACTTCAGGTTGTGCACCATCATTTTTCTTTTGTTGCTGCCATGAAAATTTGAGTATTTAGTCTAGGAATGAGTGGTAACAATATTCTGGGCTGTATAGATGGGAACATACCTTTGCTGCTTTTTTTTTTAAGTTAGTTTGCGCCCCTTGAGTAACTTATCAAGCCAACCTCTCTTTCTCCTGAAATTTTTTGATTGAACCTCTTTTTTCTTGAACTTTGCAGCAAGAAACTCACTAGTTAGTTGCACATTTGGGTCAACATTTTCTTGTCATCACATGACTTGTTCGTAGCATTCATGGTTGCATTGAGTTTCTCATCTAGTTGTGGGCTAACACAATCAAGTGCATCTTCTAAAATCAAACGACACTCTGGAGAGTTGGCTACTTTAGCTGCCATAGTGTGAAACTTGTGAGACACACCCCTGTACCAAAATTGGGTTTCAAACTTTGGATTCTCTACCACATTCCTTCCATGTCTATCTTGTATGCTTCCATTGCATGCTTCTCTAGTCCATCTCTTTAAGACATAATGTGTTGGTAATGTCTTTATATTCATCAAGTCAAGAACTTTGAGACCATGTCCACACAATATTCCTGTCCTATTGAACATTCCACAACTACATGAAGCTGTTTTGGTCAAAGGATCACCAATCATTGTGCGCTCCTCCTCAAATTCTAAATCACCATGCAAACTCCCAATGGCAACCCCAAATTTGTTATTTACATCCAACACTCTAGCGCATGCAGCCATGAATCTCTCATATTCACTTTGAAAAGATTCAAAGATAATTGGAGTGTATTCTTTGCTTGCTACCACCAACATAGGTGTGTGCATCATGATTCTTGGCAACTTCTTCCTTTGTTCAAATTCAGATTGCAATTCCTTTGTTCTTTTTACCTCCACCGTCCTCTCAAAATACATCAAGAACCGAACAATATGAAAATCTGATTTCAAATGGTTTTTCAAAGAATTGTTGAAGCTCTCACTAAGTTGTGTACTTCTCACTCCCAAACTGAACACATCTCTCATATAACATTCAGCCCATTTTTCTTTCAACTTGTAGATACTATCTAACCAAGTTTGCTTGTGAACTTTACTTCTCATATTGTCAAATGCCTCTTCAAACTCTACTTTGTCCTCAAAGCCATACATGCATTCACCAAAATTTGTGATAACATGAGACTCTTCCTCTTCATCTTCACCGCTGCCTTCACCCTCCTCTTCATCTTCATCCGCTTTTCTAAACCTCATGCCAATTTGAGGCATCCCCTTGTCAATTTCCCCCATTGCAGGACACTAGCAAATGCACAAAACTCACAATTGCATAACACACTAATCGGCAATAATTCTGTAAAATAAGACAAGAAACACACCAATCAAACCTCAGATTAATGCATGACAATTGAGGCAATATAGGCTAAAGAAACACACAACCAGAAATTTTTCCAGCACTATTTTCAGTACTGAAGTAACACTCGAATGACATAGCTAATTTTCAGTACTAAACTAACAAGCAAGCACAATTTTCAGGTTCGAAATATACATATAGAGAGGACGCATTGGGGACGGACAGAGGACGGACAGGGCATAACCTGCTCTGTGCTGGACTGGTCGCAGGGGTCGCAGGGGAGAAGTGAGGAGGAGTCGCGGGAGGGCGGACGCGGTCGACGGAGCTGAGGGCTCGTCGGAGCTCGTCGGAACGGGGCGGGGATGCGCAGGGCGGCGGGGATTCCCGGCGCCGTTTATCCACTGGCCGCCGCCGGAGAACCCTTGGCGCCCTTCCCCACGGTGGCGACGGAGTCCCGCGGCGACGGCGGCGACGGAGTCCCGAGGCGACGGCGACAGAGTCCCGCCCTCCACAGCAATTCCCGCGCGGAGTCCGCTTCGTTTTCCCGCGGTTTAGCTGCATCGCGCGAGAGAAACAGAGGAAAGGAATCGAGCGCCCAAGTCCTAATTTCCGTTGACTCGCTGCAGGCCGTCGGATGGCGAGTGGATGATGGATCCTGGGCCTCAGGGCACGCTGTGCCCTGCCTTGACGGGGGCACCGGATCTCAGTCCCTCATGGCCTCTCTCCCACCATCTCCTCTCATGAATCCTGCATATTTCTCCCATGTGTACACTACTCCTCGCCGCCGCGCATTGCTTCACGAGCCACTAGTGCCTACCGACTCGATGTTCATTAGCGTGCACCGCTGTTTCTCAAAGCACCGTCACATATGTGTTGTCTACTTGAAGACCGAAAAAACGTTTGCATAAATTTTTCCAACCAACATTAAATTTCTACCACGAAAAAGTTAGAAATTCGTCAAAGAATAGCTTTATATCTGATCATGAAGGAAAAAGTGTACACGGAGGTCAAGTTAAAACAAAAGTCAACACAAAGTTAAACTTTCATCTTTGTACTGTTAAATGCAACTTTTGTAGTTGGTTATGCACGACAAAGAATAATAAGGCAAAAAAGAACGAAGAAAAGGATATCAAATGTTCTTCAGTGCGTACTGAAGGAACTTGAGACAAAACTAGACATGAGTAACCATTCGCCTTGCTGATAAGAACGAACGGCATTAAAGGATTACAAACCGGTATTAAAGGATCTCCTATATATCTTCTTCCACCCCGAGCCTAACTCCATTTTTCCTGCTCGAGCACAGCTCTATTTTTTGCTCTCTTCTCACTCCCGAGCTCGAGTTCACCCCATTTTTCTCCAACATTTGTCAAGATTGGTGGCACCTACGTATACAAGGGTTAGCAACTTCATCCTCTCTTCCGGCATTTCAAGTTTAGCTCATTTTATTGCTAGTTTAGCTCATTTGATTTTTGTAGTGCTAGCTAGGGGTTTGATGAAATGCCTAAGTTAGGGATTTCATTTGTTTTATATGCATTTTGAGCTCAGAAAAAACAGGAAAGACAGGACCCCGTAAAGGAACTTCTGAAGAATATACCAAGGGAGACACTTGAGCGCACCGTTGACAGCTTATATATCCCTCCAGTGAGACCCCTTTCAGACTATGAGCGCGGTATTGACAAGCAACATAGCTCACAGATGGAGAAAAAAAAATGCGGGAAAAAAGTTCTCCAGCTCGGAGAACAAGAAGTACAATCGATCGCCCCGCTCATTGTGCCTTCTGATATTGTGCCTTCTGATAAGGCGGCCCTTTACAACGACTATATTCGTGCTCAGCAAATCTATGGCGAGACATATTACCCCACTGCTGAGCTAGCATATACATATGTTCTCGGGCAGCCTTTGGTCGCAGATACGAAGCCTCTAACAACACAGTTATGGAAATTGTATGACTGGTACATGAGAGTCGCAAAGGAAGGGGTATTCTATTTCATGGCGGGAGTTAAGGAACAACACTACTTCCGAGAATACGCTGTGCAGGTTGACTTCTCCGAACTTTTTCAGATGTACAATCAACATGCTCTCGACAAATCTATCATCAGCTGCTATTGTCTGTAAGTGATTTATTTGTGTAATTTAATTCTTTAGTTAAGATCGTTCATTGCCTGTAATTATCCTCACGACATTATTTTGTACGCTATTATGCAGAATGAAGATTCGTGAATGCAGACTGGGAAGAATCTGGGACATTGGGTTCATTGACCCGGATAATGTTCATGAAGTCACCGTAGATCAGTATATCAAGGGCACAGAGGAAGTTTTGCTAACTTTTTTAAGCGACAATGTACCAAAAAAGAAATACTTTTTCCTTACAACTTCAAGTGAGTGTTACTGTCTTGTACACATTCTATTTTGCTTTCCCGATATTAAGTGTAATTGATGAGTTCTGAATAACTGCGTATATAAACGTGCGCAGGTTGCACTTCATTCTGCTAATCATTAGAATCGATCTTGAAGAAGTTGAAGTCTGGGACTCATTAAGGAGAGATCAAGATGAATACAAAAGCGTGCGTATATTGCTCAAGAGGTAATTTCAATCGCACTATATATGCCTCTTTCGTTCATTTCATGATATTAAGTAAGCAATAACTACTCAATTCATTTTCTTTGCCGGGCAGGGTTTGGAAACAGTTCATAAAGGAAGAACCCGGTGAATGAAAAGATAAGCTGGAGTTTAAGGCTAACAACGTAAGTAGTACTACGTACCTGGTTTCAATACCATTATTATTCTCTTGATTATTATTTGATTGAATTATATTCTCGTATAGTGGTGCCTGCAACAACCACATGAGACTGATTTATGTGGATACTACGTTTGCGAGTACATTCGCATGAAGGTCAATGAGAGAGTCAATAGTCAAAAAAACCAAGAGGTACGTAAACATCATTCACAACTTTATTTTGTTACCATCAATTGTGTTTAATTTCCTTCATAATTGTTTTGATCTCCTTCTTTTAAAGATGGCAAGGAAGCGGAACGCGCTCCTACCAATGAACCGCGTAAAAGCAATTACGGAGGAATTGGCGAGATTTTTCCTTACGCAGGTCATACCTGAATCCGGAGAATTCCACTATATCAAGCAATAGCCTCTCTCCATGTAGTACTAGCAGTGATCTCCATGTAATGAGCATACTTTACGTGTGCGTGTACATATATATACCAAGTTGTATGTGTGTTATGCGATCTTCATGTGTGCGGAAACTTTTTTTTTGTGCATCGACGTGATCTCCTCCGAAACCCTAAACCCTGAAAAATAAGCGAAAAGAAAAAAAGCAGAAACCCTAAACCCTGAAAAATAAGCGAAAAGGAAAAAAACAGAAACCTTTAGTCCCGGTTGGTGTTACCAACCAGGACCAAAGGTCCTGGCCCGCGCGCGCTGCTCCGCCCACGTGGAGGCCTTTAACACCGATTCGTGGGGTACCGGTACTAAAGGGGGAGGCCTTCAGTCCCGATTTATTTGTACCGGTTGCACAACCGGTACTAAAGGCTCTCTGGAACCGCTACTATTGCCCATTTTTCTACTAGCTAGTGAGGACATCTCTAGTCAAACCCTAAAAAACGCTCAACTCATCAAAAGATTATGTTTTGAGGAGTTCATCCCTACTTAACCGAATCATTAAACGCTAACTCAAGAATTGCGTAGTCAATTCTCAAAAGTATTCTCACTGTAAAATTTGAGCACAACTTTTTAGTAAAGATTCTTCTGTTCTCCTCTCTCGGGCTCCTACTCTTCCCACCTCCGCCGCCGCATGTCACCGCCGCAGCCACCAGATGCCTCGATTGCGCAAGGAATGGAACCACCATCATCTTCTGCATCCTCCGGACCCCGATGACACTGCCTCCACTGAACCTCTTGATGACTTTCGGCTGAAAGAACGCCGACGCAACTTACCAGAGGTGCATACAAAAGTGCCTAGATAAGCAGATCGGCCATAATATTCATACCTATGCAGAATATCAATGACTCGATCTCCGACTTAATGGAGACATTCGCCAAGCTCCATAAGTATAACATGAAGCTCAACCTAACCAAGTGCTTCTTCGGGTCCCAGCTGACAAGCTATTCGGCTTCAACATCTCCTAGCGCGGAACAAAAGCTATTCCTGAGTCTGCAATGTCTATCGACTCACCGGCTGCAACGCTGCCTTGAGTCTAGAATGAGCAAGCTGAGTATATAGGGTTCACTCCGACCAAGGTCTTTTTATCCCCACCATCCACCAATTTTTTCCGCCAAAAGAGAGAGAGGTCTGGAGTCTGGACAGAGAGCTAGCAGGAGGGAGAAGCCGGGAAAAAAGTGGCGAAAAAAATTTAAAAGTTGCTTTGCTGAGTGTGAAAACACGGAAAAATAGAAAACAAACATAGCGCGAAAAAACGTGAAAAAATCAGATCAATCTGGGATGTAGTATTTTGACAAAGCTTGAATATCAATTATGAGACAGGCCGAAACCTCGATAAAACTGCTTTATAAAGCATGTCTACCATGTGTTTCGCTTATGGATTCAGGTTTCATTGAGTGCAGCACAGAGTGACTTACCACATATGTTTTCCTGTCTGATTCATCGGATCGTCATATAAGCATACATACATAAGATAATTAAAGAGGTCCTCAAAGTCTTGAGCACATCCTAATACTGGAAGATCAATGTGTGACACGTACGTCCCAAAGGGGAGAAATTACCACATATGTTTTCCTGTCTAATACTGGTATTCATTGGATGCACTATATGTATGTTTTAATTTCAATTGTTCGTATCAATTTTCATGGCAATGGAAACTGGGAGCGTGTGGCTCGTCCTTTCGATTTTTTTTTTGAATTGTTCGATTGGATGGCTATATTTATATTTGTAACTGAATTTCTTGGATATGGTGCATTTGAATCATTGTTGATGAAATATCACGTAATTGTTTGAAGTGTACGTATTAAAGTATGAAAGAACTACATAGTGAGTTAAATATAGGTAGCTAAGGTCACTTGTTTAAGTCTTCATATGTGAGGAGTTATATATGGTTTGAGTTAGTGTTTGACGAGTTATAGGTTAGGGGTTCGGCTCGAGAAGCCCTATGGCGGAATACTAAGCAAACAGTTTAACCTAAAAGCCATCAGAAATAGTTTCGCGTGTCCCAGAAACTGTGGATACGAGTGACCGACGGTTTTTACTAAAACACGGCGCCCTGTCTTCCGTACCCCTACTCTTAAATCTAGTGGTCGTCGCCGTCGACGCGTCATCTGACCTGACATCCTCCTTCACTGCCGCTGCACACACACACCCTCCAATACGTGTCTATACAATTAAGCAACACGAGTGGGATAAAATTCTTTGACATAAAATAATTCTTTGTGAGCTGAATGCATGACAACAACAATAGACAAAAGCACTTCAGTTACTGTCGTTCCCTTCAATAAACTTGCTTCCTAGATCCCAATCAGCTTTCAGCATACTACTATACCAGTATGCCTGGGTACGGGCCATCTGTTTTTCATTTTCATTTCGCAATGTAAGATGCACGTTGAATAAATCAGAAACAACTGGGGCATGGAAAGACAGAATAATACCGGTTTGTGTTGTTCGTCTCAGCTTGGTCATCCGATATGGGCACTGGGTGGTCGCTTCCTCTCTGTATAGCTCTATCGTACAGAAGTGTTCCCAGTGTAAGTTTGATGAGTAACTATTTGCTACTAAATTAGCATTCAGATGCAGCAGAAAACAAAAGTACCTTCTTGACATGAGCTCCAACGCACTTAAAACTTCTACAATTTTGTTTCTTGGCAGGAAAGGAGTTCCTTTAGTTTTTCCATCATAGAAGTTCATGCCAATAAAGCTCCCATCGGTGAAATTAATTAGAGGCCCTCCAATTCCAGCCTAGTACAAAAACACAAATTGCAGGATTGCCGCTTAGGTATAGCTTAATATATGTATATGTATTAACAGCTAGAGGTGACAAATAAGATAGATACTGATGCAGCTATCCTATCCATGGCAGCCACCGATTAAAAACTAGGAACAGAAATCCACAACGTACCTTCTTTATTATACATGTGGACAGCTTAAGGTGCTTGCAAGGAAGCGCCGTGATAGGCTCATTAGTCAGTTCACCGGTGGAGGCACATAATAATCCTTCATCAGTCTCTCGCCCTACAGCTACTACGTATTCAGGTGGTATCAGCTCACTGCTTTCAAGATGGAAAATATCTTCTGGACGAATACCACGCAAACCCTTAAAACTGACAATAGCAATATTATGCCGCGAGTCATATGACTCCAATCTCCCAATGGCATGTTGTTTCGGCGGCAGAAACACCTCAATCTGACACGATATATAATGTGAGCTAGTTAAACCATTGTAGAACTTAAGAGACAAAGAAACAATGATTAAAAGCACCAACCCTCAAGTTCTCATCAATCTTGTCTGGTTTATCACAAGTTCTAACCAAACTGGCTGAAGTCAGAATAACAGTGCGTATGGAACTGGCATTCTCAGTGTTTGCACCACACTTTATGAGCAAGCCTGTGCATGAGAAAAACCTGATGCCTCCTACGCATGCATCACACTTTTGATCATTAGCTCTAGTGATGATTACAAAACTACAGTACTAAAAAAATTAACAACTAGCTGTGAAATCACCATTGTATGAAGAAAGTGAGACAACACGGCGGGTTATAGTTGTAATTGTCTTTGCGTCAAGTCTCACCCACACATTAATCCCAACACCACAATAATCAAGATTGTAGTCATACCCACTCCAAGCATGCAAGTAACCAAAGTCCTCTTCAAACCTATTGATCAATTCCCCATTCACTGGTCAAAAAATAAGTACATAAGTTAATGCTACAATTGCTATATGAAAAATGCAAGAGAGAAGTCAGCTATATCAAAACCAGTGATTTACGTTCGAGCATAAGTGGTGGTGGCTGAGGATAGCCCAGCCGGGTGAGCAAATCTAACTTTCTCAAAAATCCTGAAGCAATAAGGTGATCCATACACAGATGATATTGGTATGATGATAATAATATTCATTGATATTCTGTGGACAAAGATAAAGGATGAGAATCGATTTGAATGATTCACACACCTGAGGGTATTATTGTTTTTGCACCTGGGGGCATAGAATATAGCAGGCTACTCGTTTCTGCTTCTCCGATTGAGCTTCCTAAAATGGAGAAGATAATGGAAGAAACATAAACACAAAACTAAAATATATTTTCGCAAGCTCTAGGCAAGAGAGCATATCAGTGAAAGCGAGGCGTAAGGTTGTCAAGAATTGACCAGATATTAAATAAATGATGGTAAGCACAATTGTGGAATTAAAAGCACAGCACCAGCTGGAAACTAACAATAAACGTTGAGTAATATGCTTAGAAAATGCTGATGAACGACTTTAGTAAATAACTTAGTGGTCTCCAAAAGATCATGACACTAACCTGCACCATGTGGGTTTGGGTCATTCGTCCATACCTCCTTAGCGTAATTTCCTCCTTGCATCTCTATAGGACTGCAATGGAACATAGTAGATTCGTTTTGATAGATAAATAAATAAATGCACCGAATTACTAGCCCAAATACAAAGCGGTCAATCAGTCATCATGAACCCAATCATACAAAGCAAAACAGGGTATGAAGAGAAGGAAATGAGGCTTGTGAATATGCAAACAAACACAAAAGAGGATTGAGACGATAAATATGGTCACGAGTTACAAACTTGGGATGTCGAAATGTTAGTATGGGCAATATGGTTTTAACTCTTCCGCGTATAAACAAATATTGTGTCAGGTAGGATGCAGCAAGTCAGTTGGGCCTAGCTAGCAGCAATTGAGGGATGGGATACCTATTATCTTAGGATTGTATCTTATAAATTACTACTCAGGAGATATTGTCTGCTAGCAAAGTAGAGACTAGTTACTTCGATGGAGGAGTCTTCTCGATAAAATCAACCTATTATATCCTTAGCAATTATTTCGATCACCATACGGTAGAATTCCCTACTCCTAGCAAAACAAAATCCTTTGGGACTACAGTACCTACCAGGCCCAGGTCGACAAACACGGTTACATCAGCGTCTGTGGATTAGGGCACAAACATGTGGGACATGTGGTGGCATTGGACCGATGGACGTGTGCTAGGATTGGACGTTCCATGATGTTCGTCTTTTAAGGGGGTGTATGTGAACCTGACTCAAGTCTTAAAGAATTAATAGAATACTCATATGAACAAGATTCATCTTTTTTCTGGAAGCTCGTCTTCATGTAGCCACCATGTCAAGCATCACTACAGGAAACGCCAGAACTGCCGAGCGCCCTGTGTATGCCGAGCGGCACGCTCGGCATATAGCATCATATGCCGACGGCCATCGGAAACCGCTCGGCAACTGGACACGCTCGGCAAATAGAATATATGCCGAAGGTTTTCTATGCATCCCGCTCGGCATATAGATGCGCTCGGCATAAATGCTCTGAATGCCGAGCGTACCGCTCGGCATAGACTCGCCGTTCGGCAGTAACCGACGGAGTCTGACGGGTCCTTGACGGCGGTTGATATACGCTCGGCAGTAATCAATCAAGGCTGGTGAGGAAACTAAATGCTGGCATCATCAAATATAGATATATATCATAAGTAATTAAAGTGTAGAAGACATACTCGAGCAATCTAAATTGGTACACGCGTTGGAAAATTAAATGTCGTGGCATGAAACACATGGTTCCACTGCCGCAACGAATGTTCATCCCAAGAAAGTTCCCGGAAAAATCAACAAGTGGCCCTCCAAGTGCAGCCTAGCACAAAATTACAGTAGTCCATTTTAGTTAGTATGAAATTTTCGGTCATTGCAAAAAAGTTAGAAAAAGAAATCACCAGAGCGTACCTCTGTGATACAGCAACCAGAGACCGTACTTTCAAGTTCACTAGTCAGTGCCCCACTCGTGGCCATCAAACCACACGACCCAAAGGAACGGCCAGCAGCTACTATCTTAGTATCAGCAGGCAGACATGTATTCTGAAAATCCTTCTCCTGAGAACCTAGATCTACAGGAGAGACCATCCAGCTTTGCATCATCACAACAATAGCAATATCTTGATCATATAGTTCAATGGACCCGTTGAAAGTTTTCTTGCTTGGAACACGCACTTTAATCTACAGTGATAACAAACAGCAGTATGTGAGCGCAGGATATGATGATACAATTAATAGTTTTGAACCAGCAGAGCAAAATGGGAGTGCAGATAATTAGGCAGCACCAACATTCAGTTCATCTTCTTTGTTTCTCCTCTCATTGAAGACTTCAACAAGGCGTGCTGAGGTGACGAATCTTTCCAGGTTAATCGTCCGGTATGGAAGAGCGATGCCGGTGCATGCAAATAACATGACCTCTCCTGCAGGAGTTCGTGTACTTAAATCATCATTAGCTAGTGTTGATGATAAAACAGAGATTTGGCAAATTCACAAGGATGTAACCCACCATCAAACAAAGCAATCGCGACGACGGTGGAAGATAGATGTGAAGCAACTTCGTTACTGAGACCGCAGATGCCATCACTCTTATCAGGCGCGTATAAGTCGCCGAATGGCTGCTCTGTAAAAGGTTGTAGGGAAGCATCTCGTTCAGGGAGCTTGCAGCCGAGTCGAAACTCCGCTTCGCGTTCTTCCCTTTCTTTTTCATGAACTTTGTGAACTAGTCAAAGAACATGATACACACCACAAGTGTATTAGAAGAGAAATATGCGCAGATAGAATGGATAATCAGTTGAAATCAATCAGTGGAGCTCACGTTTTCTCACTTTATTTATGCATCTGTCCATGGGAGTCATGCCTGGAGGGCTGCGACGTTTGCTGCTTCCCTTTCTGGTTCTTTTTTTCGCCTTGGACGTCGCCCTTTCACTCTCCCACGTATAAGGGTTCACGTAGGTCAGTTCCTCCATCTTTCCAGTCCTGAAGCAGAAAGCAGATGATCTCTAGTAGTGACAAATTGGCAGTGCGTGCGTGCGGTACCAACGTGCCCTGCGACGACGATCGTCGGGATTCACAGTGAGCGGCGCCGGCCGGGCACGAGGAGCGGAGTAGAGGTTCGGGCGGACTGTCTGTGGAAAGCCGCCGGGGACAGGGTGAGGATCGACCGCCACCGTCGGCGTTCGCAGATTCTGTCGTGGCGGCGCGACCTAAGTTTGGCCGTGAACAATCGATATCGTTAGAGATTTTGTGGGTCCAACCCGGCATCGCTAGGGCCTAGGAATCGGTCTGACCCATACTCTGTTTCTGATCGGACTAGGGTTCCGCGGCGAGTGAATTCCATTGTTTCACTGTCCGTGTACGACATGAACTAGGAAACCCGATCACTAGGTTTCCAGTATATATGCATCAAACAAACGGGACCTCAGCGTGCGTACGTGATACCTCGGCCGATTCCTCCACACGATCGAAGTGCACGCGAACTTAAGCCATGGCGGCGGACAGGCCCTGGTCCGACCTCCACGGGGACCTCCTCGTGTCCATCGCAAACGCCGGCAGCGTATCTCTAAGAGATTACGCGTGCCTCCGCGCCGTCTGCACAGCGTGGCGCTCCGCCCTCGAGCCGCCGTCCTACCCTTGCCTCCTCTCCCTGTCTGATGACGACAAGGGCTGGTACAGCGCCTCGGTCTTCTCCCTCCCGATGCGGCGCCCGTTCCACCTCCAGACGGCGTCCACCACGCTCGAAGGCCGCCGAGACCACGACCAGGGAAGCCTTGTCTCTGAGGTCCACGCCTCCGTCTTCTCCTCTCTAAAGATGACGCGCCCGTTCCGCAGTCGCGCCCGCGTCGTCGGCTCCAGCAACGGCCGTTTCGCCGTCGCGGTCGATCACAGCAGCCCGACGGGAGACGAGAGGACGGCCTTCCTCACTTGCTCGACGAAGAAGATCTTCATCCTGGACCCCCGCACAGGCAAGGAGGTCGCGCTCGCAGCTCCCACCGCGGCCCTGAACTGCGAGTCTGGCCCCTGCCACGAGTTCGTGCGCAAGGTCGTGTTCCCGCCCGACCCGGATGACGGCACCGTCGTGGCCCTCCACGACCGCAAGTTCATCGCGTGCATCAACGTCGCTAATAGCCACGAGAAGTGGGCGACCATCGACATCGTCACCGGCAACAGGGAGTACCTCGCCGACCTAGCCTTGGGCAACGACGGCAAGCTGTGCTGCCTCGACTCGAACGGGGGCGTGCACGTGGTCCGCATTCCCCGCGGCCGGCGTAACGAGTCGGACGTAGTCGAGCCCTCGCCGGATATCATCCTGTCCTACGACTACTACCTCAACCCATACGGCGCCTTCGCCCGGCCCTATGGCATCGCGTGTGCGCGAACGAACACCAAGCACATCTTCTTCTGCCATGGCAGCTTGTACCAGGTGTGGCGGAACAGCAGCGCCACCGTCAGCTCGGGCGGCTTCAGGATGTCGGTGGACGACATCCTGGTCCTGAGGTACGTCCCGCGGCGCCATCGTCCATGCTGGGACGTGGTCAAGGATTTGGGAGGCTGCTCAGTCTTCATTGACAAGAGCAGCAGCCCGGCGGTGGTAAGAGCTGCAGGCGTCCCGGGCTGAGAGCCGACTGTGTGTACTGGATCAACTGGATGCGTGTTCCCATGGTTTGTGATATAGCCACCGGGATCTCCAAGCCGTACCTCCTTTCCTCGTGCAAAGGTAATTGTTGGTACTTTGGCCACGACGACATGACATCTATCAAGGGCGGCGAGTGGAGAAATTAAATATCAAATACTAGATGATCAATCTGTCACACGTCCCAAAGGTGAATGTAGTATATTACTGTAACAAAAGATGTGATTGAGGACCTCTTTAATTATCTTATGTATGCTTATAGGACGTTCTGATGAATCGATAGGAGAACATATATTTGTGGTAAGTCACTCTTTGTTGCACTCAATGAAACCTGAATTCATAAGCGTTCGAAACATATCGTAGGCATGCTTTATAAAGCAGTTTTATAGAGGTTTCAGCATGTCTCATAATTTTGATATTCAAACTTTGTCAAAATACTACATCCTAAGTTGATCTCCTCTTTAAGAGGACGACATCACTAATCCAAATATTTAACTGGATCGTCAGTTTTACACACGAGTAAGTTCGTTGGCTACGACTGATCACCCTAGGAACTTCAATTGCTCACTACCGGAAAACAGACTTTTGCTTAGCGTCTTGGTGTTTGTCGAGTGTTTTGAATCGGGCGGTCGGCAAAGATTAGCATACTATAAATCAGAGAAAAACACTATAGAAAAAATATATTTGGCAAAGGAATCCCAAAAAACAATTAAAAAATCATAAAAACTTGAGGCAAAGATTTACAATCAGTAAAAGGTTGGAAATATGTCTTCGGCCGCCACGTCTAACAGAATAGTAGTCTTGATCTCTTTGTTGAGTCTCGCATAAAGGACGCTCGTTAAAGATTTGAGATTTTTTCACGCCTATTTTCTCTGCTATGTTTGTTTTCCAATTTTTACATCTACTTTAATTATTTGCCGTGTGTTTTCACACTCGCCAAAGCAATTTTTAATGTTTTCGCCATTCTTTTCCCGGCTTATCCCTCCTGCCAGCTCTCTTGCCCGTTTTCTCTTTTGGCGGAAATCCTATACACACAATTTCCTTATTCCAAACTCGCAGCGACGCAGCCAGTGAGTTTATGGGCATTGCACAGACAATTGAGCTTCTCCAAGTCGGCAATGGCCTTGATTATCGTAGGATTAGCTTCTATCTGGTGCTAGGAGACGATAAAGCCGAACAACTTGCTAATTGGGACCCCAAAGATGCATTTGGTTGGGTTGAGCTTCATGTTATACTTACGGAGGTTGGCTAATGTCTCCGTTAAGTATGCGATCAATTCATTGCCCTTGTGTGATTTAACCACAATGTTATCCATCTAGGTATGAACATTACGCTGGTCTGCTCATCCTGGCACTTTTGTACGCACCTCTGGTAAGTCGCATCGGCGTTCTTTATGCCGAAAGGCATCGAGACGTAGCAAAAGGCTCCAAAAGACGTACCTGCTTCAACACTTTTTTTTTACTCCGGTTCACGTTCTTGCCTTTCTTTTTCATGAACTTTACGAACTAGTCAAAGAACATGATACACACCAAAAGTGTATTAGAAGAGAAATATGCACAAAGAGAATGAGAAATGAGTTGAAATCAACCAGTGGCGCTCATGTTTTCTCAATTTATTTATGCATCTGTCCATGATAGTCATGCCTGGAGGGCTGCGAAGTTTGTTCCTTCCTTTTCTGGTTATTTTTTTCGCCTTAGTCGCACTTTCACTCTCCATATAAGGGTTAACGTAGGTCAGTTCCTCCATCTTTCCAGTCCTGAAGCAGAAAGCAGATGATCTAGTAGTGAGAACTCATTGCGAATCAAAATTGCTTCTTTCAAATAAACTTCAGAGTCATACAGACGTGGTCCAGATACAATTTGGCACCACTTCACCGAAAACCTATAATGGAGCCCGAGCTACATGGAGCTCTTTTTTTTTTGAAAATTCAAAATCGACATTTTTAAGTTACCAAAAATTGTGAAAACATTTTCGGATGTAGATATTGTTTAGATCTACAATCGTGCAAATTGTCAACTCCAAATACGTTGTATTTTAGCCTATTTCCAAGGCACACGCATCACACGTGTTAAACATTTTGACCAATCAAAATTCAGCAAACGATAAATGAAGGTTCTGATTGCTCGAAAAAAAAAATGAAGGTCCTAGAAAATGTGGAAAATAAAAGCCATACACATTATTGTTGTCATGTTGCTACATGGAAGAAGAAGAAAAATAATGTTTATGCATAGAGATAATTTCAGAGACTAAGCGATGATTCGGCTACATCTCAATTTGAAAAATAAAGCAGTCGCCATTATGCTGCGATCTCGAACATATAGCCATGCACTTTGAGAAAGTTCATCGAGTCATTGAACATATCCTCCGTTACAATGAACTTAAGTCCCATAAATTGCAAACACAAATTCCCTACTTTCTCACCAAAAACTTGCTGGGATTAATCTTTCATTTTGTCCCTTAATTTTTTCCAGTACATCCCCTCAATTCCTCCCGATCCAACACCTTGTGAAGATAGGACTGCCACTGAAAAAAAATTAGTACATAGAAAAAGACAACCATTTCTGTTCCTACACATTTTACAATCCCACTCAGTCCAATCATTATATGTCCTCTCTAAATTTTACATATATCTTATGGTGCAAATTTCTTGATTATTCTTTACTACAAAATTCTGGGCTTCCATGACTGATCTTAATGAAGTGATATTTAGAGCATGAAGAATTAATCTGATAAAACTGATATAACTAAATAAATCCCCTTTGTTTCAAAAAAAGAATTACAGTTTATAAACATTCAGTCGCCAAAGGAATAATGGGATTTATTTAGTTATATCAGTTATACTTGATTGCAGACTTGACACATACACATGACATAGGAGTAACAATAAACTGAATGCAATTTAATTTTGGCTTACATGATCCATTCATACTTTTCAAGAGTTGAGAAAAGATGCCCCCACACTCTTCTTGCTTCACTCATTTGATTCCTTTAGAGAAGGAGGGATTAGTTAACTCAGAATTTTGTAGTAAAGAATTAGTTAACTCAAGGCTACAATGACTATTCGGATCAAGATGTTGATGGTATAATTCGCTAACTCGTCATATTCATTAGACGACATATCTGGTCAATCTCACTCTCTTAATGTCTCCGCCTGTTGTTTCTCGTCATATTATCATCACCAAAGTACCAGCAGCTAACTTTGGACACGCCACAGGGAAGAAGGCAGGGCTTGGAGGTTCCGGTGGCCACGTCGCACACCATGGGCTTGCCCCGCCAGTCGATCCAGTACACGCAGTCGGCTTTAACCCCCGGGACGGCGCCGGCTCGCACGACTGCCGGGCTGCTGTTCTTGCCGACGAACACCGAGCAGCCTCCTAAATCCTTCACCACGTTCCAGCACGGCTCCTGGTGACCTGGGTCATGCCTCAGAACGAAGATCTCGTCCGCGGCCATGGTGAGCCTAGAGCCCGATCTGACGGTGGCGCTGTTGTTCTGCCACACCTGGTGCAGGTTGTTACGGAAGAAGAAGAGGTGTTTGGTGAAGGTTAGCTCGGAGGCGACGCCATAGGGTCGTGGGAAGGCCGTACGGAACGAGGCGGATAGAACGCTCAGCCATGGCTCCTCCGGGCGGCGGCGTAGGATGCGGAGCACGCGCACGCCCCCGCTTGTGTCGAGGCAGTACACCTGGTAGTCGCCACCAGGTGCGCGGGCGTGGAAGGCCACGTCGGCGAGGTTGAACGTTCCGTTTCCGACGAAGATCTCGACGATCCTCCACTCCATGTCCCTCCCCCTCGTACGGGTGTCGACGTAGGCCACCCTCTTGCGGTCACACATGGCCACGATGGTGCCGTCATCAGGGTCGGGCGCGAACACGACCTTGCGCACGCCCTCGTAGTTGCTCAACGGAAGAGGAGGGGGAGGAAGGAGGGTTGTGGCCTCCTCGCGGCGACGGCGTGGGTCAAGGAGAAAGATCCTCGCCGTCCGCCCGTTGCTGCCGACAGCGACGGCCAATCGGCCCTTGCCTGAGCCTACAATGCGGCCGCAGCCGTCGTCGTAGCTCGTGAAGAGGGCCCGCTTGCGGTGGAACGAGCGCTGCATCGGGAGAGAGAAGATGGAGCATTGTCGGCCAACGTCGTTGAGGGAGAGGAGGCAAGGGTACGGCGACACGAGGGCGGAGCGACGCCACCCATTGCAGACGCCTTGAAGGCACGTGTAGTCTCGTAGAGACAGGCGGTCGGAGATGGACACGAGGAGGTCGCTTGGTAGGTCGGCCCAAGAGGATGCCGTCGCCATGGCGTATGTCTCGGCCGTGCGCCGTGCACTTGGGAGGAATCGCGGCCGCCCGCGCTCCTGGATGTGTCCGCAGATCGTATGGTACAAGCTATGTTAAGCTCCCGTAAATCATCCGATCGAACGTTGTTGTTGACTCACCATGGAACCTAGCAATGGTGTTGTGTACGAGATTAGATGGGAGAGAGACGAGACGAGTCGAGACAATGACCCAATGGGTGGATCGTCGTGGGTTATATGGAACCCGGGCGGCTAGCTAGGGTTTACATTGGGTTACATTGGAGTACTAGCTTAGTTAGCTACCGAATCTAATCTACAGCAAAATTCAGAGACAGTCGCCAAATTTCTTAGATGGGGCATATCTTACTAAAAAATGATCCCGGTTTAATTGACGCAGAGGGATAAAGCTAGTACAAATTTGTATACAAATTGCCTCAAATAAATCGGAACAGAGGTAGTCTATATATATGCCATATTATTTTACTTGCGGAAAGATAGTAGTATATTGATTGACGATTATACGGACCCTGCAACTCACCACGTCTCTTGTCCTTGTCCGATTTAACTGTTACACTGGCTACCGAGGAGGCAAGGAGGATTGATCCTGCCGAACTTGATTGGGGTTGGAGTATTAAAAAATGTAAGGTATCTGCATTCCAAATGATATAAAACCACATATCTTATACGCCTTGCATGTGTAAATAGATTTGATATAAGTCTGACGAGTACATTTGAGTACTCATCTTTCTTTATCTTTTTTATCTGGATAGCATTTCAGAACTGGTATGATGAAAGATTGAAGGACAACGTTAGTTGGTTTAGGTTATTCCTCCGGCGTTGGTCTAGCCCACTTGCTTGGTGTAGGTTCCAGGTCGGCCTGAACCCTATGCACTCATCTTGCTCACTCAAGATTCAAGGCAGCGACACAGCCGGTGAGTCGATGGACGTTGCACACACACTTCGGTTTCTCCAAGTGGACGATGGCCTTGATCATCATAGGATTAGCTTCTATCCCACGCTAGGAGACAATGAAGTTGAACAGCTTGCCAGATGGAACCCCGAAGACGCACTTGGTTGGGTTGAACTTCATGTTATACTACGGAGGTTGGCGAATATCTTCATTAGGTCAGCGACCACGAGGTGAAATCGACGGGACAAAGGGAAGAAATTATCCGGGTATGTTTGTATCTAGAGATGATTGTGAAGGAGTATTTCAGGAGTATCAAATATTAGAATATATCTATACATAGCCAAAATGTTGAACATGTAACAGGTAACAGAGTAATAAAAATGAGTTTGTGCCACTAGTCATCACCATAATTCGGCCTGTGTCACTAGAATTCTAAAATTGTATGGGCACCACTAACACTCCCCGTATTGTTACTTTTATGCCACTATATACAATTGCCACCAATAGCCATTAAGTCAGACAAATTTACGTCTGTTGACTCGTTTCTTACATGTGCGACTAACCACATTCAAGCTAATTAGAGGGAAGCGAAACGTTTACTTTCCATTTGATTGAGCATGTCTATTGTCCGCATAGAGATGATCACTGCTCCCATATTAATATGACACCAATTCAATTTTCTTTTATACTTGTGAAATAAATATATCATAGTTTTAAATAGTCCGCTATAGCTCTGCTATATCCTCATGTCGCCGCTAAATTAATTCATGTATAATTTTCCGCTATATCCTCATTTAGCTCCGATTTAGCCATATATAGCCTTTTTTTAGGGTTGCCGATATGGTTATAGCCCACTATATAAAACACTGAAATATATATCTTTTTATTCTCAACACTTACACTTACAAACACACATTATTCCTCCGCACAATGCCCTCTACTCCGCCTTTCAGGGTGAGGGTGTACATAGACATGCGCGTGTCTTACATCAGGTTACAAACAAGAGGTAACTTTCAACAAATAAGTAGTGTGCATGTCACCACGTATGATTTGCACGAGATCAGGCAGCGATGTTGATGATGATCATGCCCGTCCATTATATTTGATCCCTCGCATTGATTAGAAGGCCACTTCTGCGTTTGCAAACTCCTCCCTTTTCTGGGCAACGTCCGCCACCATCTCACCGAACCTGCATGGCGGGCTGACCACCAGCGCTGCTGCCCGCGCATAGCGCCCACGCCCGTTCTGGAGCACGTCGGCGTGCACGTCGTCGTTGGACTTGCGCGCGATGATGACAGAGTTCACCACATCATCGTCAGGGTGGCACACGGCCAGCACCTCGAACCCACCTCGACCGATGTCCTCGGAGTCGACGATCGGGTACAGGAACCCACGCGCCCCGTGTGCGCTGCGCACGACGAGGGCCGCCCCGTCCGCCATGTGCGCGCCAAGGTGGGCGATCACCTTGGCCTTCTCCTCGGCGGCCATGCCCACGAGCGCGGCCAGGAAGACCACGTCGTATGCGGCGAGCTCGGTGGTGAGGTCGGCGACATCGGCCGTGTGGAATGACATGCGGGTGGCCAAGTCCTTGTCCGCGCGGAACAGCTTGCTAGCACGGTTGTTGGCCGCGCCGCAGAGGTCGTAGTTGTCGAACATGGTGTCTGGCAGGTGGCGCGCGGCCAGAACGAAGGAGCTGAAAGGCAGCGGGCCGGAGCCGATGAAGGCGACGCGGGCCGGCGCGACAATGCCACCGGGCACGTAGCGCGCTAGGAGCTCGTACTCGAGCCTGCTGAGGTTCACGTAGTTGTTGTAGTAGGGGAAGATGCCGAGGTGGTCGAGCGGGTTGTCGAAGGCGGCGAGCAGGTCGGCGTAGTGCGCCTCCAGCTTTCCCTCGGCTTCGGAGCAGAGGCGGATGAGGCCCTCACGCATCTTCTGCGCCTCCGGGCCGAGCTTGGTCACGTCGACGGGGCTCGGTGGGACGCACGCGGTGACGAGGTCGGTGAAGAGCGCGTCCACGGCGGGGCACGGGCTGAGCGACGGCAGCTTGGAGATGGCGGCATGGAGCCCGGTGATCTTCTGGACCAGGGCGTCGACCTCCTTGTTTTGGGACTCCATTTTACTTGTCTTGCCTGTTAATGGTCGATGCCGAGGGACAAGAAGATGTCAGTGGAGTGAAG
This sequence comes from Poa pratensis, assembly GCA_947311845.1. Lineage (NCBI taxonomy): Eukaryota > Viridiplantae > Streptophyta > Magnoliopsida > Poales > Poaceae > Poa > Poa pratensis. Next base: position 31,893,929 of record CAMZMU010000091.1, on the reverse strand, counting down.
TTGTCGATCGAGCTGCTAGCTTGATGAGCTATGGAACGTACCCTGTGATGTCTATATGTAGCAATACCACGCCTAAAGAAAGCTGGAAAAGGAGTGCACATGCATGCAAGCTTCACGCGTCCATGCCCAATCAGGCTGGTTTCATGCTTCTGCTGTCACATCCGTCTGCTGAAGTGGCACCAAACAACTTGGTTGTTTATTTTGTTATTATTATTATTGGTAGGGTGAGTGAACACGACGCTGGAGGTCGTTGTTGACTAATACTCCAGTTTCGGCAACGGTGGGCTAACCTGAAATTTTCATTGATCATTTAAAAAAATAGCTTTTTCTGTAAATGATTTTTCCTCAAGCCATCGGCGAGGAGGGGAGTGCTATCTCTCTAGGTCACTACACCAGGCGAGGAGGGAGGAACAGTCTAGTCTACAGGGGGCACGGCACACCCACAACCGAGCGTGCGCAGCAATCTCAGAGAAGAGGCGGGCGGGCAGAGGTGCACACGTTTTCGAATACCATCCGGTTCCGAGATTTCCACACGTTCCAAATGACGAGACACACAACCGTAGACGGTATCGACAGAAGGACTACGTCGAAGGATTTTTTTATCCTGCCCCACAACATTTCGAGGGGAGTCACCACCGAAGTTAGGGACGAAACCAGGAGCCGCATGATCCCACAGTGGCTTTAGCCGTGCACACTCGAAGAAAAGGTGATTCAGATCCTCTTCCACCCGGGGGCAGAAGGGGCAGTCGGACGACGGGACGCAACCATTCGGAAGAGAAGCGAGCGCTTCCGGGTGTTGCCATGCTGAAGCACCCACATGAAGACTTTGGCCTTGAGGTGTGGGGGGGGGGGGGGGGGGGGGCGAATCCCAGCCAGTTGAACTCATGAAGGGGGAGGGACACCAGAGCTTGATACTATTGTCATTGGATGACAGATCCGGCCACCACTGCAACCATCTCGCATAACCGTCCTGCATCGTTCGGATTTGACCATATACTCCTTCTATTTTTATTAATTTTCGTTATGGGTTTAGTCAAAGTCAAACTTTGCCAAGTTTAACCAAATATTTATTAAAAAAATATCAACATCTACAATATAAAATCTATAATATTAGAATCATCATAAAGTATATTTTCATATTATATCTATTTGGTATTATGGTTGTTGATATTTTTTACTAGATCAAACCGATGCCTATGTTAAGAAATACTACTTTATGACCAGCTTTCAATATTTTTTTAGCTATTCAATATTAGCTTACTAACCTCCATATCATCATCACCACTAATATAAAAAGGCACAGAGTGTGGGGATCCAAACAATCTTGACCTTCTAACGCTAGATCCAACGGACCCAGTCACCGCTAAAACACATTGTCAGCCTTCATTCTTTTGGAAAGTCTGACGCTAGATCCAACGAGCACTTATTTTCTTGCCAAATCAACAACCGAGTTAATAGGGGAGTAATTCAGAAAATTAATTAGGGGCGCTGATTTTGAGAGGAATTAAAACCTCCAGCTTTGCATACCCGTGTTGTTATTTTGGAAACTGCCAGTAATTTGCCATAATAGCGGCAATCAATTTGGATATTATTGGAGGGTAGGAGAGTGTGAAAACTAATGCAGCGATTTTACATAAGAAATATCATGGCGATGATATGTGATGTTTTAACCTTGGATAAAAATACAGTCATAAATTAGACATTACCACAAACCAGTTTTAGCAGGACATAAAACTTAGACGCGCATTGCGCGTGCAAGATTACTGGTCAGAGAAAAAACAGGACAGCCTTGTCATTCAGCTGCAACAAGGCTCATTGCCGTGCTTCGGGCCGGGCTTTTTTTCCACGCTTCGGGCCAGCCAAGAAAACCCGGCCCGATGGCCTCCTTGGCGGGCCACACGCTCGCACCTGCCCGTTACCTTGCCTGCGCACCGGCCACCCTCGCCTTCGTCTCCTCCCACCGCCGCCGCCGCTTTGGCTGCCGCCCGCCCGCCGTCTCCAGTTCCCAACCCTCCACTCGTCCCGTCGCGCCTGCGAACATCGCATCCGGCACCCCGCCTCCTCCACCCCGCCGCCAGGGTAGGCTGACTCACTGGACTCCAGACTTCGATTTCGTCGGTAAGCTCGCCCGGGAGCACTTAATTCCAAGCATTTCCACATTCCGGCCGAGTAGAATCGACGAACTGTACGAGGGTTTTTGACATCTGGGAGGAATTACATAGGCGATGTGGATGGATGTTGCGTCAGACACTTAGGAATGGATCACCTCGTCTGAAATTTTTGGGGGAACAATCAATTGCTTGACCCAATCCCCCCTACGTCTTACTAGGTCCTTTCTCCGCCGAGCTCCAGCGTGTAGACGCGTACCACCTCCCGACCACAGGACACGATGGCCTCGGAGGACGAACTGGCTCTCCTCTGATCCTCTCCGGCGAGCAGCTCGTGGTGCACCTCGCCGCCACTTGCCGCAGGGCCGACTTCGAGGCGGTAGCGCGTGTCCTCGATCAGCGGGACCACAAGTTTGCCAAGGATGAGGCCACACTAAAGGTGGTGCTCGCCGACCTTGATGCGGTGAGCAGCGTGAGGTCAGGTCCAAAGTTGAGGCCCGTCGCATGGAGGTCGACGTCCTGCGGAACAAGTACGAGGCGACCTTGGACGCTAACGGACGACCACTGGATGATGCCAAGGAAATGACACTCCTGCTCGGTGCCGGTGCGCTGGACCTGGTACATAGGGATGACTCAGATGTTGAGGAGGCAAACGAGGGGAGGTGCGATGGCGACAGGGTGGAAGTGGAACACGGCGGAGGAAAGGGAGGCACCGCAACGGCGAGGCGGAAGGCTGCGGAGGAAGGGGAGGCACGTCGGCGGGTGGTCATGGACACATTGGGGGAGCTGGGCGCCGCTCAGGTCGGGCAGGGTGAGGGGTGAGTCGTGGTTTTCTTTTCTGCAAGTTTAGTTGCACAGTTTGATTGATTGCAACAAGGGCAGGGTGGTCTTTTCGTGTTGTGATTCGTTTGCAACATAGTAATTTGCTAACATATGCAAATGTGTCATTTTAGCAAAGCGCCAAATTACCGTGTTATTTTAGCAATTACAATGTAGAAGGTGGTATATGGCCGAGTGCCAAAGTAGAAAGTGGTGTATGATTAAGTCTCTAATAAAATTGTATTGCCCACAGAATAACTAATGCAATGAATGATCTTTTTGGATCTATTAGATCAAACAAGAAGGCAGCGGCGGGTTCAAAGAAGCTCGGGAAGATGTCGCTGGGCTATGCCGAGAAGCTGTCGTACCGGGAGGAATTGGGCAGCGTAGGCATGCCTGAGAAGTTCGACTCCCCCAAACTCCTTCAAGGAAAGGTTGATCATGTTGCTTAATACTAAACCTTTGTTTTGCTCACGCTGTAGGTGACCTATTGTTAATTCTTCTCTCATGTTAGTCGTAATTGTTTCTTTTGTAAAATATTATGCGTTTAGTTGTGATTAGCTAAGAAATATAAATATAACATGTAGGGTTTCAGAAGAAATATAAATATTAACATTGTTTTCTGAAGAAAAACATTGTTCATGTGTTCCTTCTGCTGGATTAATGGTGCAGATAGAAGAGCTTGCAGTTCTGGTGCAAAAGGTTTGGCTACCATGGTGGATGTCAATAAAATCTCTACTCATGTTTCATATGCAACAGTTTCAACAAAACATCCCTGATTGTTTCAGAGTAAGCATTTAGTGGTATTTACCGGAGCAGGGATATCAACTTCATCAGGCATACCTGATTTCCGAGGGCCAAAGGGTGTGTGGACCCTGCAGGTAATCTGTCTATGTTGCTTCCGCTCTGTATGGTTTCCCTCCTTGCATGAATCTTTTTCTTTTTAGAATAAATTGTCATGCTTAATTGCTGACATGACATATTTCATTGTACTCTAGTGTCGTGTGATTCATCTTTAAGTGCATGATTTGTGGAAAAGTTAGGCTCCCATTTAGTTATTGTATCTCACTTAGGTACCCAAAATTTATGCTTTATGACATTTTACAATTTTACTTATTCAAGTAGTTACTACCATTTCCTATACGATGCTTCCACCTTTAATGATAAACCATTATTGTAATAAATAATCAGTTGTATATATGTCACATGTGTTTTGTAGCGTGCAGGAAAAGGTGTTCCCGATGCTTCGATCCCATTTCACCGAGCAGCTCCAACCTTGACACATATGGCGCTAGTTGAATTGGAAAGAGCAGGACTCCTAAAGTTTGTCATAAGCCAGGTGTGCATAATCCAACTGAGTGTATTGCATATGGAGTTTTGTATTGGTATCTATGTCCACTACCAATGACTTATTATTATAAGTTTAACTCTTGGGGAACTTTTGCTCAGTGTCACTGATACAAGGTTAACACTTACGAACTTTGCTCCGAGTCACTAGTATAAGGTTAACTCAGGAAACATTTATGCAACTCAGTTTGTTTGAGCTGCAGATTTTCAATTCGTTGTTCTACCGATTAACGTAGTGAAAGCAAATCTATAATATACCAATTTTAATATGATGCGAACTCCGTTTTTGTGTTTTGCAAATCTTACTACTATGTATGTCCTTTCAATATTATTGTGGTGAACAAATTGCTTCATTTATCACATTCTTGTTTATGTTATCTATTTAATTTGAGCCTGTACAAGGCTTACGGAAGTTGTATTTGCCAGAATGTTGACAGCCTACATCTACGGTCTGGCTTCCCAAGGGAGAAGCTGGCTGAGTTGCATGGGAATTCCTTCAAGGAAATCTGCCCATGCTGTAAAAAGGAGTAAGCTTACCTTGCTCTGCTTATATTGTATTTTCTTAGGGAAACACCAAAATAAATAGTTCCTTTTCCTTCTGTTGATTTATTCAGCTAGCTCTTTCCTGACTGCTTGCCGATATGAAGGTACCTACGTGATTTTGAAATAGAGACAATAGGACTGAAGGATACTCCGAGGCGTTGTACTGATAAGAACTGTGGAGCTAGATTAAAAGATACAGTCCTTGACTGGGAGGTACAAAACTATATTACAAATTTTCTATCTCAACAACTTGCTTTACAAGAAAATGCTTCTTTTGAGCTGGAAGTTCTGTTAGGCAATACATGATTTTTGTGTGTTAGTGCTTAATCTCTGCTACAAAGTTTGTGTATTTCTATTGATCTATTCTAATGTGGTTATAGCTGCCTCCATGCCCATTTAGAAATCCATCACTAAATACATGACCTCAAATGCTCAGAATGACTTTTTTTATTCAATAGCTATCATGATATTTGGTAAATTTACTTGATTATTAAAATATTGTTCACTACAAACACTTTGTTTTTTAGGTGTTGTGTTCACAGAATCAAATGTTTAACAGTGAAAAGACATAAACTTCATGCTCTCCAAATAAATGTTCAACATTGAAAAGGAAATTCACAGAGCGGTTCTGAGACTATTGCCATGACCAATTACATATGCACAGTATATGGAGGAGAAATTTAAAAATAATCCTAACTGAATTTGTCACTATTATGTAATCAACTTATTATATTGCTATGCCCTATTGGGGTCATATATATTCCCTCCGATCCAAAATAAGTGTCGCAGTCCCAGTTCAAAACTGCGACACTTATTATGGATCGGAGGTAGTATCATATATATACACAATACATGGAAGAGATGCACAAATAATTCCCTAGAGAGGGAGAGGGAGAAATGAACTATCGAAGTTGTCGCTAGTCCATTAATAGTTCGATTGATTTTTCAGGATGCTTTGCCCCTTGAGGAGATGAATTCTGCCGAGGAGCACTGTCGAGCAGCTGATCTTGTCCTGTGTCTAGGAACTAGGTTTGTTGTGCTACCCTCACACAATAGCTGTAATTTCTTTCACAGTTTCCTTCTTCATTACTGAAGTTAGTGTTGTTACAAACACTGTCACTTGCCAATAAAAGTCAAATGTTTAATGATAAAATCCTCGGAACTCTTGGTCACATCATAATCATGTGAGGCAAATAAGGAGGGGTGCATACTTACTGCAGTTGCTCTGTTTTTTAAGTTTTGGATAACTGTCCAGGTACCATTGGCTTCAAACAGTTATTCAATACACCATCAAACACCGACAATAGAGCCAGCAAACAGCTTTACCGGGTAGAATAACCGTTTGTAGTTCAGGGGTTTAATGGACCTGTCTGAAAGCCCAAGGGGTGCAATATGTATCCTTTGCTAATTTTTTTTAGTAAGCATGATTCTCATGTTCAACCTCGGAAAATGAATTGCTGGATTAGTTGTTCTAAAAAATTCTACGTAGATGCATACAGATTAAATGCATGATAACCATGCCTTTAGTATATCATAGTTAGGACCTAGCATCCCTATTTCTCGGTCGACGTGCTTGGAAGTGCGCTCTGGGCACTACTCCTTTCGTGGAACGTCTGGCGCCAGGACTCAGCCTGAGGATGGTGCAAGACTTGGCCTGAACAAATGACCACAAGTACAACAAGGATCATCCTTCACCTAAGTTGCACAGGCATGGACCAGGATAATCCAGTCATTTGACACAGCAAAAGACCCCCCCCCCCCCCCCCCCCCCCCCACACACACACAAAAAGAATTCAGTGGGTCTGTTGTAGCGTGTCAAGCGAACTATGTTGAAAATGCTTGCCAAAAAGACATGCATCTTTCAAGAATGCTAAGTGTTTCATCAGGCCATTGTCAGGTTGCACCAAGAAGACATCCTAGATTTGGATATAATGGTTGATGACCTAAGCTGCTGCATGGGATCGACCAATACCATTGTGTGCATCCCTATTTCAACTTCAACACGTGAAATATCTAGTCCTGGCTCATTCAAAGAATGGAGCCTTGATCTGGATCAAATGGGTAGTCTCACTAATATTTACGACAGTCACTTTTGATGCATCAAAAGATAAATGAACTATTGAGTTTCAACATGTCTTCTGCGTTGCAGTGCAGTGCATGTTTAGCATATATAGTAGTCAAGAATTTGAGATCCCCTTTCTCCTTGCCATCATGCATGGTGCCACATACTTGTTGACTTTTTCCCATGATCCAGTCAAAGGCAGTGTGTCCTATTTCCCTCTCATTTGATCAATTTGACCATTGTTGGTTTGTGTTAGTTCATTGTTTATTTTGGAGTAGCACGTTCTTAATGTCCTGCCTTATTTATCACTTCTGCCTGTTGAACGTTCTTTATGATAATAGTGAGCATGCTTCTGTTCTTGTTTCTTTTCTAATATACAGTAATGTGCAGCTTGCAGATTACTCCTGCATGTAATATGCCTCTGATGTCAATCAAGAATGGGGGAAGGTTGCTATTGTTAACCTTCAGGTGTGTGCAACTGAATACAAACATATTGTTGTTTGTCATGGACCAATGATGCACCAACTTGCACACTTATCTCTATTTTTGTAGACTTGTCATACTTATGATTTGTGCAAATTATCAAAAATATTGATACTACCTATGTAGTTTTTCAAGTTGGAATTTTTTAGTACTAAACATATTGCAAATGACTGCAATACTGTTGGACCATTTTAGAAATTTGAAGTGTTTTTTATTTGGCTCTTTCATTAGGCCTTAATTTTTTGGTTCAAATCAGGTAAATCTGTAATTTGACAGCTAAAAAATTGGTGTTTTCAATTCAAGTTTGAAGTTGAAACTCATTTTGTGGCATGACATGCATTTAGAACATGGATTCCATATTCAATCCAGAGGTGTGGATTGAAAGAGATTATCTTTGCATGTTTATGAATAAGAACTGATTGTGTAGTCTTAAAACGTGAAATGTCGATTAAATATGTAAAGTTTAACAAAGGACATATATGTTATTTGAAATTAAACAAATAATGGTCTAGAATGAATGTTATGAAACACTGCTTGCTTTGGTGTATGCAGAACATGAGAGCAACATATGCGTCTTTGGGATAGTAAACCCAAATACTGCAACTTTCTCATGGCATTTTGTAAACTTGCAATAAGTATGCAATCTATCTCCTTTACAAATTCTTCTGTTTCCATTTCACTTGCAGGCAACTCCAAAGGATAAAAAAGCAAGCCTTGTCATCCATGGGCTTGTCGATAAGGTGTCTGTTTTTCTGAGGTTTCTTTTTGTTGCTATTATGTTCTCTTTGTATAGTTATTTAGCTGTGTCAACACAGGTCATTGCTGGAGTGATGTGCATTCTGAATCTGCGCATCCCTCCATATATACGTATTGACTTCATTCAGTTTCTTCTTCGCCACACAGTCAAAAGTAGGACATCTCACCATTTCTCGAATATTCATTCTTACTTTAGCTCTGCAAATATCTTGTTGATACTTACAATCAATCAAGGCTGGTGAGGAAACTAAATGCTGGCATCATCAATACTTCCTCCTTAACAAGATTTGAGCAACTGAAGATGACGAACTTTTTTGCAAACCTTATGATCTCCATAAAAATATAAACACTGAAACTACCAAGTGCCATATACTCGTATAAATTTCTGTATGGTGTCATTCATAAATTGCAAATGAAGTTCGATTTCTGATTAAGTTCCTTCTGTGCAACTATCCTGAGACTAAATGGTTTAACTGGCTTTATAGAAAATAAGTTTAATCACCTGCCCTCTCATACTGCATTCTCTCTTCTATTCAGAGAAATGTGTAAGATGGACTCTGCGAGTAACAAGCATTCATGGTATGCGAGCACCATTGTCATTTCTTCGGTCAATCGAGGTTATGCAACTGTGACTATAATACATACACATAGTTGTGTACTACTATGCTTTCATATACTTTATATTATTAAATTCTCCAGTAAGGAAATAATTATTTTGTTAAGAATCAATTGAATCAAAGTCAGTGTCATCGTTAGCTACAATCGATATGCTTGCAAGATCTGAGTTGTAGTTTGTGTGAACTAACTAAATACCACCCTCCAGTTCCCCAGAAACTGTCATTTTGGACATCGACCGGGCTACAAAACATAACATTGACTACTAGTTTCTGTTGTCATATGTTTGTAATTCCCAATAAAATATGGCATTACCGATATTTTCGCGATCTTTGTCGATCAAGGACGATCATTGTCTCGGCAACCTGGTCATATATTTTGTCATTGTGGATATTTTCGCGATCTTGCAAGGTAGATATTTGTATCTACGAGACTTTACCATTTCTTATCTTTTCTTCTGCTTTGGAGTCTCTAAATTTACTCTAGCTTCCGTGATCAATCATTTCGTTGACGTACCATGGACCACTTCATAATGACAATGAGCCTTGTTGCAGCTGAATAACAGGACTGTCCTTGTTTTTCTCAGATTATATGGAAGTTAGTAAGCTAATGGTCAAGGTTATTGAAAGCTGGTCATAAAGTAGTATTTCTTAACATAGGTGCCTGTGTGATCTAATCGAAAACTTCAATTATGATATTAATATGTGGTCAATTTTTTTACTCATCAACAGGTTTCCTTTCCGGATAGATCTGACATGAAACCTGTAGTGCTTACGGAGCAACCATTTTCCTTGCAGAGGTATATTGGAGATTGTAAAGCCCCAATCAATGTCACACAGAAAAAGATGTTTCAGTTTTCAACTATCATGTGCCATGCTTCACACTGTGGACTTGCCTTTTCTATAGGGAAACATCAATGACTAGCCAATTTTTCATGTTACTGACATTGAACTTCAGTGATGGTTGTGGCTGCTCAAGCTCATCAATTGAATGTCATGTTAATTTTCAGGTTAGCTGCAACCGTACACTCTTTATCTTTTTTTCTTTCTGATTAAGCTCCATAGAGTAGAGTGAACTAAAAAACAAGCAACAGGTTTATAGGAACACCATAATTTTTTGTTCTTTAATTGATCTTAGAATTGTTCACGTTTGTACTACGTGTGTAGTGCATCCTTTATTTATTTATTTGAGAAGGAAGTAATGCATCCTGATAGTCTGAAGAGATTTGCATTCCACATACATCGAGTAGCTGCTCCATACTGGCAGCAATTCCGTACATACCTAATATCCTTGGCTAATTGGTACCATTTGCATACTGTTTTCTGTGAAGTTGTTTAAGTGGTTATGTACCTAATTTTCTAGAGTGGCATGTTGGTTAACATCAAGTAGATTGAGGGTCTGCTTACGATGCAACTTAAATGCGATACATGCAGAAGCAAAAGGAGAGCTTTGTTAGAGATAGAAGCCGAGTCCTACAGGAGTTGAAGTGCAGCGCGGAGCGGCAGTGTCGTGCCGGGCAGCAGGCGATTCTTGGAAGGGAGAGTCTGCCAAGGGCCGAGACATCTACGCACGCGTTTGTGACCAACGTGGTCAGGTACGACGCTGAAGATCTCAAGGTGGCTGAGCCCAAGGGTGCTCGGATGGACAGCAGCAGCAACCTTACGAAACGTCACGTGGATGTCCCTTGCGGCTACTTGGCGTCACCGAAGAAGCTAAAGAGCTAGAACTGTCAAATTGTGGTTTTCAAGGGTATGGTGCGGCCAGCGAGTTAGATGAATGGAGTAAGAAAATATAGAGCAAACTGGGTGCATAGCTAAGCGACCATCTGAGGGAAACATACACTAGATTGTAATTCTTCTTACTCTTTTTGTAAAGCTCTCCGAATCAAGGAACTTGTTGCAAATAGTAAGCGTCGGCTGTCTGGTAGCCTGGTTTTGCACACACTGTTCCAAGCGTCCGACTCTTTTTTAAGCGGGGTCGCAATAAAAACGGACGGGATTTAATCCCTGGCGCCTGTACATAAGTGACCCTCTGTGGGTGCTCTTAGTCATCAAGGAAATGGCCACCAGCGTCATGTTTAGATGTGGGCCTGACTCACCCTACTAACAAGTTAATAACCAAAGTTCCTACCTTTGCCCAAGCTCTGGTTGTCTGCGCAGTTTGCTTAATGGTAGTTGTCTTTTTCCATCTAAAAAAAACCAAAGTGTTGAGATCTACAATCTTGTAAATTTTCAACTCTAAATTCGTTTTATTTTGGGCTGTACAAAAAAGATAAATCGGGGAAATTTCAAAATTGTAAAATTGTGTATTCTTCACCACCCATATCCACCCGTTTGTCTTTTTTTTCAGCCCAAAATACTTGGAGTTGAAAAATTACAGGATTTTAGATCTCGACAATATATACATCCAAATTTTTTTCGCGCTTTTTGAAAACTTAATTTTTTTCAAAAATGGGCTCCATGTAGCCCGGGCTCCATTTTAGGTTTTCACGTATCGGACATGCTTTTTACCTGGGCATGATTTAGTGTGTGGCCCATCTCTGAAAGAAGACCAAAAAAGGCTATTATTTCACACGGCCTATACATAACAAACGAAAGAAATACATTAGACATAGACAAAGCAAACTAAGACCGCAAGAAAACAAATATGAGAACATACAATGTTTAAATATAAAAATAGGAGGCCTTTTATAGATCCAATGTCTTGGATCTTTCTAAACTTTGAAGATGGTTGGTGAACCCAGTTTTAGCTTATTAAATACACAACACCAAAATATTACTTGCATCTATATCATTCATTCGGTTGCTATTTTCCAGCATTGACTGTTATACATCCGATGATTGACAATGTTATGTTCTTGACACTTGATTGATTCTTTTTTTGTAATGTCATTGGGTTCATACAGACAAATCTGACCAATAAACATTCAGGTCATCTATTTATCAAGTAATTTATGTTTGTGTACATTCACCAATTTAAATCCATTATTGCTGACCGATAAATCTCAAACATGGAAAACAATATATATAAATATTTAAAGCTTAAGGCTACAATACATTCATGCTTTTCTATAATGATGGCCACTGGAATTTACCGCTTTGAAAACAATTGACCTAAATATATTTAACTTAAGTCGACCCTACAGTTTTGCTTTCGGCACCAGCGCCAGTGGCGCAACGGGTCATCTAGTAGATATAGATATAGAGGAAAGCAAGCTGAGCTGGGAACAAACTGAGATGGGCCTTGGGCTCTAGCTAAGACACACGTTTACCCGGGCCGGGACCTGAGGCCGAATATAACGTACCCCTTTACCCCACCCTTGCCGTCTATCTACCTAAAAAAAGGTCAGATTCTCAAAAAAAAAAAAAAACCTAAAAAAAGGTCAAAGAAACCCTAACGACGCGGTGGCGGCGAAAGAAAAAATCGTGGAGGAGGGCTCGACATCCAGCGCTACGATCGAGATGCCGCAGGAAGCAAGGAGGCGCTTGCATAGGCGGCGGAGGAGGCGGGCCTTGCAACAAGCCCTTCCGTGGCGCGAAGAAGAGATGCTCAGCCCGGGATCAGATCGCGATCTGGAAATGAAATCGATCTCCTGTGAGCCAAAAACCATGGAGGAGGAGGAGGACAAAGAAGAAGAAGAAGAGGAGGAGGAGGAGGAGGAAGATGAAGAAGAGGAGGAGGAAAGGGATGAGTTGGCTCCTGAATCTTCCATGGAAGAAGAGAAAAAGGATTTCGCTCTCCACCTTGAGAACTGGGAATCCTCGTTTAGCCACGGCCGGTTTGGCTTCGAAATATTGAGTGAGTAACCAACCCCATTGATTGATTGATTGATTTCCGCTTGCTCTTCTCCGGACACCCGCACTCAACTGGGTTTTGCTGCTGTGTATATGTATATGTCTGTTGATATTTGCAGCGTCATTGAGTCCAATGGTTTTCATGCACTGCAAGCCGAGCTCCATTCCAGATGAGGCCGTTCTCGCCACAACCTTGCAGATGTGCTCCATCAAAGTCGCCAAGATAAAGCACATCGAGTGGCCGCTCCAAGTCTACGGCCTGGTCGCCGCCCGGGACTATGTGGATCATAAGCGCAACGTTCTCTTCTACCGTCCCAGGATCCGGAGCCAAACCCTCACTAAAAAGGTAGTACCTAATTTCTATGAATACATGTACTCGCCAGTTATATTGTTGCTGTAGATGATGATCGATGTTGCTTTTGCAGAATCCGTATTTGCATTTGACTGGCCCAAGCCGTGCGATCGTGTCCAACGAACCTGTTCACATTGAATTCCAACTCAAAGTAAAAGGGGGACAGTCTCGGTCTGAAGATAGGAGATTGGTCACTCGAGTCTTCGAGTATAACAATCCTTCGAATCGTGATTGGTACTATTCCCACCTCTCCAACTACCTATGTAAAATAGACTTGTGCTTCGAGCAACTCACCAGATCACGGCAGGCCACCGTCCTGTCTGTCCGTGTCGCGCATGGGTCGCCCTTTAGATATGGGGGACAAGTCCTTTGTTCCGCCTCGCCCTACGAGGACGATGATCCTAACAAGAAGATCGTGCTGTTTGATTCAAAGCATGAAACCATGGCGAGCATGGATTCAGATGGAACAATGACTATGGATCCGGATGGTTACCTTGATCTGTGGAGGCGTGTTGTTTCTGTACAAGGAAGGCTCAAGTTCTATATAAATACCTACTCTTGCTCTGGTGCTATACTTGCTAGTGGCAGAGTCTCCTTCCGACCCAAGGATTGCCAAACAAGTTGTGCTACATGTTTCCTTCACAACCGCAAGGACTCTAAAGGGAAGACCTCCTCTAAAGGTGAAGACGAGGTGAAGATAACAGTTGCTTGGTCCCGCTTTGCTGAAAAATTATACCATATCGAGCGAGACTGCTTCGATTTGTGAATGTTATGAACCTTTGGCAGGCATCCATGTGAGGCAAATAAGGAGGGGTGCATACTTACTGCAGTGCTCTGTTTTTTAAGTTTTGGATAACTGTCCAGGTACCATTGGCTTCAAACAGTTATTCAATACACCATCAAACACCGACAATAGAGCTAGCAAACAGCTTTACCGGGTAGAACAACCGTTTGTAGTTCAGTGGAATTTAGTAAGCTAATTGTCAAGGTTATTGAAAGCTGGTCATAAAGTAGTATTTCTTAACATAGGTGCCTGTGTGATCTAATCGAAAACTTCAATTACTGATATTAATATGTGGTCAATTTTTCTTACTCATCAACAGGTTTCCTTTCCGGATAGATCTGACATGAAACCTGTAGTGCTTACGGAGCAACCATTTTCCTTGCAGAGGTATATTGGAGATTGTAAAGCCCCCAATCAATGTCACACAGAAAAAGATGTTTCAATTTTCAACTATCATGTGCCATGCTTCACACTGTGGACTTGCCTTTTCTATAGGGAAACATCAATGACTAGCCAATTTTTCATGTTACTGACATTGAACTTCAGTGATGGTTGTGGCTGCTCAAGCTCATCAATTGAATGTCATGTTAATTTTCAGGTTAGCTGCAACCGTACACTCCTTTATCTTTTTTTTCTTTCTGATTAAGCTCCATAGAGTAGAGTGAACTAAAAAACATAAGCAACAGGTTTATAGGAACACCATAATTTTTTGTTCTTTAATCTGATCTTAGAATTGTTCACGTTTGTACTACGTGTGTAGTGCATCCTTTATTTATTTATTGAGAAGGAAGTAATGCATCCTGATAGTCTGAAGAGATTTAAATAGCGTAATGTGCATTCCACATACATCGAGTAGCTGCTCCATACTGGCAGCAATTCCGTACATACCTAATTTCCTTGGCTAATTGGTACCATTCTGCATACTGTTATTCTGTGAAGTTGTTTAAGTGGTTATGTACCTAATTTTCTAGTGTCATGTTGGTTAACATCAAGTAGATTGAGGGTCTGCTTATGATGCAACTTAAATGCGATACTTGCAGAAGCAAAAGGAGAGCTTTGTTAGAGATAGAAGCCGAGTCCTACAGGAGTTGAAGTGCAGCGTGGAGCGGCAGTGTCATGCCGGGCAGCACGCGATTCTTGGAAGGGAGAGTCTGCCAAGGGCCGAGACATCTACGCACGCGTTTGTGACCAACGTGGTCAGGTACGACGCTGAAGATCTCAAGGTGGCTGAGCCCAAGGGTGCTCGGATGGACAGCAGCAGCAACCTTACGAAACGTCACCTGGAAGGCCCTAGCGGCTACTTGGCGTCACCGAAGAAGCTAAAGAGCTAGAACTGTCAAATAGTGGTTTTCAAGGGTATGGTGCGGCCAGCGTGTTAGATGAATGGAGTAAGAAAATATAGAGCAAACTGGGTGCATAGCTAAGCGACCATCTGAGGGAAACATACACTAGATTGTAATCCTTCTTACTCTTTTTGTAAAGCTCTCCGAATCAAGGAACTTGTTGCAAATAGTAAGCGTCGGCTGTCTGGTAGCCTGGTTTTGCACACACTGTTCCAAGCGTCCGACTCTTTTTTAAGCGGGGTCGCAATAAAAACGGACGGGATTTAATCCCTGGCGCCTGTATATAAGTGACCCGCTGTGGGTGCTCTTAGTCATCAAGGAAATGGCCACCAGCGTCATGTTTAGATGTGGGCCTGACTCACCCTACTAACAACAAGTTAATAACCAAAGTTCCTACCTTTGCCCAAGCTCTGGTTGCCAGCGATATTGCTGCGCAGTTTGGTTAATGGTAGTTGTCTTTTTCCATCTAAAAAAAACCCAAGTGTTGATAATTGTTTGGTGCCACTTCAACAGTCGGACGTCACAACAGAGGCATGAAACGAGCCTGATTGGGCATGGACGCAAGAAGCTTGCATGCATGTGCGCTCCTTTTCAAGCATCCTCTAGGCGTGGTATTGCTACATATAGATATCATAGTTCCCCTTACATAGATCATCAAGCTAGTAGCAGCTCGATCGATCACTTCACTCCACACTGTCATCTTCCTGTGTCCCTCAGCATCGATCATTAGCAAGACAAGTAAAATGGAGTCCCAAAACAAGGAGGTCGACGCCCTGGTGGAGAAGATCACCGGCCTCCACGCCGCCATCTCCAAGCTGCCGTCGCTCAGCCCGTGCCCCGACGTGGACGCGCTCTTCACCGACCTCGTCACCGCGTGCGTCCCACCGAGCCCCGTCGACGTGACCAAGCTCGGCCCGGAGGCGCAGAAGATGCGTGAGGGCCTCATCCGCCTCTGCTCCGAAGCCGAGGGAAAGCTGGAGGCCCACTACTCCGACCTGCTCGCCGCCTTTGACAACCCACTCGACCACCTCGGCATGTTTCCCTACTACAGCAACTATATCAACCTCAGCAAGCTGGAGTACGAGCTTCTGGCGCGCTACATGCCCGGCGGCATCACGCCAACCCGCGTCGCCTTCATCGGCTCCGGCCCACTGCCATTCAGCTCGTTCGTCCTCGCCGCGCGCCACCTGCCGGACACCATGTTCGACAACTACGACCTGTGCGGCGCGGCCAACGACCGTGCTAGCAAGCTGTTCCGCGCGGATAAGGACTTGGCCATCCGCATGTCGTTCCACACTTCTGACGTCGCTGACCTCACCGACGAGCTTGCCTCATACGACGTGGTTTTCCTGGCCGCGCTCGTGGGCATGGCCGCCGAGGAGAAGGCCAAGGTGATCGCCCACCTCGGTGCGCACATGGCGGACGGGGCGGCCCTCGTTGTGCGAAGCGCACACGGGGCGCGCGGGTTTCTGTACCCGATCGTCGACCCCGAGGACATCGGCCGAGGTGGGTTCGAGGTGCTGGCCGTGTGCCACCCTGACGATGACGTGGTGAACTCCGTCATCATCGCGCGCAAGTCCAACAACGACGTGCACGCCGACGTGCTCCAGAACGGGCGTGGGCGGTGCGCGCGTGGCGCGGCGCCGGTGGTGAGCCCGCCGTGCAGGTTCGGTGTGATGGTGGCGGACGTGGCCCAGAAGAGGGAGGAGTTTGCAAACGCGGAAGTGGCCTTCTGATCAATGCGAGGGATCGAATGGACGGGCATGGTCATCGTCCATTGTTGCTGCTTGATGGCCTGCAAATCGTACCCTATGATGTAAGTTACGTGTTGTTTGTAACCTATGATGTAAGACACGCGCATGTCTATCTACACCCTCACCCCTGAAGGCAGAATAGAAGGCAATGTGCGGAGGAATAATATGTGTGCGTAAGTATAATTGTTGAGAATAAGATGATATGTGTATCGTTCACAAGTACTCACTCTGTTCCAATTTAATTGACTTGCTATGCACCAAATGTGGATGTATCTAGACATGTTACATGTCTAGATACATGCACATGTGGTGCGTAGCAAGTCAATTAAATTGGAACGGAGTGAGTATGAAAGAAAATTGAATTGATGTATTAGTATGGGAGCAGTGATAGACAGGCTCGATCAAATCATTCAAATGGACAGTAAACGTTTTCGCTCCTTTGAAACTGAGTCAAATAGACGCCGAGTTTGTCTGACCTAACAGCTATCGGTGGCAGTTGTATTTAGTGTCATACTCCCACCGTTTTTTAATATAACATGTTTTAGCTCTTTACCACATTCACATGTATCTACATGTATGTAGACATAGTTTAGTGTGCAAGTTCACTCATTGCAATATGTATCTAAACGTCTTATAATTATGAGCGGAGGGAGTAGAAAGCAACAATGCGAGGAGAGTCAGTGGTACAAAGGGCACGTTTGGTTCACGCCGGGGCGAGCCCCACCAAATTCTGGGCATGACCAAATTTTTGGCGAACAATTCCAGCGCCCACGGTTCGCCCATGATTGGCGTGAAATTGCACTGCATCGAGCGGGCTGGGCTAGGCTCGCCAATTTTTTGGAATCAAACCAAACAGCAGCCGGATATCACGGGCGTGCCAGTAATTTGGTCAGGCCAGCGTCGGCTCAGAACCAAACGTGCTCAAACTCATTTTTTATTATTCCGTTACCTGTTACACGTTCAACATTTTGGATGTGCATAGATATTCTCTATTCGATATTCTAGAAGTATTCCTTCAGAATCATCTCTGGACATACACATGTGTGTTCAATTCTTTCCCTTTGTCCCGTCGTCGTCAAAGTACCAACAGTTACCTTTGCACGAGGCAGCCTCCAAAATCCCTCACTACCTTCCCTACCATAGCGATATCGATATTCTAGTATTGTATAGTATTCCTCAAGTACTCATCCGCAATCATCTCTAGATATAAACACACCATGATATGATCATTATTAGGCAAAACTTGAGGTTTTCAATTTCCAGCATTTCCATATTTCACAAAGCATACCATGATATGATCATTATTTACATTACAACGCATATTTACAACTAGGCAAAACTGGGGAATGCTACAGATGTGTCCTTAAAAAATTTCGACAAACAATTTGTGCCATACATTATCATACATAATTTGAGCCACAAAGTTCAAATTCTAAATCTAAAATATGCTCATTTCAATGCTCTAAGAAAAAAAAGAGGGATACTATGACAAGCTATGTAAATAGACACAACTTGTCACTTTTGTGAGGCACGCAAATTTTCTATCGCGTCGAAGAAACTCCGCATCACCTCCTCGTCGCCGTCCCTCGCCGCGGCAATCACCTCTTTAGCTTCCGCCGCCTTCTGCCTTATTGCGGCGCCCACGTCCGACGTTTCGTCGAGCACCATCTCCACCGCCTCCGTCACTTCGTCCCTCCCCACCACCCCTGCAGTACCGCGCGCCAGCTCGATGCACACCCCCATCTCCTCCGCCATCATCTTGGCGTTGTAGAACTGCTCAGCCGAGAGCGGCCACCCGAGCATCGGCACGCCGGCGGCGAGGCTCTCCTGCGCCGAGTTCCACCCGCAGTGCGTCAGGAAAGCCCCCGTGGCCGCGTGCGCCAGGACCTCTACCTGCGGCGCCCAGCACCGCGCCACCAGCCCACACCCCGCCGTCTCCATTCTCTCCGCGAAACCCTCCGGTAGGCCCAACGACGGCTCGTCACCATTCACGTCGGCGGTGGGCCGGATCGCCCAGAGGAACCTGTGCCCGCTCTTCTCGAGCCCCAATGCTAGCTCCGTCGTCTGCTGAGCTGAGATCGTGTAATGCGACCCGAACGACACGTACAGCACCGATCCCGGCGGTTGCTTGTCAAGCCACGCCAAGATAAACCTAGTCGTCGTAGTCTTCTCCGGTGATAATGACGGCGAACTTGCCGTTCGGAGCAGCGGGCCGACCGAGAATATCGGCACATCGTTGAGCCATTGCCGGAACATGCTTAATCCCTTGGGCTCCAACTTCTCGGCCGTGTTGACGAGTAGCGCGTCGGCGCGGGAGAAGGCGGCGATTTGCCTGCGGATAAATGTCGACCACGCGTCCTTGCCGTCGGCCGCCGCGAGATGGTCTGTGAGCTGCGAGCGGTGGACGCGGACGTCCGGGAAACATCGCGGCCGGAAGCACTCTTCGTCGTCAGGGACGAGCGGGACGCTGTCCCAGAGCGAGAAGTAGAGCGCGGCGCCGTAGCCACCGGTGGTGAGGAGGACGGAGCGCGTGACGCCGGGGTCGTCTTGAGCGACGCCATCCGCCGTCGAAGCCAGGAACATGTCTGCTACGACGTGGACGGCGGAACCGGGGTCGGAGCGTCTGAGGTCGGCGACGAACCGGTGAAAAGCCGGGCGGAGGGACTCGGCCGCGAGGAAGAGGTCAATGAGCTGCTGGCTGCCGGCAGAGCCGTCGACAACGAGTGCGTGGACTCCGATGCCGTCTGCGGCAAGGTTGGCGCGGAGGGAGTCGGCCGTATCGGAGGTGGCGATGACGGTGACGCGCGCGTCGGGGCGGCAGCGGCGGACGAGGGCAGCCAGGCAGCGGAATGGCGCGAGGTGGCCCTGCGCCATGAATGGGAACAGCACGACGTGATCGGCCGCACCGGCGCGCCAGTGATCATCGGTTTCGGCCATGCTGATCGATCGTGCCGGTGATGGTGGCGGCTTGCGGTGATCTTTTTTTTTTTTTTTTTGCGAAACACAGTACAACGCAAGCGCTCATATACACGCGCACACACTCACCCCTATGAACGCACGCACGCACACCCTACCCCTATGAGCACCTCCGAGAGACTGAGCCGGCGGGTCGAGTCTTGAGATTGACGAAGTCACCACGGGCGCCTCGCTGTCGACGGGAACGTCGCCTCCCACTGAAGAATATTCCGCCTTAAATGAGAAACACCAGCGTCAAACCTGGGGTTTGAACTCTGGTGGGCTGGGGGTACAACCACCCACCTAACCATCTTGCCACAGGCAAGTTCTCGCGGCTTGCGGTGATCGAATCGTACGGGTTCGCACTTCGGTTTCAAGGAAAATATTAGGGCTTTGATTGTTGACTGAATATTAACATACGTACGCCGAGTCCGACTATGAATCTTACTCCGCACCATGTTTCCGAGAGCAATCAATCGATCGTGTGGCCAATGGCTCGCAGCTACAAAAATCGTTCTTTCCTCCAAAAACAGAACTTCTGTTATTCTGACACGACTACTTTTGTTTTTCTGACACGACTAGCTCTCATTCGAGGAAGAGCTAACTTAAATCAAGATGCAATGACATCAACACGTTTTAAAAAGAAAAACTTGAGCTGCACCAAATATGCAACTGAATTTAACCGCTGTAAAAAAAAATGAAAATATCAATTGCCAACCATAGGAAAAGGTACATTTGCGACCAAACAAATTTCAGTTTCACCAAGACCAGCACGAATGAAAAACTAGCGAACTTGAAGTTAAATCTCATTGACCCAAAATCAGCAACCCCGATTAGTTTTACAAGTGCATATTAATATAAAATGACTTGATTTTATGTTTTGAAAATATTTTTGATGACAAACCTACTGCCGCAATTTTCAGTCATTCTAATATTTTGTAATTGTATATATTAATGGTCAGATTACAAAATTTAACTCTATTTTTTTTTTTTGAAAATAGTCTACCTACAAGCAGAGATAGTAATTACTAATCAAATGCGAATCAAATTTGCTTACATGAACAATATGGCTCGAGCCATTGTCACGCCATGCACATCATCACAAAATAATATACAGAATATCACATGGGCTATACCAAAAGAAAATCACAAGCATACTTTGCAAAACAAGTTAAACATGATAGCATTTAAATTTAAAACACATCAAACTCTATTTTGCAAGCCAATTTTGGCCTCCGAAATCGTCAAAACCGACAAAGTTGGCATCTGAAATACGAGAACAAGAAAAACACGTAGAGTACGATCATGTTGGCATCTCCACAGCATCACCTTTAAATATTATCAGAAGTCTACCGGAAAATGCACCCAAAATTCGAATAAATATTTATAATAAAAAATGGCCTACAAAACATTTAATACAGAATTCCATTCTCCATCAGTGGGCCCTTGGTGTAGTCTTCAGGTCGCACCCAGCTCAGTTGTCGTGATCGTGCAAATCGAATCGGGCGGCCAGAAAACAATTTCTCCAGCAGCAAGCAAGCCTTCTTCGATCGGAAGCAGCGGCGGCGGCGGAGCGGATCGCGATGGGGGTGGAGTGCCGGTACGAGCTGGCGCAGGCAGCGTACGTGAAGCTGGCGCTGCACGCGCTCAAGCACCCGGCGGCCGCCGTCAACGGGCTCCTCGTCGGCCGCCTCGTCGACTCCGCCGCCTCCCCGGCCGTCGTCTCGGTCGTCGACGCCGTGCCCCTCTCCCACCAGCCGCACCACCTCCCGCTGCTCCCCACGCTCGAGCTCGCGCTCACCCTCGTCGAGGACCACTTCGCGGCCCAGGGCCTCGCCGTCGTCGGATACTACCACGCCAACGCGCGCCGCGACGACGCAGACCTCCCCGCCGTCGCCAAGCGCGTCGGCGACCACATCTTCCGCTACTTTCCCCGCGCCGCCGTGCTGCTGGTGGGTTGTGGCGACCCCTTCTTTTTCTCTTTGTCTGACGGTGGAGATCTCATCTGGATGCTGATTAGGATTTCTTTTGATCTTGTTTCTGTGCTAGCTGGACAACGAGAAGCTCGAGAAGGCAGTGAAGGGGAACAGTCGCGACGCCATTGTTCAGGTGCTCGCCCATGATCTATGGAACTATCCCTTGATTGCTTTTAAATTGGTAACGACGGATTAGTACGTCTTGTCTTGTATGATATCTTCTAAATGTTACTAATAACTACGAAAATTAGACCATATGTTGACTTCTATACCCAGTGATAAAATAGATCTTGCAGCGCAATATTAGTGTTGACTTGTGTTTTATTGGGAAGTTAATTTTTTTCTTTGGTAAGACTTCCACTAGATAATTCACTTGTTAGAGAAACTGTATGCTATTTTGCAAGTTAATCACTTAAGTATTCAAATTATGCTGACAGAAAATAGATATTTTCAATGCAAATGTAGTACACAGTGTACACACAGGGATTGTTTGGATGGGTGGAATTTGGATTTGATTGCTCAGTTTTTTTAACTAATTCGGAAATAAATCCTCTCAATATGTGGGAAAAATGAGGAATGCTCAAACAGGAGCATTATTTTTTCTCTGTATTCCATGTTTGCTTCCATTTTACATGCAGCTAACTAGTTGTGGCAGTGGCTTCGGAAAGAGAAAGTTAGCTTCACACTGCTTTTGGTTAGGGCCTTAGTGAGACGAGCAAAGAGTTTTTTTATTTTTGGACTTCCTATATACTAGCTAAGTGTAGCTTTCTGAATCATTTAGAACTGCAATGTTGAACTAATATGTGCATCGCCTCCACGGGGTAACCACTTATGTCTCACAAGTCAGTGACTTAACTAAGCATTAACATGAACAGTATGTACTCATTGAACTTAACCACTGTGAGCAATGCATATATTTTAATGCTTTATCACGCTTTATTCTGTAATATTGCTGATTAAACATGCGAAATATCACAATGCCCCTCTTAATGTTATGAAAATATAAAATACATGCAGTCATCTACTGCATGAAAGAATCCTTTATACAATCTGTTACTTTTCAGTGCAAAAGCCAGAACAGTGACAGTACGCTTGGGTCTATGAATCATTATGCAGTCTGTTCGCCGTAAGTGCAAAAGTGAGAGTAGAAGCATATGTTTGGGCATATGTGCTATACTCACCGACAGATAACAGTGTTAAACTGTTACTTCATTACGTTATGACTTTTGGATATAAGAAAGGAGATACAAAAGTACAGAATAATTTATGACCTTTAGTTCTTTCTGCAGGTTAATAAATTTAATGATAAGTAGACCATCAGCTAAAGTATAGCAAACTGTATTTTTCCAGCAAAGGGCCATGTTAATAGCATATGTCTCTAAATGCTCATCATTTTCCTGAGTTGTAAATTGCAATTACTTTAGTCATATTTAAAGTGACAAATGATATAGATCTTGCCCATTCAGCAGTTCTACATGTTGAATTTCTTTATCTCAATCTGCATATTTTAAATAATGCGAGATGAATGAATTTTAGATAACTCCGCTGGAAGGTGCTACTTACAGTTGCAGTTGGAAGTATTCTGATCATTGTGCATTTTTGGAATAAATATTTATCAGTTTATGGAGTTCAACTAGAACCCACAATTGGTGGTTACAATCCTTAACTAATCTAGTAGCCTTGCTAATATTTGGTTACACATTACACCCTGCATTATGGAACCACTAGGCAGGCCCTGAATTGCTTACGGAGTAATTAAAAAAAATTACTAGTAGTTATATTATCAGTTATGAGATAATATCAAAGTATACTCGAGGGACTAAATTTCCTTGCTATGAGTTATGTTTCTTTAGCTCACATGATTCATGACACATTGTTTCGTGGCACGTGCAGCTGTACACCAGGGATTCATCAAAAAGCTGGCGTCAGGCTGGCTCAGATGGAAGCAGTCAGCTCAGTCTGAAAGAACCATCTACCAATGTGGTGTTAGCTGATCATGTTACAACGAAGAAATGGCAGCAGGTTGTTGATTTCGACGACCACCTCGATGATATTAGCAAGTAAGTTAAAGAGTCTACAAGTTGATAAGTTGTCATAAGTTATAGGTTTTATTACCCCCACATAGAAGTTTTTGTTTATATATTACAATAAGTATTTGGAGTGCTTTACATTATTCTGGTTTACTTATACAGTTTACCTTTTTTTTTTCAGGGATTGGTTGAACCCAAGCTTACTTGGTTGAAACAGTTTTGTGATTTAGTTCTATATTTATTATTTGAACTGGCTAGAACCAAAGTGTCATGGCTTGTCCTGCTGAATCATTACTGTTCCACTTAATAGCTAGATGAGCTATTTGCCATGGTTTGTAATTTAATATGATAATAAGTAGATATTACCCCTTGTGCTTGTGCCGAACATTGTACCCAAACAATTGAAAAAAAAAACTGTGATTGCAAAGGTATCCTTGATAATAAGTTGGCGGGGAAGCTTTGCATCAATGGTGTCATTGTTACAATTGGAAATTGACAGTGTTGACCACGGGTTAAATCGGCCGTTGCTCAGCGTGTCCTACGATGGCTATTTTCTTTGATGGATCTTTCATGTGCAAACATATATCTGCTGCCTTCTTGATTTGACCGAATGTGTAATAATTTGCTCAATGAAGCGCTGGGATAGCTACGTATCGGCAATCATCTCCTTTGTTTTAAGATCTGAGCTAAACGGCTGCTGTGGCTGGAACCTCTCCCAAACTATGTAAGGGCCCTTTTGTTTGGGCTGGCTGTAGCTGGCTGTGGGTGCCGTGCAGAAAAGGTGCTGTCCAGGGAAAGTTGCTTTTCTGAGTAGAGGTCTTTGGCAAACCTGCTGGCTGTCTGACTGTAGATTGTGGAATTGTCTGAAACACCCTTACAGTCATGAAAATGAGTGTTGGTGTTGATTTACGTGTAATAAATAACATATTCATCGCAAGCTCTCAGCTCATATATTTGGGCACTATTTGTTGTCGAAATTGTCTATTTATATGTTACAAATTCCAATTTGGATCTACGTGTTGATTTACGTGAAAATGAGCTGCTTCGATCTGACCGGCGGACAACGGCCAGCACGGCGAGCTCTCAGCTCGGTCCACTATGGCGCGGAATGGGGCGGAACGTCGAGGAACGGGAGCGTCGTCCGCGGGGGGCGGCGAGGCTCAGCAGTCCGTGTCGGAGCTGTCGGCAGCGTCCAGGAAGGAGGGAACGGGGGCGTCGGAGCTGCGGCGGGTGGGGCGGCAGGGAGCGGGTGGGGCGGCGGGGTGGTGTGCCGGTCGGCGGCGGGGAGCGGGGGCAG
Organism: Poa pratensis; assembly: GCA_947311845.1. Classification (NCBI taxonomy): domain Eukaryota; kingdom Viridiplantae; phylum Streptophyta; class Magnoliopsida; order Poales; family Poaceae; genus Poa; species Poa pratensis. The sequence goes on along the minus strand of CAMZMU010000091.1, from coordinate 31,868,911 downwards.
CGGGGCGGCAGGGTCGTGGTGGCGGCGCTGGGTCTGGGTGAGAGGAACCCTATCCTCTCGCTCGGGCTGCCAGGAAAAATGAAACGAAGGGGTACGCTCGCTCGGGTGGGTTCGTCGCTCGCTCGGCAGTTCCCCGGTGGCAGTTTTTTTCGTAATTACGAGCAACAAAATGACCTAAGCCGAATGCCCTTCGAGAAGCGAGCAGAGAAGCTCGGGAAGCACCTCTTCAGGTGCTTTTTTCGGTCTGAAGGGAAACGGCCTGCTTTTGGAAAAGCCAGACGCACCGCCGACTCTTTTGGCTACCTGAAGCTGCTTTTTTCGGTGGAAAGCCACAGGAAGCCGAAACAAAAGGGCCCTAAGTGTTCTGATGACCAGCACTATTGCTGCGTCTGTTGGAGTAAAGAAATCCAGTGTTCCAAGTCAAAAAAAAAGATCTGAGCTAAATTACACTGACAGTGGCTGGTTTTCCTTTGTTCTCTGCTTAGTAACATCGTTTGCAGTTACCTGCTATTGAGGACTGCATCAAAATGTTAAGCTGTAATTACACAGATTGCCAACAATTTATCAAATTGTATTATCAGTGATGAATACTTTTCGTTCCTACTTCGGTTAAGGCGCTGCAAAGCAACTGAGCTGGGATTGAACCAAAAAGAACTGAGATGGGAAGAATCATTTAATTTTCATACAACTGAGGGCACGCTGAGATAGGCCCCCTTCTTTTCAGCTTATTTTGAGGGTAGCTTCTGGGAGAATCTGGAAAATAAGCTGAAAAGAAGGAGGCCATAACGTCATCGCACGTGGAGCGGCACAAAGCTCACAGCAGAAGACAGCATTGGCAAAAACCATGGAGAAAACAGTATACACAAGGCTGATTACAACTGTACATTTATGCTGATTAAACATACTACAGTACATAATAGCGGTGGACATGAGAAAGGGACAAGTCCACATTCAAGCATCAATCCCCAAAGCAGTCTAGCTCAATAGAGGATATTTTTTTAGCAAAGCGAGACCAAGCAACATTAATCTTCACTTGGTCTTTAGCTTTAGAAGCTGCATTCCCTTTAGAGGCCTTGCGGTTGTGGAGGGTACATTTAGCCAGACTTGTCTGGCAATCCTTGGCTCTGAACGAGGCACGGCCACTAGCAAGTATAGCACCGGAGCGAGAGTATGTATTTATGAAGAACTTGAGCCTTCCTTGTACCGAGACGACACGCCTCGACAGATCGAGGAAACCATCCGGATCCATCCTCATCGTTCCATCATCGGAACCCGTAACCGTGGTTCCATACTTTGAATCAAACAGCACAATCCTCTTGGCAGGATCCTCCTCCTCGTAAGTGGAGGCGGAGCAGAGGACCTGTCCGCCGTATCGAAAAGGCGTGCCACGGGTAACGCGGACCGACAAGACGGTGGCCTGGCGTGCTTGCGTGAGCTGCTCGAAGCACAACTCGATCTTGCAGAGGTAGTTGGCGAGGTAGGAGTAGAACCAGTCGCGGTTGGAAGGGTTGTAGTACCGGAAGACTCGAGTGACCAGCACCTTATCTTCGACGATAGACTGTCCCTTCACTTTGAGCTGGATTTCGACGTGCACATAGTCCATGGACAAGATCCCACGGCGTGGTCCAGTCAGGTGCAAATAAGGATCCTGCAACAAGCATCATCGATTATCATCTCGGTTGTCCGTCGTCTACTAGTCAATCGAAAAGGAAGCGGTGAAAGCAAGAAAAGCAACAAATTGTACAATGTGGATAGATAGGAAGAAGGTACTACATGTTTCGTGAGGGTTTGGCTCCGGCTCCTGGGACGGTAGAACAGGATGTTGCGCTTGTGATCAACGTAGTCCCGGGCGGCGATCACGCCGTAGACTTGGAGCGGCCACTCGAGGTGCTTTATCTTGGCTACTTTGATGGAGCACACCTGCAGGGTTGTGGCGAGGACGGCCACATATGGGAGGCAACTCGGCGTGCAGTGCGTGAAAACCATTGAACTCAGCGACGCTGCAGCATCAAAATGCATACACAGTAACAAACCCAATTGAGTGCAAGTGTCCAGAGATGGAGAGAAGCATGATGATACTCACTGAAAAGATCGAAGGTAAGCCGTCCTTGGCCGAATTCAAATTCCCAGTTCTGACGGTGGCGAGCGAACAACTCCTTTTCTTCTTCCATAGAGGATTCAGGAGCCAGCCCCTCGTCCTCCTCTTCTTCTTCTTCTTCTTTCTCATCTTCTTCCTCTTCTTCTTCCTCTTCATCCTCTTCTTCCTCCTCCGACTCCTCTGAAGTTGGTTCGCGGGAGATCGATTTCGATTCAGAGTCGTCGTAGTATGGTATCTCTTCTTGGGACAGCCAATGGGCGTGCTGCGAGGCCTGCCTCCTATACGAACGCATCATTGGTACCTCTGGCATCTCCATCGGAACTTAGATCGTCGTCGTCGATCGCCGCGACTTCTTCTCCCTCAGTCTTTTTCCCGCCGCCGCCTCGCAGTCGACGTTTTCTTTAGGGGAAGTCGACGGCTTTTTTGTTTTTTGAGGAGGGGAAGTCGACGGCTGGGTGGGTGACGTCCGTACTTTGTATCCAATTGTGGCTCGGCCCGGCGGCCCAATAGTCCCCTAAAAAAACTTACTGAATGATTTCTAAAAAAGACTAGCTTTCCAGAAGTGGGACCAGTTCCGTCATTATATCTTCACATGGCTGAGCTAAATCGGCAGTAACTGTATCTGCTCGTGATTAGTCTGCTCCCACCCTCGAATATGCTCGAAGATCTCGAAATGATCTTCCAGTTCCGAGAGAATTGGCAAAACTCCGTTTTCATAGAGAATTTGATGGAGTTTTCCCACGCCGGCCGCGTGGTTCCGCTGGCTGCCCACCCACCAGTGGCATCATACAGTTGCAGAAAACAAATGCAGGTCCATGCGCTGTACTTGCTTGCGACTGGTCATCTTCGCCGAATCGCCGATATCATCGATGCCCGCCCGCCGACTCTATATATAGTGAGCAAGAGCTCGATCGAGGGTTTAGAGCCAGAGATACAGGAACACTAGTAGGCTAGCAAAGCAGGCAGAGGAAGAAGAGATGGCGCCGATGAAGCTGCATGGGATGCCGCTGGCGCCGAACGTGATGCGCGTGGCGGCGGTGCTCAACGAGATGGGCCTCGACTTCGAGATCGTCCCCGTCGACCTCCCCACCGGCGACCACAAGCACCCTGACTTCCTCGGATCGCGCTCAACGTACGCACGCACGCGCCTGCTTGTCTGCTTCTTTGATTCCCTAGCAGAGATTAGACAAGTTTTTTTTTCTTTTCTTTTTGTATTCCTGGCTAATTTGTTTCTGTTGCAGCCTTTCGGCCAGGTCCCCGCGCTGCAGGACGGAGACGAAGTTCTCTATGGTAATTCGCTTGTTCGATGCTCTAGCCACGATTTGAAAATCCCACAAACAAACTTAACGAACGTACCATGCATTTGCATTTGCAGAGTCCTGCGCCATCAACCGGTACATCGCGACCAAGTACAGGTCGCAGGGCCCGGACCTGTTGCCGACGCCGTCATCCGCGAAGATGGAGGTGTGGCTGGAGGTGGACTCGCACCAGTTCTACCCGGCCGTGTCGCCGCTGGTGTTCCAACTCATATCATCCTCTCATTCATCTTCGTCTTCCTCCTCTTCCTCTTCATCCATCTTGGTTGGTTCAAAAGATGATTGATTTTTATTTAGAGTGTTGTCGTGCTATGGTATCTTCCCAGGACACATGGTCGCCCCAGGGTCACGGCAATGAGTGCAACAGCCGAGGGCTCAACCCAGTGAGGAGCCCATATATGTGCATCACAAATAGCTTATGATTTATGTATGTTGTTATGATCTGAAGCATTAAAGGCTCTTGTTTTAGTTGTGCTCTAAGACCCTCCTAATAATTTGTTCAATCCTTGCTAATATCATGGCTTAGTATGTTTTAGCATATGTGCTAAATAAAGTTGTTTGGAAAAGATAAGCAACAATTTGTTGTTAACTTTATCTCCCGTCTAAGTTGTACGGTAAACTGTGCACAAAAAATTTATTCCGTCAAAGGCACCACACTGATGGAGTGTGCATTGTACACGATCGGGTCAGTAGAAAATACTTCACATATCAGCCGATTTTAGGTAACATCTCAAATGCGCTCGTGGCACAAACTGTCCTTTGTAGACATGCTTCTATTCTATACCTTGCATGCATACACAAAATCAAACCAAGAAAAAAATGTAATGGATAAATTATTTGCATGCCTATGGCAATTGATTAATATATTATTAAGAACAAGGCAATTTTACAAGAATATGGATAAATAGAAGAAAAAAATAAGACGAATTTTATGGGAGCTGAGTTGAACGATACATACTACTCAATACTAAGTGCAAAGTAAGCATGCACTGGCAAATAATATTTAACGCGAGAACATGAAAGACATATTTGGCCATGAGCGGACTAGTAAATGAGAAATGCAACTTTTATTGGAAAAACACTTCACAAATATTTCGTATATTCTAGATTTTCTATTTACACGTTGATTTTTACCTTTTTTTTCTTTAGTTACCACTACAATAGAGAATGATGCGTTCACGATACCTCTGTTGGGTTTAGAGGTCAACATCATGATATTTAACGAAACTAAAAAAACCCTGAACACTTACATATATTTGTAGTTGGCAAAGTCATGAATTAATTTGTGAAGTCGTGCAATTTTTATTTTCTTTGATTGAGAAGAGTTCATTTAACAAAAAAAATGTATGTTGTAAAAAATAAAAAATAACTTTAGTTCCGTTGTATTATATGCTTCAAATTTAGTGCAAGCGCATTTGAAATGTAAAAGTAAAAAAAAAAGATTGTTGTCTTTATATATATTTGTACTATGACATCGTAAGTTTGCTAACTATAACAAAAATATAATAATAAAGAGAATATATCAAGAGAATGTGCATAAAGTGAAAAGGTTTAGTATAAATGAATGATAGTGGTCTATTTTACATCCCATACTGCAATGTCACCAACACACTAACATTGAGAGGTTTATTGTTATTGATGACTTGATTGATCATCTAGGTGAAAGAGTCTCCAACTTCGGACATTTAATGTGAAATTTGTAGCCTTCTGATATTGGTTAGTTGTTAGATTTGATAAAGTATGACGAGTAATATGTCCTTGAAATACACTTTACTAGGATGAAACAGAGCATGTATTGTCCAGTGTTTTAGACAGATGATTAAGTCACAGATTTAAAGATGATTGAGTTGCTACTGAGTTATGAAAGCACCGCAACTCCTGGTCTAACTTATCAATATCACTCATGGCTTTGTGTTTGAGATTCCTGCAACAAAAATACAGAAAATGGATAGCATGCCAAATTAAAGTCTGGAGTGTCGCATGACTAGAGAAATCTGGGAAATTATAAATTTGGGGCACAACAATATTGAGATGTTTATTGTATTGGATTGCTTGTCCCGTTGGGAGTGTTGATGTCCTAACATCATGAAAGTGGTTGAGGTCATGGTTTGTTCTACTGATAAACTAAGCAAGCAAAGAGAGAATTATATGTGGCATAAAATTCCTCAACAATTGGAAAATGAAGTTTTGAGGGCCTCGCCACTATGGCCTCCTGGAATTCAGCATTTATGCCGATGTAGAAGTCCGGGGTGATTCTGTGATGGAATGCTCCTAGGATGATGTTCCTTTGTACATGTCTCTTTTGCGATTAGTCTGATGCTTTTTGTAGATAGCCTTTTGCGACTTGGATAGGTCCACTCCCACTTAGGAAGATTTCGTTTTAGTAGTCTTCTCCACTGCGAAATGATTTGAGGCCTCTGATGGACATTAGCTGAGGTAATTGTTGGTCTATGTTAGTAGTCTTCTCTACCGCGAAACTTTTTCTGCGGGCATAAATGTCCATATATATACCCGAAATTTTTGTTTGGATTTTTTTGACATCATAATTGGTGCATTTAGACGTTTGAGCCAAAACACGTGTCCTGTACTTCTGTTGTTTAATAATTATGACATACTGTGGCAAGTACTAGAACAAGTACTCCTCTTCGTGTTAAGATTGCGAGCAAATCATATGCAAGAGTTATTATCCAGAGGGTTTGGCCTCCATTCCTGTGTCCTGCCTTCCGCCTGCCGAGTGACGCCGTTAGAGGCCCTCGCCAGCGTGCTTAGCTTCCTGATCGTTCCGAGCGCATGCCCCGCCGCAGCTAGCTGCGCCATCGATCGCCCTGCTTTTTTTTCACGCACTACACTCCTCTAGGGCCTTTGCTCGTTTGTTATGTCCCTTCAGCACCGAGTGCAAAATAACCAAAGCAAGAATTAACCAGCAGCACACATATATATAAATATATGTTCCTTCAGCACTCCTTTAGTTTAACCTTTGAGTTTAGTTGGTAAATGAATTGTTCGAGAGGAAGGAATCCATCCATGATGATTAAAAACAGCAAAAGTGAGTACATCATGCATCTCTCCCATTGTGTGGAAGCCCTGGGCCCCGCCAAAATGTCGGTTCTTCGCATGGTTGGCGGTGCAAAACCGGTTGTGGACCTCTGATCGCCTTGCAATAAGGGGATGGCCTCACCAGCCCGTCTGCAAGCTATGCAATTGCCAACCTGAGACTGCACGGCACATCATCTTCGAGTGTCGTTTCTCCAAGCGGATATGGCAAGCCGTGGCATCATGGTTGTCTTGCCCGTCTCTCCCAATTTGCGTGGGATCCGGACGCGGCACGGTACTTCAATATTGGCAGGCGGCCTCCCGGGCGCCCACTGCTTTCCCCATGGGGCTCAATACCGCCATCACCTTGATCGCTTGGGAGTTATCAATAACAAATCGACCATGCCATCCACCCTAATGCAGAAGATAAAGGACGAAAGTAAGAACTGGATCCTCGCTGGGGCCAAACATTGGGCACAGGTGACTACTTCTTGAAGATATGACGATCTACCTTTCTGAGAGAGTGGACGGGGTTGGCTGATCTTTACCCCGCGGGGTGCTTTTCTTGTATTAGTAGCCCCCCCCCCCCCCCCCCCCCTTTTGTTCGTGTTTTATTTTGGCCTAGGCCATGTCATGTTTGCTTCTTCTATATCAATATAAAGGCAAAGCTTTTGGCTCGTTTCAAAAAAAAAAGTACATCATGCACAAATCTGACTAATGAATGATACACAGTAGTCCACATTTTTTCAGATTAAATATACAATAGGATATCGCTTCAGAACGGTATTCCACATGATAATAACGGTTTCACATAATAGAGATAACAAATAACCTACTCAGTAGGCATGGATGCCTGCCAAAGCTAGCTTCATAACATTCACAAGTCCATGAAGCAGTCTCGCTCGATATTGTATAATCTCTCAGCAAAGCGGGACCAAGCAACAGTAATCTTCACTTCGTATTTACCTTTAGAGGAGGTCTTCCCTTTAGAGGCCTTGCGGCGATGAAGGAAACATGTAGCTCGACTTGTCTGGCAATCCTTGGCTCGTAACGAGACACGACCACTAGCAAGTATAGTACCGGAGCGAGAGTAGGTATATGAACATCTTGAGCCTTCCTTGTACGGAAACAACACGCCTCGACAGATCAAGGTAACCATCCGGATCCATACCCATTGTTCCATCGGAATCCATGCTTCCATACTTTGAATCGAACAGCACAATCTCCTTGTTAGGATCCTCGTCCTCATAAGGCGACGCAGAGGACACGACGTGGACAGCCAGGACGGTGACCTGGCGCATTCGCGTGAGCTGCTCGAAGCACAGCTCTATTTGGCACGGTTGGAAGGGTTGTTATACTGGAAGGCTCGAGTGACCAATACCCTATGTATCGTCAGACCGAGACTGCATGCATGTCCCACCTTCAGTTTCAGCTGCAATTCAACGTGAACAGGTTCATTGGACATGAGCGCGCGGCTTGGGCCAGTCAAATGCAAATACGGATCCTGCAACAAGCATCATCGATCATCATCTGTTGTTGTCCCTCATGAGCTAGTCGATAAAAAAGAGTTGCAGTATGTATTGATTGAAAGAAGGTAATACTTTTTTGGTGAGGGTTTGGCTCCGGCTCCTGGGACGGTAGAAGAGAACGTTGCGCTTGTGATCCACATAGTCCCGGGCGGCGACCAGGCCGTAGACGTGGAGCGGCCACTCGAGGTGCTTTATCTTGGCGATTCTGATGGAGCACATCTGCAGGGTACGGTGCTGCAAAGAATGGCCTCGATCGGGTGGGATGCAGCTCGGCGTGCAGTGCGTGAAGACCATCGGGCTCAGTGACGCTGCACATAGCATGAAGCATATACGTATACACAGCAGCAAAACCCAATTGAGTGCGGGTCTCCGGAGAAGAGCGAGCGGGAATCAACCGATCAGTGGGCTGGTTACTCACTCAATATGTCGGAGCCAAACCGGCCGTGGCTAAACGAGGATTCCCAGTTCTGAAGATGGAGAGCGAAATCCTTCTTCTCCTCTTCCATGGAGGATTCAGGAACCAACTCATCCCTCGTCTTCTTCCTCCTCCTCACCATCTTCTCCATCGTCTTTTACTTCTTCGTCTTCGTCCTCCTCCTCTGCTTCTTCTTCTTCTTCCACCGAGGTTGGTTCGCGGGAGATGGATTATGATTCGGATTCGTCGTAATATGGTGGTATCTCTTCTTTGGACAGCCAATGGGCGTGTTGCGAGCATCTCCGCCGCCGCCGCCGCCTATGCAATGGCGACATCTCCATCGCAGCGCAGATCGCCGATCGACTCCGCCCCCGTCGTTGTTTTCCGCCGCCACCAACTGTCAGGATCCGGTGAGCACTGACTTCATCGATAGGAGAATTAAGGGACAAGAGCCGATGCTCAGATCTAAAAACAGCTAAGGAAAAGTAGATAACAAAACAAGGTAGGAAAAACTAGGGTTTTTGGTATTGCTTGATCCTCCCAACCACCCCACCTGCCCTTTATATCCAAAGGCAGGCTCAAGCAAGATTACACATTTGTCCTTAGTCGCTCAAGCTAAACCAGAACTTTAACAAGGGTAAAATAGGAACACAGCTACAGCGCTTCCTGACCGTTAGATGTTGCGAAAAAGTACTGGACCATCCTGGCCGTTGATCTGTTGTCTTGATCAGCAACAGTAACTGAAGCATAGCCTCTTCGTCAGTGAAGGATCCTGACACCACCTAACAACTTACGTCCGGCCAGGTGGATCTCAGACTCCGTCCGGCCTGCTCTGGCCCAGCGGCCCACCTAGCGTGCCTTCAGTTGCTCGCCATTTGCTTGATCCATGGCCTTCGATCTCGGGAGCGCCTATACCACGCGCTACGCGAAGCTCCGCTTCGCTTCGCGTATCTCTTCCTGTACGCGACGAGCTAATGGGCCAGGCCCAGTGACTGCTTCAAACGCGCAGCGCGCGTACTGCTTCGTCCATGCGCAACGCGCGACGCCATGCACAACGCGCGACTACTTCGTACTGTTTCGTACTGCTTCGTCCAGATTTCAAAAATGGAACCATTTTAAAATGCTGTACCCTTTTTTTAAATTTGGATCCATTTTCGAAAATGGAACCATTTTTAATTTTGGAACATTTCCGAAAATGGAAACATTTTTCAAAATGGAACCATTTTTAAATTTGGAACCATTTTGCATTCTGGAACCATTTTTTAATTTGGAACCATTTTGAAAATGGAACCATTTTTAATATTTGGAACCATTTTCAAAATGGAACCATTTTTAATTTTTGGAACCATTTTCAAAATGGAACCATTTTGCATTTTGGAACCATTTTTAAATTTGGAACCATTTTTAATATTTGGAACCATTTTCAAAATGGAACCATTTTTAATTTTTGGAACCATTTTTTAATTTGGAACCATTTTAATTTTTGGAACCATTTTTAATCTGGAACCATTTTGAAAATGGAACCATTTTGCATTTTGGAACCATTTTCAAAACGGAACCATTTTTAATATTTGGAACCATTTTCAAAACGGAACCATTTTTTAATTTGGAACCATTTTTAATTTTTGGAACCATTTTTTATTTTTGGAACCATTTTCAAAAACGGAACCATTTATTTTTGGAAGCATTTTAAATTCACAACGATTTTGAATTTGGAACCATTTAAAAAAAATAAAATTTTTAAAATTTGAAACCATTTTATAATTTGGAGCCATTTTCCAAGTGGAACCATTTTCAAAATGGAACAATTTCAAAAAATGAACCATTTTAAAATTTGGAACCATTTTTTAAAATCGGAACCTATTTTCTAAGTCGGAACCATTTTCAAAAAATGGAACCATTTTTTAAAATCAGGAACCATTTTTTAAAAATTCAGAACTATTATAAAAAATCGGGAACCATTTTTAAAATCAGAACCATTTTTTAAGTCGGAACCATTTTTGAAAACTGGAACCATTTTTTGAAAACGGAATCTTATTTTAAAATCGGGAACCATTTTCAAAATCTGGAACCAATTTCAACCATTTTCAAAAAACGGGGAACAATTTTTTAAAATCGAATTGTTTTAAAAAAAATCGGAACAATTTTTAAAAATCAGAACCATTTTTAAGTCATAACCATTTTCAAAAAATGGAACCATTTTCAAAAATCGAGAACCATTTTAAAAATTCAGAACCATTTTCAAAAAATCGGGAACCATTTTTAAATCGGAACCATTTTAAAAACATGAACCATTATTCACCCTTTCAAAAATCGGGAACCAGTTTTAAAAATCAGAACCATTTTCAAAAATCGGGAACCATTTTTAAAAATCGGAACCATTTTGAGACACGAAAGTTGGATGTTTCTATTTGCTGTTTCTTGTCCAATTTTCGGGGGAAAAAGGACCTTTTTCAGTAAACCATATATGCGGGATGAACCATAACTAATATTAAACCGTACATGCTTATGAACCAATAAAATGATGTGGAACCAAAATAAAAAATTGCACCAAAAATTAAGGAGGACCAAAAATAATGTTCTACACTTTGCGAAGTGGTTCAAAATCGGAACCATTTTAACAATCGGAGCCATTTTTCAAAATCGGGAAATATTTTTAAAAATCGGAACATTTTTAAGTCGGAACCATTTTCACCTATTTCAAAAATCGGGAACCATTTTCAAAAATGGGAACCATTTTTAAAATCGGAACCATTTTAAAGTCGGAAACCATTTTTTTTTAATCGGAACCATTTTCAAAAATCGGAATCATTTTTTACCATTTTCAAAAATCAGGAACGATTTTTTTAAATCGGAACCATTTTAAAAAATTGGAACAATTTTTAAAAATCGGAACCTTTTCTTAATATCGGGACCATTTTTAAAAATCGGAACCATTTTTTATGTCGGAAACATTTTTAAAAAATGGAACCATTTTTTTAAAATCAGGAAGAATGATGAACACAAGTGCTAGGTGCACAGTCGTAATAAAACAATGACAACAGATAATTACTTCTGAATGAATCTTTTACTGAAAACAGATAAACTCTGTATTGATCACTTGTTCAAAGCAAGCACATATGGATGAAACTGGGGAAAAAAGAGTACACATAAACTCTGTTTTAGACAGAAGATAAGTGACAGTGTCTTTCGGTTCGATGTGAGCATTGCTTTGTTTGTACCCTTTCCTTTTTATGTCTCTCCGAACCAATCTCCTTCTTTGTTGGAATCTGAAAAAAGGCAAATCATGTAGTTTGAATTAGATTATTTGAATGATTGTTTGTTAACCAAGATACAACACATGAGTACCAGGAGCCTAAGAAAACACATCATCAACTACTGCCAAGCTGAGACTACTACCAAGAGAAAACATACCAGTACCAGAATGCAAGCAAATGCGCATTGAACTTACAACCCAGGTGCTGTCAACACTGTCAAACTCGTGAACATCAGTTTCAGCTTGGTTGCATGACATATTGTCAACATGAACTGAATCCACGCCACCCAGGATCGCCAGACAAATTTGAAGCAAATGTCGCAGAATTCTTTGGCCAATCCATGTCTAGCTATAGCATATCACAGGAGGATCCGCTTGCAGAAATAGCAACAAAAATTCTACAATCACTTCCAGCAGCACATGGTAGTTACAGAAAAAGATAACATGCTTCAGAAATAAGAATTCAACTAGATCACCAGGATCCAACCTTATGCACTACCATGATCTTTGTCAACAACATAAAAAACTTTTTGTTTGCATGTCAAGCATGCAATGGCAGCAAATTCCCTAACCTAATCGTTCCATTTCACAAGAACATGCATAGTACACACTGCACAGAGATGAGCATCTGCAGCAACCAACCATAGGAAACCAGCAGGTTTGGAGAGAGCTAGATTAACTCTGACGCCGTACTTGATGGTAATGCGTGCCCATCCAGATCATGGGACACCACGTGCTGGAGTTCATCCTTGGCATCTACGGACTACGGCAACATCAGATGCCGCCACAGGAGAACCGAACCAGGTGGGATCGAGCAGAGATGCAGGTCCTAGTGCCGTCCTGCCTACCAGTACCATGCTAGCAGAGGGATCTCCATGAAACCTATTTGTCTCCTCGTCTGGCAAAGAAAAGAATCGTATCTTGAAGTGAGAGAGGAGGGGAGAAGAAGGATTGGGGGTTGGGGGCACAAGTCATACCTCTGGGAGAGGGGCTGCCGATGGCGGCGGAGATCGAAACCATCGCAGGAGGACCCCGGCTGTTTCTTCCTCGATGTACGCTAGGTTTCGCGTTGGGATACGGCGTCGGGGAGAAGGGACCAGAGCGGCGGCGAGGTTCGTGTGGCTGGACCGAGAGAAGGGGGCGGTGGGGGGGCTCGGGAGAGATGGGGAATCGATTGAGAGGGAGGGAGAAGCGGCGTGCAAACCCTATGCGCGCCCGGCCGCGGCGGCGAGGCTGGGAAGCGCAGAGCTCGATGGCGGCGACAGGTCGGACTTGGAGAAGGGAGAGGGCAAACGAAGGGAGAAGGAGAAAATGAGAAAGAGCGAACGCGGAGAGGAACTGGGCCAGGCCTATGTGGAGTCGGGGGGTACGCGATGCTAAGTTAGCTTCGCGGTACGCGACCTATAGGTTTTTCCTTCGATCTCTGCTTGTAATGACCACTGTTTCAGAATTTTATCAACGATTGATTTCAAACATTATGCAGTGCGGTAACCATTGCCAAAAATGAATAAATCAAGTCAATTATTTCCAATACATTACATCCCTATGGTTTACACGTACTGCATGGCCCCGGATAGGAGACACGTCTATTTTAGTCAAAGAAATCCCTCCCTTCCCATTTGTAAGGCGCACGAGCTTTACAAAAAAAATTGTTTGACCAAAAAAGTATAAATAGATAAGAATATTTGTTAGAATCTCGTAAAAAAACTTACATCACTAGAAAGTATTTTCAATATCAGTCTGACTATATCAATTTGTATAAAACGATCTATATATTATTGCTTATTTATTTCAATCAAATCTCATATCGAAAATAGCGTGTGCCTCTCCTTCCGTCCCGATTTATATGTTGTACAGTTTGTACAACGGTAGTACAAACCCGTGTACAAATGGTGACATTTAAATCGGAACAGAGGAAGTATGTGCATCGCTTTCCAAACGTCCAGTACCATCGCCAATACACCACAACAGTTCAGTAAAGATTAAATATGTTCTTACCAAAGCGCTTCCCTTCTCAGATGTAAGCATGCAACTGCGGACCTAGAAATTTGTAAGCTATTTCTGCCCCTGTTGTATCCAAGTACTTCTCTAATTGCCCAAGGCAGCTTTTCAACCGAGGAACAATCTAATCCACTCCAGGTTTAGTCGGAGGACATTCTACAAAAAATGCCAAAGGGTTGGAGAGGAGAGCTAACTAAAACTGCCATCCACAGCAGTCCTTTGATCGCAAGGTAAAACTACAAACATCAGCATAACATCACAGCAACTCCTCAGAAAACATACTACCCAAGCACAAGTGTCATAACTCATACATTAAAATTGGCAGCTTGGGTACCGGAGAGGAAGAGAGATCAAGCACAAAAATACATCTTTTGTAATGATAGTATTAAAATGGGCGGCCAGGACATGTACGCAATATCAACGCTGATTTTACAACCTCTCAAACAAGTGACCAGAGCTACATATTATGAACCCATCTCAATTAACTATGCCGTCTAAGTGACTAATGGATCCGGGCCACAAATACCAATACTCATCGATTTCACTGCTTCTTAAAGAGACAGCGCCGATTCACTCTCCTCTCCTGTAAAAAAAAGTGAAAAAAAAAGCATTTGTTTGTAAAACCAACTTGCAAAAGATAATAAATCTTGGCCGCAGAGAGTAAAGAAAGAGATGAGCGTAAGTGCCTACCTATCATTCTGTCAAAATTGGCTTAAGCTGAAAACGTTGTGCGGCCCACTGGAGGAACAGCAACAACCTTCCCTACAGCGACTGTCTTTCCTGCAATAGCACAGGTAAAAGGAATTATAAATAATTTAACACAGTTGGATTAGCATGCAAAGAGATAAAACTGGTAAAGTGCTGCAGAAAAGGATATAGATAACTAGAAAAGGAGTCCACGACACAAATCAAAGCCACAAGGTTTGAAACTAAATGCAAAAAAACTGAATGGCGGATGTCTAGAAGAACATGGGTCACTGGTCCGAGGGTGCTCAATTGGTTCTATTTCGCTGTACCCCTTTCATATATTTATGTTACACATAGAAACATGCATATTAGGGCCTTATTCTTAACTTCCGACCGAGCCACGAAAAGGAATTAAATTTGACATTTAAAAAATGAAACATGGCCAGCTTCAGGGATCAGTGCAGCCAGAAAAGGGCAATAAGGGCTATTAAAAGTTTCACAATAGTAAACTATGTGCCTATGTGGTATAGTAGTGCCAAGAATTATAAACAACCTTAAAGAAAAAAGAATCCATAGCAGTCGTCCAAGAAAACAAAATGGCTCTGTTGTGTTCATGTTCACTCTATAAGGTAAAGAAAGTATGTTCTGAAGCTTATACACTTGCCTTCCGTTCGAAGAGTAAACCTTCCAAGCTGAGGGATATCAGAGAACTGCTCTATGCATATCAAGTTGTTCACCTAATTGCGTGACACGGATAGTTAGTTCTACAAGCAATGAAAACAATATGCTACAAAGGACGTTCTGGATTAATACCTGAATGCGACAAACTACAACCGCACCATTCTTCACAAACAGAGGCTTTCGCTTTGGCTTCTTCTTCTTTGGATCAGTTTCTTTCATTTTCTTCATGTCAATTTCCTCTATGAGATCAACAATCTCACACTCCTCAACAACAGAGTGGATATGTAGCACTGCCTTGTAGCCAGCAGTGAAAATAGCCTAGCATATTGCAAACACAGAAAGTTCATTAATTAAAAGAATCAACATCGGGAAGAGAACCATTACTGTTCATAATTGTGTGGCAGTGATGCAAATTGGTGACTCATACAGAAAATCAAATGTGCGCAAAAAACATAAAACTAAAACATGCTAGATGTAGCATTGCTATTGCACACTGAAAGATAACCCACAAATATATACAGAAGTTGCTACTAGCATGAACAAATGAAATATGGCAGAAGCCAAGTAATAAACAGAGAAACGTCAATCCAATTTTCATTTAAGCTAATCACTTCCATATTCACACAAACAATACATACATTTGTATCCACATACACATAGAACATGTATTCTCATCAGCAAATTGACATCCAACAAGAGTAAGATGTCCATCCATACAATACAGATTATGTAATATAAGGATACAGGCCACAAGAAAACAATGTGAAAATTAGTCTCCTTCAACTTATTTATGTAAGTGGAAGTATCAAGCAACACTTACATTATCGAGCAACTCTAGAATCTGCAGTTGAGCATTGAACTCAGTGAAAGCACCGACAGGATTAGCTGCATGTATAGGCATTATCAAAATGAGAATATATGTCAAATTACGAAATGACCACAAAACCAAGTACACAAGTAAACAGCCTCTACAAATCTTTCAAAATTTTACAGGCACCATACGCAAAACCAAATTATCAGAACTAACCAAATACATCGGATGAATAGTAAATAACATATTCAAATAATATAACCACATTTTGGGTTGCCATATCCGGTTCCAAAATAATTGAAGTACTAGGTTTGTCCCAAGTCAAACTAATTTAAGTTTGACCAAATTCATAGAAAAATATATCAACATCTACAACACTCATCAGTTCTATCACACTGTAACACTAGAACTGGACCCACAATAGATGTTTCAGATGGAAAAGAGGGAGCTAAATTAAAATGTCTAGAGGAGGCCAGTGAATATCATGTCACGTGCTACTTTTGGTGAGGGCAAGTAGACCTAGGCTAATCGTGGCTCCAAGGAGTAAAGGTCGGCCTGCCATGAGTCATATGATGGGATAAGGAACGAGAGGGTAGAATCTTTACTTGATAATTCTCACTGTTTGATCGTTATGGGCTACATGTTACGTAGCTGTACGCCTGTCCCTTTTATAGGGATGGCTTCTTAGTAGTTCCAACCCACACCTAGATACAACACTAGTGGAAATATGTTTTGCCCACATGAAAAATTAGAGAAAAAAACGGAACAAGCTGATCCCCAATGAGCCTAACCATCTCAACTAACCCGATATGCAACCTAACCCTATCATAACTAATCTTGTATCTAAGATAGATATTAGAGGTTGCCATGCACCTGCTGTAGTTGCCTTCGAACACACGCAAGTTGTCCTCAAGCTGCTCATTATTTTGTGCTAGCCCTAGGTCTGTGTTTTCCTCATGTCAACTCTAGCTAGGAGCTGGATTCACCGTCATGACAACCTAATACTATATTAACTTTTCTTTGAAGAATGTACTTACCAACACTTGAAAGTACAAAACCAGCCATAACATCATCCTCTTCAATTCCAGAGAGTTTGACACGAACATTCTCACCAGGTCCAGCACGCCGTACTTTCTTCTCATCCAAGCTTATACCAATGACTTTTACGTTGGACTGGTCGAACAAGAGACATTGCACACAAATTGAATTGCATAGTCCCAAATAGAAGGAGTAGACAAAGGGTGTTACATTGAGATAAAATAAAATACCTTGTTCGGCATAACCAACAAACTGTCACCCTCTCTGATAGTCCCAGACTCTAATTTCCCCATTAGAACAGTGCCCATATCTTTATATTTATCCATTATTGGCATCCTACATAGTTAACAAAGAGAGCTGTAAAGCTTGCATTGGCATCTGATCAATACAACAAATGAATCAGCCTTCTATACAAAAGGTCAGAACCAAATAAAAAGGATAATACAAAGATAATGTATGAATTTTCCATTTGAATATCCATCTGTTTTGGAACAGAGATTCACATAATGAATTCAAAATTGAAGTATTATAGAGAGCAGCAAAGCCACCTATATTAGATGTGCAATACTATCTGTATCAAAACAAAATGATGTTTTAGGAAACTTGTTCTCTCATACAATATCGACAATGTCAAAGGCTCAAAGCAATATCATTCGATTTGTAAAGAGTAGTTACACGACATAATATCTCTTTGCTAACATATCAATATATCATTGATATGTTGATAATTAAAACTTAAACGTTGGAGATAATTTCATGTCCAACATATCATATATATTTTAGCACATGGAGTATAAACTAATAAAAGTAAAAGGAGCATGAGCATGAGCATAATTTCAAACCTTACTGGACCTTTGGGGTCACGCAAAGGAACTTCGATACGGTCCATAACTTCAAAAAGGCAAGGACCATCCCACCAGCTACAAATGCTTTTATCCATCCTGGTTTTCATATTGGCCCCACAAAGACCAGATATTGGCAAAAACTGGACGTCTGATAACAAAAACAATGAAATGGTAAGAAATAGCATCTAGTTTGCTATACATCGCAACAGTACCTTACCAAGACATACACAAGCACAATGTAACACCTAGAAAATCCTAATGCCCCGCTTCGTGAATCAGGAGGCAGGTACTTTCAATGGACAAGAAAGCGACTACACACGGTCTGTCTGTGCATCCAGTTATTTAAACATGTAAAAAACCATCTACAGATGAACACATCGATGCTGAAGGCACAATTTACTAAGCACGAAACACCACAAAAAGTAATTGCACATAATCCAGCTTAAAACTTGCTAATGACCACTTCTATTTAAGATAACGTAAAAAGCAAATAATACCTTTCTTAACATTGTATCCCGAAGATCTGAGAAAAGGAACCATTTTTCCTTCAATTTCATCATACCTGAAACAAATAATAAAATTATTTATTTTCCTCCATCTATACCTGCTGGAATATTACAATCTTTCAATTATGATACAAGGTATGTGCCCCCAGGCATACCTTTCTTTAGACCATTGTACTGTAGGTTCATCCATCTTGTTGATGACAACTATCAACTTAGCAACACCTAGAGTTTTTGCAAGCAGTACATGTTCACGAGTTTGCCCTCCCTTTTCGTAACCAGTTTCAAATTCACCTTTTCGAGCAGATATGACCTGAACACAAAAAGAATATATTCAACAGGAGAAATTACTAAAGAAAATGAAAATAACAATGCCCAGGGCCCTATAGTTACCAGAACACCAATGTCAGCTTGAGATGCACCACTTATCATATTTGGAACATAACTTTTATGGCCCTGCAAATTCAAATTCATTCAAGTCAATAAATACTGTTCATGAAACATGATTCAGCTCCATCAGCTATTGCAAGAACACCAGTCACACACATCAAATACATTAAAGCATCATCAGTCAAGAATTTAGATTTGTCGACAGAAGTTGCATACTTCCTGCCTGAATGAAACATTTGCATGGGCTGATGGGCACAGTCCAAAGTACCAAGTGTGACGTAATAGCCATACAAGTACATCTAACAAGTGTGACACGTATAAGGATGAATCAGAACAGTGTCATTGCCAACAAAGGAGTGAATGTACCAAGAAACTTGTGCCAAATATGATTTAGAGTCACAGAAGTGTAGCTAACAATGAACCACAAGGACTGGATTCAGATCAATGGATCCCTGACCTAAGGCAATAAGAATCTGTGCTCATGTATGAGTGCAAGCAAAATAACCAGAAATTCGATTACATCACTGGAAGGAAAGCCATTTAAGTTGGGAGAGGAATAACAATCTCTTAGTGTTAAGCAGTGTGCATGTGTTTGCTTCGGACTCGGTTGCACACGTGAAATCTTTTGTATCCACATTTTATAATGTAAAATTTAGAGTTAATTTTAGATCAGAACATCTTGGGACAAATTTCTTGAATTGACACAAGTCCATTTGATGGCCTGCCGGTCCTATTTAACAACAGTTTTTGTTAATTTTAATATCATTTAGTGGAAATTATCCAAGAACCTTAAATTACATGTGAATGGTCCCAAAAACAATCTAGGCTGTTTTCAGGCTGGCCATGTAGATTCCTTAGTCATTACCAACATAACAAGCTAAAGCTTTGTACCGCTCAAACTATAGTCCAGTCATCACTATGCTAGTGTGGACATGTCCAGAGAACCAGAACAGTTTCATGCAAGAAAAAAATAACAAGTACTACCACCGTCTTGGAATATAAGACGTTTTGGTAGGCTAGTTTAGCCTACCAAAACGTCTTGTATTTTGGGACAGAGGGAGTATCACTGCAATATGTGAAAGATAAATACCGGAGCATCCAAGATGGTGAATCTTGTATTTTCGGTCTCAAAGTAGGCTCTACCAACTTCAACAGTCTTTCCCTGAACACATGCAAAAAGAAGTGTCAAAACTATAGAGCTTCGACGCACTAATCATTAAGCAGGCAGATGAAATAGATACCTTCTGTCGCTCTTCCTCATTTGTATCCATAATATAAGCCATATACCTGCAAGTATTCAAATCATAATATAAGGAATGCATTGGTGGTCGATTTCAAGGGGGGGAAAGATGAACAAAAACAGAAGCATATACATTGCAGAATAGAGAATACCCACATTATTAACTAGTATGCACAGTCATAACTTTCCCGTTCAAAATGTACGGGTTAGTATCGCAAAAAATATGTACAAGCTTAAATATTGCTTATGACCTACTCACCAGCTTTCCCGACTTTTATCCTTTGCTTCCTTTTCATATTTCTGGATGGTCCGGTCATCGACTTGACCACTCAAGAACAATATTTGCCCTCCAGTAGTGGATTTTCCAGCATCTGGAGCCATGAAACAACAACAACAACACCAAAATTAAGTACATTCATTGAGTAATCAACACTGCTAGTAGAGAGCAAACTTCCAGAACACAAGTACTATTCATACAAAAAGGGGAAAATCAGCAGAAACACAGAAATGGATCGACCATAACAGAAGAGAGGAGAGTAAAAACCAGTAAGCTGGTGTACACGTAACTATTCCGTAAGCAACGAAACATAAAGACTGAATAATCTAGATGATTCAGGCTAGGTATTCAAAGCAGCCTCCTCAACCAACACAGCAAGATTGACATTAAACAAAGGACGTCGGCACATATGACAGTTGCACATCCATATTCTAGAACAATATAAAGTACCCCATGCACATGTTAATCTAGATGATTCAGGCTAAGTATTCAAAGCAGCCTCCTCAACCAACACAGCAAGATTGACATTAAACAAAGGACGTCGCACATATGACAGTTGCACATCCATATTCTAGAACAATATAAAGTACCCCATGTACGTGTTAAAGATATCTAAGATTTAACCATACTAAATCTTCCATCGGCTTTTAAGGTTGGATATATCATAGAAGGAGCATGTCTGTTGTACAATAAGATTGCAGTAACTCTTACTAAGATCCATAATTCCAAAACATACATAACGACATAACGTATCTACCAATCTCCATAGAAGCAAGCATGAATACAGGATAAAAATAGATCCCATTCTAACCATCATCACTGCTAACTACACTAATAATCCTTAAGAAGAGCATATTCTCCTCAAGAGTCACAAGCTTAGTAAGGCCGAAGACATGGCACCCTCACCACATGTTATCACAAAACTATACTATCACATAAGCGGTCAAGGGAAACATAGCAAAAAGAACATCAATGAGAATTGTATCCATGCACATGTCTTGCTACCACCTGAATTTTTTTTAACGAAAACATGAGTAAGAAGACTAACCAACATGGCCGATGAAAACTACATTCAAATGGCGCTTTGTTTCCTCTTCCTCAGCTGCTACCATTTGTACATCCTCATGAGAAGCAGCTGGATTGATACAGAAGTCAGGTTTCTTAAGAGTCAGTACTCGCAGAAATAAATAAGTGACAGGACAAGTACTAACGAGGACTTGGCATTCCTAACAAAATGTTGGATGATTCATGGCATCTCATAGATATAGTTACAAAATCAAATAAAAGGAACCATCTGGATCATCAATCTCTCGAGAAAGTTAGCTTTGTGTTAAATGGTAAAGTATATATTTAACTATACCAATCTGTTTAACTTGCCATCAGCTTTTACGAATTAATAACAACAAAATAGTGTGATGGCATTGTCGAAACATATTCATAACTTAAGTATGCCCTCAATTTTCTTTAATGAATTGATATTATATTAATTGAATATCCTTTTTGATTACCGAGATTTTTGCTACTTCTAACCGCATTCCATGGTTAAGATTGCTTACTATTACCTAGAGAACACTTGCCAAAATTGCAAGAAATGATAGCACAAATTTAAGAAGGTATATATAACTAACATTTTAAGAAGGTATAAAAATTACTAAGAAATTTAAGAAAATATACAAATAAATAATTTTTTTAGTATTGGCAACATTACAATAGCTAATTAACGATGACTGGATTAACAATCTGAAGAAGGGTTAAATGCATACCGTTTGTCTTCAACTCCAAGGACTGAAGTGATGACTGAATGTCACTGACACCTGACAGTACATAGTTCCAATTACATGTTAGAAGTTAAAACACAGTGATTAGGAACTTACTGAAGAACGATACGTTTATAACCACACAGGATGTCACTAGCTGAAGAACGATGCGTTTATAAGGGGTGATAATAAACTTTTAGCTTTCCTTAGTCTAGTAAAAAATTAATGTTTCGATGTTGATACAGGTGATTTCACTAGCCCTTATATGTTTTCGCTATTCAAACTATTATGCAGCCTGTATAGCCAACTCAGATTATTTACAACAGGCAGCAGGCCCGTTTCTCGTACAAGGGCTAGTATACAGCCTAGTAAACCCACTTTTACTAGCCCTTAGTTCCACTGATAGGCATCATCTGACAGACAGTCGACAGAGGTACACATCTAATCTAAATCTTATAAACGAGTGAGCGAGGGTCTAGCAGAGGCTAACTTGAAGTAGGATTAGGTAAGTTGAGTGAAATTTTCCGCATCTTCCAATTCAACCGGGACGGCTGTTTCCCACAACTTGTAAAGCCCAATCGGGACAGCTGAAACAGCCACCACCTCATCCTCATCACAATTCATCGCCCCCAATCCGATCCCACGCATCGGATACCAAACATAATCCTCTATACACCAGAAGACGGCGCAACCGAGTCGAGCGCCATAGTAGAACCAGATAGAGGAGAGGAGATTGGACGCACCGTCTGCCGATGGCGCGGAAGGAGCGGCCGCGTCGTCCCGCCGTAGCGATGGGAGGGCTCGGCGTCGTGGCGATGGGAGGGCCCGTCGTAGCGGTGGGAGGGCTCCGCGTCGTCGCGCGCCCAGTCGTCGACGGCGCCTCCGTCCTGGGCGTGGTGCGAGGGGCGTCGTGTCCATCCCGCGAGCCGAGCGGGAGAGGGACGGCGAGGCGGTGGGGTGCGCTACGCGGCGGCGGCTAGGGTTTCTGCCTGCGTGCAGTGGAGAATCTGAGCACTGGAGCGAGTTGGGGCGGCGCAATGGCTGGCTGGCTGGCAGCGGTGGCAGGTTATGTGCGGAGGACGGAGCGCGACAGGCGACACCGCGTGCCTTTTTCTTCCAGAGGGATCTGGAAGCCTGGACGGAAACGGGGCGCCCACGCCTCTCTATTGGGCTGGTATGATCAAAGCCCAGCCAGTACTACTCTGGACTGGACGTCCCACGTCTTCTATTTTTGGGGCGGTTTAAAGATAGCCCAGCGCAGTTTTACTATGGAATGGTCTTTGTGTTTCAAATTGACAATTTTCACCGTGGAAACTTGCTGAAATCGGGACCTAAGAAGGGTTCTTTCTATACTTGGCAGAGAATTGCGGCGGAATTAAATAAATAGTTTTAAGAGAGGATATGTTGGAGGGTTGGATCAGGTACTCATTAATATTTGGGACGATCCATAGAAACCTGGGAGTCCATCAAGGATGATTCAAACTCCAAGGGGTCATGTTCTTATGAAAAAAGTCGACCAACTGGTTGATCCCGAGACTCGTACTTGGTATGAACGGATTATACGAGAATCAAAATGCAAATGAATGATATATCACTGTTTACTTTGAAATAAAATGTGTCATGATTGATTTCACTAAACAAGACATTTATGACCATCGACACTACTCTTTCTCGGACTTTACTTGTTGTCCAAGAACCATGGTTCTAATTTTCAAAAAACTTCACTGATTTTTTCCCGCTTTTTTTACTGACCACTACTTTCTTTGATCTTACTTGTATCTTAGACCATCCACATCCTGCAGCAAAAGCGATTTCAAAGGCCATGTGAACTGTACACTGTAGGGCATGAACGCGTGGTGAGAGAGAATAAACCGAATCAATATGTTGGTTTGGTTCAAATGGATGACTTGGTTAGATTTCAGGAAAACACTCTAAAAGCATTTTTTTTTTTTGAATCAACGCAATGGTGCATGTCGTCTTAGAAGTTTGAAATGATACCATTAGCAATGGTGCACATGATACAGCTTTCTCAGTTTCATGTTTCAAATCGGGCGCGGCCGTTTGATTATCCAGGTTCAAGCTTTGACCGCAAACTTGGTGCATATATACTGCTAATTGTTAGAGATGACAACGATACATAATTATTTTCCACACGAGTCCAAAGGATTAATATTATGTATTGTATGAAATCGATCTATATTTATTAGTACTAGATTATTGAGTGTTGGTCAAGATACACCTTATATTATGAATATATGAAGCACAGTCCAACACAAACGTGGATCTCCATACATAATAGGCTACTAGCTAGCCAAAGAGCACAAATGATATGGGTATATCATCCTGAATCAATGGTCTCATGCCGTAGCGGCACAAACCGGGAGATCGTTCTCCTGGGTGGGCCGCTGCTTGAGGATAGGGTTGCTCTCGAAGAAGTTGACCGGCTTGAGGTCGAAGCTGGACGACACCGTGGGCATGATGGGGAAGTCCTCCTGGCACGGGACATGGTGGAAACCCAGCGTATACCACAATACGATGTCCTTGTTCTCGATCGGACGGTCCCTGAGCGTCCAACAACAAAGCATACGTACATTCAGGCCACATGAGATGGCTATAGGCTGAAGGATCGATGCATGCAAATTTACCAAGGAAAAAAATAGCGCGCTGCAAAAAAATAGCGTCGGCCTTAAAATATGCTATTAGCGTGCTATATCGCGCTATAGCGTGCTATTAGCGAGATATTCTACATTGGTTAATTTAGCGGGACGACTCTCGAAACGCTATAGCGTGCTATTAGCGCGTTATTTTTTTCCATGAAATTTACTCGTACCTCTCCGACCAAGTAGCCAACGTGTCCTCCCCTTTGCTCTGGTACACGAACAGTCCACCAGCCCATTCTTCGCTTTTGTTGTAGGGCGTGACCCAAATCTGTTGCACACAATAAAATGGTTAAGACATGTTTCTTTCTCCAAGTTTAGTCTCTATTTTCGTTTAAGTAAACACCTCACCTGATTATTTGTGAATGCACCCCTCTTCTGTGGCGGGTCCTCGGGGTCGAGCAAGCTGGCGGCGGTGCCGGCGGGGACGACCTTGTAGCCCACCGGGTTCCCGACACGGGTCTTCTTCGTCGGGTTGATGACGTGGAACTCGGCGGGCTCGTAGAGCTTCATTCGGACCTTGGCGTCATTCTCCGTGCTCGCGACGTGGCGAGTGGCCTTGAGGTAACTCCTCCGGGGGGACTCGCCCGGCGCAGTCTCGTGGCGGGCCATCTCGACCCGGACAAAGGAGTTTTCGGCGCCGTCGACGTCCATGTCGAGGCGGAAGGTGACGTAGTGGTCGTGGATGACGCCGATGACGTTCTCGGAGAGGAGGGTGCCGTACATCTCCTCGTTCTGTCGGACCTGGTTCATGTGGGCGTAGGGCGTGCCCTTTACCATCAGTATCCCGCTGAGCCCAACCTGACAGAAGAACGACTGAATCACACATATTCTTTATGCATCCTACTATCTAATCAGTAAACTCAGATAAGGAGATAGTGGTATGCACTATTCATGGAAAAAGATATTGCGTACTCCTATTTTCTCCTAGAAAAAGTGAGATACACAAAGATCGGGACAGATGCAACTATGCAAGGTTCCTAAATATTAAA
The DNA here is from genome assembly GCA_947311845.1 of Poa pratensis. NCBI lineage: Eukaryota > Viridiplantae > Streptophyta > Magnoliopsida > Poales > Poaceae > Poa > Poa pratensis. Next base: position 31,843,385 of record CAMZMU010000091.1, on the reverse strand, counting down.
ATGGACAGTTTTCTTGGCAAATGACAATGGAGCGAAAATGACCGCACCCCGTTTTATTAGAGCAAACAGAGTAGAGCATGAAAGTACACCACTGCTAGTTGCAAGCATGACGACCGCAGCTCGAACTGAGAGGTCCAATCCATGAGGTTAATTATCCAGGATCCACCAGCAAGATTCTTTCAACTTTTACCTAGCTATGAGAGAATCTGCCTGCCCCACCTTAGCTAGAAATACCTCCACTACAGAGCTATTTTTCCAAAGCTAAGATAACCAGGAAGCAAAGCTAAGAGAAAATGGGTGTACGCAAATGACACCCCCATTTTATTCGAGCAAACATAGGAGTGCATGAGTAGTCCATTGCTAGCTAGTTGCAAGGATGAGGAGCGGAGCTCCAGCTGAGAGGACAAATCCATGAGGTTAGGTACTACCCATCTGCTAGCTAGCTAGAATCTTTCAACTTCAACCTAGGATAGAACCTGCCTGCCCCCCATTAGCTAGAATTTAACTTCGGAAATGAATAAGGCCTCCTTTTTTCATAGGATTTTTAGAGAGTTGAGGTCCTATGAAAAATTTCTACCCATAGGAATCTTGTAATGCAAGTTCATATGCTTTAGCTTGGAGCTCATGGAAAATTCCTTCACCATAATCAATCAAAGACAATTGCTTTTCCCATAGGAGAAGGAAAAGATAAATACGTATGTACCTTGATGCGTATGAGGCCGTCCATCTGGAACTCCCAGTCCATGATGTAGTCGTAGTTGGCCACCGACGCCGCCATCCGCGCCACCAGCGTCACCTTCGGCCGGGACTCCCTTATCTGCACGCACACATCCATCCACAGTTCAGTCACTCACTCACACAAAGAAACAAGTGATGGTTGATTGCTACCAATCGATCGTCACAGCCTCAAAGGTTAACTCGATGGACACGTACATACTCCTTCCGTATCAAAATGTAAGACTTTCTAGTCTTTTTCTGCATAAATGTTATCTATGCATGTTTTAGTGTAAGGTTCATATATGCAGAAAAAGCTAAAAAGTCTTTTATATTTTGATACGGAGGAAGTACGTGATAGTTAGACTAGTGTGTTAAAGATTCCTTCTCCTTGAGAGGAAAAGATCAGTGTTGAAAATATCCTCAATCTTTGCCTGTCGTGATCACTTTTTTTTTGAAACAAGGCAAGTCGTGGTCACTTTTTCAACTAGGCAAATTAAGCTCGATGAGTGGCTAGACAGAGGTGAATTTTAACTCAACTTGCTAAGAGTGAGAATATTGTCACTGTCAAGGTGTCGTTGGCTGTATATACGAAATCAAGATTCTTTTCATCGGCTCGTCGTTCTAGTGTTCAAAATATATTCAACAATCCTTGTCAGATGTACCCATGTTGCGCCAAAAACACCAGCAACGTCTGCTTTTTTTGTATTGTCAGGTACGACTCGCGGCGTTGGCGCCAAGCATAGCACGGCGAAACAAAACAAGCTAGTAGCAGGGAGGATATGGTGGTAGGTGTGTACGCGTCACTTACGTCCATGCCGGTGATGGGGCTCTCGGAGTGTCGCCACGCGATGTCGCCGGCGTACCGCTCGAAGACGCAGATCATGTTCTCCCGCACGTAGGGCCGGCCGTCGGCGGCGACGAAGACGCCGTCCATGTACCGCGCGTGGCGCGGGCAGTCGTTGAGCGGCACGAGCGGCATGGCCTGCAGCCCGAACCCGTACTCGCCGGCGTCCATGTACGTCTTGAAGTACCACGCCTCCGTCGGGTCCATGTACGGCACGAACAGCTCCGAGGCCATGCCCTTGTACATCACCTCCCTCCGCGCGCCCGTCGACGGGTCCTGCACCGCCGCGCGGGACACGATCATCCCCGCGCGCGCGTCCGCCTTCAGGTGGAACTCCCACCCTGCCCACCGCACCGTGTGCCCGTCCTCCACCTCGAACCCCGGCCCCGACGGCGCCGGCTCCATCGACGGCGCACGCACCGTCTGGTACCCGAACGGTTTGGCGTCTTCTTGGTCGTCGGCTGCGGCGCGGCGGTAGTCGGTGTTCGTGGCGGCCGGGATGGGGATGCCGGCGCCGCGGTCGGAGACGTGGACGACCTCCCTGGTGTCCATGTCAACCAGCACGGTGAGGCCCTCGATGGGGCGCATGTAGAAGTTGGCTGTGCCCTCGGTGGAGAAGCACTGGCTCTTGATGAGCCGGCGGCCGCCGTCCTCGGCGGGGCCGTACCACCCGGGCGAGATGGGCAGGCACGCGACGTCGGCCAAGCGGACGCCGCGGCGGCGGATGCTGGCGTTGAACGCCGGGTCGGAGAACGGCGCCGCGCAGAGCGCGGTCTGCTCGTCCATGGTCATCGTCGGGTACCGGAAGCAGGGACAGGCAGAGGAGTGACCGTGCCACCGGCGAGGTCGACGGCGAGCACGTGCGACTCGCCGCGGAAGCGGACGACGGCCACGGCGCGGCGCGGCGGGAGCGCGCCCTTGCGCCAGCGCCGGACGACGGGCTTGTCCGGCTCGTCGAGCGCGAGCTCGTGCACGGCCAGGGACGACGGCGACGACGCGAACGGCGGGTGCGCGCGCAGGAGCTCGCGCGCGCGGTTCACCTCCGTCACCGTGAGCGGGTCCAGCGGGTGGCGCGGCACGTCGGACTCGTGCGACGACCGTGGCGGGGACGGCTTCGACGACTTTGGCGTCGTGTCCGTCCGTCTTTGGCGGCAGGACCACGGCGAGAACCGGGTGCAACCGTCGTCGAAGAGCGAGGCGGTCGCGGTGTCGATGCCGTGCGCGGGGAGGCGGAAGGCGGAGCGGACGACGAGGAGCACCAGGGCGGCGCCGAGGGCGAGGAAGGTGAGGCGGAGCAGGGACGCCGAGTAATCCATTGGACTGCGATGTGTGCAGTGTCGTCACTGCGTCAGTGAAGCTAAGGAGACGAAGAAGATCTTGTGCCGGGACTCGCTTATAATCATCACTTTCGTCCAGCGGTGTCGATGAATCGCGTACGTCACCCCCAAAGCGGCAAACGCTAAGCAACAAGGGATGATGTTACAGCGTCGATCGATCACAATCGCAGGATAACTCTCGACAGATGATCGATAGCTGCTTCCACTTCCAATGTGCACGGACGAGCAGGGTCAGTATCGACTATCGACTAGCTATCTAGAGGGCCTGACGTGGCTACGGCTTGCTAGTTCCAACTACATTTGTGTGCGATGATTTTGAGCTTATCTAAATCATGGGAATGATCACATTTTCACTGGTGCTAATCGCTGGTGTTCGGCGCCGGCATTCCGGCAACAGTATTCTGCGTCAATAATTGTACTGTTGGTCAGTGAGTCGCTGAACACTACTTTTCCAATGTAAGGTTTTCGGAAAGGAGTAAGATATCAGGGAAGGACATGTCTTTGTCCAAGATTCTACATCGATCCTAGCTAGACTAGTGCTGGAGATTCCTGCAGAGGAAGAAAAATATATTTTTCATAGAAAAGAACAAAATATTTCTGGCTATACTTTTGTTGAAAATGTTCGAAGGCTTTACCTGCCCTGGTCACATTTCGCACGCAGCGAACAACTAGTTAAAATCGTTTTAACCTGGATTAGGCTCAATTATGGTCACATTTCGCTCGGCAGATTATGGTAGTACTTTTGTTTGTCTAAGCAGTTTTTTTGACTGTTTGAAGCATCTCCATCGACGTCCCAATAATCACCCATCGACCAATTAGAGCCCGAACATGAGAAAGGCCCCATCGAAGCCACCCTCCTCCTTCGGCTCCCCATATGTCCGGACATGCCTACAAATTGTTTGGTAACACCTTGTTTGCTCCCAAGTTTCGGGGCTGGATCGGGGATTCCAGACACGTCGGGATACACCATCACCACATAGGACGCAAACTCGACTAGGCCCACTCAGGGCAGTGAGATACATCAATACCCTACATAATTCTCCCTCCCATTCCACATTACCACTCGCCGCTCCCTTTCTAGCCGACGCTGTTGCAAATCGCAGCTCTCTTTCGACGCTGCCTATGCCCATCCTCACACGTTTCCACGCGTCTCGTCCTATGCCACCGCCGGTAATCATGGGGGCGGAGACCACCAATTATGGCACCGACTCGGCTATCGATTCAGCCAAGGGAGCACCATCGCGGGTAGTTGTGCTCATAAAAATTTGATGGTTCATCAGCCGATTTTCTTATTTTCCCAATTTGTTCATGCCACCTGGCTAGCTGTTCATTGCTGGTTCAACGCCTCATGATGGTGTCGGCATTGAGGAGGACCGCAACGTGTTCAGCGGAATGCCTCGCGCTAGTGCCAGCAATATCGAGGTGCGTATTCATAACATTCCCCATAGTTTGGAGGTATGATGATATGTTTTATAAGGAAAAATCTGTACGTGGGCATAGAATATTACCGCCAGAGCCATCATGTCCATTGTCCATGATCGTGTGTCCGTTCCTAAACCTTTCATACGTCTTAAACGTATCTATATTTTTTTGATTTATCCATGTTAATATGTTATCATTATATCATTTCTACATACTTTTGCTAAGATTTTATATCAAATTACATAATTTTTTATTGGACTAACCTATTAACTTAGTGCAAGTGTCATTTGTTGTTTTCTACCTGTTTTTACATCATGGAAATTTCCCAAATCCAGACACATAATAAAGCAGAAAACGTTGTAAATTGAGCAGAAAATGTTGTAAATTGAATAAGTTCTCGATACAAAGAGGAGAAGCTAAAGAGGTGGACCAGGGGCCAAAACCCCGGCGTAGGTCCATGGTGCAGCCAGGTTGGCAACACCGTACTATCTCGCCATCACCTCGGGCCTCCTCTCATGATGCCGCTTTGCCTATAAAAAGACACTAACCTAAAACGTTGCCTCCGTCCACGAATCTAATATGGAGCCTATTTTGGTACACTGCTGGAGGGGGGATCATTACCGGCTTCTTCATCACCACTGATGCCTCCATGATGATGTGTGAGTAGTCCATCCATGGATTATGGGTCCATATCAATAGCTAGATGCTTTCCTCTCTCCCATATTTTTCAACACAAATGTCTCATGAGTTGCGCCCTAGATGATTGAAATCTATATGATGTAATGTTTCTTCGTTGTTGTGTTATTTAGATATAATGAATTGTCACTTTATGATCAGTGTGTGCGTGTTATATGTTGATGCTATTTTGTATCATGATTGCTCTATTTTATACTTTTACATGCTTTCCTATCGTTATATTTATTGTGGCCAAGTTTATGTAGTAGATCTCCAAGATAGAGTTTTGTGTATGATTGTGGGTTTCAACCATTCAAGTTTGTATAACCCGAGTGACAACGTACAAACAAGAAGTGCAAGGTGTCACTATTAGGAAACTAGCTATAGACAGAAATGGCTTCTGTGGCGCATAGTTTTGCATGCGCCACAGATCCCTTTCTGTGGCGCACGAAAACCACATGCGCCATAGAAATGTCCCTTTCTGTGGCGCATGTGTTCCATGCGGCACAGAAATGTCCCTTTCTGTGGCGCATGGAGAAGTTTTTGAACTCAGATCCCACCACCCCCCCCCCCCCCCCCCCCCCCCCGGGGATCGCCTTTTCAGTTTTGAAAACAAGAAAAGAAAATGATAAGAAATTCAAAAAATAAAATACTTTGACATGTAGTTATGTTTTAGTGTCTAGTTGGTATAGAAATTTTGAAATATGAATTTTGACTTTTTGCAAAAAACGAAAAAAAAATATTGACACGGCCATAACTTTTGCATACGACGTCGAAAAAATGCGTTCAATATCTCAAAAAAATCGTGAGAAAAAAGGAACTCGATTTCACCCGGTGAACTTTTTTTAGATTCTCGAAATTCCAAAAGTAAAAAAGTTATTTCAAAAATAAGTTTTTTTTCTACAAATTCAAAAAAAAATCAAAAATTAAAAAAAAAAAAAAATTCGAGATTTTTTGAATTGTTGATTTTTTTTGGGTTTTTTTTGAAGTTTTTGAGATTTTTTGAAGTTTTTGAATTTTTTGGATTTTTGAATTTTGAATTTTTTTGAGATTTTTTGAAACTTTTGAATTTTTTTTGAAACTTTTGAAGTTTTTGAAACTTTTGAAAATTAAAACCACACATACACACATAAACTACACACACACATATACACATACAAGGCTTAAGAGGGTTGATATCTATACCTAATAATAAAGGCATTAAGGTTTCTTGTGGTACGTCATTTTTGTTTCCAATTTTACCCGTACATGGCTAGGAAATATTACACAACTGCCACCGCTAAGTGAGACATGTACCGGTTCGGCTCGGTGTTCCTCTGGAAAAGAAAAAATTCCCCAATCGTGGCCTCGAGCTTCGTAGACGCCATGCCTCCCACTGACGTGAGAATCAGGTGTGCTCCGAAGTCCACTTCGGCCACCTCGACTTCACCTCTCAACTCCCGCACGGTGCGAGGAGGACAAGCTCGCAATGGATCCCGGATCTCCGCTACCCTGTGCCCCTGTGTCTCGCCCAATAGCCAACCGCCGACCTGGACCAGCCCGTGCGCCGGGTTTGGATGTCCAAGGGATGCGGGCGGCGCCAGCTCGCCGGATTTTTGCAGCTGCGGAGGTGATGTCCCTCGCTGACCTTGGCTGCTCCTCGCTGCCGGGAGCCAGACCAGACGCGGAAGCCACAGATCCCTGCTCCGTCGCGAGTGCAGGTTAGTAACTGACGGGGTCGACCACGCTATCTCGCATGGGAACATATTCGACCAAGGCCATGAACCAGGACCGTGTCCTCACGCTCGAGTTCCATGAACCCATTGTTTCAGTCAAGGTCTTTACTTTGTCCTGTAGTTTTACTAATGAATTTGCTTGACTGTAGGAAAAAGAGGCTGCAGTCGATGTCTTTTTTGTCAGTTGGGCTGAACAACGATTGCAGCTCTCCCAATCCTCTCTGCTAAATATTCAGTATAAGATACTCATATCTCTCTAAAATTTCAGCATGGACGGAGGATAACAATAGTTGTATTCCCATTTACACTGTAAAGCTTAAATTAAGGAGTGGAGAAATGGAAATATTCTGTATCAACCTCCTTCCTTAAATCGAAAAATTTGTACTATATATCACGAATTGCGCAATGTGTCATTTTTAGTTTGTTTGCAACAGATCTGCATGGTATAATAAACGATATATTCAGTTCACAAAATGGAAAATTTGGATGATATAGCTCATCCTCATGTAGATTTCCCTTTTTTGTATTAATGTTAATTACTTGACATGAGATTAAGGTTGTAATAATGTGCATTGTTTTTCTGGCATACATATACTTCTGGGTGCATTGATTTAATCAAAGTAATTATCTGTTTTATGTTCCCCTACTCCATGGAGCCGCAACATTCAGAGGTGTTGATTCAGATGACGACCTCTTGGGGCGGTGGCCTCCACATGTCGTTCTGCCTCTCTGATGAGTATATAAGTGTTTGTACATCCATGAATACAACGTGATGTTGCTGACGAAACTGCTTATGGAAATTAAGTTTTCAACCTGACATGGGTTAGGTACTCTTATGATCTCCCCAACGGTTCTCTGCCACCGTCCGTTGTCATTCCAGAATTCAGTATTTTGCTTCTTCAAATGTTATAAAAATATATGTGTTCTGGATCGGTCACGAATCTCCTTTTTATTCTGAATTTTGGCTGCATAAATGGTTGTTCATGTTGTGTCTTTTGATCTTTTTTCTTTTCTTTTTCATGAAATATGGTTGCACAAATGTTGTGAAACGAATGATTGGTTTAAGAGAGAACTTGCCTGTGGTAAGATGGTTAGGAGGGTGGTTGTACCTCCAGCCCACTAGAGTTCAAACACCAGATTTCACGCTAGTGTTTCTCATTTAGGCGGAATATTCTTCAGTGAGAGGCGACGTTCCTGTCGACAGCGAGGCGCTTGTTGTGATTTCGTCAATCTCAAGACCTGATCCACCGGCTTAGTCTTTCAGAGGTGCTCATAGGGGTAGGGTGAGCGTGTGTGCGTTCATAGGGTTGAGTGTATGCGCGTGTATATGAGCGTCTGCGTTGTACCGCGTTTCGCAAAAAAAAAAGATTGGTTTAAGAAGTGGCTCATAATTTTTATTACCGGTTCTCGCGAGATTCATGTAATATTCATGAATATCAGATTGTTTATATGTAAGTAGCACAAGGGTGGCTGAGCTGAATAGAACTTAGTGGTTAATCGTGCTTGGGTTGGAGCAATTTGAGGATGGGTAACCTAGCGGGAAGTCATCACCTAAGATAGGTTAAAAATTCAAATATTTAGGTTTTTCAAATTATTTCATTTTTTGCTGATTTTTTTGAATTTTTTTGAGTTTTTGATTTTTTTTTAAGAATTCTGTGGCGCATATCTTGTGGGTGCGCCACAGAAATGTGAGAAATTCTGTGGCGCACCAACCCATGCGCCAGAGAAATAAAATTTAGTGGCGTGACTTCTGTGGCGCACGGGTCCATGCGCCACAGAAGTCTTTTTTGGTGCGCCACAGATAGGGTATTTCCTACTAGTGTGTTTGTTGACACACTAAGGATGAAATAATGGGTTTGTTTATCACACTTAGATCATAGTTTTACTATTTACGTTATGTCAACTTAATACTTAAGGTGATTGAATGCGTGCATGACTAAATAATTTGGATTGTAGAGGATTTTTTTTTTGGTCAAAAATAGCATCATTCTTACAAGCCACAAGACCCAACATAGGGCAGTTGTGTCGACAAGGGTACGCTTGTTAAATTTACTAGGAATACACCGTAGCGAGTTACCAGCCATATTAGTAACACTCTAGGTTGAAACAAATTTGATAGAATATGAATGATAGACTAAGCTGCACGAGCAAATTTGGATTCAAAGAATGTTGCTTGATTGATATCTGCAATGATGCCATGTATATCTCTCTCTATATAGTCTCATGCGTTGTATTTGATCTCTTTTGAGCAAAATGCACTAGCTAACTGCTTCGTTTTCTGGGAGATGATGATGTTACAATATTTAAGGAAATATTTTAAACTATTGAACCTAAAAATCAGAACAACAAGTAGAGATGGAGGGGATTTTATAACATGGCAACCTGGAAGTAATGGACTGTTCTCTGTCAAAAGTGCTTACCATCTTGCAGTCTCTGAAGGTCTTCGGGAAGATGGGGGTGTGGCATCAAGCAATAGACCAGATGGAGTAAGACCGATTTGGAAATTATTGTGGCTGAGTTATTTTTTTTTGCGAAGCACAGTACAACGCAGACGCTCCCATACACATGCACACACTCACCCATATGAACGCACACACGCACACCCTACCCCTATGAGTTCGTCACCACAGACGCCTAGCTGTCAACGGGAACGTCGTCTCCCACTGAAGAATAATCCGCATAAATGAGAAACACCAATGTCAAATCTAGGATTTGAACTCTGGTGGGCAGGGGGTACAACCACTCTCCTAACCATTTTGTCATAGGCAAGTTCTCTTTATTGCGGCTGAGTTATTTATTGTGGCTGAGTTAAGGTTCCACAAAAGGTGAAGAGATATGTGCGTGGAGAATGATTGTTGATGGACTGCCTACTGTGCAGTCAAAGAGGCGACAACATTTGGCAGTAATTGACACGTGCCTAAGATGTCGAATGGAGAATGGAAATGCTTTCCATGCAATAGTCGCATGTCCTAGTTCAGCAATGTTATGGGACGCAATGCGTGAAGTATGGGAGCTACCGAAAAAAGAAGATGTAATACACACCGGTCATGAATGGCTGCTGGACCCGTTAGCTAGATCAAACGAGGACACACGAGCACGAATTCTAAAGATAGAGTGGAGGAACTGGCAACTTCGTAATGACACAGTCCATGACAAATCCAACCCATCGAGGTAACCTGTCGGTACTGACTGGGTTTGTCACGACAGATGCCATAGCCTGACGACTTCGAGGGTGAGGAACTAGGCGACTTGGGCGTTCTCGATAAATCACCAGGCACGAGGAAAACGATTTTACCCAGGTTCGGCCCCTCGCTTGGGAGGTAAATACCTACTCCTTCCTTGCTTGATATTGATATGAGTGGTTATGATTACAAGGGTGTGATTCGCTGGGTCGAATCGCAACTAGTCCTATGACTTGATCTCTGAGAGCTTGGTTTTCTAAGAGCCGACCTTATGTAAACGGAGGCTCTCAAGGTTACAAGGAAACTCTCCGTATGGAAAAATAAGCCGAAATCCTACTTGCAGTCTAATCTAGCCTCCGTGCTTTCCAAGGTGGGTCTCCGCCTTTCTTCTGGATACTTCTTCTAGAACGTCGTGATTTTGAATCAGCACATCCATGCGTAAGCCCACGAAGTGGTGCGGCCATGAACTTGTTATAAGCCGCTTTGGTCTTGTGGGCCATCATCTTCGTGGGCCTACCTGTCAGGTATTCCCCCGACAGGTACCTTTGCAGCTATTTGGATTCACTAATGCTTATACGACAACAACGAGATGGAAGAGATCCTGAGAAAGGAAACAATAGGTTGGTCTTCAGAAGTCCGTCGATCCTAGCCAAAACCATGGTGAAGGTGTGTCCACCGTGGCCCAGACCTGCCACAGGTTGGTTTGCAGTCTCTGTTGATGGATCATTTCTTCAGGCTAATGGTACGGCGGGTATTGGCGTAGTCTTGCGTGATCACACATGAGCTGTTTTGAAAGCAGCATGCAAGGCGTATGAAGATTTTACTGAAGCAATGCACTATATATGAGGGCTTGGCGATGGCAGTCCAGTCGAGTGAAGCGCCACTTCTTTTTTTTGAGGTTTAAAGGCAGTCGTTCTACCGTTCGATTAGATAGAAATAGAGTTTTTGTACAGAGTTTTGATTGCAAACTGATTGCGCTGCTGTTTTGAAACTCTAGAAGAGAAAGGTCTGTACCGGTCACCCCAATCAAAACTTGTGATGGAGTTGAAATAGATTATTAATGGTCTGAGGGAGCTTGTTATCATGAAACTTCTGTTAGAGTTGAAACAAAATAAGGTTGCAGATTTTCTAGCTGCACGATCGAGGATGGGACACGTCAACCGTGTTTGGTCTGACTGTTCCCCTCGTTTTATTTCAGACTTTGTAGTTGCTGATTGTAACCTTATTCCTGAATAATAAAGTTCCCACCTTGTTCGCGAAAAGAAAAACTCAATATACGAGAGGGACACTAGCTAGGAACACATGTCCTTTTTTTAGGCAAGACCTGGATGTATGTCGTGGTGGTTTGCTTCTTGTTTTCTGCTCTCGTTGGTGCTATGCATCCGGAATTCCGGAGGGAAGCTGCAGATGTGATGAAAATATGAAGAATTGTTCGCTTATTCCTTGCCACCTCATCTAAATTTCAAATGTGCGGTTTAGGCATGAGCATACCAACGCGATCCCCACTGGGATCGATTTTCATTACCATCAGATAACGAAAATACAGGGAGGGGTAGGACAGCATCCGCGTGCAAAGTAAACATAACAAAAGAAACAAACAACTAACTAAAAGAGCTAGAGGAACCAGCCTCTCCGTCGACAGCGCGAGAGAGCTAGGTTCAGCCCCCGTGGCGATCGAAATTCAAATCCTAAGCACTTTCGAGAAAATTACAACTTTTTATACAACCAATCCAACAGCAGGGTGAGACCAACGCAACAGCAGCAAGGTGAGGCATCTAGCCCCAAAAGAGCAGCTCTGGAAACGAACGACGGGGAGAGAGCAACTTTTTCCTGAAACTTCAAGCATCCTGATTCGGACCTCCCAGCAACCTCTGACCACTAGAGCTTCCAGCAGCACTCCCAGCATCAGCAGAAGACGTAGCTAACCTCAAAAGCATGTCAGCTCTCACCCTCAAGTCCTCCTGATCTGCAGAATTGTGCAAACCTGCCCAATATTTCACAAAGACACAAATATAGCAGATTAGTTCATTAGGTTTCTTGATTAGTTTCCCTTCAAAGCAAGCCGTGTTACGAATCTTCCAAATGGCCCAGCAAACTGCAGTCACAAAAGTGATTTGGACATTTCTACTGACTCGAAGATATTGAGGAATCCACCAAAAGTATTGGGAGAAAGAGCCAGGGCGTGTGGGTGCCCCAATGGCTTGTGCAATAGAGGACCAAACATATTTAGCAGCTGGACAAGAAAAGAAAAGATGATGGACTGTTTCAGTCTCATCACAAAACTGGCACCTATCACTTCCAGTCCAACCTCTACTCAGGAGGTTGTCCTTTGTAGCAATGGCATTGTGCCAGATGAGCCAAAGCCAGATCTTGATTTTCAGGGGTATTTTAGCCTTCCAGAAATGTTTGAAAGATCTATCAACACCAGCACTGCTGAGAGAATGATACATGGATTTGACACTAAAACACCCACTCTTGGTCCATTTCCACACAGGTCTGTCCTCATCAGAGTTTAGAGCAGTCCCACAGAGCAGATTCTGCATTTCCCTCAGCTGTACTTGCAGATCAGCAGGCAGCCATCTTCTGAAAGTGAGCCTCCAGCCAAGGTGAGCAGCCTGAGCAACTGAAATATTGTTCTCATTGCACACTTCAAACAACTGTGGGAATCTGACTTTGAGAGCAATTGGTCCACACCAGGCATCACCCCAGAAATGAGTTTTTAGACCATTGCCAATTACCATTTTCCTGCCACATAGATAAACATCTCTAACCCTAAGCATGTCTGACCAGAAAGCAGAGTCAGAGGGCTTGTGTTTGATAGTAAAAATGCCACCATTCTGTAAATATTTCCTCCTCATAAAGTCCTGCCAGGGCCCCCTGCCACTCTCAAGTCTCCACCACCATTTGCACATCAAACTGATATTGAACAGAGTGAGATTCTTAAGACCCAGTCCACCTTTCTTTTTAGGCTTGCAAATCAAACTCCATTTACCCAATGCATCTTCTTTTTGCCAGTGCCACCAGCCCAAAGAAAGGATCTCATTTGTTTCTCCAAACCAACTATATTGGTTTTATGAAACAACCTCAGAGCAAGCTGATAAACTGCAGAGGATGAGAGGCAAGCATCTACTTTGTGACTCTACCAGCAATGGACATACTACCACCCATCCAACCACCCATACTTTTCTTAAAGGAGTCCTCCACAAAATTCATCTCAGCAACAGTCATCCTTCTTGCACAAATTGGAGTTCCCAGGTATTTCAAAGGCCATTTTCCCTTCTGGCAATTGAAGAGATCTGCATATTCCTGCATCCTTTCATCATCATCCAAAACCAGAAGCACCTCAGTCTTGGCAAAGTTGATTTTCAAACCAGACATTGCTTCAAAAATGTACAACAGAAGCTTAAGGTTTCTTGCTCCTTCCAAGTCATCTTTTAGAGCAGGACTGTGTCATCAGCATATTGAAGGATGACACATCCTCCATCAACCCATCTATCCGCAAGCCCAGATATGAGACCATTGTCTCTTGCTAAGCAGACCATTTTTGACAAGCAATTGGCAGCAATATTAAACAGAGTAGGAGCCAGGGGGTCACCTTGTCTGACCCCTTTGAAACTGCCAAAATATGGACCTTTCTCATCATTAACTTTTACACTAAGTGTGCCATTAATGACAGTTTTCTTCAGAAGGTCTAGGAAATGTGCACTGAACCCTTTCTGTCTGCAGCAATCAAACAAGAAATCCCAGTTTACCTTGTCATAAGCTTTCTCAAAATCTATCTTCAAAACCACACCCTGCTGTTTATTAAATTTGGCATCTCTCAAATCTCATGAAGGAGAGACACACTATCATGGATAAATCTCCCTTTAATAAAGGCACTCTGACAGGGATGGATGATTTTCTGCATGATTTTTTCCATCCTGTTTGTCAAAACCTTGGTAATAATTTTGAACAGAACTTGGAGCAGACAAATGGGTCTGAACTTTTGGATAGCATCAGCATCCTCACCCTTAGGGATGAGAGTGATAATACCATAGTTGATTCTGTCTAAGGAATTTTTTTGTGATGGAAATCACTAAAAATCATCAACAGATCATGCTTGATAATAGGCCAGCAAACTTGATAGAATTCAATAGGAAATCCATCTTGACCTGCTGCCTTATTTTTCTCCATCTGATCTACAACAGTTTTGATTTCTCCCTCATAGAAGGCAGCATCTAAAGAGATGTTATCCTCAGAGGAAAGCTTCTCCTCAGCATTCCAAACATCCTCTCTCAACTTCACAGCAGGGATTGAGGCAGGACCAAAAAGGTCTTTGTAAAAATCAGTAGCATGTTGCAGAAGATTTGGAGTGCCCTGGATGACATCCCCATTATGCATCAGAGAATATTGTTTTCTTTCTCCTACGACCATTGGCAACCCTGTGAAAAAATTCTGTGTTATTATCACCTTGAAGCAACCATTTTTCAGCAGATCTCTGTCTCCAGAAATCTTCTTCTTGTTCAAAGAGCTCCATCAGTTCCTGCTGCATCTCATTTCTCCTTCTTAATTGGTCCCCAGATAAAGGAGAGGTCTCTTCTTGAAGTTCAAGATCTGATAGATCAAGAACAGAGATTTCCTTCTCTGATAGCTTGTCCTCTCAAATTGGCTCCCCAGCCTTTGAGGTCCTTCTTGACATTTTTCAACTTCTTCTGAAAAAGTTCTAAGCTGTTTTTAGCTCTAACAGGTTGGCACCAAACCTTTGATACTCTCATAAGGAAAGTATCATTTTTATCCATCTCTTATCAAACCTGAAGTCTATTCTTTTATGCTGCCCTTCCATAGTGTCTAGGATTATAGGACAATGGTCAGAAACCTCTCTTGCAAGTTTATGGACAGTCACCAATGGAAAAAGCAATTCCCAGTCTCTGGACATTATAAATCTGTCAAGCTTCTCAAGGGTAGGAGAAGTTTGACTATTGGTCCATGTAAAACTCCCTCCTGTCATATGGATCTCTCTCATTTCATAAGTATTGATAATGCTGTTAAACATATCCATCCATTTCCTGTTCACACAGGTTTGTTTTTCTCAGTAGCTGATCTGATCAAGTTAAAATCACCCCCAACCAGGAGGGGGAGTGATTGATCACTACAGACCAGACCCAGCTCAGTTACAAACTCCTCTTTATCAGCTTCTTGGGCTGCACCATATACAATCACCATTTCCAGTTTCTGTGGATCTTCAAATCTCTGAGAACCACTTGACAAAAAATCTACTGCACTGAGAATCAAGAATATCAAACCTGGAGGCATTAAAACCACCAAGAATGCCACCAGCTCTCCCAATGGAAGCAGACCATTTCCAGGAAAATCGATTCGAAGGATAAATTTTCCTGAAAAAAGCATCAGAATATCTTTTTAATAGTCTCCTGCAGGCCTATAAAATCCAGCTCCTGCTCTTTAATGAGATCTGTCAGAAAAACACTCATACCCTTCTTACCCACTCCTCTGCAGTTAAAAGAGGCACCTATCATTGATATCTTGGGTTTTTTTCCTCACCCTAGAGCCAGTGACAACACCACTCAAAGGGTGGTTGTTGATCACCTTCACCGAGGCAGCACTACGCCCAGCCAGTGCTCCTCCATTTAACTTGCCAGAAACAGAGGGCAAACCCTCCACCATCAACCTGTGAGCAGTCCTGATACTTTTCCTTCTACTTTTGGAGATCACAGGAGTAAAACCATCCTTATCCATCTCTTCTTCACCCCAACCCAACAAGGCCACTTGTTTGTTATTGTCAGTCGCCTCAGAGACAACAGTAGATGATTTGTTAGCAATAGTATGCCTAGCTATTTCAAGATCTTTTAAATAGTCAATTTTTTCCAAACTAAAAGAGGCAGGATCAACACCCATTTCTAAAGCTCTAGCATGTATATCATCAGCATCAAGAACAGCAAAAGAGTTGTGAGAATCAAGATTTGTACCTTCTAGATTGCGGTGGAAGCATGCAGCCTGGCTCTGTCTTCAACCCTATCAGTTGCATTAGCCTGACTTGCAATTCTGGAGCTAACTCTAATATTCTCCCCCCCCAGCCTCATTCATGTCAATGTCAGCCATCCTAGTATCATTATCAAGGTCTTCCTGAGTAGAATCAGCTTCAGGTTGAGAGCCATCCATCTGCAGGACCAAAGGAGCAGAAGATTCTACACCACCAGACCCCCCAATGTTATTGTCCTCTGAGTCACTACTGCCATAGTCCACCATTTCCTCAGAACCCAAGCAGTTGTCAGCTTCATTCTCAGCAATGGGGTCCAGCAAACTGTTATATTTCTTGTGCAAAGTGTAGCTCTTGTCAGATCCTGAATTAGAAAGCTTGGTGACAAAATTCCTGAATTTAGGATCAGACTGAAAGTCTGTGGAGCTATCAGAGGGACCTCCACTAGAGGCAGAGGCAACTGGATCAGCCCTTTGCAGCTCCAGAAACTCAGGAGTGCAAGTTGAACAGGGAAAGGGACATTGATATCTCCCAGGTAACCCATCTGAGTGACATAAACAGGCTCCTCACTTCTAATACAAGCTTTCACTTTGGTGCCAAAAGAAACAGAGCTATCAGCAGAATCACAGTCATATTCATTGGTAACATTCTTGCCCTTCTCCTGGTCTTGAGTCACCTGTTCCCCATCATCTCTCTGTTGTGTTGTGTTAGCTTCTTTAGGACCATTACCAACTTTAGGAGGGGCAGAGGAGGAACCCCCAGCACCATTTCCCCCCCCCCCCCTCCCATTCATTTTCTGACGTTTTGGTGTGTGTTCCTGATCTCCACCCTCATGATCAGACACCAAGGGCCCATAATAGGTACTGGTGTTGATATTTGGGTCCACCAACTCTCTGGTGTGTATTGAAACTCATAGAGATCATTCTCAATTTCACCAATCCTGGTATTGGGAACCAGTGCTGGATCCATGCAGCCAATTTTGACTCTAATGAAGCCCATATTTCTCAAGTAGTTCTTGTCCAAAGCCAGAGGTTTCCCAATCAAACCTGCAGCATAGCAAGCAGTAGCTCTGGATCTATACTTCATAGGCACCCCTTTGATTCTGAACCAACTTCCTGTAATCTGGCAATAGGTTGAACATCTCCAGCCCATTTCTGCATTTTGATGATTGCCCCAGGCACAGTTTTCATGAAGAATTTCTCAAAATGAGCCAACTCCTCAATGCTCTTGCTATTGGGGAATCTTGTCAAATACTCTTTATCAGATACAGACCTCACATGGAAACGCCAGTTGATTTTTGCTGTCTCAGCCCAGACCTGAAACTCATGTTCTATATCTCTGCTGGTCACTGCCCCTTGTTCAACAATGATGTGAGCATAGTTCAGTTGCTCCATGGGCTGCACCTCAGCTTGATTCACAGGAAAAGAATAGAAGCCTTGATCAAAGTCAGAACAACCAAAGAAAGAGGCCACATACTCCCATGGATCGCGCTGTGGACACACCCTGATATGATGATTCTTCCCACAGTTGTCACACAAGCCAATTACAGAGCCAGTCAGATCAATCACACCATTTGCTTGATTCTCAGGCGTAGATCCGGGAACAGGTGGAGGTACAGAGGACCCCAACTGCTCTCGGGAGTGCCCAATATCTGACACAATCACCTTAGACCCTACCGGCGCAGCAATCGGCTGTAAGCAAGAAGGATTACTGGTATTGTTTGAAGGACTCACCGTGTTCATTGGCATCTGTTGTGGAGGCGGCTGTACTAGCGGAGCGGATTTGACTGAAACTTCAGTTGATTCAGAGCCGCCTGCTTGCATTTCTGGCCTGTGCGCCCACTTGTCGCGATTGCGCTTCGCCTCATCATCAGATTTGCGCTTGATCTCGAGCAACGCCCTTTCCCTGGCCAACCTCTCCGAGTTGCGGGACGCATCAGCCCGGCGCCTTTCTTCTTCTAAGCGGCGACGGCGCATGTTTTCTTTTCACGGCGTCTGTCTTCTTCCCATCTCCACTCCTCGTCTCTCCGCCTCTGGTCATCCCAGCGGCGAGCCTCTTCTCTTCGCTCAGCTTCTGGATCTTGTCTAGGGTGTACCCATAGGGTGGAGGTCGCTGGTACCTTTGGGGAGGAGATCGCCTTGGTGGCGATGGCCGCCGTTGATTCCCGAACCTCCGCTGCATCAGCGGGACGCCGCTACCTGAGCGAACGAGCGAGTGTCTCCGGATTTGACACCCTTCCACCGGGGGAGAGGGGGGGGGGGGAGGAGGCGGAGGCGATCTTGGGGGAGGCGAGACGAAGATTACCTTGCAGAAGCCCGATCTAGGGTTAGCACGAAATCGGGAATTGGGGAACGGGGCTGCGGTAGGTGGCAGTTTGTCTAGAGGGCGAGTTGGAAGGACCGAACTGCCCCTCTCGACTGATCTCCGGGGCCCATCCGCCATTGACGCTCCTCTGATAGGGCCAATTCGGACCACGCCACACACGCGTACACAGGACGGCGTGCGACGTGTCGAAATCCATGGCGTACGCTCGATGTCCACAGAGGGTCCGATAAGCGCCGCGTACCTCTCGCCTGAGATCACCGCGCCGGTCGAAATCGCCGCGCTCATCGAATCGACGGGCTCAGCGAAGGAGTTCAGCAGCACAGCACCACCATGCGCGTCCTCCTCGACGAATCCCGCATGGCGAACGCGGGGGCCAGAGCGGTCCAACGGGTAGAAGAACGCACTCCATCTCCGGTGGCGGAGCGGCGGCGGGGGCGAGTCGGTGGGGGGAGTCGCCGGAACGGGCGGGGTAGCGGGTGGGGGAGCGGGTGCGAGAGCCATCAACTTCCAACCGCCTCGTTTAGGCATGAGCATACCTTTCCTTTTTAAGATCTGCACCGGAAGCGTACCTGGAAGATGGGTTTATGTTGAATATTGATTGTTGCCGGCTGCTTGCAAGGCTAGGGTGTGCCGGATCGAGTCATAGCTGGGAAACAATGGCCGGTGGAACTCGTTAAAAAAAAAAAAACCAATGGCCTGTGGACGGACAGACAAGATTGAATTGGAGCTCGGAGACATCCATCATAGCTGGGAGCCTATGTCGAAACAGAACCGACATAGGCTAGCCGCATAGCGTTCCCGATGTCATCATAATATATAGGAGCGAGATCAGCGACACGTTCGATCTGCTCCTCCTCGATCCCACCCTTGTAAGCACGACGCGCGCGATGGCCGGCGCCGATCGTCTATCCGACCTCTCGGACGACCTGCATAATATATATAGCAGCGAGATCAGCGACCCGTTCTGCTCTTCCTCGAACCCACCCTTGTAAGCACGACGCAATGGCCGGCGCCGATCGTCTATCCGACCTCCCCGACGACCTGCTCGCCTCCGTCATCTCCTTCCTCCCTACCAGGGAGGCCGTCCGCACCGCCGCCCTCTCCCGGCGATGGCGCCCGGTCTGGCTTCGCGCGCACTCCCTCATCCTGGACTCGAGATCCTACGGCGACGACCTTAAAGAAGCAACCTTTGGCACCAATGACCGCCTTGTCTCCGACGCTGCCAAGTTCCTCTCCACAGCCAGCCGGTGCAACCACGTCAGGAAGCTATCTCTCTATGTCCACGGACGCAAACAGAAGTACTTCGAGGATTTCATGGAGCTCTCCACGTGGGGGGTGAGCAGAGACAGCTACGACCTCATGGCCTCGCTCCTCGCCGCCCCGCCACTGCGGACGCACCTAGAGGAGGTACTTGTCAAGTTCGTGGTCATCAAACGGCAGACGCATGGGCAAAGGGACGAGGAGCAGGTGAACGGTTGGGTGTACAAGCTGGACCCTGCGGACTTACCGCTACACACCCTCCGAGTGCTGGACCTCGAGTTCTGCAGGCTCGAGTCTCCGCCCGACAGCGCCGCCGCCACCGTCTCCTTCCCTCTCCTCTCCTCTCTACGGCTTTACAAGTGCTCGTCATCCACCAAGGATCTCGAGGGATGGATCCACACCGCGCCGAGCATCGCCAGCGTGCATGTTGAAGACCACCACTTTTACGGCGGGTCTCGTGACAAAAGTAGCGACAGTTTTAACCTCCACAGCGCAAGCCTCACCACCCTCACGCTGGTGCCCGGCTCAGGCACCCGAAAACACTATGAGCTCGACGTGCCACGCATGCGCGCCTTCAAGTACAACGGGTATTTCCAAGGGTTCTCCATGAAATCACAAACCACCAAGTTGGTACGAGTTGATCTAACTGTACAACAGATATGGTTTGGCCACATCTGGCAGCTGCTCCGCCAATTTCGGCACGTTAAGGCCATCAAATTGAAGGTGCCGACCATCGAGAGCATCGCAGTGGACAAGGACGTGCAACATGAGCACTTGTTCACGTTCCAATATCTGGAACGGTTAGAGGTAAGAGGGTTCTCCGATCCAGGCCGCAGAGACGATGCGGCTCTTGCCATTGCCAACTTGCTCCAGTGCTGCCCGGTGATCCATGACTTGCGGATTCGAATTCCTACGGATCCCTACCGAACCTATTATGTTGACAGGAGTACAAAGGTACGGGTATCCGATTTCGATGTGTCCATGGATGTGTTCAGGAGGCGCTTCTCAGAAGAGATGGTTCCTCTCATGCTTGACCAGGACGATGGTTGCTCGCAAGCTGCGGAACTCCCTGGCTTGACTGGTTGCCGGTTCTGCTGCTTGGAGAATCATCTGGAAAGTGTGACGTTGCAATTTGAGTTGAAGGAGCTGAATAGCTTTGAGGTTTCTCTTGCCAAGTTCTTTGCGGAAAACTGTAAGGTCCTGGAGGTTTTGCAAATTCATGATGGGAAGCGGACATATTTAAGCCATGTCAATTGGACTGTAGAGAGATGGAGAGCTAATGCTGCTAAACATAGGAAACAAATGGAGTGTGATTCAGCTGAATTGTCGAAACAAAGTGGGAAAAGGAAACGTAACTACCGTGTCTGCAACGCGGAGTAAAACAACCAAATCTTTTAAATATGTTTTTAAGAGAGAAAAGTTTATCTTCATGTGCCTAGATAAAAATGATGGAGATAACGGTAACTCACAGAAAAGGAGTACACGATGTAGTGATAGCCTACTACTCTCTCCGTTCAGAAAAAGGATGTCTCAACCTAACCCAAATTTACATGTATATACACAGTAAATCATGTCCAGATACATACAAATACAAATTTGAGTTAGGTTGAGACATCATTTTATGGAGAGGGATTAGTAAATTGTATGCTACTCCCTCCGTTCCAAATTAGATGTCTTCCATTTGCCAAAAAGTATTCGTCTAGATACATCCACTTTTTGGCAAATGAAAGACATCTAATTTGGAACGGAGGGAGTACATAACAGTTAATGTTTGCTGGGATGGTGACAGAGTAGGAGATCTCGCCCGAAATGGGATTGAAGGTGGCGGTTGTCGATTGCTGTGACAGGGACTGCACTTGTGTAGGGTTTTTCTTTTCTTGGGCCAAAATCATTTTCCTCACCTTAGAGGCTTAGAGCACGTCACGCAGATAGGCTTTGGGGTGCCTGATGTTTTCGTGCAAGGCCGAAAAATTACATGACAGTTCCAATAATTGGTTTTGAGATTAAGTCCAATATTTTTCTGGCCGCACTTTGTTGGTTCGTTGGACAGAAGCCAACTCCTTAACTAAAGTTTTAAATGGAGAGGAAAATAATTTTACCTCAAAACGTTCTACTGTGCATGTTGCTATAATGATAATTTTCTGACCTTTAGTTATAAGCACATCATAGAAATATGTTTTACTTACTTCTATCTATAGGCACGTCACCAAAGTGCATTTTGCTCATTGTTGACATTGGGCACGTCAATAAAATTACGAGTGGTCAGTATTTTGATGTTTTTTGGTAGTCATAGATGGTTTGAGTTATGAAACATTTTTTTAATTTTGCAAACAATATTTAAATCACTAATGGGATGGACGCCTCTGCCGGATATGCAAAATACCCGGCGAAGGCCAGAATCCAACTCGGCAAAGGCTTCGCCGAGTGCGGCACTTGGCAGCAGACACTCGGCACAATATACCTCGGCCTATTATTTCTCCGCCTAGAAATTGATTTTGGTACAATCTATACACTCGCCTCGCCAGTCGATTTCCAGCACTAGCTGTACGTATACACACCAGATCGTAAAACCGATCAGATCGAGAATAATTCACATGGCACACGCTAGCTACAGGATACTGCACTGATTAGGTTGATGTGCTCTCGAAGTATGCCAAAAAGCAGAACGCTAGATCCAAGGTAGTATCGCTTCGGCTGCACTTCTGGGTACCCGGACCTTTGATTCTGGGGATCAGTTCTCAGGTTAAAAAACTACTCAACCATACTGTTCCCGTGCGCGTTCCCCAGAGCAAATTCTGGCCTTAGCTCCCGCTTCACTCATGCCGTCAAAACAGATGTAAGTAACGACGAACTAGGACGAATCTGCAGATCCATGCACAGCAAGCAAGCACACATATCAATTAATGGAATTATTCGTCAACAGTTACACACATAGCTCAGTTCATACTCCTGCTGGCTGCTGATCTGATCTACCTACATTTTGCACACGCTACCCGATACAAGCTTACACACCACAGATCACACATAGTTTAACCAACAAATCGTCATAGCTTGCTTCCTATACGTGAATCAGCTGACATGCATGGAAAACACATGCATGATCCTCACGGGTGGCCGCTGCTACCACCGACGCCGCCGCCACCACCGCCGGCGGATGCTCCAGGCGCAGAGCCGGATCCACCCCCGCCACCACTCCCCGTGCCGCCGCTCGTGTTTCCAGAACCTTGGCCCCTCCCAACAGCGTTGCCCGCACGTCCAACCCCGGTGCCTCCGCCGAAGCACCATCACTGCCGCCGTCGCCTCCACCTCCACCATCCCCGTGGGTGACCGTGACACTGAAACCCCCTTTGCCGATATGGAACCCTATGCCCGCTCCACCGCCAAGACCCACGCTGACGCTGCCGTTCTGCTCGCTGGCAGCGCCGCCTCCCCCGACGCCAACGCCCACGTCGATCCCGTCCTTCCCGACGTCGACGCCGACCCCGACGCCGACCCCGCCACCAGCACTGCTCCCGTCACCCTCACGGGTTCTTCCCACGCTGCCGCCGATGCCGCCACCAACGCCGACGGTCGTGTCGGACCCATTGCGCGCCACGGTCCAGCCGAACCCGTGGCCGCTGCCGGAGCCATGGCCGCTGCCGGCACCGTTGTGCCTTGAGAAGGGCCAGGAGAACTTGATGCCGACGCCGGCGGTGATGGCGCTGGTACCGCCATTGTTACGAGGGAAATGCCTCGCGCTGGCAGCCGATGGGAGAGTTGTAGCAAAACACAGCAGAGCGAGGAAGAGGAAAGCACTGGCGCTACTGGTAGAGACAGCCATTTGCGTTCGCGTCGTTGTGAAGGGTCTCTGCAGCGTGCTGGTAGGGTTTATATAGTGAGTTGTCCATGAAGGAACCCCGATCGTTTACTTCTGTTCAAATCTAGAGGCGGAGCAGCTTGCGTGTGGTGCGTGAAACCTGATAACATGGCTTGTATGCATGTATAGCTAGCGTACGTTGACCATTCATTTGGAAGCAGCACATTGGTAATACGTCAAAGTAGAAATGTAGAATGAAATTACTACGGTTCAGTTGACTTAGCAAACAGCAATACTTACTCCACCGAGGCGTCTTGGCTTCCGGGTGTGATATATATGGACCCGGTATTTAAAACATAATTTTAAACCTATTTTGAAATGTCAAACATAATGCACACGCATAGATGTTAATATCCTACGTATCCACGAAGTCATTTCACAAAAAATCCACATTTCCTGCCATCTGTCTAGAAGGACAAAGTTTGTTGCTAAAATAAGGTTTCGAAGTTCAAAAAAGACATTGTTTGTCTTTTTACGCAGGCCACAAAAGATATCGACTTTTCACGAAACGATTTTGTGAACATAGAGACTCTGAGTTGTATCCGCGAAATTTTATTTCAACATTTCAAAATATGTTTTTAAAATACTGGATGCATATGCACCCGGGTGCCAACGAGGATTTCACTACTTACTCCTTGTACTTGCAAAAATCACAGTTTCATGATAGGACAATATTTAACGGTGGTTTTTCTGCAGAAATATGTCATGGTTCCTAACAGAAATAAATAAATACTCCCTCTGTCCCAAAATAAGTGTCTCAAGTTGCCCAAAAGTAGATGTATCTAGACATATTTTGTATAGATACATCCACTTTTGGGCAAACTTGAGACACTTATTTTTTGAACGGAGGGAGTACCTTATATGTATAACGCTGTAAAAGGTACCAAACCTGGGAATTATTTTACTTTACCTATTTTTGTTTTCCGGGTGCTGAGAGTTAATCATACTATATTCCTTGTATTGAGCTGTTGTGTATTGATTGAATTTTAGTGCAACACCTCTCACCACGGAGGGATCAATTTAGCGCGAAGCGCCATGATGATGGGGACCATCGTACCTGTGTTCTTCAAGATTGATTTCTTCGGCCATAACTTTATCCAGGGCATTTAATTATTAATAGATTTACGTAATTGTTACCTTTTAGTCTGAAGACTTCCGTGTTTCTTCCTCAAGTTTCAAAATCAAAGCTCTATTTTTTTCTACTAAAAAACATATATTCAATTGGTCTCATTTCTAAGATCTCGTCATATATAAGAAATAATACAACTGGTAAAACGTATTGTATATCAAACTTTACGTTCAAAATATACTAGTAGCATCCCAAACTTGTAGGGCTTGTTTGATTTATAGGATTGCCAAAGGATTCTATAGGATTGGAATCCTATGAGAATTTTTCCTTCAGAAGCCGTTTGATTCATAGGATCATTCCCTATAGGAATCCTGTAGTACAAACTTCATAGGAAAATAACATGAGGTCCAACCTCTTGAAAAAATTTCTTCACCACAATCAAACAAACTTGCTCTTCCTATAGGATTCAACTAAACATGCCGTACCAATCCTATGAAATTCCTATTCCTACACTTTTCCTATCCTACGAATCAAACAAGCCCATAAGATGTTTGTTTGCACATAATAGACGAGAGAGAAATAGTACTTAGGATACAAAGCAGTAGAAACATATTGCAAGCTAGTGCACTAATTAAGAACCGAATGTGAGCTAGACTGAGCTACACATGATCTGGGTGTTTCACGAGAATGTGATTCTCGTAGCTGGATTCCGGGCCCAACTTTTGATTTCATTCATCTTGGAGTAGCGTCGTCCTTCCTGCTTAAACACGACACGCACCAATTCGAGCACGAGCGCGCCGCGGAGCAACCACTCGAGTAGCATCTTCTGCAGCTTGACCCCCTGGTAGTGCTCCACGCTCATCTCCCTCACCCGGTGGCGCAAGCACGGCGGCGGCACGGGCGCGTCCTCCAGAAGGCCGCCGTAATTCCGGCTCGCCACGCCGCAGCTCTCGAGCTTGATCACTAGAGCAGTCAGGCTGGGCGTCTGGCGCAAGACTCCGGCGACCCTGTCGAGGACTCGGGGACCCGTGCAACGGCTTCCCAGCTCGAGCCTCGTGAGGTTGTGGAACCGAGGGAAGTGCAAGGCGTGCAAATCATCGTAGTAGTCAGGTGACAACAGGGTGTTGTCGGTCACGTCGGGCCAGCCCAGGTGGAGGTGCGTGGCGTTCACGAACAAGACCAGGAAGCCCCTGAGCCTCTCGAAGTCGATCTTCTTCTTCCCAGACGAGCAGACGTGGATCTTGGCTGAGGCGATCCTCGGCGCGCCGCCGACGAGCGTGAAACACGACGACGCGTCGCCTCGGTACTCAAAAACCCGTAGCGTCTCCGACGCGCCGTCGATGGTGACGCGACGGACGCTGTGGCAGCAGCGCAGGGCGAAGCTCCTTAGGCGCTTCTTGTCTAGGACCGTGATGTCCGTGATCTGGCCACAGGCCTCGAGCATCAGGTTGGCGAGACGCGGGCTGCAGGAGATGACCCGCTGCATGTTGTCCCGGAGATCTGCCGATTGGTGTACGTGATGTTGGTGAGAGACAGCGTCTCCAAGGACGGGAGATGGATGGTAGACGGCAGCTGGCGCGGCGGCAACGAGCAGGAGACGAGGTGCAGCGCTCGCATGGTGGCGCAGGAGAAGATCTCCGGCGAGACGTCGTATTGGAGCCGAGTCGGAGCCGCGTACTGTGGGACGCCGGTGATGCCGTCGGAGGTGACGGTGTCCGAGTCAGACACAGAGCCGCTGGTGCTCTCGTAGTCTGAGTAATCTCTGGAGTCGTAGCCGTCTGAGTCGTCGTAACCATAGTCGTCGTAGCCGTCGTTGCCATCCGAGTCGTCGGAGCCGTCGTTGCCATTGGAGTCGTCGTAGCCGTCGAGGCAGCAATGTGCGGTGGTGCCGGTGTAGGCGTGTACGTGCGTGGCCGTTTCGAGGTGGAGCTCCTGGATGCCGTGGTTGCGGGCGTAGGAGAGCCACTGGTCCACGGCGTAACAGTCGGGCGCGGTGTACCCGCGCATGGCGACGCGGAGGCACCGCAGCGGCGCGTCCCCGTCGCAGCGTCTCCGCGCGACCAGCGCGTTGGTGACCCTGTCGACCAGTCTCCTGTTCTCTCCGTACACGTCCATTGCCGGGGGCTCCACCGGCTGGAAAGAGATGGTTTGGACGATGTCGAAGACTCGGCGCCATCGGCGGGAGAGGATGGGGGCGCGGCCGGCCTCTTCCGTTGGGAGGAAGGAGAGGACGTGGCCGAGGATGTCGTCCTGGAGGTCGTTGAGGCGGTCGCGGCGGCGGCGCTTCTTCTTCGCAGGAGACTCCATGATGGCGTTTGTGCGTCAAGGACACGGGTGCAGCTTTATTTGTTGGTATATAGGAAGGGCTTGTTCTACCGGGACTCTCCCTCAAGGAACGATTAATCTGCTCCATGCATCCCCGAAATCAAAGAAGCGTTTGATATTTGGACTTTTGAAACAGTGGCGGACGCAGGAAAAAAATGGAGGGTGGGCTAGGAAATTATCAAAGGGTGCCACCGGCGATTTTTTTTTTATGACAACACATGTAATCCATAATTGCACTGAAAGGACTATATAAATAAGTTGAAGTCTCACAATATTATAGCTCACCAAATAATTCAAACATAAAATTCTACAATTCTACAAATTCTAGCACAAAATAGTTGCTTTCCGTTGGGGTAAATTCTAACAAATTCTACAATTCTACAATTACACAATGCATAGCAAATTCTTCATAATGAATTCTACAATTACACAATGCATAGCAAATTCTAGCAAATTCTACAATTACACAATGCATAGCAAATTCTTGCTTTCCGTTGGGGTAAATCCATTAGAAAAAATGCAAAATCTAGCGCAAAATAATGCATCAACGAAAAGGCTCGGGGCATGTCTTATACCTCCACTCTAGTGAGGCAGTGACAGAAGCTCGGGGCTCGGGCGGCCGACGGGCGACGGCGGCGGTGGCCGGTGCAGACTGGGGCGAGTCGAGCGGCGAGGGATCCAAAGTGGGGGAGGCGGGGGAGGCGGGCGGGCGGGGGATCCCAGAGCGGGGGAGGCGGGCAGCCAGGGGAGGCGTCGGCCGGCGGCGGAGGAGCCAAAGTGGGGGCGGCGGCGGCCGGCGGGAGGAGCCGGGAGCGGGGCTAGGAAATAAGGAAAACAGAGAGGCAGAGCTGCCAGAGCAGGTCGTCCCTCGCGTAGTCGCGTTCGTCTCGTCCAGGCAGTTCGTTACTTCGTTCTCGTCTTCTCGAGGCAACAAGCCCAACATTGGCCCAATACCTGGGGGGGTCAAAAAAATTCCCAAAATTCTGGGTGGGCCGCTGCCCACCCTGCCCACCCGCTACGTCCGCCACTATTCTGAAAGGCAAGCAAATCGGATGATTGATCTTTTTCCCAAAGAGTCTCATGAATTGAATTGGTAATTGATGTGTTTTTTTTTTTTTTTTTTTGAGAACACAGTACAACACAGACGCTCACAAATACGCACATACACTCACCCCTATGAACGCACGCACGCACACCCTACCCCTATGAGCACCTCTGAAGGACTGAGCCGGCAGATCTTGAGGTTGACGAAGTCACCACAGGCGCCTCGCTGTTGACGGGCACGTCACCTACCACTGAAAGAATAGCGCCGGATAATCCTGGAATAAATCCAGGTAAATGCAAACGCCCATGCCAAGTCTAGGACTTGAACCTGGGTGGGCTGGTTCCACCACAGGGAACCCAACCATCAGAGCCAAGCTCCGTTTGCGGTAATTGATGTGTTGTGCGTGCCCTAAGATGCTTCCGTCAATTTCAAAAAAAAAAAATGCTTGCGTCCCATGCACGTCACAACCTTTTTTTTGTTGAGAAAAGACGTCCCAACCCTCGTTTCCACGTTTCTAAATCTATAGCTCTATAGTCTATACTACTTGGCTCTGGCCATAGAGACGCCGCCGCAGGTAAAAAAAATGGACCTTTGGGTTTCGAGGTCGCCATGGTGGGGGAGCGCCCGCCCTACCTTGAAATCCGGCGTGTGGAGGTGGCGCACGACCTCCTTTTCGTGGCGAAGACGTCAGCGCAACGTGGGCGTGCTCCCCGTGGACGTCGACCTCCTCTGGAGAAACTGTCATCTCCTTTAGGTCGAAAAAATCAACCTATATAGGATCCGCCGAAATAAAGGTTGCAGGGCTGCGAATGGGAGTGATGGTGGCCGCGGGAGGGAGAAGAGGTGCAAGGCTGCGGGTGGGAGAGGAGACTCACGACTGGGAAAGTAGGAGAAGAAGACAAGGTTTTTGTGAGGTAGAGGAAGGCGTGGGTACGAGAAAAAAAATCCTATACTACCCACCGTTTTACGACCCACTTGCAAGGTAGATTGGATCATGTCCGCGATAGAACTTGCGGAGGAATGAAATGATGATTTCGGTATAGGAAGAGAAAGGGATTGTGCTTTCAACATTGGCGAGATAGGATAGACTTGGGATTCTTTCTTGGCCCTTGATTGCCAACACTCTGGGGCTGAATTAATTAATGAAACTAATAGGAAGGATTGATTCGGTGGACCAAATCTAGCACCGTACACGTCGGTGGATCACACCTACCCGACTACAGTTAATCAACTCCCGCTGCTAATTTGCGACGTGTACGTTACCTGATCACCAGATGCAACAGCCGTATAGGATTTTTTTTTCCGTGGGTACGTAACTATGTAAATCTAAATCCGAACGCAAGGGAGTAATATACAACGACACACATTTTGGTGTGTGATCAGGAAAAAATGTCTATTAAGGCAAGCAAATACGAATCAGATTTATGAAAAATACAATCAAACAAGAAATAGGCAACTAGAAATTAAGCTCCACACGATTACAGTTTGATTCAAATCCAAGATCGCTTCTTTCTTCTACTCTCTCCGATACTGTGTGTAGAAGTAGTTAGAGAGTCTTATATTTTGATACGGAGGGAGTATCTCATACGGATCATGATAACTGTGTGCTCATTCATGCCTAAACATTATCCTTGTTCGCGGATTCCGTGGCCAAGACACCATCTCGCTCATCAGCCGAGTTTCAGTCACGGATCCTTCTCCGGCGCTCGCAGCAAGGGTAACCTGCAGCTCATCCGCGCACTCGGCCTTCCTCAGCAGGAACATAGCGAGCCGTCTGTGCTGCGCGTCCTGCCCGTTGTACCTCACGAGATGGATCTTCCTTAGGGAGCGACGGAAGCACTCGACGACAGCGGACGACGACATGAGTTCCCTGGGCGCCGGAGCGATGACGACGCGGCGTGTTGTTGATGCTTCATCATCGTCGGGGCGGTCAATGACCAGTGTGAGGACCTCGAGGTTGCTGGTGTTTTGGAGGATGCCGACGAGGGCGGCGACGTGGAACGTGCCCCTCAGCTCCAGGTGCGCGAGCCCCGACATTGTCCGTGGGGCACGGTAGGGGAAGAAGGGCGGTTTCTCGTGCTGGGAGAGGCGAAGTGTCGTCAGGTTGGTGCATCTCTCCACGAACCGCCTGAGCCGGCGGTTCTTGTCGGAGTCGCTGGCTTGCAAGTCCAGGGCGCAGATGTCGACGTCCAACGTATCGATGTGGCCCCAGGTTGTTGGTAATGACAGCACGGAGGTGCCGGCTATGGTGCCCTTGTAGCCGAGGAACCGGAGCGACGGCGCGTCGACGGACACGTGATTGGCCTTGTGGCAGCAGCGCATGGTAAAGGCCCGGAGGAGGAGGAGGTGTGCCGGCACCGAGATGCGGTACATCGTCGGGCACTCTTCTATCGTCAGCTCGGTGAGGCGAGGGCAGGCGGAGATGAGGCGCTGCAGCGCGTGGTCCGGCGCGTCGATCCTCTTGAGCGACAGTGTCTCCAGTGCGTCGAGGGAGAGCGGCTGGTCGGGCTCAGGCAGACAGAGCGCGCAGTTGCCCAGCCGCAGGCGGCGCAGCGCAGCGGAGTGTGTGAACAGGCGGCACGGCATGGCGTAGAACTTTTGCTTGAGGAAATCTGCCGCCGTGCTTTGGTAAGAAGAGCTGGCTTGTCGGCAGATTGGCTGATCTGCCTGCGACAGGTCGAGGTCGAGAGTCTCCGCGCCAGCGAACAAGGCGGTGACGATCCACTGGTCGATCGCAGCGTCGGAGGGGCGGTTGTAGCGGAAGCCGGCGACGCGGAAGGAGCGGATCGGCGCGGTGCTGTCGCGGCTGAGGAGCGCGCCGCTGACCATATGGTCAACGCCGGCGGTATTCCTCCGCTGCGGGGCGGCTCCAATGTCGACCACGGGGACGGCGGCGAAGACGCGGCGCCAACGGCGGGAGAGCGTGCTGGTTCGGACGGCCTGGTCGGTGCGGAGATGCGAGAGGATGCGGGTCAGCGTCACGTCCGGGAGCGCGCTCAGGCGATCCTCGCCGCCACCGGCGCGCTGCTGCGTCGCCATCTTCACGTACGCGTGCGTGTCCCTGGACTTCGTGCGTGGTGCAGCGTGTGCCCTAATTGGATGGCGTTCAGATCGGAGAGGCTTTGGAATCTGATGAGATCAAAAGAAGTTTCGGAATTGCTAACGCTCGGTTGCCTGAGTTTTAGCTTATCGCTCGGTCGAACAAGCTACGCCGTGTGATCGATCCGTCAGGGTTAGCGATTCTTGACGCGCGAGATGGTGGTTCGGCCCTTTTTGCGATCCGTTTTGTGGCCCGTTATTTTTCTTGCTGATTTCGGCTTTGTTGGGCTTTTTGTTGAGCTCTTTTTTTATTCACAGCTGGATTTTCCTTTTGTGTTTGGGCTTTTTATTTGTTTTTTCGCTGGTTGAGACGAATTTGTGTGTGTCGTCTTGGATGGGTCTCTCTAGATGCAAAACGCGTGGTGGGACCCAGAGATAAATGGCATGGTTGATACGGGGAGGAGGGTGGTTTTGTGTGGTTGGTGCGTAAATGTGTTCTGATGTCATATGTTTCTTATTCGAATTTTTTTTAATGGGTGGTGATATGCGTTGTTTTTTTATTTGTGTGTAATTGCTCATGAATCTCGTTTAGCGTGCAATTGCACAAGATTTTTTTTTGTGCAATTGCATATTTTTTTTAATTCAAATGTGTAATTGCACATGATTTTATTTAGGGCACAATTGCACAAGAAGTCATCGTTACTGCACAGTTGCACATGATTTTTGTTACCGTGTAATCACACACGGTTTTTCATCATTAGTGTGCAATTGCACATGATTGTTGTTAGTGTGCAATCGCACATTTGTTAGTCAAATGTGTAATTGCAGATGATTCTCGGTAGCGTGCAATCGCACATGACTCTTGGGTAGCGTGCAATTGCACATGATTGTTTTTGTGCGCGACCGCACATGTTTTTTCTTCAAATGTGTAATTGCACATGATTCTCGGTAGCGTGCAATTGCACGTGAATCTTTTTTAGCGTGCAATTGCACATGATCTTATCGTTACTGCGCAATTGCACATGATTATTTTTACCGTGTAATCGCACATGATTTTTTTCTATCATTAGTGGGTGTGCAATCGCACATTTTTTTTGTTACTGTGCAATTGCACATGAACTTTCTTTTTTTGGCGTGCCAGTTGTTTTACATAATTTTGTACTCTTGTTGGCTTGCGGTAATTTGGAGACCATTTTACCGTTTCTCCAGACGCACACGATTCTTTGCTTTTTGTGTGCAATTGCATATATTTTTCTTCAAATGTTTAATTGCACATGATTCTTGTTAGCGTGCAATTAAACATGAATCTCGGTCAGCGTGCAATTGCACACGATCTTTTCATTAGTGCACAATTGAACATGATTATTGTTAGGTGCAATCACACACGATTTTTTTATCGTTAGTATGCAATTGCATATGATCATTTTTATTTTTTTATTTCTTTTTTTGGTATAGGATGCAATTGCACGCTCATTTTTTTTTTAGTTAAGCTAATTCAAATACTACAACTTCATTTTAATCACTGACAAGGGGTAGGGGGCGGGGGGTCTCAATATTACTGGTTAACATCACCGGTGTGTTTTTTTCACATTTAAAAAGAAATTATACTGTGTTTTTTCAAGGGTTTTTTTATTGTTCTTTTAAAAAAAATTGCTATTCATGTATTTTCTTGAAAAAGTGTGAAATTGCACACTGTTATTTTACATAAGCGCTCAATTGCACGTGACTGTTTTATCAGTGTGCAATTGCACAATGTTTTGCAACTATGATTTCATTCTTCTTTTAATCCAAACCGTGTATTTTAATTTTTGTCCAGATTACTTCAATTGTAAGTCCAGATGGAAACCCAGTTAAGAAACACGAAATACTCAATGGTACAAAAAGCCAAGCCCATTGAAACAAGTGAAAAAACAAACAAACAAACAAAAAGCCCACATAAGAACCAGACAACGGAGGTGTGGAGGGAAACAGTCTCGGTCCAGGGGTTGCGTCACCGATCACGTAGGTCCACCGAGATTTGAGATCAATCTCGGTTACCCGAGCGCTAGGCGCGTCCAGAGAGTTTGTATCTTCCACGATCGAAAGCTCCCTTATTTACTTCGAATTCATAAAACTGGTACCTTATACTATGTTAGCAAAACCTTGTAATTTTTATTTCAGCTTGCATCGTCAAATCACCTAATTAATCTCCGATACTAATTAATCCCCACAAAACACTGCCCTTTCTGCCGAAAAAAGATCCTTGCGTCTACTCCATCGATTGCCCTGGCGCTCCTCGCTCGCCCTACCCAGTGATGGCCTCCTCAGGATTGTCAGTTGCATTGCACGAATTCCTTGGACACCCTATCTGTGATGGAATTCCACATCCACCTTGACTGTTCTTCTCTGGTCATCTCCGAAAACAACAACTCCAACTGAATTTCCCTTGTCGACCCACAATCCACCATTGAAAACCTAAAAGAAGTCGGCGAGTAGATGGTGGGACTTGGTCTGTTCGGAGAAAGACATCGTCTAGGACACAACGGTGACGACATACATTGCGCCCCTAAAGATAAACCTGAGACATCGGCGAGCACCAAAGGAACGCAACACAGATATTCCAAGAGGAACGACGCCGAGGACATCGTCATCGCCGATCCATCACTGAACCTAGGCTTCCGCTGGAGCCAAATTAACTACCAAACGCAGCGATGCCTCCAATAAAGGGGATGACACCCACAATTAATGGTCGGCTGGGACAACAACACAAACACGCCCAACGAAAAAATTTAGATATAACTCCACTCAGGATCATTGATAGAACACGAAGGTGTTTCAGCTGGTGTACTTGAAATTACATTAGTTAGCTCTTACAGATAGTTTTTTTCATCAAGATCCCTACGTCAAGATGGTATGTTTTTTCTAATTATAACAAAATGACCCAATACAACAAGTGAAGCCACAATGAGCTTGAAATCCATATTTGCGTGCACTTATTTAGTTATTTTTAGTAGTGGATTATCTGATAACTCCCTCAACCTGTAAAAATCCTTAGAACATGCCGTTTTAATGTCGAATTGTCAATGCAAATAACGCAAATCCAACAAACAAACCAACAAATGCAAACCTACTTGGGTGGGACCAACCCCCATTTAAAGGTAAAGATTGTTTTGTTTCAACTTCGATATCACAATCTTCTTCTGTTTTGCAATGCATAATGGTACAATCATCCGTGCGCAAAGATTATTCTTGTTCGTGGATTTCGTTTCCATCCCTCCATCTCTTGCTTCAACCTATCAGCAGTTTCAGGTCCTCCTCCTCCTTGGACACTGCTAGCAAAAGTAACATGTAGCTCCTCCGTGCGCACGGCCTTTGCTAACAGAAACTTGGCGAGCCTTCTCTGCGTGGCATTCCCGCTGTACCTCACCAGGTGGATCTTCCTAAGCGTGCGGCGGAAGCACTCGGCGGTGGAAGACCTGAGGACATCCTTGGGCACTTTTATCACCCTGCAGGTCGATACTTCGTAGACCTGAGGACGGTCGATAACCAGCGTCAGAACCTGGAGGTTGGCCGTGTTGTCGAGGATTTGGGCCACTGCGGCGATGTGCCCACGGTTCCGGAAGGGGCCGTTGAGCTCGAGGTGTGTGAGGCCAGGCAGCGGCGAACGGTACCCGAGGAAGAAGGGCGGCTTCTGCTGCGCGGACAGGCGAAGTGAAGTCAGGTTGGTGCAGCCCTCCAGGAACTGACCCAGCTGCCGGATTGTGTCCGAGTCCTCGCCGTCAATCGTCTCACAGATGTCCACGGCCAGCGTGACTCCTCCCCAATCTGCCAAGGACAGAACGGAGCAGTCCGGCACCCTGCCTTTGAACCCGAGGAAACGCAGCGACGGCGCGTCGATGAAAACACGCGTGGCGTTGTGGCAGCAGCGGATTGTGAAGATCCGGAGGTGGAGGAGCGCCACCGAGATGTGCTTCACCGTCGGGCACTCCTCGAGCGTCAGGTCGGCGAGGCCAGGGCAGCCGGCGATCAGGTGCTGCAGCGCCTCCCCCGACGCGTTGATCCGCCGGAGCGACAGCGTCTCCAGCGAGCCGAGTGAGAGATCCTGCTCGGGCAGAGCAAGCTTGCAGTTCCCAAGCCGGAGGTGGCGCAGCGTGGTGGCGGCGTTGCCGCTGAACAGTTGGCGAGGCATGGTGCAAGACAGTTCCACTAACATTGACGCATTTGACGTGTGTGGCCATATCGGCCTCTCAGGGTATCGCGGCGGCAGGTCGAGGTCGATGTGCTTCGCTCCGGCGAACAAGGCCGTGGCGATCCACTGGTCAATCAGGGTGTCGGAGGGTATGCTACGGAGGCCGATGACACGGAAGGAGCGGATGGGGGCGGTGCAGTCGCGGTTGAGGAGCACGCTGTTCACCATGTGGTCGAGGCGGCGGATGAGCCCCTCGCTGCGGCCGGGCGGCGGTGTTCTAGCGCTCAGGTTGACGATGGGGACGGTGGTGAAGACGCGGCGCCAGCGGCGGGAGAGCGCGCTCGTGCAGACGGCCTGGTCGGTGTCGAGGTGCGAGAGGATGCAGATGAGCGTGGCGTCTGGGAGCGCGCTCAGGCGGTCCTCGCCGCCGGCGTGCTGCTCCATCGACATCTTCGAGTGTCCTTGGACTTCGATCTGGCGGCGGATGTTCACGTGAAGTGTCCTTTAATTGGCAGCTCAGAATCAAATAGGCCGGGAGTTGTGGTCTTGTGGGGATCTGATGCGTGGATCAGAGAGTTTTTATCTATGACGATTCACAACGTACTTTGTTCTTTTTTTTTTTTTTTTTTTTGAATTTTCCACTTATATTCATACGAAAAAGAAAGCAGTACATAGTCGAATACAAGTAGTAAACATACAGAGAAAGAACAGAGAGCTTCGCTGCTGCAGATCATCATCTTCATCCTTCAGGGCGCCGAACACGCGAGACCTCCATCGCCGGAGACGACGCAGGATCCAGCTTATCACGTGTACGACGCGATACGTACTTTGTTCTATCTCTACTGTTAATACTACTTCCCAGTTTAGGGCATCTAGAGAACTTGCCTGTGGCAAGATGGTTAGTTGGGTGGTTGTACCCCTAGCCCACCAGAGTTCAAACCCCAGGTTTGACGCTGGTGTTTCTCATTTAAGGCGGAATATTCTTCAGTGGGAGGCGACGTTCCCGTCGACAGCGAGGCGCCCGTGGTGACTTCGTCAATCTCAAGACTCGACCCGCCGACTCAGTCTCTCGGAGGTGCTCATAGGGGTAGGGTGTGCGTGCGTGCGTTCATAGGGGTGAGTGTGTGCGCGTGTATATGAGCGCTTGCGTTGTACTGTGTTTCGCAAAAAAAAAAAAAAAAAAAAAGTTTAGGGCATCTATATTAATTTCGTCTAATATAGTATGCCATTTACACCCAGGTTTTGGGTAACTTCCTTGGATCGTCAGTCTCCCGATATAAGAACCCCTTCCTATTTCTCTCCTAGCTAGCTAGGGTTAACTGTGCTCGATCTTCATGGAGACAGCAAGGAAGCGGCCCCGACGCGACCGCCTGAGCGACCTCCAGGACTGCATCCTCGGCCATATCCTCTCTTTCCTCCAGCGCAAGAGGCCGGCCGCGCCGCCATCCTCTCACGCCGCTGGCGCCGCGCCTTCTCCGACGTCCACACCATCTCTTTTGAGACGCCGAGCGAAGACACATCGTATGAATCGTCATCCGAATCGTCCTCCGATGACGATGATGACAAGAGCCCGAACAGGACACTGCTCGACCGGGTCAGCGCGGCGCTGCTCGCCCGGAGACGCTGCGTTGGCGTGGACGCGCCGCTGCGCTCCCTCCGCGTCGCAATGCCGTATGCGATGTTCCCGTCAGACTCCTACACCGTGGACGAGTGGTTCTCGTACGCACAACGCCGCAGACTCCAAGAGGTCTTCCTCGCGACGCCCAGTTGGGCCGCCGAGGAAGACGCCTGCAGACACGGCTGTCGTCGAGTCAACGACGACTGGACCGACAGCGATAGTGAGTCGGACTCGTCGTCGTCGGACGACGAGAAGCCGGAGGAAGTCTACTACTATCCACGCCGGTACGTCGTTCCGGCAAAGCTCTACTCCTGTGCCACCATGCGAGCACTGCACCTCATCTCCTGCTCGCTCAGCACGCTACGGTCCACCACCATCGACCTCCCGTCCCTGGAGGCGCTGTTCCTGAGCAGGATACGCTACTCGCGCCACGCGGATAACATACAACGGCTGATCACCGGATGCCCACGCGTCGCGGACCTGACGCTCGAGGCCTGCAGCCGGATCACGGCCCTCACGGTCCCGCCGAACATGCGACTCAAGAGACTCGCACTGCGCTGCTGCCACGACCTTCGACGCGTCACCGTCGATTTATCGGAGACGCGGTCCTTCGAGTACAGAGGCGTGCCGCCGGACGCGTCGTTTTTAACTATTGTCGGACGCGACGGGGCGCTGAGAGCTCTCGCCTCAGCCAAGATCGACGTCTGCTGGCAGGTTAACTCCCCTAGGAAGATGGACTTCGAGAAGCTAAGGGAGTTCCTGCTCCTGTTCGTGGGAACGACGAGCCTCAAGCTCCAACTCGGCTGGCCGGACACGACGAACTCCCTGTACGGAAGCGAGGATTTCTTCGCCGACTTCCCCTGTTCCCAAACCTCACGAGGCTCGAGCTGGGAAGCCGCTTGGTGGACCGCCGTGTAGTCCAGGGAGTGCCAGGGATCCTGCGACGGACGCCAAACCTGAGTGCTCTGTCGCTCAAACTTTACGGGCACAGAAGGAGGAGGAAAACCATCACCATCCGTGCCGGCGATCTGTATCACCGGAGCTTCGCTGTGGGAGACGAGGTGCCAGACGCCTCGGTGCCGTGCTTACAAGGGCGAGTGAAGGAGATGAGCGTGGAGCAGTACGAGGGGGCCGACGTGCAGAGGATGCTCCTCAAGTCGTTGCTCCGTGGCGCGCTCGTCCTCGAGTCGGTGCGCGTCGTGTTTGCCAACGGACGACAATCGGTGCTGGACGAGCTGATGGATGAAATCAGAAGTTGGTCCCGGAATCCAGCTACGAAAATCTCATTTTCGTGAAACACCCAGCAAGGGATGTGATCTTGTACACTTCAGTACGTGCAGGTTCTCGGTGTTGCCACTGAATTTCTTATCTGAAGCTATACTTGGACAAACGTACTATTTTTTCTGCAAGGGTATATGGCTATACGCCGAATATTCTTTAACCTTTTACGGTATTGCTTTTTGAGTTACACTAATTTTTTTTTCCCGGGGTAAAATAGTGGCTATCATAAATTGTGAGATTTGATCAAATATGTTTTATAGATTTTGCTTCACGATTTTCAAGCAGAGAAAGTAGAAGGGCTGAATTATGAGATCACTGTGATAGCCCTAACGAGGTGTTTGGTTCAACTTCGGTAATTGGTATCAGATTACAGGGGTAGTCAATGCTAGAATGGGGGAAACAAGAGTTCTTTTTTGGTTCAGCTATGTAATGGAAACTATTTGCGACTGAATTTTCAAGCAGAGAAATTAGAAGGGCTGAATTATGAGATCACTGTGATAGCCCTAACAAGGTGTGTGGTTCAACTTCGGTAATTGGTATCAGATTACAGGAGTAGTCAGTGCTAGAATGGGGGAAACAAGAGTTCTGTTTGCGACTGAATTTCTTGTCTGAAGCTATACACACAGATGTAGTATTTCTTGTACAAGAGTGGCTATAGTAGACGGGGTATCCTTCTGAACAAATAAAAAACGGTGAATACTTTTTAATTTTTACAGTATTGCTTCTGGTGTTGCCAAATTCATTTTCCCAGTGCTAAAACGGAGTGGCTATAGTAGACGGGGTATCCTTCTGAATTTATCAGAATTTTTGGGATTTGGCAAAAATATGATTTATAGATTTGCTTCACGATTAGAAAGGCTGAATTTGGGATCGCTGCAATAGCCATAAATGCTTAGAGGATTTGAATATTAAGAAATTTAGACATATACTATTTGTGTTTTAAAAAGTTAGTCATCATAAGTTCATATTAGTACAGACAATCCTTTTAAATAGGCGCGCCTAGGCGTCGGGCAGCAGACCCCGTGCACGAATCGGTCGCCCCAATTGCCGTTCGATCTGCGCATCGGACGTCCGGAAATCTGAAAAGCTCATGTAGTGTCCTTCGTGTGGTTTCTATATGATACTAGTTGATAGTGGATGACAAAGAGAAGCCACTTGGATTGCAAATAGTGTCCTCTGTGTGGTTTTTATATGATATATGAACTGCAAGTGCGCATGCTAATGCCTCTCGGTTCAGCTATCTGGCCAACGTGCGGCGCGACGAGGTCGCGTTCTGCTCGAGCTGCAGCTTGAAGCCGCTCAAGCATGTGCATCTGTTTTAACCCTCATCATAACACTGATAAAATTGACAGGCAGATTCTGCTGGTAGCTCTGTTGGAGGCTTAGAGCGGAGAGGTACCGGTAGCACCGTAGAATTCCTCCAAAATGCTGAAAGCTTCTACTTCTACTAATTATATTATTAGTTCCACATAGATGGTTTAATCGTAATGTAGCAGACAACATCACAGAAATACAGCTCATGGGTTATTATGAAGACCACAGATCATGGGTTATTATGACACCACAGATCAAGATAGATAAATCAGGTGATGGCCTGCAGTGCAGCAACATCCACTGGCACACACAGATATTAAGTTCCATAATTTTGTGTGACAGCCATGACTAGGTATTAAGCTGATATTAAGTGCCATGGTGATGCCTCAAGGTTTCTCATTAGGAAATACATCCATCTGGGTACGAAAGATGGATATCCATGTTTAAGTAAGGCATCCAATTATTATTCCCATTTGGCAAGATATCTTATTACAAAGTTGCAGACCGTCAGATATAGCAGCATATTCAGTTAGGGAGGGAAGAAACAAGCAGCAAAAGCAGCCCTCCTCCCCTCCTCTTTTCACGAGCTGGTTTCATCCTTTCACCTTCAAGACAACACACCCACCACACAGAGGGTAATAAACAGACACTCAGAAACATCAAGGAGGACTACACGATCAGCTCGGTCCTGGAGACGAGGATCCCGTCGGTGTCAGCGTAGAGCCACTCGCCGTCGCATACCCTGGTGCCGGCGATGGTCACGGGGACGTGCTTCTCGCCCATCCCCTTCTTGTTCGCCTTCATTGGATGCGAATTGAGCGCCCGCACGCCGATGTCGCACCCGTTGATCTCGTCCACGTCCCGGATGCACCCATTCACCACGATGCCCGCCCACCCGTTGTTCTGCGCCTGCTGGACGGGGTTGCCGCCCAGGATGGCGCAGCGCAGGCTGCCGCCGCCGTCGACCACGAGCACCCTGCCCTGGCCCTTCTCCTCCAGGAACTCGCGCACCAGGACGTTGTCCTCGAACACCTTGAGCGTCACAATGGGGCCGGCGAAGACCTGCCGCCTCCCGTAGATCTGGAAGATGGGCTGGAGGGCGCGGAGCTCGCCGTTGGTGATCAGGTGCGAGTTCGCGTCGCAGACCTCTGCGGTGGCCAGTGGCAAGGCCGCCATTTTAGCTCAAGGGCTGCATGGCATCAAAAGAAGACAAACGATGTCAGCAGGAGTAAAGCTGCTCACTGAATCACCAATTCAAATTCAGCATAGCAATGGATTTTCCAAATATATGCAATTAAGCTCATGATATTGCAAGAACAAGGAAGATAGTAGGCTGCTTGGCATGGAAACAGGACAAACATCACTACTAAGCAAGAAGCGTTGTCAACAGGATTAATTAAAGTAACGCTCCCCATTCATTCATTCAATCAATGAGCACAACAACAATTTTTTTCAAAACATATGGAAATCATGAATTCGAGCTCGTAATACTACAGTTGAGTAAGCATCCTGAATCGTGTAGCTAAACAATGACCGGTGACTGAACCTGACAAGGAGCGCAACAAAATGAATATCTCTTGTATATGATCACAAAGCTGAACAGACTACTGATAAGGTGTACATGTGATGGTCAACAAAATGAACCTAAGATGTTGTCCTGGCTGGCTCACTCGGATTATATGACAGAAGAAAATGGAATCCATTTGGATATCCAACCAGATATCTTTCCACCACAACCTAGCATATCAGAGGGGCTGGAGCAGAGGAAGCGGACAAGGGGGATTACCTAGCCGCGCGCCGCCGGTTGATCTCGCGGACCGTCGCCGTCTGCCGCCGGGAGCGAGAAGGCGAAGGTGGGTTCGGGCCGGGAGGAAGTCCTGTGAACGGGATCGGGTTATCTGAGATGAGATCGATCCTGGAGTAACGAAAGGAAGAAGTGACAGAGATCCGGCGTGGACAGCGAGCGAAGAGGAGGACCGAAATGGAAGCAAGTTCGGATCCCTTACCGAGACGTTCACACCAGCGGCGATCTACTCCGATCAGAGGGGAGGAATGGGATCCAAGGAAGGAGTTGGACGCCTGGGAAACAAGCTTTTCTTTCCTAGTCCTCGAAGAGAAAGATGAAGCTTTTGGTGGGTGTGGCGGAACGGATGGACGAGGTCGCCGTGCTCGTGCTCAGCCGAACGGTATCCTCTGTCAAGGTGAACATGGCGTGACGTGTGACTTGACTTGCATCAGCTCAGTTTTTTTTTCTTTTTTTGAGAACTTACACATATTATCTCCACAAGGCATGTTCTTGATATTAGTTCCTGATGCTCTTCACTTGATGCAAGAGCTCTCTTTTTTGAGAACTTACACATATTAATCCAAGATCTCGTTCCTCCTTTTGGTCCCCGTTGGAGCCTTATTTTTTTCTATACCGTCATACAGGCTACGGCGGTGGCGGATCCAATACCAGGATGGTCCAACCATGTAATTCTTGTATAAAAGTATTTATTTTTAATTTTCCCTTTATAATATTCCAAGGAGTATATAGGATACATGGAAATCACAGGGTGGTCCATGGACCACTCTGGCCACCCTTTGGATCCGCCACTGGCTACGGGGAGGCATTTCGAGGTGGAGTGCCCGTGGAGATGCTCTAACTAGACACGTCGACAACAAGAAGTGAACCTCGCAAGATTGTGGGTTTCGTTATTTGACTCCTTTCTTCATGAAAGAAGAATATGTAACCTTTATGAAGAATATTTAATCTCTCTGCTTTTATCTTTCTTGATATCCTCCAATATATTTATCGAAATACCTGGATGTAGCCTTTGCAAGACTTGGACTACTTCGAGGACCAGCAAGCATGGAGGTCGGCCACCAAGTGTAGAGCTTACTGGCACGCCAACACCTCTAGAGTGTCAGGATGAGTGAGTGTCTCAAATTTGTTGAGGCACCGAAGTACACTCCCTGCGTCACGCGACAGATGGCGCGAACTGCTCTTGTTGATGCAGATTTTGCCACAGCCGCGTCCACATTAATCTTTGTCCACCCTCTTGAAAGGACAAGGATGTCGCCTAGAGGGGGGGTGAATAGGCGTTTAAAACTTTTCTCGAGTTAGGCAAGCTAATTGCGGAATAAAACTAGGTGTTTAAATTAACAAGCCAACAACCTTAATAAACTAGGTTCACCTATGTGCACCAACAACTTATACTAAGCAAGACTAGTAACAAGGTGATAGCAAGATATGATACTTCAAACTCGAAGGCTATCACAATGTAAAGTGCATAAGTAAAGAGCTCGGGTATAGAAATAACCGAGGCACGTGGAGACGACGATGTATTCCGAGTTCCTCCTTTTTAGGGGAGTACGTCTCGTTGGAGGGGTGTGAGCTTCAAACTCAAGATGCCACAAAAGGCTTCACCCTATTCTCCGATGAACCTCGCACGAAA
Source organism: Poa pratensis (assembly GCA_947311845.1). Classification (NCBI taxonomy): domain Eukaryota; kingdom Viridiplantae; phylum Streptophyta; class Magnoliopsida; order Poales; family Poaceae; genus Poa; species Poa pratensis. The sequence continues at coordinate 31,800,782 of CAMZMU010000091.1, read as the reverse complement.
GCTCGGTTCACCTTCCACTATTGATTTCCTTTTGGGCGGAAATCGAGTCCCGTACAACAAACTTGAGGCACAACCCACAAAAGGATCGGGAGCTCTCAAGCGGCCACAAAAGGCCTCGCACCGCCACAAAAGGCGGCACTCGCCACAAAAGGCGTTGACCACAAAAGGTCACACCAACACCGTCTAGGGTCCAACGACCCAAGAGTAACAAGCTTCACAATCTTCACTTCCACGAATCCTCGTGGAGAGAGCAAACCTATGCACAAAAGCAAAGGCAAACCTGTGCACAAAAGCAAGGGCAAGAACACACGAAGTGCTCAAGTCCTTCACTCCCAAATCCCACCAAAAGCAACAAATGCTTGTGGGGGGAGAAGAGAGGAAGAACAAAGAGGAGATGCACCAAGAACTCCAAGATCAAGATCTACAAGGTTTCCCTCACTTAGAGAAGAAATCGATCGGTGAAAACGTAGATCAAGATCACCTCTCACAATCCCTCAAATATGAGCAAGAACCATGGGAGGGATTGAGAGGAAGAGCAAGCTTTTCAAAGACAACAATGGAGGAGTGAGAGAGAGGGAAAAGTTGCTCAAGAGTTATGTGTTTCGTTGGGGAAGAAAACTCCTTTTTATATGTACCCTGGAAAAAGTAGCCGTTGGAAGAAATAAGAGTCGTTGTAGTGCAGAAGTGAAACCGGCCGTGAAACCGGTCAAGACCGGCCTGGCGACCGGGCTGGAGGCCGAGCCAACCGGCCGTGAAACTGGCCAAGACCGGCCTGGCGACCGGGCTGGAGGCCGAGCCAACCGGCCGTGAAACCGGCCAAGACCGGCCAGGCGACCGGGCTGGTGGCCGAGCCAACCGGCCGTGAAACCGGCCAAAACCGGCCTGGTGGCCGGCCGACAAAAATGCAAAAACGCCCAATACGAAAACGAACATAACTTGATCATCCGGACTCCGTTTTCGACGTTCTTGGGCTCGTTGGAATCGCAACGAAAAGCCCTTTAATATTATGCAGGGAAACATCATAGTCCATCATGTGAGGATAAAACCAAATGTAAACTTCTCTAAATAAGAACAACCGGTAAATCCTGAGATGCAATAACTTTTGCAAGGAAGCTCCAAACGAGATGAAACCAACGGCGTTGGAAAGGTAACGACAATAGCTCTTCTACAAATATAGAGGAGATACCACACATGGAAGGTGTGGACCTTATCTCGAGGAGGACCGGTAATATTTCCAACACCGAGAACGCAACAAGTTTTCAATACGAAATCCGTTTTCGGTGATCTAGAGCTTGGTATGGGGATGAACACAAGCTCTAAATTCTCACATGGATAAAAGCCAATGTAGAACCAAGAAAGATGATTAAGCCAAGTATGCAAAGGTTTGAGCTCTCCACAAAGATGTGATCAAGTTACTCACTTGAGAGCCCCTCTTGATAGTACGGTATCTATCCTATAACCCGGTCTCCCAACTAGTACCACGAGACCGGTAAAATAGAAACCCTATTATACCTTTGCCTTGCGCATTCCACTTGAGCTAGATGACGTCGATCTTGATCTCTTCAAGTGGACCACCTTTCTTGATTGCGCTTGCTAGCACATGCTTGATGACGACTTCTCCAAATACTCCCCCACACCATATGGGAGAGCCTCGCTAAGCTCCGACTTCATGAAGATGATGTCTTGAATCCTTAAAGACATGCTTGCAATATGCTCACCTCTACACATGACCATTCTTCATATAAACCCTTGAATAGAGCATTGATCATCATGTAATCTTCTAGAGTCCAACACATGAACTCCACTCTTTTCTTATGGACAAGATCTATAAAGATATCTCAATGCAAACATTAGTCCATAAGGATTGTCATTTAATTACCAAAACCATGCATGAGGCAACACATGCACTTTCACCTCTCATAGGTGTGATCCACCCAGCTCACGCCTCTCTTTCAGATCTTCTTCCAGCTACTGACAGCTTAGGCTCATTACTAGCTTGGATATCCTTCAAGAACCTATCCACAAATAACACGTTAGACATGGGGCTCTGAAATACATCTCATGAATTCCTCTCCTCCATGCATGCCATATCGCCCAGAGCATGACAAGCATCCTTAGATCATCGCCCTTCATTGTTTCAAGCATCGGGAATAACCATTGTTGTGCAGCAGGTTCTGCCGAGGGTGAGACATGCTCTGCTATATTTTGCTGGTATTGCCACCTTCCAAAGCTTTGTCCAAACTGACATGGGTTGACCAAATCAAATCCAATGGTTAGGTTACCTAGGGTTTCATTAGAGGGGGAGAGAGTTGGTAGCGCTGGTAGATCCGTCGGCTGACAAGTAAGGAGTTTACCCAGGTTCAGGCTCAGGAGAGTAACACCCTACTTCCTGCTTGTCTGGTTATTGATGTCAAGGTATCCAATGGAACTAGAATGGTGTCCCGGCATGATGCGATCTCACTACGGTTTTTATGGCTAGAGTATTGCGTAATCTAGATCGACGGCCCTCCCAGCCACTAGTACAGAACGACACATCGGATACCCCTCTATGGAAACGGCAGGTGTTAGGCGACGGAGAATCGCGCTTTCCGTGCGGCCGGTGCGTACAAACCTGACCTGGCCCGCCTACATTGGCAACGGACCCTTTCCAATCTCCGTCACCTATTATATTGGCAACGGTTAATAAAATTGTCCGTTTCCAATATTTGCCTCTATGGTAACGGATAGAATTTTCCAACCGTTGAAAATGTTGATACGTGGAGGCTAGCGAATGGGCAGATGGGGAGGTGGGCGGAGCAGACCCGCGAGTATAAATGGCGAGAGGTACCAGCAGCGGTCTCTTTGAAGCCCCAGTCCATCGCCTAGTTATTCAAACTTCGCCAGATCCCCTCCGTCCAAATCCATGGCGAGAGGTACCAGCAGCGGTCGCGGCCGTGGACGAGGGCGAGGCCGTGGTAGGGGGCGCAGCGGCAATGCCATGCCGTCGGTGTCGCCCTCACCGTCCTCTGAAGACATGTCCCCGGCGAGAGGTACCATCAGCGGTCGCGGCCGTGGACGTGGGCGCGCGGCCGTGGACGAGGGCGCGGCCGTGGTAGGGGGCGCAGCCGCAATGCCACGCCGTCGGTGTCGCCCTCACCGTCCTCTGAAGACATGTCCCCGGAGCTGCGCGGCTTCGAGTTCTTGGTTATCCTGTACAAGGGCATCGAGAGCCGCCTGAGGCTCCCGAGGGCGTTCGCAGAGAAGCTCCAAGGCATGGTGGCAGCTACCATGCATCTGAAGATGGAGGACTGCGAGAACGGCAGCTGGGCGGTGAAGACGGCCGTGAGTGCCGGGGGGAATTTGTACCTCGGCCAGGGATGGAAGTCATTCGCCCAAGCGTACAAGCTTGAGCAGGGGCACTTTTTGTGCTTCGAGTTCGACGGCGACAACGGGTTCTTCATCAAGATCTTCGACGGTACCTTATGCCGGAGGGACGCACTCGTGTACAGCGACGACGAGCCCGAGTCTTCATCAGCAGCTGCTAGTAGTAGCATATATGTAATCGTTTACTTCATTATCAAGTCCGTATGTAGTAGTCACTATTAAATCTCTCGCTGTGTAAAATCAATGGAAACGGTTATATAAAATGTCCGTTGCCAATGTGGCGCTTATATATACTGCCGGCTCGGTCTCATTATCACTCTCTCACTTGTCTCTCTTCCAACCCTAGCCGCCGCACACTGTGGCTTTCAACTCTCCTCACTCTCTCTAATGGCTTCCTCTGTCGGCGCTTCTAGATCCGGCCATCGCGGCCGCGGCTCTAGCCGCCGCGGCAGCACCGTTCTAGCGGCAGCCCTTCGTGAGGGGAAGGTCGATCTGGAGGCGGCCATGCGTCCGCTAATGATGCGGCAGCGCCACCATCTGACGCCCTCCTCCTCCGGTGATGCCCGGCTTCTTCTGAGCCAGGCCGATGTGGAGGAGGTCATTCATGAGGTGGTGGTGCAGCACCTCCGGCGGATCTACCAGCAGAAACCCATCTGGAGGAGGAAGTGGCCGATCTGGAGGAGGAAGTGGCCGATCTGGAGGTGGTGGAGGATCTGTAGGTGGTGTCTGATCTGGAGAAGGAGGAGGAGGTGGATGTCGACGAAGGAGGAGAAGGAGGAGGAGGTGATTGCGTCGCAGCGCGCTGGTAGCATCTCAGCGCATCTGGCAGAGGCCTGCACCTCCTCTCCCGCCGGGTGAAAGGTATAAATCTTTCTGTGACCGGCTGTGATGCCGATGAACTAGGTTCTACGTATGAGCATTTCATCACATAAACAAATTCCTAGTGCAAATTCACACATACATGTTCTGATAATTACAAACACTTATTGTTAAAGCACCAACTGTACAAACTAGTTAAACACCCACATCCAAAGCCTATTGCAATTCACCTAGGGCATTCTTGCACCTAGGGCAGAGCATTTCCTGCCATGTTGGACGTAGCCTGTCCTTCAAGGTTAGGATCTTGCGATACAACTCGTAGGTCACGTACCCATCTATTGCTGCGTAGTCGAGGTTAACTTTGTGCAGCGGCATCCACTCCCAAAAATCGTGCTGGTTGGATGGGAACTCCTTCTTCATGTTGGCGTATGATTTGTCGATGAGGTCTGCCGCTAGATCACCCATTCCGTCCCTCTCGTCTCCACCCTTGATTTTGTATACGAGTTGGATGTCCACGTAGTACTCCGGTGGAATGTGGAAGCCGGCAGAAGAAAGCACCTTGCTGTCGTTGGTGATGTCCACGCTTGCGAAGGTGATATTCTTGCGTTCAAAGAATTTGCCCAACTCTGGACAATTCTTCTTGGACTTGCACCAGTGGAACACGAGGACATGCTGGCGCATGGCGAGTTGCAGGACAGACATGTGCCGACGATTACGGGTGTACTCGATGTCAAGGCCGATGAACCGATGCTTCTCCTCTGCTAGCCATTCCTCGTACTTGTCGAGGATCCGCTCCACGGTATGCTCCTCGTTCGTGTACACCACCTCCAGAACGGTGCCGTGGGTACGGACGGTAGTTGTCTCTGTTATTCTGTTGCGGTCGTCCATGGCGGGTGGGGGATTGGGGTGGAACGAGGAAGAAGAGAAGGAAGGAATGCGAACTGTCTGCCACCAAACAGAGCAGTTCCTGGATATTTGCCGTCGATCTTAGCAGTTTCTCGAAAATGGCAACCGAACAAAGCAGTTGCTGGAAAATAGCCACCGATTTTTTTAATATCCAGATGTATTTTGTACATTTCGCTAATAGTTTTTTTTCTTTCACGCAGGAGTTTATTTCGGCAACACTGCATAAAAGTACCAATGTATCATTCCGAGAACCAGAAACCTTAAGGCAAGGAAATTTCGTGGATACTGGTCTTGGAGTGGGTACAGCGACGACCGAGAGCTCATAGAAGGTGAGCTCCAAGTCAAAGATGGAACGCTGGCTTAATTAAGCCAGCCTTCCATCTTGTTAGGTTAGTTGCTTATAGGTTTAGAGTTCATGATTGTAGTCAAAGTGTAATAGGTGATATTACATTATGCCAATGTGTGATAGATATGATTGTAGTCAAATTGTAAAAAACGGTGATATTATTGTATACCAATGTAATGATGGCATTTGTTCTATGTTATGAATTGAATAACGTTTTAGTGCATTGTGCAATCAGCCTTTCATGTATTATGGCATATAACCGAAATATGAGAAAAGCTCAGTGCAAACGGGTAGATGGAAAACTCTGTATCTGATGTAGGAAAACTAAAGCAACGGAGGTCTGCGCACAACCGTTGCCAAATGGAGACCTCATCGGAAACGATTTTGTGCCTCCGTTACCGATGAAGGCCTTCACATCAGTGACAGGGTCGGGGACACGGACCCTTTCTCCGTTGCCGAAGGGGTTTTTGGCCCGTTTCCGATGTGTCGTTATGTACTAGTGAGCCTTTATATAGGAGGCTGGTCTCAGGAGTTTGCATCCGATTAGGTTTACATGTAAGGTAGGTCTCTACCGACATAAGGTTCGCCTGTCTTGGGGCGTACTTCATCTTCTTGGGCCTCCTTCATGGGCCTCAAGTGAGGTCTGCTATTAGGCCACCAGTTGCGCTTTAGTCCATACGTGCACCAGGTATCTTCATGGTGGGCACCCGAAGGATAGGCCCACGTCACAAACCTTACCATCATCAACTAAACATGACGTCTCATCGAACCAATATTACCAGGTCCTCTTCGTCAGAGCTAGTAGAGGAGAAGCAGACCTCGGAGAGAAAGCACTTGTACGCTCAAAACGCCATGCCCAAAAATGCTCTTTAAAATCCATGCGAGCCAATATTTAGATCTGTTTTAGTTAACCAAACTGCTCGATTTTGCACCGAGTGGGACATTATGAAGACCGCCAAACACGAGAGGTGTGTTTTGAAGCCCGAGCTCCATATAGGTCTTTCTTTGAAAAATTCAAAATTTGCATTTTTACGTTTCAGAAAATCGGAAAAAAATGTGATATATAGATAGTGATAAGATCTACAAGTGTGCAAAATTTCAACTCAAAATTTGTTGTGGCTGGATTTGGATGGTGAATAGTACACAATTTCAAAAAATTCAAATTTTGCCCGATTTGTCTTTTTAGCTCAGAAGGCATTTTGAGTTAAAATTTCGCACGCTTGTAGATCTTGACACTATTTACATCTGAGATTTTTTTCCTCAAGTTTTGCTGATTTTGAATTTTGTAAAAAAAACGAGGTAACTGGAGCTCGGCCTTCATAGAACTTTGCAGCAAACACGCCATAGTTCGAGGAAGAAGGCCGCGCGGCACATGAACTCGTGCAGGAAGTGACAAGAGCCGAGTTACCGTGAACAGCGAAAGCTATTTTCTCTCTATTTGAGACCGTAATAAACAACGAAATATTGGCACACTCTTCCGTGGATCACTTGTCTCGAGAGCAAAGAGAAGCAGCAGCACGAGATGGCCACTAGCCGCGGTGGGCCGGACCACCGGACTCGTTCTCCGATGACTCTCCCCCACGCCCACCTGTCTTCCTCAGTCCCCACAGGCCACAGCGCGCTACTTCCGTTTCCAGTGCCAGCTGCCGCGACCGGTCGCACACATCACGCCGCTCCATACGCCGTCGAGCAGTAACCGAGCCAGCGAGCCCTGCCGTGCCATGCCTGCCACCTCCGCCGGCGACGCGCCTCCAGGCTCGGGCCCTCGCCGCTCCGAGAGGGCGCGTATCCGCCGCCAGCCGCAGGACGAGGCGCCGCCCAGCCCGGCCGCCACCGCTGCCCCGGCCGGCCCCTCTTCCCTGCCGTCGCGGCGCCGGCGCGAGGCCTCGCCATCCCGGAGGTCCGTCCGCTTCAGGTTCGTCGTCCCTGCTTCTCCCCGCGAATGTGTTCTGCACGAACTGTGAATTCCTGATATTATGCATTCTAAAATTGGTAACGCCGCTCTCGTGGTGGTCTGTGCTTGCGGTTGCGAGTAGTTAATGTCGACGATTGCAAAATTAACAAGTATCGTCGGGAGATTTGAAGATAGTCTGTATGATTCTATCATGCGATTCTGTGGACTGGTAAGCTTAAGCTGGTTTCTGTGCTATGGTATATTTTGCCATTGCGATGACTCTCCTCTGTCACAACGGTGGATCCGCAAGGTCGCGAACCCTCACTATATTGGGCACCGCGCTAAAATGAATGAAGGTTCTTCGTTTCCATTTCCTTACAATTCCATTTTATTTTAAAATATTTGACTGGTTCGCAGGGAGGTTAATTCCCACCTCTTTAAGCGATATAATCTCTTCTCAGAGAGCTAATACCAGTTACGTTTTTTTAGGGAAAGCTAATACCAATTACTAAAGGTAAAGGCCCGGTTTTGTGATCTCGAATAAGTGTGTTCCGTGTAAAATATTGTAGGAACATATTCTGGTATCTATATGGAGTACATAGAAGTGCACAGGTGCTATTTGGTTTGCTACTCCCTCCGTTCCATAATTTTTGTTGAACGAAAACCAAGACAAGAATTATGGAACGGAGGTAGTAGTTGTCATTTTCTACTTGATGTCTTATTACTTGTCTGTAGGAAATAGACAAGTTTATTTGTGTACAAACTGTGTTTCATGTTGTGTGGTCCTCAATTCATCATGTCTCTGTATCTGATTTAGTACCCATGTAATTATTTTCCGGGGTTCTTAAACAGAGAAAAGGATGAGTTGCAGCCACCGGTGGTGGTCTTGGATCACGCTGAAGTGAATCATCAAAAGGAGGCAGAAAAGCGGAATAAACAGGGAAGGAGATTGTGGAGGCAGAGGGACCAGAGGAGGTTGACGAAAACACACAGGCTTTGAAGGAGGCACCCTTCTGGTTCCCCGATGGTTGGATCATAAACATTCACCATGATGATGGTGGCTCGATATTTCGGGTACTCCCCTGCTCTGCTTGTATGCTAAATTTTATTTATGGGCTTCCCAAGTGCACCCTTATCTACATGCTTGTATTGTATGCTGTCTTTATTATTGCTAATACGTTGATGTTGGGCTGAGATGTGTTACCTATACCCTATCTTATGTAAACAGGAGGGAACTCCCCTACCAAATTTTATTTGAACTTAAAAATAATAATGCACTGGATAAGACAGAGTTGCTAACAAAAATATCAAAGTGCTTACAAGTTGGCCAATTACATTGCAGGAGCAAAAAACTAAGCAACTAATTACAATAACCAGCTCCTCACAGACAATACATGTAGGTAAAGAGAGACAAAAAAAATGAAAATAAAGACAATCGTGGTCGTAAATAATTGTTGTCACTACCTTGTTGATTCGTTGCAGTACTACACTTCCCCCGTGTCAGAATATACATTCTCTACGGATATGGAAGCACTAAATTTTCTGTTCTCGGAGATGGATGAGCACGTGTTGGAGTCACAGGCATGCGTTGAGGACAACGAGCTTCACGTGAGTGTGTGTTTTTCTATGTCTTGGGCTGATTATATATGAGATGTAACTCCCTGCATGTTGCATACAGAAAATGAATACATGGCTTCCGTACAGTTGGGTGATTGAGCTCAGAGCTGGGGGGAAGATGATGGACAAAATGTACAAGGTTAATTTCAACTTGTATTCACACTAAGTTTGCTAGTCATTGGCTTATCGTTTTCTAAAAAAAAACTGCAAACTCATTGTTGTCCATATGTCGTCGGAACTCGGAAGTATGAGAGACTTGTTCGGGTTTATGTGGAAAGAACAATGTATTATTTATAAGTTACCACTGTTCTGTGCTTGGCTTCTAGAATGGTTCTGTGTATTGTTTATTGTTTAATAAAAGACATTGCTTATATAGAAATTGAATACTTTTAGATCTGTTGGGTAGAGATTGAGGGCAGGAGAACTTTTATTTTATGGTATATATATTTTTGATATTTTGCTGGACTATATCCTTGAAAACAGAGATCATTTGGTAAACTGATTTTGCAGGAGTGCCTGAAGAGACGTAGCCATCGTTCTTACCATGCCTATATGTCTTTTGTAGTTCTTTGTTCATCTACCTACTGGAATGCGATTCTTCTCAAAAGAAGATGTACTGCGATATGTGAATGACGGGGCGATCTCTAGATGTGATGTGAAGGGGCTCTGCGACACCACATCTGAAGATAATGTATGAAACTTGCTGGAACTATTCTCCTATTTGAACAACATAGTATCAATAAAAGGCTACAGATTGTTTCATATCTAAGCTTTGGACTTATTTACAGATACTAGCACAGGTGGAGTTCAATCCAGATGGTCTACTGAAAGGATGGGTGAAAGAATTGAGATTTAGAAAGTGCAATGATGGAATTAGAAAACACCCGGTATTACAACAGACCATCTCATTCCTTACACTGAATATGTCTCACATTTTTTTATTTCTATAAATATCATTGATGGAATTGATGTCATATTTTATATAACCATTCATTATTTTGATTGTGCAGTACTATACTGATCCTGTCAGTCATCTTGTATTCCGAACACTGAAATCTGTAATGAGCTACCTTGAGACTGGAGAAATAAGTAAACATGCCTATATTCCAAGGAGATGTGTTACACACACGTACTCTTTCGACAGGTGCACAGATCTGGTAATTGTTATGAACAGAGGTTTTATCCATTAGTAAGCCAGTGAGCCATCATATATAGCATCATGCAGGCCCCCCCCCCCCCCCCCCCCATACAATGGGGGTAAATACTGCTTTAGCTGACACTTCTATTTGCATAGGCCAATAGTTAATAACAGTTACTATTCTAAGGCTTGTTCCTGATAAAATGATCCTATATCGTGGCTATAAGATGTGCCTTGATGTAACTATAAAATTATTCAGAACTTTGAATTATATTTGATCGATATCTTTTTTAACCACCAGCCTCGAAGAATGTTGAAAAGATTCAAAGTACAAGGGACAAAGAAAAAATCAATGAAATCATTGGTCTTCGAAAAGAAATTACTTGATGACCAGGCATCAAATCGTTGTAAGTTCCTGCAGTTACTGGTTACATGGTGTTCTTGTAGTATAGTAGTATGGTTCTTACCATCATTGCTGGTTGATATTTTGATAGCTATATATGGGCACAATTATGTTTCTTTTCTCAGAACTCTAATTCCCATACAATAACCATACTATTTTTCTCAGTCTGCAGTCCTTCAGTTACACAAACCTGCAGATCAAATATTTGGTCTGATCTTTGTTGTACTAATGCTAATTAATTAACTTTTTATGACATCAGCCTACAATATGCCCTTGCTTTTTTATGCATCAATATCTCATTGGAATGCTATGTGTCATGAAATCTGGGCACGTGCATGTGGTAGCCTTATCAGCAAGCAGTGAGGACTTTAGTATAGCTGGATGCCTGGGCTTTTTCTCTCGTAGTTCAATCAAACTGACATAATACAACAAAAATATTTTACCTTGCAATTCTGTCTTCCTTAATTTATTAGAATACTTGAGATATGTTTATAGAGTACTCTTGCATGCCATGCACAGCTGAATATTTAGGAGCCAAGGAACATGTCCAGATGCTATGTTCATAGAGTACATGACATGGGCATGTGGGCAGTGGCGGATCTAGGACAAAATTGGCGGGGGTGCTAGCGTTAAAAATTCCCTATTATACTTAGCATTGAGCAATAATTAGTCCAAATGTTTGTACCATTTAGCAAGAATTGGTCCAAATATTAGTACCTAAATGAATGCTACATATTTATTGGGGGTGCCATGGCACCCCCACTGGATACGCCCCTGCATATGGGAGTTCAGTTTGTACTCTTGGGATTAAAATTGTCAAGTATTGCATTCGTAATTTTTGTGTGTCAAGTATTGTATATTTTGGAGGTACGTTAGTGTAATGTAAGTATTAGGAAATATACAACTTATGTGTCCACGAGACCATAGGCCGATGCACCTCAAACTCATGCGTGATCAACAGCTCTGCATTTGGAGAGGTAAAAGTTGTGGTGTGCTTTTGTCTGGGCCTTCATGCATAAATCCACCAACTAAAGCTCGGAAGGCACATACTGAGGAGCAAATACCTGATCTTGCCCATGAGGCCTCATGAAGGAAGCATCACACCAATATGCTAATAGCACATGTTATACTCTTGTGAGTAATGTTTTGGTTTAACTTAGTGTAGAGAAGATATTTGAAATAGATAGGCTACAATGTTTACAACTTTTGGATATGGAATCTGGACATGTTCTACAGTAGTTTCGCCCCTTTGTGATATGTTTGGCCTTGGTCTCTACAGTAGTTACCTTATTTCTGAACCTTTGTTATACAACTTGTGAATCTTAAATCTCTACAACCAAAATGTAAATGTCAAACCTGACAACGTTGAAGATCTAAGGTAATGGAAGATGTAGAAGCCTAAACGGAAATACAACGATATTATTTGTTAACCTTGATTATCCGGTGAACATGATGGATCAAACTCTTTTTTGCTTCTGCCTTTTTTGTCCAAACTCCGTTGTCAATACAGTAATTAACCATATATGCAAAGCATAAAATTTATCTTGTGTTTAGGCTTGTATAGAACTTTGAAATTCTGGTCAACTGTAGCATGACCAGTATGCTATAGCAGGCTGGAGATGACACATGATTCTACAGAAATATTACAACAGTTGCGTATCTGCACAGGCTTTTGTGTGCTATAGTAGTATAGTGGCGCTCTTGAAAAGAGAAGTTTGTGAAATACGTTAAGCTTCAGTGAACTTATTACCAAACTAAACCAATGAGTATTGCTCAATATGGCGCATTGTGTTTCTCCTCTTTATTATTGTACCTAACCTGATGATTCTACTTTGCGTTATTGCAGCTCAAGGTGGTACCTCTGCTACCCTGAATCCTCGGTCTGAACCAAAAGAAAAGGGACTCAATAATACCATGGAAGGTACAGGCAAAGAACCAGTTAGCTCGGAGACTACCAAGCGACCAAGAGGGAGGCCACGGAAAATACCGAAGCAAACGAATGAATTGGGTACTGGAGCTGGAGAACAAATGTCGGAGGAAAAGGCATTGAAGTATCATGACATGGAGAAGCATGCTACGGTAACCCTGGAAATGGAAAACAAGAGCGACACTGCGAGGAGCCCTTCGTCGAGGAGGAGCGGCAGAACTGGTCTGGTGACTGACCCAGATATGCTCGAGCAAGAAAATGGCAATACCACTGAAGGTAGTGCAAAGTTAACAACCTCTGCAGTTCCTAAAGTTTACATAAGGAGAAATAGTAACCAGTCTGGGCTTCAAAAGAGAAACTCAAGCAGTTGAAGATCAGTTGTAAGCATTCAGAAGTGATAGTGAGTTTGGAGCCACAGTTTTGTAATATAAATGGACTAGGTAATAAGATGGTGCACCTTAATATGCGAATAATTGAATAAACACTGGCTGTTTATGTGACAACAATTGTGGGGTACCTAGCAAACAAAGAATGTTATTGTTGATGCAACTGGTGCTGTCTCTGGTGAGCAGGGTGCAAGCATGTGTACCATCGACATCAAGGGGATTCATTTGAGTCTGATTTCCATGGAGAACTGTGTCTATCACTAGTTGAATAATAAGCACAAATCGTAGGTATGAACAAGTAAATTGTCATGTTGTTTTGTCTTTTCATTCGAACCGACCTATAATAAAGGAACAACCGACTGCACCGCTCCAAGGTATTTTTGCTCGATCCGATCACTAATTGAGGCCATTGGAACGCATCGTGATGCGTGTTAGGCATGAGTTGCAACTGAAAAATTTCGCAGTTGCATATGGGCTTGCAAGTGAGATTTACTACTTGCACATGGGCTGTGACTAGAAAAATGTTCCGGACCATTGGTTTGCTTCATGAGTTGTGTTAGTCATGAGTTATAATATGGGTTCAACTGATATTCGATGATGTCACCTGACCAAGAATTAAGTTAATTCTCAATTGACTGGGAAATTAGTCACTCTCTAACATAAATGCAACACCTGATTAAAAAAACTACAAGTTTTCTTCGTGGCACCGTAGTGCTCCAATGGCTAGAGTTGGGTCTAAGAATTCTTAGCACTCGATTTTGACCAAAACTGTACATTCTCGAATGCTGTGCCTCTGGTAGCCAGAGTGCAAGCATATGCATTATTGACATCTAGGAGATTCGCCAATTGAATCTATTTTACTGGGAGGGACTGCAATGTAGCTTCTCTATCTGACCAAAAACTTGAGATGGAAGGAAAAAGTGGCAAGCACTAGGTTACAGAACGATGATCTGCTGTAGTACTAGGGATTTAATATCGGATGTTGGCTTTCGCCGTTTTGCCAGAGATTGGATAGATACTAGATAGGCGAGAGTGATCCGCTTACCCGGTCTACATGCTTAATAACAACAACAATATGGGTTTCGCAAAAAAAAAAAAAAAAAAACAACAATATGGTTTAATTCGATGCTGAGTCGGTCCAAGAATCCTATCACAAAAGGAAAGTAAAGGGAAATAAACCGACCTAGCTATGGTCAAGGAACCACCGGCAGCCGAGCGCGAAGTTGTTGCTCAATCCGATCCGATCCGATCGCATCATAGGCTCGCAATCGCCACCGGGCACCGCGACGAACCTACGCGTGCATGATGCCTTCCGGGAAGACCTCGCCGCGTGTGCAGCTGCAGCACGGCCAAGACCGCCTGAGCCACCTCCCGGACGACGTGCTCGGCCACGTCCTCTCTTTCCTCCACCCCAAGCAGGCAGCCCGCGCCGCCACGCTCGCCAGGCGCTACCGCCACGCGTTTGCCGGCGTCGACGCCGTCTCCTTCGTGGAGCAGGTGGCGCACTACGGCGGCGAGGACTACACCTTCTGCCTGGAGGCCACGGAGCGGCGGAGCAAGAACGGGGACCTCATCGACAACGTCAACGCGGCGCTCCTCTGCCGCCGCCGCTGCGCCGGTTGCGCGGCGCCGCCGCGCTTCTTCCGCGTCCACTTCGGCTGCCTGGACGGGTGGGACGAGGCGATGTTGAGCCAGTGGCTCTCCTACCTTCTAAAGCGGGGCAGCAGGCAGCAGGAGCTCCACCTCGACCTCCGCCTCCAGCTCACCGTCCTGGGCGAGCACCAGGTCGGCAGGCAGGACCTCGGCGGTGACTACGCGGAGGGCGAGTGCCGCGCGCACAGTAGGTACGAGGCGCATCCTTACACGCTTCCGACGAGGCTCTTCTCCTCTTGCGTCGGCCTGCGGACGCTCTGCCTCGGCGGTTGCCCTCTGGATCCGCCGGAGAGCATCAACCTCCCACTCCTCGAGACGCTGCTCCTGAGCAGCATCCACTTTGGCGACAACATCCAGCGCCTCATCTCTGCCTGCCCCCGTCTCGTCGACCTCACGCTGGAAAGGTGCGGCTACACACCTACCTCACGCTGGGGCTACCGCTACACTATGTCCGATGATGATGTTGACAGAACCTACACCATCACCGTCCTGGACAAGCGCCTCCGTAGGCTCGCCATACGGTGCTGCCACAACCTGGTCCGGGTGAGCGTCGACGCGTCGGAGCTGAAGGCGTTCGAGTACAGGGGCGCCATGCCGGCGGAGTCGTTCCTGACCCTGCACGGCGCGCCCAGGATCTCCTCGTGCACCATCGGTCTCTGCGGCAAGATGGTTTACGAGGCGGAGCTGCCCCGGTTCAGACGGTTCCTTGAGCTATTCGCGGGGATGACGAGACACCTCCATCTCGTGTCCACTCACCTGGGCGCAGACGTCGAGAGCGAGGCCTTCACCGGACAGTTTCCCTTCTTCCCAGCCCTCAGGCACCTCCAGCTGACAGGGTACCTTCAAAGCGGCAGCATTAAGGCACTGATCAGGATACTCGAGCAGGCTTCCAGTGTTGAGATATTGTCGCTGTTCCTGAAGCCAAGCGCGCAGGAGAGCCATTACAGCATCTGGGAGGAGTGGAGCGAGCTAGGGGACGAGTTCGATGTTTCGGATGCTTCGATCCCGTGCTTGCGGAACCGAGTGAGAGAGATCAACCTGGTGCACTATCGGGGCCACGAGGCACAGAGGTATGCGGCCAGACTGCTGCTTTGCAACGCGGCGGTGCTGGAACGGGTGTGTGTCGTCCTTCCCAGTGGGCCGCGCGAGTCGCAGATGAAACTCAAGAGCGAAATAGAAGGATGGGTGGTGAATACTTCAGCAAAGACGATCTTCTTCTAAGATACTACAGTAGTAGTGTGCCAAGACTTTTTATGCTCTTTGATTTTGTCTCGTAAGATGAATTGCTTAATTAGTTTTCCACGTACGTGATACACCGCCTGTTGAAATTTCCTGCTGAATGCACAATTGGTGCAGTGTATGTTTGGTCTCATGGCACTTGATGAGTCAAATTATGTATGTAAAACACCCCCTTCTTGAAAGAGATGCGATACAGTTTATGCACTTTAGCTTGTCACAAAGTAATGGACCATAATGATGTCTTTCTTGAGTATCATCGCTGGTTTTCCCTTGTGAAGGATCAACTCACGAGGAAGGTTCTATTCGTTTGGTTTCGGTGCAATTCCACCACACAAGTTCTCCTTTTCCGCCACCATACCGCTAGAACTCTGACATCGTCACATAGGGTAGTAGATTAAAAAATAATTCGGTTTTCTGATGCATGTATGCAAGCCGATATGAACCCAGTACTAGTTTCCTCTCCACACTTCACTAGCATCAATAGTTCAGTAGCGATACATTGATTCAACACAGCAAGAGGGAGGAATTAGAAGCAGGGGATAGAGAGGCAGAGAAAGGGGATCGGGTTCAGAGTTCGTGTTTCAGTATTGGCTTCACAAGCGAGAAAGCAAAGACACGGCACACAGGCCTAAATAAACACCACGACACTCCAGCTAGTGACAGCTCGCCATGTGTTGATCATCACACCGTCCAGTCCGGCCCCTTGTATCGGACGGACGCCTTGCGTTCCCTGGCCGTCTTGCTCCTTGTAGTGAGGCTGGCAGGTGGCCCCGTCGTCTTCTCCTCTGTAGAAGGTAGGTCCGTAACATCCCCCACTTCTTCAGAGCCTGCTTGACCCCAAGCAGGTGCCGAGGGAAACCTCTGCTTCAGTTCCTGTAGATTTTCCCATGTAGCCAGAACGTCAGGCATACCAGTCCAGCGAACAAGAACTTCCCGAATAGAAGATGAGCCCAATGAACGCCAACGCCTCGCCAAGATGTGCTCCAGCACTTGGATGAGAGGAGGATCGTCTGGCAGTGTATTGTCGATGACCTTGTCTCTTGGTACTGATTTCTTCAGTTGGGAGACGTGTATGACTGGATGGATCATGATAGCAGGAGGCAACTTGAGTTTATAAGCCACATTGCCTACTCGCTGCTCAATGTCGAAGGGACCATAGAACTTGAAAGCCAGCTTGTGATTAGCAGAGAAAATTGCACATAACACCAATGTTTGATGCCAACGTTGCACAGAACACAGAAACAAAACACGTTTTGCAGCTGACCCCAGTTTTCCGTCTAATTCGTTGCAGCTGCCCAAATAGTTCATTTAGTGCCTTAACACGTACCTGGCAGGTGGGCCTGTACTTGTCTACCGTATAGCTTGAGTAGAATATACAACGTTGACCCATTCAACAAAAGACCCAGACCAGAAACGAAGAGACGAACCAGAGGAAAAAGAACGAGCCTTTTCTCCCCACTCGAGCGGGCGGCAGCTGAGCGGACTGGGGCGGGAGCGAGAGATGCGGCCCGGCGGCGGAGGCGGCGAAGGGCCGGCGGCTAGGAGGATGGATTTGGAGCCCGCGTTGTTCACTTCGCCACCCGTACGCGATGCTGGGCAGGTGCCACCCGGAGATGAGGGATTGGACGGCGGCGGCGGCACACCGGCGTCCAGGACGATGGATTCCGACGGCCTCGTCTCTTTCAATGGGTATTTTCTCTGCAATTCGTAGATTTACTGTCAATTAGTCATTGTTTGCTAGGGTTTAGCATGGGCTGAAGAACCAAGACAGAATAGCCCCAGCTCCCCAAACTCTAGGTTGTATAGCTACTTCACACCAGGTCGAGATGGGCAACAACAAGTGGAGGAAGAAATGCAAGAGCAAGAGCAATGAGGCATATTATGTCCTCAAATTCGTATGACATGTTGTGAGCCATGTAATGATTGCATAATCTGAAGACTCCATATTGTATGTGCTAGAAGACACTTTAATTCTCTGCAACTTGTAACTCTCATGAGACACTTAAGCCTTTGGAGTTTGTAAAGTGCCATGAGTTTATGCTCTCTGCGATAGAGATGATTGCATTGTCATATATGATGTCATGTTGATGCTGAATTTTGGTGCATAATCTCTATATTTCTCAATGTTATGCTGCCCTTTTTTTATTCGCAACAAAAAGCTGCCCTTTTAAAATAAATTATTGTATAATTATGTTATATGGTATTTTATACGGTAGACAAGTACAGGCCCACCTGCCAGGTACTGTGTTAAGGCACTAAATCAACTATTTGGGCTAGCTGCAACGAATTAGACAGAAAACTGGGGTCGGCTGCAAAACTCGTTTTGTTTCTGTGTTCTGTGCAACGTTGGCACCAAACATTGGTGTTATGTGCAATTATCTCTGATTAGCACGATGAGCAACAGAGGACTGCAGGTAGGGTTGGAGCTTCAAGTACACTTGGTCCCCCACTTTAAATTCCCTTTCAGTTCGGCCTTTATCAGCCTGCGACTTCATTCGCTGTTGTGCTCTTTCGAGGTGCATCTTGAGCAACTTTGTCATGGTGTCTCTCTCTTGGAGCCATTCTTCCAATTTAGGGATGGCGCAAGATTCAATTCTGTCAATTCCAAAGTACCTTGGCGGATGCCCATATAAGACTTCGAAGGGCGTTTTCATCAAAGTGGAATGGTAGCTTGTGTTGTACCAGAACTCCGCTAGATGTAGCCACTGAGCCCATTTAGTCTGACAAGAATGGACAAAGCAGCGCAAATAACCTTCCATGCATTGGTTAACCCGCTCTGTTTGGCCATCAGTTTGAGGGTGTCTTGCTGTGCTCATACATAACTGTGTATCAGACAGCCGAAACAGCTCTTGCCAGACTTTGCTTGTGAAAATTGGGACTCGATCCGAGACAATTGCTTGTGGCAAGCTGTGGAGTTTGAACACCTCCTTCATGTATGCCATGGCGACAAATAGGGCTGAGTATGGGTGTGCCAGAGGGACAAAATGAGCATACCTCGAAAACTTGTCCACCACTACCATGATACAATTAAAACCTGCTGATTTGGGTAGTCCTTCAACGAAATCCATAGAGACCACCTCCCAGACACCCTTAGGAACTTTAAGTGGTTGTAACAGTCCTGGGTAAGGAATGCGTTCAGCTTTTGCCTGTTGACAAACAGAACAACCTTGCACCCAGTTCTTGATGAACTGTTTCATCCCTGGCCAAGAGAAAAGATTTTTAATCCTATGATAGGTCACATAGAATCCAGAGTGACCACCCATTGCGCCATCGTGGAGTGCTTGAACTATCTTAGTATGCATCTTGATATTGTTGCCAACCCACACTCTGTTTTTATGTCGGATTATCCCATCCCTGAGGGTGTACTGTTCAAAATCAGACGACACGCTCAGCTTTTCCAGCAGTTTTACTGCTTGGGGGTCCTTTTGATAACCTTGAGCCACCTCGTCAATCCACACTGGTCTGCATTGTACCATGGCCATCATAGACTCTGGTGGTAATGAAGGATGCCGAGACAGCGCATCAGCCACTTTGTTCTCTCTACCCTTCTTGTAAGAGATCTTGAACTGCAGGCCCAGCAGTTTAGTGAGAGCTTTGTGTTGCCAGGGGGTCGTCAACCTTTGTTCGGTCAGGTTTACCAAACTACGCTGATCAGTGCGAATATCGAATTCAGCGTGCTGAAGATAGGGTCTCCATTTTTCTACAGCTAGGAGTATTGCCAAACACTCCTTCTCGTATTTTGACAAAGCTTGCTGCTTAGGGCCTAGAGACTTGCTCAGAAAGGCCAGAGGATGTTCATCCTGAAGAAGGACTGCACCAATACCTTTTTCACTGGCATCGGTTTCAACAGAAAACTTCTTAGAAAAATTGGGGAGTGCTAGGACAGGAGCTGTCGCCAAAGCTTGCATTAATGCTTGGAAAGATGCTTTAGATTCACTGGTCCATATGAACTGGGTCCCTTTTTTGAGCAAATCAGTGAGAGTTTTGCTGATGATACCATATCCTTTTATGAATTTTCTGTAGTAGCCGGTCATGCCCAGTACTTTTCTCAGTTCTTTCACATTAGTGGGTGACTTCCACTGCAGAATAGGGGCAATTTTAGAGGGATCAGTTGCCACTCCTTCAGCGCTGATGACATGCCCTAAGTAACAGAGTTTCTTCTGGGCAAAGCAACATTTCGACTTCTTCACTTTTATCTGGTGTTTGTTGAGCAGGTCAAACACAATTTGAAGGTGTTTAACATGCTCTGCTAGGCTTTTGTTGTAAACTAGAATGGCATGAATGAATACTAGAATAAATTTCCTCAGACCAGGAGCAAGTACTGCGTTCATGACCCCTTGAAACATCGCAGGTGCATTAGTGAGGCCGTAGGGCATGACCTTGTATTCAAAATGCCCGTGATGTGTTTGAAAGGCCGTTTTATGCACATCTTCTTCTGCAACTCTGATTTGATGATAGCTAGCCCTGAGATCTAATGTGGTGAACCAGTGAGAACCAGATAGCTCGTCAAGCAATTCATCAATAACAGGCAGTGGATACTTGTTCTTCACTGTCATAGCATTCAGAACTCTGAAATCTTGGCACAGGCGCCAGGTTAGATCCTTTTTCTTGACTAGCAGAGCAGGAGCTGCAAAGGGGCTAGCACTGAGTTGTATCACACCCTGTTGCATTGGATTATATCTATACGGCCTCAGTTTCGCCGGGGTGGAACCAGGCAGAAGAGGAATTTTGTGATCATACAACCTTTTGGGAGGTAATCCTTTTGGTTCTTCAAACAGGGTAGCATGATCGTTCACCATCTTCAGTATAACTTCAGGTACTGCGCTGCCATCTTGTTTCTCTACTGTACTTACTTGTAAAAGAAACATTAAGGATCCAGTCTTCTCCGCTAACTGCAGTTCTAACAGTGTTATTGGTTCGCAAGATGAAGTATCAGTCACAACCCCATTTAGTTTGCATTTACCACCCTTGTGATTCACCACAATCCATTTGCTAGCCCAGTCAACCTCCATAGGACTGTTTGATTGCAGCCACTCAATTCCCAGAATTACGTCGTAGCATTGCAAGGGTATGACCTTCAAGTCAGTGGAGAATGAAGCCTCTTGACAGGACCATGAACACTCTGGAATGAATGAGTCACCAGACAAAATTTCCCCATTGGCAACACGCACCCTGATTGGATTTTGCAATTTTTGCACACCTTGAAGCTTTCTAGCTAGAGAGGAGCTGATAAAGTTCCCAGAGGATCCAGAATCGATAAGCATGAGGACCTGTTGATCTTGGATAGTACCCAGCAGTCTGAAACACGAGCTATTTTCAGTTCCAGCAACCGCTTGTTGAGACAGTGCTCCCAATTCTTGATCGGACTCTGGCTCGCCCTCCACTGCAGTGGTGAAGGACTCTGGATTGTCAGGGGCATATAACATCTCCATTAACTCTTCAACGAGATGAATATGTACTGTTGCGGCACACTATGAGTAGGACTGAATTTTTCGCCGCATTTGAAGCATAACCCCATTGCTCTGCGGTAATTCTTCAAGGCTGCAAACTTTTGCGAGCCAGAAACTCCCCTGGAAGTGTCTGTGCTCTTCTTCTCTTCATTATGGTTGGAGCTCGAGCGGTTCTTGTTAGGAGTCACCAGAGGATGAGGTGCTTTAAAGTTGGAGCGCGAAGAGAGACTAGTTCTTGACGAAAAACCCGAAGTCTCCCCTACATCGCCGATCTCTTCCTGCAAAAGAGCCAAGGACACAGCAGTCTCCAAATCCTCTGTCATTTGAATAAGAACAATAGCTCGAATATCCTTTTGTAATCCATCTATGAAACGAGCCGTGAAGAACATAGGGTCTAAGTCCGGCTTGTAAGCGAGCATGTGATGCATCAAAGTATCAAAGCGCTCAATGAAGTCACTAACAGTGCTAGTCTGACGAATCTTAAACGACTGTCGGTAGAGCAGCTGATACTGTCCCCGATCAAAATGTTTGCTAATGATCTCACAGAGCTCAGGCCACGAAATCGTCCCCAGCTTGTCCTCCGCGCTCTGGAACCACAAGGCAGCGTTCCCCACGAAATGCATAGTTGCGTGTTCTACCCAATACTCTGCACCAACAGCATAAATGCGAAAATAGTTTTCACAGGCCTTGCGCCAAAGACGTGGGTTCTCTCCATCGAACTTAGGAAACTCCGAGTGCGGAGGTGGGTTGCCTTGAACAATACGAGAAGAGCTCGCTCCCGGATCGAAAGGAACAAGGGTCTGTGCTTGGTTCTGACCTGTGACCGGGGTGGGTAATGAAGGAGTCGAATCCTTCACCACCACGACCCCGGGAATTCGTTTGTCGCTGTGGCCTAGCCCGGAGTGGACGCCGAGCTGCGTCGCTGACGGAGATGTGCCCGTCAGTGGAGGGGCTGCGCCAGGAGGATGCCCCAGCGTGCCTGCTCCCACCCCTTTCGCGATATGGTTGACCTGGCGGCGCAGATCCATCATCGCCGTGTTGAGGTCGCCCTGTTCTCCATCTCCGGTTTCCAAGTCTCGAGGTTGTCCTTGAGGTTTTGCATCTCCGGCTGTAGAGCCGCGACAGATCCTTGCAACGACGCGATGTCGGGCTTGATGGTGTCGACGACGAGCCGAATTGCTTGCATCTCCTCTGTCATCCGCTTCTCGGATCCTTCCAGCAGGCCCATGAGCTTGTCGAGCTTGGCCTCCATCGTGTTGATTCTCGCGGAATTATCCCAGCTAGTCTGCGCCTTCTCCGTTGCCAGCTTGGCCGGCGCAAACTGTCGAACAGGTTGCGTGCGACGGACTCACACGAAGATACAGCAAGAAATCTCCCACCGCAGGCGGTCGCAAGCGACGCTTTGTGTTGATCTGAACAGATCCACGCCCAATCGATGAGGATCCAGAGGATCTCGATCTCAACACTGCAAAATCCGAAAATGGCAGCGAAATCACTGGAATCTGATACCAAATGATATGAACCCAGTACTAGTTTCCTCTCCACACTTCACTAGCATCAATAGTTCAGTAGCGATACATTGATTCAACACAGCAAGAGGGAGGAATTAGAAGCAGGGGATTGAGAGGCAGAGAAAGGGGATCGGGTTCAGAGTTCATGTTTCAGTATTGGCTTCAGAGCATGTCTAGTAGTGCCCCTAAACCCTCAAATATGTAAATTTAACCGCTTTTTTATGGTTGAAACGAAAAAAACGCAAATAATAGAACCCCTAAACCTCTAAACCTCTAAAAAAATTTACAGGTCGGACCCCGGGCTGCCCTCTCAACCTCTAAAAGTGAGGGTTGGAGAGGGTCAACCCCTCCAACCTGCAAACAGCAAATCCACTCGCGCGGGAGGGATTTTTCCCCAACCGCCCGCAGCCGCCTCTGCCCTCCTCGCCGGCCGCTGCCGCCATGGACCACCCCGCCGGCCCGCCCGCCCCGTTCGTCGCCCCCCCGGCCTCCTCCCTTGCCCCGCCCGGCCCCGCCGCCGCCCCGCCCGTCGCCCCCGCCCCCGTGCCTGTCCCGAGCCACGGGCAGGTCGTGGCCATGGTGGCGACGACCCACGTCGGCGCCAAGAGGCGGCGTGCGGGCCAGCACCGCCTCCCGCCCCAGCCGGCCGTCGCTCCGCCCGACGCGTCCGTCGCCCCGGCCGCCGCGTCCACGCTCGCCCCGGCGCCGAAGAAGAGCCGACCGAAGGTGGCGGGCCAGGGGCCACGAGCTGCTGCGGCCTCCAAGGCCAAGGCGGGCCAGGCGGCCTCCTCCCCGGCACCGAGGAAGAAGGCCGTGGCCCCGAGGAAGAAGGCCGTGGCCGCCGCCCCGACTAAGAAGGCCGTGGCTGCCGCCGCCGAGACTCCGCCCGCCGCCCCGGACGTGCTCGATGAAATGTCCGCCCCGTCCACGTCGTTCATGGACATGCTCCATGAAGAGGAGGTGGACATCGGGGCTCCTCCGCTTGACCCCTTTAGGGATGGTGATGATTTGGAGGAGGGAGAAGATGATTTGGAGGAGGAAGGGGAGGATGATGATGAGGAGGATGTCACCGAGATAGAGGAGGAGGCGTTCGCTCGACCCGCCGTTGCTCGACCCGGCGTCCGCTCGACAAACTACACCGACGCGGAAGATGTTCTCTTGGTTCGAGCTTGGGCATCGGTGGGGATGGATGCGGGCACCGGTACCGACCAAACCTCTCAACGGTTTTGGCAACGCATCGAGGACGCCTACTTGAAGATGAAACCGAAGAGGAGTGGGTTCATCTCTCGCACATACCGGTCGCTTCAAGGCCGGTGGGAGTTGATAACGCCGGCATGTTCGCGTTGGAGTGCGGCCATGGACCAAGTGATGGATGCGCCGCCGAGTGGAACCGTGGAGAGTGACTATGTGAGTTTGCAAACCTATTTTCAATTTCTAGTGTGTTGTTTGGTTCTCATGTGTGTTTACTATGCTATTGGTTGGTTTGTAGGAGACCATTGCCGGCTTGAGGTACAAGGAGATGGCCGCTTCCAAGGGCAAACCATTCCAATTTAAGCATGTTTGGTCAATTCTTCAAACATATGACAAGTGGAAGTTGAGGGATCAAGAAACCGCACCCAAGAAGTCGGCAATGCTTAGCATGGATGATAGTGATGTGGAGGAGAGGAACTTGAACAAGCCCGAGGGAACCAAGAAGGCCAAGCAAAGGGTGAAGATGGAAGGAGAGGCGTCAAGCCTAAGGGAGAAGATGGATCATATGATGAAGTCAAGAGAGGCATTGACAACGAAGACGTTGGAGACAAAACTTCTTATCACCGAGAAGAAGAAAGAGGTCAAGCTTGCACAAGTTGAAGCAAAGCGTGAAGAAGCAAAGCGCAAGGCCGACTTGGAGGAGAGGATGATCAAGGTGAAAGAAGCAAAGGTATGGAAAGAACTCATGGTGGAAGAGAAGGAGCACATGATGATGTCCAAGAAAGACATGGATGAAGACCAATTGCAATGGTGGAAGGACTACAAGGAGGACATCGCGGAGAGGAAGAGGATGTTCCGAGGTTCATCCTCTACTTTTTGAGTTGACACTCCGATGAGTGGTGGTGGCGATGGCGGCGTGGACAACTCGCATGAAGGCGATGTTTGATGGTGGTGGAGTGGTCTAGGAGATGGCGCCGAGGTGTAAGTTTTTGGTGATGGTGCCAATGAGATGGGCAAGATGATGATTTTGTGATGTAAACTATTAAACCATGCATCAATGATTGTCATTTTCTAGTATGTTTGAAAGTTGATTGTGTTTTTGTAGTCATATTGTGATGAATGTGTGATGAATGTGACAGTTTTAGAGGTTGGGGTTGAGGCAAAGACTAGAACCCTCAAACCCAACCCTTATAACAGAATATTCCGTTATAAGGGTTGGATTTGAGGGTTCTAGTCTTTGCCCCTGTTTTTCAACCCATAAATGTGCAAAAAAGGGTCATTTTTGGACCCTTAAAACGCTAGAAATGTTTGAGGATTTGAGGGGTCTACTAGTGATGCTCTCACAAGCGAGAAAGCAAAGACACGGCACACAGGCCTAAATAAACACCACGACACTCCAGCTAGTGACAGCTCGCCATGTGTTGATCATCACACCGTCCAGTCCGGCCCCTTGTATCGGACGGACGCCTTGCGTTCCCTGGCCGTCTTGCTCCTTGTAGTGAGGCTGGCAGGTGGCCCCGTCGTCTTCTCCTCTATAGAAGGTAGGTCCGTAACACCAAGAATCACCAATCACCGTTTTCTTTAGCAAAGTCATGTACCCACATGTCTATTAGAACCTGCGTTCTCTGATGTGTGGGGAGTCCTCTTGGTGGATGCAAATATTATGTTAGTTTATCGATGATTTCTCTAAGTTTACATGGATCTATCTCTTGAAACGAAAGTCAGAAGATTTTGATTTTCTTATGAATGTTCATAATCTTACTGAACGCACTCAATAACATACTTGTTAGTGTTCAAACGAATTGGGGGTGTTCAATATAAAATTTTGCACAAATATTTAGCAAAAAGAATTTCAGGGAATTCAGCCCGTAGCAATTGCAGATCACTTTGAGCAAACGTTGTGTTGGAACTTGGAAGTTCTCGTCTATCCATGGATTAGAGGCTTCGAAAAATTTCGTCATCCTGTGTGTATTATTGATTCACCTTGATTTCAACTGGTTGAGAATTTTAGTGTCGAGGAATATTGTGTGAATCTGTTGGGGAAGCCAGCGATGGCAATCGGTTCTGTCTAAGGAAACATGTTTTACGTGGCTGGGTGCCCTCCGACTTCTGATCGATCTGGTGCGCCTGATCAGGATCCTGCCACCAGAGGGCTCACACAGTCAATTGACAGGCTAGCAGCATATTGAGAACATTATAAAAAATCATGTTCTCGTGTATGATCGAGTCCTTGAAGATGTTTGAGTGCAATATGTATCTCCCATTGTGAAACTTTAAGGGAAGCACTAGGGGTCCCCCGGGGGATCTGGGGAAAAAATCCCCCGGTCCCCGTGTTGACACGTGTCTCCTCTTTGGCCCCTAAATTCCCCCAATCCCGCTTTTGCTTTATTGTAGCAAAAAAACGGTTCGCGCGTAATAAGAATTTTGTACTATTGTAGCAAAATGTCCAATTTCCACCAAAATCCCGCAAATGCTTCTATGTAGCAAAAACGGTTCATTTGTAATAAGAATTTTATACTATTGTAGCAAAAATCCAATTTCCTCTCAAATCCCACAAAATGCTTCTATGGAGTAAAAAAAAAAGTTTATTCGTAGCAATTTTTTCCGCTTGTAGCAAATGCTTCTGTGAAGAAAAAAGTTCTATTTGTAGCAATTTTTTGCTACTGTAGCAAATCTGACGAGACTTTGCTGGCAACTTTTGAGAACACCCGACGTGGGGTCACCGATGCAGCAACACCATGGTAGCCACTTGCAGCAACATGGATGGTCTGTGGTAGCATCCTCCTCCATAACTCCGGCGAGGCATTGCCCGGTCACACAAAATCGTATATGCTTTTCACGCAGCAAAACGCGCGTCGTCGGTAACATCGTTGCATGCCGTCGGTTGCACGTTGTGCACCCCCGGTAGCATCGCTGGCTCGTCGGTAGCAATGTCATGCATCGTCGGTAGCATCGTCGGCTCGTCAGTAGCAACGCGGTGTCGTGGGGCTACCCTTCGACTACCCCACGGTGAAGATACCTGGTGCACGCCAAGACTAGGACCCGACATGCGGCCTATTAGAAGATGACAACAAAGGCCCACCTGGCGGCCCAATGAAGCCCAACAAGCTACAACTTGGAGTACAAGACAAGAAACTCATGTAAACCCTACCTGGCTCCCTTTATAAAGCCAGGCAGGGGCACCCCATTAGACGGATCCCCACGAGACCACGTCTCTCATCGCCCTCGCGGCCACCATGTAATATCATCATCATCTATACAGATCAGACAAGCAGTATGTAGGTCTTTACCTCACCATGAGGGCCGAACCTAGGTAAATCCTTGCTTGTCAGCCGACGGAACTACCAGCGCGCCATCTCTCTCCCCCTCAATCAACCCGGGGTACTCGACCCAGGGATTTGCCGAGTCCACACCTCGTCAATTGGCGCCGTCTGTGGGAAAGAACACGCGCTGGATTCAACGTTCCGGCGGCTCCAATCTTCATCGACAACCATGGCCAGATCGCATCTGGCAGGCATCCGTCTCGATGCATCCAAGTTCTTCAGCGGCGGCCGCCGTGCCATCGGGCGGATCGCATCTGGCTACTTTGTTCGCTGGTAGGGCCGGCAGCGGCAAGCGGACGCTACCTCGACTTTGATCAATCTTGATCAGCCGCTCACACTACGTCAACGTCGCTCGAAGACGCAGCCAATGCAGAGCACGATTCCTACGGAATCCGTCCACGCGATCTGCACATGGCTCCATGCACCGATACTAATTCGATCTTCTCTCTCATTAGTTATTCATCCAATTAATTATTATCTTTATTCCTAATCCATGCGTGCATGTTTTTGCCCATCGTTGGGAGGATCTGGTACAGATTGGAGCAAGTCCCAAGAAAGGAAAGAGAACGGAAATCGCTGCTGCTTTCCGTGACCATCCATGACAAAAAGCAGTGCACCTGCGTACACACATGCAAATACAAGCATGTGCATGGGACTCGACCTCCTCGCGACTCCGCCGCGAAACGAGCAAGCAGCCAGCTGCGGCTGCGATACCATCGACTATGACTCGCTGGCGTCAACGCTCGCGACTCCGACAATTTCTTCATCGATAAATCAGCGAGTCGGCGACTCGTTCGGCTGCCTCGGCTTCAACTCGTCAACCACGCTCGCCTCCCCCGACTTCTGCGGCAACAGGGCGCCTACGATCCAGCATATCCAGGAAATCCATCTTCACGTACGCATCAAGAACGGGCGCAGCAAGCAACGATTAGCGCATGGATTTGGCGGTCGGGGGGCTAATTAGCACACGCATGCATGGATTCTGCGTCCAGCCTGACAACACTCTGCGGAACGAGCGGGTATCAGGGTTAAGAGCCGGCTTCGGTTTCGACTGTGTCTGACTACCCAACCGTCATCATCACATTACGGTTACCTTCGACCACAACGACAGGCGACTCGGGTGACTTCATTGACTCAGCGTCATCGACCACGGCGACAACGATCAACGTCGGCTCCCTGGGAGGGCGAAACAGACACTCGGGGCTGGCGGCTTCGCCTTCGTCGGCTCCGTCTCCGACACTCGGGGGCTGGCGGCCCCGCCTTCGTCGACTCCGCCTTCGTCGACTCTGCCTCCAACACTCGGGGGCTGGCGGCCTCGCCTTCGTCGACTCCGCCTCCAACACTCGGGGGCTAGCGGCCTCGCCTTCGTCGAATCCGCCTTCGTCGACTCCGCCTTCGTCGACTCCGCCTCCAACACTCGGGGGCTGGCGACCCCGCCTTCATCGACTCCGCCTTCGTCGACTCCGCCTCCAACACTCGGGGGCTGGCGGCCTCGCCTTCGTCGACTCCGCCTTCGTCGACTCCGCCTCCAACACTCGGGGGCTAGCGGCCTCGCCTTCGTCGACTCCGCCTCCAACACTCGGGGGCTGGTGATGATTGCGTGATTCACACGTTCGCTGGGAGACCCCAAGAGGAAGGTATGATGCAATCTAGCAGCAAATTTCCCTCAGTATGAAACCAAGGTTTATCGAACCAGTAGGAGCAACGATTCTTCAGAAGGTTGTTGGCGGCTCGCACTGCGCAACATGATCACCAACGTGGACCTGCACACAACACAATCACACTACTTTGCCCCAACGAAACAGTGAGGTTGTCAATCTCACTGGCTTGCTGAAAACAAAGGATTAAACGTATGTGTGGAAAATGAGTATTAAATTGCAGAGAATGAAAAAGGAACAGTTTGCAGTTTGTGGTTTAATCAGTGTAAAAGAATGGACCGGGGTCCACAGTTCACTAGTGGTGTCTCTCCATAAAAGATAACTAACATGTTGGGTGAACAAATTACAGCTGGGCAATTGACAATAGTGAGCGCATGACAATGCATATACATGACATGATTACTATGATATTTAATTGGGCATTACGACATAATACATAGACCGTTATCCAACAGCATCTATGACTAATAATCCACCGCCGGGTTGTCATCCGAGTCCCCGTTGGTATTAAGTTGCAAGCAACGGATAATTGCATTAAGTAAAGTGCGTAATGTAAACAAACACATATGCCCGTGGACATAGCATCGTTAGGTTATCCCTAGTGGCAACAGCACATCCACAACCTTAGAACTTTCTGTCACTGTCCCAGGTTAAACGGAGGCATGAACCCACTATCTAGCATAAATACTCTCTCTTGGAGTTACAAGCATCTACTTGGCCAAAGCATCTACGAGTAACGGAAAGCATGCAAGATCTTAAATAACATAGATAGATTGATAATCAACTTGACATAATATTCAATATTCATCGGATCCCAGCAAACACAACATGTAGCATTACAATAATATGATCTTGATCATGTAGGGCAGCTCACAAGATCTAAACATGATGGCACAAAGTGGAGAGACAACCATCTAGCTACTGCTATGGACCCGTAGTCCAAGGATGAACTACTCACGCATCACTCCGGAGGCAGGCATGGCGATGTAGAAGCCTCCGGTGACGATTCCCCTCTCCGGCAGGGTGCCGGGAAGAGGTTCTGAACCCTCCCGAGCTAGGGTTGACGACGGCGGCGTCTCTGGAACTTTTCGTGGATATTTGCTCAGGTACTTAGGGTTTTCGCGTCGGGGGAATAAGTAGGCGAAAGGGCGGCGGCTGAGACCCCCGAGGGGCCCACACCACCCAGGGCGCGGCGGCCGCGCCCTGGCGTGTGGGGCCCACGTGGCCCTCCTCTGCTGCTCTTCGCTCCGTCAGGTGTGTTCTGGAAAATAGGCACCCCTGAAGTTTCGTCCAATTCCGAGAATATTTCCAGACTAGCTTTTCTGGAATACAAAAACAGCAGAAAACAGGAACTGGCACTTCGGCATCTTGTTAATAGGTTAGTCCCAAAAAATGTATAAAAGTGATATAAAGTAGATGCAAAACATGTAGCAATTGGTATAAAACAAGCATGGAACATCAAAAATTATAGATACGTTTGAGACGTATCAGCATCCCCAAGCTTAGTTCCTACTCGTCCTCGAGTAGGTAAACGATAAAAACAAAATAATTTTTGAGGTGACATGCTACTATCATAATCTTGATCATATAATATTGCAAGGCACATGTAAATGAATGAAGTGATCCAAGTCAATGGTCTATAATTTGCTATCAAATAGATAATGAGTAAACAATGAATCACACAAGCTAAACGTTTTCATGAATAGTACTTTCGAGACAAGCATCAAACAGTTTTGCATAAGTGTTAACTCATAAAGCAATAGTTTCTAAAAAGGTATTTAATCAACACAAAGGAAGAATTAGTTTCAGCATTTGCTTCAACTTTCAACATATTTATCTCATGGATATTGTCAACACAAAGTAGTATAACAAGTCCAATACATTGCATATAACGCATGTTGTAACAAAGTTGACACTAGTGTTTGCTTGTGGAAGACAGAAAGAATAGGAAAACTGACTCAACATAAAAGTAAAAGAAAGGCCCTTCGCAGAGGGAAGCAGGGATTAAATCATGTGCTAGAGCTTTTAGGTTTTTGAAAGCATATAGAGATTGCATAAAATATTTGATACTCCTCCCAACCTTGCTAACACAAGCCATGGCTAACCGAATCCTCGGGTGCCTTCCATCAATCACATACCATGGAGGAGTATCTATTTTTGAGAGGTGTTTGTTAATTGTCAACGAATGGTAGCGGGTGAGAACAGTATTCTACCTGTCAACGGACTTTTAAGAGCGGCTCCCATGAAGGACGTTATTTCTACCAGCAAGGCAGATCATCCCTCTTTCTCTTTGGTTTACACACATTCAGGTATTTCACTGTTTGTCATTGCTTACTGATGAATCAGGGCAAAAGTGTGAAGAGAATTAATTGGTTAAAGTTGTAATTAATTGGGACTGGGCACCCCGTTGCCAGCTCTTTTTGCAAATTGGATAAGCGGATGTATATGCCACTAGTCCAGGTGTAAAAGTCCATCGACAAAAGAATAAAGAATAACCACACTAATTCCTCATGAGCTAGTAAACATTGACACAAAAAGGGAATAATAACATTTTGAATAATTTAAAGGTAGCACATGAAAAATTTACTTGGAGTGGCAAGGAAATACCACATATAGGTAGTTATGGTGGACACAAATGGCATGGATTTTGGCTCAAGGATTTGGATGCACGAGAAGCATTCCCTCTCAGTACAGAGTTTAGGCTAGCAAGGTTATGTAAGCAAACAAGAATATCAACCCGTACACCAAGTTTTATATGACAAACATATTGCAAACGTTATAAGACTTCATACCGTCTTCCTTGTTAACCAAACCCGTTATTAGAAAATATCTAGACCTTAGAGATACCACCGATGCAAACCAAATTTTCAACAAGCTTTACGGTAGTTCTTCACTAATAGGCTTAACTCATTGATGCACAATTTAATCATGATCTACTTGTTAACTCAAAACAATTGACAAGCATCAAGTTATCCATTTAGTGATCTACAAGATTAAGCAAGTTTTTCCTTATACCAATTACCACATGCAACATTTTCGAACCAACCAAACACCAATCAATTTATTTCATCAACTCTCCAAACAAATATAAGTGAAGCAAGAGAGTACTTTCTACAAAAGAAAGCTAATAGCTCTGACAAGAGATACATGAAAACAAGAGCTAAAAGCTGAACAGCGCTAGATATGAATACTCAACAAATATAAGTGAAGAATAGGAGTATTCTCATGAAAAAGCGGAGCGTGTCTCTCTCCCAATCAAGAATGCTAGGGTCCAGTCAAGCTTTATTGAAAATAAAAGCAATACTGAAAATAAAAGCACACAGACGCTCCAAGAAAAGCACATATGATGTGAAAGAATTAAAATATAGTTTCACTAGAGATGACCTGATAATTTTGACGATGAAGAAGGGGATGCCTTGGGCATCCCCAAGCTTAGACGCTTGAGTCTTCTTGAAATATGCTGGGGAGATCCATGGGAGCCTCCCCAAGCTTAAGCTCTTCACTCTTCTTGATCCTATTATCATCCTTCTCTCTTGACCCTTGAAAACTTCCGTCACACCAAACTCAAAGTAATCTCATTAGAGGGTTAGTGCATAATCAAAAACACATGTTCTGTAAAGACGCAATATGAGTTACTTTAAACAGCTACAGCCACTGATGTTATGTGAAGCTCTTCCACCCAAAAAAGAATTTCACTCAACACTAGTAAAAGAGAGAATGCAAAATAAAAAGGCA
Source organism: Poa pratensis (assembly GCA_947311845.1). Classification (NCBI taxonomy): domain Eukaryota; kingdom Viridiplantae; phylum Streptophyta; class Magnoliopsida; order Poales; family Poaceae; genus Poa; species Poa pratensis. The sequence continues at coordinate 31,768,223 of CAMZMU010000091.1, read as the reverse complement.
TAATCTGTCTAAAACAGAACAGTCCGCAAAGACGAATTTTTTCGAGGCACTTACGATCAGATCGAAAACTTGAACTAATGAAAGATTTACATTCATAAAGATTACGCACAAAAAATTTCAGATTTAACACAATCTGGTGATTTTATAATTTCGTACAGTGAACAGCAAAAATCTGTTTCTGCGCAGCAATCAAAATTAAGCATCATCTTATCATTAGAGGCTACTCTTGGCACAACAATGCGAGAAAATAAAGATACAAAGGAGTTGCTACAGAAGTAAACAAACTCCTTGACTCAATAAAAGAAAAATTGCAGAAATAAAAATAATGGGTTGCCTCCCATAAGCGCTTTTCTTTAACGCCTTTTAGTTAGGCACTTATTGCAATACATAATATTTCCAAAGTGGTGCTATTAAACCAAATCAAATTTTGTTTCTAAGTTACAGAGAGGTTGCTCAAATGGCCAACTTCTAAATGAAAGGTAAGAACCATTAAGAATCAAATGAAAACGCAAAGAGGCCACTCTTGCAACAAAAGTCAGAATCTGTCCAGAAAAACAGCAGCTAGAAAACGTAATTTTTAGGTACACTTAAACATGTCCAAAATTTTAGCACATTTTTGTGCATGCATAGGATTAGGTAATACAACATCAGTAAATTTTACGTGATTTTTAGAGTTTCCAGTAAAATATGCAAAATCGCGCAATGAGCAGTAGATGCTGAAAACAGAAAATCACTTTTTACATATGTATCAACTAAGCTAAATGGGTAAAAGTTGGTACTTTATTTTTAAAACTAAGAGACCAGAGGCTAAGCAATACCTAAACATGCTAGCTACAGCAAGGAAAACTCTAAATAAAAATCAAAAGTAAAAACCAAATAAAGACCCCAACAAAGAAGCAAAACAAAATAAAATATTTTTGTTGTTTTGAAATTATAAGTGAAAGCAAAGAAGCAATAGATACCAAGTAAGGAGCCTAAGAAAACTAAAGAAGGTAAAATCAGGACATATAAAAACAATTATAATACAAGTTAAGACAATACAAACCATGTGGACGGGTAATATAGAGTATGAACGAGATAACCTCATGTTAGTTAATGAATAGGGGGATGACTCGGGCATCCCCAAGCTTAGATGATTGTATCCTCTTGAATATGTTCTTGTGATGCACCTACACATCCCCAAGCTTGAGCTCTTGCGTCTTCTTGTTCATCTCATATCACCATATTAATTAGATCTTATAAGCTACATCCACATAAAACTTCACAAAACTCATTAGTAGGGTTAGTACTCATTAAATAAAATCCACTCATGTTCAAGCATTGACAAATTTCATAATATTTATTTAACATTAGCCACTGTATATACCGAGGTTCTTATCATTTCCGTTGTCCGTCGAAAAACTAAGGAAACCAAGAGACCCTAAGTACAATATTAAGTAAAGAGAATAAAATCTGTCAAAACTGAACAGCCCGTAAAGATGACACTTAACGAGATAGTTAAGCAGCTCAAATCAAAAAACTTTAGTCTAATAGAAGAAAGATAATAATCTCAGGTTTATGCTCAAAATTTTTCAAGTCAAAATACTATTCTGAGATTTATCACGATTTTATTTACAAAGAAGCACAAAATCTGTCTAAACAGAACAGTCAGTAAAGATCGAATTTTTCGACCTATCTACGTACCTCAAATCAGAAAAGTTAGTCTAATGAAAGAAAGCTAATGAGCATCACTTTGCACTCAAGAAATTTCAGATCAAGATCACGTTCTGGTGATTTTAAACATTTAATACGGGGGAGCACAGAAAATCTGTTTCTGGACAGCAAAGTAAAACTATCAACTTTCAATTAACTAAAGACTATAATTAGCATTTTATTTTTCTGTACAGAGGTATATACACAATATTTACAATATTTACATGTTTTTAATGAAAATCTTCCATGGAAAGATTTGTTTTGGTTTCATAGGCATGAACACAAGTGTTCAAGGTCGACCCCCATTTAACCATTACTCATCTTTCCAATCACCTTCCTTTTTGAAAACGTTTTTAGATAACAACTACACCCAATTTTTTTTGTAATTCGCATTCCCTATCCATAGTAAGATAAAGAACAACTTGGTACTGAAAATAAAAAACTACTTAGAGATAAAGCAAACAAGTGCACACAAGAACATTAACCTACGCTATGGCTCCCCGGCAACGGCGCCAGAAAAAGGCTTGATGATTGCGTGATTCACACGTTCGCTGGGAGACCCCAAGAGGAAGGCATGATACAATCTAGCAGCAAGTTTCCCTCAGTATGAAACCAAGGTTTATCGAACCAGTAGGAGCAACGATTCTTCAGAAGGTTGTTGGCGGCTCGCACTGCGCAACACGATCACCAACGTGGACCTGCACACAACACAATCACAGTACTTTGCCCCAACGAAACAGTGAGGTTGTCAATCTCACCGGCTTGCTGAAAACAAAGGATTAAACGTCTCGTGTGGAAAATGAGTATTAAATTGCAGAGAATGAAAAAGGAACAGTTTGCAGTTTGTGGTTTAATCAGATTAAAAGAATGGACCGGGTCCACAGTTCACTAGTGGTGTCTCTCCATAAAGATATCTAACATGTTGGGTAAACAAATTACAGCTGGGCAATTGACAAATAGTGAGCGCATGACAATGCATATACATGGCATGATGATTACTATGATATTTAATTGGGCATTACGACATGATACATAGACCGTTATCCAACAGCGTCTATGACTAATAATCCACCGCCGGTTGTCATCCGAGTTCCCGTTGGTATTAAGTTGCAAGTAACGATAATCGCATTGAGTAAAGCGCGTAATGTAAACAAACACATATGCCCGTGGACATAGCATCGTTAGGTTGTCCCTAGTGGCAACAGCACATCTGTCGTGGGATTGTCACGTCAGATGTCATAGCTGACTTCGTAGGTGTGGGATTGCGCGAGTCAAGCGTCTCCGAGCTTGGGATCGTAGGAACAGAAGATCGACACAGATTTACCCAGGTTTGGCCCCCTCAATGTGAGGTAAAAGACCTACTTCCTGCCTATCCTAGCTTTGTATTGATATGATGATCAGGGTGTTACAATGGAGGCGACCCTAGCCGGAACTCGCCGAGTATGCTAGGGTTTAGGGTTCTAGATCGTGGATATCGATCTCTATGGCTTAACCCATTCTAAGTCCTGCGAGTCCTCTTTATATACACAGAGTCTCGTCAGGTTACAAGAGTTCTACACGAAGTCTGATTGTATTCTTATCTTCCAAGGCAAGTTTGCACCGTCCTTCTGGAGCTTTCCTTTACGGAGTCGCGATGCGAGATTGGCCCATCTGTGGCCCAATAATGATACGCGGCCTTAAGTCGCTGGTGCTAAATTCAAATAAGTCGCGGGTTAACTATTCCCCCGACATTAGCCCCCAAGTGTGGCCTGAACTTCACGAGATACCTTGTCCTCTTGATCTTGAACGTTTAGGCCGCATTTTTCTTCTCTGCGACTTATGATTATGCTGAGTTGGCCTTGATTCGCACCTGGAAGATCATCTGACTTCGCGAGCTTCTTTATTTGAGCAGCCTGATAGCTTCAAAAACTCTGATGACGATCCATCTTCAAATTTTTGATGATAATATGATGTAGCCCCCAAGGATTGAGAGGACGTAACTTGATAGTCACCTTAATTCTTCTCAGAGGTTTTGAAGATCGTCACCTGTATCTTGATATCATGAACAAAACAGTTGTTAAGATACAAGTAATTATAATTGGTGTTGCCGTACTGAGACAGTACGTCGACCTCTCATTAGGTCATATTCCTGTAAGTGGGCACTCGCGTGACTCAGAATTTCCCAGGTAACATGCGTGTTCAGGTCGCTCGATAGCCATGATAGACTATTGCACTTCGATTGACACCGCACCCCAGTACTTTGGACACATAATGCGAGTAGCTATCCAACTTAAGGTTTGCCATGATAGGCGCCATGATAGGCTAAAGCCATGATAGGCTAAGCTATGATAAGCTTGCTATGAAAACACATAAGGTCGCGCCTCGTTGGCAACCGTGTTAATCATAGAGTTGGATCGCGCATAGGGGGCGATCCTAATGGTGAGACATGGGTCGGTCGCGCCTGAGTGGCGACCTGAGATGATACTTATGTCGGTTGCGCCTAGGTGGCAACCAGAGATTATACAAAGTTACGGCCGCGCCTGGGTGGCGGCCATTTTCTGATACAAAGACTGATCGTGCCTAGGTGGCGATCAGGTGTTGCGTAGGTCGCGCCTAGGTGGCGACCTCAGATGATGTTACTTTAGCCCTCAGTGGCTGTTTTGATACTCAGCTCATAAAGCTGGAATGGGTGTTGCATGGCTCTGACTAGCCTTTTCTTATGTATAGTAAGGTCGCAAGTGTGCGACGTTCCAAGGGCGAGGTGCTTCCAAACGATCTTCAAAATCGTGGCGATCGCTTCTTTCTTCCCTTGCGTCCAGCAAATAGTATGAGCCATTGTTTAGCTTCTTGCTGATGATGTAAGGTCCTTCCCATGGAGATGACAGCTTATGCATGCCCTTATTGTCTTGCTTGAGTCGTAGTACTAGATCGCCTTCTTGAAAGGTGCGGGTTCTGATGCGTCTGGCATGATAGCGTCGCAAATCTTGTTGATACACCGCTGACCTTGAGGCTGCCAAGTCTCTGACTTCTTCTAGTGTGTCCACCGAGTCTTGCCGAGCTGTCTCGTTATCTGACTCGACGTAAGCCGCAACTCTTGGTGAATCATGTATAATGTCACTGGGCATAACTGCTTCTGCTCCATAGACCATAAAATATGGTGTAAACCCTGTGGATCTGTTAGGGGTTGTTCTTAAACTCCACAGTACTGCTGGCAATTCCTCCACCCAACATCCTGGAGATGCTTCAACCTTTTCTATAAGGCGCGGCTTAATTCCATGCAGATTTCCTGATTAGCTCGCTCAGCTTGTCCATTACTCTGTGGGTGTGCTACTGACGTGAGGTCCAGCCTTATGCCATTGTTGGCACAAAATATCTGTGTAGCTCCTTCAGAAGTATTACTCCCGTTGTCTGTAATGATGCTATGGGGATATCCAAAGCGGAATATGACCTTTTTCAAGAATTTGACTGATGTTTCAGCTTCACAATCTGCCACAGGTTCTGCTTCTATCCACTTTGTGAATTTGTCCACCATGACCAGGAGGTGAGTTTTTCCATTTGAAGACCTTCTGAAGGGCCCTACCATGTCAAAGCCCCATACAGCAAAAGGCCATATGATGGGTATTGTGCGAAGTGCTTGAGCTGGCATATGATCCTATCTTGCATATCTTTGGCATCCATCGCACACTCTGACAATTTGCTCTGCATCTGCTAACGCGGTTAACCAGAAGAATCCATGCCGGAAGGCCTTTGCCACCAAAGATCTTGACGAAGCATGATGGCCACAATCGCCTGAGTGAATTTCGTGCAAGATTTTTCGTCCCTCTTCTGGTGAAACACATCTTTGGAATGTCCCTGAGACGCTGCGCTTGTATAGCTCATTATTGATAATAGTATAGGCTTAGATCGCCGTATGATTTTGCGCGCCTCAATCTCATCATCAGGCAACACTCCGCGACTTAAATATGCCATGTATGGCTCTGTCCATCCTGGCTGTTCATGTAGAGCTGCGACTAAATTTGAATCATCCTCTGGCTCTGCAACGTCGACTTCTGACGGAAGCTTGACTGATGTTATGTAACTCATCCAGAAAATATTGGGTGGCACGGACTGTCTATTAGATCCAAGTCGAGACAAAGCATCTGCAGCTTCATTTTGTCTCCGATCAATATGTTCAACTTGATATCCAGTGAAATGTCCAGCAATTCTGTCCACCTCCCTTCTGTACGCAGCCATGTTTGCATCTTTGCTATCCCATGTTCCAGAGACCTGCTGTGCCACCAAGTCTGAATCGCCGAAACAGCGTATGCGACTGATGTTCATCTCCTTTGCTATACGTAGGCCGTGAAGCAATGCCTCGTACTCTGCCACATTTGTGCAATTGAAGTGTATTTGTAGCACATACCGCAGCTTGTCTCCCTTAGGGATGTTAAAACAACTCCAGCCCCGAGCCTTGTAACTGTCTTGACCCATCAAAATGCATGGTCCAATACTTTGCTTCAGCTGTGCTAGGGGCGACTTGGATTTCTGTCCAATCATTGATAAAATCTGCAAGAGCCTGCGACTTAATTGAAGTGCGCGGCTCATAACTGATATGATGTGGACCTAACTCGATAGCCCACTTTGCGACTCTTCCAGTAGCTTCTCGATTGCGTATGATATCCGCCAGAGGTGCTGAACTAACCACAGTTATTGGGTGTTCCTGGAAGTAGTGCTTCAACTTGCGGCTTGCCATGAATACGCCAAATACTAACTTCTGCCATTGGGGGTAGCGCTGCTTTGAAGCCGTAAGTACTTCACTTACGTAGTACACTGGCCTTTGGACGGGTACTCCTTCCCTGGCTCTTGTCTTTCTATGACCATTACAGCACTGACTGCTCGAGAATTTTCCGCTATATACAACAGCATGGGCTCTTTATCCTTTGGAGCCGCCAAGACTGGTGCATTTGTCAACTGCTTTTTTAAAGCTGTGAGGGCTTCGTCGGCCTCTGCATCCCAGACAAAGGTATCTGACTTCTTTAACAATCTGTACAAAGGCAATGCTTTTTCTCCCAGTCTTGATATAAAGCGACTCAATGCCGCGACACAATCGGTAAACCGCTGTACATCCTTTAACCTTTCTGGCTTCTGTAGATCCATCACGGCTTTTATCTTGTCAGGATTAGCTTCAATGCCTCTTTCTGATACTATAAATCCCAATAATTTTCCTGCTGGCACTCCAAACACACTTGGTGGGGTTGAGCTTCATGTTGTACTTCCTGAGATTTGTAAATGTCTCTGTTAGGTCGCTTATGAGGTCCTGGCCAACTTGCGACTTAACCACAATATCATCCACATAGGCGTGAACGTTGCGACCTATCTGCTCATGCAGACAATTCTGGATGCACCTCTGATAAGTTGCCCCTGCGTTCTTTAATCCAAAGGGCATGCTTACATAACAAAAAGCTCCGAAGGGTGTGATGAAAGATGTCTTTTCTTGATCTTCCTTTTTCATCTTGATTTGATGGTAGCCAGAATAAGCATCCAAAAAGCATAACAACTCGCACCCAGCAGTTGAGTCAATTACTTGGTCAATCCGTGGCAAGGCGAATGGATCCTTTGGGCAAGCTTTGTTAAGACTGGTGTAGTCTACACACATCCGCCACGTACCGTTCTTTTTCATAACCAAGACTGGATTCGCCACCCACTCCGGATGGTATACCTCTGTGATGAATCCTGCTGCCAACAGGCGAGCTATTTCCTCCCCTATTGCCTTCCTTCTGTCATCATGGAAACGCCGTAGCGGTTGCTTAACTGGTTTGACCGCAGGGTCCACTTTAAGGCTGTGTTCTGCCAACTCTCTCGGTACCCCTGGCATATCCGATGGTTTCCATGCAAAGATATCTTTGTTTTCCTGAAGGAAAGCTACAAGAGCCTTTTCTTGTTCTTCTTCCATATGCGCTCCAATACTAGTTTGTTTGGATGAGTCGCCAGGGACAAGATTTATCTGTTTAGTGTCCTGGGCCGCTTTGAACTTCATAGGTGGTTCAGTAGATGGCGTGGTAACCACGCTCATGTCATTTGGGTCCACCTGCGACTTATAACTTTTTAGTTCTTCTGCGACACAGGCTGATTCTGCGAAGGCCGCATCTCCTTCTTCGCATTCCATTGCTTTTTCTCTGTCTCCGTAGACTGTAATGACCCCTTTTGGTCCTGGTATCTTCAATTGCAGGTACACGTAGCATGGCCTAGCCATAAACCTAGCAAAAGCTGTTCTTCCAAACAAGGCATGATATGGGCTTTGGAATTTGACCACTTCGAAGCATAGAAATTCGCTTATGAAGTTCTCCTCTGTCCCGAAGGTTACCCCTAGGGTTATTTTTCCCACTGGCTGGGCTGACCTCCCTGGGACAATGCCATGGAACACGGTTGATGTGGGCTGCAGGCTTGAATCCTTGAGCCCCAGACGCTGGAACGTGTCATAGTACAAGATGTTTATGCTGCTTCCTCCATCCATAAGCACTTTGGTCAGATTATAACCTGCCACATATGGTGCCACAACTAGTGCCAATTTTCCAGGTTCCCGTACCTGCGGCGCGTGATCGTCGCGACTCCAAGTCACTGTATGCTCTGACCACCTTAGCCAATTGGGCGTTGCCGGTATCACGGCGTTCACTTGTTGACTTCTGCGACTCAACTTCTCTTCCCTTTTGGAGGTGTCAATGACTATTGTGTGATATTGCCCCGCTTGCCTGGTGTTGCTAGCACTGTTCTGCTCAACATTTGCATTATGAGTCGCAGCAGTGCCTCCTTCGTGGGAACTTCCTCTGTTATGTTGACTTTCTTCTCTCCACTGCTTATAGTAATTGCATTGCGCCTTGGTGTGGTCTGCTGGACGCCCATCACCTGTTGCGTGAAGGTCGCATGGCCGATTAAATACTTCTTGCATGCTGATCGGGCGGAAGCCGTCTCCTCGACCCCTTCCCCGCTGGCCTCTGAATCCTCCACGCGTATTTGCGACGAGCCCTGAACGGCCGTCTTCACTTTTACGCTTATTCTGATTCGCGTTGTTATGGTTTGCTTGCTGCTGCTGCGGCTTACTGATATTTTTCTTTCCTTTGGCAGCAGCCTCCTCTTCTTCTCCGTCTGACGCGTCTCTGGTCTTATCCGAGCCCGCATACTTGTTAGCTGCAGCCATTACCTCGCTGAGGCTTTTGACTTTATCCTTCATGCGACCTAACTTGTGAACCAGCGGCTCGAACTTGCAGTTCTTCTCCATTACCAGGACGGCTGAGCGTGGAGGTATGTTATCTGAAGAGTGTATTATCTCTGCCACCCTTTTCATCCAATGCCGACTTGACTCGCCTTCCTTCTGAACGCAACGCTCGAGATCTTCTATATTGCAGAGTCGCTTACAAGTCCCTTGAAATTTTTTGACGAAAGCATCCTTCAGTTCTTCCCAAGTATTTATAGAGTTGGGAGGCAAATTTTGCAACCATATGTGTGCTGCGCCTTCTAGCATCATGTTGAGGTACCTTGCACATATCTCCTCTGAGGCGTTTAAGATGCTCATTCCCATTTCATAATTGTTCAACCAGGTGGTGGGATCCATGCTTGCATTGTAGTTTGCCACCTTGCGTGGCCCTTTAAAATCTTCAGGAAAAGGTTCCAATCTGATTTTTCAGTAAAACATGCAGGGCCCTTGAGCCGCGAGGACAGGGCTGTGGACGTGCCCGTGGGGTTGTTAACTTCCACATGTCTCGCCTGCAGCGCTGGCATGTCCATGTGTGCTTCCGCGACTTGCTCCTGCTGCCTCTGTGCGACTCCTGATATATTTTCTGGTGGCCTGCTCTGGACACTTCCTTCTGCAGCAATCCTATGGTTGGCTGGCATGATGGGTAGTTGTCTCGCGGCTTCTGCCCGGTTAGCTTGTTGCAAAATGGCGGTGCTTAACATCTGTATCGCGCGCCGTGCTTCAGCATTGGCCGGGTCGTCGCCTGTCGGAACCATCTGAGTCAAGATATTAGCCGCAGCGTACATGTTATCAACTGGGTTTTGGTAATGACCCTGCGGGGTATGAAACCTCCTTGGTTGCTGCTGGGCTTCTTGATTTGCTGGTCCCAATTCTTCCGCAATGGTTTGGACTCCTGCTCCCGCGGCTGGAGTAGGCGGGAGTTCCACTGTTGGTTGAGTCGCGCGCAATTGCGCCTGCGAGTTAACTTGTCTTTGAGCCGCAGCTAGCGCGGCTATGCTCTGCCGCTCCTGTTGGATTCCTTGACGTATCTGATCGAGCCTACGGCGCTCTTCTTGCATCCTTTGATCCTCAAACAGGAGCTCGGCTCTGGCGGCCTCGATTTCTGTTGCACGGACAGCCGCGTTTCTTTCTGACACAGGGACAAGCAGCGGGTTACTTGGGGGTGCTGGTGCCTCGGCTTCTCCAGCTGTTCCGGACGCACCTGCCCCTCCAGTCGCGTAAACCGCGACTCGCGCCGTCTCCTGATCTGGTGATGATGCGATTTCTTGCGGGTAGTCCCAGTGGTTCTCTTTAAAGACAGATATGATGGACCCAAACTCTTGCGAGTCCATACTCTCAATGGATTCAACTTCATAATCTGCGATCTCTTCTACTGAGTCGCCTTCTTGGAGTGAGTCACCGCCAATGAAACCAATGAAAACGTTGATAGATCCAAACGGGATGACGTGGCCGGTTTCCAAATAATCTGCTTCCGGCCCCCAGCTTGAATCATCGATGAGAGGTGTGCCGTCGACCGTGATGATACGGCCAACAACAAGATCTTCAGCTCCCTCATGGATCCTGCGCGGAACGTGACGCCTTTGACCGCAGGCCCCACGGTGGGCGCCAACTGTCGTGGGATTGTCACGTCAGATGTCATAGCTGACTTCGTAGGTGTGGGATTGCGCGAGTCAAGCGTCTCCGAGCTTGGGATCATAGGAACAGAAGATCGACACAGATTTACCCAGGTTCGGCCCCCTCAATGTGAGGTAAAAGACCTACTTCCTGCCTATCCTAGCTTTGTATTGATATGATGATCAGGGTGTTACAATGGAGGCGACCCGAGCCGGAACTCGCCGAGTATGCTAGGGTTTAGGGTTCTAGATCGTGGATATCGATCTCTATGGCTTAACCCCTTCTAAGTCATGCGAGTCCTCTTTATATACACAGAGGCTCGTCAGGTTACAAGAGTTCTACATGAAGTCTGATTGTATTCTTGTCTTCCAAGGCAAGTTTGCACCGTCCTTCTGGAGCTTTCCTTTACGGAGTCGCGATGCGAGATTGGCCCATCTGTGGCCCAATAATGATACGCGGCCTTAAGTCGCTGGTGCTAAATTCAAACAAGTCGCGGGTTAACTATTCCCCCGACAACATCCATAACCTTAGAACTTTCTGTCACTGTCCCAGATTTAACGGAGGCATGAACCCACTATCTAGCATAAATACTCCCTCTTGGAGTCACAAGCATCTACTTGGCCAAAGAATCTACTAGCAATGGAGAGCATGCAAGATCATAAATAACATAGGGCATAGATTGAAAATCAACTTGACATAATATTCAATATTCATCGGATCCCAGCAAACACAACATGCAGCATTACAATAATATGACCTTGATCATGTAGGGCAGCTCACAAGATCTAAACATGATGGAACAAATAGGAGAGACAACCATCTAGCTACTGCATGGACCCGTAGTCCAGTGGTGAACTACTCACGCATCACCTCGGAGGCAGGCATGGCGATGAAGAAGCCTCCAGTGACGATTCCCCTCTCCGGCAGGGTGCCGAGAAGAGGTGCTGGACCCTCCCGAGCTAGGGTTGACGACGGCGGCGTCTCTGGAACTTTTCGTGGATTTTGGCTGAGGTACTTAGGGTTTTCGCGTCGGGAGGAATAAGTAGGCGAAAGGGCGGCGGCTGGAGGCCCCCGTGGGGCCCACACGCACCCACGGCGCGCCTGGCTCCTTGGCCGCGCCCTGGCCACGTGTGGGGCCCACGTGGCCCTCCTCTGCTGCTTCTTCGCTCCATCGTGTGTGTTCTGGCAAAATAGCATCTCCCGTGAAGTTTCGTCCAATTCCGAGAATATTTCCAGACTAGCTTTTCAGGAATACAAAAACAGCAGAAAACAGGAACTGGCACTTCGGCATCTTGTTAATAGGTTAGTCCCGGAAAATGTATAAAAGTGACATAAAGTAGATACAAAACATTTAACAATTGGTATAAAACAAGAATGGAACATCAAAAATTATGGATACGTTGGAGACGTATCAGCTGGCGGCCCCGCCTTCAGCGGCCTCGCCTTCGTCGACTCCGCCTCCAACACTCGGGGGCTGGCGGCCCCGCCTTCGTCGACTCCGCCTCCAACACTCGGGGGCTGGCGGCCTCGCCTTCGTCGACTCCGCCTTCGTCGACTCCGCCTCCAACACTCGGGGGCTGGCGGCCTCGCCTTCGTCGACTCCGTCTCACACTCGGGGGCTGGCGACTCCGCCTTCGTCGACTCCGTCTCCGACACTCGGGGGCTGGCGCTTCACCTTCATCACTTCCGCCGCGTCGACTACCTCCGCCGCGTCGACTCTGGTCCGCCGCGTCGACTACCTCCGCCGTATCGACTCTGGTCCGCCGCGTCGACTACCTCCGCGCGTTGACTCCGGTCCGCCGCGACTACTACTTCCGCGTGTTGACTCCGGTCCGCCGCGACTACTACTTCCGCCGCGTCGACTACCTCTGCCGCGTCGACTACTTCCGCCGCGTCGACTAACTGCGCCGCGTCGACTCCGGTCCGCCGCGTCGACTACCTCCGCCGCGTCGACTCCGGTCCGCCGCGTCGACTACCTCCGCCCCGTCGACTCCGGTCCGCCGCGTCGACTACCTCTGCGCGTTGACTCCGGTCCGCCGCGACGACTACTTCCGCCGCGTTGACTCCGGTCCGCCGCGTCGACTCCAGTCCGCCACACTTACTCCTTCTGCCGTGTCGACTCCGGTCCGCCGCGTTGAAGCAATCTCGCCTTGGCCGCACCCGATGCTCTCCCGGGTGCTGCGCCACACAGGCCACAACAAAATTGCCTTGGCCGCACCCGATGCTCTCCCGGGTGCTGCGCTGCGCAGGCCATAACATACTCGCCTTGGCCGCACCCGATGCTCTCCCGGGTGCTGCGCCACACAGGCCACAACAAAATTGCCTTGGCCGCACCCGATGCTCTCCCGGGTGCTGCGCCGCGCAGGCCATAACATACTCGCCTTGGCCGCACCCGATGCTCTCCCGGGTGCTGCGCCGCGCAGGCCACAACAAAATTGCCTTGACCGCACCCGATGCTCTCCCGGTGTTACGCCGCACAGGCCACAACAAATTCGCCTTGGCCGTACCCGATGATCTCCCGGGTGCTGCGCCGCACAGGCCATAACAAATTCGTCTTGGCAATTCACAGTCATCGACAAAACAAATCAGTCAGTAGGCCAACAGGCTGAACGAGCATTCGAACAACTTTCGACTGCCCATAGAGAAGTAAGCCAACAAGCTGAATAAAAAATACACAGTAAGCCACCAGGCTGAATAAAAATACACAGTAAGCCACCAGGCTGGACAAAAATACACGGTAAGCCGACAGGCTGAACGGGACTCTACTCATTATCGAGTCCCTCATTCACTCCCATCGAGAGTATGGCAATAACCGGCTTTCGACTGAAGGCTAATTAAGATTAACCTCAATTAGAAGCAATTTAGCTTAATCTCGGGGGCTACTCCCATCGGGAGCGCTGTCGCGCCCCAGATAGCATGAGATCAATATTCAGTCGAAACATTACCGACTAAACCATCCTCTGTAAGCCCTCAACGGCCGAAGTCGAATCATTTTTACTTGTCCCTTTCAGGAACCCGACGGCGTGCCTAGGAGGAAAGAGTCCTTACCCGAATCTTCGTTTCGACCAAGCACTCGGGGGCTCCTGTCGTGGGGCTACCCTTCGACTACCCCACGGTGAAGATACCTGGTGCACGCCAAGACTAGGACCCGACATGCGGCCTATTAGAAGATGACAACAAAGGCCCACCTGGCGGCCCAATGAAGCCCAACAAGCTACAACTTGGAGTACAAGACAAGAAACTCATGTAAACCCTACCTGGCTCCCTTTATAAAGCCAGGCAGGGGCACCCCATTAGACGGATCCCCACGAGACCACGTCTCTCATCGCCCTCGCGGCCACCATGTAATATCATCATCATCTATACAGATCAGACAAGCAGGATGTAGGTCTTTACCTCACCATGAGGGGCCGAACCTGGGTAAATCCTTACTTGTCAGCCGACGGAACTACCAGCGCGCCATCTCTCTCCCCCTCAATCAACTCGGGGTACTCGACCCATGGATTTGCTGAGTCCACACCTCGTCACGCAGCGAGACGTTTGTAGCATCCAATCGTAGCTTTACTGGATCGTCTGCTCGTCGGTAGCAACGGCTCGAGACGTCGATAGCATCGCCACGTGCCATCGGTAGCAACACCGCACACCGTTAGATCGTCGGCTCGACGATAGCAATGTCATGCGCCGTCGGTAGTACAATGCGAGCCGTGGACACGTTGTTAGCAAAACTACCAAACCGTTGTAGCAAAAATTAGTTGTGTTGTTGTAGCAAAAACGACTTCGCCAGAGACATTGTCGGAGAACTGTAACAAAAAATTTATATTATTGTAGCAAAATAACAAAACTTTGGTAGCTAAAAATTTGGAAGTATTGTAGCAATAATACTTCCAAACACTTATACGATCGACCCGTTTGTTAATCAAATCCATTTCATGCTACTATGCTAGTAAGAGAGCAGGCTAATAGTGGTAGCGCTAAAGACGAACAAGTTCAATTTGGGACAGTGCAGCGATGCAGGCAGGAAAGTACATGGACGCTGGACGCGGCCTCCGCTCCGCTGCTGCCCCGCGCGGCGCCCATGGCCAGGCCTCTGCACGGCGCTGCTGCTGCCCCGCGCGGCGCCCACGCAGGCCGAGGTCACCGTCGCGGCGGTGACAGGACAGCTCGCCGCAGCCGGAAGCTCGGCGCAGGTGGTGTCCGTGTGGAGGAGGCCGAAGGGGAGCTCGCTACAGCGGCGCGTGAGCGGATGGCGAAGCTCGGCGCGGGGACAGACTAGGGCGCGGCGACCATGGCTTGCTGCTTGCAGCTCGGGCTTGCAGCATCGCGGCGGCGGATCGGCGCGGGGACAGACTAGGGCGCGGCGACCGTGGCTTGCTGCTTGCAGCTCGGGCTTGCAGCATCGCGGCGGCGCCCGACGGCGGGCTTGGAGCACCGAGGCGGGGCATGCCGGCCTGCTCGAGCTCGGGTGCGCGCGGCGAAGGACAAGGAGACGGCAGGCTCGGGCTCGAGCTTGGCTTGCCTGACAGAGCGGGTGGGCACCATGGGCAGCACCGGAGCTGGCGCAATTGCGGAGAAGGCGAGACGGGCGAGCGCCATGGCGGATGAGGCTAGCAGACGGGAAAAAGCAGTGGAGGAGAAAGAAGACCGGATGAAGAGATAACGTCGTGGGTGGGGCCCATCCCCAGCTGTTTCCACCTACAGGACACGCGGCGCGCAACGAAGGCGGGGGATCGCCAGATACCGATCCCCCGGACGAGTACAATGCTTTTCCAAACTTTAAGCACTCGACAAGTTCTGAATCAATCTTGTCAGGGTAACCTTGCCTCAAGAACTCGCACAAATTGCCTGCTTCAGCAGGTCCAATTCAATATTATGCCTCCAAATTACCATCTTGTCCACGTAGCGTCTCACGAGGTTGACCCATATCCATGACTTGTATGAATAATTGTCCTGCGAACATAGAACAGTAAATCGAAGAAGAGTTCATCTTTGAATCATTTTCAAATAACGTGCAGCAAAAATACGGCTGGTAACAGAATCGGCTTCGAGACGAGAATATGGAATACAAATGAAATTGCAGAAACCAATTTTCCACAAAAAAAGAATGTGGAGGATGCTTACATTGGTTCCTACTTTCTGGCATTGGTAGTAATCCCGGTCTGGGTTCCTTGTGGTGTGTGCATTTTTTTGGGCAAGCGGGATTTTGCAAGGACAGAGAAGCTGCGGCGCGGCGATCTGGTCGACGTCGAACTCGTCTCCACTGCAGGATTTTCTAGCGGATCCAAATCCTGCGATGCGGCAGGAGGAATCTCCGGACATGGCTAGTTGGAGGATGGTGGAGCAGATTAATGGCGTCGGTTGGGAGACCCCAAGAGGAAGGTATGATGCAGTCTAGCAGCAAGTTTCCATCAGTATGAAACCAAGGTTATCGAACCAGTAGGAGCAGTAGCGCTTCTGAAGGTTGTTGGCGGCTCACACGGCGCAACATGATCACCAACGTGGAATCTGCACACAACATAATCAAACTATTTTGCCCCAACGAAACAGTGAGGTTGTCAATCTCACCAGCTTGCTGAAAACAAAGGATTAAACGTATGGTGTGGAAAATGATGTTTACTTGCAGAGAATGAAAAAGAAAACAGTTTGCAGTTTGTGTTTGTTTAATCAGTGTAAAAGAATGGACCGGGGTCCACAGTTCACTAGAGGTGTCTCTCCATAAAAGATAACTAACATGCTGGGTGAAAAAATTACAGCTGGGCAATTGACAAATAGTGAGCGCATGACAATGCATATACATGGCATGATGACTATTATGATATTTAATTGGGCATTACGACAAGATACATAGACCGTTATCCAACAGCATCTATGACTAATAATCCACCACCGGGTTGTCGTCCGAGTTCCCCGTTGGTATTAAGTTGTAAGCAACGGATAATTGCATTAAGTAAAGCGCGTAATGTAAACAAACACATATGCCCGTTGACATAGCATCGTTAGGTTACCCCTAGTGGCAACAGCACATCCACAATCTTAGAACTTGCTGTCATTCTCCCAGATTACTGGAGGCATGAACCCATTATCTAGCATAAATACTCTCTCTTGGAGTTACAAGCATCTACTTGTAAAAAGTATCTACTAGTAATGGAAAGCATGCAAGATTTTAAATAACATATAGCACAGATTGATAATCAACTTGACATAGTAT
This sequence comes from Poa pratensis, assembly GCA_947311845.1. NCBI lineage: Eukaryota > Viridiplantae > Streptophyta > Magnoliopsida > Poales > Poaceae > Poa > Poa pratensis. Next base: position 31,751,502 of record CAMZMU010000091.1, on the reverse strand, counting down.
TCAATATTCATCGGATCCCAGCAAACACAACACGTAGCATTACAATAATATGATCTTGATCATGTAGGGCAGCTCAGAAGATCTAAACATGATGGCACAAAGTGGAGAGACAACCATCTAGCTACTGCTATGGACCCGTAGTTCAAGGATGAACTACTCACGCATCACTCCGGAGGCAGGCATGGCGATGTAGAAGCCTCCGGCAACGATTCCCCTCTCCGGCAGGGTGCCGGGAAGAGGTTCTGGACCCTCCCGAGCTAGGGTTGACTGCGGCGGCGTCTCTGGAACTTTTCATGGATATTGGCTCAAGCACTTAGGGTTTTTGCATCGGGGGGAATAAGTAGGCGAAAGGGCGGCGGCTGACGACCCCCGAGGGGCCCACACCACCCTAGGGCGCGCCAGGGGGCCCTCGCCCTAGGTGCGTGTGGCCTCCTGTTGGCTCTCCTCTGTTGCTCCTTTGGTCCTTCAGGTGTGTTCTGGTAAAATAGGGATCCCCGTGAAGTTTCGTCAAATTCCGAGAATATTTCCAGACTAGCTTTTCTGGAATACAAAAACAGCAGAAAACAGGAACTGCCATTTCGGCATCTTGTTAATAGGTTAGTCCCAAAAAATATGTAAAAGTGACATAAGGTAGATGCAAAACATGTGGCATTTGATATAAAACATGCATGGAACATCAAAAATTATAGATACGTTGGAGACGTATCAGCATCCCCAAGGTTAGTTCCTGCTCATCCTCGAGTAGGTAAACGATAAAAACAAAATAATTTTTGAGGTGACATGCTACCATCATAATCTTGATCAAATAATATTGTAAAGCACATGTAAATGAATTAAGTTTCAGCATTTGCTTCAACTTTCAACATATTTATCTCATGGATATCGTCAACAAGTAGTATAACAAGTCCAATACGTAGCATATAACATGTTGTAACAAAGTTGACACTAGTGTTTGCTTGTGGAAGACAGAAAGAATAGGAAAACTGACTCAACATAAAAGTAAAAGAAAGGCCCTTCGCAGAGGGAAGCAGGGATTAAGTCATGTGCTAGAGCTTTTAGGTTTTTGAAAGCATATAGAGATTGCATAAAATATTTGATACTCCTCCCAACCTTGCTAACACAAGCCATGGCTAACCGAATCCTCGGGTGCCTTCCATCAATCACATACCATGGAGGAGTATCTATTTTTGAGAGGTGTTTGTTAATTGTCAACGAATGGTAGCGGGTGAGAACAGTATTCTACCTGTCAAACGGACTTTTAAGAGCGGCTCCCATGAAGGACGTTATTTCTACCAGCAAGGCAGATCATCCCTCTTTCTCTTTGGTTTACACACACAGGTATTTCACTGTTTGTCATTGCTTACTGATGAATCAGGGTAAATTAATTGGTTAAAGTTGTAATTAATTGGGACTGGGCACCCCGTTGCCAGCTCTTTTTGCAAGTTATTGGATAAGCGGATGTATATGCCACTAGTCCAGGTGTAAAAGTCCATTTGACAAATAGAATAAAGAATAACCACACTAATTCCTCATGAGCTAGTAAACATTGACACAAAAAGGGAATAATAACATTTTGAATAATTTAAAGGTAGCACATGAAAAATTTACTTGGAGTGGCAAGGAAATACCACATATAGGTAGTTATGGTGGACACAAATGGCATGGATTTTGGCTCAAGGATTTGGATGCACGAGAAGCATTCCCTCTCAGTACAGAGTTTAGGCTAGCAAGGTTTGTAAGCAAACAAGAATATCAACCCGTACACCAAGTTTTATATGACAAACATATTGCAAACGTTATAAGACTTCATACCGTCTTCCTTGTTAACCAAACCCTGTTATTAGAAAATATCTAGACCTTAGAGATACCACCGATGCAAACCAAATTTTCAACAAGCTTTACGGTAGTTCTTCACTAATAGGCTTAACTCATGTGATGCACAATTTAATCATGATCTACTTGTTAACTCAAAACAATTGACAAGCATCAAGTTATCCAAATTAGTGATCTACAAGATTAAGCAAGTTTTTCCTTATACCAATTACCACATGCAACATTTTCTGAACCAACCAAACACCAATCAATTTATTTCAACAACTCTCCAAACAAATATAAGTGAAGCAAGAGAGTACTTTCTACAAAAGAAAGCTAATAGCTCTGACAAGAGATACATGAAAACAAGAGCTAAAAGCTGAACAGCGCTAGATATGAATACTCAACAAATATAAGTGAAGAATAGGAGTATTCTCATGAAAAAGCGGAGCGTGTCTCTCTCCCAATCAAGAATGCTAGGGTCCAGTCAAGCTTTATTGAAAATAAAAGTGCAATACTGAAAATAAAAGCACACAGACGCTCCAAGAAAAGCACATATGATGTGAAAGAATTAAAATATAGTTTCACTAGAGATGACCTGATAATTTTGACGATGAAGAAGGGGATGCCTTGGGCATCCCCAAGCTTAGACGCTTGAGTCTTCTTGAAATATGCTGGGGAGATCCATGGGAGCCTCCCCAAGCTTAAGCTCTTCACTCTTCTTGATCCTATTATATCATCCTTCTCTCTTGACCCTTGAAAACTTCCGTCACACCAAACTCAAAGTAGATCTCATTAGAGGGTTAGTGCATAATCAAAAATCACATGTTCTATAAATACGCAATATGATTGTTACTTTAAACATTAGCTACAGCCACTGATGTTATGTGAAGCTCTTCCACCCAAAAAAGAATTTCACTCAACACTAGTAAAAGAGAGAATGCAAAATAAAAAGGCATAATCTGTCTAAAACAGAACAGTCCGCAAAGACGAATTTTTTCGAGGCACTTACGACGCTCAGATCGAAAAACTTTGAACTAATGAAAGATTCAGACATTCATAAAGATTACGCACAAAAATTTCAGATTTAATTAACAATCTGGTGATTTTAGGAATTTCGTACAGTGAACAGCAAAAATCTGTTTCTGCGCAGCAATCAAAATTAAGCATCATCTTAACATTAGAGGCTACTCTTGGCACAACAATGCGAGAAAATAAAGATACAAAGGAGTTGCTACAGAAGTAAACATCCTCCTTGACTAATACTGAAAATAAAAGATAATGGGTTGCCTCCCAAAAGCGCTTTCTTTAATGCCTTTTAGCTAGGCTAGAAGATTTTAATGATGCTCTCATAAGAATAAGAGTTAAAAAAAAAGAGCATCAAGAGGCAAATATCAAACACATTTAAGTCTAACCCACTTCCTATGCAAAGGAATCTTGTAACAAAATAAATTATTGAAGCATAAAGCAACTAGCATAGAAAGATGAAACAAATATAGCTTCAAAACTTTCAACATAAAGAGAGGTGTTTTAGTAACTTGAAAACTTTTACAACCATATTTTCCTCTCTCATAATAACTTTCAGTAGCATCATGAACAAACTCAACAATATAACTATCACATAAAGCATGCTTTTCATGATCTACAAACACATAATTTTTATTAAGCTCAAAAACAGTGGGTTATTAAACCCACTTTTGACAATAGTAGTATATTAATATCATTAGGCAATATAGGACCATCATCAAGAGCATTATCATATATAACATTAGGGAGCACATTTTTACTTTCTGCAATTTCCTCTTTTACTTGAGTCAAGGAGTTGTTACTTCAAATTTATCAAAAAGATATTTCAATAGAATCATGACATTCAACAATATAGCATTCTTCCTCCTTAGGTAGGCATGGAGGGTAATCATATAATGTAAGAGTTAAAGAGTTACTATCATTAGAAGGTAGATCCTCCTTTTGTTCATCACTCTCTTCCTCTTTTTCATCAAATGAGCTTTCAGCTTCAGCAATTTCTTCTTCCACATTTTCCTGCAAGGCATTAGTCTCTTCTTTATGAGGAAAAATCCTCTTGACATGTTCAGTAATATAAGAATTTTCATCCTTATAGTTATCAAAACAATATTTAAGTATAGCAAGACTTTCAGATTTATAAGGGGCATCAATTTTATGCTCAAGATAAGAACTAATTTCAAGTGCACCCTTAAAGACAATAAATTCTTCCATCCTTTCTACCTCATAAGCATTATAGTAACCTTTAACATAAGAAGCTAAGGTTTCATTTTCATTACAAGCACATTGGAAAGGAAAGTGTTTAGACTTCCTATGACAATCAGATTCATTAAAGCAAAAAGATTTGCCAAATATATAGCATAAATTTCTAGCATATTCCTCTAGTTGATTTAACAATTTCCATAAGTACATCCCTTTTTGTGACAAGCGGTAATTCCTATAATATCTTCGTTCATCTTCCGTGGACCCACCTTGCCAACAAGATCTAGTTTCATAGAGATAAGCCATTGATAGCAAATAAACAACTAGACATAATAACAAACCGAAATAAACTAAATGCAAGAAACTAATTTTTTTGTGTTTTTGATAATTGAAAGCAAACAAGATAAAATAAAATAAACTAAGCAAGACAAAAACAAAGTAAAGAGATTGGAAGCGTGAAACTCCCCTTGCAGAAATGCTTGCTCCCCGGCAACGGCGCCAGAAAAAAGGTGTTGACGGAGAGCAAATAGTGGCAGTCTGCTGAAGCGCTTCTAACTCCCCGGCAACGGCGCCAGAAAAAAGGTTGCTTGTGCAGTACACATCCGTTGGGAGACCCCAAGAGGAAGGTATGATGCAGTCAGCAGCAAGTTTTCCCTCAGAAAGAAACCAAGGTTATCGAACCAGTAGGAGCAGTAGCGCTTCAGAAGGTTGTTGGCGGCTCGCACGGTGCAACACGATCACCAACGTGGAATCTGCACACAACACAATCAAACTACTTTGCCCCAACGAAACAGTGAGGTTGTCAATCTCACCGGCTTGCTGAAAACAAAGGATTAAACGTATGGTGTGGAAAATGATGTTAAATTGCAGAGAATGAAAAAGGAACAGTTTGCAGTTTGTGGTTGTTTAATCAGTGTAAAAGAATGGACCGGGGTCCACAGTTCACTAGAGGTGTCTCTCCATAAAAGATAACTAACATGTTGGGTGAACAAATTACAGCTGGGCAATTGACAAATAGTGAGCGCATGACAATGCATATACATGGCATGATGACTACTATGATATTTAATTGGGCATTACGACAAGATACATAGACCGTTATCCAACAGCATCTATGACTAATAATCCACCGCCGGGTTGTCATCCGAGTCCCCCGTTGGTATTAAGTTGCAAGCAACATAATTGCATTAAGTAAAGCGCGTAATGTAAACAAACACATATGCCCGTGGACATAGCATCGTTAGTTTATCCCTAGTGGCAACAGCACATCCACAATCTTAGAAGTTGCTGTCACTCTCCCAGATTACTGGAGGCATGAACCCACTATCTAGCATAAATACTCTCTCTTGGAGTTACAAGCATCTACTTGGCCAAAGCATCTACTAGTAACGGAAAGCATGCAAGATCTTAAATAACATATAGCATAGATTGATAATCAACTTGACAAAGTATTCAATATTCATCGGATCCCAGCAAACACAACATGTAGCATTACAATAATATGATCTTGATCATGTAGGGCAGCTCACAAGATCTAAACATGATGGCACAAAGTGGAGAGACAACCATCTAGCTACTGCTATGGACCCGTAGTCCAAGGATGAACTACTCACGAATCACTCCGGAGGCAGGCATGGCGATGTAGAAGCCTCCGGTGACGATTCCCCTCTCTGGCAGGGTGCCGGGAAGAGGTTCTGGACCCTCCCGAGCTAGGGTTGACGGCGGCGGCGTCTCTGGAACTTTTCGTGGATATTGGCTCAGGCACTTAGGGTTTTTGCATCGGGGGAATAAGTAGGCGAAAGGGCGGCGGCTGACGACCCCCGAGGGGCCCACACCACCCTAGGGCATGCCAGGGGGGCCCTCGCCCTAGGTGCGTGTGGCCTCCTGGTGGCTCTCCTCTGTCGCTCCTTTGGTCCTTCAGGTGTGTTCTGGTAAAATAGGGATCCCCGTGAAGTTTCGTCCAATTCCGAGAATATTTCCAGACTAGCTTTTCTGGAATACAAAAACAGCATAAAACAGGAACTGGCACTTCGGCATCTTGTTAATAGGTTAGTCCCAAAAAATGTATAAAAGTGACATAAAGTAGATGCAAAACATGTGGCATTTGATATAAAACATGCACGGAACATCAAAAATTATAGATACGTTGGAGACGTATCAGTGGTGAACACGTCACCAGAGATGATTTTCTTGTGAGGCCGTGTGTCGGTCTCAGATAATGCTCTTTTGCTCAGTGCAGAATATCTTTTGCCTTTGTAAGATGTTCATGTTTTAGTTATTTCCATTTTGTTCAAAAAGACTGAATTTTCTCATCCCATGTTTGCCATTTTTTCGCATGTTTTTTCGTGCCCCGTGATATTTCATTGTAGCTTTCGATAAAATTTTAGGGTTGCGTAACACGCGAGGCATGAGTGTTGTATTCGTGACATGTCATCCTTCACCTATATATTCATCTCCGAAGGAATCTCTTAATATAACTTTCGACTTTGTTTGAAACAATTGGCCTTAATTTAGAAAACTGAAATATAATGAAAATATGTTAATTCCACATATAACATTGTTTTCCCGACACGGTCTTAACATTTTCTTACTCAAAACTGGTGAAGTTTGGCTACTTGCATTATGGACGTCGTCATCCATTCTTATTGTGTGACCGATAAAATAATATCTTAAGGTGTGACAAACAAGATGCATTACCGTGTCAATGTGAGGTATCCATGATATACCTATGGTTACTCAAAAGGAAGTTCTTACTCCAAGTTCCATTTTTCATCTGGTGTCAGGACAAGAAATCTGTTTGTTGGCTAATTGAAAAAATAGCTACTCCCTCCGTATCAAAATATAAGAATTTCTATCCTTTGCATGCATACATGTCGATGGCCTTACCATCTCTATAATAGTATTCATTCTCGACTCTATGAGAACTGCATTTTACGGAGAAGTAATAATAATAAAGAGGTAACGCATGTTTTTTGCTGCCATCTAGTCTAGTCTAGCTAATGGTTAATGTGGTGCGGCGATTGAATCGCCAGGATCTGAACTCCCGTGCGATCTCATCCTTCTGTGGGGAGAGTTGAGCAGATAAGGTCACCGAGAATTCCTGCAAAGTCGTGGCCTTGGAGAGCAGAAACTGCGCGAGTATCCTGTCGAATGCATGCCCGCAGTACTTGGCAATGGTGATCCGTTTCAGGCTATGACCCAAGCACGGGATGCTCATCCGCCACAGAGTCCTGGTGAGCAGGCCATGGTCGACGCCGTCGTCATCGACGCAGTTGCTCGGTTCAACTTCAGCTGAGTCTGACTCATCGTCGTCGGAGTAGTAGTAAGCTTCTTTCTTCTTCTTTGGTGGCGTGGGACCCTGGGGATGCAGGGTTAAGGCTTCGAGGTTCTTGGTGTTGCTGAGCAGGAAGGCGACGGACTTGACGGCGTGGTCGGCGCCCAGGAACCCCTTGAGGACCAGATGCCTGAGGTGGCGTAGGGAGCGGGCGACGGCCGTGAACTCTCCGCTGAAGTACGCCATTGATGGGCGCAGGGAAAGGTAAAGGTACGTCAGCTTGGTGCACCGGCCGATGATCTCCGTCAGTGGAGCAGCCGTCTTTTTCTCTTTGCCGGTGAGGTTCTCGCAGATATCGATGGTTACCGCTGCCACCTCGTCGTAGTCCGCGATAGAGAACAAGGACGACTCTCGAGGAAGGCCGCCTCTGTAGCACAGCGACCGCAGGCGATGGGTGTTCAGCACAACTCGCCTGGCGTTGTGGCAGCAGACCATGGCGAAGCTTTGTAGGTGGGCGCTGGTCACCATCACGTCCGTGATGGTGGGGCACTCCTCCAGCGTCAGGTCGGCGAGGCGCGGGCAGCTGGAGAGCAGCTGCTGCAGCGCCCCCTCCGGTGCCATGATCCGCCTGAGGAAGAGCGTCTCAAGCGACGACGCGATGACGACGCCGCGGCCCCGGGGCAGGTTGAGCGTCCAGTTCGTGAGGCGCAAGCGGCGCAGCGTGCCGCAACGCAACAGCTGGCGCGGGATCTCGTTGTAGCCGCCCCTGACATCACTGCCGAAGTCCGCCGAGGCGTTCGGGGACGTGCCGAAGGGGCAGAGCCTGCGGTTGGAGTGGTGCCGGTACCGCAGGCTGACGTCGACCTCCTCGGCGCCGGAGGATGCGGCGATGACGATCCACTGGTCAAGCAGGTGATGCGGCGGGTGGAGCGCGTGGAGGCGGAAGACGCGGATCGGCGTCGTCGGGGACTTGGACAGGATCGCGCTTGTCACCTGCTGGTCGAAGCACGCGGGCTTGTTGCCGCGCTCTCGAGGTCGGATCTTGCCGTCGACGAGGTCGACGACGGGGACGGCATCAGGGACCCGGCGCCACCTGCGGGAAAGCGTCGCGGCGCGCGAGGCCTCGTCGGACTGGAGGTGGGAGAGGATCCTCTCGAGCGCATTGTCTGGGAGGGCGCTCAGGCGGTCCCTGCCGTGCACCGTCATCTTCGTACGTACGCGTTGATGAGATGAGATGAGAGAAGAGGTGCGCGTTTATGGGCGCCGCCGCTGCGATGAGGAGTTGGAGATATCTCCAAAGTTTTGCGTGATTCAGTTATTCACGCTGGATGTCGGTTAGGAAATCGCTATTGTCTTGGATCGCATATGGCAAGAAAAAAAACATATTTTCTGCATGGAAAGAGATCTTTCATACGTGGTGGCTTCAAGCAAGATTGGGAAGCAAGTTTAAAAAGATTTTTGCTATAGAGCGATAGTTATTTTTTCTGAAAGTGACGATCAAGTGTAGCGTAATTGTGGTACCGAAGAATAGTAACTTTCCGAAGATAGCAATTTTATGTGGTTCCGTTTCAGGCCCTAATGTGTAGGCATCTAGCTACTCTCTCTGTTCGAAAGAATGTTTTAACTTTGTCTAAATTTGTATATATCTACACATTAAAATATGTCTAGATACATATAAAATTAGAAAAGTTAAGACATCCTTTAATTAACGGATGGAGTAGTATTTGACAATGTTCATGTACATGCATGCCTCCCTGCTGATCTAATAATGTCATGACTCTATTTTATTACTTCTTCCAATAAGACACTCATATTAATAGTAATACCACACAAATCTAAGTTGGCATTTACACACAGCAGTTTGCAAATTCAGAGATGTGCCTTTGACATAGTTTGCTACGACCAAACGTCCCGATTTAATCCTTTGGTTCAGTTTAACTCTTATCCATACCCGGCCCCTAAATTAAACAAGCAACCAGCGCATTATAGGTCAGCAACACAACAGTTCTAATCATATAAAGATGGTTGGGACTGTATTTTCATAGACAGACATGTCTAAACTTGTTATCTTCTCACTCAAGTGGATATGTACCGGATATCATGAGCACGGTTCTAAACCTGATTTTTGTTGGCATGATAGGCAGATGTTGATGAATATATATCCCTAAAACAAGATATCTATCCCCACTGACCATGATTACACATTTACACTTGCAGTATGTGTGCGCGTGCATATGCATGTGCATGTGCGCGTGTGTGTTGCATACCCAAGCATAATCCGAGAAGAATGGATGCAAAATGTGTTTCATTTGAAGTAAGCATATTCTTCTCATCCTAATCCTATGTTTAATATACCAACATCAGATTAATACAATAGCAAGCCAATCAATGAAAGTCCCCTTCACAGGCCTCTAAGTGTAGCATTTTTTTTTGAAAGCGCAACGAGGGCGATCGCCCACCTGAACATTTTTCCATTTAAAATCAATATAGCAGTACAAGATGGATTAGTATGTGGATTAAGTGTAGCATTTAATTACCTTGATCACTCCTGGAGTCAAGATCTAATTCGAACTTAGATTTCGGTGAAAAATTGCTACATAGAGATGTGTAGGCCAGCTGCTAGCTACAGAGGAGAATAGGAGATGCTTCAGTTGATCCCCTTAGAGCATCTCTAGCAGAACCCGCAAAACGGTCAAACCCGCATAATAACCGCCCGATGCGGATTGAAAACCGCAAAACGGCGGAGAACAGAATCCGCAAATTTACCCAACCCGCAAAATATTTTGCAGGCCCCCGTGAATCCGCGCCTCCGAACCGAGCTTTCGCGGATTTCGGCTCCGATTCTACGGGCCCCTGCATTTGGTCAAAGCCGTTGGCGGGTGGGAATTTTCACCACGAGTTCTTCCTCTGTTCTTCCCCAACTCGCCGCCGCCGCCGCCGCCAGCGCCGCCGCCTGCGAATCCCTCCCTTTCCCGGCCGCATCTGACGGCGCCCCGCCGCACGCGAGCTGCCCCGGCCGTGAGGTCCCTTTCCGCCGGTTTCCCCTAGCCGCGTCCGCGGAGGACGGAAATCTGCGCCGCCGCCGCCGATCTGCCGGTGAGTCTCGATTTCGCTTCGATTTCGGCCGTAGTAGTAGGTATTGAGTATGCCTTGCCCATTTCAGATGGAGTTGAGCCCGGAGGAACAGCTCGTGCTCTCCGATTCGTCCTCCTCCGACGACTCCGATGTGGAGGAGCTGTTCGCTAGCCGGCGGCAGCAAATGGTGGTCGCCGTCCTCGCCGTCAAGGAGTTTGAGGACCGGTATGCAAAGCGGCGGCAAGGATCCACGGTTGGCCGGCTTTGCATACCGCGCAACCGCTTCTACGGCAACGAGCTTCTCATGCGCGACTACTTCGCCGAAATCCCGACGTATCCGGCTCACATCTTCCGAAGAAGGTACCGCATGCGCCGCTCTCTTTTCGTGAAGATAGTAGAACCTTGCGAGGCGAATTGTCGGTACTTTACCCGTCGCCGGAATGCCGCGGGTTTGATGGGTTTCAGCGCGTACCAAAAGATATCCGCCGCAATGAGAGTCATTGCCTATGGAGTCCCGGCTGACTATGTCGACGAGTATCTCCGTATCGGCGAAGATACTACGATCGAATCCGTTCGTCAGTTTGCTAAAACAATTATCAAAGTCTATGGCAAGATTTATCTTCGGGCACCTAACGAAGAAGATACGGTGAGGTTGATGGCGATGAATGAGGCGCGAGGTTGGCCGGGCATGCTAGGTAGTATTGACTGTATGCATTGGACTTGGAAGAACTGCCCAAAGGCATGGCATGGCATGTATTGTGGCAGGGGAGGCAATGCAACAATTGTGCTTGAGGCCGTTGCGTCTGAGGATCTGTGGATTTGGCATTGCTTTTTTGGTTTGCCGGGCACATTGAATGATATCAATGTGTTGCAAAGGTCTCATCTTCTTCGTAGGCTAGCAAGTGGAGATGCTCCGGCTTGTAACTTCACGGTTAATGGGCATGAGTACACAAAGGGTTACTATCTTGCCGATGGTATTTACCCACCTTGGACTACATTTGTGAAGACCATCTCAAATCCTAGAGGCAAGAAGCAAGCTGAATTTGCAAAGGCTCAAGAGGCATGCCGAAAGGATATAGAGAGGGCATTTGGTGTCTTGCAATCTAGGTTTGCCATAGTTCGAGGACCAGCTCGTTTTTGGGACAAAAAAACTCTCAAAAACATCATGACTTGTTGTGTGATTCTCCACAACATGATCATAGAGGATGAAAGGGGCTTGGACTTGGAGTTGTCCTATGACAATGTTGGCAGCCGTGTGAAGCCAGCTAGAAACCCAGACCGCGTCCAAGCTTTTCTGCAGACTTACCGTGAGATAGAGGACAAGGACGAACACAACCAGCTGCAGCTAGACCCGGTTGAACACATCTGGCAGCTGCATGGGCAGTAGCTATTTTTTAGTTCATTTGAGCCATGTTTGATTCAAACAATATTGTTATTCTACAACATCTTGAATTGAATTATTGTTTAATTTGTGTGATTCAAACTTTTATTGTAATAAACTATTTGTGAGGATTCATAATATCCTACTATTGTAATATGAATCTTTATAATTTAGGTCTAATTTATTTATCATTCCATTTTTATGATATTCATGCCTATCTTTGCTGTTTTGCATATGCGGTCTCAGAACGCCGCGCGGCGGAGCAGAACCCGCAAAGCAGAACCGCAAAATTCTGTTTTGCGGTTCTGCTTTGCGGGTTCTGCTCCGCCGCGCGGCGTTTTGAGCAAAAAACGCGAGTTGCGCGAACTGCAAATGCGTTTTGCGGGTCGGCGTTTTGCGGGTTCTGCTAGAGATGCTCTTACCCCGGATTTCTACATAGATAGTGAGGAGAATAGGAGATGCTTCAGTAGATGTGCTACTGTGGCTGCTCCGCTGCTGATGGCCGCTATCATATTTTTTCCTAAAGGAGTGGGGCTGAAAGGTAAAGATGCTAACGCCAAAGTGCATGGTAAATTCATATAGTATTCTCCCACAGATGGATCAGTATGTGGGTGCTATTGCATCACTAGCAAAAGCAAATCTTAGAAAAATAAATTATTTTACACAAATTTATCAAAACTAATTTATTACAGTTCCTAATGTGTTTGTTGTTTGCCCACGACTATTTTACGTGTTAGAGGAAATTATACAATGAAATCAAGTATTAAAGGATAAATTTTCCTCAAAACGTTATCCTATTATAAAAATAATAATTATGCGAGTGTCTAGCAAACCCACTCGCCGCCCGTAGCCAAAGTTATTTTTTTCTTCAAGTCTCTAGTCGCATTATTTTCAAACAAAGAAAAAACACTCAAGAAATCGTGAAAATTAGTAGCGGCATCTAACCACTTTCACATTGTAGGTTCTCGAGAAAAAATTGTTTCTTTTTATGTTTATTTGAATTTGAATTTCTCATGCATATATAAATTTCTCATGCAAATATAAGCTTAGCCAGCGGTAACGTGTATGACTAATGCTATACTCCCGGTTCTTGCAGCATATTATATTTTGAGGTCCTAACAACATGGGCTATGATTCATGTTTTTGGATGACTCAACATATCAGGTGCAACCAGACAAGTCGAAATTTACTTAATTGTCAACACTACTCATCAGTTAGCCCCACGCATTTTCAAAATAGGTTTTCGTCCCACTCTATAAATAAAACCACGCCTGTCTGCTAACCACGTCAGAATCTAGTGCGCTCAAGAAATCGCCTGATTAAAGTAAGGCCAAAAGTTCATGCACGGTTTTTTTTGAAATTTAAGTTCATGCACGGTTGCACAGCGGTGCGACTTTGAATTCCTGTTGCCGACTGCCGAGAGACGTGGATCGTTTCCGGAAGGAACAACCGGAGACGTGGACGAAGCACGTGGCACCAGTTCGGTTCTGACACAGTGTGGGCCCCACCTATTTCAGCAGCTTCCTCCTTGACCAGGTGGCCGCACTGCCGCGGACACTGCTCGACACCCCCCAACAAACAAGCCACGCGTGCGTGCCCGAGAAACAAGCCAGCCATGGCGACGCCGACTCCCATTCCCACCTCGCCCTCGCCCGCTTCCACGGCGGCATCCGGCCGTGGCTCCCTCCTCTTCCGTCGCCCTTCCGCCCACGGATGCAGACCCGGCGGCCGACCCGCCACCGTGCTCCGCGCCCGCCCGGCGGCGGCGGCGGCGGCGGAGCTGGTGGAGCAGTCGGTGAACACCATCCGGTTCCTGGCCGTGGACGCCGTGGAGAAGGCCCAGTCCGGCCACCCGGGGCTCCCCATGGGGTGCGCGCCCCTGGGCCACGTCCTCTTCGACGAGTTCCTCCGGTTCAACCCCAGGAACCCCGGCTGGTTCGACCGCGACCGCTTCTTGCTCTCCGCCGGCCACGGCTGCATGCTCCAGTACGCGCTGCTCCACCTCGCCGGATACCCTGGCGTCACGGTGAGCACCAGATTTTGCGTGATTTGATCTGTAGGGTGGGTTTAGGTGACGGTTTTTGTGTGCCGTTGATTTCGACGAGCAGTTTCAGTTTAATTGCAAAAACGAAATAAGCTAGTAGTTGGTTTATATAGATGATTGCTGCTTGCTGGTACAAATTTAAGTAATAGTCAATCAACACCTGTGCTTTCTTAAATCTCTGTTCATGTGTCTGATTTGTTTGACCAAGTATTTGCCAGAATTCTGAACTCTGCAGTTCTGCTATATATTGAACTCTGTGATATTACCGAATATTAAATGATCTTTTTTGGCCGCTGGAAAGTAAATTTTGGAGACCATTGGGATAATATTTCATTTAATTGGGAGAAATTTCTATTGGGTGAGCCTGTTGGAAAAATGGTCGGTGCTGCATTTTATGTCGATGTGAACTCTGAACTTCGTTTCCTGTCAAAATTGCATCATATTGTTTATTTGTATTAATATTCGTCTCTAGGGGATTACATATGAAATAATTGCACAGAATAAAGGAAACTAGATCATACATGGTTTTCAAAATTAGCGTACTTGAAGCAGAAAATGAAACTTCGGCATAGATTTCAGTTTGGTAATGACTGAACTATCATGTAAGCTAGGAATTGAATATTTGCACAAGGCCTTCTTCATGTTTCTCCTTATCATATCTACCGCATACCTGACCTATTGGGGATTTGCATCTATCATCTATGTTGTTTATATGGCCATGTTTGTTATTACAGATCGATGATCTGAAAGCTTTCCGGCAGTGGGGAAGCAGAACTCCTGGTCATCCAGAAAATTTTGAAACGCCTGGTGTTGAAGTCACTACTGGTTTGCCTCTTGGAACATTTTGTGAACATTTTAAAGCTTTTTTACCCTCTTCTACTTTTATGTTGGAAAAAAACTATGTTTGCTGAACTATTCTTATGTTATGCAGGTCCTCTAGGGCAGGGCTTTGCAAATGCTGTTGGACTGGCGCTTGTGGAGAAACACCTGGCTGCTCGTTTCAACAAGCCTGATTTCACTATTGTGGACCATTACACGTAAAAAATATTTACTTGCTTGACCAAATATAATTACCAACCAGATGTGCACCGGGACAGGGGTAATACGATTTTTTTCTTGATGGTCTTAGGTATGTCATACTTGGGGATGGTTGCCAAATGGAAGGTGTTGCCAATGAGGCATCCTCCCTGGCTGGTCACTGGGGTCTTGGAAAGTTGATTGCCTTCTATGATGATAATCATATATCAATCGATGGTAGTACGGATATTGCTTTCACTGAGGATGTGCTTGCTCGATATGAGGCCTTAGGATGGCATACTATCTGGGTGAAGAATGGCAACACTGGCTATGACGACATACGTGCGGCAATTAAAGAAGCAAAGGAAGTGAAAGATAGGCCAACTCTTATCAAGGTGAGCAATCGGACAGTAATATTTATGTTGTTTGTCAGTTCGATGCAGTTTTATCAGAGAACATGAACTGCTTTGTGTATGTAGGTGACTACTTTAATTGGTTATGGATCTCCAAACAAGGCAAGTACACACAGTGTCCATGGGAGTGCTTTAGGTACCAAAGAAGTTGAGGCAACCAGAAAAAATCTTCTCTGGCCTCATGAGCCATTCCATGTCCCTGATGAGGTGAAAAGGTACTTTGCAGTTCATGTTGAACTCATTTGCTGACATACTGGATGCTTACCGAAAGAGGGTTCCTTTCTAGAAGAAAAGGAGGTTGGAACTAGATGGCTCACGCTTTCCTGATTGATTTGAAAGACCCTACACATAAATAACTCTGTTATCTAGAAATTCAAACAAGTATTTCTTTCTTTGGTAGTTCGTCATGATGTTGCATGCGTCATATAGTCTTGAACATAGTTTTCATTTTCGATGTGCATGTTTAAAATGGTACATATATCTTGTATGGCAATGGTGTGTGTTGTGAGAAATGACTTTGGCACGATAGCATACTGTTGTTTTTGGATAATGCCATCGCATATTCTCAGTTCTGAACTTCGTTGGAAATTATTATGCAGTTGAGACTTGACTTATGTTTGGCATTAAGGCTGTACATTCCAATTTCGGAAATATTGTACTTTTTTTGTTCCACACTAAAATTTTATTAAATAAATAATCCCTTGCAGGCATTGGGGTCACCATCTTGATGAGGGTGCTTCTCTTGAAGCCGAGTGGAATGCAAAGTTTGCAGAATATGAGAAGAAATACCACCAGGAGGCTGCTGAGCTAAATAGCATAATTTCAGGAGAGCTGCCCTCTGGGTGGGAGAAGGCTCTTCCAGTAAGCTCTCATCCGATCCTTGAAAATTTGTCTCTCTGTATAATATACATCCAGTGGCAGAATGATACTTTTTTAAGGGGCATATAGTGTTAGGGGTGATATATAATTCTGACTTTGTCTCCATGTTTGCTTTGCAGAAATATACTCCTGAAAGTCCTGCTGATGCAACTAGGAACATATCCCAACAGTGCTTGAATGCTCTTGCCAAAGTAATACCTGGATTTCTTGGCGGCAGTGCTGACCTTGCATCATCGAACATGACATTGCTGAAGAGGTTTGGTGATTTTCAAAAGGACACTCCTGAAGAGAGAAACATCCGTTTTGGTGTTAGAGAGCATGCGATGGGGGCAATTTGCAATGCCATTGCGCTGCATAGCCCTGGCCTAATACCTTACTGTTCAACATTCTTCGTGTTCACTGACTACATGAGAGCTCCGATTCGTCTTTCAGCATTATGTGGATCAGCAGTGATCTATGTGATGACTCATGATTCCATTGGACTTGGAGAAGATGGGCCAACCCATCAGCCAATTGAGCATTTATTCAGCCTCCGAGCAATGCCAAACATATTAATGATCCGACCGGCTGACGGTACCGAGACCTCTGCAGCTTACATGACTGCGGTTATTAACAGGCAAAGGCCCTCTATCCTTGCGCTCTCTCGGCAGAAACTCCCACAGCTGGAAGGCACATCAGTCGAAGGCGTTTCTAAGGGTGGATATGTTATTTCTGATAACTCATCGGGCAACAAACCAGAGCTCATCCTCATTGGCACTGGTTCCGAGCTTGAGATCGCAGCAAAAGCTGCAGATGAGCTGAGGAAGGAGGGGAAATGTGTACGGGTCGTCTCGCTTGTTTGCTGGGAATTGTTTGAGGAGCAGTCTAATGAATACAGGGAGTCTGTCTTCCCAAGCGAAGTTACTTTAAGGATTAGTATAGAGGCTGGTGTCACATTGGGATGGGAGAAGTATATCGGACAAAAGGGCAAGGCGATTGGCATTAACCATTTTGGTTCAAGTGCTCCCGCTGGAAAAATATACAAAGAGCTTGGTTTGACGGTGGAAAATGTCATTGCATCAGCCAAATCACTGTGAAAAGATTGTTGCATCGCCATATGAAGGTTTGCTCCTGTATCCTACCATATCTCATGTTAATAAAGCAGCATTTTCTCAAGCTCTGCAGTATAGGCAACTTAATGAGCTGTAAAGAATGCAATGTCTGCCTACTAAATCATTTGTTTTCCCAACTCTGCTTGGTAATAGATAGTCATGTGGATGCCAATGTATTATTGCAACTCATATAAAATTACTGTTGCATGGTAAATAAAATGTTGATGACATTATTATAAGTGAATTCTACGGAGAAATATTTGAGCAATTGGTATATATATATGTCTTGCTCTGGTCTATTTGCAAGTTACTGTGGCACTGGGATTACATAGCCATGATCTAAACTCTACTGCAGTCTCCTCTTTGTGTGGAGAGAGTTGAGCCGATAAGGTCACCGAGAAGTCCTCCAAAGCTACGCCCTTTGACAGTAGAAAATATGCAAGTATCTTATCAAGGCCACTCCCACTGTACTTTGCAATGTCGATCCTTTTCAGGCTATGACTGACGCAAGGGATGCCCATCCGCCACATGATCCTCAACGTCTCAATGTAGTCATCACCACCGCAGTCCTCATAACCGTAGTCGTAGTTGTTGCCATCGTCATAATCGTCGGCCTCGTCATAGTCATCATCATAGTCGTCGACATTGACATAGTTCTCGCCATCGTCAGCGGCATTGCCATTGGCATAGTTCTCGCCATCGTCAGTGGCATCGCCATTGGCATAGTTCTCGCCACCGTCATTAGCGTCGTCATTGTCAACATCTGAATCTGAATCGTCGTCGTCAGTGTAGTAGTTAGCCTTCTTCTTTGGGCGCTTGAGGCCAAGGGGAAAGAGAGACAACGCTTCCAGGTGCCCAGTGTTGACGATCAGGAGGGCGACGGACCGGACGGAATCTTCTGTGGCCATGAAGCCCTTCAGGACCAAATGCCTGAGTTCAGGCAGGCCGCCGATGACGGCCCTCAACTCGCTGCTGTAGCAAGTCATCGATGGGCGCAGGGCAAGGTGAAGATAGGTCAGCCTCTTACACCGATTGACGAGGTCCATGACCGGAGCGATTTCGTGTGACCCTTTGCATGTGAGGTCGTCGCAGATATCGACGGTTAGCGCGGCGACCTCGTCGTAGCTGGGGACGTCGAGGAACTGCAGGTCGTCGGGACGGAGGCCCTTGTAGTGCAGGGACCGTAGGCGCTGGGTGTGCAACACGACAAGCTTGGCGTTGTGGCAGCATATCATGGCGAAGCTCCGCAGGTGTGGGCTGCCGACGGTGATCTCCGTGACGCCCGGGCACTCCTCCAGCGTCAGGTCGGCGAGATTTGGGCAGCTCGCGACCAGCTGCTGCAGCACGGCGCCCGGCGCCATGATCCGCTTGAGGCAGAGCGTCTGGAGCGACGCGGCGAAGGGCACGCCCGACGGCAGGTCGAGCGTCCAGTTGGTGAGGCTCAGGTGGCGCAGCGTGTCGCAGCGGAACAGCTGGCGCGGCGTCTTGGTGTAGCTGCCCCTGACGTCGGCGCCGAAGTCGGCCGAGGCCTTGGCGGACCTGCCGCAGGGGCAGAGGGTGCGGCGGGAGGAGCGGCGGTACCGCAGCTCGAGGTCGATCTCCTTAGCGCCGGAGGTGGCGGCGATGACGACCCACTGGTCGAGCAGCTCGGCCGGGGGAGCGAGCGCGCGGAGCCGGAAGACGCGGATGGGCGTGCCCGCGTCCCTGGAGAGGACCGCGCTTGTGACCTGCTGGTCGAAGCAGATGGGCGTCTCGCGGGGGCCGCTGCGTCGCCGGCGGCGTATCTTCCGGTCGACGAGGTCGACGACGGGGACGGCGTCGGGGAGGTGGCGCCACCGGCGGGAGAGCACGGAGGCCCGCGCGGCCTCGTCGGACGCGAGGTGGGAGAGGATGCGCTCGAGCGCCTTGGCGGGGAGAGCGCTCAGGCGGTCACCGCCGTGCCGTTGCGTCGCCATCTTGGATCGTATGCGTGCTCAGATGAGATTCGTTCTTGGGTCTTTTATTGCGAGAAAAATACTATGGAGTACTAGATGTTGCCCGGATCGCATACACGGCAGAACCGCCTCCGCACCCCACCGTGCGCCGCCTGTGATTTTTTTTTCAACGACTGTGATCAGGAATCATCTCCCGACTTCAGCCAGGAGTCTCAATCTCCTGAGTCTCAATCGACCCCAAAGTTGTCTCCGTGTCGTATGGCAATTCCTATATGGATACATTAATTTTCTGTTTTCCTTTTTGTTTCTTTCCATTTTACTTTTTTCATACCCCTTATTATGGATACTTTTTTTTTTGAGATACCTCAACATATAAAAAATGTACTCCGTATGTGAATTGCGTAAAAGTTGTTTATTTACAACCAAAATGTTCGTGGTTAGAAAAAAATTCCGTTTTGTAAAACATAATTTTACCGGTTTTACAAGTTGTCCGTGACGAGAAGATCAAGCTCGACGTGTAGTGGGACAGGACCAGTTAAGTTGTACGACCTGAAGACTGAAGGTGCGTCCGGTCTTGGACGTTGCACGCGTGGGCTGGTAGTCCGAATCATGTGTCGGATCCAAGTCACGAATCTGCAACGAATCAAGACCAGTGGGAGCATGAAGATACAACAAGTAGCGGTCGAGTCGAGTCGAGTCGAGCCGTAGGTGAATTTGGATTAAGGAGGAGAATGTTGAAGTAATCCAAATATGCCATGGTCAGTTGAGTTAATCAGGAAAGACTTATAGGTACAGATAGTCTTTACTATTAAATGGGAGTTCCTACGTTGGTACGTCTCCCAGTTTTCGGCCGATCGTTTTCTGCCGATCGCTTCCTCGATCGATCCTGTACCATCGCTAACATGGGCCGGCCCATTAAGAGCCGTTTCCTTCCCAGGAAGTCAAACTATCCTTTCTTGCCAAAATAACTATTTCCTTTCCGTATAATAGCCACGGGTGCACGTCAAACAAAAAAAATTTGCCACGGGTGAACACGCAGTCAAAACAAATCGTTACTCACCAAATAACTTCCATATCACAATCAATCAAGAAATTTTGAATACAGCAAACTGTCGCCGTGGGCTCGCGGGGCAACCTGTCGCTTAGGCCGTTCCGGTGCCCTGCACTAGCTCCGGTGCCCACAGAGTTCTCGACCTGGTTTCCGCGCCGTACCAACGACGCAGGTTGTCGCGCCTGCTCCAGGACATACTTTGCCATCACGTCCTATCTTCAGCGCGTTTCAAGTTCTGTC
Source organism: Poa pratensis (assembly GCA_947311845.1). NCBI lineage: Eukaryota > Viridiplantae > Streptophyta > Magnoliopsida > Poales > Poaceae > Poa > Poa pratensis. The sequence continues at coordinate 31,731,068 of CAMZMU010000091.1, read as the reverse complement.
ATCGAATGATACTGCCACTGTGAGTAAAGTGCAAAATCAGTCCATTACTTAACAAAAGTATCCTACAGGATCATATGGATGCATGTACAATGGCAGATAACTTCGCTGTATATATTGTACAGTTGTAGTCCCTGATCTTCATCAAATGCAATGAAAGAAACAAAACAAAACACTGCCAAGGGAAACATGTGAAGGGCTACGTGCTGAACCATGCAATCTTACATGTCGTCTTAATTTGGTTCAGATGTTCTTTATTAACCTAAAAAATCTTACCTAAAAAAGCAAGACCTATGGACACCAACCACAGCTGCCAGCTCAGCCTGACAATGGACGTGAACTAGCCAAGGAACTCGATGATAAGTACCTGGATACAGTACAGCAATGAGCCCATGACAATAGCAAAACCTAGATACCATATTTGCCATAAACAAAAACAATGTTAGCGCCTTTACCTGGAGCACAACTGTTATCGCTACAATGGCCATGAAGAGGCGGTTTCCGCAAATGCCCTGGAATATATTTAGCTGATCTGGTTTCCTTGCATTGAACTCATTGAAAACCTGCAGAAGACGAGATTACGTGACCACGATTAACCCCACTGTATCAATTTGTATGCATCTCAGAGTCAGATTCGAGTAAAAGGTAGAAACTCACTTGACAGAGAACGAATGTGTTGAAGATGAAGGTATGTTTCACTTTTTCAGCATGCGCATGGTTGTCATGGTTCAACTGCAGAAGGCTGATCCCCTTGAAGGTAAGAGTGAGAAGAACTGCAACTTGAAAGAAAAGCCTGAAGGAAGAAAAGGTATTCATTAAATAGATATCAGATACTAAAATACAAATACGAAGAGGGCATTAAAGTAGTAGCATACCATAATGAGCAAGTTCCTCCACATGATATGTGTTATCAAGGGTTCCCTGAAAATAAGCAGGTTGAGCCTGCGATTCCTGCAAAACAGAGATTCACGATCGGTTCCTCCACATGATATTTTCATTGAAGATTTCCATAGTTTGTTTCTTATCTGAAGAATGAATTAAAGTACAGTTGCTGCCATTTAATTAGAAGTAAGTCACTGTAATTACTAATTTAGTACTCAGATATGTTACTCTGCATGTAATCTCGATCTTGATATTTTGGCTCAGAAAAATCAAATTGTTATTCTGAGAAGAGGTGTACTAAACTGAAGAATGAATATATGCAGATACTTACGGACCCGTGCCATCATATACTATTTATGATGCAATCTTATCTGTGTCATATTTGGATTATAACTGTGATTACTGAATTTGTTATTTTGTGGTATTGAAAAACCTGACAGCTCACAAGCAGTGGGAGCATGCATTAGAAATTCTCCTATGTTATGTACGCACATAATGTTGGGTAATTAATTATAAAACTGCACCAGTTCAATATCAATGAACTTTGTTATTATCTCTTGCAAGCATTGGTTGTTCAGCTATCTTCTAGCATTGGAATTTTTTTTGAACAAGAGAACTTGTACTTCAGTTATAACTTGGATCACTGAATTTGTACTTGTTATTTTGTAGAATTGAAAAACCTGAGAGCTCACAAGCAGGTTCAGGCGTTCAGCATGCATTGGAAAATCTCCTATGTTATGTGGGTACTTAATTGTTACATTATCTCTAAGGGGCTTGCAGCAGTTCAATTTCAATGTTCATATCTCATGCAAGCAGGGGCCGCTCAGCAGTAACAGTCTCTGAAGCTGTGTGTAGGAGAAAACTGAAATCTACACAAGGCTCCATCATGGCAGAGGTAAGTATATTTTTTACATCATGGTTCTTCTATCTTTGCCTAAAAAAAACGGCATGGAATCAGATATTTATACAACCCATCTTGATAAGTAAAACATATGTTAATTGTATAATTTATAAAAGATTCTGATCGGAGCAAACAATCATGGGTAAATAGATAACCTAAATGTATAAACAAACTGCTGGGATAATATTGCGAGCTCCAAACAATCACAAAACAATGGCTAGAGATCTGATTACAGTTGTTCTGGAATGAAAGTAAAACTCTTCTATTGAAATGCTCCAAACATCCTGGTATCAGTTCATGAATGACTCTGATCTCAACTGTTACACAGGGTGAGTCACACCTACTATTTGATCTTGATTGCAGGAGTATCCTCTATGTGCTTGTCAAGATATCTAGATGTTGTTTCTCTGCATTTCTCAATATCCTATAGTAGAAACTATTTCCCTAAACATAAATGTTCTTATGCACTGCTATTTCTATAGCTCCATATATATATAATGTGTCTCAGTTTTGGTGATAATGATTAATTCTATTAAAATTTCATAGATAGCAGGAGCCAGATCAAATAAAGAAGGCAACAGGAGATACTCTGTGATTTGACACCTACCAAATACGAAATCATACCTAATCATCATGTACAAATATAAATAGAGATTACCTATTGTGTGTTTCCTCGCTCACCTATCCTCATCAGCGCGGCGTCAATCCGGCACCACGACGAATCGGCGACAAAGTTTGATCCTTCACCAATGTCGCTGCCACCATCGATCCCATCCATCAATGCTGCTCCGGGATCGGCTTCTGCCGCTGCGGCGTAGCGTGGCACAGGGGTGACTGCATCAGCAGGCGTCCTGTCCTCAATGTGCGCCATCGCCGGCCTCGCGCAAGGCTACGGAGGTCTGGCTCGATATGCCATCGCGTGCGAGTTCGAAAGGCCAGAGGGCCCTGCACTGGTGGTCCGGAGGACGAGGCAGATGCGCCATAGGTCGAGGGCGCGGCGCCGGAGGTCCGGTCGTGGGAGCGAGGCGGCGGGGATATCAAGGCCGCAGGCCGTGGGAGAGAAGCCGGCGGTGAGGAGCTGACTGAATTCCACGGGAGATGGCCGCCAGGCAGGGCAGGAGGAGAAAGAAGGCGCAGTCGAGGGAGGCGCGGGCGAGTGCCGCCCGGCCGGCTAGGAGGAGGAAGATCTCCTCCAGGTTCTCGTCCGCGAGGCCGGGAGCGAGAGCTGTGCCCCGCATTCGTCGGTTGGCGGCGCCGGCAAGGCCATGGCGGGCGGCCGGTCGAGCGCGACAGGGGTGGAGAGGAGGATGGGGATCGGTGGTAGGGGGTTGGGGCATGGTGGTGCTACGGTTCTAAAGCTGTGAGCGAGCCGCCCGTGGAAGAAGATGTGAGTGAGGAGTGAGGAATTGCCGATTGGGGATGTGGGGCCGAGGTCAACGGAGAGAGCAAGAGAGTGATGCTTGTCTTCTTTTTTACAAAAAAGCCAGAGAGACACCCCCTCACAGAAAAGCTAATTGAGACATATTTGTCTCTGATTTGATTTTGCTGTGCTTACAAATAATCCCACTATTAACTTATATATTTTAATATATATGTTTTTTAATTATAATATGCAGTTATGGAGACAATAGGCTATCGACAAGCACACATCTTGTGTATACATTTTGGATCCTTTTCTATATCGTCATCGCTAGAGGATAAAATGACGCAAACTCATAGCGTGGAATTGAAATTACAAAGAATTTTTATCTACTAAAACAATGCGCTTGCAATAACACAGCCGGGTTGGGATTCTGATATATTTCTGGCGACGATAGATCACCGGTTGGTATTCCAAGAATCTCATCAAGGTGACTATCTTACGAAATAAACTAAGTGTTTTACTTTGTCTATTTACTATTTAACATAATGATGACGCGTCCATCTACAGGAATTTGTCTGGTTATCTTGGCTTTTACATTATGCTCTATGGAATGGTAAATAATTGCTTCATCCAGTATGCACGGTGTGTTTTTACATTACACAGTTTTATTATTTTCACATGAAATATTCAAGCTAATGACAAGTACTATTTGTGTAGGATGGTTTTAAGTTGAGGAAGAAATTCTTGCTACACTTCCTCAAATACCAAGAAAATGAAGCGCAAGACAACATCCCTAACATTATACGACAATATCTAGCTAGCATCAATGAGTAGATATTAGTGGATGCTAATTTCATGTTCGAGAGATGCCAAATTATAGCTTTCGACATAGACTTCAATTTAAGTGGAATCTTATTGTTTTTTAGTATCCAGTGGATATTTTATCCTTACACATCAATTTTCACATATATTATATTGACAAAACATTACGAAAAATAGGATCCGTAGCAACGCACGGGCATTAAACTAGTAGTACTAGTTTGTTAGTTTACCTAAGTATTGAGTTAGAGTCGGCTACGTTGGGCACCCGTATGTGGTAGCACTAGTTAGTTTAGGACTTGGTGTTCGTGTCGGTTTAGACTAGGTTTCTATGTACGAGTTGGTTCTGATTAAACCTTTCTCTATGGAAGAATTAAAAGAATGCTGTGTTTCAAATGGAACATAACAAATCACCAGGGCATGATGGTATGACAGCAGAACTCTACCAAAGATACTGGGATCTGGTCAAGGATGATTTAAAACGACTTTTAGATGATTTCCGCAATAGACAGCTTAACATCTTGAGGCTAAATTATGGGCTTATCACCCTGATTCCAAAATGCAAGGATGATGTCCAAATTCAAAAGTTTAGGCCCATATGCCTTCTGACTGTAAGCTTCAAGATTTTAACAAAAATTCTCATGAACAGACTTGAAGGTGTTGTGGGACCCATTATTGCACCAGTCCAAACAGCCTTTATTAAGTAGAGACATATTATTGAGGGGATATCTGTACTACATTAGGCACTAAACAAAATCCATCACAAAAAAAGGCTTTGTTGTTCTAACTAGATTTTGAAAAGGCCTACGACAAAATAAAATGGCCTTGTGTGTGTCAAATGCTTAAGTTGAAGGGATTCCCTGACACTTTTATTGATTGGGTTATGCTCACAATGAGAGGGGGACATGTAGGAGTTAGAGTAAACGATCGGATAGGTCCTTATTTCTTAACTTTCAAAGGCCTCAGGCAGGGGGATCCTTTTACCCCTTGCTATTTTATATTGCAGCTGATGCCTTGGCAATTCTACTTGACAATGCAAGAAAAAGTGGATTGATCAAGGGTGTGTTGAGAGAGAGAATTGTTGGGGGCGTGAGTATGCTACAATATGCAGATGATACGATCTTCTTGCTTCAAGATGTTCCAGAAAGTGCTTTCAACTTGGAATTCATTTTACGCACCTTCGAACAAATATTGGGCTTAAATTTTAACTTCAATAAAAGCGAACTCTTCCTTTTTGGCTCTCCTATAGAAAAGCAAGATGCTTACTTTTCACCTGTCTAACAGGGATTTTACCCATGAGATATCTTGGGGTCCCTCTTGATAAAAAAAAGGATTAGAAATAAGCACTGGGCTAATCTGGCAATGAAAATGGAGAATAAGTGCGGAGGATGGCAAGGGAAAATGCTAAATCTCGGGGACATACTAATTTTGATTCAGTCTAGGCACCTATCGAATGTTTTGTAACACGACGCGCCTAAGCACTAGGTCTCGCAGGGATTATAACACGATGCTCCTAAGCACTAGGTCTCGCAGGGATTACAACACGTTGCTAAGCACTATAGGTCTTGCCGAAAGCAGCACCGATGTCCCCTTTGCTCCTGCTGTTGCCCAAATGGCAGTCTTCCGCCCGAATATAGTGGAGAACAACCTGTAGACGTCGGGATGTGCGTCATCGAAGATGGTTATGCTGCGTTGCTTCCATATCCACTAAACCGAAGATCTCTTTATATCACTAATTATTTTCCTATAGATATAATAGTCTAAAAATAAAATCTTTAGATGATCAATTGTTGTTCTCAATGGACATGCATTCGGGCCTTAAAATATTGTAGAATGTAAATATTCGCCCAACAAACATAAGTTGCTCCGCCACTGCGTGCAACTCTTCGATAGAGAACAAAGTGATGAGCGAACCCTATTAGTATAAAATAGATTAAAGATAACCCAAAAATAGAAGAGATAATAACACTTCTAGTAACATAATCATGGTGCGAGACAAAATCTGATCGAGATGATAACTCTTCTAGGATTAAGAGAGCACACATCGCGCGCCTTACAAGAAAATCTTGTTAGCTGACCTGTTCACCATCCACCCTTCGATTTCATTCCTCAGCTTCGTCTGTACCTTACGTGACCCCTCGGGGAAGACAACACACAGTTGTTCGAGTACCATCGCGTTGCAAAGCAGCAGCTTGGCCACATTCCTTTGTGCCTCATGGCCCTGGTGGTGCACCAGGTTGATCTCCCTCACTCGATTCCGCAAGCACGGGATGGAAACGTCGGCGGGAACCCCGATCTCATTGCCGAGCTTGGGCCAGTAGTGAAGCACAACGCCGAGCAGCTTCTCCTTGTAGCTTGGCTTCATAAACAGCGACAAAACCTCAATGCTCGGAGCCTTCTCGAGTATCCTGATCATTGCCTCGATGCTGCCTCTTTGAAGGTACCCCGTCAGCTCAAGCCTCCAGAGGCTCGGAAACGAGGGGAATAATCCCGGGAAGGACTCGCTCTGGATGCCTGCACCGAGATGAGTGGACACGAGATGCAGGTGCTTCGTGCCGGTAAAATGCTCGAGGAACTTTTTTAGTCGGGGCAACTCATCCTCGTAAACCTTCGTGCCGCAGAAACCGATGGTGCACGATGAGATCTTGTTGCGGCCGTGCAGGGTCAGGAACGACTCTGCGGGCACGGCGCCCCTGTACTCAAACACCGTGAGCTCCGACGCGTCGATGCTGATCCTGACCAGGTTGTGGCAGCATCGTATCGCCAATCTACGGAGGTGCTTGTCTAGAACGCTGATCGTGTAACTTCTGTCGACACCGGAATCTTCTTCAGGGATCGTGTAGTCGCAGCTTTCCAGTGTGAGGTCGACGAGGCGCGGGCAGGCAGAGATGAGGCGTTGGATCCTGTGACCGCTGGTCGAGTAGCTACTGATGCTGCTCAGGAGCAGCGTCTCGAGGAGAGGCAGGTGGATGAGCTCCGGCGGATCCAGCACGCAGCCGGCGAGGCAGAGGGTTTTCAGGGCGGCGCGAGAGAAGAGCCCTGTAGGAAGCGTGTAACGTACACGGTCGTCTTCGTAGGGGATATGAGCGGGGCACTCCCCGTCATCGTCCTCGTCGTCGTCCTCGTCGTCGTCACGAACTCGCTCGCCGACAAGGTGCTCGCCCAAGATGGTGGCCTGGAGGCGCAGGTCGAGGTGGGTCAGCGCCTCCTGCTGCCCCGTGCTGCTCCGTGGTTTCAGCAGGTAGCGCAGCCACTGGCTCACCATGACGGCGTCCCAGGAGGAGTAGCGATCGAAGTGGACGCGGAAAGAGCGGGGCGGCGCCGTGTCGCGGTGGCCGGCGCATCGGCGGCGGCAGAGGAGAGCGGCGTTGACGCAGTCGATGAGACCCCCGTTCTCGCTCCGCCGCTCCGATGGATACAGGCCGGAGGTGTAGTTGTTGTGGTTGCGGTTGATCGACTCCTCGTGATCCACGAAGCAGACGGCATCGACGTCGGCGAACGAGCGCTGCCATCGGCGGGATAGGATGGCGGCGCGGGCGGCCTCCTTTGTGGGGAGGCGGGAGAGGATGCTGCCGAGGACGCCGTCCGGGAGGTCGCTCAGCCGGTCTGTGCTGGAAGCCATCGATGGTCACGTAGCTAGGTTACGCCCGGTGGTGGTTCACAACTTACGATCGGATCGAGCAAAAAACCTTGGAGCGCTGCAGTCGGTTGCTCCTTGATTATAGTCCGTTAGACCCAAAAAGTCAAAACACCAAGACAATTTAATTTGTCTTGGCTACGGTTTTAGCTTATTAGGGCATGTACAATTGGAGTGCTTAGGGAGTTGTTTAACAAAAAGTCTGATTTCTTTTTGTAAGCATCGCTCTAAGCACTCTCATTGTACATGGCCTTACCCAACTAGTGATAGACAGAGCGTCTCAGCAGCTCTCGACGGTACACATGATTGCACTCTGCTCACCAGAGGCAACTTTTTTTTTCTGTACCCGCCACAAATGTTAGTCACATTCAATGTTCTATGTCTAGTTTCACTGTAGATTTGTGTCTCCTCTGTATTTCCGTTTTCTATGATTAGGGGGTGAAAACGGAACAGAACTATCCAGGGGGTCGTGTGGAAAAAAACATAAACCGTCAGTGTTCATTCCATTATTCGCTTATTAAGATGCACCATCTCATTACCTTGTCCAGTTACACAAAATGGGCTCCAAACGCACTACTACGTCTGAATGGTTACAGGCGATCTTCAATTGCTTGAGATTCTTTTTTGGAGCCTAGTATGGTTGCTATTTCTCCTGGTGTAAACTTTAGGAACTGCCGATGAGGGCATGATTCTGAACTCGCTAATTAGCAGTCAGTACAACAAAGATCAGACCAAATATTCGATGTGTAGATTTGTGCCATATATTGCTAACAAAATATCACCCTAATAGTATTGGTAGGAACTCTACAACTATACTCCAAGAAGACCATGTGACCAGTAACAGCAGTAACTTACAGCGATTTGATGCCTGGTCATAAAGTAGTTCCTTTTCGAAGACCAATGGTTTCATGGATTTTTTTATTTGACCCTTCTACTTTGAATCTTTTCAACATTCTTCGAGGCTGGTGGTTAAAAAAAAATCAAATAAAATCCAAAGTTCTGAACAATTTTATAGTTACATCAAAGCACATCCTATAGCATGGCTAATTTTTTTAAAATAATACACGAAATTTATTTAATTCTGGAAATATTACGCAATTTTTTTTAAAAAAATATTATCCAATCGGCGTTGCTGAAGCCGACAGGACCTTGTCGTCATTGGTGAAGCCGAGTAGGGACTTGTCGTCCTTGGTGGCGTACCAGTGGCGTGTATGTGTGATCAGTGGCGTGTATATGTGAGTGCACGCCACTAGAAAATAGTACCAGTGGCGTGTTTTTGTGAGTCCACGCCACTAGTCGGCTTCCCCAAAGACGACAATGCACTAGTCGTCTTCGACAAGGACGACAGGTCCCTACTCGGCTTCACCAATGACGACAAGGTCCTGTCGGCTTCAGCAACGCCGATTGGATAATATTTTTGAAAAAAAAAATTGCGTAATATTTCCAGAATTAAATAAATGTCGTGTATTATTTTAAAAAAATTGGCTAGCCATGCCTTAGTATAATCAATGTTATTCACTATTGGTCTATGAAAATATAAGTGATAGGTAAAGCAGTATTTTTCTCCCATTGTATATATTCTACTATATATAAAAGATGGTGGAAACTGCTGCTCCTCCAGCCCTCCACGTCGCGGGCAATCCACAGCCGTCCGATCGGCGCGATGGACGGCCCTGATGAAGCCACGTCCACCACCGCGCGCCCGACACTGTTCATCGCCTATTTTTGTCCAATGGGAGCGCGCCACGTCGCCCGGTCACGCGCCGGTCGCGCCCGTTCCAGCCGGTCGCCGCGGACTTTTCAAAAAAAACCCCGCGGAAGGACCTGTCTGTGATCGCGGGAGGACTGAAACGCAAATAAAAAAACTTCAGGGACCTTCGTGAAAAAAACCGCCACAGCCCCCCTCCCTCCTCTCTCTCCCGCGACGCCGAGATCGCCGCCGCCGCCGCGCATCGCGGCCGCTCCACGCCTCCCCGGCCAAATCCACGGCCACTGCGAGCTCCGCCGCCTCCGCCTCTTCCTCCTCGCCGGAGATCAGGTGCTGGGACGCCCGAATCTCGCCGAAATCGCGGCCGCCACGCTCGCTGTCCTCCGCCGCGTCTGCGGCTCTCCGGCGACTCTCCGGCGACCCAGAAGGGGCGGCGCCGCCACCTTCTGGCAGCCCGCGTCGAGGCGCGTCGAACGCGTCGATCCGCGCGGCCCAGAACGCACTGCAGCGGCCGCGCCGTCGCCGGCGGATCCGCGGCCAGATCCGTCCGCGCCATTGCTGACGTCAGTCCGACGTCAGCGTGGGCCCGTCCTGTCAGCGACTGTGGAATTTTGGAAAATGGTTAAAAAATAGAAAAAACCTGACAGGTGGGCCAAGTTTATTATATAAAATCCAGAAAAACATTAAACTTGCAAAAAAACAATATCTTTTAACTGGTTTATCAGAAAAATATGAATTATATATCAAAATGTTCAGAAAAATAAATCTAATTTGTTTGTGTTAAAATCCATACACTTTGGAACATTCCAATTTGAAAAATATTTGGAAACAACCTAAAGCCATTCTGTATTTATAAATTTTAATTAATCAACTTATTTTCGCTGTTTCGTCAGTAAAATATGAAACAAATATATAAACACGAAAAAAAAATATTAATGCGAAAATGTTTTATAAATATTTGAACAATAGCTACAACAGTATTTCTAACCTACAGATATGGAAAAACAATAATTCAAAATACGATCAAAATTCAATTTTGCATATACTAAAATCGTTTAACAAACTAAAAACAATTTCACATACAAATAAGTTACCAATTTTAACAAATTCCAAAAACTAAACAATTTACACATGTATTTTTTTTTAAAAAAATCAACGGTTCTAGATCTGAATAACTTTTGAATATGGACATTTCAAAAATTTGAACAACTTCACAACCTAGACAATTTTTTAATTTCAACAATTTTACGATCGAACAATTCAAAAAAAATAAAAAAATAGCAACAAAAATGTTCACATTTTTTCGGAAATAATTGCAAACAATTCTAAATATAATTTTGCAATGATTCTAAATAATGTAAACTAACAATTTGAAAATGCCCCATTTTTTTTTTTTGGAAAATAGTCCAAAAAAAAAATCCAAACTAAAAAAATAGAAAACAATCCAACAAAAATGTGGACATTTCTTTTTGAATAATTGTAAGTAGTCTAAATATGATTTTTGCAATAATTCAAAATAATGCAAACTAATAATTTCAAAAATGCCCCCATTTTTTTTCTTTTTTTTTTGAAAATAATCCAACCTATCCATTTGATTTTGAAGTAATTCTAAATAATGCAAACCATCAATTCTAAACATGTTCATACAAAAAAATGACAAATATATCAACGGGATCACATCAAATTACATATGCAGGACCAAAATTTAAATTTCAAATTTCCATATCGTTTCTAATTTAAATTCCAAATTTCCATATCGTTTCTAAATGAATTTCAACACTTACGATTGAAAAAATTCAAAAAATTTGCCCACGGGTGCGGCGAAGGCCGCGCTTAATCCCCTAGTATAGTCTATAGAGGGTTACCTACATAATGCTATATATGATGACTCATTGGCCTAGTGATGGATAAAACCTCTATTCACTAGTAGTAATATACGAAGAGATATTTTTATATTAAGTAAAAATTCAATGAAACCACAATAATTATTAATCAAAATGACACAAAGTTAGCATATATATTAATTATAATAAAATGTCAACCAAAGAAAATAAACATTGTTCCACACACATGATGGCTGAAAAAAAACTTCGTTGCAAAACGGAAAAATATTACAACATTATTACTCAAAGTAGAAGCCGTGAAAAACACCATTTTTTTAGCGAAAACATTTAATAGATATTAGTTGGATGCCTAACCACAAGAAAAACATGGGCCTGGTATTCACGCCCTATCTCTGTTAAGTTCAGTGATACAGTGGTCATGAATTGCAACATACATCTCACTGTGGAAATCAGTTACATGACAAAAGGAGAACAATCTGCTATGAAGTTCAATGTACAATACATGTTGGCGCGATGGTCCTGACCAAAACTGAATATCTGGAGTTGGGCCACAAGTACATGAACAATTGTATTTTACTTACCATTCCGGATGATGTTTCGGACTGTGAGTGTGGAGAACTCAATGTTCTTTTAGATAACATTGTGGTCTGAATCCTCAGACATTATAGGGAGAGGTGCTTTGGCCCCTGAGCACACTTGTTCCTGCCCGATTAAAAGATTAAAAAATAGTAAACAATTACAAAAATTCTGAAAAAATTGGTGATGAACATATACTAGTTTTCTACAAACATGCGAAGTTTCATGGCGAAATGACACTCGGGCTCGGTGCAAAAAAACAAAATCAGTGCTCTAAAAACCTATATTTGTAATTCTCAGTTTTGTCAATAATTTGTTTTTTTTGCCCCGATCACCAAGAGTGTCATTTCACCACGAAACTTAGCATGTTTGTCAAAAACTTGTATATGTTAATCACCAATAAAATTCAGAATTTTCAAAATAATTTACTATTTGTTTTCAAATTTTTACTCAGTCAGGAGAATGTGATCTCGGGAGCCAAAGTAATTTGACTAGTCCAGTCTTTATTGTACTTTTGTTAGACAACAACGATGTAGGGCTAATCCCATGGAGAAGCTAGTATGATGTGGTAAGGTACCAGTACTGAGAAGGACAGGTGGGCGTGGGGTGCGGGTCTCGTGGAGAGAGTGGGGCCCACGGGCCACGACACGGCTGTCTAGGAGGCGAGCGTCAGGAGCGGGTTGTCCGCCCCCCACGGCTAGGCGCCATCTCGTGGTGCTGCTATTTTCCCTCACGAGACAAGTGTTCCACAAAGAGTGTGTCAATGTTTTTGTTGCTTATTTACGGTCTCAAAGAGAGAGAGAAAAAAGTTCATTTGTTTAGTGAGTTAATTCTATCCACGACTTATTGTACTGTTTTTTCGTTAGGAATTGTATTTAATTTTAAAGCATTCATTTTTGGACTTTGGATATGCTATGATCGACTCCATGTTTCAGTTGTTCCGAATTCTGACAGGTCCTCGTGGTACTTATTTCTCAGAAATCTTACCATCTTACATACAATTGTATCACAATTTCACAATAATTGCCCACTGCAAACAACTCCTATTTGACAATAATTTCAAACATATACAACTCAAAGTTCACAATCATTTTACTTTTTCAATCCCCTTTTTGTGGATACATAAACATTTTTTTGAGATACTTCAATATATAAAGAATGTATGTGAATTGTGTAAAATTGTTGGTTTTTCTATATATATAAAATCCATACCGTAGGGGTTTTCCCTTACGGTCCTCCGCTTCGAAAACAAATTGTGTAAAATTTGTTTATTTACATCCAAAATGTTTGTGGTTTGAAAAATTGTCCGTTCTAAGTGTACACATGGAGTTTTAAATTTCATAATAATCGGAGAAAGTTTTAAAATTTAGTGAGAGAAGCAAACAAATTTGAGACTCCTGATATAGAGTGCTCATAAAATGCAAGAAACATGCACGTTAACTGAATCATTTGCTAAAATAAAAACATCATCTTAGCCTAAATTCCTCGTCAAATGAAACATGCACTAAATTTCATCTTAGCCTAAATTTCATCTACGGAGTATAAAAAAGTGCAATTTTATTTTACTACGTAGGCTGCCAGTCAAACTTAGGGCATCTCCAGCCGTTGCGCCCCCCCAGGGCCCAAAACGGCGCTATTTTGGGCCGCCGCGGCGCGAAACGGCGCTAATCTGGTTCCTGGGGGGGCGCGTTTTCCAGCCGCGAGCCCAACCCAAGTTTCGGCCAGAAATTCAAAAACGGCGCGAACAAAATAGAAGGCGATTTTCATTCATATTTGGCGGAAAAAACGCCGATTACAGGGGCAGGATTTAAAACTAAAACATAAGAACAATTTATTCGGCGGCTAGCGATCGGGCTAGTTGAGGCCAAGGCTGGCCTGGATCGCCTTGGCGTAGTCGTCGTCGCCGTCGTCGTCGTCGTCGTCGGAGCCGCCCCCGGGAGGCCTGCTCGGGCCTTCGCCGTCGCCGCGCTGGAACTTGCTCAGCAGCAGCGCCTGCTTGAAGGCGTCGTCCTCCTCGTCGCTGTCGCTGGGGTCGAGGATGTAGTAGGGGATCTCCGGCGCCACCGGAGGAGGAGGAATGCGGCGCTGGCCCGCATTGGCGTTCTGGCGCTCCTCCGCGCACCTGCGCTCCAGCTCGGCGAGCGCCTCGCGCTGGCGCTCCAGCTCGGCCTCCGTGTACTGGCGGAGGCTCCAGTCGGCGGCGAATTCCTCCGTCGCCGGCTGGATGGTGTTGAAGGAGGCCTCCTCCGCCTCCTTCAGGCCGGGCCACTCCACCTCCTGCTCCGGCTCCTGCTTGGGCTCCTTCTTGGCCCTGACGAGGCGCTGCAAGAAGCCGCGGCGAGGGGGAGAAGCCGCGCGGCGCTGGGAGCCGCGGCGAGGCTCCTCGATGCGCAGGGCGCCGCTGCGCATGGGGGCGCGGCGGCCGGAGTTGAGGATGGGAGGGGTCACAGAGGGGGGCGCGGCGCGGCTGCCTGGAGCCGAGCGGGCGCCGGAGGAAGACGAGGTGGCGGAGGAGGAGGACGCACCGCTCATCCGCCGCGGCGTCCAGGACGCGATCCTCGGCGGCATGGTCAGCCGGGGCTCGTTGCCGGCGGCGATGTAGTCCAGCACCCACTGGAGGCGGCGGTGCTGGCCGCCCCACCACCGCTTGCGCCCCTTCGCGTTGTGGCGGGCCTCCACCTGGCCGTTGTTGCCGAGGTCGGCGACGTCCTGGTCGTGCCGGCGCTGGAAGTACGCCTGCCAGAAGGCGTCGTTGTCCTCCGCCCTCCAGCGCGGGTCCGCGGCCTGCTCCTCCGTCAGGGCTTCGCGAACCTCGGCGATGGCGTAGTCGAAGTCCACGCCGACGGGGACGGGAGGCACGGGGATGCCTCCCGCGCTCAGCTGCCACGCCCCCTGGCCGCCAGATGCGCCCGGGACGCGCATGTCAGGGGGGCACGGGTACCCCGCCTGGTAGAGCGCCCATGCTTCCTCCTTGCGGAGGTGGCGGCGGGTCCAGCCATTGGCGGCGGCGTCGTCGGCCATTGGACTGGGAGGAGGGCGCCGGCGAGGGAGGGTTCTAGCGGAGGGAGAGAAGAGAGGCGAGGGAGAGGCGAGTGTGTGGAGGGCCGGCGAGGGTGGGGGATTTTAAAGCTCGGCGGCCAGGCGTGGTGGCGCGGCATTACTGCGCCATTGCGCCGCGTGGCCTTCGATTGGACGTCGAAGCGACACGCGCCGGCCACGCCATTACTCCGGCAGCCTTTGACCGGCGGAAGCATTGGCCGCTGGCCACGGCGCAGTAACTCCGGCAGGCTTTTGACCGACGCGGGAGCCGAGAAGATGAGGGCGCGCCGCTTCACGGGCGTTCTGTTCCGCGCCATTTTCCCCCGCGTCGCTGACAGCACTGGCCCGCGTCGCCTTTCCCGCCATTTCGCCCCCCCAAGCCGAACCCAGTGGGCTGGGTTTCCCCTGGGTGCGCCGGCGCAAAATAACGCCGAAACGGCGCTATTTGGGCTTCTGGGGGGGCCGGCTGGTGGAAAAACGGCGCTTTTAGGCCGCCGCGGCGCTAAAAAGGCCTCTTGGGGGGGCTCTGGGGGGGGCGGCTGGAGATGCCCTTAGCCCATTAGCATTTCCCAGTTGGACCACAGAAGCGAGCGAGCAGAGGAACAGAGCATGCCGCACGCCGGCACGCGTCCGCCGCCCTCCATGGCGATTTCGTTAAATCGCTAGGTCTTCGCAGTCGATCCTCCTCCTTGGCGCCGCCATCCCACTGCTCTTGCTCCGTCCGGCCCCGGAGCCAAGCGCCCCCAATCCTGCACGCACGCCACCACCGGCCAGCCGTCAGCCATGACCGCCAGCGCCCAGGTTAGGTATGTGCTTCTTATTTCTGTTATTTTTCCACTGATAATTGGATGCACTGGTGATTTAGATGCCCATTACTAGAATGGATTGCTCAATTGATGCGTTTTCTTGTTTAGGTAGCAATGGGAAACAACATAATATGAAGTTTTTTTAAAAAGAAAACGAGATGAAGAATTTGCTGAACATACATCTGGTATATTCAAACCAGTTAGATCTGTTGTATTTGAGTGAAAAAGATACTTATATATCATATGACCCTGCCATCTGAAAATATCTTATATCAGCTCTATGATTTGTCCTATTTTTTATACTTATTTGCTGTTTTCGATGTAATTGGCCCTCCGCCTATTGCCAAATCACTTTTTTTAACAAGGGTTGCCCCGGATTTCATTAACGGAATCAAATTTTTGCTACAAAATTTTGAAAACAGGAAAATACAGATGAAAATAGTGCTAACTTTTGAGTTTAATAAAAACGCCTTTATCAGAAAAAAAATGGGCGCAGAGTAATTACACGTTGCATGCATACAAAGTGATAACTCAAATCACATATCGATTCAAAAATATAAATTCTTATGGAAGGGCAATTAAACGAGGAGAAGAGTTTGCATTTTAATTGGAGATCGATGGGCGTATGGAGGGAGTACTCCCATAGGCATGGTAAACACTGACTCTAAACGCTGCCTCAAGTTGATCGACAAGAAGCTATTGGGGATTGGGTGGCCTGGAGTTGGCCGAGCTGACCCTGGATCCCCATTCCAGGAGCTCCTTGCTGGTGTCATCCTTGTGCACGATCACCTCGATGAAGCACAGACAGTCCTGCTTCTCTCCCGTTGCCGTCTCTATCGCGACTGTCAGCTCCTCCTCGCAAGTCACCTGCATACATGCCGCAACATCGATCAATCAAATCAACCTAGTTATATTTCCTGTCAATGCAATTCATCTTGCATGAACGAAGATAGGTAGAGACACATTCAAATTCATGTACGTACCTTGGTGGTCCAGCAACTGCCCTCGCCGTTGTGGATGGCGTCGACGAGCCCCGTGTAGTTCCAGTTCTTGATGACGTTGTAGGGACCGTCGTGGATCTCCACCTCGATGGTGTACCCGCCGTTGTTGATGAGGAAGATGATGCTGTTCTGCCCCAACCGCAGCATCGTTGACACCTCCTGCGCCGTCACCTGGAAGCTCCCGTCGCCGATACAGGCGATCACGCGCTTGTTCTTGGCGCCCTGCGCATACCCGAGCAGCGCCCCGACCGACCACCCGATGGACCCGTACTGCATCTGGAACTCGTACCCGCAGCCGTCGGGAAGGTTGAGCTTCTGGCAGTTGAACCAGGAGTCGCCGGTCTCGGCCATGACGGCGTTGTCGCCGGTGAGCATCTCCTGGACGTGCTTGAATAGCACGTTGACGCGCAGCGGCTCGCCGGGCTCGCTGTCCCGTGGCTGTCCCTGCGGCACAAAGATCCGCCTGTAGTTCTCGTAGGCCGTGGTGTTCCTCTTCTTCCTCAGGCGTTTGCCCAGCTCCGACAGGAAGTCCTTCATCATGACACACCCGAACGTGGGGCCGTCGCCGACGGTGACGCGGTCGGGCTGCACGATCACCGCCTTCTCCTTCTTGAGCAGGAAGGAATATCCCACCGAGCTGTAGTCGTTGAAGATTGGGCCGGCGAAGAGGTAGGCGTCCGCGGACTCCACGATCTCTGTGCAGAAGGCCGTGCTCACCGCGCCCCAGTAGGTCCCGATGAACCGTGGCAGCGTCTCCGCCACCAGCCCTTTCGCCGACGGCATG
The DNA here is from genome assembly GCA_947311845.1 of Poa pratensis. Lineage (NCBI taxonomy): Eukaryota > Viridiplantae > Streptophyta > Magnoliopsida > Poales > Poaceae > Poa > Poa pratensis. The sequence goes on along the minus strand of CAMZMU010000091.1, from coordinate 31,713,711 downwards.
ACTGCCACCGCATAACCGCTCGCGTCCGCCAGCTCCTCGAACGCCGCGCCGGCCTTGGCCACCCGGAGATTCGGCCCCGCCACCATCACTGGCTTCACTGCCTTGTTCAGAAACTCCACCGTCGCCTGCAGCGCCGCCTCGAGTCCCATCGGGTTGCTCTGCCTCACGGCGATGCAGTAGGGGACGGGTTCGTGGAGGAAGGTGTGGTGGGAGACGCGGGGAGGTTGCAGGCGACGCTGATGTAGACGGGCTTGCTCTCCTTGAGAGCCATCGCGATGGCCTTGTCAACCTGCTCGTGGGCGTCGTCGAGGTTGCTGATGACGACCTGGTGGCAGGTGACGGTCTGGAAGCAGCGGAGCTCCTGGGAGAAGTCAGGGAGGCCGATGGTGTGGTGGAGGATGCGGTTGGTGCCGTGGTCGTTGGAGTTAGGCCCACCAACGAGGCAGATCACGGGGAGGTTTTCGCTGTAGGCGCCGGCGATGGCGTTCAGCACGCTGAGCCCACCGACGGTGAAGGTGACGGCGCAGGCGCCCACGCCCTTGGCGCGCGCGTACCCGTCGGCGGCATATCCGGCGTTGAGCTCGTTGCAGCAGCCCACGAGGCGCAGGCCTGGCTCGGCGATGAGTTGGTCCAGCAGGGCCAGGTTGAAGTCCCCGGGTACGGCGAACACGTCGCTCACGCCCACTTGCACCAGCCGCCGCGCAATGTGACCGCCCAGCGTGGCCTCGGCAGAGGCAACCATGGCGGCCGGCGACGACGTACTGAAGGCCGCAGGGCACGCCATGACGCCGTTGGCCACTGCATTGTGCCCGCTCAAATATCCATTGCCGTTCTCCATGATGAAGAACAGACACGTAGGTACGCAAGCGAGGATAGACTCTAAAAAGAGAGACTAGGAGTACTATTCTCTTGGGACCGTTGGTCGTTTCAATTTATCTGGGCTAGCCGCTTGCTTTCTAAATTCCTGCATGTTATGGACGGAGCAATTTCCATTTTATTTTGATGCGATCGATCTCTCGGTATTATGATACGATGGACAACTGGAATATCATGTGCAGGTAACATGTTCACCAGGCAGCTACCTTCCAACTGATATATGATGTATGGTTTATCCAAATCTTATCCTGATTTCATTTCAACCTTCATGATTATCACTAATTGAATCACTAAACTAAGCACGGCACGGTTCACGTGGACAGGGTGGATTCACCTACGGAGATATTCAACGAGAAGGTGATCTGGAACCGTACGAGTTCTTGGTATTTTAACTGGGTCCTGGTTGGGACGCTTCTCTTCTGCTATTAATTAAGGTGAATTGACTATGGCATCATGTGGTGCATTATTAGTGATCCAATTATGGTTCTCAACCAATAATGTGTGAAAAGTCAATGTACGGAAACTATAGAAAATTAACTACTCCCTCCGGTCCATAAAAACAGTCGGAAGGTCTATATACGAATTGTGCTGCTCACGTGGTATGCCCACGAATCTTTTAATGGATCGGAGGTAGTAGCATATTTTTGCCAAGTGGAAGACGAGGGAGAAAATAGAGAAAAGAAATAAAAGGGACTGGTGTATTTTAGATGTATTTTGAAATGTCAGAAAAATTGAAAACAAATGTTTGTGCATAGATATTGACATGCTATGTGTTCACAAAGTCGTTTCAAGAAAAACCAATATTTGGTTGGCTTGTGTAAAAAAGGCAATTTTTGTTGCTAAAATAAGGCCTCCATTTTCACGAGACATTTTTGTCTTTTTACAAGGACGGAAAAAATATCGGTTTTCGGTGAAACGACATTTGGAACACATAAAATGTGAATTGTATCCACAGAATTTTATTTCGGCATCTTAAATATGTTTTTCAAATACGAGTGGATTTCACGTGAATTATCATGTATTGGTTTGGGTTTAGGGGACACATTTGTAGTTCACAAAGAGGGGGGGGGGGGGGGGGGGGGGGGGGGGGGGGGGGGGGGGGGG